>CM051236.1:465602930-466852930 GCA_027917425.1 Gastrophryne carolinensis
ATGCTAATTATTTAGTGAAGCCATAGTACTTGCAGTGTGCATTGTAGTTTGGATCACAACTAGGGATGAGCGAATCGGTTCTAATGAACTTGAAATCGCTACGAATTTCAGGGAAAATTCGATTCAGCACGAACCCGAATTTTTAGTGGTTCGTGCTGACCGAATTTTCCCTGAAATAAAAAAAAAAAATGCCGGCATGGTGGGAGTGGGGAGGCCGGCTGCGCTGTCAGCTGTCATCAGAGGACGCGTCATCAGAGGAAGCCGGCTTCCTCTGATGCCGCGTCCTCTGCTGACAGCTGACAGCGCAGCCGGCCTCCCCGCTCCCACCAGAGATGAGCGATTCGCTAAAGTTCGATTCAGGCAAACCCGAATTTCTTTGAGAAATTCGGCGAATCGCCCGAATCGAATTTTTGAGAAGTTCGCTCATCTCTAATCACAACCTAAGCTTTTTAGCGTTTAGACAAAAAAAGTGCAACAAAAATGTTTTCTAAATCCTTTTTCCTAATTATGACCTGTACCTGTAATGGGATACGTTTATAAGTGAGATACATCATATTTCCTATATGGTAAGGATATTTTTTTTTAAGTTTGGAAATAACAGCTGAAAGTGAGAATATCTTTTTTAGCCAGAGATGGGCTACATTCTGACTGTGACCCCATTGTGAAGGTACAGCATCACTCCCTGTTCAGCCATTAAAGAAGATCAAAACCCAGCCCAGTGGCCGCTGGGGCTTCTCAAATCAGTGGAACAAATGCCAAATCTGTGTGAAACCGAACAGTTCGGCCTCTAAAACTCACCTTTTCCTATTCCTACGGGGCATGCTCTGGCCACACCATTTTCTGAATGACTTATGCGTGGCAGACAGCTCTGATTGGGTGATAGCCGGCCAGTGCACCGTCATACTGGGAAGAGGGGACCTTTGCTAGGGGGGTTTCACACAGAGGGCATCCCAAATTTGGATGCCCCCTGGGCACAGAATAAGGCCAGTTTTTTTTAAACTCTAGGAGGTCGATTCATTAATAGCGCCAGGTAGCGACAGATGAGCGACAGTAGCGGCATTTTCAGAGCGCCCGTTAGTAGTCGCTGTGCTTGGCCGTTGTTCTGTAGTTGATAGCGACTCAGTCGGTGTGCTGTAATGTTGAATACGGGGTTAGGAGTCGCTGTTTGACAGGTTCCGCGCTGTATGGGAGCGCATGACAGCGAATGGCCATAGCGAACGGCTCCCAGCATATTCATTAACAAATCACGCTCAAAAAACTCTTGCGCAGTGAAATGCTTGTTTAAACCCCAGAGCGCTGGCGGCGATGTGTTAAAAGTATTTTTTTAACCCCCAAACAACCATATTTTTTGAAAATAAAAAAACATTTTTTTCAAAACATTTTGTAATATGAATACATTAATATCAGACCTGTAATATCAATTCTGCACATTTTTTTTTTTTTTTACCTTCAAAAAAATATCTAACATTGCAGAAGTGGTCACAGAATTTTTGACAATTAAAAAAAAAAAAAAAAAAAAAAAAACATTAATAGCAATTAATTAAGAATATTTAAAGATTGCTCCATTGAAATGCATTGGAGAGCGCCAGGTAGCGAGAGGTCCTACCTGTCGCTGTTCAAGGTCGCTCGCTGGCGCTGTGGGGTGAGGCTGGAATAATGATGAATGATTCGCTATCTGGCGCTCTGTCAGTCGCTAAGCAGGATCGGCTTGATAAATGTGTGATTGCGGAGGGGAGCCGGCGTTCTCGTGGCGGTGAGCGTCATTACCGTTCGCTCACCATTCGCTACCTGACGCTATCCCTTGTTAAATAAGGGCCTAAGTTCATTTTACAAAAACTCCAGCAGAAAACCCTGGTAGCTCAGGCAGGATTTCTGTGTCAGTGACACCCCTCTGCTCCTTGTGACATTCATCAACCTTCTGTTACATGAACTTCCTGTTTGATTTCTACATTTAGGAAGTGACACTAAGGGGGAACAAGATTGTGAAGAACAATGCAAGGGACGTTGAAGACAAAAGGGCTTATTCAGCATTGTGAGAATTTTTTTCTCACATTTTTTTGCGCAAAAAACAAATGTTCTTGATTTTTTTCCCTCGGTGCAACTGATAATCGTTTTTAGCTGTGCACGTTATTAAAACATTTAAATATTTACACAACTAAAAATGGTGCTGAGTTGCATCAAGGAAAAAAATTAAGATAGCTTTTTTTTTTAGAAAAAAAGAGAAAAAACAAATCTCACGATGCCGAATCAGCCCTAAAGACGTAAACCAGACCTTCAGCATCATGTAATGAAAAGTCCAAACCCCTCAAAAACTCTTCCCCAGCAGCTAAAATTAATATATTTTATGTTTTTAGTCAATTACTTTTTATTCTTTCCCCAAGTGGGTGAAAGGACTCTAGGATACGGGCGCCACCATCTTGCCTCAGAAGCATCACATACTGAGGAGAGGGGGTTAAAGGGAAGGGGGTGGGGTTATAGCAGTGCTTTGCACAGACAGAGCAGAGCTAAGGTCAGGAAAAGGACAGCAATCCCAGAATGCAGAGCGGCATAGTCAGAAGACACTTCCTGTTTGCACGCATCCTGAGACTCCAAGGGCTGCCACCTTGGATGTTTAAAGGCTCAGAAAATGCACTAGGTGCAGGTAGGATGATTTTTAATGTGAGCAATCTGTATGTACAGGGTGTGGAAAACATATAAGATAGGCTCTTATTCATGGTGACGGTCTGGTTCAAATTTGCCTTCATTCTGTTCTCCCCGTGCTGGCTATCAGAGGTTGTTTTATATTACGGGGAGGTCGATTCATTAACAGCGGCAGGTAGCGACAATTGAGCTGGCATTTTCAGAGCGCCCGCTAGTAGTCGCTGTGCTTGCCCGTTGTTCGGTAGTTGATAGAGACTCAGTCGGTTTGCCGTAATGTTGAATATTGGGTGAGGAGTCGCTATTTGACAGGTTCCGCGCTGTATGGGAGCGCATGATAGCGACTGGCCCTAGCGACCGGCTCCCACCATATTCATTAACAAATCACGCTCTAAAAATTCTTGCGCTGTAAAATGCATGTTTAAACCCCAGAGCGCTGGCGGCGATGGGTTAAAAGTAGTTTTTTAACCCCCAAACAACCATATTTTTGGAAACCAAAAAAAACAAGTTTTTTAAATAATTTTGTAATATGAATACATTAATATCAGACCTGTAATATCAATTCTGTACATTTTTTTTTTTTTTACTTATTTAAAATGGCAGAAGTGGTCACAGAATTTTTCACATTAAAAAAAAAAAAAACATTAATAACAATTAATTATGAATATTTAAAGAGTGTTCCATTGAAATGCATTGGAGAGCGCCAGGTAGCGAGAGGTCATACCTGTCGTTGTTCAAGGTCGGACGCTGGCGCTGTGGGCTGAGGCTGGAATAATGATGAATGAGTCGCTATCTGGCGCTATCTCAGTCGCTAAGCAGGATCGGCTTGATAAATGTGTGATTGTGGTGGGGAGCCGGCGTTCTCGTGGCGGGGCCCATTATTACCGGCCGCTCACCAGTCGCTACCTGTCGCTATTCCTTGTTAAATAAGGGCCTTAATAACTTCCAGTGAACTCTATCCCTTCTGCAGGGCTTCCTCAGCAGCAGTGGATAACTCACCCATGTGTGTTTTGAGGTTTTAATGTCTCAGTTCCTTCAAAAGTCAATTTAATTTGGGGACCCTAGAAAAAAAGTCAGCAGAAGGGAGAAAGTTCTATGGGGTTTATAAGGGAAGTGCTGATGAATGAAAGATAACACCCCTGACAGCCAGCAGGAGGTGAGAACCAGAAAGCTGACTAGTTTAACCCTGTGCCTTTAAGAGAGATTCAGAGCTTCTTTACCTCACCACGCAAAATTACAAAATGCGTGCAAAACAAACAAGTAAATAAAATCACCTCTTGTGGTATTTACCAAAGTGGGGAGATCCTCCCTGCGTTCCTCCTTTGGTCTGGAAAGCTGCTTCACGCTCATATGACCCCTATAACAGGGGTGGGGGCCTGCATTGGGGCCCATGAGGTCAGAGGGCCCCACTATTGTTGCTCCACCGCCATATTTATTCGATTTCTTCTCTCGTGTACATAAAAGAAGCGTCATTTGTACCGGAGATTTCCATATTGTAATTTGTAGCCAATCCAGTCAGATATTTGTATCCTGTTCACTGAATGCAATTAAAAAAATAATCCTATAGGCTATGTGGGGCCCCTGTTTAATGTCTGCATGGGGACCCGCTCACATTTCGTTATGCCTCTGCCACATAGCTGCCTGCTTGCTTGTCAGACATGTATTTACTCTGCTGTCTTCAGTTTCTTCAGCCTCTGTGAGCCAGGCCCAGAATCCTCTCTGCTACCTCACCACAGCCCAAGCAGGCCTAGTCACCCGTTACCACGGTTACTCCCTCCATGAAGACTAACAGCTAATATGGCCTCCAAGACTGCATTACAGGTCTATCATAAAACTGTGCAAAATGAACATATAAACATGCTGGGGTCACAGAGGGGTCACTCATACACCCCAACTACAATCCAGGGCTGAAAGGTTTTTGAGGGTAACATACCAATTTAAAATCTGCCCAAAGCATTGCATGATAGGTAAAAGCTTCCATACATATCAGAAGAATTTCAATAACAGTTTAGCTCAAGGGACAGACCATTAGGTTTGATCAGTTCTCCCCTGTAAAAGCAGAAAGGTGACTGGATATTTTCTTTAAAGCAGACCTTCACCCTGAATAAGAGCCTATCTTATATGTTACAGATACAGATTTTCCACATTAAAAATCATCCTAACCTGCATCTGCTGCATGCTATAAGCCTTTAAACATCCAAGATGGCGGCTCATGGAGCATCAGAAAGCCTGTAAACAGGAAGTGTCCTCTGACTGTGTTGCTCTGCATTCTGGGATTGCTCTCCTTTCCCCGACCCCAGTTCTGCTCTGTCTGTGCAAAGCACAGCTATAACCCCGTCCCTCTGTACTTTATCCCACTCATCTCTCCTCAGTATGTGATGCTTCTGAGTCAAGATGGCTGTGCCCATATCTTAGAGTCCTGAACAGAGTTGCAGCCCAGTGGGAGAAAGAATAGTAAGTAGTGACTAAAAACTTAAAATATATTAATTTTAGATGCTGGGGAATCGTTTTTTTTTTTAAGGGTTTGGGCTTTTCATAAACAATTTGTGAAGCCAAAAATGTATATGTGGCCCCAGCAGCCACACACAGGGAACTCACAAACAGTCCTCATATATAGATACTGGGGTTATTGGGCCACCCCTTTAAAATACAGCATAACCCAACCCCGCCCAAACAAAACAACCTACTTGTCTGCAGCTTGCAGGCACCGGAAATGCGACAGACGGCCGACAGATGGCCAGGGGGTTTTCTCCATCCTCCCCCCTCCTGCCATACTGAGTTAATACATCTTTGTAGAATCTTGTATGGCCATTCCTGGAGAAAACCACTACTAATATAATTGTGACAATATGACAAACCTGGAAGAAGTGAGTTTTTGAGCGACCCTTGGGGGTGGAACATTACCCAAACAAGTCATTTGTGTTAGGTGTTGTCTTTTTTTAACCCTTTAACCGCCAGCCTACCTGGAGTTTTTGTCACCCTTTGTTGCCAGACCATTTTGCACTATTTTGCGCTCTCCTTGTTCAACTGTGATTTTTGAAAGGATTTCCATGGATTTCCCAGGAAAATTATATATTGTTTTTTTTCAGCAGAGTCTGGGCTTTAACATGAAATGTCTTGTTTGTCGTTTTTCAAGTGTTTTTTTAATATTTTGGGGTGAAATATGTGCAAAAAAATAAAAAAAATCTATTTTTTACAATTTGTAGTTTTTTTTTTTGTAATAAAAAATGTAAGTTTGTCAATAAAATCTTATTGCGTGTGAAATCCCAATTTCTCCCAGTTACAACGGTACCACATATGTATTGGTAGACACCTTTTCCTGCCCAGGAGACTCCCTCAAACTGAAACAGCACTTTAAGAGATTTTTAGATCAAATACAGCCAGAGCTGTAGCTAGCTTCTTTTGCGCCCGAGGCAAGGCCAGAGAATCGCGCCCCCCCCCCCCCCCCCCCCCGCAAAAAAAAAAAAAAAAAAAAAAAGGAAAAAAAAATATATATATATTTTCTTTTTGTTTTGTTTCTTGTTTACTGGATTATTTTGAGAGACATTAAAGCGGACCAACACCCGGGCCGATTTGATCCCTCCCCAGGGGGCATCTGAAATTGGAATGTCCCGCGGGGTGAAACCCCCCAGGAAGCCCACAATCCTACCTTCTTCCCGTTCCAGCGGCGCATGCGCGTCCGCCGCCGCCTCCTGTGCGTCCCTCTAGAAGGTGAGTATACTTTTATTTTTTTAAATAAGGTGGCCACTTTTTCATTAGGCTGTATATGTATAAATATACACTGACACCAACAAATTAACATAAAATAATCTGTCCACAAAACTTATATAAATACACGCATCTCCTCACCACTATGCTTGACTGGGATTTTTTTTGCTGGTACCAACAGTTGTACTGGTTCCACCTGGAACAGTGCAGGACTAGTGAAGGAAAACCCAGTGTTCAGGCCCAGATTAAGGACATTCATGGTATGGAGCAGTTCTTTCTTGGGGGCCCCCATCTTTTATGGGGGGCCCCCCCATCATCACACCCTCCATCACAAGCCCCCTATGCCCCCAACTGTCTTAGCTCACAACCAAAGACAAAAACAACAAAAAAGAGATTATGGTGACATAAAGGAGAGAATGGGGTGATATAGAGCCAGAGGGGAGAAAAAGGGGGAATAAAGAGTTATGAAGAAGAGAAAGAGGAAATATAGAAAGAGGTTAGAATAGGGGGATATGGAGAGATGGGAAATAAGGAGGGGGTATGATGAGAAGAAAAAGAGAAAGGGAGGATAAGGAGAGGAGATAAAGGGGGATATGGAGAAACTTAGGAAAGAAAGGGGGAATATGAGGAGACAGAGGAGAGAAAGGCGGATATGGGGAGAAGGAGGAGAGAAAGGGGGGCTATGGAGATATACAGGAGAGAAAAGGGAATATGGAGAGACTAGGCAGAGAAAGGAAACATGGAGAGAAGGAAGACAGAGAGGGAATATGGAGAGAAGGAGGAGAGAAGGAGTAGAGATAGAGGGAATATGGAGAGGAGGAGATATAGAGGGAATATGGAGAGAAAGGTGAATACAGGGGGAATGAGGAGAGAAAGGGGGAATATTGAGAGGAGGAGAGAAAGTGGGAAAGTGAGAGAAGGGGGAGAGAAAGGGGGGACATGGAGAAAAGGAGGAGACACGGGAGAAAATGGAGAGAAGGAGAGAAAGAATATGGAAAGGGGGATATGAGAAGATGGGAGAGAGAAACAGGGAATACGGAGATATGTAGGAGAGCAAGGGGGAATGTGGAAAAAAGTAGGAGACAAAGAGGGAATATGGAAAAAAGGGGTAGAGAAAGAGGGGATATGGAGAGAAGGATGAGAGAAAGAGGGAATTTGAATAGAAAGAGGAGAGAAAGATGGAATGGGGAGAAGAAGCAGAGAATGGGGGGATATTGAGATATACAGGAGAGAAAGGGGGATATGAGGAGAAGGTGGAGAGAAAGGAGAAATATGGAAATAAGGAGGAGTAAATGTAAATGGGCACTTGGGGGGGGGGGGTGACATACATCCACCAGAGACCAGTTTACAGGGTGCCGAGTGTGGTGGGGGGGGGGGGGGGGTTATACATAGTGCAAGTAAGATATAAATACATAGCACTTTACTATCAAAGTCGACACTACAAAGAAACTAAAAAACAACCCCCCCCCCCCCCCTAATATGAATGAATAAGCTGTGCTCTTCTTCTGCAAAGCAACAACACCCAGCATTAGCCACTGATCCCATCATTGAAAAATATCACCAAAATCACCACAAAGCCTCCATTTAACCAAAAAAATGATCAGATCCCCAAATTAATTATTAAAGGAACAGTCCGGTTTTCGGAACCATTCCCCCCAGACCTCAGATCAGCTAGTGCCAGTGGGCACACAGCAACCCACTTATTTCATGGCTGTACCTGTGTCGCTTATCAGTCTTCTGCAGTTGGTTGGTAAAACCGGGAGTTCCGCTTCCTGGTTCCAGCTGTTGGGTTGGCGCGGCCTGTGTACAGCCCAGTTTCCAATATATACAGCCTTCCAATAATAGGCTGGTAAACTCTAGAGCTGGCGCAGGAGCGGTGCCAAGGATTATGGCTTGCTTTGTACCCGCACTCGCTAGCTTGCCTGAGGTCTGTGGATATTTCCATTCAAGACCACCAACCATGTTATTGGTCCCCTGGCAAAATCGAGCAATTAGCTGCCACAGTCACTGGCTTCTTTTGGGTATCTGGCCATCAGCAACCAGATAACTATGACGGCCAATCGCATTTCTCGATTTCATGAGGGACTGAGGCGAAAGAAAAGATTTTGAGGGTTCACTGGGGTTAATGTGCAGGGGGCACTGGCAAGAGATGCCCCCTCCCCTAGGAACCACGCCCATTTTGTAAAAATGTTTAAGTAACCTCAGGCATCCCCATTCGGAATACCCCATGGTGTGAACCTCCCCGGTATTGCCCTGCAAACACTTACCTTTCATGTTTTGCACCAGAGGTGTGCTCCCCTGGCCAGACATTCAAATAGGCCACAGACCACAGGACCTCCAGTGTCACTGTGCCAACACTTTGTCCAAGCAGAGCTGTATATCAAGCCTTATACATGGCATACAGTGCTGACTGGAAGTGACTGCACATGCACCATGGGACTAGGTGAAAGGTACATTTTTAGGGCACCCCAGGGGGTGAAGCATGCCATAATGCAGCTTACAGTCCTGAACTTATACTTATCTAGTAAATGGTCTCCAAGATGGGGGACTGGATATCAGAGCACACACACCTACTAACTGCTAAAATGTGTGCTGCAGTTTCCTGTCCACCTTCTCAGAGATCAAGCCTGGAATAGAGAGGAGTATATACAAGTGTAGTTTGGCTGAGGTAATCAACCATTTGCCATAACCTTCTTCATGCAGAGCTCATCACCCCTCTCCTCCATGTTGCTGCATGTGGCTCAGCAGCCAGTGACTCTGGGAGGGGGGGGGGATGCCAGAAGGAAGGCCATTATCTGTACAGGGAGGGGGGGATGCCAGAAGGAAGGCCCTTATCTGTCTTGGCAGTGCCAGAATGGCCACAGCAATTCTCCCTTCTCTAAAAACCCAGCACTGGTTTCGATCAGACCAACAACAAGACCCAGCCAACTGCTCACCTGTTAGAGGAGATCCAGGGAAGCTCCTGGCAGATGGTGCTGTGAGAGAGCAGCCATGTCTCACCCATGTCTCACAGGAGCGCTGGGGCAGGTCGCTATTCACACACAAGGATCTGGATTCCCTGCACTTCCTATGCTGGCCACAGAGGAGAAGTTAGAGCAGCAGCAGGAAATACACCAGCGACCCCTGCTGGCCGGAGGAGCGAGCTGTACTACATTTACTATAATGACTTCCGACCTGTAGAATTGATCAGCTCCTCTCAGCAGCAGCTGCTCAGGCGCGCACCTTAAAGGGAACACTGGAGCCACTTGCGCCCCTCCTTTAATCCAGCCCTGGCTGCGCCCGAGGCCAGTGCCTCATTCGCCTCATGGCTGCTACGGCTCTGAATACAGCTATGCTAAGCGCTATGTGCACCTTGCAGTTTTTTAATAAAAACAACCCTTTACATTTGAAATACCCCCCACAAATGATATATTCTCTGGAAATACACACTTCAAGCTTTCTAGGCGTACCAGGCTTGTTGATGTTGCCACAGTTTTCTGGAAGTTCTCCCTCAATGTATTCTTTGGTTACACAGAGCTTCCCTAAAAAAGGATAAAAAAAACAGGATCAAAGCCACATTTTCCTAAAAAAAAATATATGCAAACAAGAAAAAACAAGTTAATCTGAAAAAGCAACATCCCCCGAACAGAACGATACCCAACATGCATAGGTACTGTCAAAAGAAGAGTTGCCAAACACCAAAAAGTAAAGCATATGCACAATGGTAATTTTGCTTGAAAATTTCAACTCTGCAGACAAAGTGCACACCTTGCGCTTTTTCTGCCAAAAAAACCCTTTACATTTGGAATACCCCCCACAAACCATACATTCCTGAAAGTACACATGATAAGCTTTCTAAGCCTACCCAGCATGTTGTAGTGGGCCCATCTTTCTGAAAGTAATCCCTCAAAGAATTCTTTGGTCGCACAGGGTTTCCTTAAAAAATGTATAATAAAGCAGAATCAAAAATGAGTTTTCCTAAAATATCAATATGCAAACAAAAAAAAACAAGCTAAATCTGAAAGCGCAAGGTCCCCCGAGCAGAACGATACCCAACATGCATAGGTACTATTAACCCTTTTAACTGCCAGCCTACTTGAGGTTTTGTCACCCTCTCTTGACGGGTCATTTTTCACCATTTTGCGCTATGCTTAACTGTGATTTTTGCAGGAATTTCCAGGAAAATGATATATTTTATTTTTGCGGCAGAGTTTAGGCTTTAACATGAAATGTCTTGTTTGTAATTTTTTTACTGTTTTTTTAAATATTTTTAAGTAAATTTAACAAAACAAAATAAAAAAAATATTTTTTAGAAAATTGTCTCCTTTATTTCAAATAAAACCTTTCTTTTTTTTAAAGAAAACCATATTGCATGTGAAAGCCCCATTTCTCCCGATTACAACGGTACCACATATGTATCGGTAGCCCCCCGTTACTGTTCAGAAGACCCCCCCCCCAAACTGAAAAAACACTTTATAACATGTAAAAATAAAATACAACTACAATCCACACTATAAAGGGTTAAATCAAGAAAAAAGGGGGGGGGGTAATCCCCATTTTTTTTAATTTTAAGGGTTAAAAACCCCTTAAAAATTCCCATAAAAAATTACATGGGGTCCCCCCTACCCAGCATAACCAGCCCGGGGATCAGCTATGCAGGGCTTGTAGAACAGGGCGCAGGGGCCAGCTTTGGTGGCCCCTCACACTGCCAGGTATAAGCCCGCACCTCCTAAATCTGCCCGGGCCCTTCTGCCCCCCTGGGCTTCGGGGAGGCAGGTAATAGGGGGGCCGGGGTTAATGGCAAATCACCCGCTCGCCGCAGGTGACTTGACAGCCCCCCAGCCTTGTGAACTGGTATAGGGGTTTCAGGGACTCCTTACAAGTTCACAATGGGTTAAAGTGGACCAACACCCAGGGATGATCGGCCCGGGAATCTATAAGATTCCCAGACCGTTCTATTTCCTCCCCCTGGGGCATCCCCTGGGGCATGTGAAACCCCCCGGAAAACCACTTACTTGAATCCCGGTCCTACGGCGCATGCGCGGGCCGCAACCCCGCTATCCCTCTAGTAGGGCGCTTGCCCGCGCCGGCTATTTACGCTCCCTGTTAGAGGGAAGAGGGGGATGCACCCGCTAGCGCGCTCAGAGCGGCTGAGCTTAGACGTCCATAACTCAGCCCCTCTGAGCGCGCTGATTGGACGAGCGGCCGCGCATGCGCCGTAGGACCCGGGTGAGGTGAGTTATTGTGGGTGATCGGAGGGGGTTTCACACAGCGAGGCATCCCCGATCGGGATGCCCGGGGAAAAGGACCAATACCCAGGATAGTCAAAATCCTGGGTGTTGGTCCACTTTAAAAAAAAAAAAACACACACCACAAAATGCTGGAAGCATTTATTACCAGCTGGGCGACAGGACATAAGGGGTTAATTAAAAAAAAAATGACATATGGTCCCCCCTCTCGGGGGGGGGGGGGGCTCCATTTTTTGGGGGGAAATTTAAGGGTTTAAAACCCTTAAAAATCCCCCCAAAAAATTACGTAGGGTCCCCCCTACCCAGCGTTACTGACCCAGGCCAGCTATGGGGGCTTATAGAACTTCTTATAGACCCCTTACCAGCTCACAAAGGGTTAACTGAAAAAAACACACAGACAAAATGATTTTATTAAAAAAAAAAAAAAATGTTTACTGTACTTACCTCCGATTGTAAGCTCTTGTCCCTCGCCGCTCTGATGACAGATGATCGACGGCGATCGGCATCCAGAGAAGGGGGAGGCAGGAGATCAGAGGATCTCCTGTCACCTCCTTCCCCGGGCACCGATCACCGGCATCTGACAGCTAAGAGAGCTGTAGCCGGTGATCGGGGCTGGGCTGACGTCATTAGCCCCGCCCCCAAAGGGCCATCGGAATAGCAGAGGGGCCATCGGAATAGCAGAGGGGAGAGAGCCTTCCAGGCTCTCTCCTGAAGATCGGAAAGACCTGGGGGGGATCGGAGGCCCCCCAGGTGAAGAGGAGGGTCGGCGGGAGCCAGCGCACATGGAGGTAAGTAAATGTCATTTTTTTTTTTTTACAGGAAAAGCCGGAGGAAGCTGAAATGGGGGGGGGGGCACCCTATTCCGGGCCCTCCCCTGCAGCCGGAGGAGGTCCGATGAACGATTGGAGACCACCATCTTGAAGAGGAGACCCGGCTGAATCAAACGAGGGGTCAGGTAAGTGACTTTTTTAAAAACTTTTTTTACTATTAGTGGGGAAAGTCAGGCACGTAAAATTTACGTGGCTGGCGGTTAACTGCAGGAGAGGCAGCCACGTAAATTTTACGTGGCTGGCGTTTAAAGTGTTAATGTGAACCAAAACCCACGCCCCGTATAAATTCCATTCTCACCCCCTGGGGCATCCAGAATCAGGATGCCCTGCTATATGAACCCCCCCCCCCCCGGTCACTTAAAAACTCACCTTTCACGCTCCAAATGTCTCATGCACTAGCAGCGCAACATCCCCTCTATCCCTCTAGCAGGACGCGTGCCCCCGCCAGGCATTTGTGAATGGCCACCGCAGGCACACTACCTCAGGCTAGTGGGGGATACGGCCGCCAGCCCGTTCAGATCCTGAAGCGCTGATTGGATGAAAGGCTGCGCGTGCGCCATAGGTCCGGGGAAGAGTGAGTTCCTTTGGGGGGTTTCACACACCCAATCAGGGATGCCCAGGAGGCAAGGTCCAAAACTCAGCATAGTCAACATTCTGGGTTTTGCTCCACTTTAAAGGAGACCTGTTCTGTTTTTCTGTTGTAAAAATAGTCTGATAAGAATACAGTATGTATAAATCGCTACATAGCAAGAGGAGAGGTAACTTACATATCCTGCATAATAAAATACCAGGAAAGTTTGTTTTCCTTTAGTGGGAAAAAATAAAATATATAGGTTTTTAAATGTACCATTCTGCGGTGCATGTGCTGGTTCTGATTGATGACAGGAGGATAGGTTGGGACAGGAGAGCACATGCTGCCGAGGATGCAGCAGCTCATGCTTCCCATTCAAGGCAATCAGAACCCTTTGCCAAAAGATGAAAACACAGCAAAGGATTCTGATTGGATGAGAGCCTGATCATGTGCCGTTGGACCGAGAAGATGTGAGTTTTACTGGACGAACTGGGGGGTTTCACACAAGGATGCATCCCAATTCGGGATGCCCCGGGGCACGGACCAAAACCAGGGAAAGTCAAATTCCTGGATTTTGTTCTGATTTAGGGTTTACCGGGTGCTTGATCCTCAGCCCTCCCTGGAGTGAACGTTTTAGGTTTCAATAACCTGCGTGTGTGTTCTTTCCTCTTTGAATCACACTTTTTTAAACTCACCTATTTTCATGAAATATTATAAGGGATACGGAGTGGATTGTCCACAATATAAAGCTACCTCTTATACACTATATGCATGATCACTGTATGCAGGCTGTAGTGTCACCAAACTCTTTGGTTTGAATGTGGGCCACCGGGGCATAACTATAGGGAGTGCAGGGGGGTGTGACTGTACCGGGGCCCAGAAGGTCACGGGGACACATCATTGTTGCTCCTCCACCTTATTTATCAGATTTGAGGTTACTTGAAATCTTATAGTGGAAAAACAAGCGCTATTTGTCTTGGTAAAATTGCAAAGACAGCTTACTAGTGCTCAATTGTGGTCACAGATCCCGAGCAGGGAGAAAAACTGACTTTGCTGCACTAGTCCACAAGACATACTGCAACTACAGGGATCTTTTAAAAATCCAATCTTTATTCCATGTCTTTAAAATCCAAACTATATCAGTTGCACTGATGGTGTTTGGATTTTAAAGACATGGAATAAAGTTTGGCGTTTTAAAGGGCCCCTGTAGCTGAAGCATATGTTGTGCACTATTTATCTTGGCTGTTTCAGTCTTTAGTTGTCCAGGGTACACAGGGATGCTCAGGGGAGCATCAATAGGTGGGGTTTGATGGGTATAGTATTTTACAGTTAAACATTATTCCTTATTGCTATGATGCCTGTGACCAACTTATTTGGTTATCATTCCTTCGACATGTCATCTTGTCGTTAGGTGTACTAGATGTGAAAAGGTTGCAAACCTCTAGTCTAGATAATCATCTTGTGATGCCCGTCTCACAACACACATATTACAATACAACTAGACATACATAGGGTAAAAATAGACACATCTGACCTTGATAAAATGGGTATTTGATCGCTTTATAACTTTAGGTATTGTGAGTGATTAGAGCGAATGGCAGTGACACGGACAACAGTTCTTCAAAATTAAAGACCAGTTTTATTGAAACCAAAACGTTCAGCAGAAAAGAAATGTCTCTTACAGAGACCTCTCTACAGAGGTTGCAGCATGCAATGCAATAAATCAAGTGGTTACTTCACCAACTCAACGAAATTCCAGGGTTTGATACTCCAGCAAGCTGAAAGTCCGGGGTATCAGGTTCCGCTTTACAGGGCATACACGCCCACGCTGCTCATCCACACAAGTCCAAGTTTTGGGGTCGCAGAAGCCAGGTCCTTCGGCTTAAATCTAGCCTCTCATTCACCACTGAGCAGTACAGCATGGGCTCCTTCCTCCAGGCTGGTCAACAGCCAACTGACAGGCTCAGCGGCTCCTTTTATTTCGGCTTCCCCTGCAATAAGCCTCATCACGGAACAAACCTGTAGAGGACTGGGAAATGTGAACTGGGTCCTGAAAACCCGGCATGGATCGTGCCTGATACAGCATAGCAGGGGAAAAATACACACCATTTATCACTTTTCCATACACATTACCACATATCCCCTCCTCTTCTTCAGACCCGAGGTCTGACAATTTTCACAGACCATACAGTAGACTCCGGATAAAGCATCTGCATTCCCCTGTAACTTCCCGGGCCTATGTTCCACTTTAAACATATGTCTATTTCTCTGCAGAAACTTCCTGACCTCCTGCGTTTGGTGGCTGACAAAGACTCACCTATCTTGACTGGGGGAACGGTCTGCACCGTCTCTTTAACTCTAGCCGGGGTAACTCCCAAGGCTTCACGATCCTTCCACGGCTTGATCAAATTTATATGGTAAATCTGGTAGGGCTTTCTTCTGCCCGTTGATTAACCTTGTAGTTCACCTCGCTCACCTTCTCTACAACCTTATAGGGACCCCGCCACTTTGCAAGAACTTTACTTTCGCCCGTGGGTACTAATACCAGAACCCGGTCCCCAGGATTAAAGGTCCTCACTCTGGCCGGTCTATTGTATAATCTGCTCTGGGCCACATGTTCAACGGACTCAACGACGGGGAGGGTTACAGGTTCTGCCGGAGATACTTTGCTGGCGGCAGAAGCGCTACGCCTTACCCACAACTCCCAGAACAAGGGAAAATCACGACCGACTATTGCATCATACATAAGGCGTTTTACCACGCCGACTTCATGGTTCAATGATCCAGCAGGGGGTCTCAAACTTACCCACGGCTACAGGGTAAGTCACGACATCCCCGTGGATGCAAAGCACGTTAATATTTTTCTTTGGTTCATAACCTCCACGCACAAGGTTGGCCCGGACCAAAGTTACCAGGCTACCTGAGTTCAACAGAGCCTTCACTGTGTAGCCATTTACTTTTAACATCACAACCTGTGTCTCAGTCTCTGACCGCTGAATGGCGGTACACGCGGGTTCCGCGAACAGGGACCTTTGGCAACTGGCATTACATTCCATGGGCTCAAGGGAGAGGGGAAAATCCATGGCTATGTGCCCCCACTCATGGCACCTAGAGCACTGGGGACCACGTAACCTCCTTGCTCGGGCATCTTCCCCAGAATTAGGGGGCCTCTGGGGATAGGGGTAAGTCTTTTTCCCTCTTACACCCTTCGACACACCTCTAAGGGGAACCTGCTTATCCACCGTAGTCACCGGTCTGCTGGTCTTGGAGGTTGCTGGGGCTGCAGGGGCATCCCGAAGGTGGTCCTCAGTCGCGATAAATCTCTCAACCAAGTTGACCATTTGCTCAGCAGACTGCGGGTTGCCTTGTCCCACCCATCGTTGTAGTTTTGGCAGCAGGGTCCGAAAAAAATGGTCCACCATGACCTTCTCGGCGATCTGCACAGGTGTGGAATTCTCTGGCTCCAACCATTTTTGGACAAGTCGTACATCTGTGACCGGGCAGGCTTATCAATGGAAAAAGTTCAATTATGGGACTTTTTTATCTCTGGGCCCGGACCGCTGGTGTAACACCCAGGCGAGCAAGGATCCCCATTTCAAATTTGGCATGGTCCCATACCTCTTGCTCCCTGAGGTCAAAATACGCTTTTTGGAGCTCACCTACCAAAAACGGTGCAATCACGTCTGCCCACTTGGCAACTGGCAGCTGCTCTCTCTCAGCCATGTGCTGGAATACCGGGAGGTAGGCTTCATCTTCTGTAAGACCCGCTGAACAGCTCTCCTCACACCACCCGGCCGGGCTTCTCTCTGGTTGTGAGATTTTGGTTAGGACAGTCTCTCTGAGGGCAGCAGTCTGCTCTATCAACAGGCGATTTGTCTCCTGCTGGTTTGCCATGGTCTGCTGCTGCACTTGGTGCCAGGGCCCGATGCTGCTGTTTCAGGGCCCGATGCTGCTGTTCCAGAGCCCGCGCATGCTGGAGGTTAGCCTGTATTAGCTGCTTTATTACCTCCTCCATTGGCGTCTGATGAGACATCTTAGTTGCCGCTTTCACCCACGACATCCACTGTGAAATGCCGCGTTTTGTCACTCCGTTGCCCCTAGCAACAGTCACTATGCACGCATCCTCCACCAATTGTGAGTGATTGGGGCGAACGGCAGTGACATGAACAACAGTTCTTCAAAATTAAAGACCAGTTTTGAAACCAAAAAGTTCAACAGAAAAGAAATGTCTCTTACTTCAGAGGTTGCAGCATGCAATGCAATAAATCAAGTGGTTACTTCACCAACTCAATGAAAGTCCAGGGTTTGAAACTCCAGCAAGCTGAAAGTCCGGGGTATCAGGTTCCGCTTTACAGGGCATACACGCCCATGCTGCTCATCCACAGTTTTGGGGTCGCAGAAGCCAAGTCCTTCGGCTTAAATCCAGTCTCTCATTCACCACTGAGCAGTACAGCCTGGGCTCTTTCCTCCAGGCTGGTCAACAGCCAACTGACAGGCTCAGCGGCTCCTTCTATTTCAGCTTCCCCTGAAATCAGCCTCATCACCTGTGCTAGGCCTGGAATCAGGGAACAAACCTGTAGAGGACTGGGGAATGTGACCTGGGTCCTGAAAACCTGGCATGGATCGTGCCTGATACAGCATAGCAGGGGAAAAATACACACCATTTATCACTTTTCCATACACATTACCACAGTATTAATAACCAAAACAGTGCTTTCAAGCATTTGTTAACTGGTAATGTAGTGTTGTTTCCTCTTTGAATCACATATAAGTTTAACTTGTGCCGTCTTGTAAAAGAAAACATGGATAACCCCTTATAGGATATTTTAAGAAAAGTTTACGATATCAAGACTATAAAATCCCTTTTAAGTGTAAACTGTAACCTCCTACATGCCTTTAAATGTGTGGTGGGTGACTGGATCTTCAGAAAGGATGAGCATATAACTTTCACAGTTTAAAAGTTTTTCAGAGTTTTTTCAAAAGTTTTTTCAAAAGTTTGTTACCTACCATTTCTTCCCTCGGCTTTATCTCCATTCTTTTATATTTTATTTTGTACTTCTACTACCTAAATGCTTCAGAGGAAATAAAAATGAAGCAACCCCTGGCCATCTGTGCACACTCTGTACTATCACCGACAAGGGGATCAGTGTTCCTATCAGCAACCTGTAAGAATATGCTGACAGTGGGCACCAAGAGGATTTTGGGAACAAGGAAGCCCGACAGACCGCACTGCCATTCACGCGGCACAATATCGAGACAGCTGGTTAAACATTTCCAGCTGGAGAGGACAGGAGAAAGGTCCTCTGTAATTACTCAGGGAAACATTCAACTTTGGAGGAGATAAAAAAAATCAGGGAAGAAAATGGCATGTTCTATTTTAATTGTTTATTTAGGATTTTACCCGAGTTGTTTTCAGCAAGAAGGAATGCTTCATTTGCTCCTACTCCACAACAAGGAAGATATGTTAATTATCCGGGAGCAATTTTAGCAACGAGCGGTAAAGAAAATGAACATGCCAGCCATGCAGCGACATAACCACGGAGTAATTGGAATTGCGTTATCCTTTGTGCGGCCTCACCAGACAATAATAAATGAAAATGATGTTCTGGAGCTGACCTAATGCGTACAGGACAGCGGCGGAAAAAAAAAATCCAGAACATTTGTTTTAGACTACACATTTTTCTTCCGCTACGCACACTTAGGGACAAAAGCATTAAAAAAGGAAGGAATAAAAAAACAGGGATTTATATTAAAATAACAATAATTTTGGCTGGATGAACAGCTTTTGGCCACAGGCTCTGCCTTGTAATGTAGATGTACGGCGGATAATGGCACTCACCCCTGCAAATCAACTTTACTGCTTGTGTTATGCTGTTATTTTATATACGTTGCCCTAGATTTTATGTGCTATGGCTCATCCTTAGAAATGTATGTCTAAGAGACAGATTCTTGAACGCAGTGTACAGAAAGGAAAGGTTTGAAATATTACAATAATGCAATTTTTTTGTGCCTTGTGGAAGAGCTGAGCTTTCTGCTAGAAAATTTGGAGAGTCCCTATAACTTAATGAGATGAGAAGATCACAACACTCATCCGTGATAAATAAATCATGATGTTTTGTGGCTGCACAGGATGTTGCTCCCATTTAAGCACCACACTATATTGCTAATTAGTCAAAAAACTTAGTTACAATTTACCACAACCATGTTTCCTTCATGCTCTAGAACAGTGGTCCCCAACCCATTGCTACAAGGCCCATCAACAGCTCATAGCTGCCTCTATAGCTCTGCTGCTGCACTAATTACTCCACCTGTGCATCTGTGTGCAGATCTGCAAAACCTGGACGGGTGATGGGCCTTGTAGGAAAGGGTTGGGCTTTAAAACACTTTCCCCTAATGCTACTGATGGTACTTGAGCTTTATTCTGGTGGCTCTTAAAATCGGACAAAACCAGTGATTTTCACTATCCCGGGTTTTGTTTTTTCACCCTGGTTTGGGGTGCCCTGCTGTGTGAAATCAGAGAATGTAAACTCCAACTGCACACATCTTTGGTGCACGGCATTACTTGCAACTGGGGGGTTTCACACAGCAGGGCATTCCATTTTGGGGTGGCCACCAACCGTTGATGCCCATGATCACCAACCAGTGTCTCAGTGTCTCTGCTTCATTATTCTGTGGGTGGATTGCCTTAAATCCTCTTCCCATGGGTGCAGCAATATTTTGTCAGTTGTCCTTCTTGTTGACCAGTCCTTGTATTCCAGAAACATTATATCTCTAAGCCTTGTATACTGGAATCTGCCCTGTTGTATGATACAGCCTTACAGACTGCATGTAGTTATCTTTAGGTTTAGTTTATCACTAGCTTATGGTTGCTCTATGGCTTGTTTGTTTTGCATTGTTTGGTAGAATGGTATTTGATTGCTGTGGATTTTGTTTATTCCTGTGATTTTGCTTTATATGTTTACAATTCATAATATATATATATATATATATATATATATATATATATATATATATTGCTAAGAGCAGAGCAATGGCCAGAACAGTGCCCTATTTTATTGGCACAGTGTGGGTGTATGCTGCTTCATATACTGTGTATGGGGCTGGGGCCATACTAAGCACTGCTATCTCAGTGGGCAATGCCTGGGATTGATTTTGGTTTTTTTTGCCTACTGATGCCCTTTAAACTTCACTGGAATAATGAAACCATTAAATGTTTTAAGTTATTGCTTTTTTTGCATCAGTCAGCAAATTTTAGTTTATCTGCAATGAAATGTAGATCTAATGCTAAAATGAATCAGTCCATAATAAGCTGCAGATTAATAAATCATTAGAGATAATGGAGAAGATTTAAATGCTAAGTGACAAGATCAAAGGCAGTTAACTCACCTCATTTCCATAGTCAGTATATCAACATTCAATTTAGCAAATAGTATATTTAGCTAATTATCTCCAATGCCACAATTGCACAAACACTCCACGTTAGGGTTTCCGAGTGACCACGGAGCACTCCTCATTGGCATTCAGGCTAGGAGGCTTGCTTTATTGGCTGGTGACAAATGTTTTTTGGTAACTTTCATTAAGAACTCCAGAACTCAGCACAATCTCATGAATGTTAAAGAGTTTTAGAGGAACTTATGCATCTACTTATCACTAATTACTTCACTCTGTAGAACGTTGCAATCCCACCCAATAGTCAAATTGATTTTCCTAGCGTTCCCCTTTCCAGTGTCTGAACATGAAAAGCTTTCATCACAACCAACTGCCACCCAAAACATTTCCTCACTCCTATTTTATCTATTCTAACTTCCTGTTTATAATACTATTTAATAATACTGTTACACAGACACACAGACACAAAGACACACAGACACACGCACACACACTATAGACTGATTCCACTCATAATTAGCAATTAGTATACTGGAGATGTATTGTGGGCACACAGCTAATAAAGGTTCTGATGGGGCAAAAAGGGGGACACCTCTTCTCCCCTGAATTTCTTTATGTCCTGCAGTAATATCAGGTCTTGCAGCGTGCACGTGTCTGGAGAATATTTCGGCACTCATTCAAGCAAATAGGTGGAAAAAACCCCACCTCCATCATAGAGACTGGAGCTCACACATCAGTCACTGTAACACAGAGGGCATGCCAAGCACTTATCTTTGATCTTCGCACAGCGCTTTACAATTTTCTAGAGGAAGCAGCTGTGGTGAAGTAGAAGTGAGTTTTCTTTCTTTTTATGAACCAGTGCCTCTAAAATATGGTGGAGCAGTCATGATGGTGCATCCTGGTGCAGTCATAACCTTTGTACTCCCTGTTGTTCACCTTTGCATGGTGTTCTAGTGCCTAGCTTTGGTGTACAGGCTTTCCCTCTGCAACTCAAAACTCCTCTTCCTTATCCTCCTTGCTGGCTGCTAATCTCATCCAGTTTTTGGACATCTTTTCATAGAAGGACCATAATCTGAAGAACATTCTATTGCTTACTTGAGGAACACCTGCAAACATCTACAGAAGGATCTGCTTCTTGAGGTCCACATTCTCGGGACACACCAGAGAAAATCATTCTTGGGGCACACCAGAGGAAATCATTCTTGGGGCACACCAGAGGAAATCATTCTTGAGGCCCAACAGAATAAACATTCTTGTGAGTGCCCCAGAGGAAATCATTTTTGTGGTCAACCAGGCGTAATCATTCTTGGGGCTCAACCTTCAGGTATATAAAAATAATGCAATGTCACTCCTAATCACATTGTTGCACAATATAAGTTGTAAGTTTTAGTAAGAAATTAACACAAGTAACTGAAAACATAACAAACTCACAGAACATTTCAGACAAACTAAGAACAGTCTCCGACCTCTTATACTGTCTTGATGGTGTCCTTGGATCAATTTTTGGGGCCACCAGAGCAACAAGTGGGCCGGTCCGGAACAGTTCCATTTTCCCCTTGTGAAATTAAAAGCTAGTGCTGGGGTAGGTAGCTAGCAAAGACTGGCAGAACTGAGGTAGGATGAAACCAATTGTGCAGCCTTGGAAAATCCTGTGCTTTAAGGCCAGTGGTCCCCTTAAGTTTGTAGGCGTACTTGAACATTAATAGCTTTACAACCAGTAATGAAGAGGTCCCTTTGTGAAAGGAACAGAAAAGGTTAAGAATTCTTAAATCAGAATCCAGGGCCAAGCCTAATAAAATGATGTAACATTATGAAGCCAGGGAAGGCTCAGGCTGTATAATAATACTTAGGAGATTATGTAATAAAGACAGATTAAACACTTCAGTGCTTTCCATTGCACACTGACCTAGATTCAGAGAGACACATGGTTATAGCTTGCTGTGTTTTACTCCAAACCGCCCATTTTACTTCCAGTAACTGCTTTCAACAGAAATGGTAACATTACATATTACTGATTAACTGACTTTAGGAATTGAACGTCCAGAAACATCAACTTACATTTTTTATATAATAAAACATTTTCTATTGACATCATAAATGCACAAAGCAGGGTTTCTGCCCACCTGTGCAGGACCATAATTGGACCATAAACCGACCTCATGGCTGCTGCTTCCACCAACCCCAGGGAACCCTAATCAGAATGGCTGCTTTAAATGACTCACTCATTTCACTCTGAAGTATTTGTCTGGTTTAGTGGGGCTAGAAAGGGTGTCATCAATTTGACCAAAGAACTGCCAGATTTAAGCTACTGCTTTTCTGTTCCCATAAAAAACACATTATATAACAAATGCTTTAATTAAGGACTCCTAATTTGCAAAAAAATGTGCAAAAAGTTTACAAATGTCTACAAAACTGAATACAGATAAAACAAGTGGAGTGGAGCAGGTATGAGGGCTGGGCTGCATCTTTTTCTTGAACTGAAAAAGTAAAAGGGTACCGCACTGCATTGTGTTGCAATCTCAAAAACCCACAGCCCAATATAGGGCAGCAGGTAGGAGTAAAAACTATAAGGAGTCTGTACAGTAAGTGAAAACATATAACATTAGAAGTGCACTAAATGTACACTGCCTAAGGTACTTAGGGGACATCTGGAAGTATTATCCCTCAGATGATGTTATTACAGACCTATAAAGTGAGGTACTGATCCTAGCCTGTGGTCCTAATTGCCCTTCAAAGCTGCAAGCTTGTACGAATCTAATGGTGCTGCTTTACTGATTGGTTGACAAGACCAGATCAGTATTCACTATTACCATGCAGAAGCACCTGCTGAAATTTGGGACACAGGGTCATGCTACAAAAAAGAGTTTTTATTTCTTTGAAAAACTGAGCTTAGCAAGGGGAAGGGAGTAGGGCACTTTATTCCCACTACAGAGCTCCTACATATAAATAATTTTTAAAGGGGATTTAAACAGGTGATGTTGTGTCAGAGGGGTAGTTTTTGAGACAGGTGGGAGTTTGTGCTATAAAATAAAAGACTGTGTGAATCACATTGCTTGTTACTGATGAGAGATCCAATCCCAAATCTTATTCTAGCTGCCACTATTGATACTCCAAGCTCCAGTTGTGTGAAAATGTAAATGTAAATGAAAGAGTACAAAATGACAGCTCATCTAGTTAAGATCAGCATTCTTCTGACCTGCTTCCCAGTCCCCGATAAAGAAAAGCATCCATGCACCTTGATGATGCTGCCGCCACCATGGTGAGGATGGTGTGTTCAGGGTGATGAACAGTGTTAGCTTTCCTCCACACATAGCATTTGGATTAGTCTCATGTGACCATAACACCTTCTTCCACATACTTACTGTATCACCTACATAGTTTGAGACAAACTGCAAACAGGACTTCTGCTTGCTTTCAAATTTTTTTTTTCTTCCTGCCATAAAGGTCAGATTTGTGGTGTACAGGACTAATAGAGTCACACTGGGCCCCTTGCCCGCTTCTGTAATTAGTGTTGTCCTTGGTAAGTTTGCAATTGTTCCATTCTCCTTCCATTTACACATGATAGATTGAACAGTGCTCTGTGACTTGTTCAGAACTTGAGCTATTTTTTATAACTTAACCCTGCAATACACTTCACAACATAAGGCTCGATTCAGAGAGACACAAAAAAACTTTCGCTTTGGTGCCGACGTCGTAAGATTTTCAAAATTTCCCGCTCTCGCATGAACGTTCGAGCGATTCTATGCATGCTTCGTAAACCTTCCGTAGCGCGTCCGTGTGCTCGTATGCCAGAGTACGCAGACGAGGCTGTCATTTTCCATCGAAAATGTTCAGATTCATTTTTCACAACTACCAACGTAGCCTTTCGTTTTTGCCCTTTTCCCATCGTATCCTCACACGAATCCTATCATTTTCCCGCTACATCCTGCTTCATTTTTGCCTAAAATATCTGGCCAGACGAAATTCTTACGATATTGCGCCTGCGCACTACAAACTTCTCTCATTAAAGTGCTCGCCTACATAATTTCACTTCCATCACTAAACTCACCCTAACCACTTCGCGCTATCCTGCCTTTTCCCTTGAGGTCCCTTAAAGCTCACCCTAACCACTTCGCGCTATCCTGCCTTTTCCCTTGAGGTCCCTTAAAACTCACCCTAACCACTTCGCGCTATCCTGCCTTTTCCCTTGAGGTCCCTTAAAGCTCACCCTAACCACTTCGCGCTATCCTGCCTTTTCCCTTGAGGTCCCTTAAAGCTCACCCTAACCACTTCGCGCTATCCTGCCTTTTCCCTTGAGGTCCCTTAAAGCTCACCCTAACCACTTCGCGCTATCCTGCCTTTTCCCTTGAGGTCCCTTCAAGCTCACCCTAACCACTTCGCGCTATCCTGCCTTTTCCCTTGACGTCCCTAAAACTTACCCAAATCACTTAGCGCCTTGTTTCTTCTTCCATTTTCACACCCTAAAACTTACCCAAATCACTTAGCGCCTTGTTTC
The DNA here is from genome assembly GCA_027917425.1 of Gastrophryne carolinensis. NCBI lineage: Eukaryota > Metazoa > Chordata > Amphibia > Anura > Microhylidae > Gastrophryne > Gastrophryne carolinensis. The sequence continues at coordinate 465,627,789 of CM051236.1, forward strand.
TTCTTCCATTTTCACACACTAAAACTTACCCAAATCACATAGCGCCTTGTTTCTTCTTCCATTTTCACACCCTAAAACTTACCCAAATCACTTAGCACCTTGTTTCTTCTTCCATTTTCACACCCTAAAACTTACCCAAATCACATAGCGCCTTGTTTCTTCTTCCATTTTCACACCCTAAAACTTACCCAAATCACATAGCGCCTTGTTTCTTCTTCCATTTTCACACCCTAAAACTTACCCAAATCACTTAGCGCCTTGTTTCTTCTTCCATTTTCACACCCTAAAACTTACCCAAATCACATAGCGCCTTGTTTCTTCTTCCATTTTCACACTCTAAAACTTACCCAAATCACATAGCGCCTTGTTTCTTCTTCCATTTTCACACCCTAAAACTTACCCAAATCACTTAGCGCCTTGTTTCTTCTTCCATTTTCACACCCTAAAACTTACCCAAATCACTTAGCGCCTTGTTTCTTCTTCCATTTTCACACCCTAAAACTTACCCAAATCACTTAGCGCCTTGTTTCTTCTTCCATTTTCACACCCTAAAACTTACCCAAATCACTTAGCGCCTTGTTTCTTCTTCCATTTTAGGTCCCTAAAACTTACCCAAATCACATAGCGCCTTGTTTCTTCTTCCATTTTCACACCCTAAAACTTACCCAAATCACTTAGCGCCTTGTTTCTTCTTCCATTTTCACACCCTAAAACTTACCCAAATCACTTAGCGCCTTGTTTCTTCTTCCATTTTCACACCCTAAAACTTACCCAAATCACTTAGCGCCTTGTTTCTTCTTCCTTTTTAGGTCCCTAAAACTTACCCAAATCACATAGCGCCTTGTTTCTTCTTCCATTTTCACACCCTAAAACTTACCCAAATCACTTCACGGACATCACAATCTTGATTTTCAAATATGTCATTGGCCCCTTGTTTTTGTTAAATGTATGTGTGCAAATAAATGGGACAACATGTTTTTTTTTTTTTTTTTATTTATTGGGCAATTGCCATTTGGTGTAAAAATTTTTGGCCCAACTTTGGCCCTAAAAAATTAAAAACTATATACAAATTGTTTGTTGGTTATTAAAAATATATACACTAATTTTTTATAAAAAACTTTAAAAACTATATACAATAAAAACTTTTGTTAAAAAAATAAAACTATATACAAAAAACTTTGGTGTTTAACCAATAAAACTATCTACAAATAAAACTATTTACAAATCTACAGGGCCAGGAACCAGGACACTAGTCTTCCTCTTCTGTTGTCCCCAACGTGTCCCGCATCGCCTGCAGATCGGCCACCAACTCAAGGACCCTCCGATTCATATCAGCAAGTCGCTGTCTTGTGGTCCCTGCCAAAAAAACAGAAAAACAAATTATTCGGAGAACAATACATGTTTCTCACCTGTGGATTTAATGTATTTTAAGAAACAAATTAACTATAATGCACAGATGTCATTAATGACAGGAATTAAGGTTAGGAAGTGGCCACAGGTCATTAAGCTAATTCAGTGGCCACAGGACAGTTGGGCAACTAATTAAGCTAATTCAGTGGCCACAGGACAGTTGGGCAACTAATTAAGCTAATTCAGTGGCCACAGGACAGTTGGGAAACTAATTAAGCTAATTCAGTGGCCACAGGACAGTTGGGAAACTAATTAAGCTAATTCAGTGGCCACAGGACAGTTGGGAAACTAATTAAGCTAATTCAGTGGCCACAGGACAGTTGGGCAACTAATTAAGCTAATTCAGTGGCCACAGGTCCCTCTTATATTGGCATTGACTAGGGCATTATGTGTTTTGGGGTTCATGGGAATTTAGACAGAAATCTTTATAATGCCATGACTACTTACTTGGTTGGTGGCCGAGAGATGGCTCGTTGGGGACAACACCCTGAGGTCCTGGTTCCTGGCTCTGCTGTGAAGAAGTGCCTGTTGAAACATGGGCCAAATGGTTAGTTTGGATGTCTGATTCCGCAGTCCTCAAATGTTTTTAGCTAAGTCTGGGTCACATCACTCACCTTCTCCAGGGTCTTGTGGGCTCCTATCTGCTGCCTCCTCACCCACTACTTCACGCGCAACAGAAACATCTACAAAGACAGAATAAAGGATTCAGTTTGGTGATATCAGGAGCTAGCAATTAGATGTTTGGGTGTAGACATGAAGAGTGACATACCAGAGGATCCCGCATGCGTGGCAGGGTACGACTGCCTGCCCACGCTGTGCCGCCCCTCCTCTGTGGTAAGGTCCAGGGGCTGGTCTGAGGAGGCCACAGAGGAGGGGTCGGCCCGTCGCCCTGGAGATCCACCACCTTCACTCCCAGCTGCAGAATCATGCAGCACTGGTCGGCCTGGGCGCCGCCGGGTGCGGCGAATTCTGTAATCCATTTCCAACACTACAAAAGAGAAGGCATTATAAATAAAAGGCATAAAATCTGTCCTAGTTACATCTTGCATGCAAGCGCTATGTACTTACTTGGGAAATGGATTGCAAAAAACCTCCGCACCCGGGGCATGTGCAGTCGCTTCAGGTCCGACCAATGCTGCATGATCTGTGTGTGGGTGAAGGTGGTGTCGGTCTGGTGTTGTATCTCCGAGATGATCTCCAGGGCGACGTTTCGTTTGGCAAACGAGTTGGGCAGGTAGTCGTACCTGCGCTCCAGCATGGTCTGCAAAACAAAAAACAAACATAGCAAGAACTCAGAAATGCATATGTAGAAGAGGCAACAATACATTATTTTGTTCAATCACATGAACACATACACACACACACTTTTAGCCTAAGTTAACTTTCAAATATGGCAGCACTGTCGTTTGGCACGTGTGTGGTGTGCGCTTGGTTGTGCATGTAGTCCAACCAAAGCTTTAACAAAAAGATAACTTTTAGCGCATCCTTAACATGTAGAGCAACAATTAACAATCCAAGCAAAGTCGTTAAAAGACACTTACAAGCATGATTATCTCTTCTTGTTGGCGGGTGAAGATAGTGGGCGCCATCTTTCTTCTTCTTCTAGGCAGCAGATAAGCATGGCCCCAGCGGTTTCCGGGTTTCGCACGGCCGTGCGAACGGCCGGACGTGCGCGTAAGCGAACGCGTAGGCGTCACACGCCGGAGACCTTATTTAAAGGTCCCTGCACACACAGCTCATTCTCTTTGAGAGTCCACACAAAATGGCACCAAAAAGAAAACTTCCAGCTAAGAAGCAGAGCAAGCAGGCTGAGCAGGGCGTGGGTCCGCAAACACGGTCGCAAGAGCCTAAAGCCCGACTAAGGGCTACCACCAAGGCTGCGGCAAAAAAGGAGGTTGCAGCACCACCACAACCAAGGGGCAAGGTAACCAAGGCTGCTAAAACTCCTGGCCCACAGATGGGTAAGAGGGGACGAAGCCCCACCCCACCCTGCCCCACATCACCCCCCCCCACGTGGCACCAAGGCCATAGGCAAAGGCCAAAAACACCGGGCCAGAAGCCGCAGCAGGGGCCGAACCACCTCCCGGTCCAGAAGCCGCAGCAGGGGCCCAAGGCGCCGCAGGGGCCGAACCACCTCCCGGTCCAGAAGCCGCAGCAGGGGCCCAAGGCGCAGCAGGGGCCGAACCACCTCCCGGTCCAGAAGCCGCAGCAGGGGCCCAAGGCGCCGCAGGGGCCGAACCACCTCCCGGTCCAGAAGCCGCAGCAGGGGCCCAAGGCGCCGCAGGGGCCAAACCAGGACACGCTCCAGAAGCCCGAAAAGCCGCCAAAGGCCAACGGCCCCCTCCCCCCCCGCACGTGGCTCAAAAACTAAGGCCAAGCAACCCACCTCCAAGGCCCCACAGACCCAGCCGACCACCTCCAAGGGCCCACAGACCCAGCCAACCACCTCCAAGGCCCCACAGAGCCACAGCAGCAGCTCAAGGTCGCCAACACCCTCTCTTGCTCGCCCACATTATCCTCCGGCACAGGTTGGCATGCATTCACCCTATGCCACATCTACACCTGCAACTTCAGGGTCCACCCAGCCAAGAACACCCAGTCCCTTCCCAAGTCCAGTAAGATCAACAGCCAGCCTCCAGTCCTTGAGGTCTCCTCCATCCCCCCAGGCCAGAATGTCACCCCATTTGCAACCAAGCAGTGAGGAGCCACAACCACCCCGAAGAGGGCGCAACTTGCGCAGAGGACACTTGGGTGGCCGTTTTGCTGAGTCCCAAACTCTGGCATTGGCTACTGGTCTCACCTTACATTTTGATGAGCTATATGGTAGAAGATCAAAACACACCAGTAAACAGCGCAAAACCGAGATTTTTGAAGAACTCACCAGGCAAGTCAATGCAGCGGGTGAGGAACGTAAAGATATGGACCAGATTCAACGGAAGATTTCGGACCTGAAATATGCAGTGCGGAAGAAAGAGAATCTACGGCGGATGCACAGGTACATAGCTAAGGTTTGGGTTTTTATTATTCTTGTCTGTCCATCAGTGCGCTTAATTATGCTTACTATGTTTTTCAGCGAAACAACTGGCGGAGGTTTCCCAACCAAAATGCGCTTTACACCGGCTGAGGAGATGGTGCTGTCCTTATTACATCCCGTGGCCTTAGAGGGACACTCAGGCCAGCAGGACACCGACAACCCACCAATTCCTGCAGGTTAGTAATGTCTGAATGACCACACAAATGTATAGAAACATACACATACGCAGCACGGGCTAGCTAAGCACATGGCTGTAGGGGGTGGGAGCAAGGGCTAGCTAAGCACATGGCTGTAGGGGGTGGGAGCAAGGGCTAGCTAAGCACATGGCTGTAGGGGGTGGGAGCAAGGGCTAGCTAAGCACATGGCTGTAGGGGGTGGGAGCAAGGGCTAGCTAAGCACATGGCTGTAGGGGGTGGGAGCAAGGGCTAGCTAAGCACATGGCTGTAGGGGGTGGGAGCAAGGGCTAGCTAAGCACATGGCTCTAGGGGGTGGGTTTGTTAGGAGTGCTCACTTTGACTAGGGAGTGTCATGGGTGTGGCCTGGTAATGTGCAAATTGACATCCAAATACATGATGTTTAATGAAATGTGTGACAAATATGTCACTTAGAAGTGTCGAAAAGGAATGGGTGCTATGTATTAATTGAGAAGCACACGCCACAATAACATCTTTGCCTGTTGGTCAATTTGTTTGGAGCTGGTTTAGTTGCACAACTGATTAAGATGGTTTTCTAGGAAGGTTTGATGCCATACAAATGTTCCCCACCAGAATCATATTGTAAGTGTTTTTTCCCACCTTAGTGTGTTAACTTCCTCCCCTTAAAGGGATGTTGCAACTCACACATCAGCCATTCTTTGCATGTTTGGTTTGAGACACGTGATGTGTCTAGTCTGGTTTAACAATCCATGCACTAATGTAATGGGATTCCTAGCGAATGCCAAGTGGCCACGTTGTGGGAGGGGCCCTTACTGCTTTGCCACGTTTCTTGGATTACCATATGTGTTCTTAATCATAAACTATGCATAGTTGTGTGTATTAATCGCTGTTTTTCTTCCAAACCAGGCCAGCATCATCCCTCAGCTAGTGGGGACTCCTCTGCCATGTTACCGCGTCCGTCTTCTTCCGCGCTGCATAGGACCCAGGATCCGATGTCTACGGTAAGTGTATTTTGAGGGTGTTGTGTATGCATGTAGCTTGCCATGTTTGGCTTGTGTGGTTTTTATAGGTATTCCACACACTGAACCTGTTTTTTTTTACATGTCCCCAACAGAGCCACACACTGATGGAGCAAATCCAGGAGCAGGAGGAAGATGGAAGCTTCATAGGAGATTCTGAAGATCTTCCCCTGGGACAGAATCTGCAACTGTCCCAAAATGTGTCTCCGCCAAATCCACAGCAGCAGAGTGAAGCTGGCTGCATGCTGCCTGCACATCGTGGGCAGCATGCAGAGACTGACCCTCCAGTCCCCAGTTTCAGATCTGCTGCTGAGGATTTGGCGAGCAGACCTGTGGCTGTTGGGGGTCCTCGAGCCACATCATCTGCACGCCCCACAACCCGGGGAATTGGGCGGCGTACTCAGCAACGTCGCCCAGTTTCCCAGGGGAGGGGCGTGCAGATGATGGAGTCAGCATGGCACCATGAGAGGCGCCTTTTTCGCCGCCAAAACCAACAAAATCAGGAGCATATTAGGGGCCAATTAGAGTCCCTAAATACTACCTTCAGTGCCGTGCTGACTGAATTGAGGACCCATAACAGCCACATGGCCAACTTGACTTCAGAAATTAGGTCAGGCATGGCCGAAATGCACACTAACCAAAGACACATTTTGGAACAGTTGCAGATTCTGAATGCCACACAGGCCCATGTTATGGCCCCCCCCCACCAAGGGCCACAACCTGGGTTCTATGGGCATCACACATATTAAGGTGTGTTAGGCATGAATCTGGTCCATATCTTTGCAAAACCTACCCACTGGATTGACTTGTCTGGTGAGGGCTAAAAATCACACATTTTGCGCTGTTCTTGCTCGGTTGCTTTTGATTATCCACCATATAGCTCATTCAAGGCCTGAGGTAGCCCAGTAGCCAATGCCAGAGTCCCAGACTCAGTGAATCGGCCACTTAAGGTGTTGCGCGCCTGCCCTGGCCACAATAACATTTGTGGTGGCTCCTCATGTTTGGCGGCATGATTGGGTGACATTCTGGCCTCAACATCAAAGACCTTGGACCCTGGCTGTGATTGTACTGGATTTGGATTGGGACTGGGTGTTCTTGTTTGGGTGGCCCACTGACTTACAGGTGTAGATGTGGCATAGCTAGGATTGCTTTCAACCTGTGTCGGTGGAAAATGTGGGCAAGCAGGAGAGGGATTCATTTTGTGCTATTTATTTTGTGTACAAATGTATTGAACATAATTGCATGTACAGGTGTGGTCCCAAAGTATGTGAGGGGCACTCACCTCCGATTCTGTTTGGCTCACATATACCTTTTACTAAGTAGTAAACATTTTGTTTTGAACAAGCTCATGTGTGTGGTGTTTTGATATAGAAATATGAGTTCAAGTTGGGACGAAAACAAACAAGAACCAAGGTCTCCAAATAAATACTCCAACATATTTTATTTTTTGGGTTGCACAAATTCATTATTGTTTACTTCATAATGAAATTAAACATAGCCAAAATTTAAAAAAAATGTGTGGCTATTAAATTTGCCCGCACGGCTTGCCCAGACGCACTTGGCTGGCCCACATAGGCGTCGTCTGCCTCATCGGAGGGTGGAGAGGGTGGGCAATCCAGATATCGGGGGACCCTTTGCATAATGGCTAAATTATGGAGCGCGGCACATGCCATTATAATGTCAATGACCTTTTTCGGGTCATACTGCAGGGAGCCCCCAGTGTGGTCCAAGCACCGAAACCGGGTCTTGAGGAGTCCAAAGGCCCTCTCCACCACTGCCCTGGTCTTTCGATGTGCACGGTTATAGGCCTCTTGTGCTGGAGTTTGTGGCCGGAGGACCGGAGTCATGAGCCACGGCAGTAGTGGATAGCCCAAATCTCCTAAATAAGCCCAAAAAAAACAAAAAAAATAATAACAGGAAATCATACATTGCCACGCAACATTACTACTGCAATAAAAATAAAAGAGGTATGTGACATTGTCACACAAACATGAGCATACAGATTGCAGATGCTAAAACAAGAATTAAACATATGTGATAGATGTGGGTCCAAAGTAGGCAAATAATACTGGGGATGTTGGGCAATCAGGCAGACTGTTAGCAGATATTGTTTCCTGCCTGTGCTGCAGAACAATGTAGTATGGTCTAACTTGACCTGCCCCTTTAGAATTCTTGCCTTACTCCCAAACCGGTGTAAGCCTGCCCCTGCACTTTATCCCGCTCACCTCTACTCAGTAAGTTAAATGCATGGAAGCAAAGATGGCGCTGACTCTCTGGTAAAGTCAATTACAGATTTCGAAAGAAAATGGTTTCGAAGGCTGTTTCAGACTTGGCCTCACATTACACTTATTAATTAAAACAATGCAGGCACAACAATTTTGCAGCAAATGGAGTTTGTCTAAGCTAATGGTTACAGTGTGCTTACACATGTTCACAAGGTGAGGGGCAAGGCAGCGTTTCTGAAAGGTAAATCCAACATCAAACTTGCCCATACATATAGAATCCAAAGCGATAATTTGAGCCAACTTACCAAGGAGCCATGCACCCGCAAATTCCCCTGACTCAAACCGGCGGAATAATCCAGATCTGCGCAGGATATACGCATCATGGGCTGAGCCAGGGTAGCCTGCCAGGACGCTCAGAAAGCGCAGGTCCTGGGCCACCACCGCTTGCACATTCAGCGAATGGCCCATTTTGCGATTTCTGGTGAAAAAGGAAACAGAAACCACCCAAAAATTACGTTTAGTAAACAAATCCAACGCACACTTCAAACAGCCTATGTCAAAATGTAACATGTAAAAGAAGAACAATGTTTAAGCCTTGACAGTCTTACTTGTTCTATTAAAAGGACACTTACAAATGTTTTACTTTGAAATAACTAACTTTGGGACTAATTTATAAATAAGGGCCGTTGGTGCACATACACTCTTGGCAAGGAGGGAGCATTAGCAAGGAGGGAGTGATTGCAATGAGTGAAGATGTAAAATCTGAGTGTATATTAACCTAGAGGGACTAAACAAAAGGAGGGACTATTGGCAATGAAAGTTACTACAAATGGCGAGATTAGTCACAAGGAAGCTTTTCTGGAAAGGAGGGACTATTGGCAATGAAAGTTACTACAAATGGCGAGATTAGTCACAAGGAAGCTTTTCAGGAAAGGAGGGACTATTGGCAATGAAAGTTACTACAAATGGCGAGATTAGTCACAAGGAAGCTTTTCAGGAAAGGAGGGACTATTGGCAATGAAAGTTACTACAAATGGCGAGATTAGTCACAAGGAAGCTTTTCTGGAAAGGAGGGACTATTGCCAATGAACCAAACGAATAATGTGATTGAGCAAAGGAGGGACACACAAATATTTAGAGACAATGGAAGCCAAAACTTGCCTGTATATATACTCGTCGCTTGACGGAGTGACGAGGGCAACGTGGGTGCAGTCAATAGCACCCATGACATTGGGCATGTCGGCGATATTAAAAAATGCCAGCTTAATGGCGTTTCTGGCTACCATATCCTCAGGGAAACAAATATATTTCCGAGTTATGGTAGCCATGCCTTCCAAAAATTGGGATAGCGCGCGGCTCAGCGTAGGCTGTGAAATCCCCACGGAGAGGGCACCCAGCCTCTGGAACGAGCCGTTCGCCAAAAATTGCAGGCAGCCAAGCATCTTGGTCATACCTGAAATTGCTTGCCCCTTCCTTGTGGTGCGGGCTAACCATGGCCGCAGCTCACTATATAATTTATGGAGGGAAGCGCGATTAAGCCTGGTCAGCTCGAACAGCTCAGTGTCATGCATGCTATTGATGTCCATGCGTCGCCGCCGGTGCAATCTGGTCTGTGCCCTCCGGACGATCTCAATGCCCATGAGTTGCAGATCCTCATGCTCCTCAAAGGCAGTAGCCTCGTCCATGGCTGGCTCGCGCTCCCGTAGTCAAAAAGGTGCCGGGAATGTTTTTGCCCTGAAACGAATTTATGAGGTGTGGGACCATCGGCAATCAGCTCTCTGAATTAATCGCAAGCCCATTGCAATAACGAAAAAATTCTGAACGGACGAAACATTTCCGATTTGGTGGGAAAAAGCTCCCGAAGTAACGAAAATCTTCCGATTTTGGCACCATTATCGAAAGAGCATATACGCATGTTCTCGAACGTTCGTGCGAGTGGAAAATATACGAAAAAAAGCCAAAAAATGACAAACACCCACCAAAACTTTCACAGACAGCTACGGAAGTCCGGACGAATGTTTCTTTGAATCGAGCCTATAGTCCTTGCTCTTTTTGGTGTGTTCCTTGATTGTAATGATATTGTTTAGGGCCACCATCAGGAATTTTTTGTCTCTATACAACCACAATGTCACCCCCTGACACTTTGCCTCAATAATCTATTTGTCTGTTATGTCTGGGGCCTAAATATATTATGTTATAGCTGGGCATCTAGTTTGCCTTAGTATCCAGACTATACAGGAACATGAAGTTCAAATGAGGGGCTCAGCTATCACCTTATAGTATACAGGAGGCCCAGACACAATATATGCTGAGTCAAATCTGAGCCCCCTCCATAACCTATATGTGATGGCTGGATCCCTAGCTTGAAATAGACCCTCTAAGGGATCGAGCATCACATATAGGTTTGGAGTGGGGGGTGGGCTAGACTCTACATGACCTAAGTTAGTGACCAGACCACCTGGGCTCGGGCACTTTCTTTCACAGCTGAGCCTCTCGGCTGGCTGCCTTGCCCTGAAGATGTTTGTTCACTAATGTTCTCTAACCAACCTCTGAGGCCTTCAAAGAACATCTATAGTTGTACTTAGAATAAATTACATACAGGTATACTCTAGTTGCTTATTAGGTGTCTTCTGAAGGCAGTTGGTCATACTGGATTTTATTTTGGTGTATCAGAGGCTAAATACATATGTACGCAGTAATGTAGCTAACTGTGATGGGGCCCTGGTGTGAATAATAAATGGGGCTCAGTCAAGGCTGTCTCTTAACTCAATTGGATGCTGCTAGAGAACTTAAAACTGAAAAGCAGAGATAAATGGATCTTCCTTTTTTATAAATGATACTAAGTGAGTACAAATATGATAAATAAGGTGGAGGAGCAACAATGATGGGGCCCTTCCTGACCTTCTGGGCCCTGAAGTGTTTGCACCCCTTGCACCCTCTATAGTTACACACATGTATGTATGTAACTCTCTTCCGTTTTTTGGAAAGCAATGGCTACTTTGTGTTGCTCTATCTCACAAAATCTTTGGAAAATAAATGTAAGGTTGTGGCTGCTATGTTTTATTAAAAATGTGGAAAAATTCAAGGCACTGTTTACCTTATACCACAGGCATAATTTCCCGGAGTAGCATTGCTTCTCTTCACTTCTCAGCTAAGCATCCTACATGTTCCTACACAGCTGAGTCCAGCTCTTCTCTTCCTCAGCCATCAATGGTGCAAGCAGCCTGTCTCCCTGATTGGACAAAGCAGTGCACACACAGAATGGCAATGATGACTGCATTTGGATCACCTTTGCTGGTTTAAAGGAGAAATGGTGTGTAAGTTCACTGGGAGGCTAGTTGAGTATAAAACTAGAAGTTTTTTTAGCTGGCAAAGAAGTTGTCAGTGGTATAAGGTGAGTATATACAGTAACGTTTTTTGCCTACAGATTTACAGGCATTATATCCAGGGGTTATGAGGTTGCATGCAACATGTGCAGTATAGAACAGCTGGGAGCCATTGATGCAGCCTAACTTATTCCGACAATGTACTTAAATCATATACACCTTGATGGCGCAGAGACTGAATAGTGCTTAATTGCCAGTAGATGCTACTGCGCAAGGCGCCAGTAAAAACCTCTAACACAAAGGGCATGATGCATTTCCTTAAATTATCCTAAAAATAAGGACAGATTTATGCTTTATTTTAAGAGTTAAAAAAAGACATGATTCAAATAATAGCTCCATCTGTGCCTTGATTCTGCAAGTTAGACAAAACCTAAGCAGGTTATCAGGCCCCAAATAAAACGGCTCTGCTCCCATTTTCAACATAATAGGTGAGGAGTTGCATTGCATTAACCCTCCCAACAACTTACATAAAGCTTGATTGAATGATTAAGCAATACATATTAATCATATTAGCCAATTTTAAACCCCAACTAAAGCAATATACCGTATTTGCCGGCGTATAAGATGACTTTTTCCCCCTGTAAAAAATGCCTCCAAGTGGGGGGGGGGGGGTCGTCTTATACGCCGGGTGCACCTGGGCAGAGCCGTAGCAGCCATGAGGCGAATGAGGCACTGGCCTCGGGCGCAGCCAGGGCATGATTATGGGCGGGGCTCGAGGGGCGCAGGGCCGGCGCTACCACACAGGAAGGTCGGGCATCTGCCGAGGGCCCGGGGGGGGGGGGGGCTACTGAGGCAGGGCCCGGCCACGTTCGCAATGTGAGCGAGGAGTCCGGGTGGCTAGAGGCAGCACGTCAATGGTAACCACCTTCTCAGCGCCTAGACCAGGTGTCCGGACCCCTGCGTTGTGTTCCTCGAGCCGCTTCACAGAACGCAATTGCCGCACTAGAATTACATTTTTGTCATGTCTGGGCGCTTCCAGCAGAGTACTCACTTAGTTGTGCACTGTCTTTTAGTGCCCCCCACAGGAACATATGGATAACTTTTTAGTTCCTGTCACCTGGCTCCCTGCTACCTCGATCAGCCGCTCGCTGTCTGTCGGCAAGGCCATCGTGCACTGGCAATGGCCGCGGGGGAGGATGGCTGGAGCGGAGAGAACAGAGCAGAGTGGGGCCAGGAGCCGCGGGAGCAAAGGCTGTCATGCTTTGCTGCACACAGCTTGCAGACAGGCGATGGAGCACGAAAGCGGCCAGTGTGCTGTGATTCATCATTATCATCAGGCAGCGTCAAGGAGGAAGCAGTGCTGGACGTCAGGATCGCACAAAGCTGTAAGTTACAAATGCAGTGATTTGATTCTGATCAGGTCATTTATTTAATGCTAAAGCCCCCTCCTAGCCCCCCCCCCCCCCCAAGTGCTTCACCTTTAAAGTTAATCTAACGTCTCATAAGTCTCATCTGCCTACTCATTTCCCTCAGGGCCAAAGTAAGGAGGCATAACTAAGACCAAGAGTCTTTTGAAACTTTTGCTCCACTTTAGCTCCAAAAAGAAAAGTCGGCCTCCCAAGAAGGCCTATTTCCCCATCCCAGGGGCATCCCTAATCAGGACCTAGGCCTGTCTTTGAGACTGTGTGTTCCAAAGGAATCCCTAAGTGATCCCATGGCAGATGTGCAGGCCACAGCTGCAACCCGGCTGAGGTCAGCCAGCTACTGACCTGCACCCTCACCTACCCTTCCCTTCCCAGCCACTGATCTGCACCCTCACCTACCCCCTCCTTCCCAGCCACTGACCTGCCCCCTCACCTACCCTTCCCTTCTTAGCCACTGACCTGCACCCTCACCTACCCTTCCCTTCCCAGCCACTGATCTGCACCCTCACCTACCCCCTTCTTCCCAGCCACTGACCTGCCCCCTCACCTACCCTTCCCTTCTTAGCCACTGACCTGCACCCTCACCTACCCTTCCCAGCCACTGACCCGCACCCAATCTGCACCCTCACCTAATCCCCTTCCCAGCCACTGACTTGCAACCTCACCTAACCCCCTCCAATACCACTGACCTGCACCATCACTTAATCCCCCTCCCAGCCACTGACCTGCACCCTCACCTACCCTTCCTTTCCCAGACACTGATCTGCACCCTCACCTACCCCCTCCTTCCCAGCCACTGACCTGCACCCTCACCTACCCTTCTTTTCCCAGACACTGATCTGCACCCTCACCTACCCCCTCCTTCCCAGCCACTGACCTGCCCCCTCACCTACCCTTCCCTTCTTAGCCACTGACCTACACCCTCACCTACCCTTCCCAGCCACTGACCCGCATCCGATCTGCACCCTCACCTAATCCCCTTCCCAGCCACTGACTTGCAACCTCACCTAATCCCCTCCAATACCACTGACCTGCACCATCACTTAATCCCCTTCCCAGCCACTGACCTGCACCCTCATGCTTTGCTGCACAAAGTGGATCAAATCCTGATTTGGGATACCCAACTGTGTCAACCCCCCTGGATCAGTGCATAAACTTACCTATCCAGTGATCCAACAGTGCATGCGCGAGCGGGGATGGCTCCATTTGAACTTTAGCCATCGTGTTGTTGCCTGCTCTGCACATACACTGGCCACAGCTCCCATGGCAGCTTTAGATTCCCAGGACAGGTAAAGTGTTTAATCCCAAATTGGTATGCCTCATTATCAACACCCACTATTGCCTAGGTGCTGGTCCTGCTGCATCACTATTAAACATCCAGAAAAGAACATTTGGTTTCTGTGCACTAGAAAAGAACAGCAGAAAATTACAGACATGATCACTGCAAGGGGCCCACTGTGACACTGTCGCCCAAGGGCCCATCAAAACCCAGAGCCATCCCTGGCAGGTGTTCACAAGGGTTTGATAACATATAGCCTTGTGACAGTTTTTCTGCATGTCATAAGCATTTGAATATAAATTAACATGTTGAAATAAAATCTGATGTTCTTTTACGTTTTATTTGGTGTGCGGAAGAGGGAGTAGTCTTATACGGCGAGTATATAACAAACTCTATATTTTGAGTGGAAATGTTGGGGGGTCGTCTTATACGCCCAGTCGTCTTATACCCCGGCAAATACGGCACTATACATATACACAAGACAATTCATTCCTTAAAGTTTACATTAAGCAACATTCTTAGCCTGTGACAACAGCAACGTAAGAAATAACTTTTATGATAACACATCACAGAGAATAGGAACATTCTACATCCAGTCAACCCATTCAACTGCATAAGCCTAATCACTGGGACCAGAGTTATCTTGTCGGCAATCCGGGGCAGAGTGCACACCTTGGCTCCACGGGTGGGCTGCCACCAGACTAATTAAGGATCCTGTCTTTTAAGCACCCAAAACTACAAAGCAACAATAGAATTGAAAAAAGTATTGCCAACACACAAGAGTCCACCCGGGAAGATAAAAACTAAACAAAGACATACTATGGTCACTGAGCACACACCCCAGCTATTCCTCTAGAATGCTCACCAGACTGGCAAAAAAAATAAAACCTTTAACTGAAGGGAACAAAGGATAGTACAATGTGAACTTCCTGATCTACCGTCTCATAACAACTGCCTGTAACAACTTCCTAGACAGGGACATAGTTTAAAGGATTGTCCAGGCAAAAAAACAGCTATACTCAAAATTTAAAAACCACAGCTCCACTGCCCGGACCCACTAGTCAGTCCTCTCTGGTCCAAGATAGTGGCTGTGGGCATGTTCTGTGGCATGTTCTTGTTGGACCTGGCCATGTAGATTAAGATAAGTATACAACCACCTAAACACTTTCCTATAACTCATGAAATTCAAGGACTCCCCTTCTATGTTTGGTGGCTCTGGACTTCCATGCTTCATGCGGCATGCAATGCAATCATTACCATCCACTAATTTTTTGCATTGTCATTAGTGGGATTAAACTTTACTCATTTATAAAAACAATCCAATAAGGAGTGGGGATTTATATCTGTACATTACTATGGAGTTCTTGTTAATATAGTTCACACAACAGGGGCATACATAGCCCTGATGGGGACCCATAGCAGGACCCCCATTAGCATAGGCATCCATCAGCGAAATCCCAGGGAGAGGTGTGGGAGCTGTGCCCATGGGGCTGCGAGGTACGTGCGTGGCATTGACGGTGCGAGACTAAGGCGAAGATCATTCCTGCAACACTCCTGAAGTTTTTGAGCTTCAATGGAACAATACACACAGTTTACGTGCCCTCTTTCATCTGATGTTTAGTACGATGTTACTGCTTTGTTTTCTTTTTCTTTTTTTATATTCTATATTTAATAAAATAATTTTCACCACACACATGTCAAAAGCAACACTTTTTGTTTTTACCAATCCATTTAGGTTTCACCTGCTCCTTGAGGACTGTTTAGGATTTGGGTCTGCTTTAAGACTGGACTATATCCATTTAAAACTAATGTGTTTACCTTACATAAACTCTCATATCTATGTTACAAAAAAAACATGGTCAGGATGTTACATTGTAAAAATGGAATTGTCTTGTTTAAAAAGTTTTAGAAATTAAGAATTATGACTCAGGAAACTCCAATAAGCTTTGAAAAGTGATTCATTCAGTAATACTGTTTTAATAGCCAACACCTGCACAGCTCTCACCATGCGTCAGAGCTTGCCATAAAACACAATGAGACAGATATTACAAAGAGTAATAATTGGCAGAAAATGCGAGTAATTGTAATCGTTTCAAATAGCAGACGAGTGTCAACCTCCAGGATAATAGGCATTTTGGGAGGGTTATTTATGCCATTGAAGGGATATCCCAGTTTTAAAAGTCTTTATTTTATGAATTTGTATTGAAATAAACATTTTTCAATGTTACTACCCCCTCTTTCTTGTACTAATGAGACCTAATTTACATTGTTTATCCATCAAACTTTTTTACTGAGGCCAGCTCTGTAAATGTACACACATTTTTTTGAGAACTGGGTATCATTATTACAATAGAAAATAGGGCATAATACAGTAAAAATAATACAAGTTAGGCTTTAGCATAAACCAGAGAGACAGTATAGAAAAAGGAGCAGGTAACTCCAGGTAGTATAAGGGTTTGGTTCTCCCCTTGCCACCACACAAGGGAAAAAAAACATTGAAGCTTCATCCTTCTCTTGACCTCGATGAGACTGTTGAGGCATGGGGAAAAATTTCACAGTGTCACAGAAACAAGACAGTTCCATCTACTCACCAGCAGATGGCTCCTAGGGTTCCTAAGCACCCATAAGAACACGATAGGTTGGCTTGCTGTTAAGTGTGCGCATATGCACCAGCACACGCCGCGGCTCTTCTAGCCTTTGCGACACACTTATGCGTGTGTACGTTCGTTTCTTCTAGATGTTCATGCGTGTGCATAGGCGCGTATGCACACTACATGTGTACAAAATGGCAGCCATCCGTGCGCATGCACAAGGCCTATAAGTCCCGGCCACTTCCGCTCATCAGTGCCAGATGGTCATTTCTCTTGTTGTTCCTGAGTTCCAGTGTTCCTGTTTTCCTGTAACGACCCGGCCTGCATATCGACTCCACTAATGATTCACCTGCCCACAACCTCAGCTTGTCTATCAACTCTGAACCAGATCCGCCTGCCCACGAACTCGACCTATTCATCTTTCCAGTGCCTTAACTACTATCCGCCACATGCAGATCCACCCTGTTACTGTCTGCTCAGCTGTTCTGTTCTGTCCTGAACCTCAGTCTGGAAATAACCACTCCCTGGTTACCTGATCTCGGGACTTCCTGCAGCCTAGCCTATCCCCACCATCAGGGCTTCTAGTGAAAACATAGTTGGGTCTTAGATTCCAGGTTTTAGGTCGAGAGGTGAGTCATATATATATATATATATATATATATATATATATATATATAACATATAGGCAGTGCCTGAACAACATCTGATGGCTCCTCAAAAAGTATTTTAAGGGTTTGTTTCCTCCCTGACCACCATTCAAGGGCTTCAATATTATCTGGTCCTCAACGAGACTGTAGCCATTGGGCAAGAAAGTACTGGATATTATTACTAGGGTTTGGGTCTTCGGTTTACTCAATAGATACCATCAAGATCCTGGTCAAATTATCCCAAATGCAACTCAGTCATTACCAGTCCACAAATATTTAAAAAGAAAAACAGGGAGGTCCACCAGGTTGGAGGCTTCTAGAGACCCTTCAAACCTCCTTATATTGCACAAGCTTGTAGATGTAGTGACTGGGTTTAGATAATAGGTGTTTCTCTTAAAGTGGACCTCCAGTCAAAAAAAGAAAGTTTAGTAAAGATTAATCACTCTTGAATTATGCTGCCATCTTGCCACACACCTGCTAGTCCGGCGTACACATGAGAATTAGGGGGGGGGGGTGCTGTGCCAGCAGCAATTCACACTAAATTGACATATATGCTTCAGAAACAAGGAAAAAATTGCCTGTGTTTTTCACACAAGTACACACTGAATAAACAGCTAATGTAAAAGCAAATGTAAGATGCAAAAGACATCTGTGTGAGGAAATCCGTTACAATGTATCTCTAAGGTGGCTGCCTCAAAAGCACTCAGGGGATAAAATGTATACAACGTATTTTATTCAAAGATGAGCCATTACAGCTTTCTACTTCTGGCTAGAAATAAGAAATGAATGCACAGGGCCATGAGGCAATTTTGACTCAGAGAGTCAGTTTTTCAGAATCAGCTTTTTGTGTCATTCTAGATTAACACCCCTGTGAGCGCCTGCACCATTTTCCTCAGAGATTAGCAGAGAGCTCAAGTAACCAGAAAACCTTAACAAAGCGTACTAGGGGAAAATCAAAATAACCAGAGAATAGAGAACAGAATAGAGAACAGGAAGTAACATAATAAATAGGCAACAATGAGCTTTATCAAAGAACAAAATGCAGTACTTGAAGCAACATGTGATGATACCTCCAGGTAGATTGCCCCCCCCCCCTCCCCGGTCACCACCATTTTTTTGCCCTTCGACAGAACCTTCTAAAGCCTTGAAAGATGTGACCAACTGTCTTAAACTAAATTACAAAGGAGCTGAAGAGTGGTATATGTCAACCAATAGCCAACTCCTCCTAGCTTTCTTAGATGGCCACCATAATACTCAGATCATATCTACCCCAGATTTTAGACTAAAGGACAAGGAAAGTTTTGAGGGACTTCAGTGTCCATGGCTGACCAGTAGGCTTTGCGGAGCAAGTGTGCACAATGACATGAATTACTTCGCTCCAGTGTGAACATTAAATGGGGCCCTTTCAGGGCTCATATAGTTAACTTTCCTCAGTCTTTTAACTCAGTTGGATGCAGCTAGATAACTACCAAACATTAATGCTGCTTCCTTTCCAAGTGAGTGCCAAGTGAGCACAAATATGATAAAAAATGTGGAGGAGCAAAAGTGATGGAGCCCCTCTGATCCTCTGGGCTCTTGTTGCGGTCACATCCTCTGCACCCCCTTAAGTTATGCCCCTCCCCAGAAGGCGTGCCACCGGCAAACACATGAAAAGCACACACAGAGCCCCATAGGAGCAAGAAAGGATACATTTTCTGACCTAACTAAAGCAAGTTATGAGCTTTTAAGAAGACAAGCTTTTGAAATAGGAAAGTGCCATAGGTGCATGCAACAAGGGAGGCCAGCTAGCAAGGTGCATCTCAGCTAGTATCCTTAGCCATAAAGCACAAATGGTATTGGTAACAGGTGACTATAAATGCCATTCAGAAATAAGTCGAGAAAGAATAACTTTAGGGAAACAATTGCTGGAGTTAGGCTTTAAGTCTAGGCCCCAGCCATTGTAAAGAACATATTTTAGCCAACAGAAGTGTAGCCTCTGAATCCAGCAATTTTCAGACTGACAGGTTAAACCACGACATGGAAACACTCTCTTGTAAGCTAACTCATTTAATGCCGCTTTCACTCCCTGCAGAACTCCAAATAGAATTTAAATAGTGAGCCATGTGTTCCCCCAAGCAGCAGCTTTTCACCGCTCTGAAGTCTATTTACCAAGCACATTTTTACATCTTTCTGGTAAACTTTTGACATAACTCACAGTCATAGTTTAGCTAAACTAAATATATATTTGCAATTAAATTCATTTCTCCTTGGCTTTATCAGTTCCCACTACTGGGAGCGCTTTTTGTGAAGTCAGTATGCAAACAGCCTCTTCAGAGCTCATTTTCTATTACAACACTGCCATGCGGACAAAGAACTGAAGAAAATATTTCAAGCAGGAGTAGGTAGAAAAAATAAATGTTCTGTTTAGACTTATTTAAATTGATTATGAATGCGGTCAACCAGAGCAGTAAGCATGCAAGAAAAGTGAGAAAGTGGAAACCTTGTCTAGAGGGTTCTCAGCTTGAATAGGACCTAATATTCCCCACCCCTAAGCATCCAATTTGTGATGTCCATCTGCCTAAATCTCTTCTAATACAAAAAGAAAAAGATAGCACTCTTCTGCATTCTTACTGATTGGGTCTGCACCAGCACGTTCACTGCACCAATAGGGTCAGTGCAGGCAAGCTGTGTGCAGACCTGCTCATGGCTGGCCTAAGCAACAGGGGATGATAAGCAACAATGGAGAAGGTGGCATGGAATGGAGGAGGGCTATTGATGGAAGCTCAGAAGGTGGCAAAAACCAGGTGACCAGGTAACTGAAAAGGACTGGAGGGCTATCAGCAGCAGGACATGATCCATTTGTGGCAGAGGAGTTGAAAGGTGACATCATGTGACTCACTACTTTGAGGCCCACTAAGACTCCCTTGTCCTAGGGCCCCCACAAACCGGCCGGCCCTGCCAGCGGTGGTCAAATAGGACATGGAAACACAGACCCGATGAGAAGAAGTTGCATTTGAGTGTAAAGGTATCCGAAATCAAAATGCCTGGATGGGGGATGCAGTGACACTGTGATTAAAATAGGCTGAGGGTATTGTGAAATTTAATTGAGTTTTTCTGTATACTGTAACTAGAGATGAGCTAACTTTTTAAGGTTCGGTTCGGGCGATTCAATGAATTTCTCTAAGAAATTCAGGTACTGAACTGAACGTTGTAATAACAATAAAAAATAAGCTTAGCTCCATCCCTATTCCAGAGCTGGGCGACATCCTCATCCTCCGGTCTGTCCCACACTGCTCTCTGCAGCATCCAGCATACTGGGAGTAATCTGTGACATTACAGATCACTAACAGTATGAAAAGCTTCAAGGGAGCATAGCTGTCACTGACAGAGGGAGAAACTGGTCTTAGGCTACCAGAGCTCATAGCTGGTGCCAGGGCTGGTTTTGCTAGATAGGGGGGGCCCACGCCATTTGTTTAATTTTTAGGGGCTTAACCCTTAAACATTTTAAAAAAGCGTGTGATCTCCCTCTACTTTTTTAATTTTTAAGGGCTAAACACAAATGAAAAAAAAAATAACATAGGGTCCCCCTCTCCAGGAGGGGAAACCTCACATAAAAAAAAAAATAAGGGTTAACCCTATAAAATTAATTTTAAAAACAGCATGGGGTCCTCCTTATCCAACAGAAGCAGCCAGTGCAGCCCAAGGTGGCCCACCCACCGAGACCATGGGGCTATTATACAGTACTCCCTGGGTTTTGGGATGGTAGGTGTAGCAGGATAATCCTCTGGCTACGGGTGCACTGGAGAGGGGGGTTCCTGGAGAATGAGGGATGCCCTGGGATACCCTGGGTGGGATGGATTGTGTTAAAATGGGTATTTAATAATAAGTGTATAGCTTAGATGTTGTTACTTAGGTAGGCCACTTGAGGCCCCATAGGATAAGAAATAGAATAAAAGTAGTGTGGTAGTGAGCCCTGCAAGAGAAGCCACCATGTAAAGCTACGTTTCTGATCCCTGATGTGCCAATGTCCGACTGGACCTGTGAGAAGATGAGTATGGGACAGCGAGAGAGCAGCACGGGACAGATGAGGAACAGCGAGAGAGAAGGTGAGTCAGGATTTTGTGGAAAGTTTGGTTGACACGAACCCCCCAAAAATTGGGTTGTGATGAATTGAACTTTCCCTGAAATTTGTAGCAAACTCCAGTTCTAGTGAACCAGTTTGCTTATCTCTAACTGTAATGCTGTAACACTATGCTTTTCATTCAATACAAAACTATATATATTGAGACAAAAAAATATGTCGGAGGCCCGCTTCGAACAAAAAAAAACCACTGGAATAGATGCAGCAGGAAGGCAGTAATAAATGATATAGACAAATCATGGGGTGAGAGGCCTAATTAATGGGCTGTAGCTGTTGTCTTAGATTAGGACCTTAGTTCACTAAATCAGGTTTTCCAAACTTTTTATCATGGCAGACCATTTCCCATTTACCAATTATCCTAAGCACCCTGGGGGGATGGATATTTGCTTTCAAAAGGACATATACTGCATGTATTCTACCTGGCCCAATAGTGCAAATTCTTATCATCCCAAGTTGCTGCACACATACCTGACGACTTGGTCACTTGGCATAAGCTTCTGGAGCAGCAGGTACTATGCAGTGCTTTATGCCCCCCTGGGTTTCGCCGCCCTAGTGGCCTTGAATTTTATCAGAGGAGTGAGGGAGTACCACCACCAGTGGAACCCCTGTACAAAAACCATGCCCGATTGCTACGATCCAGAATAGGTCGGGCCTACCATGCACAGAAGTCAAAGTAGTACTTAATAATCATTCTTTTCCCTTGTGTGCTCACACGCTGAAGGACTTCTATATTAACTATTCTGTGCTGAGTTCTTAGGACAGGTTAACCAGCTCACACCCTTTGTGATGACACAGTGAGGCTCAGTTACTCAGAACACAGTGAGAGTGCTATGAAGCATATTATTAGATCTGTAGTTTGCTGGAATTCTTGAACCTTAATCTTGAACCTTAATTTTTTACAATGTGTAGTTTTTGTTACAAAGAGAAATACTATTTTTTGTAATTGAGAAGCATATATCTTTGAAACCTATACATTTTTAGTATGATCTATTTTATTTACTTGTAACTCTAAGAAAAATTACATATATACAGGGCCATAGGGTGACCTGGGACAATACTTGGTGGGCTGCACTGCTTTGAGGTCATTTGGGCTCAATTCAATCCCTACCCCCTCTCCCTCTCAGCCCCACTGTTTCCACAAGCCAAGGACTGGTCCCAGTCCACCACCGCATATATAGATAGAGAGAGAGAGAGAGAGAAATGGCACGTTACATATGTAAAAACCTATTTTTCTACTTTTCTAGCTAGTGGTGTGAGTGAGCTTTGCAGTGCCTGACTATGTCTATTCATGGTAATTATGGGTATTTGCAGGACATGTTATCAGTTTAAACAATGTTATATAAATATCTAAAAGCACAAATTACATTCCTTAATGTGATAAGTGGTATGTAGTTGTCTTATATGTGCTGTGCGCTGATCTGATGTGATGGATTTCCGAGTACCAACTCGCAGTCAGCTGCGAAACTGTTTACATAGTTGTCCATCACCCTGCAAGTAGGTCAGCATCCACTGGAGATCTTCAAACATAACACTGATGAAACCTACTGCACCTCTGGAGGAGCACCAGACCTGTGCTGAAGGGCATAAAGGATGGTCCACTTGACACTAAGCCTCTGAGTCATGGGGAAAATTGTAATGTAGTATTGATGGTTGTTGTGGTGCTTCCTTATGGGAGAAACGTGTGCCTATGGCACGTCCACTCCAAGCAGTCGTTTAGGTTCCTCTGAGTCATGGGGTTCGTAGCCCCAATTTTTTTAATCAAAAAATATGTTGCCCAGATATTTCCACTGTTTCTATGAGGCTGGCCTAGACTCAGTAAGGGAGATCTGGGACTTGGAACCAATCACTACTAGCAAGCATAACCATTTTGAACCGCTTCATTTTTGGCTTCTGCCCATAGTGGAGTAAGTCTGATTTGGGTTATGACCAAAAAGATGCTGTTTTTAGAGCTAGGCCATCCCAAACAGCAAAGTTTCGGTTCATACCGAGCTTTGCGAGTTTGAGTTCTCAAACCTGAACACAGACTTCAACCAGAAATCCGTGTTCAAGTTCAGCATCTGGCCAGTCACACCGTGACTTACCTCTGTCAATCCTCTTCTGTTAGCGGCGGCGGTGCAGTGGCAACAGCAGCTGCAGCATTTGAATCTGGCCCCAGTCGGGGCTACAAAAATGGCCATCGGCTCCCATGATTGAGGACACTCCTAGTGCCGGCAATAGGAGTGTCCTCACTCATGGGAGCCGGCATCCATCGCTTTGTATCTGGGGCTAGATTCAAATGCTGCTGCTGCTGCCGCTGCCAGCTGCAAAATCTGCACTCCACCCCAAACATTTATTCAAAGTTTGTCCGAACTCACTGAACACGAGCTTTGGCAGGTTCGTCCACCCCTAGTTATTTTCCTTTATGGATCACACAAAACATGTACCATAGTCTATTTTTTACAAACACGTTACACGGTCAACTAAATGAGCTTGGCGCACACAACATTACATGCCTTTGTTGTTGCTGTTCCTGCTGCCCTGCTTTGTATACAACCTCAGAAAACCTGCACCCAGGAGTGTTTCCGGCATGCAAAGTCCATGACTGCTATTTGAAAAAATAAAAAAACACTTTCAATGATGCTTTAATGAAACAGGATTCAGTGTTTGAACTTGCAGCTCCTCTGAAAGGCTAATTAAAATGTAAATTATCATTACTCATTCTGTCCTTATATCCAGCAGTTATTGCTTGGAACAGGTGTTTTAACAATTCATGCACAGGCAGCTTCTTCCGAAACGTGGATATCAAGTATTATTCATGAAAGTAAAGCAGCTATTCCCTCCCAGAACAAAATCCTGCCTTGGAAAATTAAATAAGAAAAAATAAGTTTCTTTGCATAATGTGTGGAAAACTTTTTGTCTGTTTCAATTGTCATTTTGAATCTTGAATGTAACTTTTATATGGGATTAACTGAAAAATGGACGTTGAACATGCCAACTGGTTTCATTTCTTTTAGCGCACAATAAATAAGGGGGAGATTTAGCGCTTTAAATCAGAACACAAGCCTTGGCGGCTGGCCTTCCGTTGGGCCATTCCAAAGCAGGATGCCCTGCTGTGTGAACCCCCACCTCACCGAAGAACTCACCTTTGCCCTGGCTCCCATGCCGATGCCTGCTGCATGCCCTGCATCTCTGGACTGAGGAGCGGTCCAGCACCCAGCCATTCAGATAGGTTGGGGACGGGAACGTTCCCTCTGTCTAAAAGGAAACTGGGAATGCTGCTGCTCCCGCTACCTGTTGCCGAGCCTGCATCTAAACAGAGCAGTAAGCAGGGAATATAAACCAAGGGTCGCGGTGAGCCTTGCAGTGTGAATTGAAACCTGCATCTTGGTGAGCTTTTCAATTTTAGACACAAGAAAATACAATAAAAAGCCTTACTTAAGAATTGACACATTTATTTGTACAGAACTTGCATTGGGACTTAATTGAAATGCAGGACCTAGATGTCACAAAATGTTTTTTTTTTTGGTTTAATGTTAATGGCTTCTTTGGCTTAACAATGTGTAATTTGGACACCGACAACTAAAGTGCAGCCTAAATGCACTAAAAAGTTGTCCCTTTCGTCTCCAGCAGTGATTTCTTGTAACTATAATGAAAAAACGCTGACCAACGCTGGAAAAATACAGCGCCAAGATCTCAAGGAGGAAAAAATATGCTGGGGAGCACCAGAAAAATGGCAGTGGTGCTCACTGGCGCTGGGCTAATTGGCAGCCGGGTCCAACAGGCGGTGACATAGGCCGGCCAATACCTACAATCAACAGTCAAAGCTAATTAGTAGCGTTTGGCGCTGCGACTGCTAGCGCCAATGTTGTGCACAGCACAACGCCAGGTTAGACAGGAGTGCCGGCGCTCCAAATCTGGTGCTATACATGCACACAACCCGAAGATGCAGAGGATGCGGATGTTCTCGATCCCCATTGTAAACAATCAGACCCTGATGGCTCTTAATGCATGAGAACCTGTGCATGTGCCATTGAAACAGGATAAAGTAAGTGATTACCAGCACCCCCGGGGGTTTAACATAGCGAGGCATCCCAATTTGGGATGCCCCAGGCGAGGCCAGCAGCAGGCCCTGTAATCTTTTACATTCCAGGACCGTCTGTGCCGGGTTTGTTCTGCTTTGACCCTAGCATAGGCTTCCCTCTAAAGTGGCTTGCTCCTCTGTGAGTAGTAGAGTAATTTAAGCCATCTGCTAACTATGAATTATTGGGAGTTTAATGCCTTCCATCTGCATTGCCCACAGGGTGTTATACACTGTAAGAAAATTATTTTGGTAGTATGGAATAAGCTGGCAAATGTTTAGGAATTAGGACGTTTCATATGTAAAAAATGTTACTATGTGACTATATATACAGTAGTATTAAATAGGAACTTCAGAGGGCCATCCGAGTTCCTCCGGATCTGCTGTTTCATTCACATTATCCTGGAGCCCTCGTCGCATCTCACCACCACAGACTCATCCTCGCCCAACCTCTATCTGTGCATGAACCCACAATAGGCCTTTCTGAATGGCTGTGCCACAGCTAAAAGCTGAGCAAGGGGTGCTGCTGCTGGGACACCCCCCCCTCCCCAAGAGGAACAACACAAGAGAAAGTAACATTTGTTGTGTGAGTGTTGAGTGCAGCAAAGTAAAAAAAAACTGGTGTAACAAAAACTGGCTTTACTGGAAGGAGTGCAGTTAGTAAAGGTCCCCTTACATGGTGGGTGGATAACATAGACAGGAAAAAGAAGTCATAGAGATCACCTCAATCTAAAAAACATTACATTCTGAAAAAGCATATACAGACTACAGATAAGCATTGCTAACATCAACATCTAGTGTCATAAATGCAAACTGCAGTCAATTCAGCAGAAGTCACTCCAGCAATGGACTAAGCTGTATGTTTTTTTCCAAATAAATTCTTTTGAGTTTTTCCTCTTTAAACACACTGCTGCTCATCCCCAATACCCTTTAGAATAAAAATAACATCCTTCTTTAGGCATTTCTTCCATGTTTTCAGCAAATGAACAATTTCTTAGAAACTCGAGCATGTTTTACAGCCCTCTGCCCCTAAAAACAAAACCTACAAATAAGCAACAGCAGAACCGGAGAAATCGAATACACAGCATTTAGACCCTTAAAGGACCCATAACCTAAACATGAGCTGTCAGAATAGAAACTTTCAGTTCAGATGTCATTTGTAATGATAGTAGACATAAGCTCAAACTATGTCATATTTATGCTGGTGTGAATTATAAACAGGCATTCCTGAGATGTGCTTATTCTCACCTTCATATTAATGGCCACTAGAGTTCAACACCAAATAGGAAACTTATTCTTATGTGTCTATTGTTTTTGTGATGAAATGACAACAAATGCTGCTGCAGTCTGTTAAAGAGCGATTAATAAAATTTGATTAAAAGTCTGTTACTTTTAAAGTATTTGCTAAGTTTCTCAAATGTTACATTTTAAACATTAAAAACAATGACTTTAGGTAGCTTATTGCTAAGTGGCATCCCATATGACATTCCCCTAGGTAAGGTTCCTGGGAAGACAAAATCAGAAATAAATACCTTTCCTGTTCCATGTTTCTGGGGCAACCAGCTATATAAGGGCTAAGTCTGCCTTGACTTTAGTGGATACTAAAGTCAAGGCATTTCTGCAGGAGGAAGTGAGGGGATGCCCCACTGGGAACACCAGAGTGCTGGATATCTCTACAAAACAATATTAGCAAGCTAAGCTGGGATTGTACTAGATGGATGGTTGGGATAGAGCTGGCCCTTCATGCAGGGGGGTTGCTGGGAGGGGCAGGAGGGGCAAATGCGCCGAGTGCAGCAGGTCAGGGGGCGACAAAAGGGGGCCTGACCACAGATGGGGATGCCATTTCGAATCTTTGCCCCAGGTGCCAGAAAGCCTAAGTACTCCTTTGCCTACATGTCCAGTGTAAACTCAAGCTTATCTGATCGAGGTCCTAGTTTTTTCCAGATTGATGTAATTGCACAACATAGTATTAACACATGAAGATTACAAAGCATCAGTTGTGTGCATGTGATTTGTAGTGTTCACTTTACTACTACACTGTAATACTGTGATTGAGAGACTCCTCAGCACAACACATATTACAGCGCAAAAGAAAATTGAGAAATGACTCCACTTGTGTTTAAGGTTGGAACATCTTTTCAAAATCAGTCTGTACAATAAATATGACGAAATTTTCTAAATCTAAGTTAATGACACCCTATCTGTGCCAGCCATCATGTTATTAGAGCCTGTTATTATTGCTGTCTGGGAATTCCCTTCACTTTCTCTCCCAATGCCCTTAACCAAAATGTTTGGGTTACAGCAAAGAAAAACAGAACAATTTGAGCCAAGATCTACATGTATTTTTAGCTAGTGTTGGGCGAACCCGAACCACAATGCTTGGGTATGTACCGAACTTTGCAAGTTACGGTTCCCAAACCTGAACATGGACTCCAGCCAGAAGTCTGTATTCGAGTTTGGCATCCAGGTGAACCCGGAAAAGCTGTTTCCAGCTTTCATCCAATTGCTAAGTTAATGCAGCTGATATAGAGTGTGTAGTAGAGAGGAAACAGCTGTACACTTACCTGAGCCAGTGATCCGGTCGCACTCTTTCCTCTCACAAAGTGTCCACTGCCGCAGCTTCAATAGCATGGCCGCCTCCATGAGTGAGGACACTAGCAGCAGCCAGCCATCAAGCTACCAGTGTCCTCATTCAAGGGGGGAGCCATCTTATTGAAGCCCCAGCCTTGGACATTTTGTTAGAGGAAAGAACGCTGACCGCTATCTTATGTAAGTGTACAACTGCTTCCTATGTGCTGCACACTATGCATTAGTTTAAAGCACACCCCTCAATCACCTGCCATTTGCCCAAATCTTTTTTCTAACAATCTCAGCTTTCACTTGGAGGCAAAATGCCCCCCCCCCCCCTTTTTGGGTCTCCAATGACTTCAGGTCCCCCTCAGGTTCAGGTTCAGGTCAAGTTCGAGTACTCGAACCAAACTTTTGTTCAAAGTTTGGCTAAACTTGCCGAACCTGAACTTCTAGGGGTTTGCCCAACACTACATATACCCTTTGCAGCTGCCATTGTTGCTGTAAGCATTTTTAGAGAACCTTTATAAATGTTAGTTACAATTGTGTTTTTGTTCATTGCCTACACAACCTAGGATAGAAAATTGGACTGGACATCAAATCTGTGGTCTTACATGAAGACAAGACGTCCCTGTCTACCTTCCACCCAGTCCTGCAGAACAGATCATCCTCCCACAGTTCTGGTATTTGAAGCTTGGTGTTACACTTCTGGCCTCATATGGGTGTGTGCAGGAGTACAAGCCCAGACCAAAGCCTTTATTTTCTATAGGTCGAGCATGGCAAAGCCGGCAAACCTTACCTGACAACTCACTCCCTTGGGGAAATTCAGCCATGTCATTGACCGGCCGCCAGCAAAGCGGAAGTGACAGCCGCTGGCCAATCGTGGGGCTGCATTTCCCAGAGGGAGCGAGTTGTCAGATAAGGTTTTACAGTGCTCGATCGAGGGGGGGGGGGTGACCCCGAAATCATTGTGCCCCCCGCAGCAGGCAACACCCATGTTTTGTAAAATTTGTGCCTTTTGGCACAAAAAATATACAGTTTCAAAAACTCTATCAAAAGTGGACTCACCATTTAAGCAACAAAAAGCCTTTCATACTCAGCAATACACCTAGCATAATATAGTTTTTGATAGTAAGCATTTTACTTTGGTAGGTTTTACAGTCTACCTGGAGCAAGAGTCTAAATGTTTTTTTTTCACACTGACTTCAAGCAACTGTGGGAACAAAGAGGAAAATGTTGTCGCATAGAGCTGCCCACTCCAGCAATCCAAAGATTTGTGATGTGTATAAAATTGTAAAAGGAACACAAGGGGGGCTTCTTTTTGTCCCACTGATAAAGCTCACATCCTGCCCAGAAGGACATTGGAGGCTGCGTCTTTGAGGTTACTCCTCTTTCAAATCAGATAGTGGCAGCTGCAGTCACCGCGAACAAAGTATAAATGGAAGGAAATCCATTTTCCAGATTCTGGTGACATTACTGTTGCTACGACGAGTTACCATGTAAGGTTGCAGAAACTGATTTAACCTTGTAGTTTATATGTATGACTCTGATAAAAGGGAATCTATGCTGAGGATTTGATTGGATCAGGTAAAAGTCACGGGCCATGATTTACTGTAGAAGATATCAAAATACGGTGAATCACTAACGTTCTAATAGAAGCGTGGACAACCATGTTTGTGTGCAGGCTGGAGCAGTTAATCATAGCCCTATAAATAATAAATTTACTGTGTGTACACAGAAAAGTCAAATATTATTTTCCAAATGTCTAGCTGAGACCTTGAAAGGAATAGGAGAGGGAAATAGCATCACTGTGGTTTATTATATAAAAAGCCCAGCACCAGTTAAAATGTAATTTTAGCTTTTTGATAGAATGAGACAGGATTTTAACCAGTTACATTTTTTGCTGCCTGTTCTCCTATTGTAAAGATTTAAAGAGGAACAACACACATGAATTTCACTTTCCTGTGTGTTGTTCCTCTATGCTGCAGCATCCCAAATTGGGATGCCCTGCTGTGTGTACCCCACCAAGTTGCCCCGTTTCACTCACCTTCCTTCCATTTCCATGGTGCAGACTTGGGTGTAAGCGAGTGCACTGATTGGCTCAGCGGTGCTCTCAGCCAATCAGCACACTAACCGTCACTTGGCTCCCTTTGGCGTCGCGAGCAACGGCACCAGTCGCATCCCCCCCCCCCCACCTTGCAGCCGTGGCGTGTCTTCGCCGCCCATTCAGGAAGGCCAGGCGCGGGCACATGCACAGCTACAGGAGAGCAGGGATGCAGATGGAGTGCACAGGCACGGCGAGGGCTCTGGAAGAGTGTGATGCAGCAAGGGTTCTGGGTTTCATGGGGGATTCTGAGTTCCGCTTTAAAGAGGGCCTCCAACATAATTCCTCCCCTGAAAAAAATACTCACTGGATTGCTCCTGGTATGGTGCCCTGCATGGCAGCGATGGCCTTGAGTGACAGGCCAGTTACTCAATCCCAGCAGCAGCAGCTGTGCCATGGGATTGAACCTGGCAGCAGCAAACACCACAAAGAATAATAAATAATGGACCCTGAACATGTCACTGCTTCAAGTAGATTTGATCATTGAAATTGAAATGAGCAGTGCTGGATGAATCCGTAAGGGTTTGGGTTCAACAAGTTCAGCCAAACTTAGAACAAAAGTTCAATTCGGCTACCCAAAATTAACCCAAACCTGATTTCAATGGGGATCCGATCTTTGGGAGTCGATTCTGTCTCTGGGGCCTCTCCGCCCCCAAAGCAAAACCTCACCCACCCAGACACCTGTCAATGTGCCCCCAGAGGCAGAATTGGAACAGTAAAAAAAACAAAACTGTGGTGATGGGTGGGGGCAGGGGGGTTCTTTAAACAAATGCAGAGCGTGCAACAGGAAACGGCTGTACAACTTATTCAAGCCAACATGCAGTCCGCGGTTGGCGATCAACATTCTTTCCCTGTCAAATAGGCTACAGCCCATGCTACACAAATATGGCCGCTGCTCCCATGAGTCCTCACTCATGGGAGCAGCTTCCATCTTTCTGTAGCCCCAGCCGTAGCCTCTTTGACAGGGAAAGAATGCAGACCGCTGACCGGATTGCAGGGTTCTGGTAAGTTCCAGCTGGTTCCAGCTGCACACTCTGCATAGGTTAAGCTGGTTGATGGCCTGCTCAAGCATGCAGGTCAAACGCTGAACTTGAACACAGACTTTTGGCTGAACTTTCGCAAGGTTCGATACAAACCCGAGCTGTTCGAGGCCCAAGAAATAGGCCCAAAAATATTAGTCATTCAGTTAATAATCTTACACCCCCCATGACTTGTAATTACTCATCAGGGTCCCCCAGATGCATATGCATGATGATGTTCATGGCACATGCATGTGCGATGTTGTCTCACCCCCATGCTCCCATCATGCGGCTTAGTCCAGCGGTGTTGGGAGTTCTAGGGACTGGCGTCTCCAAGCCTCTTCCCTATTCTAGAATCTGATACAGAGCGAGGCTGGACACTCCAGTTGGGCTGGGGCGTTCTCGTTCGATGGGTATAACAGGAGCATGGTTTGGGGTGACTATACATTGCTTGATAAAAGGGAATCATGCTAAAACCTGTACCTGCCAGGACTGGAAACGAGACTAGCCTTTGTCCCGATAGAAGCACTTAATTTCAAATCTCGGAAGTAAAAGCTAAGATTTTTTAATTTGCACCAGAGTTTGAACATCCTGGGCTGGAATGTGATTTAATAAAAAAAATATCTGACTTCCTGGTTTGTCTTAAACACTCCAAGGCCATCAGTTTGCTTCTCCCTAGGGCATCCCCATCTGGGGTGCTCTGCTGTGTGAAACCCCCTGGGGTCATCACTATACATACATCGCTGGCAGTGCCACTGTGCTTCCAAAGAGGAAGGAAGATCCTTCCATGTACTCAGGGTTGGGAATCGGATGGAGGGGGAGGGAGATAAGAGTTTTGGTACACTTTAAAAAGAAGCACTGGTTATGATGGAGATTGAGTTCTGCTGATAAACTAGTCCTCATACAAAGGTCTGATCAGTACTTAGACCTGTCATGTAGCGATCTCAGCCTGACAGGGTTGATAGTTGAATTTTGCATCTAATTAAAAATTAAATTACAAAATATTGCAAGCAAGGCCACAGTAATTATGTGTATCTTACTGTTACTTGAACATAGCAAAAACATCAATGAACGTTACCTGCAACAAAACAGAAAAAATACAGACATTAGTGTTAATTGTCTTGAAGAAAGCATCAAGGTAACAGAAGCAAAAT
Organism: Gastrophryne carolinensis; assembly: GCA_027917425.1. NCBI lineage: Eukaryota > Metazoa > Chordata > Amphibia > Anura > Microhylidae > Gastrophryne > Gastrophryne carolinensis. The sequence goes on from CM051236.1 coordinate 465,659,921, forward strand.
TCACTATTAAAATTATTTACACTGTTTTTTATGGGTAATTATTGCTCAGACATGCTGGTTAGAGTGTGTCACTCGATCAAGTGTGCAAATAGGCTAAGTATAACATTCAAAAATTGATATGAACAGCCACCTGGGGTTCCATTTAAATATATGAGCTAAGTTACAACATCAGATAAGCCCATACATTCTTTTCCTTAAGGCGACTGCCATGACTGGCAACTGTTTATTGGACAGTGTAATAGCTCACAACTTTATTCAAGAATGTATTTAGCTAAAGAAAACCTAACCACATCTATGTGAACACCTTTAGTCTTTGTCCTACCCTTTTATCCAGAGGCATAACTAAATTCAACTGGGCCCTGGTGTATATATTAAATGGGCCCCATGTTGATTATACAATAACTTTTTTTATTGCGACCTTTAGCCCTAGGAAGCAAAGTTTTACCTACATGACTATAATTAGACTGAGCACAGAAGCAAACGATGAAGATGAATATTTGATTTCATATAGAAAGCCATGTGAGTGCAAATCAGATGAGGTAGAGCAGCAACAATTGCGGAGCCCCTGATCTCATGACCCCAATGTGGTCACCAACTCTGCACCTTCTACAGTTATGCTCCTGCACAACCAAATGGAATATCCTAAACACACTGCTGTCTTTTACACTATTTGGAGTAACATTAAAAGAGGATGGTTCACTTTGGGATTGCATCTCACTTTTAGAGTCGCCATATCCACCCATGCCCATGATCTGTCCTTGCAATAGTGTAACCTCAGCTATGGAGGGTACTCAGTGCCTGGAAAATACATTGGAAAGTTGGTGGACTTGCCAGGGGCCAGTAAAATCTCTGGCTAATTTTTGGCCATGGTCTGCCCCTGGGTGTCATTGGGGTAAAATATTGTTGACCAACTTATATTACAGGAATTATTTAACCAAACTCTGGTCCCTTTAACAACAACGAATTGAAATTCCCATCTGTTTACTGCAGACAGGAATTGAGGTTTCATCTACCCAACAGAGGGAGTCATTAAATGCAAAAAAAATGCTATAATGTTCCCAACTCTATTCAAAACTAGAAATATAGTTTGAACTGGGTTTTAAACCTTTTCCAGTGGGTGTTAGATACATGTTTTATTTATTGTTGGAATTAACTATTTTACTAAATGTGTAGTACAAATTTAGTACATGTAGTACAGAGTTCACACTAGTTTCATGCATGGTTTCGTTTTCATAATTTAAAAATAGTGAACAAAAGTTAAAACATCTGTTTCCTTTAGAACAAATATTGAGCAAGAAAAGGGGATTTCAAGAATTAAAGCCAGCACTTAAACTAACCTTTGAGGCTTTAGATTTGACCAAAGCTAGATTCGACCTGGTGCCTGTGTATGGGGGTCCCTTGGACTGCTTACTTAGTTCAAAAACAGTAAAAAAAAGAAAAAAAAACCTTTTTTTTCAAAAGATAAATAATCCTCCTTCTGTCCCACTCCGGCTGGCATCCTCTCTGCAGGTCAGCCAGGTAGGGGGCTCATCCTGGTCCAGTGGGCTGCCATTTTCTGATGTTGGGAAATGGCTATTGTAGGCCTCTGGTGTGAAAAGGTACAAAGGACAGCTTCCCTCTACCTTGCTGCCCAAAGGTAATGGTAGCCTGCCAGGGAGGGACGCTTTGTGTCACTCTGATCGAGCCTATATGTAATCCTACCATGTGTCTAACTACATAACTGGAGGGAGGGGCATGAAGGGGATTTCCTGGGGTATCCAGGAGGGTATCACCCTCCATGCCCCTCTCCTCCACTGGCATAATAGTCACATGGGGAGTCTCCACCTCTGTGGTATAAAATCTTCCTTCCCAGATGAAGTCCAATTACCCATGGTTGGCGTGTTTTTTTTCTCAGGGTTTCAGAACTAGATAGTTCCCCCTACAGCTCATCACTAGTCCATGGCATCTTAATGTAGAATATCTGTATTCTCATGACCTAGACAAGCCATTTAATTAGGATGAATTAACTGCAAATTCAGTGTGCTAACTACGCCTGTCTTGTCTTTTTGAGACAGATAGAATTGATTACTCTAGTTTGGTTACCAGAGACAAGAAGTGAGGCTTCTGCTCAATCACATAAAGGACAAGGAAAAGAAAATTAGATATAAGTCTTCTTCGCATACTTTAGTTCAAAATCTATAAAATGCTGCTATATATATATATATATATATATATATATATATATATATATATAATCATTGACAATCCTATAATAAAAACTCTCACAAGCTAAGCACAGGAAAATTGTAACAATATGGATACTGCTATAGTTATTCTCTGTCTGGGTGGGCAGGGGCAGACGGGCCATAGGGAGACCTGGAAGGATTCTCAATGGGCCATACAGTTTAGTACTGGCTGAGCTACTGCTGCTACTGCTGCTCCCTATGCATTCCCTGCCTCTAAAGTCTCTCCCCTAAACCCTGTCACAGTATCTCTCCAGCCAAGAAACTCCATCCCACTCGTCTTCCCCATATACACTGCTGCCATATTTTATGTCCCTATTGTACTAAAACTGCTGTATCATTGTTTTCATAATTGTCATATTCACTGCATGCCATTAATCTGCACATACAGTGCTATAGTGTCAGCCTTGAAACACATTTGTTGACTTGCCAAGGATGTTGCAGGTGGTTCATAAGAATTTTATTTTATTCACTAACCAATAGCCTAAAACCATGCTCACATGACCTCCTAAGGCTGATAGAGAAGATGCATGGGCAGGATCAGAAGTCCTCATAATAAGCAAATCTTTGGGTGCTTGTACTACTTCCCACAGTTCAAACTAATTAAGGTTTTACTATGAAAGTTTAAAAACAAGTAGAGACCCTGACCATATGAAAGATGCAACTAGCTTTGGTGCAATTCGAACTACAAGGGGTCTTTTAAACAGATGGACAAACGACAACTAAAGAGGTTCACAAAGGAAGACTCAACATTTCACATTCTATGGGTTCACCATTAAATACTGTAGATCTATCATGGGAATGGTTTTATAGTAAAAGTGTGATTAAACTTGCTAGATAGCACAAGGATGAGTAACTTATAAATGCAGGTAAACACTTGCTCTTTTATCCTACCAGAAAGAAGAATAACTATGATTCATATATTACCACACAACCGTCTGCATAATGAACCACATGCCCAACCAAGTCCATCTCAGCTATATTATATGACCTTCTATTTAAAACGAAATCTGAATGGCTGATGTTCTAAAATGAAAAGAATGGAAACTTTTTTTCAGACAGCTTACTTGGCACAAATGTCATGGCAGCAGATGAAATTGCTTTACAAGCTCATGATACAAACTTTACCTAAAACTTAAAGAACTGCTGCGTCAGCGTAAACCTTGAGGCTGAAGATCAAACAACAATGAATTCATGTCCTGTCATTAACCCAAGGCACACAAGGCTCGAAACAAAATTGGCAATTCATGAGGCCTTATTTGAGTTAAGGAGGAAACAAAATTAGATGGATTTTCAATCTAACCAAGACTACTAGTTTCGGCTTTTTATAGGTAACACCACAAGCAAGATATAAATATAATTCTCATGTTCTATTCTTTTTACTAAAAATGCAGATTTCATATTTGTCTGGAATACACTGCATATATATATATATATATATATATATATATATATATATATATATTGAATCAAGCTGTGAAGGAAGCAAAGATTTAAGCTATTTATTGACTGCCTGAATACTAATACGACTGTTGTTCCCTGGTTACCCTCTTCCCTTCTAGAGGTTATTCTAATAGCAGGGTATCAATCTTTGAAGACTTTTGTTGTGTGTTTGTATAGGAAGTGTGAGCAGTGTGTAAAACCGGGCTCTCGTTGCCCCAGATGACATAATGGAAAGCCAAAACATGCCTCACAGATAACTTGAAATCTCACTCTTCCCACCCTATTGGACACTCTTGAAGGCACAACCTCTGCACCCCTGAGAAACTCTTTACCCTTCTGAGTTCCTTCTAGTGGCCGCTCACATATGGCATTTGGAATTGCTTATAAGAGGTGTAATTATAGCTGTCCAAATAGGGAATTATGTAATGCCAGGAATAAGCTTTATTCTTACTTTGTCCACAATGTATATATGCACAAACATGAATGATGCCTCCACAATCACTATAGACCTATTGGGAAAACAGCTGATGATCAGTGGGTTTTACATAATGGATTGACCACCACTGCAGACAGCAAATCCATTTGGCAGTGTGTCCTGGCACTTTTCTATTAGAATGCTCAGGGCATTCTTTTAGCGAAGCATTAGACTTGCAAAAATGACATTGTGTGCCAGCAGTGAGGGATTTTGTATTGTAAAAAGAGCTGGCTGATAATGGGTTTAGGTCAACTTTTAAGAAGGAAAAAGTCAGCCAATGTGCACCATGTATGGCTGCTCATAATGTGACCTCCAAGGGCCAATCGGGATTGCAGGGTGAGCTTGAACACCACTGGGTGCCCACCAGTCCAGCAAACTTAAATAGTCATCAATGGTCATGTGATTTGTAACCATAGGAGGGAATGCGGAAGAAGTGGGTATCAGCTGATCAGTTATCCTTCAGAATTGGTTGGTAGGTAGTCCACACAAGGCTGAAGATCAGAAAGTGAAGACTAAGAGGCTGATTCATCATTAGCGGCAGGTAGCGACAGATGAGCGTCTGTAGCAGGCATTTTCAGAGCGCCCGCTAGTATTCACAGTGCTCGGCTGTGGGTCGCTACTTTATAGCGACTCAGTCGCTGTTCAGTAATGTTGAATACATTGTGAGGAGTCGCTATTTGTCCAGTACAGCGCTGTATAGGAGCGCATGGTAGCGACTGCTCATAGCGACCGACTCACACCATATTCAGTAAAAAAACAGCCTCACAAATCTCTGGCGCTGAAAAATACTTGTTTGAAGCCCAGAGCGCAGGAGGCGGTGTGTTTAAAGTGTGTTTTCAAGCATCTATCAACTAGTAACAAAGCTAAAACATATGGAATTACATTGAAACAACATTGTAACATGAACACTTTAATGCCAGACCTGTAATTTCATTTCTGAGGAAATATATAAAAAATTATGAAAAAACTGCTATTTCAATGCCAGAAGAGGTCAAATAATTATTTGTGATTTTTTTGAAAAAAAAAAAAAAAAAACAGTTTAAAGAGAAGAAAAGGATCGTCCATTGAAATGTATGGGAGAGCGACAGGTAGCGAGAGGTCATACCTGGCGCTGTGCAAGGCTGAACACTGGCGCTGTTCGCTGAGGCTGTGAAAATGATGAATCAGATGCTACATGGCGCTATCCCAGTCACTAAACAGATTCTGGTTGATAAATGTGTGATTGCGTGCCGTGTTCGGCGTTCACCAGTCGCTACCTGTCGCTACCTGTCATTAACCAGCCACTACCTGACGCTTTCCCTTCTTAAATAAGGGCCTAGCTTGACATAGTAGGCTCTACTAGATTGTTGGGCATTGTGGTACTCTTGTTTATATCTGTCACATTTGCTTGTGAAAAAGTATGAATTTCCAGTAAAATGGAAAATGCTAAACACCAGCGTCTCTAAATAGTGACTTTAAGCCTTTAAATCTACAAAATATAGCACCTACTTTACAAGAGAATAGTAGGAGTAAGAGCATATTGGCTATTCAACATTAATATCCCTTTAAGCATGGACCTTTTAATAATGTCTCCTATCTGTAATGGAAATCACTGCCAATGAGCCAGGCAATAAGTGATGGTGTTTCTTCCACATATCATACTATCGTACTTGTACTATTCTAGTCATTTTACCTTCCTTTTTTTAACCCAGTAAATTAAAGTACAACTAATTACAGCTAAGCAGTTTACCCAACAACCCCAAGGGTACAACATAATTCTCGTGGAATATTCCTTATGTGACATGGAAATGGAAACAGGCGATAGCTATCCTATGGAATAAATTGAACCATAATTAATTCCTCCAGAAAATATAATTACAACAGAAACCATGATTAATTGTCAGGACATATCTGGTGATATCTTTTTTAATTTCCCTTACTAATAATTATGGGATGCCAGAGTGGTGTTATATAGTGATACCTCCGTGTTGGGTTTAAAATGTAGAATTGCTTCATGTCTTTAAAAAAATTTGTTCTAATGCATTTACATATTTCTTTCCACATGGATTTAGAGGACATTTTGTGGGTGGGAAGCCTAGAAGTTTTTGTGGGGGAAAGAGGTGGCTGTTTCAGGATGTTGGCCAAACCAAATGCGAATAACTTTTATTTTATTTTCCAAGACTGTTCTCTATCCTTAGATTTTTGTTGTTTTAAATAGGGATGAGTGAACCGGTTCAGACGAACCGGAATTCGCTCCGAATTTCAGGGAAAATTCGATTCGGCATGAACCCGAATTTTTTTGGGTTCGTGGCGATCGAATTTTCCCTGAAATAAAAAAAAAAAAATGCCGGCATGGTGGGAGCCGGCAGCGCAGCCGGCCTGCCCGCTCCCACCATGCCGGCATTTTTTTAAAAAGCAAACACTTACCTGCATGGTCGGAGCGTGGAGGCCGGCGCCGCTCTCAGGCGCCCTCTGATGATACGTCCTCTGATGACGCATCCTCTGATGACAGCTTTGCCGGCATTTTTTTTTTCAGATGAGCGATTCGTGAAAGATTCGGCAAATCGCCCGAATCGAACTTTCAAGAAGTTCGCTCATCTCTAGTTTTAAATAAAGTTCTGATGGTAGATGTGTAGGGATGTGTGTGGCATATAGGTTGAATTATAGTCCACCTCCTAGAGGCTATTCTAATGGCAGATTTTAAACTTTTTTTTAAGATTTTTGAGGTGTACTTGTATAGAATGTGTGAGCAGAGAATAAGGTCTGGGTTTGGTTGACCCAGCGGACAGAATGAAAAGCCCCCCAATTAGCATAAAGTGTCATTATTACCACGTTTCTGGGCACCTATGCAGACATGTTCTCCCCTACCCCTGAGTACCTATGGTAGGATGTTTTTTAGGAGTTGCTCTTTTACACATTTCCTTATAGCTGCCTAGTAGGGGAAAGTAACACTATGAAACACTAAGCCTTAGGGGGTGATTTACAACGTGCGCTACATCGTTTGACTTTTGCCTTGCCTGCTTTCTCCATGCGTACGGCCAAAGGGGAAAACTGTAGCGAATTGAGCTAAACTACAGCAGTGAACACTGGTGAACACAGACTTCCGCCATGTATTTAGCTGTGCTTGTGGCAGAATTTGCTGGCGAAAGTCACTGGTATTTACATTGAAAAGCGGTTTGGAGAATGCTGATGATATGCTGATGAACTGCTGTGGCAGATTTCTTTAAAAAAAACATGAAATCTTGCTGAAAACACACTCAGCATAAACTAGCACTGAAGGGGTCTCAGAAAATGTGTGGAGTATCTTGGGAGTGTCTGGGTTGTTTCAAAACCTTAAGAAAAAGTTTATTTGAAAATATAAAAGTCATGTAAAAACATTATCATAAGTTTTTCACATACTGGGTAACTTTCTGATGTTCATGCAGGAAAAATAAGTCAAAGATGCTAAAAAGACCTAAAAACACAATCTCTCCAAAAATAACATTGATTCCTATGGGATCCGCCACTAAAAGCTGGCGAACATGTATGTAATGTGTAATGTGCAAAATGACTTCAAAGTAAATCCAGCAAACAGCAAAATTGCCGGGCAAACAAGCGGGGGTGTGAGTTGTAAATGCGGAACAATGCGAATGGCTAGGGAATGGCTGGCCCATCATTTTGTGAATGACCCCCTTATTGTTACAATCCCCACAAAATGCAAATGTACAGTACAAATAAACTTGGTGTATCTAAAAGAAGGCAAGCCTAGCTCTTAAGGACCCAACCCACTCCTAGGTGAGCAGCCCCTCAATCAAAGTTATTAAATCAGGCCAATTACAGTAATTAGAAAGGAAAATGTACTTGTATGTAGATACTGCATCCATCTTTGGCACCACCCTCCTGTACCCACAAAACCAACAACAGAGTTTGATAATGTACATCAAAACATTTGTAGATTGTCAATGCTAGTATTCTGACAGAGAAGTCTACTTTTTCTGACTTTTATTACATGATTACATAATAAGGACATCATTTATATAGATATTGGATGTGTACTTGACAGCTTTCTCAGACCTCCGAAATCAGGAGAGATTGTTGTTTTTTACACACTATACATTTTCTTTTGCATAGAGGGTGCTTGCCGCTGCATGGCATCCCCTGCTAGCCTATATGTCCTTAAGCCTACAGACATTCAAGCCTGCTGGGTGCACAGAGCACGCACAGCAAGGGAGCCAGCTCTGGGTGGTGCATGCACCAAGGTTTGAGGCCCAAGGTGAGCATATTGAAATTCCACTGGGATGGGGGACACACAGCCCTAAACTATATGACTGGATATTGGTCCACTTTCAATTGAAAACTCATAGTGCAGGCCTCTCACTCCTAAGGTTTCTTGTTATAAAAGCGTTTTTTTTAAATTTGGGTGCATCTTGCGTGTAATTCATTCATTCATTTCATTTTTATGTGAAGCAATCCGAATTGCCCTGGGAAGGGATACCTATACGCACTTTTGCTTGTAAGGGTGTTGATTCAGTTTTAATCACACTATTTATTACACTTAAGATAATGTGGTTTTAGTTATCCACTATTAATGATATAGATTTAGCGGCTTGCACAGGCACTTAGGAAATTAGGTAATTTCTCCCATATTGGGTGTTCTTCTTTTACATTTAAAATAGTAATAGCAGGCCCTGACATTACCTCATTTAGGTGCTTATCTAGAAGCTCAGCTATATAGTGCACAACAGTGTGACACAATGAATCAGGATTCATATTTTTCCCGGTCTATTTCCACCCAACATTTATTTGCTTTTAAATGCATAGTATTTTACTAAAATATCTGTATATTTGATCTCATGGTCAGAATAATCCTAGAATATATATACTGTACTCTAGCATCATCACATATATTGCTGTGATTTGCATAAGTGATATAAGAAAGAAAGCAGTATTAGGGGAAAATAATGATATGCAGTTCTAATAGACAGTGCAAGGTTAATGTGTTTGCTATTGATGACTCTGTCATGGTGAAAGAAGGAACATGAGCTATGAGATTATGAATGAGCAGTGAATACAGAACGCATTATAAGCCTCTCCATGGTGGCTGGCAGCTGATAGACTGGGGACCATAATGGAATTTCTAGCAAAGAGATAGATGCGTGATAGATGGCTCGTGGCACTTTGGGTTTCCCGAAGACACAAGAGGGCTTAGTAAGTGTCCATAAAATATAAAGAATACAGGGTAAGGATACACTTTAAGCTTATATGAAATGTATGACTTTCTGAGTGATGTAGACATGATGACTGTGCCATATCCAATGGAGTACATCACATTGATAGGAGTAGGATGTCTGCAGTCTTTAAAACGTAAATGCATTTACAACAATTCAGTCAGAACAAATGATTTATGTTCACTACAGTCTGGGATCAGAGGGCATTCTTCAAGAGGAATTATTTAGAATAGGCTATAATTCTTATATTACATATTTTATTCTTCTTCTGCCATCACTGTTAGGAGAGTAATAACAGAGTATCAAAGATACCTTATACTCAGGTTAGTTGTTGGGTGAACCCCTATAAGTTTGGATTCGGCAAGTTCAGCCAAACTTTGAACAAAAGTTCGGTTCGGCTACCCAAACTTAAGGAGAACCAAAGCCCATGGCCCAACAGCCCTGGAATAAATAAGATTCCAGGGCCGCTAAAGAATCAGGATGTCCCGTTGTGTGAGACCCAAAAATGACACGCGGGCCCCCCTCAAACCCCCCACTCCTGCCCCTCATCCATTGGCCAGGGCTCCTTGGACACCTCACTCATCTGCTGCTGGAATATATTTATATAAATTAATACATTATGGCAAACTTTGGTTCCCAAAAATGACATGCGGACCCCCCTCAAACCCCACACCCCCATTCCTCACCGACTGGCCAGGGCTCCTCAGACTCCACAATTGCCCGCTGCTATATATATTTTTTTAAAAATAAGGTGGAAGAGGAGCCAGAGGAGTCCCAGTGGATGGGTGAGGAGTGGGAAGGTGGAGGGAGGTTCACTAATGCAGAGTGTGCAGCATAAGGATACAGTGGTAGACTTAGCTGAGCCCCGTAATCCGGTCTTCTCCTTTCCTCTCTTAAAATGTTTGCGGCCAGGCCTTCAAAAAGATGGCCACCCCCAGTGAGGCACTAGAAGTGCTGCTAGCTGCTGCCATTGTCCTCACTTATGGGGGCAACCATCTTTTGAAGCTCCAGTCATAGACATTTTGAGAGAGGAAAGAACGCTGAACCAATCAACGGCTCAGTTAAGTGTACAGCAGCTTCCTGCTTCTGCAATACTTTATCAGGTTAAGCTGGTTAATAGGCTGCTCAGTAGCCCCTCAACCAAGATCTGCTAGACTCCAGGGATGGCCCACCAGGATTTTGTTGTACTTTAAACAACATTTCTCTTATTATCAATTAAAGAGGTTTCTAACAGTGGGAGCAACTGTAGATGTGATACTTTACTAGACAGTATAGCGCACCGGTTAATAAAAACAATGACATACTATACAAGAAAATACAGTTGTCAAGATGTTGGCAAAATGGGGAAAAACAGGTTAAAGTTCCCAAGAAAGCAAAATTGCATATCCAGCCTGAAATATGTTATGAAACATGTATTTACACTGCAAGTCTAAGGCTTGCTTCTTGCATTATAAAGTGTAACAAGTCATACACACCATAGTCTGCAGCTCATATGCTTGGTATGCTATAGATGCTCACACCCAGCATGCAACATGTTTTTTAGAGAGATGTTTATTGGTTGCTTGGGAACAAGGTTTTTATTTTTTTATTTCTTTCCTTCGGCTTCAGCATTTACCAGGGATGGAATTTACAAAGCCTCTTCTATTTCACGTATGGGAATTATTATTCAAATCCAAGCCTAAGGTCACCTTATCATAGGCAAACAGCCCCTGAGAACAAATATGCCTGATTATCTTATGACAACCTTATATTTGGTTTTTAACTAAGCTCCCCACACTGGGGAACATCCACAACGCCGGTGCAATGATTAAATAATCGAGGGAAAAGCTGTTGTGTTGTGAGCATCCAAATTGAAATATTGTGAAGTTCATTGTCAGAAGCTGTCACCCGAGCAATCTTTTTAATTAATGGGAATGGTTTGGCATTCATGCCAACAAGGAAAGGCTGGTACTCTAAGTCTAGCTGTGAGGCAAAGCACCGTTTATTAGCAAACTTTCAGAATTTTGAAATTGCTGGACAAAAGTACCTGGATCATGGTTGGAATTTAACTGTTTAGAGTCTTAGGATACCTATACACCTGACCACTTCCTTTCTGCACCTACCCAATTGACTTGATGATGTCATGCCATATTTACTAATCTATAAAGTGTGAGCCCACTGTTATGCCATTTGTCATTCCCACCACCAGCCTGGAACTTCTCCAACCCTTACCAGTGGCATTGCTATATTACATAGTAGATCATAAATATTATCTAATGCACCATCATCATTATCTTGCCTCCGGTAACACAATCTAAAAAGTAAAAACCTGTTTCCTCTCTTGTAGAAGAAAATAATTCTGAATTCCAAAAATTTAGCAGTTTTTTGTCAGTTTTACGTAGAAACAACAACTAACAAGACATCTGTGGCACAGAGTTTGCTGGCACCCCGACTGGCATACAGCTACAGAAAATTTTGTGGCATGCTAAAAGCTGCACAGGAAGGTTGATGCTAGAGATAATTGCATGTTAAAGGTTGCAGTTACACATTTTGTTTTCCCAGAAGAACAAGGAACATCTGGAAAAGGTTAATTAATTAGAATTAGAACGTTCATTTATTTATTCCTCTGCTGTGGCAAATCCTCAGAAGCATTATGTGTAGCTGTTTCTCTGTGCCGTGGAATTGTCCTAAGCACCATGTATTAAAATGTAATCTAGCAAGTGGAAAAAAATGTCTAAAAAAGCGATTGGGATTATTTAGTAGAATAACACAGGCATGAGATAAAATTAATTATTTTGGGATGATCCCATTGACAATTTAAAGTTATACTTAAAGCCTTAAAGTAATACTAAAGCCCGACTGTTGCCCCATTGTCTCGGGGATACACATTGCACTGTCCCAAACTTCAATCTGTTTTCAAAAACACCCCCGTAGTTCCTATGTTATATGTTATATAAAAGTATTAGAGCATTAGAGATACAGAGAAAAAATGAGGAAAAACAGTGGGTGTGGCAACACCAAAGTGATGTAAGCACACTGTGCATTATATATATATATATATATATATATATATATATATATATATATATATATATATATCATAGTAAATAAATAAGTGCATTTTTGTGCCTCTAGATATTACTGCCAGTGCGACCAAAGAGGGGGAATGAGGGTGAGGTTTCATAGCAGCCAGGCAGCCAATAAGGACATCTGGAGAGGGAATGGGTTTTTTTACGTTCTCGGCCCACTGAAGGTTGATTGAAGGACCAGGTCAGCGGTTGAAAGCTAAATAAGGAAGTAATTTACTTACTAAGTAGACTGACATAGCAGGAAGTAGAGTGCTGTGGGGCTGTCATGGCCTAGAAGTAGGTAACCAGCCTTGTTTCTGGAAGGTTGTAGGTTTTATTCCCAGCCATAGAACATGACTGAAGTGCCCTTGAGTAAGGCACCTAACCCCCAATTGCTCCCCGGGTGCCGAGTTTAGGGCAACCCCCCACTTTGGGCACATGTGCATTTCACTGCCCATTAGTGTGTAGTCACTGATATGGTGTGTGCCCAGATGGGAAAATACAGAGGTAACATTGCATGTATGCACAAAATGGAGACTATAAGCACTATTGCTGGAGGGACTTTATGTAAGGTAAGCTACTGATATTTATCTTTTGACTTGCCAATCATTTAATTATATATAACACTATTTCTCTGAGGCGGGTGTCTGCTTGGGACATCTTATGAGAAAACAAGAAACTTATTGAGGTGACATAGCTGGACCCTCTGAGGAACTAAAAAGACTTATAGTAGCTGGAACGTGACTTTTACCGATCCACCGTGTTGTCAAAAGATGAAATACACTCCCATTTTTTGTCTATTTACAAAATAGCAATTAGCTAAAATACTTTACTGCATGTGTTCATACTAAATGAGAAAAAAATCAATTTCTATGTGCTTCTTTTTCTTCTGAAATAAACTGTTAAAAATGTTCATGTTGCCTTTGTATATGCTAAACAATATGCGCCCACACATCCTTACTGTTCTTCTCTACTGTTATTCCACCTGTTTGTGCCACTATACGAAGCACTGTAGTGCCTAGATGCTATCTACAAAAAACATAAATGGCCATCAACAACAATTAGGAACAGTAAAATTGAAAATTTAAAAGTGAAATCAAATGCCACCATGTAAAAGTTTAAAAAAGACTTTAAAAAGCCCTGCACAGAAGTGTGATCATGTGATCATGTCTTTGTAATGCTAAATTTAAACTAGTAAAAGTGTTGTTTAGCCACACATATCTTATAATAGTAATGACATATAATGATTGGAACATCAGAAAAGCAAATGTGGTTCCGAAAGTTTTCCATTGGCGTAAATAGTGACGCAGGTGTCTGCACTGGTACACTTGACTACTTCGCCAATCTGCGACAATTCCCACCAGTCAGTGCCAAAATAATGTTACATTTGGCAGATCCAAGCAAACTGTATGCGTCGGTTTTTAAAATGTAATATGTCTTAGATTAGCACTATGCAACACATCTGTGGTGCAAACTTCGTAAATCAGGCCCATAATGTAAAATGATGAAATTTACAAATAAACCTGAAAGGAAATATGGGTTGCTGCAGTAATGCATGTTAAAGGCAGCTACACATTTTGTTTTCCCAGAAGAAAAAGGAACATCTGGAAAAGGTTAATTAATTAAAATTAGAATGCTCATTTATTTATTCCTCTGATGTGGCCAATCCTCTGAAGCATTATTTGTAGCTGTTTCTGCAAAGAGTTACTGCTGTGTGCTGTGGAATTGTCCTAAAAAACATGTACTAAAATGTAATCTAGCAAGTGGAAAAACATTCTGACTATGCCTCAAAAGCAATTGAGATTATTTAGTGGAATAAAACAGGCATGAGATAAAATTAAATGATTTGGGCTGATATCATTGACAATTTGCCTACACGTTCAATCCGTTTTCATAAACACCCTGTAGCTCCTAAGTTATTTGTAAAAGTCTTGCCTGAAAAGAAAATTTGGGTCTACAGAAAGGAAATATGGGTAGCTTCAGTAATGTTGTACAAAGAAGACCTGACCTGTGCCACAGCACTGTATTTGCTAATGGCTGTCTCAGAGTTCCACTAGACAGACTTCTAGCTTCACTTATGTTAGCCACAAGCCCTACCACTGTCTAATGTGTTTAGAATCTTGTCAAGCCTTAATTAGATAAGAGCTCTGGCTATTAATAGACTACTTGGACAGTGGTCCTACTGTTAAGGCTGGGTAGGATTGTGTGCATATTTTGCAGCGATTGTATGGGGTTTGACCTGAATAACTCTGGTGAAGATGTCTGCTGGGTCTACCTTTAACCTTACACAATGGCAGACCAAGCAAACATCTACAGTTCATCTATATAAGTAAATAACCATCATATATTGAGTGCATATTGAGGTGTTGAAAATGAAACCTCAGGTTATTTTTTGAAGCAAGCCTCCAGACAATTAACACTTCTTTCCACTCTAGCTGAGCTTGTTTTTGGGGAGGGTAAAAAAAATGACACAGAATCGCCCACCTGGTCCCACAGCAAAAGTTGGGTCTGGCTTCTCCTTCTTCGGTGCCAGATGATCAAAACTGAGAGGGAGGGATTGTGATTGTAATTATTGTAATAGATAGATTGTGTTATTGATTGAAATATATATACTTCCTGGCTTCTCAAATTTCTATTTCCTTTGTCACAATGGTCCCAGGACTTCACCTTCAAACCATATGGCTTCCCTCCAAGTATAACCAGTTACACGCATTTCTTCCCTTACAAACATAGCTTTTGATAATATCTCAAGATTTCCTCGTAAAATCCTATTGTCTCAGATGTCACAGTAATTAGGGCTGGGAGAGTAACTGAACTTTCCCAATGGAGTGGATCTGGATTCCAAGGAGCACGCTCAGAAGCAGAAATGGGGCTTCCTCTAGGGTTAGCACATTACAATGTATGAGTTCATAGATAAGTGGCACTTTTATTTCTCACTCCGTACCACACCACAGTGTGACTTTGCATTGCGTGCTGCTTACGGTCATTGTAATGCTATTATAACATTTTTTTTTATGAGCATTATTATCATTTATTCATAAAGTGTCAACACATTTTCTAGTAGCGCACAGCTAGGGACATGTAATTGCTGCCTTAGACCCAGTGCAAATAAATACCTGGGTTGACACATGGCAAAACAAATGTATTTAGGCTTATTTAATAAGGAGGAGCCATTTCTGTTTACTAATCTGCCAGCAGTAAATTTCTTGGCTATAGTTTAGTGTAGTCTGCACATACTGTATTTTTGCACTAAGCATGGTCAAATTCACATAGCTTAACACTGGCAGTAATCAATGATTAATCTAACAAGTGAATTACTTTTAAAGGACATCTGGGAAACAACTTATGCAATGTTTATCTCAAATTGAGGGCATTTGAATCTCTAATTAAAATGTGGAAAGCTTATAGACATGTCCAGCCATGTTCTAGGATTTATTAAAACATGTTGTTTAAAACTTTTATCAACTGGGACCTATTCAAACATTTAGGCTAGTGGCAATCATTTACTGTGTGAGCTAAGGTTCCTGTTACATGTTCCAGGACATGTTTCTCTTGCCCTTTTTATTCTCACATTTTAGTATAAGTATTGGGAAGTCTATGACCGTATGTGCAAAAGTTCCTGTTCTCTTCTCTAGTGTGTGTTTCTGACCTTCATATCATATTATTGATTGTTGCTCCTCTACCTTGCCTGTCTTTCGACATCCCCCTAGATTAAATATCAAAGCTGTGGCCATCTTCCAAAGCCTTCCCTAACATCAGAGGTCTACCAATAGTTTACAGAATCAGGGCAGTCCATGACTGTGTGAGCAAATGTTCCTGCATAGGTTTCTGTTGCAGTTTGATCTTACTACACTGTTCAAATAAAGGTTCAAGGCCCCATTTGAAATGTATTCCTGTTCCCTGTCCCAACATATGTGAATCTGATCTCAATACTGTACTGTGCCTTGCCTGGCTGCTGGCATCCACCTACACGCAAACTAGAAGATGTGCTCCAGGAGTCATTACCCAAGGCCTTGCTAAGCATTGGGGTCTTTAAAATCTGCTGCTAACATCAGTAAGTTCTGTTAGAAGTCCATTACACATTTCATGTAAAGGTTCGGTGTACCATAAAATTAGTTAGGTCTGTTAGAAGTTCATAAAAGGTCTATTTAGAGATTTTATTGACTACTACTTCAATAGGTGGTAGATAGTAAAGTATTTAGTCATTGCTGAATACCTCTAACAACCTCAGGGTAAAATCATCCACAGAATTGAATAGATACGCAAAGAAGCTGCTGCTTGGGGGTGTAATTTCTAGGGCGAGCTTGTATTACAGCAAAATAAAATGCCCGGGGCTGTATCTAAATTTATCTATGACACATTATTATCAACTCTCAAACATAAACATTAAAAACTTAACAAGTGGCAGATTATTTAGAGGAAACAGCCTGAAGAAAAATATGAATATGTTATAATAAGGTAAAGAGAGAGATGTTGGCTTGGCTTTCTTCTGAAAAACACAGAAAACTAGATCCATTTTAGAGCCTAGCAGGAGGGAGTGAAGTGGCAGGTGTTCCGGTAAAGATGAGATGATGGAATGGCAGCTGCTACTTTCACCGACTGTAGTGGAAGCACCTGAGCAATGTAAAGACAAGCAAGGCAAGATTATGTTTATCATCACCCCTGCTATCGACTTTATCATGTATGTCTCTGGAAAAATGTATCGGCCGCAATACGATAAACTGACTGGTGTGTACAACTCTTACACTCCAAAACATAAAGTTTTAAATAGATCTTTGGAGTTCTGCAAACTTAAAATATAGACATTTTCAGAAAACTCAAATAGTGAAAAAAGTCAAAGTCAAATAACCTTATGAAGCTCACACATCAAAGAAAGGGTGCTAAATTAGCACCTCAACCAACCCAGCGTATGCATATGCCTACCTGAGTGATCTATCTATATCTGCATCAGGGCATGGTTAAGCTTTGGGTCAAGACATGCAAGCTGTCTAGGCACAAGCTGTGTTTAAAGAGGACCAACACCCAGGGGTGATCGGCCCGGAAATCTATAAGATTCCCGGGCCGATCACCTCCCACCCCGCGGGACATCCGAGATCGGGATGTCCCGCGGGGTGAAACCCCCCAGAAACCCCCAAAACATCTTACCTGATCCGCCGCCGCTTCCGCCGCCGCCGCCTCCCGCGCGCCCCTCCAGACGTGCGCGCGCCCGCGCCGGCCCTCTGTGAATGGCCGGCGGGGGCGCGCGCGCCGAGAGTGACGCGCGGGAGGCGGCGGCGGCGGAAGCGGCTTGGACATTCCTGATCCCCGCCTGGACGTTTTCGGGGATTGGCTGCGGCGTTCACGTGGGAGCGTTGAGAGGTGAGTTTTTTGGGGTTTCTGGGGGGTTTCACACAGCGGGGCACCCCCGATCGGGGTGCCCCGTCGAAGTGGACCAAAACCCAGGATAGTCAAAAACCTGGGTGTTGGTCCACTTTAAGGACTACCCAAGATCAGGGTTCCACTGCCATTGTAAAGTTTAATCAGGCAATATTAGACAGATATGTCAGTATATAATGCCTGCCTCATGATTAGAGTATTGTATAGGGGACATTATTGCACTTAGATGTATTGTACTTCAATACCAAAAAAGACCCAAACCTAATTAATAGGAAATAACACAATTGATATTAAAAGTAAAAAATTTCATTTTTATTTAAACATCTAAATTAACATGTCTGGCAAATCCACACACACATATCACATGATTAAGAACAAAAGTAATAACAATCCCCAAAGCTGTATCTACACAATGCAAGAATCAATACCATTGATTATTCTACAATAATCAATAGTTTGTAGGCACATTAATATACTGTACAGGATCCGGTGCATTAACTAGCATATTTAACAATATGCTTCTCATTAATGTAGAAGGTGGAAGGAATATTCAAACTATTTTGAGACACTTTCAGAGCTTTTCTTACTCAGCACACAAGTGCAAAAATGTTTTCTACTGTTTAAAAGAATCCCCGACACTTGAAATAAGGCAATTCTACTAAGGCAACATTATTTATAATGAGAATTTCTTTAAGTTTTGAATAGCAGTCTATTTGAAATCCAAACAAACTAAAAATGGACCACTTAAAATAAGTTTGAATTACTCATAAACTGCTGTTAATTAAAATCTCCAGACGTGCGCGCGCCCGCGCCGGCCCTCGCCGGCCCTCTGTGAATGGCCGGCGGGGGCGCGCGCGCCGAGAGTGACGCGCGGGAGGCGGCGGCGGCGGAAGCGGCTTGGACATTCCTGATCCCCGCCTGGACGTTTTCGGGGATTGGCTGCGGCGTTCACGTGGGAGCGTTGAGAGGTGAGTTTTTTGGGGTTTCTGGGGGGTTTCACACAGCGGGGCACCCCCGATCGGGGTGCCCCGTCGAAGTGGACCAAAACCCAGGATAGTCAAAAACCTGGGTGTTGGTCCACTTTAAGGACTACCCAAGATCAGGGTTCCACTGCCATTGTAAAGTTTAATCAGGCAATATTAGACAGATATGTCAGTATATAATGCCTGCCTCATGATTAGAGTATTGTATAGGGGACATTATTGCACTTAGATGTATTGTACTTCAATACCAAAAAAGACCCAAACCTAATTAATAGGAAATAACACAATTGATATTAAAAGTAAAAAATTTCATTTTTATTTAAACATCTAAATTAACATGTCTGGCAAATCCACACACACATATCACATGATTAAGAACAAAAGTAATAACAATCCCCAAAGCTGTATCTACACAATGCAAGAATCAATACCATTGATTATTCTACAATAATCAATAGTTTGTAGGCACATTAATATACTGTACAGGATCCGGTGCATTAACTAGCATATTTAACAATATGCTTCTCATTAATGTAGAAGGTGGAAGGAATATTCAAACTATTTTGAGACACTTTCAGAGCTTTTCTTACTCAGCACACAAGTGCAAAAATGTTTTCTACTGTTTAAAAGAATCCCCGACACTTGAAATAAGGCAATTCTACTAAGGCAACATTATTTATAATGAGAATTTCTTTAAGTTTTGAATAGCAGTCTATTTGAAATCCAAACAAACTAAAAATGGACCACTTAAAATAAGTTTGAATTACTCATAAACTGCTGTTAATTAAAATCTTCTAAAAAAAGATATCTACTTTATTATAGAAGGTTATAACTCTCTCCACTATTGGATGCTGAAGCTTGCAAAAAGAACCCCCCCCCCCCACCATGTCTTCTTAGAAGAAAAAATCTGGAGAGGTAAAAAGTTTAATCTAAGATTAGGGCAAAACTAGCCCAAGTGCAACCTCAATAGTGCTACTCACTACTTTTGCATTTCCTCGCTACTTTGCTGTGGCAAAGTGATGTGACACACCAATAGTCTAGTGGCTTTTCCCCATTAAAAGCAAAAAAAGAAAAATATCTAAAGAGCATATATGTATGTATGTATAAACATCCGCCAGAGATGACCTCACATAGAGAGACCCAAATGCAGCATAGGAAAAAGAAGTGATATAACTGACACACCCTGGTTCAAGGAGTTATAAGTCAGGCATGTGCTAGTGATGAGCTAAGAGTGTGATCAGTGTGCAAGAACAGAAAATACAGCACCAAAGAGAGGGGCTCTGGGTACAAGTGATGGTCGACACACTAGAGGGACAGAACCAGAACATCCTGCCAGTCAGAATTGAAGTCAGGACAGCTCTGAAGAGGAAACATAGTCTGAGGCTAGGAGGAACAGAACAAGGAACTATAATGTACCAATCAGCCCCTAGTGCAGTGTGTATATGCAAGGACTGTCTATACTTAAGGTGATTCTGCTGAAATGATCTTTGTTGTTCTAAATAAAATGAAGGAAAGAGACTGCTTAACAGTGTTATCCCTCCAAGGAGTTATACAGTGTGTAAGGATTCATCTGACCCCACGCAGTTCCCTCTGAGCCTCAAAGAATCCATGAATACCCATGCTTCTTAACCGCGTCTGTGGAGTGTGGGCAATATATATGTGGGCAATATATATACAGTGTATATATAATGATCACACGCCACAGACACTGTTGAGCAGCATCAGGTATTCTTGGATTCTTTGAGACTCTGAGGGAACCGTTTGACTGTGTGACTGCTCCCTCACTGCATAACTGTGCACCACTAAGAATCTTATTAGCATTGGACAACCACTCCATGCCAGGAAGCAATGGAGAATATGCTGTGTACTTCGGATTTGACAGTAGATAAGTGACAAAGGATCAGCCAGCAAGAGAGTCTAAATAAAATCAGGTAAGTAACTATCTGAGCAGTTGCGCATCATTCAATTATTAAAAAAAAAAACCTCATTGGTTGACCTTGGTGACTACACCAATTTTACTTGAATTTTGCTTGCACCTGTCTTAATAAACTGGGAAGACTAAGCCTATTACAGTAGTATTTCCACTTAAACTGTAGACGCCAGAACCTCTCTCTGTCTTTGTAGATAACTTTGTGTAGGATTGCTTCATGCCAGATATTTTTAAAGTCCATATGTTGTACTGAACATTTATACAGAAAAGTTAAAATAAGAACTTGACTATATTTTCCCTTTAAATCCCATCTCTGGGCTCGCTTGCCAATGCACAGATTTCACTATAATACTTTGGCTCTTTTTGCAAATGGAAAATAAAAAAATGAAGAAGTTAGAAGGCGGCAGAAGTGAAAGATATCTATTCTAGTCACAGCAGCCATAAGCCCTCAATCATAGATAAATCCAAGATAACTGTGAAATCAATATAATTATCTGGATGTTTCCATGTCCAGAGTGTCCAATTTATGGAACTCTCAAAACGTATCAGTAGAGTTAGGTTGGGTAATATTCGACAAAATCTCTTTTAATGTACGCAATGTCCATCACCCCCTCATGCCGCCTCTCACAATAGTAAATGTTAAGATTTAGATCTTCATAAACATGATTTATACAGACGTCAATATAGTTATTGGCAAACGTATTCCATAGAGCAGAGAAAAAAAACAAACTTTATCAGTCATAGCGTCTCATCATAATCTCCCTGTCTTAAAATCTTCATTTTTACAGCTTAACCCTCATGCCCTGCTACAGGGCTTTAACTTAAAATGAGACTGATACGACCAGAATACATTCAATTCAAAATATTTAGACCTTTTCCAACTACTTCAGGCGACAAAAATACATTATCTCATGGTGGTAAGATATTGGTCATTCCAGCAACACAAAAAATTAAAGGACCACAGGATAACAATAGAAAACCATGTTATGTTTTTGAATTCAGTATTGAGATATTAAACTGGAAGTTTTCACTCTGGACCCTGGATATCTGAGGTGGATTTGGTATCTAAAAATAAAAAAATGAGGATTACCTTACAGGCATTGGTCGCCCCTTCCCTTTCAAGGAGCAGTGCTTCTGCTTTCTGGCCAGGCCATAGGCAAGTGCCTGATCAGCCAACCAGTGTGCAGCAGTCTCGCTGCTACGGCATTACTGATTGGTGAATTAGGCACTTAGTCACGGGAGAGGTGGACAGTCTCTACATGGCTCTAATGATAATGGGAAGGGGCAGCCAATTTATTATTCAGCTGTCCACCCTTGGTAAATTTTCTTATAGTACCTTGCATGCAGACGGTGAATTTGGTCTACATGTCCAGTTTAAATTATTGCCTTAGGAAATAGATTTTTTATTTGATTGGACTAAAGTGAGTGAGTCTATTCTCCTTGATGAAGTGGCCCATAATGATACCACGTAGGCCCTAAGGTATCTATCCACCATTTAATATGATTTGTGGCATTTTGTTTAATATATATTCACATTTTATCTAAATGCTAGATATTTAGGGGCACCGTGCATTTGCTAGTTTACCTCATATGCTCAGCCAGGCAAAGGCTGTGTTTGCCGTACTTACATCCGTTCATCTTCGTGAGGCAAATTCTGGCGAATGTCTTTTCAGTATACTGGCAAACCCCATAGATATAAATGGTATTTTCATTGAGAATGGCTGTTTATGTGATATTTATATCTGTCACTAATATGTTGAGCATGAAGGTTAGATAGATAACTAGTATTGGAGAAACAACAAATAAATGGTTTTCACAAGATTTAGTTTTTCTTTTACTAATTTCGGAGGCTTTAAAAACACCCCAGACTGGTTTTGTTACAGACTGCATCACCGCAGTTTGTGTGCTTGATAGTAAATACCACACATTTTGACTGGTAAACTGTGGCGAAGACACAGCAAAATGCATTGCAAAGTCTGTGTTCACTGGTGTTCGCTGCAGTAAGTTTTACTTAGTCACCAGTCTGTCGCTCTTGTGCGCCGGTCTGTCACATGTGCAGGAACATAATAAATCACCCCCTTAACGTAATAATAATTTATTTTGTACCACTTTGGTTTCATAATAGATTTCAGTAATGGGTTGGAATAAAGTTTCCTAATATATATATATATATATATATATATATATATATATATATATATATCGGCTAAAGTGACTGTGCATTGTAAACAAGCTGAGTGTACTGTATATAAGCCACGACATATGTGTCCTGTCAATAAATGGGAAACACTGTGCATTGTGTATAAACTGAAATCACTGTGCAGAGAGAGATGGGCGAATCCGAACCGCAAAGGAGTTTGGGTTCCCAAGCCCAAACACGGAATTCAGCCAGAACTCCCTGTTCAAGTTAGGCATCCGGCCCATACACAGCTGAGCAGCTAAGGTTGCAGCAGCAGGAAGCTGATGTAACTCCCCTGAGCTCCAATCCTTTTCCTAACAGCGTGGCAGAGTGGCATTTCAAACAATTACCAGCCAGGACTACAAATGATGACCATCAGCTCCCATGAGTGAGGACACTCTTAGTGCTGGCACCAGAAATGTCCTCACTTGTGGGTGCCAGCGCCATCTTTTTGTAGCCCTGGCTGGGGCCAGTTTAAGATGCTGCCGCTACTGCTGCAGCCACTGTAGCCACTCCACCACTCTGACAGGATGAGGATTGTGGCTCAGGTGAGTTTAAGCAGCACGCTTCTGCTGTACACTCTACATAAAATGAAACTGCGTATAAGCCACAACCTTGGGGTACTGCCCATAAACTGAAATGTATCCATAAGCTTAAAGAGGAGCAACCATAATTATTATTATCCATAAGCTTAAAGAGGAGCAACCCTGCTTTGAGTCTATAACATGAACGGCCCATGTGGAAAACAGGAAGAGGCAAGATTTTCGACAATCTGGGGGATACCAACTATGGGCAGGAACAAAACCCAAGAAAGTGAAACTCTTGGGTTTTGTAACTCTTTAAGACACTATGTCCAGTCTACATTGCCCTATTTTTCATCTAAAAAAAATAATTTAACATTTTCCACTAGTGTTCTCTGAATCAGGAGTTCCCAACCATTTTGTTTTGAGTACCACTTTCCATTTACAAATTATCTCAGATATCAACTGGGTCATAAATGTGTGTTGTCAGACACCTAAAATACGGAAATGTGAAATATGGCCAAAACAGCCATTTGAAAAGCATAAAATACACAAATAGTTCACATCAACTTTTGGAGCAGTTTTGTACTCGTTTAGCAAATCAGGATTAGGTAAAGTATAGATGCTGCAGGTTGGGGTATAGGCCAGCCTACAACTTTGCCACCAGATAGGCTTTCAGATACTACCAGTGGTACTTGTACCCCTGGTTGGGAACCCCTTGTCTAAAAGTTGACATCAAGGTGTAGTGCCCATTATTATTATTATTATTGTTTATTTATAAAGCGTCATCATATTCCATGGTGCTGTACGAGGTTGAGGTACAGGTTGTTGCTCAGAAACAGGTTTAGTTCCACTTTAAAAATCTTTTTTAATGTATTTTTTTAATGTCTTAGTTAAACAGTATTATCTTTAAATCTTTAATGCCTTTGTGCCGAGTTATCCAGTTAACTCAGGACTTTAAGGACTGCTGCATTTCTATATCATAAAAGTAGCTCTTCTAGTAACTACTCAAAACAACTCATGAAAGACTTCTTCAATTTCCAGTCTGGAATATGGATTTTAAGGATGTTCAAGGGTTTTTTGATGATCCTACTGGAAACAATCTTATCAGGATTTTTTTAAAGTCATTTCTATGCTTGCTTCAATGTTCCTTCCTAATAACCTCAGTTTATCGCACTGCAGTGCTATGTGTAAGAGTATGATGGAACACTGTCAGGCCCTGGGAAGCTTTAAGTGTTCATTTCAGTTTAAACCCGCTACATTCTCTGCTTTAAATGAACCAGAACTTTCTCGATGAAAGAAAAGACATTTTCCCACTGCACTGAAAGGCAGAATATTAACAACCCCTCGCCAGTCCCAAGACAAACAAAGTTTTGTTTGGGAGAGTTAGAATTAAACCTCCAGTTTACTGAAATTCTGTCAATCACTCTCATCTCAGCCTCCCTGGCCGGGCTCAGCGAGTCAGATCCCGAACAGATTGGTTGTGTTGCCTCTGCCGGCAATTTAATAGCCTGTGCAAAAGGCAGTATTTAACTGATCCCTTCCAAGCTCTGGCCTGTACATCAAACAAGCAGGTGCCTGGCGTTCGTAATTCAAACGCCTGTCAAAGCCAGTGAGCCAGTCAACAAGGGCCATTATGCTGTTTCCCACAAACTTTGCCAATCTGCATATTTTCTATACAATGAACACATTAGATCGGTGCTATTATATTAAACGCTAAGTTCTGACTGCTATAAATGTCGGTATTGGCTGCTTTCAAGCATTCCCGTCACAAATGATGTGTGTGGAGTAGTACAATAGAAAGTAACAATACTACAATCATGGACAATTTGCATTTAGGTCTTCACAACTGTGCTCTAGTTAACATAGAAGTGTTTTGCTGACTGGGTGGGATACTACACTAGCATATATCAACTCATTAAATCATCACAATGATTTTATTTATTTTTCATTTATGATCTTTACAATCTCTACAATTTTGGATTTTTTAAATTGAAATAATACAGGGTTTTGGTCATGGATACTAGCAAGACCTAGGTTGAATTATCCAGTATGCCATTCAACAATGCTGGCAGGGGGCATGCTGGCCAGCACTACATTTGAACTTAAGGCTGACCCCCAATGCTGAGCTGTGACTAACTAAATGTATCATTGCTGAAAAGAACCAGGGAGGGATATGGCCAACCATTCAAACAGCAGACTGAATCAGGTTTGTGTTTTTATGAATATTGGGCAAAGGCTTTAGTAAAAAAAAACACAGGCTGCCAAAGTTTTGTAGCACTGGGATGGGGATAGAAGGGGATGACATAAGTTCAAATGTAGTGCTGGCCAGCATGCCCTCCGGCAGCCTGTGTTTTTTTTTTTTTTACTAAAGCCTTTGCCCAATATTCATAAAAACACAAACCTGATTCAGTCTTCTGTTTGAATGGTTGGCCATATCCCTCCCTGGTTCTTTCCAGCAATGATACATTCAGTTAGTCACAGCTCAGCATTGGGGGTCAGCCTTATCATTTATAATAACTGCAATAAATGTGAAAGCGCTACAAGCTCAACTGCCAAACTGAATTAATTTGCATGTGGCATGTCATGGGACAGCATACTTAGGCCCTTATTTAAGAAGGGATAGCGTCTGTTAATGAGAGGTAGCGACTGATAGCGACTGGTCAAAGCCAGACACGGCACTCAATTACACATTTATCAAGCAGAATCTGTTGAGCGACTGGAATAGCGCCATGTAGTGTCTGATTCATCATTTTTACAGCCTCAGCAAACAGCGCCAGCGTTCAGCCTTGCACAGCGCCAGGTATGACCTCTCGCTACCTGGCGCTCTCCCATACATTTCAATGGACGATTCTTTTCTTCTCTTTAAACGGGTTTTTTTTTTCCAAAAACTCACAAATAATTCTTTGACCTCTTCTGGCATTGAAAAAGCAGTTTTTTAATAATTTTTTCATTTTTTAAATATTTCCTCAAAAATGACATTACAGGTCTGGCATTAAAGTGTTCATGTTACAATGTTGCTACAATGTAATTCCATATGTTTTCGCTTTGTTACTAGTGGATAGATGCTTGAAAACAGACTTTAAAAACACCGCCTCCTGCGCTCTGGGCTTCAAACAACAATTTTTCAGCAGCAGAGATTTTTGCAGCTGTTTTTTTCCTGAATATGGTGTGAGTCGGTCGCTATGAGCAGTCGCTACCATGCGCTCCCATACAGCACTGTACTGGTCAAATAGCGACTCCTCACAATGTATTCACCATTACTGAACAGTGACTGAGTAGCGACTCACGGCCGAGCACTGCGACTACTAGCGGGCGCTCTGAAAATGCCTGCTACAGACGCTCATCTGTCGCTACCTGCCGCTAATGGTGAATCAGCCTGCCCGACTAAGGCTTTATTAACAAAAGAAACACAGGCTGTTTTGGGGCACTGGGCTGGGAATAGAAGATAATGACATAAACGTTCTATCTTGGTAGAGGTACACTTTAAACAAAGTTTTCTGGACCCATAATATCGATATTTTACAGTTATCCCTTGATTGAAGCCCCATAACCAGTAATAGTCATGAGGGTTGATTCAGAGCCCCTTTCTCATCATTTTTTTGTGTGAAAATTTCTGTTCTCGTCCATTTTTCTACCTCATCTGATTGAGCAAAGCCTTTTTTTTCTGCAAGAATTTTTTTGTGAAATGTTTTCTTTTTTGTGTGATTTTTTTGTTCACTAGTAATGCCTCCAAAAGATGTTGAGAAAGGGGCTCTGAATCAACTCTATAGTCCTTTAAATCGGTGTAAACTGAAAACTTGACACTAAAGTAAATTACATATTAACAAGTAGATCCTTAGGTATCTTTTCAAGGAGCAGCACTTTGCACTAAACGCTAGAGCAGCACCCCTGGGGTATGTAAAGTAAAAGAGATTGATGTAGCCAAGAGCACTCAAAAAGAACAGAAACAAGGTGCTACTCTGATGATTAAGTCATGTTCTGCTTTTGACAAGCTGAAATTAAAGCCTAAATTGTTATGTGAAGGGTGCCTGAAATGAGCAGCAGTGGATCTTGTAGATCAAATGGCATTAGTGAGATGAGATGTGGGCTTTCTCCAAGACATTCGACACGCAACTTCAATCGCATGCAGAAGGTGAATATGTGGAGTCTTAAGCGGAAACACTCTGATTTTAATTATACAGCCATTAATCAAGCCTAAAGGAGATGCTTTGACACGTTGCAGATCTAGGAGAAATGTCTTTAAATGAAAGCAATATTCCTTTCATGGCAAATTATATATTTTTTACTCCCCTTCTCTTTTTATTCTTTTCAATTTATGGAAAAACATGTTCAACAAGGCAGGGTAATTAAAACAAAAGAGTTAAGAAATAAAAACAAGGTTATACTAAAAAAAAATCTCATTTCTTTCTGTATCTCTCATAGGCACAATCATTTTTTACTTTTCCAGAGATATTCATTATTAAAGAAGCACTGAAATTGTATATTTTTAAAAAGGAGGAGGGGTCAATTATATACCCAAACTGAATAAATCCTCTGCCAAGCTTGTGGCTTTTTCTCTCCTGGTAGCAATAAAATCCAGGGTTGACAAGTTTAGTCTATGAGGGGTGACATTGCTGTCACCTGTGATTTCCTTTGTCTTTCATTAAAATGAAAAAAACAAGCCTTGCTGGCTGCAAAAGTGACCCCCTCCTCTCTCCACCCAGCATATTTATATATGGGGCTTCTTTAAACAGATTATAATGCCTCTATCCACCAAATGGCACCACTAATTATTTATCTATGGTTGATGAACTTAGTGAGTAAAATAGACATTATAAACACATAATCAAACTGCGGCCCTTTTTTTTCGACCCGCCTTCAAATAGCAATGTCTCATCCCAGGTTGTGGTGCCCATTTAGGAAGAGCTTGGATATGTCCCCTGAATATTTAAAGTAGACTGAAGCAGCAAGGAAGGTACTGGCTTTCTTTTGCAAAATCCCTGCAGTTGCTTGTCTGATCTAGTTAGGAAATACTATTTTTGCTAAGCTTTAATATTGGGGGGGGGGGGGGGGGGGCTCATCCAGTGTTGTTTACTACACTACTTGTTCTGTAGCTCATACTTCCTGTTGCTATTCTTAGAAATTAAGATGACTGTGATTCTCCTACATGATCCTCTGCAGCCAAATGGGTTTCCTAAGTATGGTAGAAAATTTGACCATGCATTCTAGTTAGAAGCATTGTCATATTGCTTTCAAGATTTAGCTATTTGAACCAGTCAACATGTCAACATATGTCAACATATTCATAAATAAAATAAAATACAAACAAAACAACATTTGAAAGTAATCTAAATTCAATCATTAAAACAGTCAGTTGATGATGGAACATGTAAACCCAATGCAGAGTGTCTTCCCAGACACGACACTATAAACTCATAAGACTCTGTTTTGGACAAAGAGGAGTGCATGTGAAATGGACAGCAAATAAAGGTTGCAACCACAGGTGATTTATGGGAAGCAAACAAAGGCCTGGAATAGAAATGAATTTAAAGCCTTTTAGAAATGAATACACAGTCAAGAAACCACACTATAATCCCATCACAGCCTAATACTTTATTTTGGAATGTATTTTGGACAGGAATGAGCTCCTGTGATCCAGACAGTATCTACAATGTGCAAACAATGGTGCCTAGGTGGGAACTAAACCAAGGCCACTTAGGATAAAAAGTCAATCCAAATTTAAAAAGCAACGAGTGGGCAATGCAAAAATAACATGGAGTATGCTTCCCTAGAAAAAAAACACTGTATCAACACAAGAAGAAATGTTTCAGGAAAAAAGGGGCAAAGGTCACCTAATGTAGACATCTATTACATATTAATTAAATACATAAGAGAATTGCTAGTAAATACCACAACAACTGCTAAAAACAAACCTACTGGCTCCAGCCCATACGCTAATACATATATATCTTCAACATAATAATACAAGCAGAGTAAGTAAGTGACCAATATTTATTATTAATAAGCACTTAGTCACTTTGTACTTACCTTGCTTGTATTATTATGTTGTAGACACAAAGATATATATATATATATATATATATATATATATATATATATATATATATTGGCATTTGGGCTGGAGTCAATAGGTTTGTGTATAGCACTATTTGTTGGCAATTGTTTTATGTATTTATTAAATATGTAATACATGTCTACATTATGTGGACTGTGCCTGGTTGTAATTGAAACATTTGATTTTGGAGCAATTCAAATTTAAGTATGAAACCTATTCCATTGACAAAAGGAAATACAAACCTAATGCAGAATGTCTTACTAGGAACCCCACAATTTTCCCAGATGTTGCGAACAGTTGCAGTAAACTTACCAGACCAACAGAGAAAAAGGTTACAAATAATTGCGTCGTACAAATTTAATGGAACAAGCCTTAATGAGCAGCAGACCAGAACATGGGAAGGCAGTAGTAGAGAGGAACCCAAGCTTTCAGAAATTAACTGTAATAATCATATGAACCTTATGCAAACATTGCCCTGAAAAAGCCAAGTCTACATACCAAAAGTTTCAGTTCTATCTATGGGGCTTCTCTAACCTCCAGTTGATAAACTACAATTAAGGCTTTTAAAGGACAGGAAAGGACAGGACTACCCCAGACCAAAAGGTGCATCTAAGCAAAGGGATTAATGTCTCAAGCTCAGAACAGTGATCTTAGTAGCACAATAAAAACCATTAATAATGATAGCTGAAGTAATGAAATATATATTGGATGAGGTGGCTAATGGCTATCGATAGTCACTTAAATTAAAATCTATACAAATCCTGCATGCATAACCCTGAAAGATACCCTAGATTAATGTTTCAAATAGTGAACATCATCATAAGATAAAAGCTACGTTTGAATAATTTTAATAAATCAACAGCATATACTTAATACATTCTTCTACGTGATGCACTTATTGTTCATTCTCGTTGATCGAAATCCTGGTGGCATACAATATTCTAAACAAAGCCATGTCATTTAGATAGGCACATTACTGCCTACTCTAAATTAAACTTTTATGGCCCTATAAACTTTTAACGTCAATTACTTTCTCAGGAATTACCTCTGCAGGCACTGTATCAGCCAGCAGAAGAGTAATGTATGCCATGTACACATTCTTTACTTCGGGCTACACGGCATTGTGCATGATCATCCTTATCAATTATCTCTCCCTATTGTGCCACTTCTCTTTGAGCGCTCTGAAGATACCATCTTGATATCCTTACGCAGCATTAATGGAGGATGTTGCACTGTAAATATAGGATTTACAAATGCAGAGACGTTTGTTGTTTTCAGAAGCTTCAATATTTTAAAAAACAAATGTAGCAATCCTTTTTTTGACAAATGTAATTTATAGCAGACCACCAGTCAAATTGCATGTAAAGCCCCCCCCCCCCCCCCCCCCCAATTCACCGCAGATCCATCCTTACCTTTTCCCATGGCTAATTGTATTGTGATATGTATGTTTTAAGATGGCCAGCTTTTGCTTTGTGACACTCACAAGATGGATTTCTAGTTCACTGTTCTATGTATCTATGGGAGACCAGAAGGCAATTGTTATGCCAATTAAGTCTTTTTTAAAGAACGTCATGAGAGACTAGGGCATTAACCTGGAAAAACACGCTGCTGTGCACTACAAATCACTGTGGACCTGTAATGCCTTTTAGACTCTAGGGCCAGCTGATTGCAACAATACCCCTCCCTCAGATTGCCGCTTGCTTCCTGGCCCCACCATGCTGTAAAGCTGGGTAAATGCAAAAATCTTACCCGTCAAATTGCTCCCCCGCTAAAATCGAACCATGGTCAAGTGGTCATCGTTGGCCATTGGTAACCACATGACCATGGCCGCCAATCGCAGGTCTCAGTTTTGCTAGGGGAGCAATTTGAAAGGTAAGCTTTTAGCATCTACTTGGCTTTACAGCATGGGTGGGGTTGCACTGGAAATCTGGATGTCTCCCTTCACCCTTTGCTTCCTTTGCTCCTGCCTCAAGCATTTATTCTCACTACATTTCTGTCACACGTGCCCAGCCATCCTAAGGCGAGCCAATCTTTACCTCAAGCCTGTATTAGTAGATCTAAGCATCTAGTTCAAATAGGTGGCCCTGCATCCATCCACATCATTGTGCAAGGTTTTAAAGTAGGCCTGGAAGGGGGAGAAATGGGGCTCTCAGGAGCAGCCCAGTGCCCGACAGCCCTTTAAACAAAGACAAAATAATCGTATCACAATAATAGCAGGTTCAATTCCATCTAGGACTTATGTGTTCTTAAGCAAGGTTCCCCGGGCGTTGTGGTTAGGGCAGCCCACCGCTTTGGACACGCGTGCTTGTGTTTGTCAACGACCATATATGCACAAAAAAAAAAAAAAAATTAAAATTATGTGAAAAAAAGACTTTTACATTCAAAATAAGTAGGATCAAAAAATGTACGTGCCTAATTTGCTATTTATTATAGAGTATACATTCTTTATAGAAAAAATAACAGTATATTAAAGAATGATTGGTTGTTCTTTTTTAAGCTATATTTTATACAGTCTACAGTAGATTTATAAAAGGTGAAAGAGAAACGAACAACTACATATGGGCTACAAATAATGGTTCACCTAGGATGACCTTACAAATCCAGCCATGGGCACATGAGGATTAGTCTAATTGTTTCACACTGTAATTATCTATTTGTGCTGAGACAAGACTATCCATAAATATGGTTTGTAAGAAACATCTGAAAAATGCAGTGTTGAAACATCAGAGCAGGGGGTGATTAATAATCTGCTGAGACTGTAAAAGCAGATTTAAATGATTTAAAGTGTGGCATTCTATAAAATGGAGGTATTGTAATATTGTATTGAGATGAGTTTATCATTGTCTACTAAACACTGGTGATCTGTAAAATAGTGCTGATAATCTGCTGTTTGATGACAATCAAATGTGATTATGGTTCTGCAAGGGGGTAATACTGACACATTATGGGCATTTAGATTCAAAAGAGGCCTAACACCAATATAAATTCCACCCCTCACCCTTCCACTTACTAAGCCCAGTTAGGCAAAATAAACTACAAATATACTTACCTGGTTTGTACAATCATCTATTTCTGCCTCAGGAGCAGTGCCCAGCATTGGTGGCTTCTACAGCTAGATACTATGGGTGATCTTTTCATCGTCCAATCACCATTGCAGTTTCTATGCAGTGCAGTGCTGCAGCCATGGAAGCCAAGGGTACAGGACTTGGATTCCAGATAGGGCTAATGTAATGGACCAGATGAATACTTTTTTAGACTAATGTGCTTAATCTGGCTTAGTGGGACACAAGTTTTAGACACAAGTCACCTCTGCATCTGTCACTCTTGACAGATGTGGGGAAGTGGCTGTATCGGGTGTCCAGCTCACCAAAACCATAACATTTAATATTTCCATTAAAAACATAAAAGGTGACGCGTTTTGGGGTAAGATACCCCTTAATCCTACCATGATTAAGGGGTATCTTACCCCGAAATGAGGGGGGCGAGATGGGACTACACCTCGTATAGGACATGTATGTTTTTTATGGAAATATTAAATGTTAAGTTTAATGGTTTTGGTGAGCTGGACACCCGATACAGATTACTTGTTTAGGATTTGCAGAGATCCATCTGTGCTTCCAAGCCAGCACAAGGGCTTGGGGTTTCTGAGCTGTCTGGACTTTGTGACTGTTTAAGATGTGGGGAAGTGGCTGCCCGCAAGCAGGGGAATCATGCTCATCTGTCACATTGGTGGAATTTTCCTTGCAGATACCCTTGCAGACCCTGAAGATTTGCTGTTAGCACACATATATCCCATCCATGGGGACAGCTGTAGAGTTGTTGCAGAATTCCAGAGCATTGGCCACTTTAAAGGGGGGTCAAAAGTCATAAATAGCCAATAGGCCATCTTCTTCACCAACCAGGCTTCCCAAATCAGGGTCCACATAAAACCTCCATGGGTCAGAAATGGCCAATAGGCCATCTTCTTCACCAACCAGGCTTCCCAAAACAGGGTCCACATAAAACCCCCATGGAAAGGGAAATAAAGACTGAAAAAAAGTTCTACTGCTTTTCCCCCTTTTAATGGTGTTCGGTTAGTGGTGCCCCTTGCTTAATGGTATGGCTTAATGGTATAGCAGAAACTGTATGTTTATACTGACCTACCATGTGACATTTAGATTGTTAACAGGTGGCCTTTCACTAAACATGTGACTTCTGAAGGTAAGTTTTTGGAGCCTCATAGCACAGCGATGAATATATATGCACATGCCGCGTTGTTGCAGTTTAATTTTTTAATTCCAAATTGTTTTATGTATATATGTATTTTTTTCCCAAAATACTGTTTTCTACCAAATTAGACTGTTTTGTGCAGATGCATCTCACACAATTCAGATAAAAAAAAAAACATTTAAATACAGGTTGTAATGAACAAACCCCTGTAGCTATCAATAAGCCGAGAAAAAAAACGGAAAGTGACACTGACTCACTTGATGAGTCTCCATATCATGGTGATAAGTGACAACACAAGCACAACACTTTTCAGCATTCGTCAAATAATTTAGGTATAAAAAACTCAAAGCTGTTTAATCTCACTGCAAATATGTAAAATAATTGGTAAAGCAAAGTGAGGTAGCAGAAATATGAAGGTAAAATAACACGAGTTTGAAAAGCATACACAGAATAGATTAGGCAGAAGCAAAATATAAATCCAACCAAGGTATCCTCACAAATTCAGGAAAAACACCATCAATCAGCGGAAGTGTTAAGACTAGTGATGACAAGTGAGAAGGTGCCGGTGTGTTGGGAAGGAGGACATTCTCTAGGCTGTTATTCCTTAAACCTCTTGCTGTGCTCACAATTCCACTCTCAGCACTTTCTAAAAGGCAGGATTAGACCACTCTCATTTCCAGTTTTCTACCTGAGTAGCACGCTGCCTTCCTTGTGAGATTTTAAACACACTTTGTTATTTGGCTGTCTAATGGCAGCATTAATATTGAAAAGATTTCGAAAAATCTCTTGACTTTGCAGCACCATTACATTCAATTGCGCGTAATGCAGCACTCAACACAAGCATGCAAATGTTTGCCTGAGAAAATGATGCCCACAAATCAGCTGCATGCGTAAACACCCAACCCATGTTTCTCTTTGTCCAATATTTCATTTTACAACTGTATTGCTGTATGCAAAAATGAAAAATCATATACCTTCATAATCTATTTGGAAAACAGAATAATAAAAAGTGGATGTCCAGTCTACATGCAACTACCACTCACACCACTACTCTTCCATGGAGCTAAGGAACAACAAGGGGTTACGAAAAACTCTCCTACCCCAAAACGCCAAAAGGAACTTCTGGATCCCAGACAAGGTAAGGGTTTTTTTCTGCAATACCCATCCTGCCTTACTGCCAGGGGAGGGTGGCAACGCAGATGGTTACATGTAGACTGGACATCCACTTTAAAATGGAAGTCTGATTCCTGTATTCCCAACTAAGCCTAATTTGTGTTTAAAACTAAGAAGAGTGCGGCAGGGTACCCCGGAGAAGTTAATGAAGATTTAATGGAATTGGTCCAGATCCTATACACTCATATGTTCAGAACACCTGGTCCGGCAATCCAGGTGTGCCCCTGGCATTCCTCTGGTGGCTGGCTGTTTATGGTTTAAAAGCACCCTGGTGGTGATTGCTTGCACATTGTTAATGGAACCTGGAACCTCTGTAAAGGTAATTATATATGATCCAAACCCAGCACAACCTACTACGGGGAATAAAAGATGAGCATTTATTTATTTATTTTGCCCAGAGTTGATGCTAATTTGTTTCATATAATTATTCCTCACTTGTACAGCGCAGGTAATTAAAGCATAGACTCTCTTCTTATTTGCATCCTGGACTTTCGCCTGCGCTTCACTCCTGGGAATATTTTGAATTGGAAATGGGGGGGCATGTGGACTGAGATGAGGAAATATTGTCAATCCTCAAGAGCAAAGTTTTACACAGCGCTATTATGTCTCGCACAATAGAGCTTTAATTTAAGTTAGAACATTTATTGATCTAAAGTGAAAAGCTCCAGACAAAAGATTAAATAGACATTTAGTGAAATTATATTTAATAAGAATAAATCCAATTTCTCGAGATCTTACTTTTTTGGGGAATCAGGCTCCTGACATTAGAGTTGAATAAAGGTTTTCATTAACGATCACAAGAGGAATGTCTAAAAAAGAATTGGTTTGCACAAATGACAAATTAGATATTTTATTATGTCTACAGGAAAAGTATTAAAGGGACCTTTACGTCAATGTATTTTTATACAACATGCATTGTGTCTGCATTTGTCAATTTTGTGTGAATGCATTATTTTAGTCTGTAACGTCTCTTTTTTCTGCATAGTGGAGCATTGTGTCAGACGGGCTGTGCAATACTTAACTGTTTCAAGGTTTGGTTCCCCACTTTTCATGTGCCATGTACGCTGCACACTATTCACTTACACAGAGGATCCCTCTGCCTTTAGAGGCTGTTTTCTTCCTTCCCCTAGGACAGAGGTGTCAAACACCAGGCCCACAGTCCAAATTCTACCTGCCAAGCCTTGTAATGTGGCTCACTGACAAGCCTTTGTAGCTGTCCTGGTCACTGCAAATCTGCTGAGTGGAATACAGTACCAACTCTATTTCAGCCTCTGTCCCTGATTCTGTCCAATATATGCAGTTCCTATAAAAGTGGCTGAAGCTCCCCATTTTAACAATATTTCCCTCTCTGTCAGCATCTGCCCTGGGCAAAATATTTCAGTGCCTATCCGCAACTTTCATGGCCAAAATATTTAGCATCATATTCAGCTAAACCAAAAAAACCTGGTTAAAGTAAATTTTAACCATTTATTATCTGGACCTTTGAAGGCAACCCAGGTTCAAGGCTGCACATCTGTTGATGAAAAAGGATACAGATGCAAATTGAGAGAGCTTTAATGTGGACCAGTTATCGCTGTCAGCGGCCCAAGAATCCAAATATTGCAGGGCTAGCTGACTAGGTGTCCCAGGGGGGTTCCAATTCAGGATGCCCCACTGTGTGATTCCCCCAGGCAGGGCCGCATACCTGCAACTGTTTGAACTCCCAGCCATTCAGATATACTGGATGTTAGAGGGAGCGCACTCCACAGGCACAGGCACAGTTGCCACTGATCCCTAGGCTGATGATTAGTCCAAAACAACTGCTTTATGGCATGCTTTATGGTATCCATGGCATAATGCACTGATTGGACGAGTTGAGTGAGCACTGGAAGGTTTCACACAATGAGGCATCCCAAATCGGGAAGCCCCAGGGACAAGAACCAATCACTAGGTAACAAGTATAAAAAAACTGAAATCTAATCCATCTAGGCTGACACCTTTGGTTAAATGAATTATAAAGGATAAAAAAAATAGAAAACTGAGCTCTCAGGAGTAGACGTTGGAAATTATAAAGCAATTAAAAACGCAGGGAAAAAAGAAATAAAGCTGACAAAAGCACAATATAAAAGATGTGTCATGAAAGAAAGCATAACCAATAATAAACATTTATTTAAATATATAAATGCTAAAAAAAAATTAATAAAAATAGGTAGGTACCTTAACTCATTTTAGTGGGGGAATGGTCATGAGGGATGAAGAGAAAAAGCTGCTAAATGGGTTCTTTAGCTCTGTGTACACAAATAAGGATCAAGGGGTTGACACAGACAATGCCACTGCTGGCAATACTCCAGGCAAAATTGTTCACTGGCTCAACATAAATGTCATTCAAGGAAGGTTAAATATTTTAAATGTGAACAAGACTCTAGGACAGCATGGACTTCACCCAAAAGTTCAAAACATTTTAAATACTCACTAACATCTGGTATAGTGCCAAGGGAATAGTACAAATGGTCCAAATGTTGTGCACATTTTTAGAAAGGGATCTAGGTCTTCTTCAGGTAATACAGCCCTATAAGCTGAATATCCATTATAGGAAAACTGCTTGGGGAGGAGGCTCTTGAGGGACTACCAGTAAGGTTTTACTAAGGACAGAAGCTGTCAGACCAACCTCATTGGCTCAAAGGAGAGTAGGAGCAGCTGTAGATATAGTTTTTATGAATTTTGTTGGATACTATCCCTAATAGAAGCTAATTGTGTAACTTTAGGGTTAGAAAATAAAGTTGAAAACTGGCTGTTGGAGTGTGCAGAGAGCTTTGGTTAATACGCTGAATGGTCCCTGGTTGAGAACGTGTATAACCCAGAGTTCAGTGCAGGGCTGCTATTATTTAATTTGTTTATTGTTAAGTTATATAGAAGATATAGGAGATGCAAGTAAAGGCAGTTTCTATTTATGCAAATGACACCAAGATATGTAGCACAGAGCAGTCCATTGAAAATCATCACAAGCTGCAGATTGAGCTGTTATCATGTGTTAAGCAAGGTAAGAAATCATGGGAAAGGGGTGTAATATTGCCTCTTTACAAGTACCCCCTTATCTGTAATATGTAGTTCAGTTCTGGGCACCAGTTCATTGAAAAGATGCCCTATTTTTCGAAAGAGTGCCACCAAAATGATAAGGGAATTAAGGATGTTAGTTATGAAGAAAGATTACAGAGATTACATTGATTTAAACTTGAGAGAAGACGTCTGGGGGATGATAACTTGTATAAATATATAAATGGCCAATACAGAAAATATGGAAAATATGGACAAAAGTTATACTAAGCAATATCTTCTTTTTTTAAACTCCAGAGGTTATGTTCTTTTTTTACCATAAGAGCTATACATGCGTGGAACTTGATGGACATTTGTCTCTTTTTGTCTCTATTTAACCAGAATGCCAATGTGGCCCCCCTGTCAATAAATAGTTTGACACCCCTTCCCTAGAGCATCTTGATTTAGAGTTTGAGATGCCCCTCTTTCTAGGAAGAGCAAAAACGGGCTATATTGGGCACCTGGTCTGCACCCTTGCGCCAATCTGTTTCCCATAGCACCACTGTCCAGTGGAAGAGAAGAGGATGACTAGGCTGCAGTGGATGCATTGGAGGATCCCAGAAGAGTGAGTATTAAAGGATTATTAAAAGGGACTGTTAAAGCGGACCTCCAGTCAAAAAATCAAAGCTTAGTAAAGTGCTTCCCTAAATCCCCTCAGTAA
Organism: Gastrophryne carolinensis; assembly: GCA_027917425.1. Taxonomy (NCBI): domain Eukaryota; kingdom Metazoa; phylum Chordata; class Amphibia; order Anura; family Microhylidae; genus Gastrophryne; species Gastrophryne carolinensis. The sequence continues at coordinate 465,698,456 of CM051236.1, forward strand.
CATAAGCTTATTGAGAGGTATTAAGACCATGCAGATGTTTGGAATAGCAGGCAGATTCCGCACTCTTAAACATGCACGGTGGCGGCCATCTTGCCACACACATGAAGGAGCTGATTCCAAAAAGAATCACAGTCTCTCAGTCAAACTTACCTCATAGCTCTGTGCAATCATCTCTCATTTCTATCCAGAAGTAGTAAGCCTTCAGCTGTAATGCCTCATCCTTGAAAAACATTAATTGTATCCCCATGACTGAGATTTTTTTGCGGCAGCCGCCACCATAGAAATAGTTTGTAACGGCTCCCATCAAACATTTTTCTTATTCTACATTAGCTATTCAGTGCTTGGCTGTGTGAAAAAATGACAGGCAAGCTTCTCCTTGTTTCTGAGGCATATATCTCTCTCAATTTGGTGTGAATTGCTGCTGGCTTGGCACCCCCCCCTCCCAATTTTAATGTGTAAGCAGGACTATCAGGTGTGTGGCAAGATGGCAGTGAATAATCTTTATGCCATTCCACAACATCTGCAAGAGTTTAAGCTCCCTCAAACTGGGAGGCTGATTCATTAATAGCGGCAGGTAGCGACAGTTGAGCGACTGTAGCGGCATTTTCAGAGCGCCCGCTAGTAGTCGCTGTGCTTGGCTGTTGTTCAGTAGTTGATAGCGACTCAGTCGGTTTGCCGTAATGTTGAATATTAGGTGAGGAGTCGCTATTTGACAGGTTCCGCGCTGTATGGGAGCGCATGATAGCGACTGGCCCTAGCGACCGGCTCCCACCATATTCATTAAAAAATCACGCTCAAAAAATTATCGCGCTGTAAAATGCATGTTTAAACCCCAGAGCGCTGGCGGCGATGGGTTAACCATATTTTTGGAAACCAAAAAAAAAAAGTTTTTTAAATAATTTAGTAATATGAACACATTAATATCAGACCTGTAATATCAATTCTGTACAATTTTTTTTTATTTTTTTTTCCCTTAAAAAATTATCTAAAATGGCAGAAGTGGTCACAGAATTTTTCACAAAAAAAAAAAAAACATTAACAACAATTATTAATATTTAAAGATTGTTCCATTGAAATGCATTGGAGAGCGCCAGGTAGCGAGAGGTCATACCTGTCGCTGTTCAAGGTCGGACGCTGGCGCTGTGGGCTGAGGCTGGAATAATGATGAATGAGTCGCTATATGGCGCAATCTCAGTCGCTAAGCAGGATTGGCTTGATAAATGTGTGATTGTGGTGGGGAGCCGGCGTTCTCGTGGCGGGGCCCGTCATTACCGGCCGCTCACCAGTCGCTACCTGTCGCTATTCCTTCATAAATAAGGGCCTATGTATGCCACTTCTCATAATAAGGGAAGCAATTAGCTAAACTTTCTTTTTTTGACTGGAGGTCTGCTTTAATGCAAGGCATTCTGGAGGCTTAACAGCACCAGAATGTAACAGAATAAAGGAATATTCCAGCTACACTACCAACAAAGTTCAGCAGAAAAGTCCAGCATTTACTGGTGAAAATCATGCACGGCCTTGCCAGCTCAGTTACTCCAATGCTGTCAATTTGTCAGATTAGGTTGCTGGCATCTTGCTAAGCGATCATGGTCTCATTATTGGATGGCAAAGACACTGCGCCGGGCTCCAAGGACATGTGTTTGGTTTTATAACAAAATGCAGAATTGAGAGGGAATTCATATGAGAGCACAGCTGATTTCTCCTGAGAAGGAATACTATGGATACCCATTAAACTCCAATAATCCAGAGTAAGTGCAACTCGGGCTAATGATCACAATAGCGGAGAATTGTAAAATGATTTAATTATAGCCCTGTCTGATCTACTGCTTTTCATCTACTCTGAGCTTCAGAACTTAAAGTCTGTTCTGCGAATATCAGTTTAGTGTAATTGTTAACTTTTTCATTTTTTTTTTTTTTGCTTTCACTGTAGCATAAGCAGCAAAATGTTCATCAGCATATGCAAGTAAATAAATGAGATCTCTGGGGTCCAGTCAAGAAATATATTACAATTTCACTGAAGTTCAAAATCTCAATTTTCCATTAAGAACAGCTCATATCGCCGTTGCGGCTGTAGACACAGTCAATGAAAAATAAAGCATTTGTATTCATTTGTGCATCCACTCAGGGGGAAAGAGAATGGACTCAGTGCATGTAATGAAAGGGGAATCATTTGCTAACGAGTAAAAAATAGCAGTTCATTTGATAAGCCCTTGCAATGTCAAATTCTGCTACAGCTGGTAGCCGTTTTGGCTGCTACATGCATTGCTGGGTACATTAGTAAATATATTAGCCACCCACCAATAGGATTTCAAAGCGCGGAGGACAAGGTGACTCTTTTAGAGGAATAGAAGCCAAAACATTTGGTGCTGCTTAGTTATCATTGTGTTTCAGTCTCTTTTAGATCTAAAGCTATCTGCTGCACTGTGTGTAGAGTTACGGCATTTATATGTAATGTCTTGGAACGCTGCTTGGAACAAACTTCCAGCAGAGGTAGTTGAAAAATCAACAGTCACTGAATTTAAACATGCCTGGGAAAAGCACACATCTATCCTAAGATAAAGAGTACATACAGTATACACATAAGGGCAGACTAGATGGACCTCCTTCTGCCGTCAACCTTCTAAGTTTCTATGTTTCTATGTCGTTCTTTTATCTTTCCCACAGCACATGGATATCCCAATTCAGATGCCCCACTGGGCATTGCCTTATGGGAAGCCCCATACTGGCCGACTGTTCCTCACAGCTTTAGTGGTACAGTATTGTTGACTGCCCACCACCAGCTAATTAGGTTGCAAACTCGAAGAGCTGTCCCATGGATAACCATGGGCTAAAAGCTAGTGGTTGCCTAGTATTGGGCTACCAGGGTTAGAACATCTCCAGTCTATTATGACTGGAGTTCCACTTTAACGCTTTAAACCGGACCAACAGCCTGGCACAGTCATAAAAGAACGGTAATGGGCATTTGGAGCTTCCACTCCCAACCGACATAACTGACAATGTACAGTAACAGGAAACCTAGCAGCACTTCCTGTTTGCAGGTGGCCTGCAAATGCATGAACTCCCATCTTGCTTTTAAAATTGACCCGAGCAGCAGCTATAAAAAGGCAAATTAATTTTTATGTTTAGTTGTCCTGTGGAAGGATACATATGAGCACTAATTGTTGTGTTGTTCTGGTTTATTTCATTTTTGACTGTTGGTCCGCTTTAAAGTGGTCCTTCACTCTGAATAAGAGTCTATCTTATATGTTTCCCACACCCTGTACATACAGATTGCTCACATTAAAAATCATCCTACCTGCATCTACTGCATGTTATGAGCCTTTAAACATTCAAGATGGCGGTTCATGGGGCTTCAGGCAGCCTGCAAACAGGAAGTGTCTTCTGACAGTGTCGCTCTGCATTCTGGGATTGCTGTCCTTTTCCTGACTCCAGCTCTGACTCCAGCTCTGCTCTGTCTGAGCAAAGCACTGCTATAACCCCGCCCCCTGTACTTTATCCCGCTCTCCTCTCCTCAATATGTGATGCTTCTGAGTCAAGGTGAGGGCGCCCGTATCCTAGTCTCCTGAACAGAGTTGCAGCCCGGTGGGGAAAAGAATAATAAGTGACTAAAAACTTAAAATATATTAATTTTAGATGCTGGGGAATAGTTTTTTAAGGGTTTGGGCTTTTCATTAAATCATGCTGAAGGTCTGGTTTAAGTGCTGGCCTACCTACAGATTTGTCACCCTCTGCTGCAAGCCCATTTTTCACTATATTGCGCTATACATGTTTAACTGTGATTTTTAAAGGAATGTCTAAGTATATATTTGGGCTTTAAAATGAAATGTCATTTTTTGTGTATTCTTATTTTAAAATTTTGGGGTGAAATATGTGCAAAAAATTGTAAAAATTGTTTTTTTTTTACAATTTTAGTTTTTTTTTTGTAATGAATAATGTACATTTAACAAAACAACATTGCGTGTAAGCCCCATTCCTCCCGCTATAACGGTACCACAAATGTATCACTAGACACCCTTTCCTGCCCAGGACACACCCCAAACTGAAAACCACGCACAATCCATATATTCTCTCAAAGTACACACCTCAAGCTTTCTAAGCATACCAGGCTTGTTGTCGTGGGTGCATTTTATGTCTCATTTATTTTAATTAAAAAAAGGATTTTCTTCAGGATAACCATATTGCACATCAAAGCCCTATTTCTCCTGATTACAGACTCCCCCAAACTGGAGAGAGTTCTGTTTCAAATACAATACAACTACTATCCACACTAATAAGGGTTCAATTCCAAAAATGGCGTGGGGTCCCCCTCTGTAGGGGGGGTTATTGGGAACTCTCCTGCTGACAGAAGAGCCCATGGGGGGTGGAGGCCCCTAGTGTGAAGAGGAGACCCGCACCCATGAAGGATTTTTTTTTTCTATTAGGGGAAATGATATTTCATTTTTGGAGAGGCAGCTATGTGAGAGTCATGGAGCTGACACTAAAGCACAACAGCTTGGATCAAAACTTATGAAGTAGAATATTACTGGTAAGGTATTGTAAATAATTTTCTGAGAAATTAAATTGCATATTTAAAGGGCAATTTAACTTTCGATGCCATATTTTTAAAGTTTCCATTATTGTGTTCCAAAATGATGTCTTTAATGTGCTAAGCTTAGCTGTTATTTTTTTAATTTTCTATTTGTTTGAAACTCTGTTTTATAAAATAGCATTTTTGATAGCAACAATGTGTTTATGTTAACAATGTACACCAAAATGGTGATTTTGAGCACCTCATCAGTGACTTCTTCACTCTACCTTGCTAATGATCTGATTTGCTAAGGCATGGATGACAGGTTTAACCTATTCTGCAGAAATTCAGAATAGGTTAAACCCACAGCCTTGTGTTCCAGTAGCAAAACGTTTACTGGCAGTGTTCTCACCTGCACAGGTTATTAGACAAAGCTGATGATTACATCACCTGTTACATTGGAAAATTTGTGGGGCTAGTAGTCTATTGTTTTTACTCAAAGCCATTAAAACCACTACCACTGTAGCAAAACAGAGACCCAGAAATGCGACAAATTTTAAAGTAGCATGCGGATAAGTAAACCACAGGTATGAGGGCACAATCCTAACACAAATGATCATTTTATATCCCAAAAGAAGAAAACAATAAAGCAGGACACCAAAAACCTGACGAAAACTGGAGTTTTCCTTTAAAGAAGAACTAAACCCCGAGGGCTGATTGAGATGACTGACCACATGACCTCCTAGTGACCAAAATAGTTTTCAGGTGGAAATGTTCAGCATTCTATAAGCCATAATATGTTCTCTAAGAACTCCAGGTGATGACAGCAGTCACAGTGCTTCAGTGCCACGAGTTTGAAGATGGTGGGGCATTTCCAGTGAGTTTAAAAAATCACCATGCCTGGAAGTAGAGGATTTATAGACCCTAAAAGCCTTAGTGCCAAACTATGGGCATCCCTGGAACAACAGCAGTCCCATGCCATATCTGCAGGCCCCTGTTTTTCTCTAATGTGCCCACCAAGAAAAACTGATTGGACACTGAGGGAGAAGGAGCTTTTGGGTTCGACTTTAAAACGTCCCACCCTTTAACCTAGATTTGGAATTATAAAATAAAAGGTAAAAATACTTTCCTAAGTTTTACCTGGGGCCAATCCTCCACTGGAAATTGAGTGCTTTATGCTTGGCAGGTGCACTTCAGTGCCTTAGGGAATCATGGGTGATATTTGTGTCACCAATCACTGCAGCAGCCTAAAAATGCCAAGCACTATAATACAAAAACAGCTATACATCTAAAATAGATGTTTCTAATGAATATGTTAGCCTGTTCTGTGTTTAGAAAGGACCACAAATGGTTAAAATTCCTATAAGCCTTAAGCTGATGACAAGCATTGCTTGTGATTTCCTCGAGACTTTCACATCGACTGAATTGCTTTTTAATGCTCCCCGAGCTTGCCTGACATGAAGGAAGAGTGCGGCAGCTGGGGATCTCGCATAGAAATGTTTTACTGGCACCCTGATTTGAACAGATGGCAGGAAAAGGGAAGAATTTCTCTCCTGGACATGACTGTGACACAAATACTCCAGAATTTGGACATCATTTATTTTAAGCTCACGCCACTGAAAAGCTCCTCTGCTTTATAGTGTGGTGATAAGATTTTTAACCAGCCTTGAGCCATATTCCCGTAGGCATAAGCAAGATACTGGGCACGTTTCGAGTGACAGATTTACTCTCAGTTGATTTTATTACCATCAATACTTGGTCCAGAAAGCAGCAAAGGTTTCCTCTCTGGAGAAGACAACATAGACAAGTCCTCTTGTATAGAGAGAGCCTATGTCGAGGTGGCAATGACTCTTCGATTTGGGAAATAAGATGAATTTTAATAGCTATCACTGCAGAGTGGATATTGTCTGAATGTTTCCATGTGTTTACTTGCAATCAATACAGGAAGCATTTAATAAGAATCTACAGCTGCTTCACTGTATTGAGGTTGTCCATTCCATATAATGGTAAAATCTATATTTTTAGTGTATATTAAAGTTTACACAACCCTGTCAAAAAGACAAAAATTTTTTTTTAAATATTTCAGATGTATTTCACTTTACAATGTGATTCTAAATCTGTATATTTCCATTTACAAAAATAAATTAAAGCATTAAAAATTGTGTTTGGGAACGGGGTTGTGTTTAGAATCAGCCAAAGTAGTTGTGTTAAGAATTAGCCAAAATTAGTCAGTCAGTAACTTATTTTAAATAGACCCCCTGAGAAGCCTTGGGCGCTTGGCGGAGCGCGCGGGGGCAGCTTTTTCAGACCACTGGACCCAGTTATTTGGTGGTAGCTAACTGCTCTTTTGTTACTATGCAAATATCATGGTTTGTTCCTCTTTGCATACTTTGCTTCCATCTAATCTTTAGTATAAGTATTTAGATAAAAGACATATATATATATTTTTTGCACTCAGCACTTTTTACACTATATTGGGGTTTGTATATGAATTTTTGAGTAAATATGCATTTATATTCTTAGAATCAATTTTCTTAGCACTATGCACTTTATTTGAATCACGGGTTCAGGGTGTTGTTTATAAGGAGTACCCTGTACCACAAGTTACTTTGGATAGTCAATACATGTAGTGATATTTAGGGGGCAGTAGAGGGTAGTCTCTTATACTGCTCAGCCATAGGAGTTTAAGAGATAGTGTGTATTATTATCTTTATTTCTAGTTAACCTTTTTGGGTAGCATATCGTTGCACTATTAGTTTGGGGTGGCAGCCCCTTTGTATATTACCCTTGTAGTAGCAGATACAATATTATTGAGACCAGTTGCTTTCCTCTTTATATTTCCCTTTGATGTATATTGATGAAATTATGGGATTTTAATGATTATTGCATAGATATTCTATCTGTCCAGTGGCCATTTTGTTTTATTTGTATCATGTGTTTGTGTTGTATTTTTTTTTTTTTTTATATTATTGCGCTAATTAATAAATTGAATTGATTTTTATCTGGTGGAGTGCCCCATTAGTGGAATTCTGATTTTGGGTTGTTCTTACATGTGTTAATTCAGGAATTCTGGATTGTGCATTTGTTAGTAGTGCCCTCACAGTAGCAGTTTTGCCCTATTTTAAATAGACGGCAGTAGACAGCCATCATCATTTAATTGGTTCTGATGCACCCCATCAGCTGTTTTACTAGGATTTTTCTGACTTTTTCTTAGTTGCCTTTACAGCAAAATACATGGTCTATAAACAGCTTAGAACACATCAATGGAATCTCATTGTTGAAAAGTATCAGTAAGGACAAGGGTACCAACAATTTTCATATCATGGAACACACTGAAGAAGTGATATAGGATATAAGAGGATACAATTTAGTACAACATTGAAATTATGAAGAACTGGACTCATTAAGAAATTGGTGAAAGTCACCCATGTTCTTCAAATGTTAAGCTGTGGTTTAGGGTGGCAAGACAGCAGCTTTTTCTTAAAAATACCTAAACCCAGCTATGTTTTACCAAAACCTACATGCAGCCTGCCAAACGCATGTGGGAAACTGTACTATGGTCTGATGTGTCCAAGGCGGAACTTTCTGGCCAAAATTCAGAAAGTAATGCTTGCACATCACCAAAAGAACATCATAACCACAGTGAAGCATGGTGGAGGCGTTTTTTATTGTAAACTCAAAATCACAGAAAACACACTCATGGAAATTTGTGAGTCAGTTGTAAGCTGTTTAAATTTGATAGAAGGTTCATGACTGCTACTCAATATATCACAACAGTCCGAAGTAGAAAATTGAAGCTTGGATGGGGGGGTAATGTTTGGAAGAGCTTGAGGGCATTATCCAGGCATAACCATGCACTAGCCCATTGCATAGGGCTACACTTGGCAATGCCCCAAACTGTTTTAAAGGATTTAAGCCTTAATTACAGAGATGAAGGTTTAAACCAGTCTGTTATTAAAGTGAGAGAGGCCCAGGCAGTGTGTCAAAAAAAATACATTTGCTTGTTTGAAACATTGTATAAAAACCTTTTATAAAGTGCCTTTTTTTTCGTTTGAAGAACTCTTAATTGAAACCAGCTACACAAAGTATCTGCTTACAAGGGATCTAGTGTATAATATCAGGGTTTCATCTTGTAGTGTGACAAGCGATTGGCCCTGAGGGTTCCCTACTTAGCATTTTGCCTTTTGGTTGGAAGATGTATAGGATCCAAGGAACATGTCACATCATGTGAAATCTGACATAAGACCGGGAGGCTGATTCATCATTAGCGGCAGGTAGCGACAGATGAGCGTCTGTAGCAGGCATTTTCAGAGCGCCCGCTAGTAGTCGCAGTGCTCGGTTGTGTTTAAAAAAAAAAAAAAAAAAGAAACGTTTAAAGAGAAGAAAAGGATCGTCCATTGAAATGTATGGGAGAGTGACAGGTAGCGAGAGGTCATACCTGGCGCTGTGAAAGGCTGAACGCTGGCACTGTTCGCTGAGGCTGTGAAAATGATGAATCAGACGCTACATAGCGCTATCCCAGTCGCTAAACAGATTCTGCTTGATAAATGTGTAATTGCGTGCTGTGTCCGCCGTTCACCAGTCGCTACCTGTCGCTACCTCTCATTAACCAGCCACTACCTGACGCTATCCCTTCTTAAATAAGGGCCATATATGTGTGTGTATGTGTGTGTGGGGGTTGAGGTTCCAGTTATGACACAATTTGTACTCTAAAGCCTATATAAGATTTTGAAATATATTTTTCTTCCTTGCCTTCACACTTTCAGCATTAATTATAATACCAAAATGCTGAAAAGTCCACCCCTATTAGTAAGATGTTTTATGCAAACATAAAGCTTAGTAGTCCGTGGATTATGGAAGATCACATTAATGTTAATAAATGCAACTAAATTGAGAAATAAGGCAGAATATTTTCAATTGCTTTAATGAATATTTATAAGTAGGAGGAAATAAGCACTGCTTAAAAATAGGATATAATTTTCCTAGAATAAGAGATAATTTCTCCATAATAATCTATAAGAAGAAAAAGATGGAAAGAAATCTCCATAACAAAATTTCTAATTTCTAGCTTTTACGGCAAAGGGTATATTTATCTGAAGCTAACTATTTAAAGCAACAAGCATCAACTCACCTCACTGTGGTCCTACGGCCGCTCGTCCAATCAGCGCGCTAGGAGACGTTGAGCTATGGACGTCTAACCCGATGTCTTAGCTCAGCGGCTCCGAGCACGCTGGCGGCACTCTAACGGCACTCTAACGGGGATGCATCCGCAGCCCGCGCATGCGCCGTTGGACCGCCATTAAGGTAAGTGTAGCGGGCAACCTGCCATTAAGGTAAGTGTAGCGGCCCGGGAATCCAGCTGGGTTTTGGCCCACTTTAAACTGGACCATCAGTCAAAAATTACGGCAGGTCCACTTACGCTGAGACCTGCGGTGCATCCCGGTTTTGCATGCAAAGAGTGTAAGAAAGCCCAAAATAGGGGATACTGTACCTCCATTAGTGCCTGACACTGGATGGTGAAAGTGAAATTTACAGCATAGTAATACTTTAACTAGATTATAGTGACACCTATTTTCAAGGTTTCTTCTTCCTCCTTAAAGTGGACCAACACCCAGGGGGGATCGGCCGATCAGATCCCTCCCCGCGGAGCATCCAAAATCAGGATGTCCCGCGGGGTGAAACCCCCCAGGACGCCCACAAACCTTACCTTAACCCCGTTCCAACGGCACATGCGCGGCCCGCGTCTCGCGCTTCCCTCTAGCAGGGCGCGCACCCGCGCCGGCCGTTTGTGAATGGCCGGCGCGGGTGCGCTCCCTGTTAGAAGGAAGCACGAGACGCGGCCTCCAGCGCTCAGGGCCGCTGTGGTTGGATGCCGCTTTTACGTGCATACCACAGTGGCTCTGAGCTCTCTGATTGGACGAGCGCCCGCGTAGGAGCGTGGGGAGGTGAGTGTTTACGGGCGTTCTGGGGGGTTTCACACAGCCCCACCGAAGTGGACCAAAACCCAGGATAGTCAAAATCCTGGGTGTTGGTCCACTTTAAATCGCTTACCTTTAACTCATGTCTGAGAAAAAAAAGGAAATGGTCCGTATTTTCATCAAATATTTTATAACAAGTTTACTGAATTAAGGTCATAAGCTGTTGTTGCATGTGCACATACAGTAACCAGGGGCAGACTGTCTATATGGGGGAATTCCTATTAGGCTGCATTACTTTAGTGCTGAATGGGTTGGGTGTAGCACCCAACATGCAGCCCACCTCACCCGGAGCCTGTGCCAGACACTCAAGCTCATGTTTCATGCCACTGAATTGTGGCTTTGGGGGCCTTACTGTCATCTTCTATATTATTTGCGTCTAAATCACCAAACTACTGATTTAAGAGATTTGACTATATCCAAAAATGCCCCTGATCCATCCTTGCAATGCTATACCCTCAACTGTGGAGAATATTGACCAGCTTGGAAACATATAGAGATAGGACTTAGGAGTCCCATACAGAGTGAACAGAAATATTAGCATGAATCCAAGTAAATATCTTCCCACAATATGTAAGGTGGATACTGAGTTGCACTTTGCATTTTTTGTTCATCCAATACAGGCCATATTTGAGTCCTAAACCAAAACTTAGGCCCTTATTTAAGAAGGGATAGCGTCAGGTAGCGCCTGGTTAATGAGAGGTAGCGACTGATAGCGACTGGTCAACGCCGGACATGGCACGCAATTACACATTTATCAACCAGAATCTGTTGAGCGACTGGAATAGTGCCATGTAGCGTCTAATTCATCATTTTCACAGCCTCAGCGAACAGCGCCAGCGTTCAGCCTTGCACAGCGCCAGGTATGACCTCTCGCTACCTGGCGCTCTCCCATACATTTCAATGGACGATCCTTTTCTTCTCTTTAAACTGTTTTTTTTTTCAAAAAATCACAAATAATTCTTTGACCTCTCCTGGCATTGAATAAGCAGTTTCTTCATAATTTTTTTCATTTTTTATATATTTCCTAAGAAATGACATTACAGGTCTGGCATTAAAGTGTTCATGTTACAATGTTGTTACAATGTAATTCCATATGTTTTCGCTTTGTTACTAGATGATAGATGCTTGAAAACAGAATTTACACACACCGCCTCCTGCTCTCTGGGCTTCAAACAAGTATTTTTCAGCGCCAGAGATTTTTGCAGCTGTTTTTTCCTGAATATGGTGCTATGAGCAGTCGCTACCATGCGCTCCCATACAGCGCTGTATTGGTGAAATAGCGACTCCTCACAATGTATTCAACATAACTGAACAGCGACTGAGTCGATATAAAGTAGCGAGCCACGGCCGAGCACTGCGACTACTAGCGGGCGCTCTGAAAATGCCTGCTACAGACGCTCATCCGTCGCTACCTGCCGCTAATGATGAATCAGCCTGTGTAATGTATTGGTGACAAGAAAGGGGATCATGGGGAGATATGTCTTAAATATTATGCCATATATTTAAAACTTCATCTGAATTAATTTTAACAATCTCAAAATGCTTTCTAATGAGACATCAAGCTTAGGGGAAACCATTACCCATGTGAGTTCTAAACATATAATGAGTTATTGTATCTTACCAGCTTTAGAAACATCAAAGAGTCTGAAAAGCGAATGGTGAATATATTAGACTATTTCTGGTGCTAAAAAACATAAATCCTGTGATATTCAGGATGTATGGGTTATTTATACAGTAATATCCTTAGCCGGGGATTGGGGCTTGAAAAGTGAAGATGCAAAACACAACAGCAAGTCTTTGAACTATAAACACAAATGTCGAAACAGCTGTCAGATTTGTTTGGGAAGCCTATAGAAATTTCCAATCTAGCTTCTGAAAAAAGAGCTTCTGGGGATGTCTTGTTTTGTTGGATAAAAGTAACAGGAAAACAACTTTAAAGACTTCTAACCTCATATTGTTCTCCCTGTGTCACTGTGATTGCTTTATTTTGTAAAGTTTTAGAGAAATTCGTGGGCCATTTTCTACAGACCCAAAATGTGGAGTCATTACCATCTGTTAGGTGAAATCAACTTCCAACAACTTATCTCTTATTTGGAATGTCATATGTTCATGAGATTTATATTGGTGACCTGGATGGAAGGTCGATTTAAGAATTGTTATCTAAAAATGCCACATTATAGAATGCTTTATTTTCTTCCTGAAGCACGTCTGCAATAAATGTCACAGATATTTCATATATATATATATATATATATATATATATATATATATATATATATAGAATGTGGCTGGAACTCTTCTTTAAAAAGACTGCCCAGCCAAAATATGTATCAGTTTTATGTCCCCTGCAGCAGCTGTCTCTAATCCTGGTGCTTTAAAATATTTCCATTTCAGAGAATGGGCCTAGTTGTATGCACACGTTTTGTTTTGGATGGCCATTCATCCATTGGCATAAAAACTAAGAGGCTGATTTATTAATAGCGCCAGGTAGCGACAGTTGAGCGACTGTAGAGGTATTTTCACAGCGCCCGCTAGTAGTCGCTGTGCTTGGCCGTTGTTCGGTTGTTGATAGCGACTCAGTCAGTGTGGCGTAATGTTGAATACAAGGTTACGAGTCGCTATTTGACAGGTTCCGCGATGTATGGGAGCGCATGATAGCAACTGGCCCTAGTCGCTATTCATTAAAAAATCACGCTCAAAAAATTCTTGCGCTGTAAAATGTATGTTTAAACCCCAGAGCACTGGAGGCGATGGGTTAAAAGTAGTTTTTTAACCCCCAAACCACCATATTTTTGGAAACCAAAAAAAAACACGTTTTTAAAATAATTTAGTAATATGAATACATTAATATCAGACCTGTAATATCCATTCTGTAAAATTTTTTTTTTTTTTTTTCCCTTAAAAAAATTATCTAAAATGCCAGAAGTGGTCACAGAATTTTTCACATTTAAAAAAAAAAAAAAAAAATTAATAACAATTAATTATTAATATTTAAAGATTGTTCCATTGAAATGCATTGGAGCGCGCCAGGTAGCGAGAGGTCATAACTGTCGCTGTTCAAGGTCGGACGATGGCGCTGTGGGCTGAGGCTGGAATAATGATGGCTTGATAAATGTGTGATTGTGGTGGGGAGCCGGCGTTCTCGTGGCGGGGCCCGTCATTACCGGCCGCTCACCAGTCGCTACCTGTCGCTATTCCTTCATAAATAAGGGCTTAAGACGCCTTCTCCCCATGAAATCCAATCACTTTAACAAAAGGGGCCATCCATCCAGGTACGGCCTCATCATACCCCTCTGTACAAGGCCAGACCCCAAGGAAGCTTCTTTGGCAGAGAGAAGGTAAGTATAGGCTTTTTTAATGATCGGTCATTATCATTATTATTATTATGACTATTGGTAGGCCTACAATCTTATGAACCTCCATGTAATTAATTGACCACCCCTAATTGTATGTCAGTTGCACTTTGACAAAGCACAAGGAAAGCCAATTTGGGCCTTTTAAATTGACTTTCAATGACCATCGACAAAAAAGAAACAGAAAAGGATAGAAATAACCTAGATCTTCCCTGAGGACAAAGGAAATGGTGGATTACACACAGTTGGGTGAAAGATGGGTGAAGATAAATCCACATCTCAGTGGGTGGTCTTGCATAGTTAACACCTGAGGACTGGGTTACAGACAAACATCTGCGTCTTGGCTTCAGTTGATGCAGCAATATACACCATGATGAATTAGCTGCATGACAGGGAAGGAAAACTTGCTTTGAATATACACTTAGCATTACTTGGGCCCTTATTTAAGAAGTGATAGCGTCAGGTAGTGGCTGGTTAATGAAAGGCAGCGACAGGTAGCGACTGGTGAACACCGGACACGGCACGCAATTACACATTTATCATGCAGAATCTGTTTAGCGACTGGGATAACGCCATGTAGCGTCCAATTCATCATTTTCACAGCCTCAGCGAACAGCGCCGGCGTTTAGCCTTGCACAGCGCCAGGTATGACATCTCGCTACCTGTCGCTCTCCCATACATTTCAATGGACAATCCCTTTACTTCTCTTTAAACGGGGTTTTGTTTTTTTTTCCAAAAATCTCAAATAATGCTGTGAATAATAATAATGTGTTCTGGCAATGAAAAAGCATTTTTTTGACAAATTTTTCATTTTTCAGATATTTCTGCAGAAATGACATTACAGGTCTGGCATTAAAGTGTTCATGTTACAATGTTGTTACAATGTAATTCCATATGTTTTCGCTTTGTTACTAGTGGATAGATGCTTGAAAACAGACTTTAAACACACCGCCTCCTGCGCTCTGGGCTTCAGACAAGCATTTTTCAGCGCTAGAGTTTTGTAAGGCTGTTTTTTGCTGAGTCGGTCGCTATGACCAATCGCTAACATTCCTCCCATACAGCGCTGTACTGGTCAAATAGTGACTCCTCACAATGTATTCAACATTACTGCACAGCGACTGAGTAACTATAAACTAGCGACCCACGGCCAAGCCCAGCGACTACTAGCAGGCGCTCTGAAAATGCCTGCTCATCTGTCGCTACCTGCCGCTAATGATGAATCAGCCTGTTGTGATTTTATTGCTAATCTCTAATTCTAGGTTATTAAACCCAAACTGGGAGGCTGATTCATTAACAGCGGCAGGTAGCGACAGTTGAGCGACTGTAGCGGCATTTTCAGAGTGCCCGCTAGTAGGCGCTGTGCTTGGCCGTTGTTCGGTAGTTGATAGCGACTCGGTTTGCCGTAATGTTGAATATTGGGTGAGGAGTCGCTATTTGACAGGTTCCGCGCTTTATGGGAGCGCATGATAGCGACTGGTCAGAGCGACCGGCTTCCACCATATTCATTAACAAATCACGCTCAAAAAATTCTCGCGCTGTAAAATGCATGTTTAAACCCCAGAGCGCTGGCGGCGATCGGTTAAAAGTAGTTTTTTAACCCCCAACCATATTTTGGGAAACCAAAAAAACAAGTTTTTTAAATAATTTAGTAATATGAATACATTAATATCAGACCTGTAATATCAATTCTGTACAATTTTTTTTTTAAAAAATGGCAGAAGTGGTCACAGAATTTTTCACATTTAAAAAAAAAAAAAAAACAATTAATAACAATTAATTATGAATATTTAAAGATTGTTCCATTGAAATGCATTGGAGAGCGCCAGGTAGCGAGAGGTCATACCTGTCGCTGTTCAAGGTCAGACGCTGGCGCTGTGAGCTGAGGCTGGAATAATGATGAATGAGTCGCTATATGGCGCTATCTCAGTCGCTAAGCAGGATTGGCTTGATAAATGTGTGATTGTGGTGGGGAGCCGGCGTTCTCGTGGCGGGGCCCGTCATTACCGGCTGCTCACCAGTCGCTACCTGTCGCTATCCCTTGTTAAATAAGGGCCTAAGTTAAACAGCATACTGGCCAAATCTGCTAAGTATTAGGTTTTCTTAGATCTTAGAACTTCAACCTAAAAAACAGTCCTGCTGCTCCTCAACCGGCAGTGTATCTGTAAAACAACCACTTGGACCAGTTAGCACAACTTGGTGTCGTAGATGTCCAACATAATCCCTTGTTCAAATGGAAATATTTGTAGCTGCATATTGTTTTTTTTATCTTTGTAGGAACAAGTGGCAATATGGCATTTTACAGGTACAAGGGGGCATCATTCATGCCAATACAGAAAGAATTGTCAATTTATAACAATATACTGGGCTTATATTCTTCTCTCTGCATTGCACAGAATTTGCAACTTCTTTAAGGGTTATTACAGGAGTGCTAAAAGTAATATGAGAGCTAGTTTTGTCAATCTGGGGCCTTAATTAGACGCACAAAGCTTCTGTTTAACTTTATAGGATCAACTTGTGTGTACAGGGATTTGATCAGATTTGAACTTCGCTGATTAACATTATTACATTGGACTAAAGGAATTAATGTAACAACTCAGGTCTCAAGATCTTGTGGTTACATGCATATTCTAGAAGGAATCATTAGCAAAATTGGTGATTAATTTTAGCGTTCTAAAACTTGGAACAAAAGATACCTATTTTTTTCCAAAGCATTAAAGGCGCCATCTTTATAACAAGACCTATCTGAGGACAGTTACACAGTTATTTGTCTTGCAGTCCTTGTAAGTAGGAACAGGTGGCAATTTGAGCTCCATAAATCTCTTCATTTGCCAACACTAATGGCCTTTCAAATTGAAGAGTTCCTTTAATTACTTGTAGTGCATTACTCCTGTGTTCCAAGGCTTGGCAGCATTCAGATATTAATATGCATCTCTACCTGAGTGTTTTGGGTAGTGGGTGGCAATGAATGCCAACTGGAAAAAAAGTTCAGATTTTTTAACACTTGAATGCAAAAACATCTATTTTGTACAAATCAGGTCATATTTTTACTAATCGTTATGTTGCATGCATTTAGTAATTGAATATATAACGTAAAGCATTTGATTTATTCCACACTTTTAAAGCTCTTGCGTGGGAAGCTATCTACATCTACAGAACAATTATCTCTCCACTTCAGGTTGCCTTTCATCTATATATTCAAGGACATGTTCCTGCTTGACCTTCATCTCACAGGTCTGGATGGGCATTTGGAGTCTTTACTCTAAAACAACAAAATACTCTCGCTTGCTGTCTGGTCTGGTCTGTCTGGTTTGCCACAAAGCTCTTAGCCCTACACTTTTCAACTATACGTTATTTTAGCCAGGTGCATTCAGCTAAATTATCTGTTGTCCATTTCTGTATGTGTATTTCTTATTGTTCTTTAGGTCCTTTTGGTCCCATATAGCAATGGTTCTCAATCTTTTTACCCCAAGTACCCCTAGTAGCAAGTGCTTACAACTAGGGATGAGCGAATCGATCCGGACGAACCCGGATTCGATCCGAATTTCAGGAAAAATTCGATTCGGATCGAATCCGAATTTCCCCGCGATTCGATCACTCGAAGTTTTCCTTTAACATCCATTCATTTACATTACAGGCATTCTAAGATGGCGGGCGGGACATGTCTGGACATGTATCCCGCGCCAGTGCAAGCTGGGGCAGTCACATGCAGCCTATCAGCAGCCAGCAAGCCCGGTGACGTCACACAGCGGTATTTAACGGCGGCCATCTTGCTTTTCCTCATTTCTCTATTGCATTCGTGACAGACAGACAGAACGCTGTGTAGCTGAGGCAGTTAGACAGGCTGGAGACAGGCTGGAGACAGGGACAGACAGGGACAGGCTGGAGACAGCCAGGAGACAGGCAGGAGACAGACAGGAGACAGACAGAAAGCCAGGGAAAGGTAGGAAAAACGGAGCTGGCTGACAGGGAGATTTTTTTTTTTTCATCCAGCCTTTGTTAGCGTTTTCAGGCTGCTTATAGTAACTAACTGTGCATATATACTGAACTGATCTTAAGTCTGCTGTGAGGCATCCCATTCTGTGACTAAAGCAGCCTCTATTTAATAGCATAATAAACATTTGCACTTATTCTCATAGAAATCAGGCCTGATAAAGACACTTTTGCTGTGCATGCTCTCTGGTTTTTGTGGCACTGGCATCCCATTCTGTGACTAAAGCAGCCTCTATTTAATAGCATAATAAACATTTGCACTTATTCTCATAGAAATCAGGCCTGATAAAGACACTTTTGCTGTGCATGCTCTCTGGTTTTTGTGGCACTGGCATCCCATTCTGTGACTAAAGCAGCCTCTATTTAATAGCATAATAAACATTTGCACTTATTCTCATAGAAATCAGGCCTGATAAAGACACTTTTGCTGTGCATGCTCTCTGGTTTTTGTGGCACTGGCATCCCATTCTGTGACTAAAGCAGCCTCTATTTAATAGCATAATAAACATTTGCACTTATTCTCATAGAAATCAGGCCTGATAAAGACACTTTTGCTGTGCATGCTCTCTGGTTTTTGTGGCACTGGCATCCCATTCTGTGACTAAAGCAGCCTCTATTTAATAGCATAATAAACATTTGCACTTATTCTCATAGAAATCAGGCCTGATAAAGACACTTTTGCTGTGCATGCTCTCTGGTTTTTGTGGCACTGGCATCCCATTCTGTGACTAAAGCAGCCTCTATTTAATAGCATAATAAACATTTGCACTTATTCTCATAGAAATCAGGCCTGATAAAGACACTTTTGCTGTGCATGCTCTCTGGTTTTTGTGGCACTGGCATCCCATTCTGTGACTAAAGCAGCCTCTATTTAATAGCATAATAAACATTTGCACTTATTCTCATAGAAATCAGGCCTGATAAAGACACTTTTGCTGTGCATGCTCTCTGGTTTTTGTGGCACTGGCATCCCATTCTGTGACTAAAGCAGCCTCTATTTAATAGCATAATAAACATTTGCACTTATTCTCATAGAAATCAGGCCTGATAAAGACACTTTTGCTGTGCATGCTCTCTGGTTTTTGTGGCACTGGCATCCCATTCTGTGACTAAAGCAGCCTCTATTTAATAGCATAATAAACATTTGCACTTATTCTCATAGAAATCAGGCCTGATAAAGACACTTTTGCTGTGCATGCTCTCTGGTTTTTGTGGCACTGGCATCCCATTCTGTGACTAAAGCAGCCTCTATTTAATAGCACAATAAACATTTGCACTTATTCTCATAGAAATCAGGCCTGATAAAGACACTTTTGCTGTGCATGCTCTCTGGTTTTTGTGGCACTGGCATCCCATTCTGTGACTAAAGCAGCCTCTATTTAATAGCATAATAAACATTTGCACTTATTCTCATAGAAATCAGGCCTGATAAAGACACTTTTGCTGTGCATGCTCTCTGGTTTTTGTGGCACTGGCATCCCATTCTGTGACTAAAGCAGCCTCTATTTAATAGCACAATAAACATTTGCACTTATTCTCATAGAAATCAGGCCTGATAAAGACACTTTTGCTGTGCATGCTCTCTGGTTTTTGTGGCACTGGCATCCCATTCTGTGACTAAAGCAGCCTCTATTTAATAGCATAATAAACATTTGCACTTATTCTCATAGAAATCAGGCCTGATAAAGACACTTTTGCTGTGCATGCTCTCTGGTTTTTGTGGCACTGGCATCCCATTCTGTGACTAAAGCAGCCTCTATTTAATAGCATAATAAACATTTGCACTTATTCTCATAGAAATCAGGCCTGATAAAGACACTTTTGCTGTGCATGCTCTCTGGTTTTTGTGGCACTGGCATCCCATTCTGTGACTAAAGCAGCCTCTATTTAATAGCATAATAAACATTTGCACTTATTCTCATAGAAATCAGGCCTGATAAAGACACTTTTGCTGTGCATGCTCTCTGGTTTTTGTGGCACTGGCATCCCATTCTGTGACTAAAGCAGCCTCTATTTAATAGCATAATAAACATTTGCACTTATTCTCATAGAAATCAGGCCTGATAAAGACACTTTTGCTGTGCATGCTCTCTGGTTTTTGTGGCACTGGCATCCCATTCTGTGACTAAAGCAGCCTCTATTTAATAGCATAATAAACATTTGCACTTATTCTCATAGAAATCAGGCCTGATAAAGACACTTTTGCTGTGCATGCTCTCTGGTTTTTGTGGCACTGGCATCCCATTCTGTGACTAAAGCAGCCTCTATTTAATAGCATAATAAACATTTGCACTTATTCTCATAGAAATCAGGCCTGATAAAGACACTTTTGCTGTGCATGCTCTCTGGTTTTTGTGGCACTGGCATCCCATTCTGTGACTAAAGCAGCCTCTATTTAATAGCACAATAAACATTTGCACTTATTCTCATAGAAATCAGGCCTGATAAAGACACTTTTGCTGTGCATGCTCTCTGGTTTTTGTGGCACTGGCATCCCATTCTGTGACTAAAGCAGCCTCTATTTAATAGCATAATAAACATTTGCACTTATTCTCATAGAAATCAGGCCTGATAAAGACACTTTTGCTGTGCATGCTCTCTGGTTTTTGTGGCACTGGCATCCCATTCTGTGACTAAAGCAGCCTCTATTTAATAGCATAATAAACATTTGCACTTATTCTCATAGAAATCAGGCCTGATAAAGACACTTTTGCTGTGCATGCTCTCTGGTTTTTGTGGCACTGGCATCCCATTCTGTGACTAAAGCAGCCTCTATTTAATAGCATAATAAACATTTGCACTTATTCTCATAGAAATCAGGCCTGATAAAGACACTTTTGCTGTGCATGCTCTCTGGTTTTTGTGGCACTGGCATCCCATTCTGTGACTAAAGCAGCCTCTATTTAATAGCATAATAAACATTTGCACTTATTCTCATAGAAATCAGGCCTGATAAAGACACTTTTGCTGTGCATGCTCTCTGGTTTTTGTGGCACTGGCATCCCATTCTGTGACTAAAGCAGCCTCTATTTAATAGCACAATAAACATTTGCACTTATTCTCATAGAAATCAGGCCTGATAAAGACACTTTTGCTGTGCATGCTCTCTGGTTTTTGTGGCACTGGCATCCCATTCTGTGACTAAAGCAGCCTCTATTTAATAGCATAATAAACATTTGCACTTATTCTCATAGAAATCAGGCCTGATAAAGACACTTTTGCTGTGCATGCTCTCTGGTTTTTGTGGCACTGGCATCCCATTCTGTGACTAAAGCAGCCTCTATTTAATAGCATAATAAACATTTGCACTTATTCTCATAGAAATCAGGCCTGATAAAGACACTTTTGCTGTGCATGCTCTCTGGTTTTTGTGGCACTGGCATCCCATTCTGTGACTAAAGCAGCCTCTATTTAATAGCATAATAAACATTTGCACTTATTCTCATAGAAATCAGGCCTGATAAAGACACTTTTGCTGTGCATGCTCTCTGGTTTTTGTGGCACTGGCATCCCATTCTGTGACTAAAGCAGCCTCTATTTAATAGCATAATAAACATTTGCACTTATTCTCATAGAAATCAGGCCTGATAAAGACACTTTTGCTGTGCATGCTCTCTGGTTTTTGTGGCACTGGCATCCCATTCTGTGACTAAAGCAGCCTCTATTTAATAGCATAATAAACATTTGCACTTATTCTCATAGAAATCAGGCCTGATAAAGACACTTTTGCTGTGCATGCTCTCTGGTTTTTGTGGCACTGGCATCCCATTCTGTGACTAAAGCAGCCTCTATTTAATAGCATAATAAACATTTGCACTTATTCTCATAGAAATCAGGCCTGATAAAGACACTTTTGCTGTGCATGCTCTCTGGTTTTTGTGGCACTGGCATCCCATTCTGTGACTAAAGCAGCCTCTATTTAATAGCATAATAAACATTTGCACTTATTCTCATAGAAATCAGGCCTGATAAAGACACTTTTGCTGTGCATGCTCTCTGGTTTTTGTGGCACTGGCATCCCATTCTGTGACTAAAGCAGCCTCTATTTAATAGCATAATAAACATTTGCACTTATTCTCATAGAAATCAGGCCTGATAAAGACACTTTTGCTGTGCATGCTCTCTGGTTTTTGTGGCACTGGCATCCCATTCTGTGACTAAAGCAGCCTCTATTTAATAGCATAATAAACATTTGCACTTATTCTCATAGAAATCAGGCCTGATAAAGACACTTTTGCTGTGCATGCTCTCTGGTTTTTGTGGCACTGGCATCCCATTCTGTGACTAAAGCAGCCTCTATTTAATAGCACAATAAACATTTGCACTTATTCTCATAGAAATCAGGCCTGATAAAGACACTTTTGCTGTGCATGCTCTCTGGTTTTTGTGGCACTGGCATCCCATTCTGTGACTAAAGCAGCCTCTATTTAATAGCATAATAAACATTTGCACTTATTCTCATAGAAATCAGGCCTAATAAAGACACTTTTGCTGTGCATGCTCTCTGGTTTTTGTGGCACTGGCATCCCATTCTGTGACTAAAGCAGCCTCTATTTAATAGCATAATAAACATTTGCACTTATTCTCATAGAAATCAGGCCTGATAAAGACACTTTTGCTGTGCATGCTCTCTGGTTTTTGTGGCACTGGCATCCCATTCTGTGACTAAAGCAGCCTCCATTTAATAGCATAATAAACATTTGCACTTATTCTCATAGAAATCAGGCCTGATAAAGACACTTTTGCTGTGCATGCTCTCTGGTTTTTGTGGCACTGGCATCCCATTCTGTGACTAAAGCAGCCTCTATTTAATAGCACAATAAACATTTGCACTTATTCTCATAGAAATCAGGCCTGATAAAGACACTTTTGCTGTGCATGCTCTCTGGTTTTTGTGGCACTGGCATCCCATTCTGTGACTAAAGCAGCCTCTATTTAATAGCATAATAAACATTTGCACTTATTCTCATAGAAATCAGGCCTGATAAAGACACTTTTGCTGTGCATGCTCTCTGGTTTTTGTGGCACTGGCATCCCATTCTGTGACTAAAGCAGCCTCTATTTAATAGCATAATAAACATTTGCACTTATTCTCATAGAAATCAGGCCTGATAAAGACACTTTTGCTGGCCAAAGGCCTACTGGACCCTGCCAGCTCGATTCCTGCCCGGGGCATCCCATTCTGTGACTAAAGCAGCCTCTGTTTAAGACCATATAAGCATTTGCTCTTATCATATTTGAAATTAGGCCTGATAAAGACACTTTTGCTGGGCATAGCACAACTTGTCCCTGCCAGGTGTACTTACTGCTGGTTTTTAGGGCATCCCATTCTGTGACTACACCAGCCTCTATTTAAGAACCTAACCATTTGCACCTATTCTAATTGAAATTAGGCATGATAAAGACACTTTTGCTGTGCATAGTCTTACTGCTGCCTGCCAGGTGCTCTCTGGTTTTTGGGACATCCCATTCTGTAACATACCATTAGCCTCTGCATTAACTGTAAGCTGCACAGTTATTTAAAGAAATTTGGCCTGTATGAGCCTGCTAACACACTGCTGCTGTGTGCATATATACTGATCTCAAGTCTGCTTTGGGGCATCCCATTCTGTAACATACCATTAGCCTCTGCATTAACTGTAAGCTGCACATTTATTTAAAGAAATTTGGCCTGTATGAGCCTGCTAACACACTGCTGCTGTGTGCATATATACTGATCTCAAGTCTGCTTTGGGGCATCCCATTCTGTAACATACCATTAGCCTCTGCATTAACTGTAAGCTGCACAGTTATTTAAAGAAATTTGGCCTGTATGAGCCTGCTAACACACTGCTGCTGTGTGCATATATACTGATCTCAAGTCTGCTTGGGGCATCCCATTCTGTAACATACCATTAGCCTCTGCATTAACTGTAAGCTGCACAGTTATTTAAAGAAATTTGGCCTGTATGAGCCTGCTAACACACTGCTGCTGTGTGCATATATACTGATCTCAAGTCAGCTTGGGGCATCCCATTCTGTAACATACCATTAGCCTCTGCATTAACTGTAAGCTGCACAGTTATTTAAAGAAATTTGGCCTGTATGAGCCTGCTAACACACTGCTGCTGTGTGCATATATACTGATCTCAAGTCTGCTTTGGGGCATCCCATTCTGTAACATACCATTAGCCTCTGCATTAACTGTAAGCTGCACAGTTATTTAAAGAAATTTGGCCTGTATGAGCCTGCTAACACACTGCTGCTGTGTGCATATATACTGATCTCAAGTCTGCTTGGGGCATCCCATTCTGTAACATACCATTAGCCTCTGCATTAACTGTAAGCTGCACAGTTATTTAAAGAAATTTGGCCTGTATGAGCCTGCTAACACACTGCTGCTGTGTGCATATATACTGATCTCAAGTCTGCTTGGGGCATCCCATTCTGTAACATACCATTAGCCTCTGCATTAACTGTAAGCTGCACAGTTATTTAAAGAAATTTGGCCTGTATGAGCCTGCTAACACACTGCTGCTGTGTGCATATATACTGATCTCAAGTCTGCTTTGGGGCATCCCATTCTGTAACATACCATTAGCCTCTGCATTTACTGTAAGCTGCACATTTATTTAAAGAAATTTGGCCTGTATGAGCCTGCTAACACACTGCTGCTGTGTGCATATATACTGATCTCAAGTCTGCTTTGGGGCATCCCATTCTGTAACATACCATTAGCCTCTGCATTTACTGTAAGCTGCACATTTATTTAAAGAAATTTGGCCTGTATGAGCCTGCTAACACACTGCTGCTGTGTGCATATATACTGATCTCAAGTCTGCTTTGGGGCATCCCATTCTGTAACATACCATTAGCCTCTGCATTTACTGTAAGCTGCACATTTATTTAAAGAAATTTGGCCTGTATGAGCCTGCTAACACACTGCTGCTGTGTGCATATATACTGATCTCAAGTCAGCTTGGGGCATCCCATTCTGTAACATACCATTAGCCTCTGCATTAACTGTAAGCTGCACAGTTATTTAAAGAAATTTGGCCTGTATGAGCCTGCTAACACACTGCTGCTGTGTGCATATATACTGATCTCAAGTCTGCTTGGGGCATCCCATTCTGTAACATAACATAACCTACCTACCATACTAAGCAGCTCTCTTATTTAAACTAAGCAGGCCTCTTGGAGGCTGAGTGTCCACTTTTGGGTGTGCATTTATATTCGGTTTCATATACAGTGGGGTATCCCAATTTGTAAGATAACCTACCCCAACCATGTAAACTAAATAGGCCTGTTGCAGCCTGAGTTTCTCTGCTTGCGTATGGCCTGCATTACAATCTGTCTCTTTCAATGACACTGCTGCCTGTGGTATCCCAATTTGTAAGATAACCTACCCCAACCATGTAAACTAAAGGTTACGTCCTTCCAGAAGGAAAACTTATGCCGAACACTATTTTTGTTAGGGGCATTGACCTTTGGATTGATCGGCATGAAATTAATTTTTTTTTTTCAAAGTATGGCGCTGTGAAGAAGGTCAAAATGATGTCTCATACTTGGATTATTGTTACTTTTTGTTCAGCTTGAAATATAACAGGCCACACGGGCATCCCAAGGCACATGCTATTTTAAACCTATCTGTTATACAACATAAGCGTTGATCAGGCTACTTCAGTTTGCACTTGTTTTTGACTGATTTTAATAAACCAGGCCGCAGGGCACCCCAAAGCTGCACCTTGCACCCTATCTGGTATACAACATAAGCGTTGATCAGCATCAGCTTCATTAAGCTACTTCAGTTTGCACTTCCTTTTTGACTGCTTTCATTTAACCAGGCCGCAGGGCACCCCAAAGCTGCACCTTGCACCCTACCTGTTTATACTAAATAAGCATCTACAGCCTCAGCTTTATTAAGTTATTGCATTTTGAATTGGTTTTGGTCTGCTTTAAATACACCAGGCCGCAGGGCATCCCAAACCTGCATGTTGCACCCCATCTGTTATACTAAATAAGCGTTGATCAGCATCAGCTTTATTAAGCTATTGCATTTTGCATTGGTTTTTGTACTGCTGCCAAAACACTAGCCCATATGGGCATCCCAAACCAGCACATGTCACCCTATCTGTTATACTAAATAAGCTTCTACAGGCCCTTTTTTTATTTATTTATTTTTATTTATATAGAGCTGCAATAGCTTATATTGTGAGGTTAATTTGCCATTTTGCAGCATAATATAGAGCAGCCCCTGTGTAAATCTGAGGGGCAATAGCTTATATAGTGAGGTAAATTTGCCATTTTGCTTCGTTATATAGAGCAGGCCCTGTGTAAATCTGAGGGGCAATAGCTTATATTGTGAGGTAAATTTGCCATTTTGCAGCATAATATAGAGCAGCCCCTGTGTAAATCTGAGGGGCAATAGCTTATATTGTGAGGTAAATTTGCCACTTTGCAGCATAATATAGAGCAGCCCCTGTGTAAATCTGAGGGGCAATAGCTCATATAGTGAGGTAAATTTGCCATTTTGCTTCGTTATATAGAGCAGCCCAGTTGCCATCTAAATCAACTACTGTCCGGCCAGTACAGCTTTTCCAGGGCAAACTCTGCTAGTTGCGGGCACAAGTCAAGTTTGGCTTCCCAGCAAATCCAGTGGATCTTGAAGGTGTGTTGGCATGGTCATGTCAAGGTATGACATGACCTGCTGTTTGAGGTCCAGCTCCAGGTCTTCCTGCTGCTCATGAGTAGACTCACTATGCGGGTGTAGAAAGCTACTCACTAGCGACTGAAGACTGAGGCTGCTGCTGATGGAGCTGCTGCTGCTGCTCCTTCCACCCCCCCAGCAGCCATGGCAGTGGAAGGTGATCGCAGAGGTCCCCCCGAGTCAGACCTGCGGGAGTATGGGCCATGGCGCAGATAGACATCGCCCAACTGACTACGTGGGATGTCTCTGTAGTAGGTCAGTTTGTCCTCCCTCTCAGTGGGCGTAAAAAATGCCCCCATTTTGTGCCGGAAGCGAGGGTCCAATAAGTTGGAGAGCCAGAAGTCTTCCCGCTGACAAATGGAGACAATTCTGCGCTCACTAGTACGCAAGCATGTGAGCATGCATCGTGCCATTTGTGCAAATGACTCGGAGGGACTACCTGTCTCCATCTCCACTGTAAACTGCCACGGTGTGTCTGGGTCCTCTGTCTCATCTTACTCACAACCCTCTAGCTCCTGTGGCTGCTCCTGCTCCTCCTCTTCTGTCAGATGACTAGATAAAATGGTCATTTTGTGAAACCTAAACTGTGGTTTGCTTTGCCCCACCCCCTCCTCCTCCTCCACTTCAGCCCCCACAGGCTTCATGTGGCTGTGAAATGTATGTGCCATGTCTCCAGTGCCCTGACCAGCCATGGTTTCCAACATGTGTTGTAGTACATGAAGCAGTGGAATCTCATCGTTCATCTCATAGTCCTGGCAACTGACTAATAACGTAGCTTCCTCAAAGGGCCTGAGCAAACGGTCGGTGTCACGTATGAGCTGCCAATGGTTTACATTGAATTTACACAGGTGTCCCCCTATCCGTTTGGATCATCCAGAAATCCGTGATGGCTTTTCTCTGTTCCTATAGTGCAGTGGTCCTCAACCCTGTCCTCAAGGCCCACCAACAAGTCATGTTTTTTGGATCTCCAAATAGCCAGCTCTATTGCTCTGCAGCTGCACTAATTACTCCACCTGTGCATCTTTGTGGAGATCTGCAAAACCTGGCCTGTTGGTGGGCCTTGAGGACAGGGTTGGGGACCACTGCTATAGTGGATCCTGCATATGGAGGGTGGAATTCCAACGGGTGGAAACATCGCAAATCAGACTATGGTGGGGTACACCGTTGTGACGCTGAGGCTCAATAGGGTTGTGCTTCGTGGTGTAGGAGTGCCAGAAGTGCATGCTAACTTTCTTTCCTGTTGTTCTTTCAGATGGGGGCAAGACTTAAAAACTAGACTGAACACGTGTGCCATGTGAGGACGCATGACTTTGGCTTCCTTGTCGCAGCGCAAACAAGATGTTCTTCCAAGTGTAATGCAGCAGGCTGGACTTATGGTGACGCTGTCTGAGAGGAGAAATCCCTCAGACATCAAGATTAAAAATTCCAAGAATTTTTGAGGGCTAATTATTCAGAGGCAAATGATAGCTAGTTGTTTCTGATTTAATTACAAGGTGGAAACACACCCTCAAACAAAACTTCACTTTGGCAATACTATTGCATTTGTCTATTCATAATTTTATGTATATACACTAACTAACCTACTTTTTCTCCCCAGGATGCTGCATGAAACACTGCCACATCGCTGAGTAGCTGATTTTTCCGAACAACAGTCCGCAATAATCTGCTGCTGCTGCCGCCGCCACCGCCGCAGACTCCAGGGACCCTCTTCCACTACCTCGGCTTGCAACACCTCCTCCCACGACACTCTCCTCATCACTAATTGCCGGCTACTGGAAGAAGAGGCGAGTGTCTCCTCCACTTCTTGGCTGGGCAGTAGCTGCTGAATTTTATGATTATCAGATCTTCATCAATGGATAGTGGAGCTGAACCCAAAGCATAACAGACAGACAGTTGACTGGGGGTGTCAGATGCCACTTGTGATGCAGTGGACTGCTTTTGCAGCACTTCGAGACAAAGTTGCTTCATTGGCTGACACAATGACTGGTAAATCTGTGGAACATATGGTTTACAAGCAAGAATAACCATTTGTTTTTATATGAAAAAGACCCTGGTTTATACAGACTTTTTTTTTCCAGAGACTGCCCTGCGTGGAAATGAATGGCGCTTGGATCATCCAAGCTTTCCTCCCAACAATGCCTGATGTATTCCAGTAGATTGATGACGGGGCCAGACCTACACTAAAGAAAGATGGATCGTGCAAAACAGATTTAAGGCGCTGCTCTCCAGTTACAGACATTCCTCCGCATCGGACCACAAGTAAGTATTGATAAAAAATCCTTTCCGTTACTCTTACTTTTTATTAATATTCTTCGGATAAGACGGATCAGACATGATTCCAGATTAAAAATTCCAAGAATTTTTGAGGGCTAATTAGTCAGAGGCAATGATACCTTCTTGTTTCTGATTTAATTAAAAGGTGGAAACACACCCTCAAACAAAACTTCACTTTGGCAATACTTTTGCATTTGTTTATTCATAATTTTATGTAGATATTACTAACTAAGCTACTTTTTCTCCACATGACTCTCCACAGGGTGTGATTCATCCAATTTTTGGGCTCCTGAAGCCAACCCCAGTGTCTCTTTAAAGTAATATTTGGGCTCCTGCTGCTGCCAACTCCAGGGTGTGATTCATCAAATTTTTGGGCTCCTGAAGCCAACCCCAGTGTCTCTTTATAGTAATATTTGGGCTCCTGCTGCTGCTGCTGCCAACTCCAGGGTGTGATTCATCCAATTTTTGGGCTCCTGAAGCCAACCCCAGTGTATATTTGGGCTCCTGCTGCTGCTGCTGCCAACTCCAGGGTGTGAATCATCCAATTTTTGGGCTCCTGAAGCCAACTCCAGGGTCTCTTTAAAGTAATGTTTGGGCTCCTGCTGCTGCTGCCAACTTCTGCCAACTCCAGGGTGTGATTCATCCAATTTTTGGGCTCCTGAAGCCAACTCCAGTGTATATTTGGGCTCCTGCTGCTGCTGCTGCCAACTCCAGGGTGTGATTCATCCAATTTTTGGGCTCCTGAAGCCAACTCCAGTGTATATTTGGGCTCCTGCTGCTGCTGCTGTCAACTCCTGCCAACTCCAGGGTGTGATTCATCCAATTTTTGGGCTCCTGAAGCCAACTCCAGTGTATATTTGGGCTCCTGCTGCTGCTGCTGTCAACTCCTGCCAACTCCAGGGTGTGATTCATCCAATTTTTGGGCTCCTGAAGCCAACTCCAGTGTATATTTGGGCTCCTGCTGCTGCTGCTGTCAACTCCTGCCAACTCCAGGGTGTGATTCATCCAATTTTTGGGCTCCTGAAGCCAACTCCAGTGTATATTTGGGCTCCTGCTGCTGCTGCTGCCAACTTCTGCCAACTCCAGGGTGTGATTCATCCAATTTTTGGGCTCCTGAAGCCAACTCCAGTGTATATTTGGGCTCCTGCTGCTGCTGCTGCCAACTTCTGCCAACTCCAGGGTGTGATTCATCCAATTTTTGGGCTCCTGAAGCCAACTCCAGTGTATATTTGGGCTCCTGCTGCTGCTGCTGCCAACTTCTGCCAACTCCAGGGTGTGATTCATCCAATTTTTGGGCTCCTGAAGCCAACTCCAGTGTATATTTGGGCTCCTGCTGCTACTACTGTCAACTCCTGCCAACTCCAGGGTGTGATTCATCCAATTTTTGGGCTCCTGAGGCCAACTCCAGTGTATATTTGGGCTCCTGCTGCTGCTGCTGCCAACTTCTGCCAACTCCAGGGTGTGATTCATCCAATTTTTGGGCTCCTGAGGCCAACTCCAGTGTATATTTGGGCTCCTGCTGCTGCTACTGTCAACTCCTGCCAACTCCAGGGTGTGATTCATCCAATTTTTGGGCTCCTGAAGCCAACTCCAGTGTATATTTGGGCTCCTGCTGCTGCTGCTGCTGCCAACTTCTGCCAACTCCAGGGTGTGATTCATCCAATTTTTGGGCTCCTGAAGCCAACTCCAGTGTATATTTGGGCTCCTGCTGCTGCTACTGTCAACTCCTGTCAACTCCAGGGTGTGATTCATCCAATTTTTGGGCTCCTGAGGCCAACTCCAGTGTATATTTGGGCTCCTGCTGCTGCTACTGTCAACTCCTGCCAACTCCAGGGTGTGATTCATCCAATTTTTGGGCTCCTGAAGCCAACTCCAGTGTATATTTGGGCTCCTGCTGCTGCTACTGCCAACTTCTGCCAACTCCAGGGTGTGATTCATCCAATTTTTGGGCTCCTGAAGCCAACTCCAGTGTATATTTGGGCTCCTGCTGCTACTACTGCCAACTTCTGCCAACTCCAGGGTGTGATTCATCCAATTTTTGGGCTCCTGAGGCCAACTCCAGTGTATATTTGGGCTCCTGCTGCTACTACTGTCAACTCCTGCCAACTCCAGGGTGTGATTCATCCAATTTTTGGGCTCCTGAGGCCAACTCCAGTGTATATTTGGGCTCCTGCTGCTGCTGCTGCCAACTTCTGCCAACTCCAGGGTGTGATTCATCCAATTTTTGGGCTCCTGAGGCCAACTCCAGTGTATATTTGGGCTCCTGCTCCTGCTGCTGCCAACTTCTGCCAACTCCAGGGTGTGATTCATCCAATTTTTGGGCTCCTGAAGCCAACTCCAGTGTATATTTGGGCTCCTGCTGCTGCTGCCAACTTCTGCCAACTCCAGGGTGTGATTCATCCAATTTTTGGGCTCCTGAGGCCAACTCCAGTGTATATTTGGGCTCCTTCTGCCCCTCATAGTGATGCCACTTCAACTCTCTGCAATTGTGCCGCTCTGCGATTCTATTAGCGATGCCTCTGATCTGCATGTGATATTTCTTCAAAGTATTATTTAACAAACCCAGCACGCATCCTGTGCGTGTTACAGCAAGGCTGAATGGTTTACAACCCTATTGAGGCTGTAGGAGGCTCAGAAATAGCCGTTTTTAATAGCGATTCGTCGCGAATTTATTCGGGTCGAAACGATTTTTGTCGGAAAATTCGGCGAATCAGTCGAATCGAATTTTTCAAAAGTTCGCTCATCTCTACTTACAACCAAGTACCCCCAAGGAGGAGGTCAATTAATAATGTTGCCAAAATAAGTAGTCCACTGCCATGTAGCATGTTTTGAAGCAAGAAAGAAAGATGTTATACCAGACCTGCCATACCTTTCTTGTTGGTGCACCCTTGAACATTGCTGAGTATCTCATGGGGCATACGTACCACAGGTTGAGAAACAGTGCCATAGAGATGTTGCCATCTAATGACACTTTTCTAAGATGTTTCCTTACAATGTATTTTTGAGTTTTGGCCTCTGGTAGTCACTGTAGTGAACGCAATGGCCTTAGTTTAGTAGACCAGGCCACTTTTCCTCAGAAACCATTTCCATAATAGTCATTAAACCATGTGCCTGGTGTGGACCATTCGTCACTTCATCCTTACAACAGCAAAGTTGGTGGGTCTACTCAGTTAGATAATCCCTTATTAGTTACTGGCAAGAATTTGTTCACTTGTAGATTTGTGGAGCAGTTGAGGGTCATGCCTTCAGATGGGTCCAACCTGCTGTACTTGTGAACAGCATGCCCCCTGCCCATATTACCAACCCATCATCCTTCACACTTATACATGCAACTGTATACATCAATTTTCCCTAAGTATATATTTGAACAGTGGTTAGATGCAATGTACAGCAAAGAATGTTATTTGGAATTGTTATATTTCTTGCTGCAATTGTATCTTAGCCCCTAAATAAAAGGTGAAAAGGACCCTGCGTCCCCATCACTGAATTTATGGAAGGAAGTTATCTGTCTGTCAAGGCTGTATCGCTCTGCTCTTAGCAGACTATAGCTCATCTTGATCTTTGTGGATAAAGCTTGGAGAGGGAAAGGCATGTTGTAGATAAGTTACCTTTAGCAGCCTCTAACCATTTGTTCCCTAGGAAATCAAGACTATAATCAGTGCCACTAATGGGTATTTAGTAAATATACATCTTCACATTTTAAGGCCCTTTCCCATTATGCATTTACAACCCTTGGCTTGGACAGGCCCACAGGGGAATAGGGGAATTTCCCATTGAAACCCTATGCTCAAAAAACTTCTGTCCTGGTCGTTTGTCTGTTGACCATTGGGGAACAGCATGGCCAGCCATGTCTTACTTTCTGCCCTGTGTACTCCCTCCAGGTGTATGGATAAATGGTAATAATTAGGGATGAGCGAACCGGTTCGGACGAACCGGAATTCGCTCCGAATTTCAGGGAAAATTCGATTCGGCACGAACCCGAATTTTTTTGGTTCGTGCCGATCGAATTTTCCCTGAAATAAAAAATGCCGGTATGGTGGGAGCGGGCAGGCCGGCTACGCTGTCAGCGGGCGGCGGAAGACGGCCTGCTGACAGCGCAGGCGGCCTGCCCGCTCCCACCATGCCGGCATTTGTTTAAAAATCAAACACTTACCTGCATGGTCGGAGCGTGGAGGCCGGCGCCGCTCTCAGGCGCCCTCTGATGACGCGCCCTCTGATGACGCGTCCTCTGATGACAGCTGAGCGCGGCGCCGGAGGGAGCCTGAGAGTGGCGCCGGCCTCCACGCTCCGACCATGCAGGTAAGTGTTTGCTTTTTAAACAAATGCCGGCATGGTGGGAGCGGGCAGGCCGCCTGCGCTGTCAGCAGGCCGTCTTCCGCCGCCCGCTGACAGCGTAGCCGGCCTGCCCGCTCCCACCATGCCGGCATTTTTTTTTTCAGATGAGCGATCCGTCAAAGTTCGATTCGGGCGAACCCGGATTTCTTGGGGAAATTCGGCGAATCGCCCGAATCGAACTTTCAAGAAGTTCGCTCATCTCTAGTAATAATAACACAATCTATTTTTCTATAACTGGAGCAGCAGGAAATGCTGGGTGTGGGCCCCTAGAGTCATTTCTACTGGAGGGCAGAAGACCCAGTTGTGACACTGCCCTACAAAACATTAAAAGTCAGCCATTAGGGCAAGCATACTGTAAGTTCTAAAACATGAAACAGCAGATACGTGATACATTTAATTAATAAAATGAGCATCACAGTCTTTGATAAAATATATACATATTTGATTAACTGGCATAAGCTTCTAAAGGTTTGAAAGGTTAAACAAGCATCACTCACATTTCCTGTTTGATCTGTTTTCTTTAATATTTTCATTAAAAGCCAGTTAAATGTAATTCTCTAGTGCGTGTTCTTTTATGGGACCTGTGGAAATGTACCCTGCTCTTTTTATTTCAATGCCTAGCTGTGAAGCTGGATCAGTTCAGTAACACTTATGGCATGCTTGCTTTTGTAAACAGAGTGTACTGTAAGTCATTCAAGATATGGAGGCTTTTCAACTGGATGTGTATTTTTTATTCTTCTTTTACATATATTTTCTCCTAATTTGTATCCCATGTTTCACCTCTAGACAAGCTCAATTGTGATGGTGCTTGCTCTCCTGCATTGGGGAACGGAGCTCTACCCTTTGTGCACTTTTCATTTGACGCATTCCCTAATAGGGATGCTCATTCATTATCAATTCCCTAGAAATGTCCTACATTGTGTATTATTACTCCCCCCCCCCCCCCCCGGCAGCCTAGCATTATTTTCGTCCACCACATGATCACCATCAGGTAATGGGTTACTTTGTGTTGGGTTGCCTTTTATATGGCTGTCCTTTTTAGAACTTAAAGTCCCCTGTGCAAGTTCACAATAACTTTCTCCTACCTTATCACCCCTGGGAATGGAAGCTATTTTAAAGCATCTAAAAATCAGTTTTCATGTGAATACCAGGCATTCTAGGCAAAACTGATTCTTTGATTCAACTTCTGGGTGGCTAAGCAGGGAAGGGTATTTCATGTAGCATATGTGATTAAGCATGCTCTGCTTTGGCCAGTGACAGCTGATGGACCATTGTGGCTTACTGTGCTTGCTTACGCTGACAGTACCAAGGCACCAAGTAGCTGCAGAATCCATTTTTCACATGGTCCTCGTGGAATAAATTTGGACTGCTGGGATCGGAGGAGAGGTACATGGGACAGGCTTCAGGTCCGCAGCTTGATGGCTAATTATTCCTGTTGGGTTTACAGTCCTTTAAAGAGGAAGAAAACCTGTGATTTTTATTATTCTTTTATTATTCTTCCCATCAAATGCTCGGCTGTGTAAACCCCCCATAGGACACCTGGTAAGCTTACTTCTTCCACCATCCTACTGCACATGTGCTGGTGCATCCTCCAATCAGTGTTCCAAGCGACACATATTAATGAATGGCATTTAAAGATTAATGGAAGGACAGTGGCAAGCACTCCTTCATGCTTGCCTCCTGGTTGTACATGCCAGCCATGCAAATAGCCCTGGTGTCTATTTCACCTTTTATAACAAAGCAGGGGGGTCACAAATTGGGTCATCCATAGGAGGCTCTAGACCAATGGGTGCTCCTCTTTCAGTTCAGTTCTAACCTGAATTCCCCACCCTCCCAACAGGGACAACCCTTGACCTACCAGTAACAAAGAGGGGAGTAAACAACTTAAGAGTAGACAGATATTCCTAACCAGGATGCATGGGAATGAGGGCGCTAACATTGCTTTGGAAAATAAATCAACTTTTAATGAAACACAACCTGTTAATATTAGTATCTGGTGTTTTAACCTCATTTCTATAATACAATCGTTTAGGGTAAAAATGTCAACATATTTCTGCAGAGTTGCAGCAAAGAGATTCACAGCTGGTGCCCTTCCCTTCAAGTTTAGAACAAATCAGTTTGTGTATTATGTGTTATATAGACACCATAATGCTAAATGGTGTGTTACAATGTCATCTTACTACTAAAGTTCTATAGTCAGACACTTAGATCAATAAATCAATGCATTGCTGATATGAAAAGTGTAACGTAGGATAAAGTAAAATAAGGTTATTGAGTACAGATGAGGGAAATCAGTAAATTACATTGGCTGGAATACGTAAACATGTAAAGATTTTCTGTGAAATCTATAAAGCTGTTTTTCTGAATATTGAATTTATTTACATGCGCCTCTCTTGGATTCTTTACTTGCTTCTCTTTTCTGCTTTAAAGCAATACATCTGGCGTTTAAGTTACATTGTATTATAAGCAAGCATACTAAATCCCATATTTAATTTTAGCCACCTTGAATTATATATTCAAATAAAGGCACTTGATTTCATGAATCATGGATCCATGACTAATTGAATTGATTTAATTTGTAAACCAAATTTTTGCAGATTATGGGTGTGTTGAAGATGTTTCTGCAGGTGTGTGAAACAGAATGAGCAGTCATCTTGTAATCACAGAATAAGCTCTGCTAAATATGTAAGTCTTTAGTACAGGACAGCTCCAGTGGTGACCTTTCCCAGATATGGAATATTGTTATGACAACAATCATCATTAATTCATATAATATGTAAAGGCTTTTTGTACAGTAGATCATAGGTTCACGACCAGTGGTATGTGTGCTACTGGTGGGACACAAGCTGTCCTCAGGAGGTACATGAGTTGTTGGTCAATGATAGGCCTGCTTAAAACCCATGCACTCCGGCGTGATCAGTGGATGTAAACCAGCTGGAGCTGTTGCTCCCCTGCTGCACGGAGCACTGGGGCAATACTGAGGAGTTCCACTGACCTCATTCGCTAGTAAGATGCCAGTAAGATGCTGCTTAGCACAATCCACCACGGGAACAGTAGAAAGAGGCCACGAAGAATAAGATGATTCTGGGTTTTGTTCTGTGCCCTGGAGCACCCAAAGTGGGATGTCCCTCTGTGTGAACCCCCAGAACGCCCGTACAAACACACCTTTCCTCGGTCCTATGGCGCATGTGTGGACTCGTCTTTGCATATGTAATGCTCTGCAAACAGTTTCAGCAGAAAGAGTGAGAGTGGGTGCATTTCATGCAGGATGTCGACATTGCCAGGCTGCAGGATGCCAGGGGCGCCAGGAAGCAGGTGAGTTTTCAGCAAATCATTTAGATTCTAGGGCCATCTGCCCTGGGTTTTGTTCTGCTTAAAAGGAGTTGAAGGGTCATTGCTTGGAGGGACAGCTAGTATTACTGAAAGCTGAAAGATGAGTGGACAGTGTAGCCAGGCAGTGGGAAAAGCAAGCAGGATGCTCGGCTGCATAGCTCGAGGCATCATCAGTAGGAAGAGGGAGGTTGTGATGCCGCTGTATAGAGCCCTGGTAAGGCCACAGCTAGAATACTGTGTGCAGTTCTGGAGACCTTACCTGCAAAAATACATTATTCAAATAGAACGTGTCCCAAGGCGGGCAACAAAAATGGTGGAAGGACTTAAACTTAAAATCAGGAGAGACTTAAAGAACTTAATTTGTACAGTCTGGAGGAAAGAAGGGAGAGGGGGGACATGATTGAGACCTTTAAATATGTGAAAGGATTGAATAAGGTTCAGGAGGAAAGTGTTTTTAAGAAGAAACTTAATGATAGAACAAGGGACCACAACCTGAAGCTAGTCGGGGGGAAGATCAGGAGCAATGTTAGAAAATATTATTTTACAGAAAGAGTAGTAGATGCTTGGAACAAACTTCCAGCAGAGGTAGTTGTAAAATAACCAGTCACCGAATTTAAACATGCCTGGGATAAGCACACATCTATCCTAAGATAAAGAGCACATACACTATACACATAAGGGCAGACTAGATGGACCGTATGGTCTCCTTCTGCCGTCAACCTTCTATGTTTCTATTCCTAATTGGAAAAGGTGCCAACCATACAGTACATGCATTACATAGAGATATGGAAGGGGAAGTTATTTCCCAGTGAGGGGTGGTACAAGTCCCAGAGAAGGCACCAGTCTACTTCAAAGAGTCTGGGAAACCTTGCCCTGTGACACACAAAAACGTATCTGCTGCTTTTTTAGGGAAAAAGCCTGTGTGCAGCATCTAGAGGTGGCGTATTTGCCAGTGGGAGGGTACAGTATTGGTGCCTCTTTGAAGCAGACGGACAACATTCCAGGGAAGTCAGTATTGTGTGGTAAAAATAACAAAATGTGGAAGTGGGTGCTTCCTAGGAGAAGAAGAGTCTGGGCTGGCACTAATCTTCTGCACAAAGTCAAAAGTGTGGCTTATTGGAATACTTCATAAGAAACAAAGTCCTGCATTTTACCCAAATTATGCATACTGTGAACATTGGACAGTGTAGTTCTTCGATGCTCCCTGCATCTCTGTTAACTCTGTATTAGGGGAAATTCTGCATTGTATACAGGAAATTACACTGGACCAAAAGTGTTGATGTATGTGAGGGGCTTGTTGCTTGAGTTTGCCAGAGTGCC
Organism: Gastrophryne carolinensis; assembly: GCA_027917425.1. NCBI lineage: Eukaryota > Metazoa > Chordata > Amphibia > Anura > Microhylidae > Gastrophryne > Gastrophryne carolinensis. The sequence continues at coordinate 465,736,232 of CM051236.1, forward strand.
AAAAATGTGTGTTCACAAAATTAGCTTCAAACTTAGTAAATATAACACAGCGTAGGTCAACATTTAAACACTTCCCAATTTGTGGAAAATAGCTCCACCTAATTGAAAAACTTCTGCACCTTGGCTGTGTAAATTCTCCACCCTTAAATCAGGTGCACAAAATTGAAAAATAAAAAAAAAGCACTTTATTGTGTGTTAAGCTTTTGACCTTTCTTTTAGTTCCCAGACTAGAAGTGACATTTGAAGCATGAGAGAAGTTATCTCACTTGCTGCTACTCTTGAAAAACCTGTCACTGTATTTAGCACCCGACATCTCAGTGAGTTCTCTACTGACCTGGGCTCTGGCCCCCAAGGGGGCATGTGCAGAGTACAAGCCCAAACCAAGACACCATTATTCTCTATGGATTCCTCAGCTAGGCCCCATAAATGTCCAGTCAGATGGAAGCCAGAACTGCAGGATGCTCACCTAGACATTGTGGTTTCCGTATCAGGTACTGCAAGAGCAACGGCAAGCTGTGGCACTCCTGGATAGGAGTCTGCACAGTCCACAAAAGTCGACTTTTCCTTTAAGTCAACACTACAGAGGAGGATAAGTTCTTTCACAAGGGTGTAAGTTTGTCACATTTTAGTTTACTGAATCCTTTATACATAATGAAGATGTTTAGGAAGTGGAGGAAGCTGTTGTCTGTAGATCAATATCAAGTGCCTTTATATAAATCCAATAAATAGATTTTAAACGTCATCTTTGGCCGATGAACCCTACTTTGGCTCTTCAACTAGAAACAGGTACGGCTTCCACCATCTTGCCCCCTGTGAGTTATGGTTGTTTCACAAAATCCCCAAACAAGTTGCTCCCTCTATAATCTCTGTATGAGACAATGAAGGGCATAGGGAAAGGACACCAGTGTTTCCAAAATGTCTTCATATAAGACTTTCTCAGCTCCTGCTGTTCGTCTGGAAACTAGATCTAATAGGCCAGTAAAAGTGTATTTTTGTTCTCTGGTAAGAACTGAGGTTCAAAAAACGTCTCAAGAATTTGTACTAGAGGCACTTGACAATACTGAAAGATTCAACCAGGCTACTGCCAGCCTAAATAAACAAGGGAAAAAAAAACATACCCAAAGGACAGAGGTTACATCTTTGTCAAGAATCTAAAATCCTAACACTACTAACCATTTATTTCTATACAGAACTGCACACTGCGCAATGTTTCTAGCTAACCACATCAGTAAAAAGGGCTTTTGATGCCCACACACCTTGCAGCTTCAATCCTTACAATGTTCCCCGATTTCCTGTTTACAGCAGCTCAGGGATTTTAACTTCTTTTGCCACTCATTGCTTTCTCCTAAATCTATAACTCTGACAATGTATTCCCCCAGGAGATTCTCTTCTTTCTTATGGGAATCTAATGCCTGACATCTCCAACTCCTGTGGAGTCGAAACAGATGGCTCTATAGCACGCATTAGCACCACCAGTCTAGCAGAGGGATTATGGAAAAGGCATATAAAGTAATGTTGTGCAATTCTGCTTTAACCTTTTGTTTTAGCAGTTTGAAGGTGTGATCACTCAATATAAACATATGTCACTCTAAACACTAATAGCTATAAATACTAATAAATGTGTTTCCAGCTCTAGTACACTATACACAAAAATGGTAACTGTAACCACTGGAAACTATAACAAAAAAACAGTAGTCTTGCTGTTGATTAATGTTTAATTCAACCTGAATTTAGTGATTTTATTTGTTTTAACTAGCACCAAGTTCTGGCAAGATTCAGGTCATATTTGTGCATATTCTTTTTTCAAGACTTTAACAACAATTCAACTGTGTTAAAGTAAACTTGCCTTAAAATATCTTATGCAATGCCAAGTTAAAATACAAAAGGTTACACACCTTTTCTCCCCCGCTCTAACTCCCAGCCAGTCTGGTTCTCAGAAGCCTCCCAGTTTGTGAGAATGTAGCTCCTGGCATCCTTTTCATTCTGCCTGCCCATCACATCAGGAACAGTGACTCTGCACTTCCCCTCCATTCATTGCAATTGCAGTGAATAAAGAGGAGGTGCAAATGTATTGGAGCTGGCATAAGGATTGACAATTTAAATCCACTGAAATAACTCACAACTACTGATGATGTGTTGTCACAATAGAAATCCTGCTCAGCATGAGAAGAGCCACAGGTTCAAATATTTGGTGCGTGTGCTTGGCTGAGGAGCCAATAGGGTGAAGCTACCATGTGGGATTATGACTGAACAAAGTCAGAATCCAGAATCCCTCCTAAATGTGATGATACCACAGTGCAGTGGAGCCGAGGTTGGCCTGGGATAGCTGGCCCTCCCTTGGGGGGGGGGGGGGGCGCATAGAGCCAAATGCCATGGACCAGAAGGGAAGGGAGCGAGGCGCTTCTCTCTGGCAGTGCTACGAATGTTTGCTGGGTACCCGATACTAAATAATTTTTTGTTTAGTATGTTATATATTGTTTTAAATGGTTTTCATTTGTCATACAGCACCGTCCTGTAAATAAGTGTACTAATAAAATTCGATGTTATTTGTATCTCCATAGTGGTGCCACTGTTTTTGTAGGGGTTTGTGGGGTGGTGTGGGACCCCCCGTTTGGTTTAAACTAAATAATTCATTGACAACCTGATTCTGGGTCAGGATTTCGTGCGTAGCAGAGCAGCTACCTCAATGTGATCTTTTGAAGGTCATCCCTCGAGGGCAAGCTTTTGTCTTTGTGATACTGGGGGGAGAGGAGCTCAAACAAGGCCCCCACAACATAATCACAAACCAATTAAAATAGTTCATGCTTTTTATGCAACTAAAAAAATTTAATGTGCAGCCCTGCCCAATAAAAAAAAAATATGTGCAACATCATGATATAACTGCATATATCCCCATACCCCCCCCCCCCCCCATTAGAAAATCTGCAATTAAAGTGCTATTTGCTAAATAAATAAATCTCTGTCACAAAACTGATCATCAACCCTGAAAGTTAGTGCATAGCTAAAAAGGTTGCTGATATTTTGCTTGACTGTGCCTGTGTTTTGAGCTCCATGAAGCCTACAAGCTTATCACAATTCAACCTACTAGTTTCTAATATTAACAATGCACTGTAATGTAATAAATGCATTACTTTATCTACTTTGGCTGAACCCCCCCCCCCCCCCTGACCTAAGCAGATAGTGAGGGGACCCCCAGCTGATAATTAGGAAAAGTGTGAGTGGATCAATCCTGGTTCAGATCCTACAAGGCAGAGTTTGGGTGGGTAGTTTGGGTAGGGCATCAACCTACAATCTTACACATTCTTGCACCAAAATTTTTATTTTTATGTAATACTTATAAAATCACCAGCAGTTCAGGACATACAATACAGTTTACAAACAGTACAGGGTATATGTCTAAACTCTTGAATTACTCCAAATACATTTTACAGATGAAAGATAAACATCACAAATAAAAGCAATCTCAGAATTCAAGCAAACCCACGAAATTGTACCCATTACCCCATTACTGGATCAATCACAAACTCCTCTTTGTTTAGGATTCTTTATATTAACACATCATCTATTATGACAACTAATTATGACATAATTGGTTATGTCAGGTTCAGTTTTACTGGTTTGTGTTTGGTCTTCTTGTTTTTTTACAAGATCATTTGACGAAAGGGCCCCCAAAATTTTGATCAGTGAACACATTTAGCATTTTTAGGTAATTATTTTAAGAGATTTTCTTACTATTTACAACTATTTCTCTCCTATTTTCTTATGTTTAGTATTATTTGGCTTTAGTACATATTGTGTTATATGCTATATTTAGCATATTAGTACATTGTTTTCAATGACTGATATCAAACAGAATGATTCTTCTGATTTCAGAACTGCATTAAAATAAATCTCCATATTTTCGTACCAACACTAGGTTTTATTTGCACAATACAACTTAACTAAAAATATCTGAATTCTTTTTTTTATTCTAAATGTTTCCTTTTTCTTCAGATCAATGTAATAGAATGGTTTTTGCATGATATTAAAAACAAAAGCCCTAACAGTCACATTACAGTCAACTCTGGCGCTCTGGCTATTGAGACTATTAATATGCAAAAGGTTATCCAATTATTATTTGCCCCGCTGTTTTCTGGCAGATTGTTAATACTGGGATATGAAACAACGCTCACAATGTGAAAGGTCGGCATCTTTGTGGCGAGCTGTTGTGAGGTGATGCACCTGTCATCTTTTTACATTTATTGCGGCTCGAGCTACACATCCACCCCAACTCCTTTGTGGCACGAGCACAACATTTGATACTCATAACTGCTTTCAGAAAGAAAAGATGAAAACTGCATATTGCAAACCTAAGTAGCATGTATAAACTTAATGACCCAATTTTTTTATTTTTTTATTTCTAGGACAGTCATTTATTCTTTATATTATTAAGCGGAACAAAACCCTGGGATTTGATTTTCCCGGGTTTTGTTCTGTGCCTTGACACCATCCCAAATTGGGATGCCCCGTTGTCTGGAATCCCCCAGAAATCCCAATTAAACTCACCTTTCCCTGCTCCAACAGTGCTCTGATGAAATGGCACACCCCCTGTATGTGTGTGCTCCCGCCCCAGCCTATCTGAATGGCTTGGGGAAAAGATCAGCCCTGGGGGGTTCACATAGTGGGGCATCCCAATTCGAGATGAAAAGCCAGCAGCCGTCCTTTTAATCTTTTAGACTGTAGGCCAGCTGCTGGTGGGCTTTGTTCCACTTTTAAAAAATAGCAAAGGCAAGATCAAAAAAAATTAGCTGTGCAGTTATTTGATCACTGTGTCAAGCACATTTAAAGTAATTCAGCAGCCAGAGAAATGGGTACTTACCTTTTGTTCCATGCCACTGATCGGTGCTGGTCTGGCGATCAGCAATTTTTCTGATCTCTAGACCCAAGCCTGTGCCACAGCCCGTGATCCTGCGCCATCCAGGGCAAAAACATGGGGATGGATTGATGCCGAGCTGGGCTTGCGACTCGCCATCAGTCACACGTGCGCTTCCATGCCCTCTCCATTCATTAAAATGGAGGTAGTGTGCCGAGGCCAGATATGCCCCCCTCCATTGTAGTGAATAGAGAGGATGTGGCCACTCCCCTATGACTGATAGAGGGGTCGGGAGCCAGCACAGAAGCACCAGTGGGGCTACAGCACAGGCTCAGATCCAGCAATCGGATGAGTTGCTAATTGACGGACTAGCACCGATCAGCTGGGTGGGGCAAAAGGTGAGTTGCAGTTGATAAGATCAGCAATTATTTTTTGTTGATCCATAAGCCAAAGTATTTGGCAGCACCTATTTTTAACTTATTAGTATTATAAATATTAATGAGCATTTTTTTGCATTTCGGGTTATGTTATCTATGAATACACATTAAACGGACAGTCCAGGCAATAGCAATAACAAGGCGGTTGGGAGCTCATCTGAAGCTTGTCCCATGTTCCTGAAGAGCACTTTGTATGGAAATGTATTGACATTTCTATATTGAATTGTCTGTAAAAATATGTTTTTCTTTACCCTGAATGTCGTAATAACACTTGTCTGGTATACAATGTAATACAGCAGGGCACACCCATTGTTACCGTGTAACCGCAGACACAAATTTTCCGCTTACTGCGTACCCCGGCAGGCTTTTTACAATGTAAGAGCAGGACTTATATGGCAACAGAGTCTGTTTAAAACTTCTTGCACAGGTTTTATTACTCTCAGTACAGTTGCCTCTGTAGCTACAGGTGCATATAAATGAGCCAGCACTAAGCTTGATCATTTGTCTGGAGGGCAAGTTCTTTATTAACTTTAAGTATATATGTCCTACTGCAACCTATGAAACAAATACGAGTTATTTATTAGATCATACTTTCCATTACTATAAGCCTGCCACTATCACAGGTTAAATTGACACAGTCACCTGCATGTACTGTGTCACACCACATGCTGAGGGAATGATTAATTGCTGTGTACAGTCACTGTCACACACAGGATGACATTTCCAGTAGTGAAATCCCTTCTTAATTAATATATAAAATGTATCAGGTACTGTACATCTGTTACACTATATTACTACTACCCAGCCAAAGCTAATGGGAAAGGTACTTGCTGGAACATTTTCCAGTACCATTTTTTTATTAAGACAGCAATTGTCATACCATGTAAGTACAAAGTACCTGTGTTCATGTGCTAGTAACACTTATACTTACATATAGTAATAAGCCATAGCAGGGCCCCAAATCTCAATGCCCTACTGTGTTAATCCTCCCCCCAGTGGCCCTGAAAAACATACTGTCTTTCTGGCTCCCTCGCCAGACACCGGATGCTGCATCCCCTGCATCCTTGGGCTTTGCACATGCTTCCGACCCCAGTCATTCATATAGGCTGGGGGTGGAAGTGTGCTCGCTGCTGAGGATGTGGCTGCCCCCGCTCCCAGCTCAGACCCTAAACAAGGATTGCCGCATGGGACCTACTAACATATTACTACTGTGTAAACAGCTGTTTAGTATAATACACTAGGATTCTTAGCTTTGGGCTATCAGTACAAGGTGACTGACATCGCAGTACAGTGATTGCAGTATTTTTCCAGGCTGTATATGATTGCTGTTGTATGAGAATACACAGTCATCAATGAATGGAGAAGCAGTTGGGGCAATCGTTCTCTTCTACCTATACAGAGAAGTGGATCAGCATCCCTGCTTAGCCTTTCATTCACATGCTTAAAAATGTTAAACCACATTTTTAATACACTAGGATTCTTAGCTTTGGGCTATCAGTACAAGGTGACTGACATCGCAGTACAGTGATTGCAGTATTTTTCCAGGCTGTATATGATTGCTGTTGTATGAGAATACACAGTCATCAATGAATGGAGAAGCAGTTGGGGCAATCGTTCTCTTCTACCTATACAGAGAAGTGGATCAGCATCCCTGCTTAGCCTTTCATTCACATGCTTAAAAATGTTAAACCACAGCATTGAAATTGATCCCGGGCAAGACAAATCAGAATCTGTGGAATGGATCTTGATCTAATTGATCTAATTCTAAAAGATGTAGTATGTCATAAAAACTGTGTATGCTGTGGCCATATAACACATACTAGGGAGATCCTGGAACTTTCACATATTGTGATGTCATTATTGGTCCAAGACAAAAGTTTTCCTCTCCACACGCCCACTGTATGCACTTCGATAGAGGAGAGGGTGCAAAGCCTTGGAATGCCTCCTTTATTGCAATAAACAAAGTGGGTGCACAAAGGGGTGGACTTATGTTTTGGAAGAGGCAGCTGTTCCCTCAATGATGGCAAGTTGTATGTATAAAATTATTAGAGCTAGATGGAAGAACTGCGGGGGGAGGGGGGTACTGGACGAGGAGAGGGAAGCATGCTGAAAATCTATAGATATAGCATAGTTGGGAGTGATTTCTCCATCACAGGAGCGAGATACAAAGATGTGCTGTGAAGCTTACACTGTAAACACAGGGTGCCTGGCTGCTATACAAGCCATTGTTACATTGTAAGAAAAGCCAAGAGTCTGGCTGTTTACATTGTACAAGGAAGCTGGTTGGCTTTTTGAAATGTAGAAGCAGAATCTAAGTTCCAGGACCTCTTTGGCTCAACCAGACTTTGTGGGCTATCGCCAAATATATATATATATATATATATATATATATATATATATATATATTCTATAAAAACAGAATTTTTCAGTGTATTTCAGTATATCTGCTTTTCTATCCTGGAAGCATATACACAGAGCTTCAGCAACACTGTCAACCGGATAATAGTCTCATATTTGTAATGATGAACACTGGGTAACTCTGTAGTATAAAATGATGACAGTGATGATTTATAATATTAGATTAAAAGGTTTTGGATCTGGTAACCCCTCCCGTAGTCTACAACAATAGTTTCCCCTGAAGTCAGCAGTAGAAGTCGAGGCTGCCTAAATTACCCCTCTAGAGCCCTTACATGAAACTCCAGCAGCTGGTGGATGATTAGGCAGAATTAGTCCACAGTCTTTCTCTGAATATAAATAAGACTGTTTTTATTAGGTAATTATTAAGTGCTCTGGCGTGCGCCTGAGCCAAATCGAATAAATCAGTCCTAAATTCTCAATCATATAAGAGGAAATATGTACTAACACTCTCTGCCTAAAATATATATACTGTGGATTTTTTGTATACATATTTATAATGACAAAAAGGTGATTACCATATTTTATTTTTTGCCCTATAAAATGAACTTTTAATCCCCCCAAAATGGGGGGGGGGGGGTCTTATGGGGCGAAGGTTAAAAAACAAAAACAAAAAGACACTCACTTGTCCTTGCGCTCCCGCGCTGCTGGCTGGCACAGCCGACAGGAGGCCAGAAAATCAAGGAGCAGTGGAAGGGCAGGGTAACTGAAGCCTGGTCGTCGCCTCCCCGCAGACACCTCCACCCCTGCCGCCAACGCTGATTCCTCTGGGAGTGCTGACACACGCAACGACCCGTATCTTTGTGGCCTGGATGCTCGGCACAGTCCACGTCAATCTGTTACAGGGAGCTGGGTGCCGGCACTCCCAGGAGAAGCAGCATCGGCAGCAGCAGGGAAGTGGCTGTGGGGAGGCAGCTGGCAGGCCATAGTTACCCTGCCCATCCGCTGCTCCTCAATCTTCTGGCCTCCTGTCAGCTGTGGCAGCCAGACCAGCAGCACGGGAGCTCCAGGACATGTGTGTATAACCAGGAATGGGATGGGGGTAATGTAACACTGCCTATGGGAATGCGATAGGGGGTAATGCCACACTACCTATGGGAATGAGATGGGGGTGATGCCACATTGTCTACGGGAATTGGATAGGGGTAATGCCACACTGCCTATGGGAATAGGATGGAGGGAATACCACACTGCCTATAATGGTGAATATAGGGCATATACCAGGGCTGTTTAGAAGGTAGGACACAGCCTGCCTTGGTCATCTATGGCCATAGCTTGGTATACAGTTGCTAGTTGAGAGTAAAGCTTGGCACTGGATTGCAAAAAAATCCCTATGTGGCCACCACATTTGCCCACCATTATAATGGCAGCCACAATGGCAACAAGCAATTCAGGGGCCTGCAAGAGGCATGGGTGACTCCATAGGAAAAATGTATTTTGTACATATGCTTATTTTAAGTTTTACCTACCAGAAGGTAAATATATATAATAAAACAAGAGGCAGCGGGAAGAGGGTGTCACCATAACACATGTTCTTGTATTGCTTTATTTAATAGGAACTTATTTTTTAGGTAATTTGGTTTTTTTTTCTGTAACTTATTGTGGTCCTCCCACAAACAGAGCACACATTAAAAATAGGAAATGTTGACCTTGGGAAAGGCAGATTGGCTATTTTAAGTATTTAGCTCTCTACAAATCAGCAAGATCAGGTCAAAATGTAATCCTCACTGATCAGTCAATTAACATTTTATTAACAGCATTACATCAGGCCACTTGACATTAATATGAGTTGAACAAGCAAGCCCATTTCAAGTGCCCGATCAGATTAGGCAGACACTGTATTTTAGAGAATAAAATGAGTCCCTAACTTCGAGAACAGCCCTTGTAAACATGTCACCATCATTGCACTCTAGAGCTAAAACTAAATTACTTTAGCTCCACAACTCGTTTCAGCAGCAGTAAAATAGGAGATAAGATCTAAAACAAACTGGCGAATGGCTTTGTCCTAGTAGATTATATAAGAACACTTATCTTACAATGAGATTACATATTGACTGAATGGACGATTTTTCTTAATATGATGTTACTATAGTCTGTGGAAAATGCTTTCAGTGTAGAATCATAAATTATTCATAAATCTGTGAAAAAGCAAAAAGTGGTGGTGCCAGTCAATTCAACCAATATGATTACATGTTTGTAGAAGGAAAAATGTAACCTGATGGGCTGCTTCACTATATGTAGAACCCCCCCCCCCAACTTTACAGATTTCCCTTTTTGCTGATTTACAATGTGTCGTAATAACTCTCTTGTGATTTGTTGTTTTAGGATCTTCTATAGACTCTGTTTGTTGTCTACTCGCTAAAACTTGTGGGTGCTGCTATGATGATACACTCACTGATCCTCTTTAGGTACAAAAAGACAGAGCAAGATCATTTAAATGTTCAAATCAGGAGGGCTGTCTGAATAAAAAATAGCTTTCAAAAATCAATTATTTTTACAAAAGGTTCAAAAATCATCCCTTTTTGGGGAGCAACATGTTTTTTGTTGTTTTTTTTAAGTGATTTGTCCGAAGTCATTCATATAGTTTTGGATTTGATGCCATTCCAAAATGTAAAAAAAAAAAACAGTTTTTCTACTGTAATTGGTCTCAAATGTAGTGAGCTTTCCTGTACAATCCTGTACAATGTTTTTATTCAAATACGAACAGGTAGTATGTGGTTTAACAATATAAAGGTACAGCATGGTCTGTGTTATTCACTGGAGTCTCCATAGAAGGAAATACATGGGTAGTATGTAGATGTATGCATATACATTGTGCCTCTAGGCTTAAAAAATATCAAAGCAATTAATTCAGGGCATGAGAAGAGACGCAAAAAGAAATATATTTTGATAAATGATTGTGGTTAAATAACAAACAGAGATAGTCAAAACTGCATGAAATGGTTATGTGAAACCATTAAAAAACATTACAAGGAGTGAAGGGAAGAGGGAGGGAGGTAAGGGGGGCAAAAGCCTCTAGGCCGATGATCGAGGGGGAGCTCTTATCTTTGGACCATAAGGTTGGAGTCAATGTTAAGAATGGAGGGCTAAATTAGAAGGGGAGAAGGTCCATATAGATTGTCCACTGACCCCAAATGGTTGTAAATATTTCAGACTTATTAGAGGCAGTGACAAATCTCTTGTTTACTGTCTTGTTTAGTGTCTCTTGCCAGGGCAGATGAGCCAATTTCCAGTTTGCAGCAATTGTCAATCTTACTGCAACCATGAAATGCTTAATAAGTGCGCTTCAGGGAAGGTGCCCCTCCAAAAAGAGATTAGGGTCTGCCATACATTAGCCTGGTAAGAAAAGCCAAACATAAAGAATATCAAAGAGCAGGTCCTGGACCATAATGTTTGAGCAACAGGGCAGGTGAGGTGAATGTGAATGTGTGGGGTAGAATTAATATAGTCTTTTGGGCATCAGCTACCAACGATAAAGAATAATATAGGCATTTTCATTGACTAGTATGTTCATAGACATTCTCTGGGTGCCTTTCCAAATTTTAGCCCGCACTTCTATTTCCTCTTCTTAATGGGGCATATATTTATGCTTCTTAGGTTAACAGAAAGTATATTTTGGTAATGAGGCCAGGGCAAAAAGAATTGCGAAGACGTTTGAGTTCAAACTCAACAGTTAATTTATGTGGGGGGGTCCTCTTTTTAGCAGTTGCAGATATTGGAATATTCAGATGGGGATATGTTGTTGTGTGCCTATCGAAACTCAAAAGGTTTCATACTGTGGGATTGTATATTGTAGTTAGGCCTTCTTTTGTCTACCATGAAAAGCTATGTGGGCATGTGACGCTTGGCGGGAAAAGCGGGTTGCGTATGATTGTTGCTAAGGAAAGATGAGTGTAGGCCAATTTGCTTAAAAATATATATCGATCCCAAAGGTGCAGGGCATGTGATAGCGGGTAAGACTGCCAAAGGCGCACACATGCCTTTGTCGTTTAGTACCCATATAGGGATGTCCCATTTAGTATGGAGGTGAGCTATGGGGCAATATAATAGTTAAGCAGTGCAGGAGATCCTAAACCTCTGGAATCTTTATGCAAAAATATTATACTGTTCACCCCAGGTTTCACTGGTGTCCTTGCACATTTCAGCATTTCAGCTTGGAGAGCTTTTAGGGAACATAAAAGGTGCAAGACTCTGAAGAGATACAAGAGTTTTGTAAGGAAGGACATGTTAACGATATTTATTCTGGCAAGTCAAGCGATCCTAAGATTTTTCCAGGAACTCAAAAGGGCTTCCAATTGGCCTTAAACAGATTAGATTGCTCTGCTGTGATTTTAATATGGTAACTGCCTCGACCAATTCTAGGAGTAGTTTTTACCTAGGAGCTCTCTTGTGTTAGATATCGAGAGCTGTAGATTTGGAGTTATGTATCTTTAGACCCGATATGGAGCTAATAGCGGTTATCTTTTTGAGGATGTTAGGTGCAGAGATGATAATATGAGTAGCATTAAGTAGCATATAGTCCTCAAACAGAGAATGTTTCTGGTGGGCTGAGGCAAGTGCAACTCCTTTAATAGAGTTGTTGTTTCTAATCTTATTAGCTAAAGGCTCTAGGGCTAGGATGAATAAAATAGGGGAAAGCTCTGGCTGGGTTCCCCCAAAGCGCTGTGAGCCTTCTCTGCCCCCTGGAATAATACATTTATGGACAAGGGCTGATTACTGCCAGATATTCTAAAAATAACTAGAATATATAAGGATACATTTAGCAGTTCCTTATAATACCACTACCAAAGATCATGTAATAATGGTAAAGGCAAAGCATCCCTGTATTGATATACATGTAACAACAGTTGTATAAATGAAAGGGAAATATTCATGTGTTCCATAGACAATGGGGTTGATTCAGAGCCTGGTGAGAAAACTCACTTATTTTCTAGGAGAGTAAACTGCCATTGACTTTTATAGTCTACCAGATGTAAATTTTCAGCTGGCTCTGAATCAGCCCCAGGGTAGACAATGAAAGTGAATAGCAATTTTCTCTCCTAAAAAATAAGTGAGTTTTCTCACCTGGCTCTGAATTAACCCTAATATTTCATAAAAGGTATTTACCTTATCCCATTCTAAAAATGTATCACCCATCTCATTATAAATATTTATGACCATTCAAGTTATAACAATGTATAGCCTTTCCCGTTATAACATTGTATATCCCATTCCATATTAAAAATATACCCCCTACAGTATTATAATGTAAATATCATCTCATTAAAAAAAGTGTTTACCCCGTGTTTACCCCAATATAGCAGTGTATACTCTATCCTATTATAACATTGTATACCACATGCCATTATAAAAATGTATATCCCTGTATAAAAAATAATATATCCCATTATATATCCCTATGTGTATAGAAAATGGAGCCCATTCTATTACAACACTATATATGCAATCTCATTATATTAATGGACAACATTTTGCCTCATTGAAAACCTTTGCCCCTCCCCTGCAGAACCCAGTATATTTTTACTCAACTACGGTATGTATTGAGCTGTAAAGAATTTCACTTTTGAATAAACATACTTTATTACTATGATAAATACAAAGACTCCCACTGTACCCCTATATCCAGATTATGTATTTATTCTACTAACAGATTTTTGAGCCATTTTATTTTCTAGTCTAAAGACTAAAACCATGTCTACATTTTGAACCCTGTTTCTTTTGAGTTTTTAACATTCTCTGGCTTGCATTTCAATCTTTATAACATATCGGTAAATGTCCACTAATGAGGAAGAAAAAGTCAAATTCAATGTTGGCAACATCCCTTCAGCATTACAAAATTAACTTTTAAGTTAAGGCTGCTATTAAATAATACATCATGTCAACTTTCGGTCAAGCACTCTCAGCTTTGATTGCGACTGTCATTCACCAAAAATCTCTATTAAACATTCAGCATTTTATGCGAGTTCATAAAAACTAATGGAGAAAACAGCAATGATTTTAACGCAGCCATGCTTTATTTATGCTCCAGCAGAAGGATTGGATTTTTTTTTTCATTTTTTTACTACAATCATAATTTTTGACAGCATAATATATGACTTTCACATTTGCTGTTAGAAAGTATTATTTGTAGCTGATGCCCTGTATTATAAATGTGCTTAAGGAAAATATCTGGTTTAAAATGTTTTCCACTCTCATATCAAAGAAAGGGAACCTGCCCACATCATGCCTAATGCAGATCAATGGGATTAATTTCCGATAGACTAAGGTAGGGATGAGTGAGCTAGGCCTGCTTGCTCATCTATGCACTGGAAAACTGATGAAAGGATGATCAGCCAGTGGAAGGACAGTCAAAATGTTGCAAAACATTTGGAAATATTATATTTTGGATTTATTGAGCTTTTCCTAAAATATCTTGTAAGAATAAGGGTGGTATTCATGGTTTTCATTTCAGAAAAAGGCATGAGAACATATATTGTGATTTGCAAAAGAGAGGAGGTTAAAGGTGTGTCTATAGAGGTTTTCATTTATACAGTCATTATCTATGTTCAGTAATATCTTAAGTGATAAATCAAGAAAACACAATCCAGGTTGATTCAGAGCCAAGTGAGAATTCTCACTCCTTTATAGAAGAGAAAACTGTCATTGACTTTCATTGACTACCTTGGGGGTGATTCAGAGCCAGGTGAAAATTTATACCTGGTAGACAATGAAAGTCTCCTAAAAGAGGAGTGAGAATTCTCGCCTGGCTCTGAATCAATCCCATTGAAGACATTGGGAAAGCCATTTGGGTGTCAACCAAAATGTCCTTAAAATGGAAGTAGAAAAGACTTCCTCTACTCTGCATTTGGGATGCCCCGCTGAGTGTAGGCTGAGACCAGGCAGATTCATGCTTACCTTGTCACAAAGCAGGCGTCGTACGAACAGTCAGGCTGGTATAAGGCTGTCAGGTTTTAGGCCTTTTGGTACACAAGATCTTAAATCATGTGGTACAGGGAGAGGCTACTCTGTACTGTACTGATCTGTATCCCAACCTGATCTGCTGCCATCTTTACCAAAGCCTGAGTTGCTGCATAAATAAAAAAGGTGAAATGGCTGTGTTGTGTTTTACCACCTATTCTGGTAGTACTTGAGATAATTAGAAAATTGCAAGTGGTATTTCCAATCCTCTCCATGAGAGCCACTAACAGGTCATGTTGTGTAGAGCTCCACATAGCTAGTTCAATATGTCTGCTACTGCACTAATTACTCCATCTGTGCATCTTTATGGGGATCTGAAGACCAGGTGGATGTCAAGGAAAGGGTTGGAGAACACTTTGGAAGTTGATCAAAAAAACTATTGAGCAAAATGCTCAAGGTGTCCAGAAGGCCTTTTCTGTGTGTATTATGATCGTACTGTCCCTTACTCAGGAGATCAAGCTGGATCCAGGGAAATGTGTATTTTACATTTCCTTTCCTGAGTCAGTGCAAGAGTGAAGGGTTCAAACACATATATTTTGCCTCGAGCTTGACATGAACCAATATTTTTGGATACTAATTGGAATTAGAATAAGCAGATTATGCTTTCTTATGGTTTATCTGTATAATACACAAGCTGATGTGAAGGTAATGCACTTATTATTATATTGTATTGGTTTTTTTTTCTATCAGCAGTAAATAACTGCCTCGAGTCAGCTTGATGAGTTAACGTAATACATTCAAATCTTTCAAATCCCCAGGATTATTCTCATAGGCAAACAGAGTATGTAATGAGTCCACAATGAAGAGCTGTTTTAGAAGAACTGTGTGTGTAAAAGTATTTTTCAGAAAACTGCTCTTAGTCATGGTATGCCTGGCAATGTGTCTGAGATTATACTTAAATTAGGCACGAGGCTGTATAACGGTTATAGAAAGAACTGTAATTGTAATGGAGTTTCTTATTTTATTTGATCAAAACAACAAAATCACACAGTGCAACTCACTTTTGGTGTCATCTGAAACCCTTATGAGGTACTACTACTTTGAATCTACACCTCAGGCAGTGGCTTCCTTCACTTCCTTATTGTGCACTTGCCATAGGAATCCCGGCTCACTAGCCTTCCTCTAGGCCACAGCAAACCCTTTATTAAAGGAGCAGTATCGCGAAATTTGCATTAAAAAAGATAAATAATTAAATAGCCACACAATAGCTTCTAACATGTGTATAAATAATCTGGCGATAGAAAAAGGAAAAAAATATATGTCTTTGTTTTAAATTGTATAATTACAATGGCTCAGTCCATTTGCTGAATAGGGGGATCTGCTGGGTTGTATTTAGTGAGCTGCTTCATTTAGCCCACTGGTCTCCTAGCAACACTTTACCTCAGAGGCTGACACTGTAATCAGTGGTAACGGATGTGTGTGTGTGAGGTGCTGCTTTTGTTATGAGACCAGGTGACTCAAATGTGTAAAATCTATAGAAAATAAACTAAACTGACTGAAAGCGACTGAAATTCTTCTTTGAATAACTGTGCAGGAAAAGGTATTAAAGTGGAACAAAACCCTGAGTTGCCGACCCTGAAGTCTATAAGACCCGGCCATTGACCTTCCCCCTTGGGAATCGTAAATCAGGATGCCCCACTGTGTGAAACAACCCCTGGATAACCACAGATCCCCCCATTTTTCTGGCGCGCTCACGCAGATAGTCATTTAGGCAGGCCGGGCAGCCAGGAAGGTTACTGCTCAGGTTCCCCATCTGCGTGCAAACATAGCTGATTGGATGAGAGCCCGCGCATGCGCTGTGGGACAGGGAAAGGTACGTTTTCACAGGCGAACTTGGGGATTTCACATATCAAGTCGGGATGCCCCTAGGGGCACAAAACAAAACTCCAGATAGTGAAATTCCTGGGTTGGGCTTTGCTCAAAACACACAAAGCTGTAAGAAAGATCATATGGAAAAATGAAAAATAAGAATATGAAAGAGAAAATGGTAAACTGAAAGATTCTGCAGCAGAGCCAACATGAAGGGAAAACTGTCAAAATCAGCTAAATGACTTCTAGAGCTTTTCTCTCTGTTTTATATATATAAGTTCTGGCCAGGCAATGTTGCAATGTTGTTATCTTATGCTGGACGGCTGCCACCACTGAACAGCTGATACTTTGATACATTGTTTCACCCCTCTTCTCAGCATGGAACAGGCCAGAGTTTTGGGCTCCGACACTCATAAGACATAAACACGAGCTATTAGTCTCCAGCTGCACAACACAGACATCATTTTTTTCAAAATTTGTAATTCGTACTCCAACACTTACCTACATTCAAAGTACCATTTAAATATAAGTCACCAAGAAAAATTCGCAATACTGCTCCTTTAAGGTTGCCACCCCCCTGCACCAAGCTTAACCACTAGGGTTGGCTCCAGGTTTATGGATTTATGGTTCTCTTGGGTGTAGAATGTCAGAGGTGCCATACTTTACTGGTGGTGTGGCATAGAATATGTCTGTCCTTAAAAAATGAGGCAACTTTTTTAACCTGCAGCCTCTGCAGCTGCCCCGCCAGGTGATGTACTGAGCAGCAGTATTTACTAATTCCACGTGGAGGCAGCTGCCAAAGGAACACAGGTAGGCAAAGGGAACGTGTAGTGCATTTTTTGTCACCTAAGGTGGTATTCCACCAGCGTGCAAATAAGTATTCCCACAGGGAGGTTAAGTGGACCTCTGATAATCTGACTGGTAAGCCCTTTCCAAGATGACCAAAACCCTTAATGCTCAGCCCTAAAGTCTAAAAGACTCTATCCTAGGGGCATCTTGGATTATTATTGGCGGTGCTTGAGCCTGATAGTGATGCACTGTTGTTTTGGGCTTTAGATGTACATAGAACCACACTATAGCCTTGAAAGCACTTCTGTCTGTTTAAAAACAGATTATGAACTATAGACCAACAGCCAATTTTCCTGCTGGGAATGGTGACCCTGTAATTACTTTGACACATTACTGTATATGCGATTGCCAACCTAAGTGAAAAAGAATCAGTTGCCCCTGACCTCTCTCTGCTAAGGATCACTGACTCTTTATTAACCTGGTTAAAATGAACCTGAGGCAAAGTCAAGGATGACACTTTTTACTTGATTACAGTAGTGAAATTGCCTTCCCATTTGCCAATATACAGCACCAAGATAGGTAGCGAATCATACAGAACCCCTATGCTTAGGATGGTATATTCGGATAAGTCCGTCCTAAACTTTTCTCATTGCTTATTGCTATATACAGATGTGTTCTTTCTTTGCTTCTCTTATGTATATATATATATATTATGTATATATATCTAGATATTGCAATACCAAAAGCTAAAGAAGGACACATATATAGCCATGATAAAAGCTAGGGAAGGACATAGTTGATTTGATATTGACATAAGAAAAGACAGCACATCTGTGAACGGCCAATAACAAAGAAGGGTATATATATATATATATATATATATATATATATATATATATATATACAGTAATATGATATATTATATAAATACATGTTATGTATACTCGCGCTCATAAAAATTTGTCTATCAAATGAAGGATTAGCTATAAAAGTTCTTATTAGAAGCCTGATGTTTAAGCCTGATGTTTTTTTATTTGGGTACTAGCCAGGGATTACTCATTAATCTTTCCTTGGTGCAAAATGTATAACAAACGTGCAAAAATAAGCACAAATAAGGGATCAAGTAAAATGGTACACTCACTCTTTTTTCGGGTCCCCTCATGTTCTCTATATACACTCTCCTCTGCTATTATTTCTTTCAGGATACTTTTAATAGTAGACTAGGACAATCCAAGTAAAACCCTTCATTTTTTTGGGCACAATGGGTTTTTGGCTTTATTACCATCTTTAGGACTTGGGCTTAGATTTTTTTTATTTTTAAGTGTGTATATAGAGAACTCCTAACTGGGCAATACAACATTTTTTTCAGACCAACAGAACTGCAGTGGATCAGCAGCAAGAGGTGGACTAGACAAGCAGTGGATTGAAAGTACCAGGCGGCTTCCCAGCGGGCACATATTGGTTAAAAGGCATTCTCTGGAAAGTCTGGGTCCTCTTAGGATCAGGAAGGGACCCAGAAAAAGGGTGAGTGTACCATTTTACTTTATCCCTACTTTGTGATTATATTTGCACGTTTGTTACACATTATGCACCAAAAAGGTTAATGCGTAATCTCCGGCTACAGGTATTACTCTAATAATAAACATCAGGATGAGGCTGGCAGGCTACTTAGCTTTTTAGCCAATTTTGTAAGCCAAAAAAATCCATTCTCCCACATTTTAAGACTAATAAGAACTGTCATAGATAACTGAACCTTCATTTGATGGATGAATATATATGAGCACAGAGTATCCATATCATGCATCCAGAGGCGTATCTAGGCTGTCTGGCACCTGGGGTAAAGATTCAAAATTGCACCACCCACCTGTGCTCAAGCCCTCCTTTAGCACCCCCCTGACCTGCTGCCCCCCACCAGCTACACCCCTGCATGCATCTATATATTATATTGTCATTTGTACTTATTATCTATTAGCACCTGGTAGACCACAGGTATAGCACCGCTGCTTATCTCTCATAGGATTCTCCAGCACGCATACCACTATATATATTTTAGATATAGCCACAAGAAAATACAGCTTTATATAACCACTCGCAACAAGAAAAGCTAGTTACAGATGCATATACCCATGACAAAAATCTAATAATGGACACATCTCTATTTATCTATAATAAAGCTAAGAAAGGACACAACTGTAAATAGACAAAAAAAAGCTTAGAAAGGACACTATCTTTATATAGCCTTCAAAGAATGCTAAGACAGAACATATCTGTATATAGTTACGAAAATAAGCAAAGGAAGGACATATCTGTATATAGTAATTAGAAAAGTTAGGGGGCATTTGTATATAGCCATTATAAAGCAAAATTATACATCTGTATATATCCATGAGAAAAGCTAAGGGTGGACACATCTGCATATAGCCGTGAGAAAAGCTAAGAAAGGACACATCTGAATCTAGCTATGAAAAACTTCATAGGAAGGACACAGCAATAGGGTCTGTAAAGTGTACAAAACATGATACCAAAAATCTGACTCAGCAAGAAATGTATGAAAGTCACATTGTCAGGTAAATACAGTCCAATCATCATTGATTATCATCAAGTTTGGAAAATGTTTGACACTTACTCTCAAAGCCATTTGGAATAGACAGGCAGCTTATACTGCAAAGCCTTTCAATGCACAATAATACAAAACATTCTGCCACCCTGCCTCTCACTTACAGTGCGTTTTACCATTTGAATTCCCTGTACACAAATTATCTAGCCGCCACTGAACTGCTGTCAATAGATTGGCATATATTACCCTCCCCCGGAGGACAATCATTCTTGCCAATTGACTTGATCCTTCTTCGTCATGTATTATGTGCTCGAGCTAATGTAGACCCACATGGATTTAGTCCAAAATCAGAAGTGACTATTCCTATCTCGCACGTCCATAAAACTTAATCATATCTGTAATTCAAGAACTCCGGAGAAACACATTGTATGCAGTCTTGGGTCCAAGCAATTCCCGGGACTGAAATCTATCTGGCAATATGAAAACCTTTTCTGGGGCTTTCTGAAACACAAAGGATTATTAGCAATTTGCCAGTTGCGATTCTGCATGCGTCTCGCTTTCCAGAAAATGTCTCATGCCGCCTCTGCCTATTCCGCTCATTTCAGCAGTGCAGTAGAGTCATTTGAACACATTTCTCAATTAAGTTACAATGCGCCATTTTAATGCCTCACAAAGAATGTAATTATTTTCCGTGAACCTCTAATTCTTTATGAATCCCACCGATTGATTATTTTCTGCCACTGCTACACTGCCTGGAAAAATGCTAAATTCTGCAGGCACAAAAACATCCTAATTTGCCAGTTTTATAATATATAGATGCAGCAAATGTTCCCTTTACATTTAACATGTTATAGTCCCTCTTTTGGCAAACACTAACTTTCTCCCCCTTGGGAACAGTAAATAATGAGCCAAGCACCTGAATATCTCTTATTTTACGTAAATACATTATGTATTCTATGAGAAACCGATTCCTTTGCTTCAATTTCTGGGTCATGGCTGAGTTGGAAAAGACATGTTATGGGGAAGCTTTTAGAGTCATGAACAAGCTCTGGTTTGATCAGAAAGCACTGTGGGACCACCGTGGCTTGCCGTGCTCACTCACTCTGAGAGCATTAAGGGATAAGGTGGTTATAGGACCACTTTTTTGCGTGGTCCTGGAGGAACAAAATTGAAAAGGGTAAACTGGGTTCTACCTTGTGCTGCAGGAAATGGAGGCGTGGGGCATGGGACATGCACCAGGTGAGCTGCTTGCGGACTAATTAATGCTGTTGGGTTTAGAGTTCCTTTCAAGTAATCCTACCTTGCAACTCTGTGCCAAGAAGGGCTGCAATCCACAGGGACTATAAACTAATCTAATTTATTCCCTATCACCATCAATGTGCCCTGAATACTTACCTTCTTCAGCTCTAGAGAGCTGGAAGATGGAAAGTCTATCTGCAAAAGAAGCCAGCTGTGTAATCAGCTAAGGGAGGTTCTCCAGGTTCCTACAGCAGGAAATTTAGGGACTAGAGGAGATATGTAGCCAGAAGGTGGAGCAACAAGGAGGCAGATTTGAGATTCTCTTTATGCAAGATCAAGTTGACTGCTTACTTGAATGAGAATTAATTGTGCAGAGATTATAGTTACTACTGCAAAGCTAATATGTTTTATGCAAATGTTTTTTAACTGACCAGTAAACCAGTTGAGAAGATAGACCAATGTTTATCGGCCTTGAAATACCATAAACCAGCTTTCCCTAGACATAAAGAAATGGACAGTTTAATGAAGATTCTTCCTTTTCTATTTTTTACAGGTTATCTGCCTGGCTTTTTGTCAACAATACATTGAGAAAGAAACATAATTTATGTTGGTGGCTACTTGCACTCTGTAAATTTATATGTTTAGTGGCTCAAAATTTTGCTCACAATTTGTGTTTGCATTTGCCTTTGTATGGTGTATGTAGGAGTGCTCGCACCTGGCATAAGCATATGTTTAATGTCTGAGGGATGGGAGCTGCCTGCACTCTGAATATGCCTATGTTTGGGTTCTGGGATACTTGCACTCTGATTAGACATATGTTTTGGGCCTGGAGCACTTGCACTATGCAAATGCCCACGTTTGGGGTGTGGAGTGCTGGCATATGTCTGTGTTTTGGGTCTGTGAATGCTTGCACTATACTATGCCTATGTTTTTGGTCTGGGGTGCTCACACTCTGCATATATATATGAGATCTGAGGTCTAGGGGTGTTCACATTCTGCACATGTGCATGTTTGGCACTGGGGTGCTGCAACTATGCACATGCTATCCAAGCTTGTCTATAGGAAATTTGCAGGTCTTTTTGCAGGTCTTGGATTGCGGCTACAGTTCGAGTCTACAGTATTAAATTTGAACGTCTTTACCCTGGGGAGGTCAAATATAGCAGGTACAAAGACAGCAGCACCAACAGTAATACAACTCAGGATGGGAGTTTTATAACATTTTTGCCATGCTGTACAATCTTACAAGCAGAATATTGTGAACAGCTTCACAGCTGATGCGTGAGTGATCTCTCCATCACATCACATAACAATTCTGCATCTGTACTTGTGATCTCAGTTCACAATATCAATCCCAAAATACACACCTTTCTATGAAGAGCCTGAAAGTTTCTTTAAAATGCAAATTGACAGCATGGTTCTACTGTGTTGGAAAGGCACCTTTTTCTGTTATGGTTTTTAGTACTTACATTTATCATAGAGTTGCATTACGCCCAAAAACAAAGAATTAAGTGATAGGTAATATTTTTACTAAGTGTTCTATTAGTTTAATTCTTTCTACCTTTCAGCACACATTACATAAAAGCAATCCAAATTATCTAGAAAAAAAAACTGAAAATGGCTTTGAAATGAGCCATGTAATTTTGGTTAACAAGATGCAATTTATAAAGTAAGTGGATACAAAATCTAATATTTCATTTTCAGTGGATAGTTAATCAGCTGCATTATGCTGGCTACACTAATCACCGGCAGGACTGCATACGTCATGTGGTTCTTGCGCTTCTTACCTTCCTGCATATTTCAGACTAACAGCAATCACGAAAGGAAGATAGATATTACCATGACCATCCCTGTAAAAACATGGTACATTCTAACATTAGCAAAATTATATATATATATATATATATATATATATATATATATATATATATATATGTATTTATATTTATATATAGTTCCGCTATTTCTGGGCTCTCTTGTTCTCAGAAAAGATGTAATTAGGTGTATGCTTAGGGTAAAGTACCATAATCACTTTTGAATACTTAAAAAACCGGACTGAGCCACCCTACAGAGGGAGATCCAGAACAATGCCCTGTGGGCCTCACTGCTTTGGAGCTAGTTGGGCTGCTGCTTTTAACACCAGAATTCATTCCCTGTCCCTTAGTCTCCCTCTAAGCCCCCTGTACCCAACCCTATTGTACCCACAAGCCAGGGAACCCCAGCCCTTAATGCGATAGGCTTGGCATCATGGATGGGGGGGGCACACCAAGGATGTCTCGGGACGGCCAGGGCTTATTTTTGGCCCCAGTCTATCGCTGCCTCCAGCTGTCGTGGGAGATTGACTGCCAAGTCAGTGGCGTTGCTTCTGCACTGGCAGATTGGAAAACATACAACATAAACATAAAAAGCAAAAGCTATGCTACCTGCAGAAGATTGGGGAACCCACTGCTGGGAAAGTAGGTGATGTTTTTGTTTTTAAATAAATACAATTGGTCATGTCCTGGCAGAAGAATTAGCAGGAGAATATTATTAGAGTTAACCTAATCTTTAAATAATAGGGTTTCAGTGCTCCAGGGCTGATAGCATGCTCCAGGACTGTTCGCAGAATATTAGAAAGCAGGCTATGTTAAGTAGAGGTCAGTCTGCCCCTTATCCAATCAACAAAGGAGCCTGCTCTCTTGTGACCAGTGGCAGGGACCTGCAACATCAGCTAGGCTTGGTTTGTTTCCCAGCTCTCCCCAACCAACCTCAGAGCGACAAAGGCCAAAACGATCAAGCTGCAAGGCCTGGGGAATTATTGGACTGAGGAAGCAGGAGAGCAGGCAAGTATCTAGCTGAAGAAATGCCCACAGTGTGGCTTTAAAGAGGAGTTAGAGTGAAGTCAGCTAATGCCTACACTTCCTCTTTCATTATATGGCTGCCAACCACGTCACTGCTGGAGAGACCAATCAGGTTCTTGCACATCACACACAAATGATTGCCAATGGTCACATGATTTTCTGCCTTACAAGTAATTAAGCAAGTGGTGAAATTACTTTACCTCATCTTTAAAGTTGAACAAAACCCATATTTTTAACTAAAATTCCCTAAACCCAATGAAGAATCCCTAGCCCAATGAAGAGTACCCTTTGGCATTTATCGCTGCTCCTGCTTCACTCTGATACCAGTTAATGTGCCCTGTTTAGCTGGAAGTCCCGTCTCCTCAAGTCATTGCCACCGTTGTGAGTGGCAATGATTTCATTATCTCACCTATACAGTTTCTGATCCCCTGTCATCTTACAGAGAGGGACAGCAAAACATTTCTAGTTCTACACCCTGAGAAAGGAATATCAGTAGAGGCTTTTGCCAAATGTATTTCATAGGTTCAGTGGGTTTTATCTGTTTTAAGATTAAGAGGGCGGCTCCATTACATCTCGTTTATGGGCTCTGTGTGGGCGCAAGATTGGGGGGCGTGTGCAGTACCTGAAGGGATGCAAGTTGGCGCCGTCCTTTAGGAGGTCGCCTGGAATCCGAGGGACCCAGAAGATGGATCCACTGACGTGGTGAGTAAAAATTGGCCAATGGCAAAACCGGAGTTGGGGGGGGCAGCAGATCAGTGAGGTTTGAGGGAGGCTTTAACCTTCCCTGATGTTCCTCTTCAAGGCACTAAATGGATATAATTAATTCATCCAACTATTTCCAACAGACATAACAAAGTAATTTGTGTTTCAAAGTGCTTCTACAGAAACAACACATTAAATGTGGACCTTTATTCAGGACACCCAGTTAAAACAGGACTATGTGATGATATCTTTAAACCAGCATAACACCCCATAGAAATCTATGGGGCATTGTGTTCGGCATGTAACTTAGACTCCAGGGCCGGCCACATGCTGCCCAGCCCCCCGCTTGGTGCCCCCCCTCCCTGTCCGCCCACATTAGGCAGCACATAAAGCATTTAACATAAAGAATTCTTACTTTTCACATCGATCCCCCAGAGAACTCGAGCCCCATAATTGGTCACGTGACCGCCGGCAGCCTTTAGTGGGTGAACAGCCACGCTTCTGGTGCTGGCAACCATGTGATCACAATAACAAAATGGAATATACTCACTAGATGTGTAAAATATTAACTACCTACAGCTGCTATGCCTCTTAATTAACTAGTAATCAATGTGAATGTTAATTACATGTATCCCAGCTCCATAATTATGCCAAGCCCAGCCATTTGAGAGATTCACTAAGAAGGCAATTCCTTCTATTCATTTCCACCAACAGCTGGACAAATCAAGGTGCATAATGGCCTTCTCTATGGCTGAGTTCCATCAAGCAAGTCAACATCTGTAGAAAATATATTCATTAAATACAGTATGTGTCATAAATGTGTTTTATCAGGACATACAGAAGCTCTAGTCACAAAAGACTGAAAAGGTTTACATTTACATATCCGCATTTTAGCACATTAACTGGAAAATAATTAATTCCAACCTACAAGTCCGCAGCTTCTTCTACAGGCAATGAAAACAATGTATGTCACAAAATCAAAACAGGATGAACTTCTTTGAGCCTAATTGAAGGAACCCAACTGGGGTCCGAACATGGCAAAGTTCACTGGTAGTGCAAAATATCACTGTCATCCTATTATAGAAGAGATTTTATATATTAAGAGGAAAGTGGCCATGTGTTCTCTGATTAACCCCAGTTTGGGACTCAAGGAATTACTACATTTGTGGATTAAAGGGTTGGTCCAGACAGGTACTATTCAAAACTTATCTTTTGTCCCATGTATCTGTTTTATCCTACTCTAGCTGTCTGATGGGGTCCTAGAACTGAGTCTCGCAGTGGGCAGACCAGTTCTCCATTTACTGGTGACCTCCAGGACAAGTGAAATCCCCCCGCATCAGTCACAGTGTTTGGAGCACAGGGCATGCTAGGTCTCGGAACACCCTCCCCCCTTTTGTACTGAATGGCGTTGTATGCTAGAATCACCATGACTGTTGCAGAGAGCTAGAATTTATATATTACCAGTAGACAAGGAACAGCCTGTTTAGGATGCTTTGGGGGACAAAAGGTGAGCATATTTTTGTTACTTATCTGCCATGACATTAATATATTGGAGCCATTAGGCCTTAGTTTTAGAAATGGTGAATAAATGAGAGTGTGCTTAAATGGAAACAACACTCATGCCTGCCAGGGAGGACAGTTCGCTGTTGCTATTACTCACCACTCCTGATATCCCATGCTGCATCATGGTCCCAAGTTACTGGCACCAGTGATATTTGCCCAGTGTGCAATCCATATTGTATGCTGATGGCCGCATGGGGAATCGATCCAGGGCCCATCAGGATATTTCTTGGCAAAGGTGGTATTCGGCCGGGGGTTTCGGATTCTAACGGGAGGTATGCAGTGTGGGAGTATAGTTTGGGGCATCCATCAAAGTGATGAAATCAGGACAACACTTATTTTTGACTGTTGCAGCAGAAGTGAAACCCATTTAAATTATAGGAATACCTACAACCAACCAAATCTTTTTTACTAAGAGTCAAATATATACCACCCTTAAAAAAGCCTGTTGTAATGACAATAATTGATGAAGGCACTTGATCAGGTGTTCCCAACCAGGGATATTCAACAAGGTTATAAACTGGCCTGTACCCCAACCTGATCTGCAGCATCTATACTTTGTCTAATCCTGATTTGCTCAATGACAACAAAACTGCTTAAAAAAAAAGCCAACATAAACTATTTATGTGAGTTTTATGAACTTTAAATAGCTTTTTGAGTGTTTTTTACATGGTTTTACGTGACGACCCTCACGTACAACCCTAGTACATGAGATCATTTGAAAAATGGAGAGTGATACTCGATGAAAAACAGTTGGGAAACCCTGCACTAGATGGAATCTGGTTACCAATCATTTCTGAGCTCTAATCTTATAACCTAGGACCCAAGGAAGCCAGTGTGGATCCCTGATCATATTGAGCATGGGTTTAGTTTAACATACCTTAGCATTCAACTTAGATCAATTTCTTGGGCCCCCATCAAATCCCTGCCACACTGTCTAGACTATTTCTTGAGAATAATCAGCTAGTTGGATTTAAAATGGATAAAACGTCTTCTACAGTATACAAATATGCTATCTTTCATGGTGCTGCAAGTTGTATCATGTGTGCTGGCACTGGGATAGACACGTTATTGATTAGCACATCTCTGTATTTTAACTCCCCACTACAATGTAGATAAATGCAAGAGAAAAATTGTACAAAAAACTAACATGCAGTGCCAGCAGAGGGTGCCCTACATTAGCATTCACAGCTGATGTGCTATCATTGGTGAATAGTCAGATGTGCCTCTGGAGCTATTCAAGAGTCTGCTCTCAGCTTCAGGGCCTTGGATTGGATTGGCCGCAGCAGTACAAGATCAAGTCTGCAGACTGGTAGGTATGTTAGTTTTTTTTTTTAGTTGGCTGCTCAATCCCTTTAAAGCAGAACAAAACCCTCAGCAGTGACCACAGCAAGCCACAGGAGTCCTGCAGCTGGTTCTGACCACAAGATGACTTATAAAGCTGAGCCATAACATGCTCTTCTCAACTCAACCGCACCCTCAAAATAGAAGCCATTGGCTTTATTTAAAATGTATAAGGTGTTTAGGTATAATCAGAGATACTGAGATGCTTAAATGTTCCCAAAGGGGAAAGATACTTAGCAGGTGCATGCACAGGAACTTTAAGCTCTCCATTGTGAAAATCACACCTGCGGAATAACACAACACTGTTTCGTCGTAATATAATTTGTATTTCAGAACAAGAAATATGTAAATTATAGAATGTTTCTTGTTTCCTGTATTAACGCATTACTTCAATTTGAGGATTAAAAGAACATCCTTTAAGATACCTACTGTTATCTACTTAAAGAGACTATCCTCAAAAAATAATTCTCTGAAAGCAGATGAGTTATAAAGTGTACAGAGTCTGTATAGTACCTTTAGCTTATTTTAGGTATTTTGAAGAAATACAAAGATTTGTTTTTTTTGTGCATAACACTCTGCAATCCTTTGGAGCCCTGCTGCTCTATACAGTATATTTCCAACATAATACCAAACAATGTTATTATTCAACATCTAATCCATTATAGAAGCCATTATGGTATAAGCAGCATGAGTTCTGTATGAAGGGTATCCAAAAGGCTGTAGCAATAGGGTAAAGCCATAACCGACGGCCCATATTTATCAATGTGCTGCCTACTCAGTTTATATCACTAAAGGTACAATACAAAGACTATTTAGATATGGATGTTGATATTTTTCATTTTTGAAGGAGCTATTTTGCTAAATTAACCAATATTAAAATCCTCTATAAACATGAGTCATGGGTATGGGTCACTTATACAATCTAACTAAAAAAATGTTTACTAAGCTTGTGTTTTTTTTTCTCTTGGTAGAAATGGAATCCAGGGGTAAAAGTTTTTTAGTGTACCATTCCACTTTTATAAAGGGTTTCGTATAAAAGTGGAATGCCTTTCTCCTGAGCCAGTCTTTGGGGAGCAGCAGCATTAACCAACAGCAGGGGTTAGAATGCAGCCAGTAGCGCTCGCTCCCTTCAGATTTCCTTTGCCAAACTGAGTTGTGCGGCAAAGGAAATCTTAAAGGAATGAGCACCACTGATTGGCTGAACAGCACACGTGAGAACCCGAAAGAGGTGAGTTATAGGGCAGCCCTTGGGAATACACTCCACCAGAGAGCATCAACACCAAGGAAAGTCATTTTCTTGGATAATGCTCCTCACCCCCCAAAATTCTTGGTCACACTTGGTCACAGTGACAGTGCACGCCTGATACTTTCACTGAAATGAAGTTGCATGCCAGGCACTGTCTCAGCAAAATCCCTTCCATTGCAATGAATAAAGATATGGGGGGGGGGGGCATGGTTAGGTGACCAAAGGATTCTAGGATGCATGTATGCCAGGGGCCTTATGCTGAGGCATGTTAATGCATGCTGGACTAAGAAAAAGCTGTTGCAGTGGATAAAAAAGTGAGTATAATTTTTTCTGGCTTTTAAATCCCTGATAAAGCCTAACACTGCTATAGTCACATATCAGATATTCCTGTATATCAGGATAGTCCCATGGCTAGCGGGGGAAACCTGAGAGAAGGGTCCCCAGAGAAGGGGGGTGCCCTGGGATACCCTGGGTGGGGATGGATTAGATTAAGCTATAGGTTTAGTGGCTAGAGTAGAGTAGCTGTAATTACGCAAGGAGGCCATTAGATGCCCCCATATGATCAGAAATAGAACAGATAGTTTAAGTGAAAGGCCTCCTTGCACACAAGGGTTAACCCACTCGCCTGATTGGTTACTTTCAGGAGGAGATTAGAGGAACAGGGAGGTGGGGCTGGAGAATTCTAGTCAGATTGAACTGAAGGACGTGGAAGGAAGGATCCCTGATGTCCCTGTGTGGGAAGTGGGCCCTGGTGAGAGAAGTCTGATATAAAGGAATGCAGTAATGAACAATTTGAAGAAGACGAACAACCACAGTTTGAATTGCAAGAAAGTGAAGGGATTTTAATTGAGGAAAAGGGATTACAGGTGCTGTACAAGCATGCAGAACAGTATCTCAAAGCAGTATATAGGCATTTTGTAATGAGGGGTCATAGCCCCTTAAAGTGACCGCTAGATGGCGCTCCTGTACACATAGGCAGTCAGTGCATGATATTAACCAGTATATCATGAGTAAATAGATTTTCAAATGTGTTCATTACTGTATTACTTTCCTGTGGTTGGTACACAGGTTAGAGGACTGAACGCCATTTGCTTACAATTCTTTCCTTTTACATTACGATTCTAAATAGGTGTGCTTCAACCATCATTGTTTTAATGATATAAAGCAATGGCCAGGAAAAGCTGGAGACCTGAAAAGGGGTACCAGACTGGCTATCAGCCAGAGCAGGTGGAGATCCTGCAACCCACCCATGAATACTTGGAGCCAAGGAACTAAGGAAGATTTGAAGTGTAACATGAAGTCGTTTGTGATGCAAAGATGAACTGCCTGTCTGTGCCTGACTAAAAGGAGGGACATTCCTCAGTTGAAACCTCTACTTGGCCTGTGTTTTGAGTTCCTTCTCCTGCCTACTGGACTCAAAAGTGATCACCAGTGACCGCTAAGTGTGATTACTTTGCCCCGTCCCAGGAAAACCCCCTAAGCTGACTTTGGAGGATTTAGATTTCATGGGGCATGCCCAAGCGCATGCACCAGGTCCTAGTTGGTGTTTATACCTGTAATTAACATTCATATAGGTATAGGTAAGAACAGTTTAATAGCCAAATCTTCACTCTGCAATAGAGTGGAGATTTGGCTCAGTGTGCAGTACAGTGAAATTGAATTAGAGAGTTTTCACAATGCTGTACAGAACAAAATGTGAAAGTATAAACAAAAATCTGTTACATAAAGGAATAAAAATAAAGAAATGGTCAGAAATTGTTTGCTATTAATACTGCAATAAAAGTATCCAACATATGGAACAACAAGCAGGTACTAATGCAGAAACACAGTCTATACCCACCCACATAGGAAGTAGCCTTTAGTCATTTTTCCATGCTATTTGCAGAAAAAGCCTCTGACCCTCATGGCTTTAAATCATGCTTCAGACTTCAGAGTAACCTGGGGCCTATTTCAAACATTTTCCAAGTCGATAAGTACACACGGAGCAGCCATATTGGCTTGAGGGCTATTTTATTGATCGTGGTATTGGTAAAGACTTACTTTGTCTTCATAACCTTCAGACTAAAACTTTTCTTTTTTTTGCCACTCTGACTTTTCTGAAAACCAGTTCACTTTATAATCTTTTGAGAGCCTACAAGACATGTTACAAAACAACAATTCCTGCTTTGTACATTTTCCTATCTATTGTGGAGATGAAATCAAATTTTCTTGGCTGAGATCAGCCGTGGATATGAGATAGCGAAACCACAAATTAGTTGAAAAACAAGATGAATCCTGGGTTTTATTCAGTGGAAAGCATTTATATGGCTTTCAGACCGCTTTTAGCAACAGACATAAAATAACTCTGCTCCTTCAAACTTTAAATTAACATTACAATTCTCTCTGTACAAGTGCCTCTTACGCGCTTACACCCAAAAATGACTTCCCCTCACAATAACAACCCATGAGGCCTTGCTCTATTCTCTGACTGTCAGTTCCCCTGGCTTTCATGACAAGTGATTATTGCTTTATTACTTAAAGATCTTTTAGCAAAAGTAACAAAAAACATTGTTTCTTTGATGGAAACCTCTGGCTAATGTGTTCCTCCTCAGAGGGGCTTTGCTGCTCTATGGGAGCCCAGAAAATCTCTCTCCAAATCTACAAAAATGTTGTACCAGCGCTGCCAACTACCAGAGAGCACTAGAGATTATCTAAGCAGGTTGGGTATGTTATGACCATAGGAGACCCTCTTTTGGACCAAAGATGTATGCTTATTAAATTAGAATTATGCTGTATAATATCTTAAATAGCATCCATTAATGGTATTCTCCTCTGCATTACCTGCAGTACTTAGTTTTTAGCCCAGCTCGCTGTCACAAATATACCACTATTAATTCCAACATGCTATTACATTTCCAAAGAATTTTAAAAGTGTAAATGTATTTAGGTGCTTTAAACTGTACAATGTATATTATGTACTGCATACAAGGGTTCAACACCCATCAAACAAATATATAATAACATGAGAAATCAAGTCTAAGTAATGAAGATGGACCTAACATATGCAGTGCCTAACAACACATATATATTGTTTTAAAGGTTACTCCATTATCGGGTAGTTTCTGTAGACCTTGGTCAAGCAGTCCCAGAAAGCAAGTTCTACCAGTCAACTACTTGCTGCACCCTTGGGCCAAGGAACCTTTTTCCTTGTTTAGTAACTAATTTCCTGATTCCATTTTGTCCTTGTGTAAAACAGAATCATCATCAAACTTTTAGTTTGTGGGACAGCAGAATGTGAAAAAGATGAATAAATTACACCTGACTCATGGGCCCTACTAGGAGTTTGCTCTGGAACTGTGGAAAATAGGTAGCAGTAGAGTTTTCAATTGAAGCTACTGATATTAAGTCACAAAGTCACAAAATGGCAATCGTCTGCCCTGCCTCGCCTCAGACATGAGATTCCGTCGGGGCATGCCACAGATGGGTCAGGCTTCTTCATTCTTCAATTACTAAAGTGGTAAACATGAAGATGTGACTACTGTGCATCTGGGTGCTCCTGAGCTGCTGCTGAAATATTTCTGAGCTGGCCCTGGACTGTGATCACCTACTCCTCCTTCTACTGTAATGTGCCATAAGCTCCATTAACTTGCAGCACCTGTGCCCTATCTCTCCCCTCTTCTGCCGTGTTTCTACTTTCCTTTGAGTGCTGCTCTCACTTGTTAGACAGCCATTTCCTGGCTAATGACTATGCAAACAGTGGTCAGGCTGTGCCCAAGATTGTAACAAAAGGCAACAGCAGTGATGTTGATGCTACACGAGGACTGGGGGGAAGACCCCTGGTCCTTGAGTATACATTAGCTTGGTCTGTAAATGTTTCAATCTCCAATGGTTTCATTAAACATTGGGTAATTCAACCCAATTTCGTCCAACCAATACCACTATCATTTTTAACTATACAACTGTTTTTAACAATAAAATAGAAAAAGTTCCATTTTCAACTCACTCTTCAACTCAGCTTAGCTCTTTACGCCCGCCGGCAATGTGCACAGAAGGGAGTCTGGCCTCCCAAGCAGAACCAGGTAATGGAGGTGGTTTCCAGCACAGTTTTGGCGGGAGATAATTTAAACATAGTATTTAATAGAAAATTTTAGTTTGTCCGTAGAGCCGCATTGTACAAATAAAGGCATTCCACACCCGAAATGCGTCACCTGGCTCTTGGGGGAAGCTGTATGCTTTGGATCCCGTTCCCCTAATTTTAAATGTACTATTAAATGCTACGTTTTAATTATCTCCCTCCGCAACTGTGCTGGAAACCACCTGCTTATCAACTGTTTATAACAAGCCTGTAACAAATGCAGTAGATGGAACACAAATGTGCTTTATGGATGTTCTATTGTCCTCTGTAGTAACTAATAATCACTTTCTAAAGAAATACTTTATCTTGAAAGGAAAATCCATGCATATTGTATAACAATGCCCAGCTACTAAATTTAACAGCTAAACTGGAGACTTTATTTGCCATTCAAATAAAAGTAATTTTTAGGGCACATTGGTATTCCACTAACACTTCATGTCAAGGCTACATTTCTTTCTTGAGAAGCTAATGTTTTTTAAATACAACAAAAAAGAAGCCAATAATACAAATAACAGAACAACATTATTAAGACTTATACTATCCGAGCAATGCAGCATTCAATATTTCCCTTTTATATGTTCCATTTGTTCATTATGGCACATGATGAAATGTGTTAATGGTAATGACTTCTAGGCATTTTGGATAATGGATGAGGAAACATGCTCATTCAGTGAGGCAAGATTGACAAGCACGATGGCTGGAAGTATAGCAAAGGACAAAAGAAGGCAATAAGAGATTGTTTGCTTTAATTACAGTGTGGCGCTCAACAGGACAGTTTCTTCTGGTACAGCCACGTAAAGAGGTTGACTGCCCATGACCCCAATTAAGGTGTAACTTTGGAATTACAAAAAGTATGTGATTCAATCCTGTTTTGCTTCTAAAGGGAAGCAGGTAATCACATTGCTTTAATGCAATTTAAACAGCCAACCAAGTTATGAGGATTTAACTTTGTATGCAACTGATTTGATATATAAGGGAGCACTCTTTATAATTTTAAAAAGGAGCAACCACCAGCCTAGAGTCTAATAGTTAGGTGGTCTCCCTCTTTGTGTGGAATTCAGATTTGGATGCCTCAATGTTTTAAACTCCCAGGATCATGCCTTTGGGGAGAACTTATGCCATCTGTGGACTGTGCTAGCATCCCTCCATTGCTGATTGGCATGGATATGCAAAAAATTGTCCGCTCTCCCTCAATTCAGTTTTTTATGCTTTAATTATTATACTTTTATTAATATATATGGCATAGAACACTGATTGCAGGGCAGCCAGCACATGCACTGCAGGGTCACTGGAAAGGTTACCAGCATCCAGGGGCCGAACCAAATCCAGATGCCCTCAGAATGAAGAACAAAACCCAGGCGAGTCAAGTGTTTCTCTTTAAATTATATTTAATATCTTTCAATTATATTTTTCCACTTAAAGTTTAGTTGTATTATAGTATTACTTTATTAAATATATTTGTAAAGTATTAATTGGATAAATATATATATATATATATATATATATATATATATATATATATATATATGAGAATTGGGCCCAGAACTGACCCTTGCGGTACTCCAATAGTAACGGTGATCCAATCTGAGTATGTACCGTTGATAACCACCCTCTCTTTCCAAGCCAATTTTTCACCCCAGTCCAAGCATTCTCATCTTTTGTACCAGTCTTTTATGTGGCACAGTATCAAATGCTTTAGAAAAGTCAAGATATACACTATCCAGTGACTCCCCCGTTCCAATCTTGAACTTACCTCCTCATAAAAGCTGATTCGGTTTGTCTGGCAGAAGCGATTCCTCATAAATCATGCTTATATGGAGTAATAAAAAAGCGCTATTTAAAAGTGCTTAATAGCTAGATATTTAATTATTTATTTTGCCGGTTTTCTTTAGCTAGATATTGACAGGTAAGGCTAATATTTATACATTATTAAATGGTTTCTATGCCCATCACATGTATTATATATCAATAGAAACAGTGCTGAGCTTTGATTTCAAATAGCTTTAAATACGGCTTGAAAAGTATTTGGTTGGATTTGTTATAAACAGTTTCTAAAATATTTAAATGGAATGCAAAGCCGGTGCATTATAAATAAGCAAATTATCATTTTTGTTTTAATAAGTCTTGGTAACGATCCTTTGGGTAAAGCTCTGAAGGATGTTGCTTTAAAAGGATGGTTGGAACCCGTCACAGTAAACAATATCAGAATATTATTAGTGATGTTCAACAAGTGATTTTCAAGCTGCCGAGCAGACTTTACGAAAATTACAAGGACAGAAGCTAAAAGCTGTTTCAGAAATTAGTTACATCGTTATTTACATGTTTTATGTTTAGAAAATATCATTTTTGTTTCCTTAGGAGATGCTGTGAAAATTGATATATTATCCATATATAATGCAATCGATATATTATCCATTGGTTTTTTGTGATAAGGGGCCTGATGACAATGGTCTCATTACTTTCTGGTCATTGTTGAAGCTGACGTTTGGACAACACTGCAGTGCAGAGATTAGTATAGTGTGTATAATATAGTAGATCTAGAAACGTTTTAATGTTGTTGAACTGTCAGCAGATGAAGAAAAGATGTGTTTTGTTCCGCTTCAAAGTTTAGTCAGTTTGCTAACCGAACGCTGTAAACAATCTTTTTTGAAGATTACATAGCACTTTGGGTGTATAAAATATAGAGCCCCCCTTTGTGAAATGATACACCCATGTTGCCCAGGTCCAGTTCCTGAGAGGTAATTCTCACCTGGCTGTTGTAAGAAATCTCCCAGAAAAGAAGGTGTTACTTAATTGCCTACACTCCTTTCCAGGGAGGTAATTTTCACCTGAAAATAGAGGTGCATGGTGAGAATGTTAAATGTAAACATTTGGTGATCAATTCTTGTTTTGTATATATATATATATATATATATATATATATATATATATATATTATGATTTCTCTACTGAAAAATGTGAGCGTGGCCCTTTGCTTTATGATACATAATCAGAATAATAATAATAGGCGGAGTCTGTGTGTCTCTGCAGACACAGGCATTGCCATCATCCTGGCTGTTGTAGTGCCACAGTCCAATGATCAATAGTGAAGGGAGGGGGTACAGGCTCTGATGTCATGTTATTGTGACACCTAATCAGAACCACAAGTACACAAGCAGACAGGGGCGAGGCGAATGCTAATAAGGATTGGGTGTAATTGAAACTCTAATTAGGTTTGTGGCCGAGGGTGGAAGGTACAAGGAGGGAAAGAGGGAACAGAGAGGTGGAATTGCAAGCTGGGTGATGGGCTCCAGCTGCAGAATACTAGTACACTTGTTCTTGCTCTGCTGACAAATGGGGCAGAATTATAGACTACTAGTGGAGCTCTGATTGGTGGTCTATGGCAAGGAATTCAGGTGGTGTGCGACTACTCATTGTCTTGTTTCTCCAGAAGCAGCAGCAGTCAGAAAGGGAGAGGGCAGCAATTAGGAGGTAAGCTGCTAAATTATATTTTATACACTTTGCCTACAGGGTCCATTTAATTGCCTGATTAATTTGTTAAACAGAAAATAAATGATGTATTGTTTCATTATTTAATAAAACCATATATATTCCTATTTAAAGTGGTAGTGCTTTCTATCTTATTTTACTGGGGGAAAGCAATACAGGTGCAGTTACCATGTTTAGGCAGAGCAGAAGAGACATTCACTAGCCTTGTACAACAGATACTTGACTTGTTTTAGTGATGCTGCCTGGCCTTGAAAAGTGTTTAAAAGTAAAAACGAAAACAAGCAACTCAGAGGTTGGCGGTAGGCAGAAAGTTTTTACAGTATATATCCAACTGCTAATTATTAAAGTCACAGTAAAGGCAACTTAAAATGAAATACACCTGCCACCAAGTGCAGATGCTAAAAAACTTATACCAATAAAATGGAAGTCTACAACTTCTCCCACCACCCAACTTTGGATCATTCAGCTCAAAGCGGTCACTAAAAGCGGTCATGCAAAGAGCAGTTAGAGTGAGTTAAAATATTAAACTTAGATCCAGGGACCAGAGGGAAATAAACAAAACATCTTAATAATCAGGAATGCTGCCTGGGACTTACTCCTGATAACATTTTTTTGTTCGCCAAAGATATCAGTAATCAATAAAAGATTCTGATTATATGAAAAAACTTTACTACCTGTCCCAATGATGATGTGTGCAAGCCAGAAATATAAGAGAGTGTCTCAAATACAGACAGGAACAGATCTTACTCAGAGGGAAAAAATAAAAGAAAATAAAGGATATGGTATCTAATTTTCTCAAACTCCTCATTTTCATGCAAAAAACAGCTGGTCTTCTATTGACATTTACCTGGATAGAACAGATAAGATAGAGCCTGATTTATCGGCACTCAGTGTGCGATTAAACAAACAAAAGAATGTCAGCGGTGGTGCGGCCACAAGCCTAATTTATCACTAGTGCAAATTTGTTGCAGTGCCGGGCACTCTGGTTAAAGCTGCGCCAGTTTATAGTGTCTTTGTAGGTCAAAGATCCCATAGAGCACTATGGGCCAAACTGTGTTTTATGCTTATAATTAAAACGGACCAAACAGCCTGACACAGTTGGAAAAGAAAGGTAGCGGGCATTTTGGAGCTTTCTCTCCCAGCATCTCAGCCATACAGGAAATGCAGCAGCCCCTTCTGTTTGCATGGGGCCTGCAGATGCATAAGCTGCCATTTTGTTTTTAAAATTTTCCACAAAAGGGGTTAGAAAAAGGTGAAATGGTTTATATGTGCCAATCTAAATGGGGAGGGATGCATATGAGCACTGTTTGTTGTGTAGGTCTGGTTTGTTCACACACATTGTTTTGTACAGAGCTTGCATTGTGACTTGCCAATGATGTAAACGCAGGGCCTAGATGTCACCAAATGCCATTTTATTTTTTTTAGCTAAAATTGTTTTTCATGGCTTTTTTTGCTTACCAATGTATAATTTGGAGAACAACAACTAAAACGCAGCCAAAATGCACTATAAAGATTGCACCATTTGTACCCAGCAGTAATATTCTGTAAGTGCAATGATGGAACGCTGGCCAGCGACAGAAAAATAAAGCGTCATTTTGTCACCCCTTTTTAGAATGCCAAAAATGAATAAATATGTTCAACTTGTGCTAACAGGGCGACCAATACTTAGTGCAACAATCAAAGCAACTTAAATAACATCGGGCGCTGTACTTCCAGCACCATTCTGTCCAAATAGCAGCGGCAAAAAAAGAAAGAGATGCCTCCAAAACTGGCGCTATAGCCACCAGAAAGATGCTAAATGGTGCACTTCAGAAATAAGGGCCATAGTGTAACAACAAGAAAAGCTGGACACATATTTCAAACTGGTATCAACAAAGAGGAAAGCTAAAGATGTAATGGAAGCCTCTCTTTGTATTTTTATAGGCATGGAAAAACGTTGTGAGCGCCTTAGAAGATGAAAAAAATTAAAGGAAGAACTATCTGTGCCAGAAGTCTTTACAAAGAAACTCATAAATCCAGGGTTGTGGCTGGCCTGTGGTGCCAGGGTGTATTTATTTTAGAAAACATAAAGACTAAACCTGTGAACCAGCAAAGATTGGATTACACTGATACACAAGCCTAGCTTCATCTATTGAATCATTTGACACAATGAACATTTCAAGATGCTTCACAGACTGCAATAGGAAGCTCACCATGCATTCCACCAATTATACACGCCATTTCAGACCAGAATAAACTCTATGGCTGGACTATTCTCGAGATTCAAGACTGCAGAATGGACTTCCTTAGCTTTAATAATGTTTTATTTCTGAGGTTGTGGACAGTGATACCTGTAGCTTTGGTAATAAAATACTTTGGCCCTTATTTATGAAGGAATAGCGACAGGTTCAGAATTGATATTACAGGTCTGATATTAATGTATTCATGTTTCCAAAAATATGGTTGTTTGGGGGTTAAAAAACTACTTTTAACCCATCGCCGCCAACGCTCTGGGGTTTAAACATGCATTTTACAGCGCGAGAATTTTTTGAGCGTGATTTTTTAATGAATATGGTGGGAGCCGGTCGCTAGGGCCAGTCGCTATCATGCGCTCCCATACAGCGCGGAACCTGTCAAATAGCGACTCCTCACCCAATATTCAACATTACGGCAAACCGACGCCCAAGCACAGCGACTACTAGCGGGCACTCTGAAAATGCCGCTACAGTAGCTCAACTGTCGCTACCTGCCGCTATTAATGAATCGGCCTCTATGACTATACATGACCTCAAGTAGGTGTGAATTTCTTTAAAAAAATCTATATATTCAAAAGCAACATTTGCAAAATATAGTTGTGCACGCTCAGCATATTCCAGAGCACCCATCACTTCAAACTATTAAACTCCTGCAACAAGTAAAATAAATTACAGAAATATTAATGCTATCAAAGAGGCTAACAACCTATTGTACCTAAAGTCAAAGAATAAAATGTGAACTTTTCTTTAATACATAATTTAATAATTCTATTAAACCAGGCACAAAGCAAATATAGGTCAGTGTGGCTCAGTGCATATTATTTAATATAGACAAGGGAGTAGATAGAACTCACAGTGCTCCCCCCAAAAGAGAGCATATGTACTGTACTTACTGATACCCTGGTAAGCAAAAGAAGCCATGAAAAATGATTT
The DNA here is from genome assembly GCA_027917425.1 of Gastrophryne carolinensis. Classification (NCBI taxonomy): domain Eukaryota; kingdom Metazoa; phylum Chordata; class Amphibia; order Anura; family Microhylidae; genus Gastrophryne; species Gastrophryne carolinensis. The sequence goes on from CM051236.1 coordinate 465,775,746, forward strand.
TATAAGAAAAAAATAAAATTGCATTTGGCGTCATCTAGGTCCTGCATTTACATTTTTGTCACTGTTCCAGTTCTATACAAAAAATGGGTGTAATATTAATTAGAAGCATAAAACACTTCAATCCGAATCTGCCCATTGTGCTCTATGAGACCTTGACCTACAGCATCACTATATACTGGTGCTGCCTCAACCAGAGTGCCCGGCACTGCGACCTATACAGCACTAGTGCTAAATAAGTTGCTAGCTGTCGGCTGCATTAGCACAGTCTGTTTTTAGTTTCCTAAATCGCACATTGTATGCCGCTGAGGCTGGTGCTGAGTGGTGCTGATGATTCATAAATCAGGCTCCCCATAATACTTTCATTTGCACCAATTGGCGTAGTCTGGCAGATGGTGGATAAATCAGTCCCCTAAAGTAAAAAAGTTGAATGGCTCCTGGTTGGTGGCTCAGCAGGGGGGTTCTCTTTTTATGTTGTGCGTACATTTGTAGCAAAAATGTTATGGTAAAGGGGGTAAATGCATCACTGGTTCCAATACAGATTTAAATATGTTGATCATTTTACATGAATTGAGGTTAGTATGTAAATAAAATAAGAACTTTTAACTACTCAATACTACACATTACTTGCAAGCAAAGGATTTTAGCATGTCTTCTTTGTATAGAGTTGGCAGGTAGAAGAGCCTGGAAGTAAAAGGCAACATCTGAGAATATTACTTAGAAAGAAACCACTATAATACTGTAATTTCCTTGTTGTAATCGTTATACATGTATAATCTATATACATATATAAGTAATATATTTAGTGAAGTTAGTTTAGGTAAGTATACTGGTGAATCCATCATGAGCATGCAAGTGAAGAAGCTCTATACGATTGTGCCAAAGGATTAAACCAGTGGAAAGTAACAATGAAATAATGGAGATGGGCAGGAGGGCCCAATTAAGTTTTACACCATAGTTGAATAGCTCTTTTTGTGGCCACCACAAACATCAATTTTTACACTTAACGGGGCTCTGTAGGCAAAGAGCATAAACTGTCAGCAGCTCACCTCATCATGGATGTGCGCTCCCTTCCTGTCAAAACACAGCTGCTCCTGAAAGTAGAAACAAGGCAAAAAGTTCTGGCACCCCCCCTAAATTCCTTTGCCATAGACTACCAATAATAGGGCTAAGCTGGTGATCTAAAGCTCTGCATCAGGCTGTGGACACTGGGGGAGCGGGAGAACAGGCAGGGTGCTGAGAATGGCTGTCTTATAGACTCTGCCCATTACGCTAATTAATTTGTAGCATCCAGAGCCAAGAGCTACGCCCAAATATTTGAAACATAAATCATATGGTGATTTGTAATCCTAGATATCTCCATTTTTTCTTCAATTTAAAAACGGAAAACAGTTCCGGACATTGCCAAACGTAGCCTGACGCAATGCCATTCATTCAATGGGCATTCCCTGTTTTTTATTCTAAAGAATTATTCTAATAATTATATGCAAAGTATTGCCTCAATGTTCACAGCACTAAAACCCTTTGAAAGCATATCACCTTTTCCCTGATGATTTAAAATGTCTAGACGAGCCAGTAATAATTTGTATCTACTTCTTTCAGAGATCTTCAGTGCTACACTGTCATTAATTTAAAAGCAGAGGCAAGCTGACTGATTTGTCCACTACGTTGTATTTCATAGATAGCAGTAATTACAGTAAAGCTGCAATTGAACAAATTCACAACAAAATGAACCAGAATAAAATGTGTCCTTCTTTTCTGGTGGTTTGACATACAGTAGTAGTACAATTTTATTTTATCTTGTGTTTCATTCCGGCAGCCATAGAGCTGCCACACTGTGAACAGAGTTTCTGCTCCTACATTAAGCTGAAAACAGTGTTAATGCTCTACAGTGTGTAGGTTGGGTGCCCGACCTTGGGTAGTCTCAATCCCATGCAGATTCAGAAAAGGTATGTGGTCCACACTCCATGCAGTAAAAACATTCCTTGTATTCAGTCAAATTAAAAAACATCTCTAATATATTAGGCAAACCTTAAAATCCAGAGTGACAACAGTCCTGGCAAGGGTTAATGGGTGCAACAGCCGCTAACGTGTTTTGGACTCGAAACCAGTCCTTAGTCATAGATAGTATGCTCTTATTAATTAAACCCCTATATAAATAGTAAACAATAGATGAATAGAACCATGAAGAGGACACTTATCCTGGGAATTGCAGCGATCCGAGCACCGAAGCCCACCGAGTGCCTTGGCGTCACAGCTGGACACGTGACCGCCTCGGCCAATCAGGTTCGAGAAGCTGCGCCATTGGTCAAGGCAAGGCTGCATAGCAACCCCTGATGCCGATCGTCAGTGAGGAGGCACACACTCAGACGCCAACCAATGACAGCAAGGGCGCGCGCCCTCCACAGAGGCCCACCACCAGGTAATAATTGCCAAGAACAAGCAAACGCCAAGCACCAGTAAGGGCTGCTTCTACATTAAACTGTTTTCCTCCTTAACACCCAATTTGAATGGAAGGATTTAAATGTTCTGAAAGTCTTCATACCTGAGTGTTGATATAACATTAAGGTGAAGAGTAAAGGTTCTCTAAGTGGAAAAATAATACTAAAGACTTAAAGGAGCCGCAGCACTCAACCCTGTTAGCTTGCAGACCAACTGCAAGCTAACAGGGTTGAGTGCTGCGGCTCCTTTAAGTCTTTAGTAACCTAATTGCCCTGCTGACTTGCACCTCCCAGGTTAGTTATAAAATGGTCTGAGCAGCTGCCACTCCCCCTTTGTTCATTTTGAATTTGTGCAAGCACATGGTGTGTGGGGTCTAGGCTGTATTGCAAGGTCTTGACCCTTCCACCCCATGGCTTGCACATGAGGTTTAGGGCAACCTCATGTAAGCTGCTCCCATTTTATCTCTTGCATTGTATGTCCCAAATGGGGCTCTCATAGATTAGAGTTAGGACTGCACCCATAGAGGCACCTTGGCGCGGTGGTGCAGCTTAGCATACTTCTGCAGATGTGTGTGACCGAGCCTCTGTATCTGTTTATGTTGCAGATATCTGGAGAAAGTTTGGTCATAATTTCTGCTCAAGAAAATTTAATAGGGGTGACCACAAAGATATGCGTGGAATGATCGCTACTGATCTGCTCATCTTTTATGGTAAGTGGCCCATGCACACAAAGGACTAGGCTGAGCAACCACTAAGCACAAAAAAACAAAACTGTGTAGTAGTGTATAAATACAAACTGATTAATTCAAATAAAATTATCCTTTGGTGAGAGAAACATGGAAGCTAATTCATGACCCCCTCCTGAGCACAGAGGGTGCTTGGTACAGGGGTGATTAGCAGCTTAAATTCTAACATTGCTTTGCTAGAAGAAGCATGCAGCTTGACAGACTAGTGTCTCATTTCATTGTGTTGTAAATTAGGTGATTGACAACAAGAGGTCTATTGAATAATTCTGATTTCTTGGTAGTTACTAATTCTTGCAGAAAATCTAAATAATTTCTTGAAGTTACTTTCATGGCACCGAATTTCAGGATGAAGCATGTTACCCTAGAGATCATATTATGGGAGCTGATTGTTGCAGACCTTCTATGATAATGCATAGAAATGACTGGCAGAGGGCAAATTGCCCTAAACCTAGTACTGGGACCCTCTTGAAGGGTACGTAGCACCGCAGGGGGTGATCAAGTCTAGTTCTAGTTCTATGTTGCCATGTCAGGGGATTTGAGAGGGCAGAGTGATAATTCATTGGTTTATATCCATTGTAAAATCCCTTACTATGCATTTCAGGGCTGCATAGATCTAGCTTCAGCACTATCAGCTCCAGTGCTGACAGCACCAAAAAATAATGACTCAAACATCACAGTGTAAGCTGTACTTTGTAAAAGCAGGCTCATTGGCAACGTACAAGCATGACTATTTAGAATGGACCACAACAGGAAGCTAGTTGGCTTTTTACAAGGTAAGGGAATAACTTGTTACATTGTACAGCACAAGAGAGAGAGGTTGCAGCACAAGTTTTAAAACTTCCAGGGTAAATTTTCTTATTCTCAGCACAGCCTTTGGCCTCCCTACAAGTATAATATGTATGTAACTTTTATTGCATTGAGTGCTAATGATTGATGAAGAATATGTGTTAATGCTATATTCCTACACAAAACAATAAGACAATAAGCAGTGCTGTGCAGAGCAATATGGAGCAATGTGGAGGCTGATTCACTAACACCAGGTATTGGCAGATGAGCCTTTGTATAGCGGCACTTAGAGCGACCGCTAGTAGACGCTGTCAGTGGGTATCGGGCGCTGTAACAGAGCATCTCGATCGCTCTAGTAACCTGGCCGGAATTTGATGTGTGTTGGGCGCTCTAACAACAGTACAGCACTGCAGCGAGCGTCAGGTAGCGCCGACTCAGTGTGTCCGGCACTCGGCGCTCCACACCATATTTAACAAAAAATTAATATTTAACTATATATTTATATTATATTATATATTTAACAAAAAACTAGACAAACACAGCGTTCGAAAGCTGGGTGCTCTGTTTTTTTAACACATATACACCAGTAACAAAGTGAAAACACATGGAATCACATTGTTTTAACACTGGGATAATAACACTTTAGTGCCAGACCTGTAATGACAATTCTGCATAAAAATAAGTCAAAAAATGTATAAAAATGTTTGTTGCAGCCAGGAGAGGTCACACAATGATTTGAGCAAAAAAAAAAAAATGTTACATTGTCAGACACGCTATTTATACACAACTAATAAAGCTCCATTAAAATTGTATGGGAGAGCGCTACAGAGCGACAGGTACTACATGGTGCTCCTGAATCTAGAGCACTGGTGCTATACGCTGAGCCGCCTGGATTAATATATGTGACGCTACATGGCGCTGTTAGAGGCGCTCAGCAGATTCGCTTTCTTAAATGTGGTTTTGCGTACAGCGCCCGGCATTCAGCAGACGCTGCTTGCCACTACGAAGCACTACCTGGCACTATCCTTTCTTAAATAACCTCTTTAGTCAATCTTTTCGCAGATATTTGTCCCGCTGAAAGTAGAAAAATACATTGCCATTTTCATTCCCCCTGATACATTGTAAAGCATATTTTTGCCATTCTATTTCCCTGTCCCCACATCATAAGATCTTGAACCCCAGGGAAGGTAATTTTATATATAATAAAAGATTCAGCGCTGCAAAAATTGAACAAATCCTGGGCACTGAGTCATAACAAATCCGGCAATTGCTGGTCCCTTCATGCAAACCCCTGGCAAGTTGGGAAATTACCGGATCTATGGCTGGCAAAGAAGAGAGGACAGGTAGTGCTTGTGGGGTGAGGGATAGAGAGAAATATTATTCAAAAATCACACCATAGAGTGGGGAGAAAGGACCCTACCCAAGCAAGCTCACAAGAATGAACAACAGAGGTAGAACGGGGGCAAAAAAGAAAGAAAAATATTTTTAAAAATTAAAGTGCAATACAAAAACAACACAAAATGTCAATAATTAATAATTGGATGAAGCCACACAGTAGAGCAAGATTATGCGTTAATATTTAATACTAACACTTTTAAAAGCTTTCTCTGTGGGCGGCATTACTGGCACGCTGTAGACCCGCGAGCTAGACAAGCCTTTTAAACAATCAGTGTAATAACCATCTCATGATTGATGCAAATAGTTGATAGGAAAGAGCAGACAGAACTTCTTGTAAATGAAAGAGGCAACAGCAGAATTAGGTAAATAATTCAATCCAAAGTGAACATTGGAGTGCAAGCGTTTACCTTGAAGACTTCCCGTACAACGCAAACACGCCAACACTAAAAGCTAAGCTGAATTAGGGTTAAAGAAGGAGCAGTGATCTGCTTGGTGCCATTGAGGAGGCTGCTAAACAAAGAATGCCAGTAATCTAATCTACTGCAAACAAAATCTCTGCAATCACAAAACTGACAAATCAAAAACACAAAAATCACAATATTGACAAATCAAAATCAAATGGTGTGTTTGAAGTACAGAAAGTCTTCCTGAATCTGGCTTGCTAATCATCTGATTGGCTAAGGCAGATATGACTCTCCACATTCCTGAGCTCACAGGTTTAAATCCCTATCTTGCTCTAATTTGGCTAATTCAGATGAAGGGATCACAGGTGTGTGTTACAAAAGCCAAACAAAGCATACAAAATGGCATGCACACCCAATATTCAAAGAGTTATATGTAAAGCCATATACAAAAGACAAACAGTTACTGACAGCGTTCTCACATGGAGAGGTCATTACTGCTGTCAGATTTTTCCAAAGCTGCTAATGAGCTCACCTGTTACAGTGGAAGGATTCTGGGGCATATAGTCAGTAGTTACTCAAAGCCAGCAAAGCCACACCCACTGTAGCAACATAGAGGCCAGGAATATAAAACATTTGGAAACAGCATGCTATTAACTATATCACAAGGACATCATTTTACATTTCAAAAGAGGAAAACAATAAGGCAGAACCTCAAAAACCTGACAAAAAAAGTAAAGTAGAAAAACACTTGAGGGGTTTCAAAATATGTGCAGAACCTCTCCACGTTTTTAGAGATCCCCCTTGCCTCAGCTGCCAGGTATACAATACAGTATAGTACTGTTTCAAGTGGACCAAAACCCACACTGGAGTCTATAAAACTCCAGGTCAGGCTTACTCCCTTCCCTGGGGCATCCTGAACTGGGATGCCCCGCTGTGAGAAACCCCCAGGGCCCCAGTAAATTCATCTTTCCCCCAAAGCCCTGTTCTCCCACAAGTCAGGGAGATATACCAAGAGCGAATGGAAATTGACCCAGCACATCCGAGCAGCAGCCAGAAACTGGAAGTCCCCCAGGATCCCTTGGCAAGAAATAATGAATAGAATCTTAGAGGCCGATTCATTAATAGCGCCAGGTAGCGACAGATGAGCGACAGTAGCGTTATTTTCACAGCGCACGCTAGTATTCGCTGTGCTTGGCCGTTGTTCGGCTGTTGACAGCGACCCCGTCGATGTGCGGTAATGTTGAATACGGGGTTAGGAGTCGCTGTTTGACAGGTTCCGCGCTGTATGGGAGCGCATGACAGCGAATGGCCATAGCGAACGGCTTCCAGCATATTCATTAACAAATCACGCTCAAAAAATTCTCGCGCTGTGAAATGCATGTTTAAACCCCAGAGCGCTGGCGGCGATGGGTTAAAAGTAGTTTTTCAACCCCCAAACAACCATATTTTTTGAGAAAAAAAAAAACATGTTTTTCAAAACATTTTGTAATATGAATACATTAATATCAGACCTGTAATATCAATTCTGCACAAATTTTTTTTTTTTGTTTTTTACCTTAAAAAAAAGATCTAACATTGCAGAAGTGGTCACAGAATGTTTGACATTTAAAAAAAAAAAAAAAAAAAAAACATTAATAGCAATTAATTAAGAATATTTAAAGATTGCTCCATTGAAATGCATTGGAGAGCGCCAGGTAGCGAGAGGTCATACCTGTCGCTGTTCAATGTCGCTCGCTGGAGCTGTGGGGTGAGGCTGGAATTAATGATGAATGATTCGCTATCTGGTGCTCTGTCAGTCGCTAAGCAGGATCGGCTTGATAAATGTGTGATTGCGGAGGGGAGCCGGCGTTCTCGTGGCGGTGAGCGTCATTACCGTTCGCTCACCATTCGCTACCTGGCGCTATCCCTTGTTAAATAAGGGCCTTAGATACCCTATGTAACGAGAAACTAACAGCAATCAAAAACGACACATATGACAGCTACCTCAACGTTTGGGATCCCTGGTTAGAGTACACAGGTTTTGGTCGGCATCAATCAGACCCGGTTCACCCGGTCTAAAGTGGTGGCAGCATTAATCCCCACAAAGGGCCTGGGTTCCCAACCTAGTCTCCCCCCCTATCCCCCCCCTTCCCATCTCCTCACTTTTTTTTGTATTTCCCCTCTCTTATCTTATTCATCCAAAGTCAGAGTACATACATTAGTTATTTTACGAGATCGTTATCCCCTGCACCGGTGAAATAATGCGCACTTCACACAGCATCCACATAAGGTGGAGTGAACCAGTAGATCAGCGCATAATGTAGTCCAAATACCTGCTGTTATTCTACATGAGAAGAAATTTAATCAGGAAACAGTTGTCCATTTTACAAGATTTGTCAATTTTTTATAACTCTTATAACTACTGTCCACATTAGTATTAAGGTCTATTCTCTCTAAAGCCTGTACACTCATCACCAGTGCATATAGTACTGCCTGACTTTTATGTCTACTTTTTGTAAAACCCAATAAAATCTTTGTAAATGAAAGAAATTCACCTTTCCCCCAAACCCACGGCCCTGCCTGCTGCAACTGAATGGCTGTGCGTGGCCGAAGGGAGGAAGTGATGTCACGTGGCACTTATAAGTGTGGCTAGGGACTCAATTCAGCTTCTCTATCCATGCAATAATATAAGTGGCAGCACCTGCACCGTGGGCTTGCAGAGGAGAGGTGTGTTAGATTGGCGTTCTGGGGGGTTTCACACAAGGGGAACAACTTAGAAAAGTGTGACAAATCCCATGTCTAAGATATAGGAGGTTGATTCAGCACCAAGTGCAAAAAGTGTGCCTGAGAAGAAAAATAAATCAGACCTGGACTTTTTACACCTTGTGCTAAATCACCCCCTAGGTAGACAATCAAAGTGAATGGCAAGTCTTTATACCAAAAAACAGTGCTGTGCACTTGTTGCTGAATCATTCTCGATTAAGTACCTGTGTAAAAAGTGCGCTCCTTTTTTTCCATTAAAATTTACCATTCACTTTCATTGTCTACCCTCGGGTCAATATTTATCACTATTTACTATATACTTCTACAGCAGTATTGGGGTGGACTTTCTGGCACTTGCCACATTCAGACGGGCAGGCTGATTCATCACTAACGCCAGGTAGCGTCAGATGAGCGTCTGTAGCAGGCATTTCAGAGCGCCCGCTAGTAGTCGCTGTGCTCGGCCGTGGTTCGCTACTTTATAGCGACTCAGTTGCTGTGCAGCAATGATGAATACATTGTGAGGAGTCGCTATTTGACCAGTACAGCGCTGTATGGGAGCGCATGTTAGCGACTGGTCAGTGCGACAGACTCACAGCATATTCATCGAAAAAACAGCCTCACACAACTCCGCCGCGCTCAAAAATGCTTCTCTAAAGCCCAGAGCGCCGGAGGCTGTTTGATTAAAGTCTGTTTTTTAGCATGTATCCACCAGTAACAAAGCGAAAACATATGGAATTACATTGTAATAACATTGTAACATGAACACATTAATGCCAGACCTGTAATGGCAATTCTGCTGAAAGTTATAAAACATGAAAAATATTTGCAATAATGGCTTTTTCTAGGCCAGGATAGGTCACAACATTATTTGAGATTTCAAAAAAAAAGAAAAAAACCCTGTGTAAAAAGAAATTAAAGAACGTCCATTGAAATGTATGGGAGAGCGACAGCTAATACCTGGCAAGGCAGAACACCGGCGCTGTTATCTGAGGCTGGGATAATGATGAATCGGACGCTACATGGCGTTATCCCAGTCGCTCAACAGATTCTGCTTGATAAATGTGTAATTGCGTGCCATATCCAGCGTTCACCTGTCGCTACCTCTCATTTACAAGCCACTACCTGACGCTATCCCTTCATGAATAAGGGCCTTAGTTTTAAAGCTTTGGAATTTTAATGGTGTACATACGGCGAGAAATAAGAACATTTACTTCAACGATAATTAAAATATTTAAGTCTTTGAGACAGCAGGCAGGCAGTACAATCACCTTATAAGGGATTTAACAGAAGGATGCAAATGGTTTTATCCTCATTTTTTAGTTACATAACAATATTTACTGTTTTACCCATCTGTTAATATACTTTTTGTATCGTACAGGCTCCTATGTTTCGTACATGCTCCTACTTCTGAGCAAAAACAAATCTGTGTATTTTGCCAAAAAGTTCCTTCTTTGTTTTAGCCAAGCTTTTTTTCAAATCAAGTGAATAAGTGAAATGTCTGTTTTCTTAAGGTGCTCATCATGGTTTTTTTTTTCCAATTGTAAAGCTAGACTAAGAAATTCCTACCACCAAAAAAATGATGTACTGTAGCCCTGCACCAGCTCCACAAACCTGCTGGTGTTACCAGTACATACTGCAGAGTACATACAAAGATTTCTTTGGCTAGTGAAATTTGTACATCAGAACAAATTACTGTATTTTTCACTCCATAAGATGCACCCAACCATAGACACACCCAGGGTTTAGAGGAGGAAGATAATAAAAAAATATTCTGAACTAAATGTTGTGCTAAACCCCCCCTCTCAATCAGCCCATACCAGGCATTGTGCACAATTCTCCTTACAGACAGTGAGTGGCATCCCCCATTACAGGCAGTGTGCGACATCCCTCATTACAGGCAGCATGTGGCACCCTCTATTACAGCCAGTGAGTGGCATCCCCCATTACAGGCATTGTGCGACATCCCTCATTACAGGCAGCATGTGGCACCCTCTATTACAGCCAGTGAGTGGCATCCCTCATTACAGCCAGTGAGTGGCATCCCTCATTACAGGCAGTGAGTGGCATCCCTCATTACAGGCAGCATGTGGCACCCTCTATTACAGCCAGTGAGTGGCATCCCTCATTACAGGCAGTGAGTGGCATCCCTCATTACAGGCAGCATGTGGCACCCTCTATTACAGCCAGTGAGTGGCATCCCTCATTACAGGCAGTGAGTGACATCCCTTACTACAGCCAGTGAGCAGCATTCCTCATTACAGCCAGTGTGCCAGGGAGTGCAATGGAGGGCCAGTGGGCAATAAGTAGATAAACTTACACTTGCTGCCTGCTGGTCCCCCAACGCCCAGTGCTCCACACATACAAACAGATACAGAAACAAAGGCATACACACACACAGACAGGGATGGACACACAGACATACCAGATACTTCTTTTTCAGGGTGTAAGAAATAGATTTTTTCCACTTCAGAAATGTCTTTGAACACTGATTTTTTGTTTTGTCCCTCTCTGTGAACTGGCAGATGATCACTCATTGCAGTCAGGTGATGCAATGACATCACATGTTATTAACAACAGGGGAAATAACTTAAATAGTACTAAAACAGGGGACATTGGCGTGAAGCAGAGTGAAGCAGGAGCAGAATAAATTGCCAAAAGTTACTCTTCATAGAGGGGAGCAATTCAGGGGATGTTAAAAATGTGGGATTTGGTCCACTTTAACATAACATTTTTGAGAGATGGGTGGATCTAGGGGAAAAAAAATATTTTTGAACCTGGTAGTCCTTAAAGATGGTACCCTAGGAGTGTCCTGGCTGCTAAGAATTATGCATAATCTTCACTGCTCGGGTCCTAATACAGATAAATAAGAGATCTAGGAGCGATGACAATTAAGATCCAATCATTTCAATAGTTCTGATGATCTCATAGCCCTTTATTTCTTGCCCATGTCTCACTTTGTAGCATTAGCAAAGCAAATTGTAAAAAAACACAGCTCTGATTACAGAATTGTAAAACAGGCTCATTTGATTTTAGGGAAGTCTGAACCTTTTGAATTGTCCAAAGAGGAACAGCCTTTTATGCATTTGTTCAGGATAGTGTTTTATGTTGTTTTAGACCTTAGATTTTGGGTTATGCTGATACCAAGGAATTTGGTTTCCATCAATCTTTTCACCGCCTTTCCATAAATAGAAACAAGGGGATGGTGGTGTGTGTGTCTTACGGTCAACCACCATTTCCACTGTATTAATTATATTTATTATCAAATTATTGTTGGTGCACCGATGACTAAGCTTTCCACTCACTTTGGTAGGCCTGTTTGTTGTCCTTAAAATTACTCCCACTTTATCTCTATTAGGAGCTCTGTAAAATGAGCCATGGCTGAGCTAGAAAGTTGGTGCACCTTTAGGAGAAAAGATCTGTGGTCAGAGAAAGCTGTGGCTTTCCATGCTCACTCCTGTTGACAATACCAGGGGACAGACTGGCTGTTTGACCACTTTTTTTGCATGGTCCTAGAGGAGAGCAAAGATTTGGAGCCGTGCTAAGGCTTCTACATGGAGGACAGGCACATGGGACAGGCTTCAGGTGAGCTGCTTGCTGCCTTATTATTGTCATTGGGTTTACAGTCCCTTTGCAGACCAATCATTTTGTTTTCTAAGTAAAATATATTTGTATGCATCTTAATGTTTAAGCAGGCCTTCTTTTGAAAAGCAACAGGTTTTCTGCAGGCTGTGAAGCTAAGTACATAGCAGGGTGCTTTATAAAGGAGTGTTGCTGTCCTTTAAAAAGTAGAAATAAGTACTGTCATTTTCCATCAAGAACTATCTGCTCCTCCCTCACATCATCATTAAATATGTTTATACACTAAAGCAAATTTGTGAACCCTTGAGAAAATCATTACAACAGCCAATAGCTTTTTGAGCAGATGACAGAATAAACTAAAAAATGACACACCAAGGAGATGTTGAAATTACTCCTTTTTAAACTTAGATAACTCATTGATGAGCCAGGCTCTGGTGCGTATGCGAAATCTCAGCCTATTGTAACATTTCTTGTCCCTGACGCCCAATTTTTACTCCATTATAAAATGTCGACATAGGCTATACTCATTATCATTATAATGAGCTCACATTAACAGTATCACCTTGGGAATCCTTTCTGCAAAGATCTCCGACAGTATATCAAGTTGATTCCGACCCACAGCAAGTTTATAAACCTGGAAATAACAATGGCCTACTTAAGTCTGGCAGTGTTCCAGGGTGAGCCTTTGGAGAGGACAGGATAAGCTTGAAGCTGATGACCTTCTAAAGTTAGAACTGAGTAGTGAGCAACGAGTGTACAGTTACTTTTAAGGTAAAGGGTCACTGGAAAAGGGTAAAGAATGGTAAGCTCTTATAAGGCAAGAAAAACATCCATGTGAATTGCCTTTTTTCCTACTAGGATATTAGGAAAAACTCTATTAGCCACAGATTAGTGAACTGAATGTTCTGAACTGAACACAGAGAACATTTCTGTTGAGATGCACTGATTTAGAGTCGGTTGGGCTGCTGATTGAAAAACTCACATCCAATCTATGCTATCATAGCCTCATCCAGTGGCGGACTGGGGCCAAAAATCAGCCCAGGATTTTAATAGCAACTGGCCTGCCGATGACCAACCAGTGGCATCTCTGCTGCTTCCTAGCCTGTCATCCAGTGTGCTCCAAGACTGAGGCTGTAACATTCATGGGAGGACATGGGTTGGGGTTGTTTGGGTAAGGGGATAAAGTGATGAAGGGGATGGGGGGCTGGAATTGAATGGGAGTGTTAGTAAAGGTAGCAGCCCAGACAGCCCCAAAGCAGTGCGGTCCACTGGGCATTTGCCCGGGTCTCCCTTTGGCCAGTCTGCCCCTGGCCTCAACAGGTGAGGGCACTTTTGAAGGGTTGTAAAATGGTGAAATATATGAAGGGAGAGCATTCAAAAGGAGTGGAATAGTGTGTGCGATGTCCTAAAATGAAAGTGGGAGGAGGTGATCACACAAATAGGGGGTCCTGGGTGGAGTGGCAGTTGCTTCTGGGTTGCTATCTTTATATTAAAGATTAGAAATGAGCAGACTTCTGAATCAAACTTTTATGGATTGCTCATCTAGGTTTAAGAAAAAAATAAACTCACCTGTTCCAGATGGCAGGCTTCCTCTGGCCCCATTTCTCGGGCGGCGGATGGGGTGTTGCTTTCCTTTGTCTGGCTGCTTGGGCAACAGGTGGTGTTGCCGGCATCTCCTGCCCAGCTTCTCGGGCGGCGAGTGTCAGCTTCCCCCGTCCAGCTTCTGGGGCATTGGGTGGGGAGGCAGGCTTTCCTCACCAAGTGAGGGTGCTTTCACCTTAGGTGGCGGGTGGAGCTGCCAGCATAAAATAAAAACTTCCCTCCATTCTCATTCCAACCTGCCACTCTGGCCTGGCTGCGGGTGGTGTGCAGGACAGAAACCAGCTTGCATTGATGACAGTGTACCTGCCGCCTCTGCCCCCGCCCCAGGAAGCGGGAGAAGCCGTCTGTGCTGTCAGGTGTGTAAGTCGGCTTCTGCCCTGCACACAACCCACAGCCGGAGCAGAGCTACAGGGCAGCAGGGGAAGCCAACTGCACTGTCACTGGCAGTCATCCGCCACTGGACCCTGGGGAGCCAAGGTGCAAGTAAGTGACAGTAAATTTCAGGGTAAATTCAGCTTGCCACAAATAATTTGGAGAGAAGTGAGTGTAGATATGGAAGAGACAAGCAGCAAAGTTCAGAATAGTTTGGAGAGATGATTTTCTGTTTGCTGATGGACCACAAAGAAGGTGTTGCAGTAGTAGAATTTTAGTGGAGTGAGAAAAAGACAGATGCAGGTGATGTTTTGGAAATTATAGGAGGTGGCCAGAGACTCGATGTGTGTTATAGTATGTCCAGTAAAACACCAAGACATTTTGCTAGCGGAGTTTTAGTGATTGTAATATTATTGACACATACAGATGTGGAATTCCAGAGTGATGCCTCCATCACACACATAACTGCTATTCAGTGTAGCTCCGCAGGGACTTGCTGGACAGCTTTTTGCAGTGTGACAGCAGCACTTTGTTCTGTTTGTTACATTGTACAGCGAGAGGAGAGAGGCTGCAGCATGAATTTTAAAGTTTCCAGCCTGAGTTTTACTACAACAGGTATTGCTGCCTCTGTATTGTTAGATTAAGGAGAGAAGCAGGGATGGATTGTAGGAAAACAAAATTCAGTTTTGTCCTTGTTCAAGGGAGCGAGGCGTGACTAAAGAGATAGCTGTGAGACAGACATGTAAAACATCACCCTAGAGAACATGTAATTTAAATTTATCAATATGCCCAACCTGAGAATTTTTAAGTCCAGGAACTGTTGCAAAACATTGTTGTTTTCCTAACTGTTCTCCATTTATGAAAAATCAAATAATATGTGCATATAATCATTGCTAAATCATAATCACAATAATAAGCAATGACTGCCTGGAAAGGTCTGAAGGCGGAACGCCCCACCAGTGTAAATATACAAAGAAGGTCAAATTGGGTAAAATAATTCACCAGATCCTTATTCCAGAGCTACTTTGTGTGCCCACATAAATGCCAATTACCAATGAAGTTTTCGAGGGGCATTGTTCATGACATCCTTTATAACACAGGAACGCCTATCTGTTGAACCCTGTTGCTTACTGGTAGAGCAGGAAGCATGAGTGTGGTATGTGATCTTGTAGCAGATGACTACAGAAACATGAGCTTATTAACTGAATATTGGCTTTACTTTACATTTAAAGTGGAACAAAACCTGGGATTTTAACTATCTTTTGGGATGCCCAGCTGTGTGAAACCGCCAAGAATGCCTATCAAAACTCACCTCTTGTTCAGGGTGCCCTATGCCAGGCATATTCAATGTTCAGCAAACAGTTCTGTGTGAATGGATGGCCCAAAAGATGCAGGAGATGCCCTGGGTGTCAAGGCCATTGGGGGGTGCCTTATCCTATTTTATGCAGGTGAGTCAGGGCTGTTAGTGGTGCAGGCCCCTCATCCCCCCAAATTGGGCTCAGTCATGGGGAAGAGGCACTGTTTGCTTCTACGGAAGAGGTACGACATGGCACATATTGGTATTGGACAGCAGCAGCACAAGAGTGGGAAGGGGGCAAAAATGTCTCCTTTGGATGTCCCAGCGGTTGTCCCTAGAATCTTTTAAATTCTTTTAGATAATCTTTTAGATTCCAAGGCCAGCCACACTGGGTTTTGTTTTGCTTTAACTAAAGGTGGACTAGTATGTGAATCGTCACTTTTAATGAAAGATAAAACAATTATCATTTACACCACGTCAAAATCAAGGCTGAACACTTTCTAGTCAGCCCAGTCACTCCAAGGCCTCTGACCCAGAAACACATTGTCATGTACTGGTACTTGTATACACCTATACGCCAATAGTGGTTTGCATGTTTAATCTATGGCTGAAACAGGTGGGATTGGTTAATTACATTTATTTAACTTATGGGACCTCATGCATGGCATCCCGGTGTCATGATTAAGGGCAGTTAATTCCAAATGCGTAGACGGATGGGAGTGCCACACATGGACTTCAGGAGCCTATCTGTCTTTATACTGGAATAATGGCTGATGCTGTATGATCTTTTATGGACAGCATTTTAAGAGGATTCACAATCAAGCTGCATATACTTTTAAGCACCACTGGCCCTTTGGAATATCTTAAAATTCTTATGTAGACATCAGTGAAAATGAGTTTGACACCCCTGATTACACATACAGTACGTGTACAGTAAATGTGCCCATACATTTCTAACTTATCTTATTATATAATTGACATTATCAGACATTGCAATATAAAAAAGACAACAAAAAGAATGTCTAAAACACAAAAACATGATGGTTTGGTTTACTGTGGACTGAGCATTGTGTTTGGGAGGAAGCCAGCTATTGTGATTGTATAGTTCTACAACTGGAGTTCAGCTGGATATTAATATTTGATGGGGCAGCCTTTGAGTTTCTTGCGCTGAATGCTCAGAAGGTCAGCCGTCACTGTTTTTACTTGAAGGTCAAACTGGCCTGAACAGGCTTCTTTTTTATCTTGTCAGTCAACGCCAGTCACTGCAAACAAACATGACAGATTCTCTAAACGCAAGTAATAGCTACACTAGGTGCATACGAATATGGGAGTTTTCTAATATGTTGGTGAAAAGCCAGAAGAAATGTATTTTGGTCAAAAACTATTTTTTGGTATATATGATTGTAAATGTTCTGAAACTGAATTTGTGATCATATCTTACCAATCTAACACTTAGCACACACATAAATAGGCCAAAAGGAGTGCTGGGAGAATTCCTGGTGGGCCTCAATGCTTTTGGGCCTCACCTGGAGTCGGAATTTGGAATTTACTCTCTCCGGTCGCTGCTCCTAACACCCCCCTCCAGTCCCTGTTTCCAATTCTTCTTAAAGAATCCTTAAAGAATCTTAAAGAATCTGACCTAAAATAAAAAGGGTACAATTCCCCCTCCCTTGGCCCCTACTTACCTTTTGGATGTCTGGGCCCGATTCTCACTCTATGGCCCGCTTAGCCATCGCTAACTGACAAGCACAGCTTTAGCCATGCTCTTCAATGTCCCACATAGCTCCCGTCTCGCGGGATTTCAAGTGGCTCCATTTCATAGAATGGGTACTGTGCAGGCGCGAGATCGGGGGCCGCTCACAGTGCCTGATGGGATGCAAGATAGCACCAATGTCGGAAGGTCGCCCGGAATCCAAAGGACCCAAAATATGGATTTCCCAGCAAGGTGAGTAAATACTGCCCTATTGTGAACCTGGAGGGTAGGGAACAGTTTGGTTCGTCTTAAAACCCCTTTCTCTTACCCCCCCAGTCAATCTCGTGCAGCAAGGATCATGATAAGGTGAATTGCTTTATTATTTTATTACCCAAATTGGGATTAGAACGCTGAAGGGAGGGTTTTCTGGGAGGGGGTTACAAAAAGCTTGAACTTTCCTCTTTAAGTACATCTGACTAGCATACAACACCTCAAAAACAAGCAGGGAGGTAGACATCCCACCTGCCAAGTGCCTGTGTACAAGCAGTGTCAACTGCATAAATAAATACATGTGACATTGCAACCTATCCTATCACAATCTATATACAAGTTCTGACTGTCTCTCTTGCCTCTCAAGAAAACTCCAAAATCATTTGGATTCTGTGACGTCCAAACTTCTAAAAAATTCTATTCCATTCAATAAAAATTGGCCCCTCAAATGTAGCCAAGTAAAAGTGTAGCATATTAAGGATTTTTAATAGAAGAAAACACTTTATTGTGGGCTCAGAAGAGTTCACTATCTCTCAAGGTGCAGCATCTCCAGATAATCCTATATTCATTTGGATTCCCCTCCATGTATAAGGCTAAGACTGATACACATTCAGTTCCTACCTATATAACCTGTCCATAGGAATTAGTAGTAAAAGAGCAATAGCATGTCCTTAAACAGACATCTCTGGGATTTCCTATGTAGTCACAGTGCAGAAGCAAGGAGTGTGTTGAAGCAAGGGTCAGTATCAGGAGTAAAAAGGTACTTTACTGTGGTAGTGCACTTCGCACTCCAAAAAAACATTGTGCACTTTTTAATATGGAATTGATCACTAGATGTTAAAGGCATTCAACGCCCATTTTCCTCAAAATGGTAGTTAATTTCCACCCAGTTTGGTGAGGGGCGGGGCATCCTTATTGTTGATGCCCTTCCACCCACAAATATATTACACCACCACAAACCCAAACTATTCATACATGCTCCATGTTCCACTGGCCAAGTGGTCCCGCAATGGGCGAAAGCAGTGCAGACCAAAAAGTCAAAAGCCAACCGCAGGGCTGCATTTTTGCCAGAGAAAGAGAAGAGGGTAAAAATATCTTTAGCTGACAGTCCTGTGCATGGTGCACTAATCGGTAAGCAAGAACCAGCACCCATTTGGTCTCAAATGGGCATTGGCCCTCTTTAGGATGGAAAGTTGGTCAGTTGAGCTTCTGGACCTCAAGTTGGTCCACACTTGGTACGACCTGCAAAAAAATATGAAACCAGATGCGGCCAACAGGACTAGTTGTAGAGTTTTGACAGGACTTTTGGTATCATAAATCTTTCTCCTTGTAGTTTTGTAAAATCCCAGTTCTAAGCAATGCACAATCTATTATAAGCCAACTCTCTGAGCAGTTTACACACACGAGCACAATAAATCAATGCTAAAAAACAAAATAATGCTAGGTGTAAGACAGAGAATGGGCCATTGTGAAATGATATGGGCGATAAAAAGCAAACAGCAGCAATTAAGCGTATATTCGAGTGATATTACACACTGCATAGAAGGATATATAAATGGCAAAAAATCCTTGTGGATATTACCAAATGTTGTTTACAGCAATCAGCCGAACAATCTTACATAAACCATGGAATCTGCTTTGCCTTAAAGGACTAAGATGGGATTTTTGGATGATTTACATACAAAGGCTTAAAAATGTCTTTACACAAATTCAAAGAAAAATGGAGGCATAGCCCATAGCTACGGTTTAGATACTCATTTTGTTATCTTTATTTTAACAATTTTTGTACATAATAAGTTTAGTACAAAGAATAATATGTACAACATATTATTTACTCAGATTTGATCTATAGGACTCACTCGACATACAGAGCTTAGAGAGCCTTATATTGGGATGAGAAGGAAAAATATTGGGATGGGATATCTCTCCCTCCTGCTGAGACTATACCAAACAAGATTAGTCGTTCTGATAAGCCAGGCAGCACCCTGGTGTAAGTTAAATCAGTTTACATTGTTACAGCCAAGGAGCAGCTGAGTTATCTCAAACTAGACCAACACCTGTTTTTTTAAAAGGACCTGGTCCTACAGACAGCTAATGAAAATAAGCTGGGGGGGCATCCAGAATGCTAGAGCCTCCCCTCCCCGCACATAACCCCCCCAGAACACCTTATATTCTCACCTTTACTACAAGCCAGCGCCGGGAAAGAAGAACATGGGCAGGTTGTGGGAGGGGCGTTCCAGTGGCAGACGCCGAGGACGTGACCATGGCCCACATCACTGCCTGTGTCCATGACCACATGCACAGAATCCCCTATACCTCAGTACTCCAAATATGTGTGAGCCCCGCAAGAAATATATGGGGTAATGTAAATTATTGTCGCGCAGAGTGACTTTTGGTGCGCATTGCGGTGTGGTTTGCAACCTGCATCTCGGTGAGCTTTTTAGCATTTAGCAACAAAGAAAGTCCCCAAAAATTGTTTGTTCCATATTTTTTCCCAAAAATGACCTGTACCTGTGATGGGGCATTTTTCCAGGTGAGGTGCATCATTTTTCCTATGAGGTAATTATATTTTTGTTAAGTTTGGAAACAACAGCATCCTATGGGCTATGCAGAAAACATTGGCAAATTCTTTAGCATAACCCATAGGGTGCTGTTATTTCCAAACTTATCTTTACCTTATTGCATATATGATGTACCCAACTATAAAAATGCCCCATCGCTGGTACAGGTGATTTTTGGGGTAAAAAGTAGGACAAACATTTTTTTGGGCACTTTTTTGTGTCTAAATGCTAAAATGCTCACTGGGATGTAGGTTGCAATCCATACCATGATGCGCACCAGAAGTCGTACTGGCTAACCAAAATAATTTGGTCACACTTGCTCATGCTGAGAGCGTTGATGGATAAGGGTGGACAGGGAGTGTCCCTAGGACCATCGGAGCATAGGCATAGAAATTAAAGGTGGGACAAAATTTCAAACCCTGCTACAGCATCTACAGCGTTCTACAGAAAATGAGAAGATGCACATGGGACAGGGTTCCCCCGGGGGGGGGGGGGGCTTCTTGCAGCCGTACCATTGCCATCACCTGAAATGAACCTTTAAGCAGATACATATTTTAGCATCTAGGGGAGATTAAAGGTATTCACAGCCACGCTTTCAGCCATGATAACTATGATAATGACAATCTGTAAATGATTAACTTTTTGTTTGTATCCCTTCAGAGAGACAGTCTAAGGTGAAATTCCATTTCCAATTTAGAGGAGAAAACTGATTCTTTAACTGCTATGGATTAAGTAATTCTGACCTGAATGAGTCATGTATTTATATCAATCCCAATCTAAGAAGCATTGATCTAACTAATGACTTGGAGATCATTTCACATTCCAATTCAGCTTTTGCTTATGAGTTCAATAATTTAAAAAAAGAGATAATGATCTGCTCATCAGTGCGGCATGATGCTATGGACTGCCCGCGTGTCTCCTCATCCTCCGCATCTCCAGAAGTGCCGGCATCCTCCGCGCAATCGCTAAAGGAATGAATGGCGAGGCAATAAAGAGTGTGCTGCTTCAGGCCGGTGATGATACTTTCTCAGATTCCTACTGACATAATTATCGGGGTTATCACTTTAACTTAACTTTCTGTCAATAGTTGAAATTACTTTCTCGCACATTTAAGGTTGATAAAAAAAGTAATCAGTATTAGAGAGCTTGGGAGATTGATTGCTATGTACATTCACAAGTGTTTATGACTTGAAGTATTGATATTTTATATTTTTCTTTGTATGTTTGTTCATTTGATGCCTTAAAGTTGAGCATTGTGTACAGTTGTTATCAGGGCCGGCTCCAGGGATTTGTGGGCTGTTGGACAACAGGGTCTCAGTGGGCCCCCTTTGTCATGTCACTTTAAAGAGGAACAACACACATGAATTTGACTTTCCTGTGTGTTGTTCCTCTCTGTGGCGGCATCCCGAATTGGAATGCCCTGCTTTGTGTACCCCCCAGTTTCACGCATTTTCTTCCGCTCCCACGGTGCAGACTCGGACGAGAGCGAGTGCCCTGACTGGCTGAGCAGCTCGCTTAGCCAATCAGCACGCTCGCTGTCACTCGGCTCTCTTTGGCACCGAGAACAGCGAAGCCGCATACCCCGCCCACCTGGTAGCCATGGCACAACTGTGCCACTATTCTGGAAGGTCGCGTGGACGTGTGCACAGCTAGGGGTGAGCATGGATGCGGCTGGAACGCACAGATACAATTAGGGCTCCGTGGGAGGGTTAGTCTTCCGGGGGTTTCACACAGCGGGGCATCTCAATTCGGGATGCTCCAAGGACTGGAACTCGGGAGTCACTCTAGGGCATCTGATGTTCCTCTTTAATGCTCTGTTCGTAGATCTGGCATACAGAGTGATACCTTGTTACCTGATGTACTTCCACACCCTGCTTAAACACCTGGGCACCAGATCTAAAAGATTCAAGGGCCACTTGTTTCTCCCCGTGGCATCCCAAACCAGGGTGCCCTGCTGTATGAAACCCCCCAGAAATCCACTATTCACTCACCTGTTCCTTGTTCCAACTGCACATGTGCGGGCTTCCGTCCAATGAGAGCCATCTGCCGTGACTATATCATTCATTATGGGCTACAATGGGGAGCATGTGCCGCTGAATCCCCCACACACCTGGCAGCAACAACAAGAGCAGCCTGCTGAATGTCATAGTCACATGTGCCATTGGAACAAGAAAGAGGTGAGTAAATAATGGCATTCTGAGGGGTTCACATACAGGGGAAAAGCCAGCGGCCATTCCTGAGCCAGACCACATGGGTTTGTTCCGTTTTCACACAGTGGAGCATCCCAGTTCGGGAAGCCTCGGGGAGAGGGATGCAGCCAGCCCCAAAGCCCCAGAGCCTCGCTATTCACTCACCTCTTCTAATGGCACATGTGTGGGCTCTCATCCAATGAGAGCCGTCTGCTGTGACTATTTGGCAGGTGGCTCTCATTGGACGGGAGACAGCGCATGCACCATTGGAACGAGGAAGAAGTGAGTGAAAAGAACCTTTCTGGGGGGTTTCACACAGTGAGGCATCCTGATTCAGAATTTATTTTTTGTTACACTTTCACACATCCCTGGAAAGGGAATAACCCCGGTCTTGATCAACTTAAATCAGCTTATCCCCCTTAGAAAACATTCAGCTTATCCACCAAAAGCTGAATGATTTCTACAGTGGGTAATCGGAATTTCATTTATGATTGAGCAATCACCTGAAGGTAATGAGGAGGGTGAGAGCAGCTTCTGGCTGCCATACACGGTACATCACTCCTATTTAACAGATGCAGAATGAATGACAGTATGACAGTAAAAGTTACCCTCTGTCTCTGTCTCTCAGGTAGTAACTCTGTAATGACCGCCAGCACACCTCTAGAGTCCCTCTCTGTCAGCGCTCTGCTCCACAATCACTGCTGACACTGACAGCATGGGGCGGGAGTCCATACGGGAGGGGGAGATAGTCCCACCCACCATTCAAACCAGCCAGCTAGCATCCGTGGTGGGTCCGGCAGCGATGCACAGCGCAGACACCCTTATTTTATTGGTTGTGCTGCACTGCTGCCTGTCAGTAGCCCCCCACTGCCCCGGGGCCCTCGGCAGATGACCGAGTGCCAGCACTGGTTGTTATGCCCCCAAAAAGTCTGTCTATAAAGTATCCAGCTCCAGGAAAGGAGCTAAATTAGCATTCTAATTGCTCACCTCATGCAGGTTGTGAGGGGATGTGCCTTTCATTCAGTAGAGTTTTGTATTTTCTGATAAGCCCTAGTGAACTTTTACCATCCTTCTAAACTCAGCACACAGCTTCCCTTCAAAAAAATTACAAAGTTGCAACACAGTATGATGATGTTAGCAGAATTGAATTGGGGGATAAGGTGGGAGGAAGTTAGTGTCTGGACAGGTGCTTTAATTTTTACACGAGTATGGGATCTACATTTGTGACAAGGTTGATAACAGACACAGAGGCCCAGGAAGAGAAGAAAAGTTGACATAGCTGTTGGGTGCCTCCTAGTGAAACAATTGTTTCAATTATACAAACTACACTAAAATGCTGCGAGCAGTAGAACATTATTATATGATTCCCCTTTGGCATAGTGGTAGTTTGTTACTGTCAGTGTTTATTAGCTGGGTTGATGTTTAATGAAATGATAAATGTGCATCCCAATTGTACATGGGCGAGGGGAGCTGACAAGCACACTGCATAATATGGATAATTGCCACGTGTGATTTACTGGGCTTCTGTGCAAAATCTAAACTGCAGTTTGAACCATGTTAACCTTGCCTGCTACAAGAACATCTATCACAGATTTATTGAATTCTATACATACGCTAAAGCACAAGATAATGAATGCTAAAGCAATAATTATTGATGGGCCACATTGAATTATAAGATTATCATAGATCTAACAGCACAAACTCAATAAATGTAATGAAAATCACTAAAGGCTATAAAGTACTATCAGGCTTTGCCAAGCAATGACTAAAAGAACTAATAAAATGAGAACATTGAGGCCATATTTGTTTTACCAAAGCTACAGAAATTGTAATTAAGACTAGTCTAGGCAATAGGCAGTGATCGCACAGAGGGCCTTGTGCTCACCCTGTCTATTACCACATCAAATATAAGTAAAATTGCCTTCACCCAAAGGTCACAGTTATAGACAAAAGGTGTTGCTCAGTGTTGGGAGTGCTGCATGGTGACACCTGTGACAACCAATGTTAAAGTGGACCAGTAAGTGCTAACTACAGCCCTGGAGTCTGAAAGACTCAAGTTCCAGCTGCTTAACTCCCTCCAGGGCGTTAAGGAAGGCCCGCTGTGTGAAACCTCCCTGAATGCCCCCGCAAGCACTCATCTTTTTAGTGGTCCCACATTGTGTTTGCCGGATACGCACGCATCCCTGCTATCTTGCGGGTGCGGCGCACTCCTGCACCTAACCATTTAAATAGGATGGGAGTGAACCACAGAGCGTGGAGAGACCAGGAATGCTGACTCCCCCCTTTTCTACATTAAATCAGTTCTGTATGCTGTGAATTAATATACACGATATACAGAACTGATAAGATGAGGACCTGTGCATGTGCAGTGGAACTGGCAGAAAGAGGAGAGAGAAAGAAAGAAAGAAAGAAAGAAAGAAAGAAAGAAAGAAAGGGTTTTGGGAGCAATCGGGGGAGGGGGGGGGGGATTTACACAGCAACACAGAGAAATGGACCTATCACCAGGACAGTAAATATCATGGTGATAGGCCCACTTTAAAGTGGACCAACACCCTCCCCTGATCGGCCCAGGAATCTTTAAGATTCCCATACCGATCAGCTCCCTGACTGCGGGGCACCCCGATCGGGGGTGTGAAACCCCCCCAGATCCCCCAAATTCCTAGCTGATCCTCGTTCCAGCGGCGCATGCGCGGGCCGCCGCCGCCTCCCGTGCGTCCCTCTAGCAGGGCGCACTCCCTGTAAGAGGGAAGCACGGGAGGCGACGCCGGCCCGCGCTCAGCTTGTCCGGCGCTGCCTCTCCTTGTCCGTCGGCGGCGATTGGACGAGCGAGTCACGTGGGAGCGGGGTCAGGTGAGTTTTCGGGGCTTTCTGGGGGGTTTCACACAGCGGGGCACCCACGATCGGGGGGGCCCCGCGGAAGTGGACCAATACCCAGGATAGTCAAAATCCTGGGTGTTGGTCCACTTTAAAGCCCAGATCTAACCAAGTGGCCAGTTCAAGCATGTCCATTAGCTAGGAAGGCTCACATGGCCAGGAAGTAGAGCTGTTAAAGACCACTGGGCATTGCCATGACAGCTGAACCAGGAATGCTGGAACAACTGTCTGTGGGGGATTATTTATCACAAGGCTGAAAAATGAAATTCATAAGAAACGTTGGGTCGTTAGAGAGCATATAAACAAAAAGGATACTAATTTCACCCCCCCCCCCCTTTCAGGTGATTCAGAGCTTCAAACCATACCTCTTGAAGAGAATTGGCCCTTCCACACTGACTCCTGCCTACATCACAGTGTTGGAGCTTGCATTCGCAATCACCTGTGTAGAAGGGGTGCTGGGCCTTTCCTCAGTTCCCTGCCTCTGTAGGAGACTGCAGTGCCACATGCAAATGGTAAAGAAGTCAGTCACCAATAACACATTTCTGTGTTTTTTCTGTAATATATAAATAATCAGTGTACTAACTTAAGATACTTAAGCAAATCTGAACCACTTGGTACGGGTAATATAATACATCAGATACTTGATCAGTATCTTGTACTTCTCCAGGTTGCTGCTCATTGCATCAACGGAAGTCTTCTACTGCATCTGCTGCCTGTCCTCATGTTTCAGAGAGTTGCCAGTGGATGAGAATTTCCCGTATAATTCCCCGGTGGGGGTCATGCTATTTATTTTCTGAAATAGGTTTGACTTCGGGTGCACTTTTGTGTGTGAATTGGAACCTAAGGCCTTATTTAGGATATGCGCCATTTAGCATTCTTCTGGTGGCTATATTGACAGTTTTGGAGTGCCAGCACTTTTCTGCTATGCTAACTAATGTGCTTTGCGCTAGGTATTGGCCAGCCCGTGTCAGGGCCTGTTGGACCCCACTGCTGATTATCCATGCCCTAGTGAGCACCACTTTGTACCGCGTCTTCTGCACAGTGTATTTATAACATTGTTCCTTCTTAAATAGATTCCCTGTCAGGCCCCGTGGGACAACCGCCTTCAGGTAAATCCGCAACCCTCAATCTCCCCTGCTGCTTCTGCCTATACACAAGCCCCTGTTTGCCAAGATGCTGGATACCCCTCCCCGGACACAGTTGCCCACAGGACTTAAGATAGCACAAAGGATGCAGACTTACAGGGTGAAGGCAGATGAACCATGGAGGAGGCTGGGCAGAAATGTGGCTGGCTGAGGTCATACACGGGAATGACAGTCCTTCCAATTTGGGGATTCAAGGTGATACACAGGAGAATGGTCAAGGATCAAACCAGGGGTCAAGCCAGGTTGTCAGAGGGTTCAGGGTACAGATGAGTAGACAAGCTCGAGGTCAGGCAGGCGTCAGTCCAGGCAGCGATCAGAGGAGTGTCAGACGAAGCAAAAGTCAGCAACACAATCAGAATCCAGCTAACAGTGGTACAATAACACCCAACAAAAGTAAGAACAGGCAATGCATGCTGGGAGAGGTTTAATTTTATGTGCCCAGCGGCCAATCAGGGCAGGGGACCAGAGTCAGCCACACCTTAACCCCAGCAATACCTATGGAGAAGCTGACCTGCAAAACATGGCCATGAAATGAGATAGCACACCTAAAAGTATCCTGGGGATGTGCAGCCATACTGACAGCCAGAGCACACAGAGAAGGTGATTAACCAGCATGTGGGGAAGCTGAAAGCATGAGATTGCCGCTGTATTTTCCCGGGCGCCGTGTTTCATCATTACAGTTACAATAAACCACTGCTGGGGACAAAGGGGGCTCTTTAAAAGGGGGAACTTTACAGTGAGTTACGGCTGCGTTTCAGTTGTTGCCCAAATTACACATTTGTAACAAAAAGAAATGACGAAAACAGATATCCCCTATGGGATATGCTAAATAATTTGGCATTGTTTTGCATACCCCATATGGTGCTGTTGTTTCCAAGCTTTCCAAAACAATCCTTATCTCCCTAGAAAAAATATGTTCCTCACCTAGAAAAATTGCCCTATTGGAGACATAAGTTATCCTTTTAGAAAAATTACAGCTAACATTTTTTTGTGTGTCAAAGTCAAGAAGCTTACTCAGATGTAAGTTTCAGTTCACAAGATAAAGTGCACTCAAAGGTAAACTTGATTTACCAAATCTTTAGTCTACCTAGGGCAGCGGTGATAAACCTTTGGCACCTGTGCAAGAGACGGCACTCCTCCCCGTGTCATCATTCCAGGAAACGTATTTTGGCTTTTTTTCATCTCCTCCTGGCACCAGACCAGACCCATCATGTTTGCACTTAAACTGGACCTTCAGCATGATTTAATGAAAAGCCCAAACCCTTCAAAAACTATTCCCCGGCATCTAAAATTAATATATTTTAAGTTTTTAGTCTCTTACTTATTATTCTTTCCTCCATTAGGCTGCAACTCTGTTCAGGACTCTAGGATATGGGCGCCGTCATCTTGACACAGAAGCATCACATACTGAGGAGAGGAGAGGGGGAAAGAGTACAGGGAGCGGGGTTATAGTTCTGCTTTGCACAGACAGAGCAGAGCTGGGGTCAGGGAATGGACAGCAATCCCAGTCATAAGACACTTCCTGTTTGCAGGCTGCCTGAGCCGCTATTTTGGATGTTTAAGGGCTCAGAAAATGCAATAGATGCAGATAGGATGATTTTTAATGTGAGCAATCTGTATGTACAGGGTATGGGAAACATATAAGATAGTCTTTCGGTACTCAGTCCCTAAAAGGTTTGCCATCACTGAAATAGGGAGAATCAGCACCACTGCACTTATTTTTTATTTTTCACCTAAAGTTCCTTAATTTTGCTATATACAAAAAAGAGGAACACCCTATTAAGCACCACCCTAAATAATTCAAATGAGGGGAACAGAAATGTGCCAAATCTGTAACCAAAATTGCTATTACAATAAACAAAAAATCTTATGTGGTTCCAGCCCTCCACAAACAAACACAGTTACTCAGAAGGCACCACTCCAACCCCAAAATAAATTAATAAATAATACCGACTGATCTTAGTATCCATTTTAATTAATCAATTCATCAATAATTTAAAAACATACATCAAGACTGTACAACACCATAACATACATTTTAAAACATATATACAAAGCATAGCACCAGCAGGAGTGAACCACATAACCCATACCAACCATATTGACCCAAGTACCCCCCTAAAGTATAAATCTCTGTCCCTAAGTTTAAAGTCTCCAAAGTGACCAGTGCAAAATATAATCCTTAAATATAGAAAAAGCAAATCCTTAAATCAATAAAAGTTCACCTCAATGTGCATAGTGATCATCTCCTGCTGGGCAGATATGTAAAACACCCACGCGTTCCGTAGCTATATGCCACTTTCTCAAGGTGCCATCGATTTTGCTCCATGCAATAAGTATTTTGCTCCAAAGAATACTTATTGCACGGAATCAACCCCTAAGTGTTTTCAGAGGATTTGTTGTCAATAATCAGTAAATATATTGTATTATACAAATTAGCACTCTTTAGACTCCAAACTTTCTTTTTTATATCAATACACACCGGTTTTGAAAGGCTGCTTTGTATTACTGCCTTTTGCAAAATAAAGCTGTGCATCTCCGATCATATCCAAAAACACTTCTTAGAGGACATCGGTGTCACCTGGCTAGAATTTGTAATTTTCAAAAAAGCCATGCCCTCTTAACACACACTGTCAACCAGACAAATCCTTATTTCATGTTTTAAAGATGCTGCTATGGTTTCCTGGCATGCTGACAGCTCCACTTTAAACTAAAGTAGCTATTGTGTCTTCAAAATGACGCAGCTCCCAGTCACAGTTTGAGTGAATTTTCCTCTTATTGTCTGCAATCCAGGCAGTGGTGCATGAATCGGCGGTGCTCCTCTTACATGTTTTATTTATGTATTCCCTGTTTATAAAGAAGAGCTGCACATTCTGGGGAGAAAGCTAACATATCACTCCCTGTTTGGTTGCTGCGCTCTTCTGAAATATGATTCTTTAGACGCTGGAGCTATAACAAGGGAGCTGAAAATGAATGCTCCGGACTTGGTAGATGGGGGATATCGATATGCATAGTCATGAGATCTCAGGAGGTGGCTTTCAGCTTGACGTCTCTGTATAACAAGGCATCCTACCTGAAGGCCTCGGCTAATTCATGTGTTATAATGTTATGCTCCTGCCCTAGTTATTCCATGAATCTGGCATTTTTTTCAGAAATTCAGACCGATGTAAAACATAGAAGAGGCCTCAGAAAAAATGTGTCTGCAGAAAAAAGTTCCATATCACTAATGAGAATATATAGGTAACAGGTAAACTCATGCCTGACTGCCATCTGCTACCAAATCAATGTTCCTAGAACAATATTATTTTTTTCCAATGTTAGCCAGTCAGTAGTACATGTATGTGAATAGACATTAGGAATGATTCAATAGGATTTGAAAATAATTCTCTTGGTAGTAAAAAAAAGTCACTTTGGGTGAAATAAACACAACTCACTGGCTAGGAAGACAATGACAGTGAAAAGCACTTTTTACAACACTTTAAAAAGGGGTACAAAGTTCACAACAATAAATAGTGCCATTGACTTTAATTGTCTGCCTAGCTGGTGATTCAACAACAGTGAAATTATCATGCTTTTTGTGCGAGCAGCGGCTATCTTTTTCAGCTACAATGTTTACTAACAGGCTGATTCATCATTAACGCCAGGTAGCAACAGATGAGCGTCTGTAGCAGGCATTTCAGAGCGCCCGCTAGTAGTCGCTGTGCTCACCGGGGGTTGCTAGCTCATTGCGACTCAGTCGCTGTGCAGCAATGATGAATACATTGTGATGAGTCGCTATTTGACCAGTACAGCGCTGTATGGGAGCGCATGTTAGCGACTGGTCAGTGCAACCGACTCACAACATATTCATAAAAAAAACAGCCTCACACACCTCCGGCGCTCAAAAATGCTTCGCTGTAGCCCAGAGCGCCAGAGGCTGTGAGATTAAAGGTTGTTTTTTAACATGTATACACCAGTAACAAAGCGAAAACATATGGAATTACATTGTAATAACATTGTAACATGAACACATTAATGCCAGACCTGTAATGTCGATTCTGCATAAATATATAAAACATGAAATTTTTTTTCAAAAATGGCTTTTTCTATACCAGGAGAGGTAACAACATTATTTGTGAATAAAATAAAAATAATAATAAAAACCCCCTGTTTAAAGAGAAATAAAAGTCCATTGCAATGTATGGGAGAGCGACAGGTAGCGAGAGGTAATACCTGGCGCTGTGCGGTGAGGCTGGGATAATGATGAATCGGACGCTACATGGTGTTATCCCAGTCGCTCAAAAGATTCTGCTTGATAAATGTGTAATTGCCGTTCACCTGCTTCTACCTGTCGCTACCTGTCGCTACCTGTCATTTACAAGGCACTACCTGACGCTATCCCTTCATGAATAAGGCCCTTAATTGCCAACACTAGTGGTTTAGATTCTGAAACGCCCTAAATCTATCAGTTTTAGCCCTTAGGCTACACCCATTGGTAAAATATACTGTAATCCTCTTAAAATCTGGTTATTGTAAAGCAAAGTCTTTAGCAGTGACATGATGTAAACTCAATCATACTCCTATTGAGGATATACAGACATATTTAGTCTGGAAAATGAAAAGGGAATAAGCAGAAAGTCAATTAGTTTTGGTGTATGTCACATATTGTGTTTGTAAATGTAAGCGGAACATTTTCTTTGAAGTATTTAATACAAACTATGTGAGATATACCATGACTAATTGGATGCTGATGATTTCGCTTTGATTCAAAAAACACACTAATTCTCACTGGTAGAATACAATATCGGCTGATGTTGGATCAGATTTCTCTGGTCTCTAGGCTATGGCTTTTTTTTTGTTTGTTTTTTTATACTATTCTTTTTAAATGTTCATTTGTCGCATTTTGACTCAATTCTGTCTCAAATAGGGAAGAACTGTTTTGATAATACAGAATATATAGATAACCAGCACCCCCTTCAAATATCTAGTTGTATAAAGTATATCTAGGCACATAGAATAGAATTTACTGATGATGATCCACATTCTTTAGGAGACCTGAAAATAATTTATATTAACTGTTTATGGAGCACAAAAGAATATGAAATTATTCTGATCCATCCTGACTATGGCCCTTATTTATGAAGGAATAGCGACAGGTAGCGACTGGTGAGCGACCGGTAATGACGGGCACCGCCACGAGAACGCCGGCTCCCCACCACAATCACACATTTATCAAGCCCATCCTGCTTAGCGACTGAGATAGCGCCAGATAGCCACTCATTCATCATTATTCCAGCCTCAGCCCACAGCGCCAGCGTCCGACCTTGAACAGCGACAGGTATGACCTCTCGCTACCTGGCGCTCTCCAATGCATTTCAATGGAACAATCTTTAAATATTCATAATTAATTGTTATTAATGTTTTTTTTTTTTGTTTTTTTTTAAATGTGAAAAATTCTGTGACCACTTCTGCCATGTTAGAAAAGTTGTGCAGAATTGATATTACAGGTCTGATATTATTGTATTCATATTACTAAATTCTTTTTTTTTTGGTTTCCAAAAATATGGTGGTTTGGGGGTTAAAAAACAACTTTTAACACATCGCCACCAGCGCTCTGGGGTTTAAACATGCATTTCACAGCGCAATAATTTTTTGAGCGTGATTTTTTGATGAATATGGTGGGAGCCGGTCGCTCTGACCAGTCGCTATCATGCGCATCCATACATCGCGGAACCTGTCAAATAGCGACTCGTCACCCCGTATTCAACATTACTGCACACCGACTGAGTCGCTATCAACAACCGAACAATGGCCAAGCACAGCGACTACTAGCGGGCGCTGTGAAAATACTGCTACAGTCGCTCAACTGTCGCTACCTGCCGCTATTAATGAATCGGCCTCCCCGTATTTGAAAGTTGAGAGCCTTGTGCACATAATACCCTGCAAGCGTTCCACATCTGCTCTATTTAGTGCCATTCTGTATAGCAGGGAGGCTGAACCCTCTCCTCAAGGCCCACCAACAGGCCATGCTTTGCAGATCTCCACACTGATGTACAGGTGTATTCTTTAGTGCTCATTTGTTATGACTGGGGTGGTAACCTGCGAGATAGTCCCCAGTATCTGGCATTCTGAATTTTGATACAGTAGCTCATGCCACCACAATGTGTGAACTGTTATAGGCCGCCCTTGGAGATTTCATCCCCCCCCCCCCCCCTTTCTGTAGGCTAGCAACTGGATTTTATTTATTTATATATTTAATGAGGTGAACCTATCTCCACGCCTCTTGCATGAGCCTCTGGAGGACACACTAATGAGGGTCATGCTAATTATTAGGTGAAGCCAGTGTGACTTGCAGTGTGCATTGCGGTGTGGTTTGCGCCTGTATTTCTGTGAGCTTTTTAGTGTTAACACACAAAAAATGCAATAAAAGTAGTTGTTATTCTTTCTAAATAAATCAATTGTAATGGGGCATTTTGTTACAGGTGAGGTGCATCAATTTTTCAATAAGGTAAGAATGTTTTTATGAAAGTTTGGAAATAACAGCACCCTGTGGGCTATGCCTAAAAATTCACCACATTTTTAAGCATAGTCCATAGCAATGCTTCCAAACTTCCCAAAAAATCCCAACTTCATAGCAAAAATGATGAACCTCACCTGAAAAAATTCCATTTCCTTGGGGAAAATTATTATTTGTGCTTTTAGTGTCAAATCGCTAAAAATTCACGATGCACACTGCAACACACACAGGCTTCATAAAATAATTATCATGACCCCAAATGCTTGTGTATGAAGGGAAAGATAAATGCTCCTTGCTTTGCTTGTCTGTCTTTTCCCTACTTCTTTGTATAGAGCCAAGTTCGTACTGAACTTTGCGAGTTTGGGTGCCCAAACCTGAACACGGACTTCAGCCAGAAGTCCATGTCTGAATTTACAGAAAGGATGGTTGATGGGCTCCTGAGCACACCATCACCTAATGTTGCAGCATTGAGCTGTAACTCATCTCTGCCCAATCCACTTCTGTCAGCAGCGATGGAGCAGCGGTGACAGCAGCAGTATTTGAAACTGGCCCCAGACAGGGCTACACTATAAGTGTCCTCGCTCATGGGAGCCAGCGGCCATCTTTCTGTAGCCTCGGCTGGGGAAAGTTTTAAATGCTGCTGCCAAGCTAACAGAAGAGGATCGGGTAGAGCTGAGTTTAAGCAGCGTGCTTCTGCTACACACTCTGCTTGATTTTAATGTGGAGATTTATTCAGTTCATCATAACTTGCGGAACCTGAACTTTTGGGGGTTCTCCCATCCCTAATAAGGGGTGAATAAGATCTAGGGGCCGGGCTACAAAAAAGGCTGAATTTAAGTTTAAAAAAAAAACTTTTTTCAGCAGCTCCCCAGGATAAAGCTTCTAAGTGGCTGGTACTCGAACAATGATTTGTTTTAGCCTAGACAATCCCTTTTAAGAGTGGACATCTGTATCAACACTAGTCGGAAACCTGCTGATCATACAGATAATTTTGAGTGAGAAGGAAAAACGGCAAATGTTTATAGCTTTCATAGGTTGGGCCCATTTGAAGAGGCACTTGATTCAGAGTCTTATCGTTGATTATGAAGCAAACTATGTCTGATAATCATGGTGCTGACAACAGCTTTAATTGCATGAAGAAAACACTGCCAACCATCAGGCTAACAGAAATGAAGAGGTTTTGGACATTGTTGGGCAAAGCAATCATGAAACAGGCTGAAGAATACTCTTCTTTTTAATTGAATGATTCAGAATAAATAGGAGAGCAGTCTTATTGGAAGTCATGAAATATATGCAGCCAAGATCTTGGAAGTAAAACACAACAACACTAAACAAGGCAAGCCACGTATAAACAGGCATCACTTACCATCTGTTCGTTCAGACAGAAACGACAATCACTGCCAATAACAACCCATGTGTAGCTATACACTGAGCAGTTAAATATATTTGGGATCATTCTAGAAATTACACAGGACGCAAAAAAATCTGACAGTTGATAAGGTGACAAGATGGGAAGAACAGTGGAAGAAAATTACCACTGTTGACCACAGTAAATGCTTAACCCTAGCCAGTGATTTTGGCTTTCCATCCCTGTATGATGTCCCAATAAGATATATGCTGTCAGGGGCCAAACAGGCTATATGGAGTAAAGTTAAAATAATCACTGTGCTGCACTGCTTTAGGGCCACTTGGGCTAGGTATAGCCTCCAGCATGCGTCCCACTTCATGACAGGCCTATACACTGCTTCTTCCAACAGCTCCCCCACTCCCTGCTTCACAAGCCCCCCCAACACTCCAAGCCCCATTGTAACAGCCCCCAGCCAAGACATCCCAGCCAATGTTCTGCACTTGCATTGATATAACCTCAGTATCATGGCTGTGGGGAGGCATAACCACCTCTTCTGCAACAGTATCTGCCCTATTTAGATTTAGTACCACCAGTTATCACATATTCATCCCTGTCCATGATGTTTCTGCAATGCTATAGCATCAACACACACATTAATCAGAAACTTGGGGTGAGGCTAACAAGCTTCTGTGTTGGTAATGGTTCAATCAGGATCTGGGCTAATTTTTAGCCACCAGTCTGCCGCTGTCCTTAATGTGAAGTGGTCAGTCCATTGCCACCAAAAATTGCTCTATCCACTGTGGGAATCCCCTGGTTCACACAGCAGAGAACACTTATTGGAGGAGAGCTTGCCAGGGGTGTATCCAAGATGGTCAAAATCCTGGGTTTTGATCCACAGTAATGGCCAGCATTAGGCTATGAGCCTACAGGCCCCTCCCTTAGACACAGGTCCCTGGTGCCCTCATCAGCAGAGAAGCCAAGTCTCTTTCAACAGGGAGTGGGGGCAATAACATCAGGCATAGGGAGTGTGGACAGAAGGCAGGAATTTGAAGAAAGATGCTACCTTGAGCTTAACACATCATTCCCTGCTACCGATAAAAGCACTGAAGTCAGGGGGGTACCTTGTTGATGCTACCACCTCTGCTTGTACCCCAGCCCTATCTGTTGACACCTATGTTACCCAAAGCTGATTTCCTCCATTTGCTCTCCTCAAGGCCCACCAACAGGCCATGTTTTGCAGATTACCACACTGATGAACAGGTGTATTTTTTAGTGCTCAATTGTTATGACTGGGGTGGTAACCTGTGAGAAAGTCCCCTGTATCTGGCATTCAGTACTGAATTTTGATACATAGCTCATGCCACCACCACAATGTGTGAACTGTTATAGTAGTCCCTTGGAGATTTCACACCCCCTTCCTGTAGGGTAGCCACAGTTTTTTATGTGTAAAACAGTACTAGCATAAAAAGATTGTAAACCCTGGTATAGGCCATAAGAGAAAAACTTCCTAAAGTCAAA
This sequence comes from Gastrophryne carolinensis, assembly GCA_027917425.1. Classification (NCBI taxonomy): domain Eukaryota; kingdom Metazoa; phylum Chordata; class Amphibia; order Anura; family Microhylidae; genus Gastrophryne; species Gastrophryne carolinensis. Next base: position 465,811,204 of record CM051236.1, read on the forward strand.
AATGTCCTAAAAACACACTGACAGAAGATGAAATTCACTGGAGAAGGACGCACAGAACTTGGTGAGAAAGGCTGAGCCGATAGCCCTAAGATTCATCCCAGATGACTGTTAAGACAAGGCAAGCTACAAGAAAAGGTCTAAAGTGTTCATTTTGTATATGTCGGGGCAATCCAGTAAATAGGGCATCAATTAAGAGGTTTAGGAAACAAAATCTCAGAGCTGGGAGAAACTAAAAAACAAGATTTTTTTGGCAGTTAGTGGGCTGTCCTGACCCAGAATTTTAAGGAAAAATGTAATGATATGCCTGCAGTGACACAATTAAATGTAAGGGAGCCCTGGTGTGAACAATATATGGAGCCTTTTCACAGCTTATACAGTAAACATTTTTTCTGATGTTTTACTCAGTTGGATGCAGCTAGACAACTAATGAGGCTGGTTCATTTTCTTAATAATGCCAAGTGAGCACATATATGATACATAAGGGGGAAGAGCAACAATAATGGGGCCCCCCTTAATCTTCTGGGCCCCTGTGCGGTCACACCCCCTGCACTCCCTCAAGTTATGCCCCTTGTATGCCTGGATGTATCTGGGAGAGCACTTCAGTTTAGTTTAGCAAATGGAAGTACTTACCAAGTGAAAAGTGAGGCCCGGCCTAACAGCCAAGTTGGTTGCACAAAAACCACTCTTCAAGAGGCAAACTTAAATGGCAAAATAATAAGGTTAGACAGATATTTGCACAATGCTAATATTTCACTAATAAATCCCCTCTCAACATATTGTTTACCTTGCTGTGCAACTTTTTCTCAGGTCACAAACAGCAATTAAAATTAAAACAAGAAAAAGTTTTGCCCAGAGTTGCACTTTAATCCATGGTAGTTTCTTGATGGCAAGTAAATTATCCAGAGTCTCATTTTAACACTTATTGAATTCCTTTTATTACCTCCCTTCTGTTCCTTAATTAGTAAACTAAACAAATGAATGCATGAAATTGCCAATTAATTTTCATTACAATGAGTCTAGCCTGTCAGATAGAAAAAATCAATTGCTTTCAGATGACAACACAGGCATTCATTTAGGAAAAGCCAATGCACCAAACTTGTGGCTGAACTCTAAAAATATAAATATGAGAAAGGTTGACTGCAAATTTGCAGACAATGTTCTCCATGTGTTTCCTTATCTACATAACAAAACACTCCTGTAAATATGCGAAAATGAATTATGATGCAACATCTAGGAGTTTTAGTTATCCTGTCTTGTTGGTCAAGTTGACAATTATCCTGATAACAAAATAATTAGTGCGGCTTTGTTAAATATCAAGAATCATTTAAATGTACTTAATTGCAGAAATGTATTATTTTCTATCTAGGACTAAGACTATTATAATCCCTTAAGTCAAATACCAAAAAAAAACAATACTTCCAATTTGAGCCCAATTAGAGTCCAAATTGGATCACTGAATCACATTGTACAAAGCCACTGTTTACTCCAATAGCATCCCCTGCCAGCTGAAGACTGGACTGCTATTTAGGGGGTTATTTAAGAATGGATAGCGTCAGGTAGTGCTTCATAGCAGCAGGCAGCGTCAGGTGTATATGTGTTAAAAAACAGACTTTAATCACACAGCGTCTGGCGCTCTATGCTATAGCGACCAGATTTAGAGCGCCGACGCTGCGTGTGTGTCCTTTTTTGATAAATATGGTGTTGAGCGCCAAGTGCCAGACGCACTGACCTGGAGCTACCTTTCACTTGCTGCATCGCTGTACTGGTGTTAGAGCGCTCAACATACATCACATTCATCAATGCCGGCCAGGATACCACAGTGACTGAGGCGCTCTGTTACATCGCCCGATACCCGCTTACAGCATCTACTAGCAGTCGCTCTAAGCACGGCTATACAGATGCTCATCTGCCGATACCTGGCTTTAGTAATGAATCAGCCTCCACGACTATTATAATCCCTTATGTGCAAAGGTCAAATACCAAAAAAGAAAACAATACTTCCAGTTTTAAGCCCAATTAGAGTCCAAATTGTATCACAGAATCACATTGTACAAAGCCACTGTTTACTCCAATATCATCCCTTGCCAGCTGAAGACTGGACTGCTATTTAGTTCGGTACTGTGTAATAACTGGCACTGGGATTGATGGCTACCAAGTGCTAGAATTCACTCAATTTTGTATGTTTCCATTAGCAAAAAAGACACGTCTGCATTTGTATTGCTGGCAAAACAAAATTTTTACTGGCAATCGTAAAGTAGATAGAGGATTGGGACAGAGGTAGAGTAGAAACTCAAATCCACACCTTTAAAAACAGCTTCCACAGTGAAATCCTATAGAAATGAGTATGTATTCACCCTCACAATCACAATTTGTATTAATGTTTTTGATAGCATATACAGAAAAATAACAAGGAGGCATTGCACATTATTATTCAGGTCTTCACACTTCAAAGACAAGCTAATCAATATACGTAAACCGAAGAGTCAACTCATTATTGTCTACATCTGGAAGAAAAAATTCACCCAGAGAACCAAAGTATGTTGGTTAGCTTTTCTTAAAGTAAAGCAAATACACCAATTGATTCTGTGGCAGATCTCCTGAAATGGGAACCTTCCATTTCATCTAAGCTGTTGTTTGTTTAGCCAATAGAAGAACAAGTCATCAACCTATGTAACAGTGCTATCCATAGGTTCCTTCGAAGGATCACAGAAAATAATGTATGCAATAAGTAATCAGTAATCTGTCATGCAAAGATACAAAGACACAAATCCTATTAATTTTGGGCAGAACCACCAGGTATGTATGACTCTACCCTCTTCCACGAAAAGTGGACCAAAACCCACCCATCTATGAGACTCCAGGGGCAGGCATACTCACTCCCCTCGGGGCATCTAGATTTGGCATGCCCTACTCTGTAAAGCCCCTCAGGTCGACCGGAAACTCACCTTCTTTCCCGGTCCAACAGCGCATGCGTGAACAGTCCGCATCCCTTTATCAGGGAGTGTGCCTGCCCCAGACCGGGAAAGTGGGCACATTCCCTGATAGAGGATAGCGGGGATGCAAGTGCCAGCGCGCAAGTGTCTGCTCACCTTAAATGAGCTATTGGATGAAAGTATGGGAGCGGATCCGAGCATGCTGACTGGATGAGAGGCTGCACGTGCACCATAGGACCAGGGAAAGGTGAATAAGATCTGGGGAGTGCCACACAGCGGGGCATCCACGATCCCGTAAAAATCCTGGGTTTTGGTCCATCTTTTCAAGGTGGTAAAAATTATTAAATAAGCTGTGTAGTGCTGAAAAGACGGGGATACAAAGTGACGCACACTGACGCTGCCTTGGCAGTGATGCTGACACAGGCTGGCAAATACTAAGTGCAACAAAAGTTAGTTAGTTAATTTATTAGTTAGTCAAAGTTAATTAGTTAGCATTGGGCGCAGTGACTTCTAGTTCCATTGTAGTCTAAAGTACAGTGCAAGAAAAGACAAAGATGCTGCGCACTCTAAAACTGGCCTTCTAGCCACCAAAGAGATGCTAAATGGCGCACGTCATAAATAAGGCTTTTAGTATTTTTTTTGTAAAAAAGGACCACTTGCTGTCTGAAACAGGGGCCCATTTAATGGTAAATACCCTCCAAACTGTAACTGTTATTTTGAGGTGAGTCGAGAAAACCAGCCATAGGAAGGTAACATTAGCATTAGAGTTTTTAGGTCACCTTGAGCAAAACAGCTTTATCAGTTTTAGAGACACACTAGAATGCACCAGAAGGTTATTAAAATAAAAAGTAGGTAGACTCTCATCAATCAACACAATCTAAGTCCTTCTGCTGTCCATATTAAAGAGCAAAGTGTCCAAATTAGCACCAAGCATGGATTGTAGAGTTTCTAGTGCGTTTGCAACAAAATCTGGGATGGAAAAATGTCTTCTTTATTATTATTATTTTTAAAGAAACTTCCTCCATTTGGACATCACTGTGTTTTTGAGCTTCATATGACACATTTTCAATATCTAACAGAAAATGTGTGCGGATTTTGAAGGCTAAATGGAGCCCTAGTATGTGACATAACTGATAGAAACTTACCCTAAAAGCGTCATCATTACATAAACAATTTAAGTCATACTTCAGTCAAAACAAAAAAAAATGATGCTCACCTTTTATCCCGCGCAGGATATTGCTGCTAGTCCGGTGCTAAGACACTTACCTTATTGTCTGATCCCAGTCCTGCGCCGAGAGCTACTCTCTCCTCCTCCACATCGACACCACTGTACTGTTGGAGACTATGGCATGCCCTCACAATCATCACAGGAACTATGGCATGCCCCTCTCCTTTCACTGCAATGGAGGGGGGTGCCCTAGTTTCTGAGATGAGGTCTTGGGTTTTCATTAGTGACAAGTCCCAGTGCAAGTTCTGTACAAATAAATATGTGCAATATGATAAGTATAAAACAGTTCAATCCAGTTCTGCCCATTGTGCTCTATGGGATCTTGACCCACAGCGGCAGGTTTCACCTGTGCCCAACGCTGTGAGCTTTTGGGTGCTACTAAAACGCCAGCTGGCGGTGCTGTGTGGTGCTGACTCTTCATAAATAAGGCTCCCCATGTATTTCTCCTTCCTCCTTCAAACAAATTTATCCAAAATCAATATATACACTTAAATTAGTAATAATTAGAGTGATCCATCTACAAAGTTAGAATAATTATACTTATACTAGTGCCAGCTAGAATAGCTAAAGTGATCCTTGGTTATCTAGGCGACTGTTTCAGGGGGTGCAGGTAGGAAGGTAATGTCCTTCATATTTGGTTAAACTGCCTCAAATTGAGATAGTTATGGTCCAGAATCTTCAGCTTATCTTTCTTTTTCCTATAATTCCCCATGGGATCCTTCAGGGATGTCTGCATAGCTGCAAAACAAGCCTAAGCTAACACACGGGACAAGAAAAGGGTGCCTTTCCAAGAAGTCCAAATAAGAATTTCTTTGTTTGTTTAAGGGACATTCCAGGCAAAAGCTAAGTTACGCAGAGAGTAAGCAAGCAGCCACCTGGTGCCTGTTCACCCCGTGGCTCTCTTCCTTTTCTTGCAGTGACTTCGAAAGCCATAGCAGGATTGCAAATTTCCATCACATTACATTTTTACAACAAAACACAAGTGGCTGCCTGGCTGCTCCCAGCACGAGCGATCAAGTAAAACCACAGCGGTGCACAGCTGGCTCCAATCACAGTAGAGTATGCACATGACTCATAAAGCTGCACCATGACATACTCTACCTAACTCAGCCACTCCCAGAAATGTAGGCAATGTAGGCAAGGCAAGCGACTTAATTTAGTATTTTGAGATACTTTGAAATGACAAATTTTACTTCTTTACCACAGTGGATAAGGGAGTAGGGAGATAAGAGAGTATTATGAGACTGTAAACCCAATGGCAATAAGAGGGCAGCAACAGCTCACCAGTGAATGGAAGAAGACATAGGAGAGCTCCAAGCTTTGCTCTCCTTTCAATTTTATTCCACTAAGACCACACAAAATATTGGTCTAACAGCCACTCAGTCTCTAGTTTCTCTCATCATGAGTGAGCACGACAAGCCAAAGTAGTCCCACAGATGTCTCTGACCACAGCAGAGCACGCTCAAGATAAAGATGCCCCATGACATGCCCTTTCCAGCTCAGCCATGACCCAAGAAGTAAAGACATAGGTTTACATATAATCAGATATATTTACATATAATCAGAAAAGTTGAGATGCTTTTAAATGTCTGCTCTAGAGCCAACTAGGAAAAGGGTGTTCTTGCTTAACACAGCATTTGAAGAGATTATTTGTCTATGATTCTGCCACTTCTCATCCACTCTCTCTTGATTGAGGGTGAATTGCCCAGTCTGTTTTGAAGAAGCAAAATACATTTAAACTAATCCAAGCTTGCAATCTACTAAACGTCAAATGCAAAAGTTCCTAATCATAAAATCCTGACACACTGTTCAAGGCAATTCATACACCAAATATGCATTTCCCTAGAAAGTCTGAGGTTAGCTACAAAACATTATATTAGTCACCACCACGTCTTAATGCATAATGACATTGCATCAATCGCTAGCATAATACAAAGTAACCAGAACATCCATTAAAGCAATTCAAGTCCTGGACATTTCACCTTTGTGTTACAAGGTCTCATCACCTCTGAAATTGACCTGTAAAAGCAGGGGGTCCTTTCCTCTAAAAGGGTTTACCCAGTCACTATGTTATCATCTTTGGTTAAATTTATTATGAAAGGAAATGAGTTTAACACACAATAAATATTGAATCCTTTAGTGTTATAGCGTTCCATGACCCATTTGATGTCAAGAATTTTTTTCTACTGCTGCATATCTTTGTTCTCCAGATAATAGCTTTCTGCTTTACTCTCCAACAATTCATGACAGCTCTGCTCCACATCAGTTGCCACTGCTTGTAGGATGAATGCTTTGTTTAGCTCATTCAATGGCAAGTCAGTATAAGCACAGTTTTTAGGTCACACTGGGGGGGCTTTTACTCTTTCAGTATAATCTGACAAGAGAGACAGGTGAGGCTCATCCAGGTGACAGAATTCAGTAAGAATAATTGATCTACCATTGAGATGTTCTTATTGTGAAATGCAAGTCCTAGCCCACATCTAAATAACTAAGAATCCCACCTACTTGTCTGAACACAAGTGACTAAGACGCTATGATTAACTATTTAGTAGGAGCAACTAAAGTATATTACTTTTACATTACTTTTAATTTTACCTTACATTTAGTATCTTTATTTTTTTTTATGAGTATTTGTAATAATAGAGTAATAACGAAGAATGAGCTGTCCAGACAGATCATGCCATTGGGATACAGTGTCAAGCACTGGCTAACACTTCGGCTAGAATGTAGAGACAACCAAGAGAGACAGCACAGTTTCATCTAACAAAACGTTTAACCTTGCTTGAATATGTTTCAAGATTATTAAAAAATAGAATGTAAACGCATTCTAGCAAACTATGTCTATGCTTGTCAGTAGACTAAAAGAATATGTAGGTAGGATACTCATTGCATACTATGCTCTTCCAACGCACCACAAGGCTTGCCATGCCAAAAATATATAATGTGCACTGATGAGGGGACTGAAACCACTAGCAACAAGTCTTAATCCCAATGTCAACCCTCCAGCTAACTGACAACCTCTTTAGGAAGACCTGAATTGGTAAATTGGATTACTCCAACACACCAACTGTAAACCACACAAAAGGGGTGTGCCAATGGATCATTTATAAAAATTTCCGTTATGTGAATCAATCACACCCCAACCCAGCATTACTGTGGTGTCTTGGGCCAACCAGTAGAACTAATGGGAGCCAAATCTACAGGAAAATGCAAATAGTAACTGATTATTGATCTACCAAATTAAGTGACATTACTTCTACGAAAAGTTAAAATACAGACTCTCTGGATGTAGAACAGCAACATCCACCTGCTGCTCCATCATGGAAAAATGGACATTGTAATCATAACTGTTGCATAGTGATGCTCCATCTCTGCAATCGAGCTCTGTAAACAGAACCGAAAAAACATGAAGTTGACCATGCTGCCCCAGTTGATGGCAGGGTTGTTTACCATGCGAACCAGTGAACCTTGGGTAGGGGGCTCCCATGGTGTTCAGGGTCCCTGTTTCCATGTGCACCATTCTAGACATTTTCTAAGTCCATTCTCATATGAGAAATGTTCCACCTCAACAAAAATATTTAAATTAAACAAACAAATGTATTTTCTTGCACCTGATTTGTTGGTGAAGAAGAGTTCCACATATCTGGATAAGGAACAGGTATTTCCAATGAGCTTGAGATGTTTTTCACACCCTAAGCTTCCCCTTAAACTATATTAAAAACAATTACCTCAACTTTGACCTTCAACCCGAAATGTAAAACTAAAATAGAAAAACCTTATTTTAGCCAAAGTCCTGGGGCCAAAACATAATAGTCCTAAACTTAAACATACCTAAGACAAGTGCCACAAGGCAATCTCTGCATGATTCATATGTACAATATTGCTTGTAGGGACAGGGTATATGAATTGCATGAGTCCGTAAACAATAGCTGCAGAGCTAATTTTACCCTGATATCGTAAATGACGCCTGGACGCGCCTATCATGTGAAGTGGTTTAATGCTTATGGATGACTAACATACTTTACATTCATCAAGGTAAACACCAAATAGACAATGTGATTGGATATTAAATAAAGTCTCCAAGGGGTATAACAACACTATTTTCGCCAGCAGGCATATTACATGGAAAATGAATGCAGCAACATTCTGAGCTGATTATTAAACAGTGTATCTTATGGGTATAAATCAGCCAAGAAACCATCCTTGGACAGATCCAATGAATAAATATTCTTCTTTGGCCTGGAAACCTTGTGCTCCCCTGCTCATTTGTAAAGCTGATACATTGATCTATTAAAAAATGTCATAATCATTACTTCAGTCCTCAGAAGATTTAATAGGAAGTAGTTATTAATGATGGTTTGATCCTACTTATGCAGGTGACAGCATTGAATGTCATTTTTACACTCTGTGGTTGAACTTTATAATATCAGAGAAGGGATTTACACTATGTAAGCCTGTGTACTAACACTGTAAGTAAGATTATTTAATTAGTTAACCAAGTGCACTATCCTAAAAAAATGAGTATTTACAGTAAATATTTATTTTTACCTTTAAAATCCATAGGTAAGGGTTTTGTTCCACTGACTCCCAACATCAAAGGGCCTCACAATATTATAGTAAATACACTAGGAGGCTGTATAGCGGCACTTAAAGCGCCTGCTCGTAGACGCTGTAAGCGGGTAACGGACGCTGTAAACTAGCGTTGCGGACAATGTAATAACCTGGTCAGCATTGATGAAAATGATGGTTGTTGGGGGCTCTAACAACAGTATCGCAGCGAGCGAGAGGTAGCGCCAGCTCAGTGCGTCTGGCACTCAGCACTCAACACCATATTTAACAAAAAACTACACACACACAGCGTCGGCGCTTTAAAGCTGGGCGCTGTAGCATAGAGATCCAGACGCTGTGTGATTAAAGTCTGTTTTTGAACACATATACACCAGTAACAAAGTGAAAACACATGGAATGATATTGTTTTACCACTGGGACAATAACACTTTAATGCCAGACATGTAAATAGAATTCTGCTTAAAAATATAAAAAGTCAAAACAATGTATAAAAGTGTTTGTTTGCAGCCAGGAGAGGTCACACAATGATTTGAGCAAAAAAATAAATAAAAAAATGTAATTGCCAAACACGCTATTTAGACACAACTAATGAAAGCACATTGAAATGTATGGGAGAGCGACACTGAGCGAAAGGTAATACGTGGCGCTCTTGAACCTAGAGCTGAGCCGCCTCTGGAAATACATGGGGCGCTACATGAGGCTGTTATAGGTGCTCACCAGATTCGCTTTCTTAAATGTGGTTTTGCGTACAGCGTCCGGCATTCACCAGACGCTGCTTGCTGCTATGAAGCACTGCCTGGTGCTAAATATCCCCCAAAGTCTTAATATACCATAATAACTCCCAACATCATACTACATATGTGTCTGTAGAGCACAATGACTCACAATATGGGTCATGCTAAAATTCTGGTGAAGCAAGTCTACCATTCGGCATGCTTTCGGGTCTGAACTAAAGCTTACATCTCAAAGAGCTTTTTAACTTGAACACAGTAACAAAATTGTTCTGATTTTGCCTAGAAAATCACCAACCCCTGTGCTGAGGCATGTTTACAGCTGAGATACATCACTTTGGTGGTGTAAGGATAGTCTTTTTTAAGTTTGTAAAAAAACTGCACCCTATGCACCATACTTTGTTCTGCATAGGTAATAGGCTGCTGATGTTTTCAAACTTTGAAAAAATATACTTACCTCATTGAAAAAGTGATGTACCGCACCTGTAAAAATGAACAATGTACAATGAAAATACTGTGGATACGTTTTCAAACAGTTACAAATTAAGTTATAAACTTAAATATGGTATTCGGGCCTAAGAAATTATTTTGGGGAAACTCCCAAAAATCAAGGCATATTAGAAGCTTTCGCATTTGTGAAGTGATATTAAGTCCCCCAATTTTACCTTTCAAACTAAAAAGGCAGTCACTTGACAAAAAGCTCATACAAGAGCTGTGACCTCTATGGAGTAATGAATGCCAGTAGCGTGTGTAGGACATTGGAGTTGGTGGATAGTGAATGCTCAGCTGGGGTGAATTCCAAGGGAACCCTCCTGACTTAGGGACTTGATGAGTTTAAGCCAATGTTTAATGTGGTTTTGATGTAGTTGCTTATTCTGTGGCAGAATTTGTCCCCTACCTTGAACATAATTTTTACATCTATTGTATATCCTCTTATTAAAAAATACAAATGAATGCAATAGCCCAAACGTTCTTCAGTGTCGGTGTCCCTGATGGCACTGATCAGAAACACTGGACCTTCTCAAAGCTTGCTCGGAGATTTGCCGAACACATTATACAGTGTCTGTATAGACTCTAATAACCAATTTAAGCCACTCCAGTGAGCTGAGTAGCTTCAAATACCTTGTCAAAGGGGCTTACTAATATAGATTCTGCTCAGAATAGACCATTGATCTATCGCCCACAAGGAATACCGGCAACATAAAGCTAGATTTCAGGTAGGTAGAATAAATTAATAGATGCAAACAAGATGGTTGACCTCTGTGTTGGATAACAAGTGAAATCCCTGTAAGTCAACAATATATTTTTTAATTCCTGCACAAATCAAAGAAACAAATAGTGTTATCCTTATATGCCTATATGTGCAATGAATTTGAAATTTAATAATATAATAGATTATTAAATAACAGTCAGTGTGCAGTATTTTATTAAATGTTGCCTTTTTATGTCCAGGCTCATGTTAAACGTTTCCAATTAGAGATGAGTTGGGTTTGGATACAATCATACAAAGCACAGTTAGGTATAAAAAAAACTTGTTCTAAGAAATAGAGCCATTGTCTGGTTTCATTTTCATCTCTGAGGATTACAGTTTTTTTTTTTTATGCTACTGAATGCAGCAACTGCAGCTAACTCTGACAGGGCCAGAGAGCAAATCGCGATGGCTGATTGTAAAGGATATGAGCAGAGACAGCCCGGTGTAACTTGTGTTGTCTCTACTTTCCAGATTCTTAGCTAACCTTCAGCATGCAGATGCCTCACATACAGAATCCATTACTGATTTTGGGAGACAAAAAGTCTTACAGCGAATTGACCACGCAGGGACAATCAACATTCGGTTCTGCCTGGCTATTCGCTATTAGCTTGAATGATCACACCGTGACACATTATTGTAATTATAATGTGCTCTTTGCTTCTTTTTCTGTTCAAAATCCATTAGCTCATTCGTTTAAAAGCAAAATCTTTGTCTGAATATCAATTCTGATGGAGCGGAACCCTACATGTCTGTTCTGATGCATTCATATGTGTTATAAAAGAGTACAGTTCATGATCTGGCAGTTCTCCAAATATAATACAAGATAATATTATACTGGGCTTGTGTACCTTGCTCGTGACTTTTCTTCATTTCCAATGCACACGGCAGAAATAGGATTTTCATTGAAGCAGCTTAGTGCGCTGGATCTCATTACAATGCAGTGTTATTGAGGTGGAATGCTCACCTCTGCTCGTCGTCAGGAGAAATAGATATTCAAAGGGAATATACAACTTACGGAACATCTCTAAACTTCAGCTAAACAGCTAAATATACTAATAATAAATATAGTGAACTATGTTACCATTCAAATACTGCTTCCTGCACACTTTGGGATCAAAGCCCCCTCAGGTCTAAGTACTCTTTGAAATGCAGGTACAACACAAGTAAATGGGTTTAACTGTACAACTGACATCAAGGGTACACAAGGCCACCATCATTAATGGACCCTATACCGCCGATTTGTCTCTGCCCCTTTGCGAGCAGCCAATAAAAGACACAGTGACACTTAATGAGGCCATGCTGTTTGAGAAGATGGAGGCCACCATAAGGAGAGATTTGGCCCCCTTCCTATCCACCTGGGAAGGCTGGATTACTCACTTTCATCCGGGAGGTCTCAACTCTTACAATCTAGAACCCCGCCTTGTTTCCCCTCTTGTTACGAACGGAGGCTCGGAACCCACCCTTCACCCTTCTCCTTTTCTCCCCCTTTCCCCCTTTCTTTCCTTTTATTTCACACTTTCCATTTTTTCTCTAAACTCTTCTTTTGATGATGCTTGAGACGTGTTCTTTCTATCTCCACGGATAGTTTTTGTCAGTGCCCTGTTGATGATGGTCGTATTCTTTTATATTTTAGCAATTATTGGCGCTTTTGTATGACCCCTTGCGCAGTATGGAAAATATCCTGGCTGTAGTCCTATGCTGTTTATTTCTGTTTTTATTGCAATAAAAACTAAATTTGGGGAAAAAAAAAAGAAACTGATAAATAGAAGAAAAAAGGGAAATATTCTGTTTTTTTTCCAAAGAGATGAAAAGAATGGAAATACAGTAGCACATGATTTGTAGCCGTATTTGTACTTGAGTCAGCTGGAAAAATAATGATCAATAAAGCTGTCCTCATCCCTAAAAAAAAAAAAAAAGACAGTGACAAATACCACACTTGCATTTTCCTTACAATTTTGACATGAATAATAGGAAAATAGCATACTCCCTACCCCAGTATTGCTGTCTCATACTCTGTAAGGGTCTATATTCTATCCGAGGGTTTCCCTATCTCATTGAGTCACATCCATAGTGATTAAAGGGGTTGTTAAAGGAAGGATAGTGGCAGGTAGCGTCTAGTGAACGCTGGGCACTGTACGCAAAACCACATTTAAGAAAGCAAATCTGGTGACTTTAACAGCACCATGTAGCGTCACATGTATTACTACAGGCGGCTTGGCGTATAGCGCCTAGAGCGCCACATATTACCTGCCGCTCAGTGTCGCTTTGCCATACAGTTCAACGGGCTTTCATTTGTTTGTGTTTAAATAGCGTGTTTGGCAATTAAATATTTTTTTTCTCAAATCACTGTGTCACCTCTCCTGGCTGCAAACAAAGACTTTTATAGTTTTTTTGACTTTTTATATTTTTCTGCAGAATTGTCATTACAGGTCTGGCACAAAAGTGTTATTGTCCCAGTGTTAAAACAATATCATTCCCCGTGTTTTTTTCCCCCTTGTTACTGGTGGATATGTGTTCAAAAACAGACTTTGATCACACAGCGTCTTGGGCTCTATGCTAAAGTGTCCAGCTTTACTGCAAAGTTGTGATGTTGTTAGAGCACCAAACACACATCATATTCATCACTGCTGGCCAGGTTACTACAGCGACCGCAACGCTAGGTTATAGCGCCCAATACCCGCTTACAGAATCTACTTGCAGTCGCTCTAAGCGCCGCTATACAGACGCTCATCTGGCAATACCTGGTGCTAGTAGTGAATCAGCCTCAATATCCAAATCACAGTGATAAATCCCACATCCTGCAACTATACTGCAACTATAGTATTATTTTTATGACTGATAGATTCCATTAAGCTAAGCCCAAGTCCTATCTCTCTTCCTTTATTGAAAAGAAAACTTTAATTGACCCTTTATGTGCTCCCACTTTACTATAAAGTTTGTAGTTACCATGTGACTATTGCCGCCAAAATAGTGATGTATTAGTTTGACTAGCACGAGTTCACCATGTAACATGCTTAAGAATTAAAGCGGTCCCACACCTGTTTTCTAACGAATGAGGTGGGATGGCATTGTGACAGGCTTGGGGGCATCCAGATTGCTGCCCCCTCCCAGACAATGACCCCCATAACTCCCCGAAATCTATTCCTTAACCTCAATCCTCCCAGCAGTCACGTGGGCCATCTTTCCTGGCGTCTGGTAAGCCCGATCACAGGTGTTGCGGCGGTCATTGTCCAAGGGGGGCTCCAGCAAACTTCATGCCCCCCCCCCGAGCCTGTCACAATGCCGTCCCACACCCGTTCCTGTTTTCAAGTATGGAAGTTTTCCGTTGCTCACAGAAAAAACACAAGATGTATATAAATATTAAAAAATTGATACAATGGTCATTTGGCAGAGCTTTCAACCTGATAGATGTTGACTGTCTACCATCCTGGTGTAGGGCCTGCATCCAAATTGTCATATTATTTGAAGTTAAGTGACTTCTTTTCATGAAACCCCCGATTTTTCCAAACCTAGTTGACATCTTGTTCCTAAAAGGTATGAACCAAATGTTTCAATGCCCTACACCACTAAGCTCTCTCTCATGGCCTTTAAAGTGGATTGACCACCAGGATTATCTCTATTCTCATTACCATTCTCATTGTGCATGTGTGTGAGCACTTTATGCCATGCATACTAACGCACAAAAAACGTTATTGTTTTGGACATGGCATTGGCATAGAGAGCAGGGGCAGCAGCATCCCTGGTTTTCCTGCAGAGTGAGCAGTTCCCGCATCTGGCCTATGTACCTAGCTGGGTACAGGAGGGAATGCAGGGATGGCAGGAATGCAGCTGTGGCAAGTTAAGGCATTTGTGGGTGATCTGGGGGGGTCACACAGTGGGGCATCCCAAATGGCTATTCCTGGAATCTTTTAGACTTCATACCTGTCGTGCCGCTGATTGGTCTGATTTAACATTATAATTGTCTAATACACCATATTACTTTCCTTTTTTTGCTGTAAAACATTTTGCTGTTCAGAACCAGTGGCTGAAAAACTAGTTATATTATATATATATTTATATAATATTTTTTACCACTTTAATTTGTACCAATGTGACACTGTCTGGCAGAAGTGCTTGATAAATCAGGCCCTTAGTGCATTTCATTCCTGAAATTCTTGTCTTAAAAAGAAGGACTTGTCTATTTAAGTAATCTGTGTGTACAAGGAATAAAACATTGATTATTCGGCTTTTCAAACTTTAAATTATATATGAAGAAACCATGCAGAGTTTTTCAGGGGAAAAATAACAAAGATTTATATGCCTCTTGTTTATGTATTTAAACCAGCGTTGCAATTGCTATATATATATATATATATATATATATATATATATATATATATGCTCTGCATGTAAGTTTCCATCTCTCAGTGCACCTAACCCTTTCTAGATGTTGGCCATGTTTAGGCTAGTAAAACGCAAGGCCCAAAACCAAGGTCTACAGAAGGCCTATAATATCTTTCACGAGCCACTTACCTTCCTGGTCCTGCGGTGCTGCTCAGCCGGCGTGCCTGAGTCCCAGTTAAGTGGGTGCAGGAGCAAATGTAAGTGCTGACTTGATTCAGTATCATGCATGCAGATAAGGCAAGTGAGTTTTGGGGGAGTTTTTTTTTCAATTGAGCAAGGCTGTTGGTCCAGTTTAAGTGATAACAATGAAGCTTTAAAATTGTGGGAGAAGATGACAAAAGCCATGGAATGGAGGAGGATGTTAGAAGATGAATATGTGAAATCGAAATCTGGTACATGGTCTGAGTGCGGTGCATTGTCTACACCCAGCCAAGTAGACCCAAAAGAGGTGCGGCCCATCTGGTATCCTCCTGGAAATCCCTTTGTCTAGTCTACTCTGACCATCAGTCATCTAAGGTAAAGCAAATTTAGGTTTATAAAAAGAAAACTGTCACTAAAAGGTGTTATGGGTATTAATTTATTTTGCATTATGCTCCATGCAGAGAAGATCCGGGAGGAAATCAAGAAACAATCTAAATAAGTGTCATTTCATTCAGAAAGAGGATTTCTTCATACATAATGCAAAGCTGGCAGAGCCATAATCAGCGCACTTTACAAAAGAAGCTATTGTGAATATTTCTGAATGTTTAAGTAACATTATAATATTTACAGCAAAAGGCTAAGCAGTTTCTGAAAATGGGAAAAATTATGCAAGTCAGTCATGAAAAAATGGACCCCCCAGAGAGCAGGTTTTTAAACACTGAAATAGAGGCAACATCAAATAACAACACTGACGCTGAGCAGACGGGAATGCTGCCAAAACTCGGCAACAATCTGAATTTGATGGAAGAGACATTGAAAAAAAAGCCAGAGGTGTTCATGGTTAAATAGACTAGTTATTTATCTAGATGTGACTTGGGGGTCAGTAGGACCAAAATGTACACCAGAACTCAAATATTCAATTCAAATCTAATAAAAGAAAACATGCTTGTCTGCCAAAGGGGGTGAGAAAAAAAACCTCCTCTCATTATTTCAAATAAAAGTACAAATTTTCTGTTTGACTGAAGCTGTCTGTGAAGAGAGAGGGAGGTCGAGCGGGGAAATTGTCATATTTGCATTTGCGGTTGCATAGAAATTAAGCGGCACTGGAAAAATAAGGAACTCTTCATCGAAAGAGGTGATATATTACCAATTCCAGTTTATTAAAGGAAATGAATAGGAATAGAAAGGGATTAATCATGTTCAATACTACACACACACACACACACACACACACACACACACACACACTGTATATACAATGCCTTGAAAAAAGAATCATACTCATTGAATATTTCCAAGCCACAAACTAGAGCAACACAAAGTAACAAGTATATGTGAAGTATAACGAAAATGATTCCTGCTTTTGTTATAGAAAATCGAAAAGTGTGACATGCATATGTACAGTATTTAGCCCTCTGTGCTTTGATACCCCTGAATAAAATTTAGAGTGACCAATTGCCTTCAAAAGACACCTAATGAACAAAATAGAGAGTCCACCTGTATGTAATTTTTACCCAGTATAAATAAATCTGCTCTGTGATAAATATATATGCACACCACCAGGGGCTTACATAGATTTTCCAGGGCAGAAGCCATTATCCTCCAATGCTGTTATATTCCAGACTGCAACCACCCTGGAGTGGGCAGATATACAAGCTGTTCAGCACAAAGAAAAATGGCCAATGAAAGGAAGTCTGAAAACCGACCGCTACTGAACAAGACATATAAGTTGTTAAAGTGGACCAATACCCAGGGGTGATCGGCCCGGGAATCTATAAGATTCCTGGGCCGATCACCTCCCTCACCGCGGGGCATCCGAGATCGGGATGTCCCGCGGGGTGAAACCCCCCCCCCCAAAAGCCCCAAAAAACCTTACCTTATCGGCGACGGATCAGCCGCCGCCGCCTCCCGCGAGCCCCTCCAGCAGTGCGCGCGCACGCGCCGGCCGTTTGTGAATGGCCGGCGCGGGCGCGCGCCCTGTAAGAGGGACGCGCGGGAAGCGGCGACGGCGGCTTGTCCGTCGCTTGTCCGTCGCCGAAAAGGTACGTTTTTTGGGGCTTTTGGGGGGGTTTCACACAGCGGGCATCCTGAAGTGGACCAACACCCAGGATAGTGAAAATCTTGGGTGTTGGTCCACTTTAAGACTAGGCCAAGAAACGTATGAAAGGTTTTATGGACTGATACGATAAAAGTGACTCTTGATCAACCAGATGGATGTGCCCTTAGTTGGGCTGAACATTTACACATAGTTGTTACATAGTTACATAGTTAATACAGTTGAAATAAGACATATATCCATCAAGTTCAACCAAGGCTGTTGGGGTAGGGGAAGTTATGTTTTATTTTATTTTAATTTTATTTTTTTACTGATAACCTGTAACAGTAACTGTTGATGTTATTTTCTTCTAAATAAGCATCTAATCATTTTTTGAAGCTGTCAGCAGGTTGGTGCTGTAACAAGCTTCTTGGGAGGCTATTCTACAGATTTATAGTTCTTATGGTAAAGAATGATTGTCGCCTCCGAAGACTGAATTTTGTTTTTTTCCAGTCGAAGGGAGCACACCCTTGTCTTTTGAGAGGATTTTACCTGAAATAGTGTTTCCCCATATTTTTTGTATTGGCCATTTATATATTTATACAAGTTAATCATGTCCCCCCTCAGTCGTCTTTTCTCAAGACTAAACAGATTTAATTCCCGTAATATTTCCTCATAACTAAGATCTTTCATTCCTCTGATAAGTTTGGTGGCTCTCCTCTTCACCCTTTCCATAGTCAGAGCGTCCTTTCTATGAATGGGTGCCCAGAACTGGACGGCATATTCCAGGTGAGGGCGCACCAATGCCTTGTAAAGAGGCAAGATTACATCTCTGTCTCATGATTCCAGGCCTCTTTAAATACATGATAATATCTTGGTGGCCTTGGAAGCAGCTGCTTGGCATTGCATTCTGTTATTTAGCTTGTGATCTACCAGTGCCCCCAGATCCTGCTCAACAAGTGTTTCTCCCAGTTTCACTCCCCTGAGAATATATGTGGCCATCAGGTTGTTAAACTCCAAGTGCATGACTTTACATTTCTCCACACTGAACTTCATTTGCCAAGCGGATGCCCAGACACTCAAAATGTCCAAGTCAGCCTGAAGCTTGTGAACATCTTCACTAGACTGCACTTTGCTACATATCTTGGTGTCATCTGCAAAAATAGAGACAGTGCTTCTTATCCCATCTTCTATGTCATTTATAAACAAGTCAAAAAATCAACCCCAAGGTAGGCAATAACAGTAAGTGGTAGATTTCTATTCTAAGGAGTACATTTTCTCACCTGGCTCTGAATCAACCTCATGGTTGTACTAGTATTGTGAGAAAGTCCATAACTACATTTGTGAAGAGGTAAGCGTGGACACAATTCTACATTTCAAGTTTCCACAGTCCACTATATATAACCGTGACGGCAAAGACTTGTGAAAAAGACATGCTGTGCTAATGTTCCTCTTTGCACATCCCTTCCTGACCTTAACTGCTGGCATGCAAAACTTAAATATAAACCTATGCAGGTGCAAAACAGGATTGATATTTAAATGAATTGCCCTTTAAAGAGTGAAAACTCAATAAATAATTCATTTCTACAAGATTGGCCAAATTCTCTCATTTATAACAACGCTCACCATGAACAGTAAAGCCTTTCTTTTGCAAAGGCTTATATCAGCTGACTGCAAATAATGCAAGCGGATATCCACTCGAGTGTGTAAACAGCTGGAAGGAGCAGTATTTTCAAGAATAAATTCACACCACAGAACCGAGAGGATCAGAGAGCTTAAAGGTGCACTAAACCCCCAGAAAATCAAGGTGGAAGGTCTATAACAAGGCAATCTGACTAAATTGGGGACAAATAAATGCAACAAGCCAGTAATTCGTAATATTATAGGCCTTATTTATGATGTGTGACTTTCAGCATAATTTTGTGGCTGTAGCCCCAGTTTCGGAGTGCCAGCATTACCGTCTGTGCTGTGTGCTACCATTCGCTGCGCCAAACGCTACTAATTAGCTTTGATTTTTGCAGGTATTGGCTGGCCTATGTCAGTGTCTGTTGGACCCGTCGTCCGATTATCCCAGCACCAGTGAGCGCCACATTTTACTGTCGTTTTTCTGGCGCTCAACATCATGTTTATGAATTTTTTCCTCTTTGAAATCTTTGGCGCTGTATTTTTTTTGCCACTGATCAGCGTTTCGTAATTACTGCTGGAAACAAAGAGGACATATTTTACAGTGCGTTTCGACTGCGTTTTAGTTGTTAATCTCCAAATTACACATTATTAAGCAAAAGATTAAAATTAGTTTTAATAACCCCCCCCCCCCCCAAAAAAAAAGCATTTTGGGCCATCTAGGTCATGCGTTTCAATTACTGACAAGTCACAATGCAAGTTCTGTTCAAATATATGTGTTTAATATATAAGCAACACTACAATGCAGTTCTGCCCATTGTGCTATATGGGACCTTGAGCTACAGCGCCGGGTTTTAGCTGCTTTAACCACAGCATCATTTTCGCCCCTAGTGTTAAATAAGATGCTGGGTGGTGTCCGCATTGGGGTTAGCATTACATCCCCCCCCCCCAATCTGTCGCCACTCCCTCCGGTTTAACCTTATGGCATTCTTAACTCGCCAAGGGATCAGTTTTCTAGGTCCCTCAACTTCGGGCGAACTTTCGAAGGGTGGCACCATCTTGCATCTCATAAGGCACTGCGCGCTATCCCCAATCTAAGATTTAGGTATTTAGGATAAAGACACTTCTATCTCAGTCTGACCCTACAAATGAATCTATACCACTAACTCTATGCAGCCTTTCACTCATGCCGCAAGCAAATCAGTTTAGGCAGGAGGAACAATTCCTCCTGCCTATAGGTAGTACACTGCGTTTCAGTCCCATTTTAACAAATCCTTCAGGATGTTACATTTGTGTTGCAGTTGATTACTGACTGCAAATTAAAACTTGTATGCTAATATGGGAATAAGCATGTTTATAGCATGCTGGATGTTAGCAGAACGGGTTGCTGGGTGCCAGTCTCCATGGTCATGGCATTTGTTGCTATATGCATCCATCAGGAACTCGCCAAGTTGGAGAAGCTCTCGAGTGCCACAATAAAGAAGATTTACTTAAATGGTGCCTGTCTTTCATGTCCAGTAGAAGCGTTTATACTGACAGGGAGGACCCTTGGGAGGGAGTTTATACACGAAGCAATGGACTTCTTCCAGGACACAACTCCCCCCCCCCCCCTTTGACAGTCTAACTAGTTTCATCCAGGACCCCGGGCTATGGCGGGGTTTTTATTTTAAGTTGTTATTTGCTGATTGTCTTGATAATGAATGCAAATAAAAGAAGGCAGGATGGCATGGCACTTATAATATAGCCACCCACCCAGCCTTAACTGACTTAGCCTTAACTCATTAAAGCTCTGTTGGGCCCTGTCTTTGTCACATATATTTAAAGAGGAAGCGCACATTTTCACAGATTAATATGTCTATCATGCCAGCCTGTTCCATATATAGATATATATATGATTAATAAAATAGTTTGTATGGATATATACATATATGTACTATATTCTTAACATGTATATCAGCATAAATAGTAAATATCCTCACAAAAACACAAAACTCTTGGGAAAAATACCATTTTGTGAGTACTCACCTGAAAAATGGTCATTGCGAGTATGGTACACACCCCACTTCCAAATATTCATGACACTTGGGAACCCGGCCTGTAGAGGGCGATCTTGCAGAGATGACATGGAAAAAGGAGCCCCTCCTGGTCCATAAGTACTGGGTTCCTCCCACTATTCCTCAGTCTTTTTAAAAAGTAGTGAAGAACCAGGAAGAGCAAATTATATTCGATAATTGAAAAATAATTTGAAAATAATAATCACCATATAAAGGATCCCTTAGAACAAAAAAGGGCGGGGGAAGTGGGGTGTGTGACATACTCGCAATAACCATTTTACAGGTGAGTACTCACAAAATGGTATTATTCCTAGTATGTCACACACCCCACTTCCAAATATTCATGACACTTGGGACATCCAATAGCAGTGTCTATAATGGGTGGGGATCCCCAAGGAATAATGCATAACTTAAATTACTGCAGCTTGCAGAATTTTGCGGCCAAAAGCAGCATCCGCTGAGGCCCGCACATCAACCTTGTAAAACTTAGAAAAAGTATGCACAGAAGACCAAGTCGCAGCCTTGCAAACCTGTTCAACAGAAGCCTGGTGCTTAAGAGCCCAGGAAGCTACAATAACACGAGTAGAATGAGCGGTGACACGAAAAGGGGGAACCTTCCCCTTAGCCATATAGGCCCCAATGATGGCCTGACGTATCCACTTACTAAGGGAAGATTTGGCAGGAGCAAAACCCTTCTTGGGCCCAGAAGGCACAACAAAAAAGGCATCCGTCTTGGGGAAGGCCAAAGTAGTAACTAAATAATACTTAACACAACGAACTACGTCCAAAGAATGTAAGTCCCTTTCCTTGTCGTTACTATGTTTAGGACACAAGGAAGGAAGAACTATATCTTGATTTAGGTGGAAAGCAGACACCACCTTAGGAAGGAAATCCGGTTTAAAACGGAAAACAACCTTATCTTGATGCCTCTCAAAATAAGGGGCTAGAATAGACAAATCTGCCAGTTCAGAAACTCGGCGGACCGAAGTAATAGCAACCAAAAAGGCAACCTTCTGAGTAAGAAGAGGAAGAGGAATATCCTGCAAAGGCTCAAAGGGAGTGGCCTGCATAGCTGAAAGCACTAGGTTAAGGTCCCAAACAGGAAGTATAGGCTTTCTTGGAGGCCGCACATGCGCGACTCCTTGGAAAAAAGTCTTAACCAAATGATGGAGAGCAAACGACCTTTGAAAGAAAATAGCCAAGGTAGAGACTTGCCCTTTCAAAGTACTAATCTGGAATCCCATATCCAGACCTCGTTGCAGATATTCCAGAATTCTAGGAATAGAAAATACTCTACATGGCAAAGCCCTGGATTCACACCAATCAATATAGGACCTCCAAGTCCTGTAATAAATGACAGAGGAAGACTTCTTCCTAGCTCTAATAAGAGTCTGAATAACCACATCAGAAAGACCTTCTTCTTTCAAGATGGAGACTTCAGCAGCCATGCCGTCAAAGCCAGCGTTTGTAAATTGGGGTAACAAAGTTGACCCTGAGTGATGAGATCTGGAAGAAGAGGCAGATGGAAACAATCCACTGCCAGCCTTACGACGTCTGCGCACCACAGACGTCTTGGCCACCTTGGCGCCACCAGAATTGCTGGCGCCTCCTCCAGTGCTAACTTGCGCACCACCTTGCTGATCATGGAGAATGGGGGAAACAGATATAGGAACCCCAGATCCTTCCAGGCCAGAGACATGGCATCCGCTGCCACTGCCAGAGGATCCTGGGATAGAGACACAAAAGCTGGCAGCTTGTGATTGTGGCGAGAAGCAAACAGGTCCAACTGTGGAGTCCCCACTTGTGACAGAGGAACTGAAAGACCCTTGGATTGAGAGACCATTCTCCCTGGCGAGAACATCCCCTGCTCAGGGAGTCTGCCTCCACATTCTCTATCCCCGGAATGTAAACTGCTGATATGCAGGGAACATTGATCTCTGCCCACTGAAGGATCAGAGACACTTCCAGAGGGCACCCCAACTGCGAGTCCCTCCCTGGTGACTGATGTATGCAACAGCTGTTCGGTTGTCTGACTGAATCTGAACAGGCAGACACTGTAAGAAATGGGTCATTCAAAGTAGAACAATACGTATGGCTCTAATACATTGATTGGAGAATGAGCCTCCTGAGGCCCCCACAATCCTTGGAACTGATGCTTCTTCCAGAAGCCCCCCCAGCCCACCAGGCTGGCATCCGTGGTAACCAGTTACCAACGCGGAGTCAGAAATGACTTGCCCTTCTGGAGGTTGAGCGATATTAACCACTACTGAAGGGACTGCAAAACGTGGGGAGACAATAGACAACTCTGATTCAATGATAGTGGGCACCTGTCCCACTTTGCCAAGAGGAAGAGCTGAAGCGTCCTTATGTGAAACTGGGCAAACGGGACTGCCTCGAATGCAGCTACCATCAATCCCACTAGTCTCATCCCTAGACGGATAGACTGACGAGGGTTGGACAAGAATAGAAGAATCAAGTCCTGAATCAGAACCATTTTGGACTGAGGAAGAAAAACCCTGGCCTGAAATGTATCCAGAATCAGGCCCAGGAAGGGAATTTCCCTGGACGGACAGAGAGAGGATTTGGGGTAACTTATTACCCATCCGAACCTCTCTAGCATAGAGACTACCGTCCTGGTGTCCAACTCTGATTGTTCGAGGGAGGAGGCCGCGATAAGAAGATCGTCCAGAAAAGGCACAATGCGGATGCCCTGGACCCTGAATATAGCCATCACTCCTGCCAGCATCTTGGTAAAGACTCTTGGGGCCGAGGTAAGGCTGAATGGCAGGGCCACCAATTGATAATAAATTGAGAGAACCTGAGAAATCTCTGGTGACCCGGAAAAATAGGAATGTGCAAATAAGTATCCTTGATGTCCGTGGATGTCATGAAGTCCCCCTGATGGAGAGCATTGATCATTGATCGCATAGACTCCATGCGGAATTTTCTGAAACGGATAAATTGATTGAATCTCCTTAGGTCTAGGATAGGCCGAACAGAGCCGTCCCTTTTGGGTACCGTGAATAGGTTGGAGTAAAACCCCAAACCCCTTTCCGCTGGAGGCACTAGGCAGATGACAGCCATGATTAACAGATTCACTACTGCTGCCCGCAGTCCCTGCGCAGTTGCCGGATCTGACGGCATCCGGGACATGAAAAATCTGGGAGGAGGCCGGAACTCGAATTCCAGTTTGTAACCGGAAGAGACTACTTCCAGAACCCAATTGTCTGATACCACCTGACCCCAGACCTGGAAGAAGAACCGCAGCCGTCCCCCCACCCGTAAGGGTGAGGGCCTCTCCTCATTGTTGAGCAGGCTTAGTGGCAGATTTGGTTTTGGACCCCCATTTCTGACTTGGACTGCCACGTCCCTTTCCTGTATTCCATGCATTCCGTCTAGGGGCTGAAAAGGCCGATCCTCTTCCCGGTCTAGACCCCCGAAAGGAAGGGTTAAAAGAGGCCACTCCACGAAAGGAACGACGTTGTTTCTTACGCTGAGGTAATTTACCTCCTTTAGTGACAGAATCCAATTTTTCTCCAAAGAGGTGCAATCCCACAAAAGGGAGCGCTGTAAGCGATTTCTTGGCTACAATATCAGCTGCCCACTGCCGCAACCATACTGACCGCCGAATGGCGATTAACAAGGCAGAGGTTCTGCTGCACATGAGCAGAGTATCATCTAAGGCAGAAAGTACAAAAGATGCAAACATCTCACATCGCTTAAGAGCGGCGTACTCATCAGAGGCCGGATCAAGCCCTGAGTAATTCATTAGGTCTCTCACAACAGACCTAATAGCCACTGTCATGAGTGCTGAAGCACCAACAGGCAGCAAGGCCGAGCCCACACTGGAAAAAGTGTGGCACGCCATTTGATCAATACGCTTATCCTCTCCATCTTTAAGTGTAGTGGAGTCAGGAGAATGCAACACAGAAGAATTGGATAAATAAAGCACAGGGGCATCCACCACAGGTGGTGATGACCAACGCTTAACAGTATCAGCTGGGAAGGGATATTTCTTGTCCCAGCCCAAGGGAATGCCAGGAAGCCGCGCAGGCTTCTCCCATTCTTTAAGAATAATTTCATCAAAATGCTTTTGATTTGGAAATTCTAAACAAGGTTTAGAGACTCCAAAGAATTCCCCTTTTTGAGGAGGGACTACTTCAGGAGGAGTGATAACCAAAACCTCAAATAACTGAGCAAGAGCCTTAGGGGTATCCACAACACTAGCTTCACCCTGCTCAATCACAGTACCAACAAATTGCTGTTCATCAGAAACATCTGAATCCTCATATAATTCTCCTTCTTCTAACTGAGAAGGATCAGACCAATAAAGCATTTCACAATTATCCAACTCACTTACCGGAACGGCCTGAGTCAAATGTTTCCTTTTAGCTGAGGCCTTCTTGGCCACAGAGCTAGACATTAATTTTTCAAGATGAGCCAATCTGGCACATAAATCAGAATGTGACTCACCACCCATGACAATATCACTGGGGGTACGGACAAGACATGGCGGAGTAGGAGATAAGGCAGAAGCCGCAGACGCCGAAGCCTGGGCCCCAGTTTGCTGCATAATAGTTAATTGAGCACAAGGGACGCAAAGAATTGCGTTATCCCCAACAAGGGATGCCCCACATCCAAAACATTGGCGAGTCTGTGCAGAGGGAACTGCATGCCCGTTGTCCTGAGATGCCTCCATATGGTGTTTAGTATTATACTATAATTGATTATAGTCGGCAAGTATATATGGGATTTACGCAATTGCTACCCGGGATGCCCCTTTAAATAGTCCCAAGTGGGAGGATATTAACACAAATGGACCCCCAAATAAGGCTTTAAGGGCTAAAGACCAGGAGAAACCCCTTTAAAATAAAGAGTTTCCACCTACAAAGAAAACAAACAGTCACCAATGCACACAATACAATAAATGACAAAGCATGAAAAAAAATGGCAGAAACTCCCTTCAGCAAGCTGAGGGGTACTCACAGCACCAGGAAATCAGCTCGCACCATGAGGGAAGACCATAGGGAAGCAGCAGGAACCAGGCAGACAAAGGGAGCACACCAAGGTGCTCTGGGAAATGAAATGATGCTGTGTGCCTAAGCCCCGCCCACCCCCAGAATCACATGACCAAGAATGGAGGGAAATTCAAATCTGAACACAGCCAGAAACAAAAGAGCTTTAAAAGGTAAGCAAAATAGAATGCTGCCTAGACAGAGATAGGAAAATCTAAATAAAACATATCCTATTAAATAGTATAGTAATCATACATAATAATATATATGTAATAAAGATTTATTTTATATATCTTCTTTTTTTTTTTTATTATTATTATTATTTGTGTGCATGGTGACAAATAAGCCCAGATAACGCCCCCCCCCCTCCTTTTTACCCCAGCAGGGTAAAGGAGAACTAAAGGGGAGAGGATAGAAATGCACCCATAAGGCACAAGGGGATTATAAAGGGACAGGGGCATCCCATGCCGGGAACACCAACCCGGAAACCGCCTACCCACATTTGGGTCTCACGGAGGAGTAAAACTCCTGTATACACCAGAAGGTGTATGTATCTACCTTTGCCTGAACCATACAGCCAGGGGCTGGGAGGCATACAATATAACCAAACAGGTTTAAAGAGTATCAGACAGAAATAGAGAAAAAAAGGGGCCGGGAGCAAAGCCGGCTACCTGCAGCTTGAAGGAGAGTCATCTTCTGAATGCTTCACCGACCGCAGAGACGAAAAGACTGAGGAATAGTGGGAGGAACCCAGTACTTATGGACCAGGAGGGGCTCCTTTTTCCATGTCATCTCTGCAAGATCGCCCTCTACAGGCCGGATTCCCAAGTGTCATGAATATTTGGAAGTGGGGTGTGTGACATACTAGGAATAACAGTTAGTTATTTCACACACATTATATATAAATATATATATATATATATATATATATATATATATATATATATATATATATATAAACAATTTACTATGGGGGTTATTTAAGAAGGGATAGCGCCAGGTAGTGTCTCATAGAAGCAAGCAGAGTCTGGTGAACGCCAGGCACTGTACGCAATACCACATTTATGAAAGCGAATCTGGTGAGAGACTCTAACAGCGCCATGTAGCGTCCGATGTATTATTTCAGGTGGCTCAGCATATAGCGCCAGTGCTCTAGCTTCCAGAGCGGCAGGTATTACCTTTCGCTCACTGTCGTTCTCCCATACATTTCAATGGCTGTTCATTTGCTTGTGTTTAAACAATGTGTTAATTTTTTTTTTTTGTTTTGTTTCTTGTTGCTCAAATCGTGTGACCTCTTCTGGCTGCAAACAAAAACTTTTAGAAACTTTTTTGACTTTTTACATTTTTATGCAGAATTGTCATTACACATCACACAGTGTCTGGCGCTCTATGCTATAGTGACCAGATTTAGAGTGCCGACGCTGTGTGTGTGTCCTTTTTGGTGTGGAGCGCCGACAGTCGCTTGCACTGAGCTGGCGCTACCTTTCGCTCACTGCAGCGCTGTACTGATGTTAGAGCGCCCAACAATCATCAATGCCAGCCAGGTTACTACAGCGACTGTAGTTTATTAAGCTTTTTTGATTGGAGATCCACTTTAAGTGTAACGAACATATGTATGTGATTTTATGCACTCATAAGCTAATGTTATGTTTTATTTTCACTGAATAAGGCCTTATTTTATCGTATGTTCAATTTTGAAATAAGGCATAAAAAGGCCCATTATTTTATAAAAGATAAGGAAAGTTTACTGACTTGTGTCCAAAATGTTTATGTATACAACTCCTATTATTAACATTATTATAATACTGTAAGTAGTCATGGAAATGTAAAACAGAAACAGCTTTATATACAAGCTGTTGTGACAGCTGAACTTTAAAGAAATAACTTGTATGCTTTAGTGGTCAACAAAGTGAAATGAGCAGTGGATAAGCTTCTTAGCGTGATAACTGAATGGTGATCTTTAAATAACCCTTTAAAAGTGCTTATGCAAAGCACCCAGGCATAGCCGTCTCCTTCAGCATTATAGTTGGTCCTTTGACACGGCACTCTAAAATTACGTCTGCGATAAGATCATTGTTAATCATCAGCTGCCGTGGGTAAAGAAAAAAGATAGGCAGGGAGGAAGGCGTTTTTCAAATCTATAGCCGTGCAAAAATGAATCTGGAATTTACCGAGAAGGATTTCGGCATATAGGTTTTGCATAAAATAGCAAGGAAATAGCAAATATCCCAAGAACCACTTGGCATTCCTACCTAATCTGTCTGGAGAATGGCGATTATGCGATTCTTACCTCCACTAAAGAAAGTGTCATAGGGAATCTTGTAGAATATATATCACAGCTCGCATTCATTTGGATCTGGCTGAATGTCAAAAACACAAGGTCACACTGGCGTATTATAGATATCTCCACGAGCCGAGCAGCAAACGTTTTAAAGGAACGTAATTTTAAAAAGTCAGGATGAAAAAAGATGCATCATCATAAAGGTGTGTTAGTGTATTAACACAGAGGAATTAACCGCACATATATTTTCGGAGAGGAACATTATTGTGTGACGCAACATTAATATTCTAGACAAGGTTTTAGGTGTTTTAATCAAGGCTGAATGTGTGGTAATTAACAGATGATTTGTAGTGTCTGAGTTTATCATTCATTTAGAGTAGGGAACACTGAGCCACACGCATGAACGAACTCTTGTGGCAGCTCTACATTTAAAGAGAAAGTCCAGGCAATGACAATAAAAAAGCAGAAAGTTGCTCGTGTGATGCCTCACCCATGTGCCTCTTCCCTTTTTCCAGCAGCACCAGGTAGCAGCCATAGCAGGGCTCCAAAGTGTGTCTGCTCTTTCCTTTCTATTCCTTCATGAACACGTTCCAGAGTGCTTGGGCACTCCCAAGGTGAGACTCACCTCAACAAATATTTTGGATAACATTGATAACTTGCCAGGCTATAACATTAATACCCTCCTGGATATTGCTGACCTCTGCTCCATCATGACCACATCTGAGTTGCTGTCTAAGTTTCTGACCTCTTAAAGTGGACCAAAACCCATGGAGATCAGCCCAGGAATATATAAGATTTCCAGGCTGATTGATACCCTCCCCCCGGGGCATCCAAAATCGGTATGCTCTGTTGTGTGAACCCCCCTACTTTACTGGTCCAATGGCGCATGCGCGAGTGGCAGTTGCATCCCTGCTATACCTCTAGCAAGGTGCGTGTCTGCACCAGGTATTTGTGAATGGCAGGCGGGGGTATGCTCCCTGTTAAAGGGTAGCGGGGGATGCGGCCGAAAGTGCGCTCAGATCTGCTCGTATTAGACAAGCTCCTGGTCAAAGGGGCTTGAGCTGATCCAAGCTCGCTGGGAAGGTCAAAATCCTGGAGTTTGGTTCACTTTAAAGGGATTTTTCATGCAAAATGTTAAACAGCATAATCAGCAGCTTACCCGATGTGGATCACAAATACTAGCTTGAGTAACTAGTCCAGACCACGCCCCCCACTGTATTGATAGCTTGAATGGCACTCTCAGAGCTGCCATTCAAGCCCAGCTAACCCCTACCTCCCTCATCCCCGCCCAGCCTCCTCCTCCTGGCAAACACTCTTGTTCCCAGTGCCAATATTATGCTGATTATTATGATGCATCAAAGCTTCAAGGGCTAATCCAACTTGCTTCAGAAGAGAAACCATAGGTAACATTGTAAATCTTGATATCTCAGACTCTTCTTTTTCAATATAAAAACTGAAAAAGTTGAAGACAGTGCCTGACACAATGTTCTAACAACTGACTTTGCCTGAAATATCGCTTTAACTATGTCCATGTTACAGACCATTGCTATGTCATGACCACATCTGATTTGCTGTCTGAATTGCTGACCACTTATACAATCTTCAACCATAGTCAGGTTTCCATGCATCCATGACTAGGTCCAACATGCTTTTGACTACCACAATCGACCCAAGGCCACAGGTTCGATACGGTATTGAGCAATCAGTAAAAGCTTGGAACCATGGTACATCCCTTAACTTGGTGACTGTATGACGACAGGCATTTGTGAGTGCCCATTCGCTCGCATTAGATGAGCTCCTGGACGAAGGGGCTTGAGAGAATCCGAGCTCGCTGATTGGACGAACGGCCGCACATGCGCCGTAGGACCAGGAAGAGGTGAGTTCGGCGACTTGCGGGGTTTCACACAGCGGGGCACCCTGGGCAAGGACCAAAACCCAGGATAGTTAAAATCCTGGGTTTTGGTCCACTTAAAAGAATTAGAAAAACATAGATCATTTTCTTAATACATGTTACTTGCTACTGTGTGTTGCTCTATCACATAAAAACTCAATAAAATACATATACATTTGTGGATGTATAAAATTTAGAAAAGTTCAAGCATTAGGAATACTTTTTTAAGGCACTGTATGTGTATGTGTTTGCATATTGTATGTTAATTTTTCAAGGCCACTAATGCTGATAGAAATAAAAGAAATACTGTATGATTGAATGGTTTAGCCTTTCCCTTGAAGCAACCATTAAGTTGTAAGTCTTGATTAATTTATGGCTGATTAGTGTCTGTACAGTTCTCCATACTAGAGCTACAAGGATTTTTCTTTTGAAGATGACTAAGC
This sequence comes from Gastrophryne carolinensis, assembly GCA_027917425.1. Classification (NCBI taxonomy): domain Eukaryota; kingdom Metazoa; phylum Chordata; class Amphibia; order Anura; family Microhylidae; genus Gastrophryne; species Gastrophryne carolinensis. The sequence goes on from CM051236.1 coordinate 465,841,783, forward strand.
TGAACAATAGGGCTGCCCTTTTTATTTATTTTCTTCATTTATTTTTTATTTTTTGCAAACCTTTCAGCCTCTACTGGCCAGCGGTCTGAAACCTCCCATCTGCCTTGAAGCCTCTCATTACTAGTGCCATCTGGTTGGTAATACATTTCCAATTCAGATGTAGGGCTTACAAGAAGAGCACAGCCTGCATTAAAACAAGTCCAAATAAGCTTTGTCCGGTAGGTATAAAAGGTTAGAGGGTCATTTTGCCCCTGGAAGAGCAATGATGGGCTTACATACCCCCTATTTACTCATGATATTTGACCTTGAACCTATAAAAAGAGCCCTACTGTTATACTGGCAGGAGACGATGTGCCGTTCTTATCAGGGGCACCAAATGCTTATGAGATAAATGGGAAATGACAATCTGTGACTTTAACCCACACAACAGCACCAGCACAAGGCTCGGGGGAAACACAGCCTGTACCTCCTGTAGTTAAATCTTCTTGTGATTCTTGATTTCTACCATTCTGCCTGCGTAGATTTGTATAGCTGCCTTCAGAACATTTTTCTATGCCGCCAACATAGAATGCATAAGACACGGCGGAAACAGCAACAAAGACAGAATATATATTACTCGGTTCAGCCTTGTCATATACTATCTATCTTACACTGTCCTCAAGGCCTGGCGGCTTTCTCCGGCATGGTTATCTAGCTCAGTATTAAACAGGAATGCAGCTATTCCCGGATCCAATCCAATGCACCATGCCACGCACAAATAACCTGCAAGAGCCTCCAGCATAAATAAGCATATCAAAAAACAACACAGCACAATACCAGGACAATTACAGCTGGATAATACATTTCTATATGTGTTATACACATAACTGCTAACTGTTTATATATACATTATATATATTAAATAAATATTTATATATATATATATATATATATATATATATATATATATATATATATATATATATATATTAGGGCAGCAGATCCAATTACATAGAATAATAAAAGGTTTCTAGAAATGAATATGTCATAAGAGGTGCAAGTCAGTGCACCAATAGAACAATGAGGGTACATTCATAATCATATAGAATACCTAATCATGATAACAGGAGTTCGGTGATATTCATGAATACAGACAGGGAGGGTCAGGACACAATTGTGTGTACTAGTTTGTCACCAGTCTTTACATCTACTGTATGTAAGGCATCAAAACAAAAAACACTATACTCAAGTTTTATCCCTGTAGATGTTTGCTCCTGCCATGATCATCCGGCACTTCTGTAATATTGACGACGGACTGCCCCTGCCATTCATCGCATGCCCCCTCCATTCACTGCAATGACACACCCGCTCCATTGCAGTTAATGTTGGGACCTAGTTCAGGTAAGTGTCAGAGTGCTGGACTAGGGGTGATTGTCTATGGAAAACCACTTTCTGTTGAGAAAGTCATTATCAAGGCATCAAAACAAAATAAACTATACTCATCTTTTATCCTTCGTAGACGATCCTAGTCTGGCACTCTGAGACTTACCTGATCGCCCGATCCAGATTCTATCATGATCGTGATTTTCCAGCGCTTCTGTAGTGTTGATGATAGACTGCCCCCTGCCATCTATCACAGGGACTATGGCATGCCCCCCCTAGTTTACTGTAATAGAGGGGATGTGCCAGCTCTTTCCATTAAGTGAATGTCGGGACCTAGATCGGGTAAGTGTCAGAGTGCAGGACTAGGGGCGAGCGCCTACGGGAGAAAAAAGGTGAGTATGGTGTTTTTTGTTTTGATGCCTCGACAAAAGATTGTTTAGGCATAAAAACCAAAAAATATATACTCTTCTTTTCTCCCCTGCAGACGATCTCTCCTATTCTGGTGCTGACATGCCCGCTCTATAGCCGTGGCTGTGTCACTTTGGCTGAAGGCAGTAGGATGTGTGTCCAACACATAAGTCCTGTGAACTGGATTCAGTAGAAGGCCTGAATACCCTCCCATTTCAGCCGCCAGCGCCGCTGCTAACTGTAAAAAAAAAAAAAAAAAAATTACTTACCTCCAGCCACGAAGCCTCCCGCTGGGTCTCCTCTTCACTGTGGGGGCCTCTAATTGCACCCCAGGCTCTTCCGTGGTGAGGAGAGGGCCCGCCCCCAGGTTGGTTATGCTGGGTAGGGGGAACCCCGCTTCATTTTTGGGGGATTTTTAAGGGTTTTTTAACCCTTAAAATTCACCTAAAAATGTCCAAGGCCATTTTTTTTGTTTAACCCTTTATAGTGTGGCTAGTAGTTGTATTTTATTTGTAAGTACTGTAAAGTGCACCTTTGGGGGGGTCTCCTGGGCAGGAGTGGGGGGGCTACCGATGTGTGTACCGTTGTAATTGGGAAAAATAGGGCTTTCACATGCAATATGAATGTGTTAGGGATCTCCTCAGAGTGATACTGGTGATGAGATCTCATGGAAAAATAGCAAATCTGTATATTTTGCATAATGTAGAGCATGGATATTTCACCAACCAGTTATTACACCTAATTCTATTTTCTCCAGGTTTCAAAGTTTCTGTAAGGCCCCGTTTGTAAGTTGTGTTTCCACCACATTGCATATATGCAGCATTGTGCCTCCCATAGCGGAGTACTGTGGTGGCATTTCCATGGGCCGCCCACCAGCCGGTTATTTAAGGTCCCCGCAGGGTGGTGGGCAGACTGTCACTTGTCAGCAGCAGTAGGATGTCTGTCATCCAGCAGTGACATCGGCCAGAGAACGCTGTTAGGGTGGCAGGAGAAGGATGGTCTGTCTGAGGAGGACCCAGGAGGGTAGAACGCAGTACAAGGACATCTATGGGCTGTATTAGGGTCATGGTCAGCGTTTCTCAAAAAGCAGCCCATAGATGTGAAGGTGTCTACCAATTCCTCATGTTGGAGTATTCCTTCTCCAAGGCGATACAATCAGGAAGGTGTGAAAAGCTCCAGAGAGACTGAAAAAAACTTGTGCTGAACCAAACTGTAACATCTATTATTATAGGTTAGCCTTTTAATAAAGAGTGTCAATTTCACTTTAAAGCTCATTACTAATGATGGCTAGGTTTTTTCTAACCACCAACAAATATGCTTTATGACTATTTAGGGAACAACGGAAAATCTCAAACTTGTTTCTGCCATTATAGACTAAATAAGGGAACATTAAAACGTCAAAGAGCAGCACTAAGAAAAGGAACAAATGATGGATTGGGCTATTATTGTCATTTTTTTCAGATAGACCCGGAGTTTAAATGTTCTTCTGAAGCAGTAGCGAAACTGTTTCCCTGAAAGGGACTGCTTTAAATATTAACATCTATTAAAACCTTAGTCTGGTGTAAAGTGCAGAAATAGGATTGAATAGATGTAATAATGTGCTATGATTACCTTGTTGTATGCTCGTGGCTTTTAAAGCGCATTTAGAAAATGGTCAAGAACCAGTTTAACTATTAAACAGAAAAAGCTAAAATTATTTTAAACCGTGAACCATAGTGAAAATATGTTATTTAAGGTGCACGGTGTTTATGCTTTTATTATGCCATTCCCTTGCTACATTCAAAATATGGAACAATATTATAGAAGAGCTGTTTATTGCGTTTGCCATTTACTGTACCTATAGAAACACAGACAGCCCAAAAAACGCGGTTTAGATAGATGCCAGTTTCACACCAATCAGAAACCAGTTTTTTAGAGACTTTCTAAACACCCAATAAAATGGAAACTGCACCTGTAATAGGGCTTAGGGGCAGAATTTCTCCAGCATTTATACTTTTATAAATAACAGCCTACGGAGAAATGAAAAACATTTGCAGAGGTAAGACTCATTGTCCAGACACTGCTGCTAACCTAATAACCAAATAATCCTACATGTCCTTATGTTCCCAATTGTTGTTGTTTTTTAAAGAAGTTTGCAATGCAGAGAAAATTTACTTATGTTTTGTACGTCATTTCCACACTTCGTAGGCGGTGGGTGTGTTGGCTCCCTGGGAGCACTGCCTCTATTAACATTAATCTTCCCTTTAGTGGGCAGAAAGGGAGGGGAAGACCTCAGAGGAGTGACAAGAAGGTGAATTGAGGGATTGGTCAGCAGCTAGGAGGGGGAGAAACAGAGGCATTAATTCTGAATGTAGGGGCATTTGTCATACAGGATGATCACCTTGATTTATGTCCAGAGTGAGGGAGAAGACGATTGCCAAACAAAGCCCGGAAAGGAGTGAACCTCGGGCTGAAAGTGAAAGCATACACAGAGCACAGCAGCACTACAGGCAAGGGACCTGCATGTTAAAACTTAACCTCTCCCTGGATGATAACTTTTTACATTTTGTGTTTGGAAACCCAATACATGGCTGTAATTTCCAGCTTTGTGAAAAAATACTTCACTTGTATAACTTACTGATGTAGGGATCGATTCAGGACCTGGTGATAAAACTCACTTCTTTTACTATTTTAGGAGAGAAATTTCCATTCACTGTTCACCTTTGGGCTGATTCAGAGCCAGAGCCAGTAGACAATGAAAGTGAATGGTAGTTTTTCTTCTAATAAATATGTTTCTCACCAGGCTCTGAATTGACCCTGTAGAGGATTTATTTTACATTTATCCACCTTATCTTTTGAATTTAGCTCCTCAGTGCCTGAAATAGAAAGAAATCCCAAATGTGCCTCCAGTAGAAGGGTTAGCTCCAGACACACATAATGTGGGGTCCTGGAACACAGGGTGAGGGGGTAGTAATGGTCAGCAGTCTGCTCAGCCAAACTCAAAAGTCAATTTTATCAAAAAAGCAAAACACAGGAAAATGGTTAGGGGGTTAAAAGACATGGCATCTTTTTCACCAATCCTATGACCTTCCTAATGGCTAATTCACACACTTGTTTGCATTGCATTGAAGTAGAATTACTCCAACATGACAGAAGAAGGGAAGAGACTTGTACAGAAATTGGCCATTTCACATCATTGTGCAGAGCTTTGAGACCGTACTGCAGAGGGCAGTGCATATAAAGAGCTTGCACTGTGTTTCACCTACACTGTGTTGCAGTACAGTTAGAGGGCCCAATATTCAGCGCTGCCTCCTGGTTCATTTCTGTCACTGATGTACCTGGTCTTTGTCCTTGCTATAACCTGCTGCAGCCACCTTACTGACACTAATGTTCCTCCAACGTCATCCTTCTGATGCTGCCGATGCTGGATCCAGGTGCCACTGATGCCACTAACGGGGGATAGGAAAAGCAGATAGTGTAGGGTGGCCTATAGAAACTTAAAGTGACCCAACACCCTAGACACAACTAGAAAATGGGTGTAAATTGTGGTCTAACCTGGTGCGAGGGGGCATCCTGATTTGGAGATGCTTCCTCCACAGTGCTTACAAATCTGCCAGTCTGAGATATTCGGACATGATCCTGTGCCCACTAGCAAAATGGAACCCTGTGATTGGCCCGCAAAGAAGTCACGCATCCCAGATTATTGGTGGCCAAAAGCAGTGCGGCCGATCATATGGATACATTTTAAATGATAAACGAGGAGTAGGTAGGAATATCTCAAGCTGATAGTGGTGTGTGTATGTGTGTGTGTGTGTGTGTGTGGGGGGAGGGAGGGATCAACAACTGGGATGCCCCCCTCCCTGCAAAGACCAATATGCATTTGGCCATAGATGAGTGTTGGTCCTCTTTAAGAACCATACTTCTATTTCTAGAGAGTAGATATGATTCTAAGGTAAATATATCTTCTTTTATCATGGAAAAAACCTTAAAGTGCTACCTATAAAGATAAAATAATATAGTAGAAACCTAGAAAGTCCACTTTGTAATCTTATTCCATTAAAAGCCCAGAAAAAGAAAGAGAGTGAGAGTGGGTGAGAGAGAGAGGCGCGCATTTGCCATAATGTATCCGAGCTCCCAAGGATAGCGACATAGCTGCCCATTCACTTCCATTAAAGATTTATAGCAAACATAAACAAGAAAAAAATAGAGACAGAAATAACGGTAGTGTTTAGAAAATCTGGCAGGGTCCATTTTCTCCTAGACCATTTCTATCCCCCCATTTCTAACCCAGCATTAGCACACTCTCAGGATGGGTCCCCAGAATCCATCACATAGGTGACAGTTCTACAACTTCTGTTTTAATAGTATGCATCATTTTACATCATCCTCATTACATTTCACTGCCTTTGGTAGGATAACACATTACACACATGCCCTGTCCAGAGAACAAATCAACAAAGCAAAAAAAAGTAACCATTCATATTATGAAATCAATTCATTTACAGTTTTTAGTTTACGCATAATAAAAGAAGGCTTGAATGATGTAGCAATAGAGTCAAAAAGCATGGCCTACTAAACCTCCCCTTTATCTCATAGATACATTTTCTCTCTGAATCCCCCTGTCTGAGTGTGCTGGGTGTTTCCATGTAGCCCCCCATGTAGCTTACTGGGTGGTTCCTTGTAGCTGCCCTTCATGCACCACCCCCCTTATGTACCTTCCAGTAGATCACTGTGACATCAAGCATCCTCCAGTGTGCTGGTTGCTTTCTCCTCCTCCTTGCTTTGTCTTCCAAAATGTACCATCCCCCTAGTGTGCATACCATTAGGTTACTGTGTCATCAGTCACCTCTATGCAGCCCCCTCCCTCCAAATGTTTGCTATTTGTTTCCCTGATGCCCCCCCAGCTACCTTACTGGGTGGCTCCCTTAATCCCCTCTTGATGCACCATCTCCCTTATGTACCTTCCAGGGGATAACTGTGATACCAAGCCCCCCCTTCCTCCATGTGTTCTGGGTGCTTCCCTGAAGCCCATTCGTGTTCCAGCTTGGTGTTCCATGTAGCCCCCACATACCTTGCTGGGTAATTTCCTGCAGTTCCCGTATAAGGACCAGCCCTCTCCCAAACTTCAAACCTGCCAGAGGATCACTGTGACACCAAATACCCCTTTCCTCCCACCCCGAGTGTCCTGGGTGTCTCCAGGAAGCCCCTCCTTGTTCCTGCTCAGTGCTTTCTGTACCCCCCCACATACCCTGCTGGGTGGCTTTCTTGCAGTCCGCCCGCCGGCAAGGCAGAGGGCAAAGAACGAGGCACGTGACCACCCCCAGCCAATCACGTGGCTGCACATTGCCAAGTTAACGAGGTGACAGGCAAGGTTTATAGGGTTTGCTGGGGGGATTCTTTGGGGGGGGGGGGAGCCCAGCATTCGCAATGCTTCCCAGAGCGGACCAGCCTCTGATTTTTGGAAAATGGGTGTTGGTCTGGTTTAACTTCCATTAAACCAGAATTAAACACAGACCTGCAACTATTACAACCAGCCAATTGGAATTGTGTAGTGGACTTGAAACTCACTGTATGTCTCACAAACTCCAGTGGCTGCCTTTGGTGTGGAGACCCGGTAACCAGTATCGATGGAACGCAGAAGATGGTAAGCTGCCCTGCCCAGTATTAGACTGGCTGCTAGTGCTCGTACTGTTTGATCAACCACTTGGAAAGGTTAGAAGGTTGATGTTACTGTGTTTATTTCTCAAATGATGTTCCATTTTGTTGTGTTATGCTGCATTTTGAAATTGCTGTCCTGTGTTCTCTTGACCTTCATCTTCTTGTGTCTCTATTATCTAATGAAGTTGTTGTTGGGAGATCGCAAACACAGTGGCGGAGGAAGTGAAGGGCAATGAAACCTTGAAATGCATAACAACCGACAATACATGCAAACACACACAACACACACATACACTCAACATGGCCAAGTAGGCGAATATCATTTACAAATACATTTTTCCTCAACTTGCCTTCACTGACATTGTACGTCTTGAACTAAGACAAACTGCCTATGAGACATGCTAGCAATCTACAGGAGTTAAGGGTAAGTTTTACAGACCCGACTTACAAAAAGTCCAAACTTTTTGTAAACCTCCAATTCATCCTTCATCTCCACCTGCTAAGCTCAATTTGGGTATTAAAAAAATAAAACATCTCACCAAAATGCAGCAATCCTCTATTAATATTGGAGGGGTGGATCTCTGCATGCCCGCCATGGGCTTGAGTAACAGTTGGACTTAAAGTACACCTACACTCAGAGGGAAGTATATGTAGTCACTTTCTATCCCCAAAACAACCTGTGTTTCTTTTTTCACCTTTGCCTTTGCCCAATTCCCATAACAACACGAACTGGATGCAATCGCCCATTTCACTAACCCCAGTGATGATGCAATCAGTTAAAGTACACACAGCTCAGCAATGGGGAGCACTTTAACCAAACTGCCATTATGTGACAGTTTGGTTGTAACTGAAGTAATTAGCATATGGCTGCCATTCACCAGAATACTACTTCTTGTTGTTTTTCCTGGTGTTTTTATAGATATTGGACAAAGGCTGTGGTAAAAAAAAGAAACCCAGGCTGTTTGGTGCACAGGGCTGGGGAAGGAAGGTGACCACATAAACTTCCTTTCTAAGCATTGGCAAACTACCGCGAAATAGTGTAATATTAAAAATCCATATAAACACGTTGGCTAATGAGAGGGGGGGTCACTTATACATCAGAGTTGAATAAAACTATCGCCAAACTTATGGTTAATCTCACATGGTAGGAACAAAATCCTGGGGTGATAGGTTTAGTCTATGAGGGGTGACCAAACCTGTCAACCCTGATTTCCTCTTCCATCCATTAAAATAAAGAAACAAGCCTAACTGGATACTTCTTGATCCTGGGTGTATAAGTCACCCCACTTCCCGCTATTCAGCATGTTTATATGGATTTTTATCATTGCTCCTTTTCGCCCTCCAGTGAGTTGTTTTTATGCTGTACCCCAAATTGTTCTTATGCTCACCTGATCTCTGCAAAGCTTCCCTGAGACCAGCTAGGAGGGGGGAGGTATAAAGCTACATGGCAACTGTTGACTTGAGTGCCAGTTTGAACTTGAGTGACAGTCCAGTCATCCATTCCAGGGGGCTGGGGGCATAAAGGAGGGATATATAGGATGAGCTGGCAGGTGAGGGGGGTAGATGCATGAGACGAATTGCGGGGTTCCCCCATCCCAAAGACTCCTTTTACACCTAGCCATTTGCATAGCCTGTATAACAATTTGCCCAATTCCTGCATGCTGCGTTTCCAATGCAACGCAACCACATACCGCTTTAATAGAAGTCTATAGCAACGCAATGCAAATTCAAGCAACATTCAATAAAATGCAATGCAGCACTCAAAGGAGCCAAAAAGGTGGTTGCTCTGCTTTAATATTATGTACAAAAAAATTGTTGAAAGAAACATTTATTGATGCAGATCTCCATGTTAAACCCCTAATGAGAATGAGGGATGTTGGGAGGTATGTACAGGATATCATTTTTGGGAGGACATACAGCATACAATACCATTTTGCTCGTTAATATATTGCTTCAAAAACAGTGCCATCTAAACATAGGATATATTTAGGCCCACAGGGGAAATTGCAGGTAAAATCCATATTTTTTCACATAACAGAAAAGCAGGCTGTGTCCCAGCACTAGAGCCAGGGACACATTAGGTCAAACATTTCATCTCATCAGAGCAGCATTAGGCAATTAGTGAACAGTCTGAAAATTATAACTTCCAAGGCACAAAAAGACACTTCATCAAAAAAGCCTCCGTGTCCTCCAGTGGGACATGTCATGGCAGATCCCTTGTCATGTGTTATTTAATGGCTTGGACATCAGCAGAAGATTACTCATGTTAAATTACAGTAACAGCCTGAGACTTGCAAAGAGAACTCAGAAGACTCGAATTACAAAGCATTGTTCTTGTACATAACTAAGGAAATATAGATGAATTGATGAAATGCTAATCAGCCTTTTTGTTATCGGCTAAATGTTTGCACATAACATAGCCCAGCCAATTATTCAATTTTCACGCATGCAGAAGTGTTGCTCGATAGTGCCAGTGTTTGGATGGGAGACATGTTTTTTTTTTAATTAAACGTCCCCCTTTAGCTCCCCTCCACCCGATTCTGAAAGCACACGAATGCCGCCTGGATTTTAATTTCAAATAACTGAATGCAACATCTTGTCAGAGCTCGGAGCAAACAATCTTTCACCCTCCTACTGACCTAAAATAGGTCTTATACTGTTGGGAGGCGCACTTTGCATACAGACTGGAGTTGACTACGACTTATCAAATATGCTCGTATTTTTGTTGCCTATCAATTGTCCGGCTGATTGTTCCGGTACAAGCGAGCAAAATGAAAGGATGAAAGAAACCGGCTGATGTGGGCACCAGAGATAGGTCTAATGTGCTTTGATAACAACGCTGAATGTTCTCCTGAGTTATTCTGAACAGCGGTTTGTATTTTGTTTAAATTCTGTCAAACAGCATACGACTGCTCACATGGGAGATAGTGGTGCTGCTGTTTGGGGAAACGTTAGAGTGAGCACATTACAATGAGATCCTCGCAGATACCTCCCTTTCAATGGGAAACAATCAATGGTGATGTACAGAAGGATCTCAAGGCTTGATTGTGTTATCTGCCACTCACACCAATGGCTGTCTATGCGGAGATGCTATGCCATGTCGTATGAAATACTGTCTATCAACAACCATCTTAATATTTTAGATTCGAAATGTGCAGATAAATAATTCTATGAATTTTTAAGAGATGCCACGGCAAACTTATAGAGAGGGAACACGTACAATGTCAGTAAACTGCTAATATTACCTGGAAAATGGTGCAATTGTGGAGCTACACTCATATAGCTCACTTTGTTAAGATCCATAGCAGTCTAAAAAGGGACCCTATTCTCCAGAATATTCACTTAGGACAAGTAAGCAGCCACTACCAGTGCAGGCACCAGGTCATGTCACTGCACCTGAAGTTTTTAATGGCTGGGTGTCTTGGCTGGCTGTCCTTACTAGCTACTTTCAAAGCCTGCACAAGGTCCTTAGAGGTGAAAGGGTATGCATAGGCACAGCATTACATTCTGCCTGCTCTGTATGGCCACGCCTACTCTTCCTCTGTGTGAGAAACTGAAGGTAAAACATTTATATCTCAGCAACAATACTTAATTTAAAAAATGGACATTGCTAGGTGTTACCCTATACAGTACAACGGGCCAACGCCTGGCATTGCCTGCTGAATCCCTTTAAGTCTACAGATGCTACAAGATATGTTTTTTAACTGAATAAATATTGGTGAAAAACTATGTGGTGAGGGAAGGGGCATGCACATGGCTCCGCATCAGGCAGAGGCAGTGCTGGTGCTACATAGTGTATGATATAGCATTACATAACTAATACATCACCATAACATTTTTCACAAGGCCTCGTCTTTCAAAGCTCTATCATTATTTCCTCAGTGGGAAGCTATGTGATACAATGTGATGTCTGGCTGTGAGGACGGTTCTTAGTATTGCTGAATTGAAACTAGAGGTTCAGTGCCTGCAGGGCCATAAACACCACTCACTCCCTCCCTGCCAGAATTGTTACTGTGCCAACATTCACGCGTAATCCGCATTGCTGGACAAACATATCCATTATGTATGTATATTCAGCTGATACAATAAATCAAACAGATATCATGGTCTGCAAGGCTTCTGCTGATCAGACAATAGTGACAAAGGCACATTCAGCTATAAATACAAAAAGCTAAAAAAAAATCAGAACAATGATAATTAATTTTTTTTAAATGCCATTCTAGCAAACATTTGGAATATAAGTATTTAAAGCAGATCCCCTGTCAAAAATTCAAAGCTTGGTAAATTGTTCCTCTACACCCCATGTGATCAGTGACATATGCTATTTAATAAGGCTTAACCCATGCAGATGCTGTACTCCTGCATGGGAGCATCATCATGCAACACATCTTAAAGCCCTGCTTCATAAAAAAAAAGCCCAGTCCAACAGTCTTCACTGTGAAAATCATCCCTTATCTCTAGCAAGAAGTAGAGAGCCATCAGTTTTAATGGCTCATCATTGCTCTACTCAGAACAGATTGTTTCAACTGTTTCAATTCTCTGTGGCTGCTGATCCATAAAGATACAGTCACATTGCTTCCTTCACAAACAGCATTCCTTACCTCTACCCTATATCTCTCTCACTTTGGTGTGGGCTGCTGCTGGCCCATTGCCCCCATTCCATGCATATATGTAGGCTGTCAGATGTGTAGCAAGATGGCTGATCCCATGCATTCCAGAAGCACCATATCTGCAAGTTATTCCACAGTCTTTGCATAGCGTTAATCCCTCTCATACAGCACACACCACTGAACGTCAGAGGGAGTTTTCGGGGAGCAATTTACTATTTTTTTCTGAAAACAAGCTTTTACTCAACTGAATCTTGTAGTGCAACAGCAATTACATTGGGGACTATCTCTGTTGTTCCAAACAACTTCAGCTTGGCATATGTTTACCCACAAAGATAACAAAGCAACACAGAATTCCAGGGCCATCCAGTCCCCACTCATTGTGGCATCCTGTCTTGGGATGTCCCACTGTGTTAAACCATATAAGATTGCCATACTAACTCACCTAGCTGTGTTCCACTATCACATAAGCAGGCAGCCGCACCGCTAAGCCTTTAGCCAGACATGACCTGCGCCAGACATCTGTGAATATCTGGCACAGGTATGTCCACCAGCTAGAGGAGAAGAGGGATGCGGCCGGTGGCACACTCACCTCCATTCAGCTAGTCACAGCAGCTAGCAGACCTGGATGAGGCGACACTTTTTGCTATTGCTGTCATGGTGATGCAGGTTCCTTCCTTGTGCTGGGACACCTGCTCCCCTAGAATCCTCTTCCAGCAATGGAATTGGTGGGAGCAAATCATGCATCCCAGCACTCATTCAATGAGGGGGCACCAAGGGGGCAGCTACACTGGCCCAGACGTTTGGCTGCCAACTCCAATAACAATCAGGCTTTTTAAACATTAGCAAGCTAACTGATGACGTTCACACACCCTTCAATGTTTCATATGCAGCATCATATCTAAAGAGTCCTCTGAGCTGTGCCTGGAGCAGAGCTTTAACCATGTTGCCTAGTTACACGCCTTGGCACCAGACATCTTATTACACCAGATATGAACTGTACCATATGTATGTCAAGAGAATACAGCACAATTTCCTCACATTTTAAAAGGTGTCCCATGGTGTCATACTTGCTGAGAGTTTAGCCCCAGCCGGCGACATCCTGGAAAAGAACAGGAAAGCGGACATGAATGAAATGTCAGAAATGTCACCCAGCACATCACACACATCTGGGTGTCAGTGTGGACCAGTTATATTAAACGTGTGATGACTATTTCATACATTCTTTCTGACCATCTGACAAGATACTCTCAAGAAATAAAAAAAGGGAACGGTGATATTTAATTAAAGTACTGTAAAACAAAGAGAAGCAGCTAAGCAGTAGCTATCATCTTGCCTTAAAACTTGCAGATTACTAAAGACCAGTTAAAGAGAACCTATACCCAGAAAGGAAGTTTATGTTGTCACCTTCTATACCCAGTGCCCCAATAGCCTGTGTTTCTTTTTTTTTTTACTAAAGCCTTTGCCCAATAATCATAAAAACACTAACTGGATGCAGTATGGTGCCAATAGGGCTCCCTGACCTTACAGCAGTGCCTCACCAGAAATAATTCAGTTACACACAACTAAGCACTGAATGGCAGAGGGGGGCAAAGCCAGAGATGCTCACATAAGATTTGATTGATTTGATAGTTGATTCAGCACCAGGATACATTTTTTCCCATTTTTTGAGAATTTGTTTATTTTTCTGCAGTGCAATTTAGGTAATCATGTGAAAAATGTTTTCTCTCCATAAAAAACATGGAATTCTCTACAAAGGGTGTCATACAAAATGGTTGTGCCCACTCCAAAAACTTCAAAAATTAGAAGTTGGCTGTAGGGCATCCCAAACCCCTCCATTCTAGGAATGGATTTTGCCTAGCGGGCAATTAAACAAAACAAGCTTTCTTGCCCGCCATCGTGCATCTGAGTGTCCACCTCTGAAGGCGCAAATCAGTGGTGGATGCTCATGATAGGTAACATGATGTGCCCCCAGCTGTCAATCTACCAGAAAACTCTCTTGTGACTGCGAGCAGGGAACTGCCCTGAGGCGGGCTCGGGGTTGCAACAAAGGTCAGCAACTGAGTTGACAGCACTGAAAGCACCGGGCTGCAGCTTGCCAGCCTCGAAACGAGTCTGTCAGGTAAGTGAGCCTTTTATTTTATATTTTCTGGACAGGGGCTTTAAAAAGATTAGACGGGCAAAACATAAGAAACACACAACCAATCCAACCTAGTCTGGTAGCCACCCAATTTTTAACACACTTGACCACGGGTGCCTCCTCATATCGTTCACAGTCACTGTCCATGACTGCTTCATTAATTTTATGCCCCTTCTTTTGCAGTAAATTGAGTATTTGCGGCACAGAACCAGGTGTTTGAGTTTGCCCCGGGCCGAAAGAGGCAGGAGCAGCAGTGGCAGGGAAGGACAAGAACCTGCCGCTCCTCCATCTTCTTCTGGCCTCCCGCAGTGTGGCAGCCCCGACTGCATTGCGGGAGAACAAGCACATGTGAGTTTTTTTACATTCACCCCATAAGGCGCATGCACATTATCCACCCACTTTTGGGGGAATATAAGTGCGTCTTATAGGGTATGCCAGCAAACTGATGCTAAATGGTGATCTTAAATAGGGCCCTGAGAGTTTTTTTGCCTAAAAAAATGACCTACAGACTATACAGGTAAAGGGGCACCTAAGCTCAGAGTGATCATCAAAGATAAAAGGGTATTATTTAGGTCATAACCATTGATTTCAAATACTTATACTGTAGCATTAATGTTATCTGTGGCTAAAAAAAAATATTTTCAAATAAATAATAACGAAAATGAAAGAGGGGGTCCAGCAAAAAGATCAAAAACTTAGTTTCACTGCATAGGATTAAAAATTGATAAACTGGTCCCCGGTGTTAAATATTATCAACCAAATCAAACCTTAAAATGAATCGCGAATGGCGTGTTAAAATAAAGCTCACGTTTTTACTGCAAAAGAAAAACTTGAGGTTTGTACAATTTTCATAACCTTTCTAACTTGGCTGTTGGTCTAATAATTATAATACAATAACAATTGTGAATTCATAACCAGGGTGTCTAATTATTCCAGGACAGTTTTGTACAAGCGTAAGCGATAATTCCTGACCTCGTCTGTGTAGGTTCGGGAGTCCCATTCACTACACAACAATGCTGTCTTCCTGCCTCACACTACTATGCATACAGATGAAACAAAAACTATTATCTTTACAACAACCACACAGCAGTGTGTGCTAAATGGCAGGGACGCAATGGCAATTTAAAAATAAAAAGGATGCCAGTTATAGACTGTTTTATTTCAAACCTTTTTAAATCCTTAGCTCCTTATAGGTCAAATTTCTAGGGAAGGAGAAGTTTTGCAAGAGGTAGAGAACACTTCCACAAATCAGGAGCCAACACACTTTAGAGAATGCCCTTAAAGTCCCTCTCCAGGTGCATACTAACCTTATACTGAGCAGCCCATCAACCTGCCTCACCTAAGGGTGCACTCACCTCAACCCACGATCCTCAGTGGTGGCAGCAATGGAGCGGTGTTTGAATTTGGCCCAAGCTGGCACGCATGGGAGACGGTGGCCATCTTTCTGTAGCCCCGGCTAGGGCCAAATTAAAGTGCCACTGCCGCTCCACCTGGTCACTGCAGCTGAGAGGAAGAGGATTGTGGGCTGAGGCGAGTTACAGCAAAATGCTGCTGCACACTCTCTGCCCGGCCCACCCCACCACAGCCACCTGCCAAAGTTTGGGTGCCCATTAAATTCAATAGGATCCGGATTTGGCCGAAATTGCCAGACCCGAACTTTGGGGGGTTCGCCCATTTCTACTCATGAGCCCAAATGTCAAAACCCAATACCCTGTGTAATTACACATCTGAGAGGCAGGGTCTCTTGAGTAAGATGTTGTTACATGCATGAACTTTCTGGCAAGTTTAACGAAGGTCGAGATTAATACTTTTTTGGTGGGCTCAAAATGTTGGGTTATAACATTCACCTGAAGCTCCTCCTTTTATATCCAGTGAATATCAGTTAAGACACTCCCTAGGAGATAGCCTATTAAATCCTTAACAGACCCCAGACCCCATCTGAGCCTGGCTAGCAATAGGGGAGCAACCAGGGGTCTGAATCCCCTCCCTCTTGGCATCACTGTGGTGGTCTTTGCAGCACTATTGAGCGTAGCACGGCTCCGGTTTTCATTAGGGGATGGTTAGCAGCAATGACCAGCCAGGCAATGACTATTTAACATATGAAACCAGCAGTGAAAGGAAAGCAGCAATGGGAAAGATGGTGTGGAGGGCTCTGCAAGTTCATGAAGCTTAGGACACATCACCGGAGGAGGAGCATTGAGCTGTCATGGTTAAGGAGCTGCGGGTAGTCAGTCTTGGCCAGAAAGAGTTCAGCAGGAACACCCAGAAACTCATGCAAAATACGCATGAATATTTACTGGATAATGCAGAAGCCACGTGCCCTACTGGACCACCCCCAGATAATATTCCTGGTTCTTCCCCTGACATAATGTTAAATGAATATATATATATATATATATATATATATATATATTGCTGTATAACTTCATTTGTGCTAAGAATGTTTTATTATTAACTGGGCTATTTTATTTTCAGAGATTTTCTTTCTGTTACAGGTAAAGTTCCATTAAGCCTCTAACTTTTAAGATTCTTCTCTTTGCCCATCACTATTCGTTGAATGGATTTTTATTCTGTTTCCTATCCACATTTTTCTGTCATACATCTTTCAGGAGATGTTAAATGGATTGTCAAATGAAAATTCACCAGTTGCTGGCCCCAAGGGATTATGACTATTAGTTAGCTGACGTCTTAAGATAAGTTTTTAAGGCCAGTCTCTGGGCTTACATTTCCACACCGATATCCACCGCATATTACCGAGAATGACTGGCAATGCTCTAAGTGATAGCTTAACTTGAAATGATACTTATCACTGACATTCAGGATCATTACAGCAACTTTTAAACCAAATCCATTCAGCTGCGAGCTATGATCCGGTACAGAGTTCTGACTTCATTTTTGTTTAATAAAAACAGCTACAAAAATAAAAAAAAACATAAATTTACAGGGGCATGACCTTATGTGTGTTAAGGCTTTACTGTGGTCCATAGTATATTTAATGCCTTGGAAATGTTTCTCCTGACTGATAACTTATAAGAATGAGATTGCTTGCAACCTGTATACAGACCATGGCTATTTGCTGTAAAATGCAACTAAAGAAAATGTCAGGAAAGAACAACTAGAACTGCTGAACTGTATATGGAATTAATCAGAATCACTTTAAATGACATCAGCTTTGAACTGACTACAGGGAGGCTGATTCATTACTAGCACCAGTTATCGGTAGATGAGCATTTGTATAGCAGCGCTTAGAGCAACCGCTAGTATACGCTGTGATCGGCTATCGGGCGCTGTAACAGAGCACCTCAGTCGCTGTAGTAACCTGGCCGGCATTGATGAATGAGATGTATGTTGGGCGTTCTAACACCAGTACAGGGTTGCAGCAAGTGAAAGGTAGCGCCAGCTCAGTGCGACTTTCAGCGACTCACACCATATTCAACAAAAAAAACAGACCCACAAAGCATAGGCACTCTGAATCTGGTTGTTATAGCATAGAGCGCCAGACGCTGTGTGATTAAAGTCTGTTTTTGAACACATATTCACCAGTAACACATGGAATGACATTGTTGTAACATTGTGACGTTAACACTTTAATGCCAGACCTGTAATGACAATTCTGCATAAAAATATAAAAAATATAAAAAAAAAATAAAAAATGACTTTTTTCTAGGCCAGGAGAGATCATACAATTATTTGAGAGAAAAAAAAATTAAAAACAAAAAACCCTGTTTAAACAGAAGAAATGGAACGTCTATTGAAATGTATGGGAGAGCGTCAGGTAGCGACAGGTAATACCTGGCGCACTGGAGGCTACAGTGCCGGCGCTATACGCTGAGCTGCCTGTAATGATGAATCGCACGTTACATGGCGCTGTTAGAGTCGCTCACCAGAATCGCCTTCATAAATGTGGTATTGCGTACAGCGCCCAGTGTTCACCAGACGCTTCCTGCCGCTACGAGGCGCTACCTGCCGCTATCCCTTGATGAATAAACCCCTAATTAACGTGAGTTTAAATGTGAACTGGTTAGTTCTGAACACAACTGCATCCCCAATTATGCAACCACCTTATATTAATTTCCCTTTCCTCCCTCTAAATTGCTTCAGTTGTATGTTTTGATTGAATTGTACAGGTTATGGATCACAATAAGGGCTCGATGAAGTAAAATTAGAAAATAATCTCTTGGCAGTAAAACTCTCACGTTAGGTGAAAAAAGCATGAAAATGTCACTGTTACTGAATCACCAACTTCCAATGAAAGCCAATGGTACTTTTAACTCCTTAAAAAAGTAGGGAACTTTTTACTCATTTTTATACTGTAGTAAAAATTGCCATTGACTTGTATTGTCTTCGCAGCTGGTGATTCCGTAACAGTGAAATTTTCATGCTTTTAGCCTTTTTTTACTTCCAAGAGAATTCGACTCTCAAATCGACCCCAAAAGGTGGAAAAAGTTCTGAACTGTCTTGTTGTTCTGATTTTTTACACAACAAATACCTGGTATTTTAATAGGGAAGTGTAGACTTTTTATTTTCCCTGTATCTATTCTTCTGAAGTACAGATACTCTATTCTAACTCACACTGTGAGCCGGCATGTGCATCAGCTTCTCACTGTGCGCATTGCATTGAATGTGATGCCCATATTCCCCCGAATCACAATTTTTCCGATGCAGCTGTGCACTGGGATATGTACGTTAAAGAATAGCACATCTGTACAACAAAGCATGTCCCAGGCACTGTGGAAAAGTTGACGTGACTTTCCTACAGTGCAAATCTGTATAATCTGTTCAAAAAATAATATAATCAAGAATTTCTTTTAACAAGACAAACGGGGGGAAAAGCACTTTGTACAGAAAAGCTACAATATACCATTAACTTAGTTCTAAATGTACTTTGGAGGTGATTGTCACAACTGGGTGCTAAAATGTTATATTATTTCACATAATTATGTTCTACCATAATAAAAAATGGAAGCACTATTTTCACACACTTCAGCCAATGATTTCGGCGCAGTGGGAGAAATCATATGTTCGGTACTTCAGTAACTGATAAACTGCTTAATCAAGGTTGGAAACGTGTGAAACTAGCCGGGCATTCTGGGGAAGGAGAGAAAATCTTTTCTTGAATTAGACGTCATAAAATAATGTGCAATTTGTAATTCTATTGTCGCCTCAAGGACTGTGATTTTGAAAACAATAGTTTCCTGTTAAACTTGGTCCTGTTGGTGACAAATAAGAATGGTGGCAAGAAAAGGCTTTCCTGGACCCCCCACTGAGGAATAACTAGGCATTCTGACACCCGGGGCAAACATTCGAAATGGCGCCCCCCACCTGTGGTCAGGCCTCCCTTTGCCCCCCCCCCCGACCTGCTGCACCCAGGGCACCTGACCCCTGCTCACCTCTTAGTTACGCCCCTGCCATCATTTAATTTTTTTAATTAAAACTAATATTGGTTTTGTTTTGTCCCGATTGGAACATCTTGTTGTGTCCAATTTGTTCATTTGCATAAGGACCCCGCAAACAGGACATCCTCTTGCCAGAAAGGGTTAAAGTTTGATCTCAGTAATCCTTTTGGATTTACTACATCTTATAATTATATTTATCTTTAATGCAAAATATGACCAAAATGATGTTAATTGACCAATACAAATTTGGAGCCAAACATTTATCTAACCTGTTTCAACAATCCTCAGTAAAGATGAGCATGTTTATTATCCTCTTCATCAGTCATGCCAGGTTCTCTGGTGCAATCTCCATCTTCTCTAGCCAGACCAACGATCACAGTGATAGGTCTCTCAGGTTATTTAGACTTTTTCATATCACCCGTGTTGCAACACTAACAACATTTTTTTCACCTTTTTCTGAAAATGGTGCAAAAATTGTGCATTTTTCTCAAAAAAACATGAGAAAAAAATTCTCACAGTGGCGAATCTGTCCTTAAAGGGTTACTAAAGGAAGAAAAAAAACAGAAACCCACCTTTACTCCTGTGCAGCATGTCTGGGCAGCTCCAATGCTATGAAACTTCCCGGTTTTAGAGAATCCTCCTGACGCCTCGCATGCCGAGAGCACTGTCCGTTTACTGCAATGGAGGAGCAGGCCTGGCCGCATGGGATCCGGCAGAATCTGCGGAGCAGAAGCAGGATGCGCCCCCCACTGATGCCCACAGCCGGCGTTCTCGTAAACCGCGAGGTTTCCGAGCAGTGGGCAGGGCTGCAGCTGCTGCATTGGAGTCAAGGTGAGGAGGCAGCTATTTGTATACTTGCAGAGCCCCTTTCTCATCATTTTTTTTTCCGTGAAAATTTCCGTTCTCACCCATTTTCCCTCATGTGTTCCCAATTCCCAGTTCCACAATTTTCCCTTTGTGTGAAATGTTTTCATTTTTGCGTGATTTTTCATTTGGTAGCAAGACATCCAAAAAAAAGGTGAGAAAGTGGCTCTGAATCAACCCTATTGTCCGAGGCAGAGCGGAGGTTGCGCCTGTGTTGGTATTGCTGGATTAGAGATGAAATATTGTGAGGAAACTGGTTGTAGAGAGCTTTGTAGGTTTTTACACTTTTTTACAACTGTCTGTGAAGATTCTCTGAAGATTCATTCATTCATTATCCAGGTTATGGTCTGTCTGTTGCCTCGATTCATTTCTACAAATACAGTTTTACTAGTCATTTTACCTTTAAATATGCAAATGCAATCAGTACCTAACCTTAAGCCCAGATTATTTGCTGATTGAAATTGCCTGTGCCAAGATAAATGGAGTTGAGTTATTGGCTCAGTGGTGGCCCAGATTTCTAAGAAAACGGGGAGGCCGATTCATTAATAGCGGCAGGTAGCGACAGTTGAGCGACTGTAGCAGTATTTTCACAGCGCCCGCTAGTAGTCGCTGTGCTTGGCCATTGTTCGGTTGTTGATAGCGACTGAGTCGGTGTGCAGTAATGTTGAATACGGGGTGACGAGTCGCTATTTGACAGGTTCCGCAATGTATGGGTGCGCATGATAGCAACTGGTCAGAGCGACCGGCTCCCACCATATTCATCAAAAAATCACGCTCAAAAAATTCTCGCACTGTGAAATGCATGTTTAAACCCCAGAGCGCTGGCGGTGATGTGTTAAAAGTAGTTTTTTAACCCCCAAACCACCATATTTTTGGAAAACAAAAAAAAAAAAATTTTTAAAGAATTTAGTAATATGAATACAATAATATCAGACCTGTAATATCAAAATTTCTTTAAAAAATTGTCTAACATGGCAGAAGTGATCACAGAATTTTTCACATTTAAAAAAAAAAAAAAAAAAAAACATTAATAACAATTAATTATGAATATTTAAAGATTGTTCCATTGAAATGCATTGGAGAGCGCCAGGTAGCGAGAGGTCATACCTGTCGCTGTTCAAGGTCGGACGCTGGCGCTGTGGGCTGAGGCTGGAATAATGATGAATGAGTGGCTATATGGCGCTATCTCAGTCGCTAAGCAGGATTGGCTTGATAAATGTGTGATTGTGGTGGGGAGCCAGCGTTCTCGTGGCGGGGCCCGTCATTACCGGTCGCTCACCAGTCACTACCTGTCGCTATTCCTTCATAAATAAGGGCCTTAGTTGTTCCACTGCCTAAGCCACACCCAGCGCCATTTTGGAGATCGCCATCGGCTGATCACCAAAGTGCCGCAGTGATGTGCGCCAGCCGGCTGGCCGTGTCCCTGGCTTTCTGCTCGGCTCTGGAACACGCCTGGCTGCAGGGAAGCCAGGAATGCGGCGGCCGGTGATCATAGAGAGTTTACACAAGGCGACTGGTGACCTGGGTGGTGTCACACAGTGGGGAAACTTTGTATAGGATTCCGAGGGGGCAGGCTAGAGTGCCGGGCAGGTTTTTACTCGCTTTAACAATGGAGTTGTAAAGCAGACCTAAACCAGTTAAAAATAAAAGTTGGGATACACTTGGGATGTCCTGCTTTGTGAAATCACTGTGGTCACCCCTATACTCACCTCAGATGAGATCCCACAGCACATGTGCAGGCCCCTGATGGCACTCCTTTAGCTGATGTACACACCCACCACCAGCATAGCTAAATGATGGGTGCTACCTGCACACAGAGGGGAGCAGCCAGCAGGAGGCACCCAGTAATCAGTTCCATTAAGAACTTATTGCTGGGCATAATTATGCCTAACGGTGAGTTCTTATTGTACAAGAGCGTATGGATACCCAATGAGGCTGTAAATTGAGTTGACTAAACAGCTGACCCCAGGGCTTTCATGCACAGGGGTATCCCAAATTGGGATACCTCTGTAATGTGGACCAAAACCCAGGTATATGTAAAAGTGGGGTGTTGGTTGGCTTTAAAGTAAAGCAACTAGCCTAGAGTTTATAAGACTCTAGAGCTGGTAGCCTAGATGTGGGAAACCCTAGGGATCACTGTAAAATTAATATTTCTGGTGATCACACCGTGCATGCACAGGCCCTGGCAGGTTCCCTATCCTAAAAGGGTACGTACAGCCAGAAGAAAGTGGTTTGCAGGGATGCTTGGCACTCTCCGCAAAGCATAGAAAGCTGTTTGAACATTGTAAAGTTCTGTGGAATATGTTGGTGATATAAATAAAGATATATTATTATTATGAGAAAACCTTGCAATAAAACCAATAAAAATGATAAAACATAAATGAAAATAAATATTTGGATTACAATATCCTGGGGAAATAACTGTAATAATTTATCTATATTTGAAATTAATCACAATGCATTTACTCTTGATGGTTTGTGAAATTGAGATTAACAATGTTGTGATTTCAGGGTTATAAAAAAAAAACACCACTTACAGAAATACTGTATGGCGAGCGTTAAGTCGAGTTCTAAAAGAGACACAGAAAGCAGAGCACATTACAAATGCAGTGCGGCCCCGGGGCATCCAGAACATTAGCTCACAGTCCTGGCATAATAACCATGTGCCCAGCCACACCTTCCTGCCTGACCTTTCCGATGCTGCCCTGATTTAGGTGAATTAATCGCACACACCTGCACATGATAAATTGCCTCTGCAGTTTCAGCTTCACCATGAACACCGGCTGGGAATAGTCTACCCTGCAATTGGAGGAAATCGCAGAGAAAGAAAAAATGAATTGCAGTGTTTTGGTGCTGTCTAAACAGTTTTAGGTTAAGTTTCCCTTCTTCATCATGAGCGTGGACACACATGCTCCATCACAAGCATGTACGCATGCATATATTCGCTCTCAGAATCAGAACATCCCTGCTATGATACACAAGAATTTCCTGTTTAAAGCTGACCAAAACCCAGCTTTTTGACTAATAACACCCCCACCCCGCAACCTTCACTCCACAGACTCTACTTTTTGGATGATTTCAACAACTGGTTATCTCTCCTTTCTGAGGACCAGATCCAGAAATGTTCTTGGAGTCCCACCCACCTGGAAAGTTGCAAAGGGTTTGAGTGTCAGGACCAACGATTGCCGGATTGCATCATGAACCAGCACCCAAGATTTTAGGAGAGGAAGAAATGTAGGAGGAAATGCATAACCCAGGATTCAACATTGAGCACCACCGATTATTCCTGGTGAGCCACAATGCTTTGTGCTCAACTCCCAGACCATGGGCCAGAATTGAATACAGTGCTACCTCGATATAATGCTGTTGTCTGGCACCAATTAAGAAGACATCTTATAGCTGAAGCTGTGAAGCCTGTGTTTAAGATAACACAGGCATCACAGTTTCAGTGGTTTTCACTATAAGATGAAAGAGGATAAATAAGTTGTATTTGTAAATGTTGGGGTCCAAGGCTGGACTGTGTTATATCAGAATTTTCCTTATATCAGACCGCGTTTTATTGGGGTAACAGTGTAAGTCCTTTTATAACATCTCCCTAGTTTCTCCCCATGCCTGGCCATATTGTACCCCCCAACCACCAACATTTTGTCCCCCAAGGCTTGACGGTATCTGGTCAGACAATATGAAATGTCTATCACCACGCCAAATTACAACCATATAAGGGAACACAGAAGGTGTAAGTCTAGGGGCTGTCGGCATCATGCTGCAGGAAGGCATCTCAAATGGGCTTCTTCCCATGCTTTTAAACTTGCTAACAGCACTATATAAACATTGCACTTACATGAAATGTTTCGAAGCTCTACTTATGTAGACTTTGTTTTACTCATTTTTCTATCACTTATGTCATGAAAGTTAGTTGAAAATAGCAGTGTGGGACATATTCGGGGTCACTTTTTCACTGTGTTACAGAGAGCAGAAAAACATGCGTTATCTCGCTATTGTAGCCATGACACTGGCAGGCTAATTCATCACTAACGCCAGGTAGCGACAGATGAGCGTCTGTAGCAGGCATTTTCAGAGCGCCCGCTAGTAGTCACTGTGCTCGGCCGTGGGTCGCTACTTCATCGCTGTTCAGTAATGTTGAATACATTGTGAGGAGTCGCTATTTGACCAGTACAGCGCTGTATGGGAGCACATGTTAGCGACTGCTCATAGCGACCGACTCACACCATATTCAGCAAAAAAACAGCCTCACAAAACTCAGGCACTGAAAAATGCTTGTTTGAAGCCCAGAGAGCAGGAGGCGATGTGTTTAAAGTCTGTTTTTCAGCATCTTTCCACTAGTAACAAAGCGAAAACATATGGAATTACATTGTAGCAACATCGTAACATGAACACTTTAATGTCAGACCTGTAATGTCATTTCTGAAGAAATATATAAGAAACTAAAAAATTGTGGAAAAACTGCTTTTTCAATGCCAGAAGAGGTCAAAGAATTATTTGTGATTTTTGAAGAAGAAAAGTATCGTCCATTGAAATGTATGGGAGAGCGACAGGTAGTGAGAGGTCATACCTGGCGCTGTGCAAGGCTGAACGCTGGCGCTGTTCGCTGAGGCTGTGAAAATGATGAATCAGATGCTACATGGCGCTATCCCAGTCGTTAAACAGATTCTGCTTGATAAATATGTAATTGCGTGCTGTGTCCGCCGTTCACCAGTCGCTACCTCTCATTAACCAGCCACTACCTGACGCTATCCCTTCTTAAATAAGGGCCTAAATTAGATCCAATTTGCTGTCTGTACTCTCAGCTATTCAGGATCATGGCATTTAGCAATTGTAATATTAATGGACGTTGAAGTGATCTAAACTAAACACTTTCAAATGTTCCAACTGCACCCTGCACCATTATATATATATATATATATATATATATATATATATATATATATATATATATATATAGATTTTTTTTTCAATGTGGATTTATTGCTACATAAATATTTAACATATTTTTACAATTTGTGAACTGTTTTGAAGAGGACCATGGAGGTTCAGACGGGGAGGCGGATTCATTAATAGCGCCAGGTAGCGACAGATGAGCGACTGTAGCGGCATTTTCAGAGCGCCCGCTAGTATTCGCTGTGCTTGGCCGTTGTTCTGTAGTTGATAGCGACTCAGTCGGTTTGCCGTAATGTTGAATATTGGGTGAGGAGTCGCTATTTGACTGGTTCCGCGCTGTATGACAGCGAATGGCCATAGCGAACGGCTCCCAGCACATTCATTAACAAATCACGCTCAAAAAATTCTCGCGCAGTGAAATGCTTGTTTAAACCCCAGAGCGCTGGCGGCGATGGGTTAAAAGTAGTTTTTTAACCCCCAAACAACCATTTTTTTGGATAAAAAAAAAACAAGTTTTTCAAAACATTTTGTAATATGAATACATTAATATCAGACCTGTAATATCAATTCTGCACAATTATTATTATTTTTTTTTTTTACCTTAAAAAAAATATCTAACATTGCAGAAGTGGTCACAGAATTTTTGACATTTAAAAAAAAAAAAAAAAAACAATAGCAATTAATTAAGAATATTTAAAGATTGCTCCATTGAAATGCATTGGAGAGCGCCAGGTAGCGAGAGGTCATACCTGTCGCTGTTCAAGGTCGCTCGCTGGCGCTGTGGGGTGAGGCTGGAATAATGATGAATGATTCGCTATCTGGCGCTCTGTCAGTCACTAAGCAGGATCGGCTTGATAAATGTGTGATTGCGGAGGGGAGCCGGCGTTCTCGTGGCGGTGAGCGTCATTAACGTTCGCTCACCATTCGCTACCTGGCGCTATCCCTTGTTAAATAAGGGCCATAGTTACGGGAAGAAGACAGTTGCACCAGAATGAAGACTGGTAAGCTTAAGCTTCCTCGCCAAGACCAGTGACAGCAGAGACCCTAAGCGATGGGCAGGGAGGTGGTGGTTAGTACCTGGCTTCTTTTACTACACTGTAATGGGATTCAAGTAAAGTGCAATACATGACCTTTGCCTGTGCTGCCTGTATGTGGGAAGGTGTAAAAGCTCTTACATTGTTTCAGAAGTCTCTACCCACATGAATCACAGTGTTTATTAATGGGGCATTGAAAAGCACCAAAGTCCAACTCCAGACATCATTAATTGATGTGAGTGAGCAGAGCTAGAGCTATGGTCATTTTTCTTTTACATGTGACCTAATGGAGGAGATCAAGCCTCATTACTTGTTTGTTCCACAAAGACAAGAAGATTACTTTACCAAATATCTATGGATGCAGGGCTGGCTCTAGGGTTTTGTGGGCCTCCTCAGTCTCAGTGGGCCCCCTTCTCCAATCCCGTGACAGGGTATACCCGGGTATGACAGGGTATACCCTGCACTGCCCACAGTTCTCCTGTGACTGCCGCACAGACTGTGCACAGAGCGTCCTGCTCGCCCATCTATTCAAGTGTATAGGTGGGTGGGGGCATGCACAGGGTGGGGGGGGGGAGCTGCTCTGTGCATCAGAACCAAGATGGCTGCACCCATGACTATGTTATTCGTCAAATGGCTCTCGTGGGCTACAATGGGGAGAATGCACTGCCGCATCCCCGTGCTGCCATGAGCAACAAAGAGAGCCTCTTGCTGAATAACATAGTCACAGGATTCGGGATGCCCCGCTGTGTGAAACCCCCAGAGCAACGCTATTCACTCACCTCCTCCGTGTTTCAACAGTGCATGTGTGGGCTTTCATCTAATGAGAGTTGTCTGCCTTGACTATGTCATTTGGCAGGTGGCTCTTATTGGACGGAACACGCACATGTACCGTTGGAGCAGGGAGAGGTGAGTTTTTATGGGCCCCTGGAAAGGTGTCACACAGTGGGGTATCCCGATTCGGGGAAAAGCCAGCGGCTGGCCTTGAAATTTTTAGATTCCATACCGGCCGCTGCTGGGTTTTGTTCCACTTTAATCAGGGTTCCATCATCTAAACCATAGCCAGAGTGATCAGTGCTTAAGTAAATGGTAAAACATATGCAACAGACACAGAGAGAGATACACAGACAGAGGGAGACACACACACACACACACACCGACACAGAGACACACAGACAGGCACACACACACGCACAGACAGACACAGATACACACACACACAGACACACACACATGCACAGATACGCACAGATACATACGCTCACATAGACACACACAGACACAGATACACACACACACACACACACACACACACACACACACACACACACACACACACATAGACACACAGAGAGACACACACAGATATACACACAGACACACACACACACAGACACGGATATACACACACAGACAACACACAGACACAGATACACACATGGATACACACATACACACAGACAGGCACACACACATGCACAGACAGACACACACAGATACACACACATACAGGCACATACACATAGACAAACACAGACACAGACACACACACACACACACACACACACACAAACACACACACAGACAGATACACACACACACACACACACACACACACACACACACACACACAAACACACACACACATAGACACACACACACACAGACAGACACAGATACACACACACAGACAGACAGACACAGATACACACAGACAGACAAACAGACACAGATACACACAGACAGAAACACACACACAGACATCCCTACCTTAGCAGTACTGCACACTTCCTCCTCAGAGCTCCGGAGACACAGGCAGCAGAATGATGATGCATCTGGGGGGCGGAGCCTGCTGTTCTCTGCCTGTGCGTCCCCAGCGACCGCACAAACAGCCTGGCTTTTGCTTCCTCCTGCCCTGCTGGTGCCTCCGGACAACACAGCGCCCAGGTCAGTGCTACACCCCTGCGCTCAGGGACATTGTGCCTCACCACCCACCAGCACCAGTAGGCCCCCTCCTCCCTTGGGCCCTTGTCATATGCCTGACCCTGCCGGGTGCTAGTGTTGGCCCTGTATGGATGTTATGGGCACTGGCTACTAGTATAATATTTGAAGTTCCTGTGCCTACAAATCCACTTCCAATCCACATCCAATTTTTACTTTTGTCACCCACTGTTTTTCTGATACAAAAAATCCTGTATGGTCATTACAGTCAGGATATGAGATTGGTTTTCCCTAATAGAAAATTGAGGATTAGGCCCACTTGAAGACTAAAATCGAAGTTTTGTTAGAAACTTTACATATTTTAGGTGGACTGAGATAAAGTCCCATGAAACAGGCTCATTGGTGGTACCCTTAACCCGCTGTTCTAAATTAGGATGATTATTTAAGGGGGGCATTACTTTTTTGGTGGGGGAGGTCTTAATTATTTCCTCATAGATAGTCTTTAAACTGGACCTTCAGCATCATTCAATTAAAAGCCCAAACGATTTATAAAATATTCCCCAGCATCTAAAATGTATATATGTATATGTATGTAAGTGTTTAGTCACTTAGGATAGGTTACAGGCACCACCATCTTGCCTCAGAAACATAACATACTGAGGAGAGGGGTGAAAAG
Organism: Gastrophryne carolinensis; assembly: GCA_027917425.1. NCBI lineage: Eukaryota > Metazoa > Chordata > Amphibia > Anura > Microhylidae > Gastrophryne > Gastrophryne carolinensis. The sequence continues at coordinate 465,870,744 of CM051236.1, forward strand.
TACAGGGCGTGGGTTAAAGCTGCGCCGAGCAGAGCTGGGGTCAGAAGGACAGCAATCTAAGGCCCTTATTTATGAAGGAATAGCGACAGGTAGCGACTGGTGAGCGACCGGTAATGACGGGCCCCGCCACGAGAACGCCGGCTCCCCACCACAATCACACATTTATCAAGCCAATCCTGCTTAGCGACTGAGATAGCGCCATATAGCGACTCATTCATCATTATTCCAGCCTCAGCCCACAGCGACAGCGTCCGACCTTGAACAGCGACAGGTATGACCTCTTGCTACCTGGCGCTCTCCAATGCATTTCAATGGAACAATCTTTAAATATTCATAATTAATTGTTTTTCTTTTTTTTTTAAATGTGAAAAATTCTGTGACCACTTCTGCCATTTTAAATAAAAAAAAAAATTGTACAGAATTGATATTACAGGTCTGATATTAATGTATTCATATTAGTAAATTATTTTAAAAACTTTTCTTTTTGGTTTCCAAAAATATGGTTGTTTGGGGGTTAAAAAAACTACCTTTAACCCATCGCCGCCAGCGCTCTGGGGTTTAAACATGCATTTTACAGCGCGATAATTTTTTCTGCGTGATTATTTAATGAATATGGTGGGAGCCGGTCACTAGGGCCAGTCGCTATCATGCGCTCCCATACAGCGCGGAACCTGTCAAATAGCGGCTCCTCACCCAATATTCAACATTACGGCAAACCGATTGAGTCGCTATCAACAACCGAACAACGGCCAAGCACAGCGACTACTAGCGGGCGCTCTGAAAATACCGCTACAGTCGCTCAACTGTCGCTACTTGCCCCTATTAATGAATCCGCCTCCCCGTCTGAGACTAATTTGGGCCACCATCTTGGTGGCCCAAAGGCTCAAAAAATGCAATAGGTGCAGATAGTGTGATTTTTAATGGGGCAATCTGTATGTAGGGGGTACGGTAAACATACAAAATAGGTTGTTATTCAGGGTGAAGGTCAGGTTTAAGCTAATAAGTTGCAGATTTTGCCATTTACTTACCTCCCATATTGGTGTCACTTTTTTCTTTTTTTTAATGACCGCTGAGTGCAATAGAAAGGAACTATATCCTACCCAATCAAACTAGCTATATCTACATTTAAAAATGGTCCCATTCTCCTTATATTTGCCCTTGAGGGGAAAGCAGCAAGGTGAACAAGCCTTGGACTCCTCTTTGTTTGATATGTTTGAGCGACACAGAGGATTCCCAAGTGTTTCCTGGCCAAATGGGAAATATATTCATTTCAGCCTATTCCCAGTTTGCCCGAGGGTCTTCCCTACATTGTATGTGACCAGAATATATTTAACACAATCCTGCTGATGCTTGTATTTGGTAGATAACTTTATTCACAAAAAAAAAAAAAATATGCTGGTAAGCTGCAACCATACCTTTAATATGGACAGCAAATCTTTAAAAAGCAGCTTTCCTACTTTTTCTTTTTCAGGAGAATGTGCCATTCAGCATTCAATGAAACTGCTTTGTTTGAAAAATGTCACATCAGTAAGGTCATCTCCTCCCTAAGTTCCCAACCATTAAGATATATGTTTTTCAGGCTCCAAAAAGAAAGGAAAAAATGAGACCCAGTTCATCACAAAATTCTTTCCGAATGATGTAATATCAGTATAAAAGACTCCACTATTTGTTAAAAGTGAAGAATGTTGTTGTCCGAAAGTTAAAAATAAGTAAAAAAGATAGTTGTCTGTCATAGACATGAATCACATAATGCCTTAAAAATGCAAAACAACAAACAAATTTATTTTGTTAAAATGTATACTCATACACCCATGAAATACTCTTCTGACACAAGAAAATAAAATATTAAGATACATACAGATGTGTCCACACTTTACTTCCAATTTGGAGAAAGGATCAGAATTATAATTACATGCTTCTAACACTATCTAATGATATGGTCTGAAAATATTCATTTACATAACGATCACCTACTGGGCTCCCAGGGACACAGTACAATAGACTAGATAATCATGTTGTGAGTGTCCACAACAAAAAGATATATATATCATAAATGCTGGCATACATACAGTACATTCTCCTGTACCAATATGTTTAATTCATGAGACTTGTTGTCATATTCTGTTATATACAATGCATTGCTTGTCCCATCCTCCTGTAATTTAAACTTACAGCGCCACGGAATACAATGGCATTATACAAATAATAATAATAATAATACACATAATACATTTGGAAGCAAGTGATGAAGCAATACGGATTTCTGAGATGAGTGGCCAGTGTAATCAGGTAGTGGGGGAAAACAAAGGATACTCTGCTGCATAGTTCGAGGCAACACCAGTAGGAACAAGGAGGTTGTGATCCCACTGTATAGAGCTCTGGTGAGGTCAAATGTGAAATACAACGTACAGTTCGGGGGACCTCAACTACAAAGAAAAACTGCTTAAGTAGTGCTGGATTAAAGGCAGGCTACAAAACAGTGGAATGCCTTAGACATAAAATGAATTAGGCAAGACTTAAAGATGCAAAGGGGGGGGTGGCAGCCGCTCAGACCATTTTATAACTAACCTGGGAGGTGCACGTTAGTAGGGCAATTAGTACACACAAGTCTTAAAGGAGCCACAGCACTCAACCCTGTCAGCTTGCAGGCCAGCCTATAATCTGTCTCTAAACTTGGTTAAAAACAGAGGACTCGGTCACACACATCTGCAGTCCTCTGTTTTTAACCAAGTTTAGAGACAGATTATAGGCTGGCCTGCAAGCTGACAAGGTTGAGTGCTGTGGCTCCTTTAAGACTTGTGAAGACTTAAAGAGGACCAACATTGAAGAAATTAACTTACTTAGGTGTTTTTCTCTGGTAGGGCATCGAATTTTGTGATGCCCCACTGTGTGTATCCCCAGGGATCTCCTGTAAACTCACCTTTTCCCCGTTCCCACACTACATGTGTGGGTTGCTCAGTCAATCAGCGGTGCTCGTTTCATTCAAATTTCCTTTGCTGCACTGACGTGAAACTTTCGCCCATCACCATAAAGCCTATTTATTGCATTCCAATACATATTATAGGTATTATTAAGTAATAATAATTTATTATAGGAGCACTAAAGGGGAAAAATGGCCCAATGATAAAACTCCAAATAAATATGCTGGGTGGCGAGGGGAGGGGTCACTTATACACCCAACATCAAGAAATATCCAGCCAGGATAGTTTTTTTTATAGTCACCTCTGATAGACTAAACCTGTCACCCCTGGATTTATTCCTACCATGAAAGAATAAACCACAAGCTTGGCGGGAGCTTTATTCAGTTCGGATGTATAAGTGACCTCTACGATGTGTTTATATAGGTTTTTAATATTACACAATTTCACAATGGTGCTAATTTAAGTAGCACATTTGCTTATATAATGGTTGAAAAAAGGCACATTTTAGGTGTTATTACTAATTACTGGCCATTTATGAAGGAGCCAGAGCTGGAGTTGAAGACTGACGAAATAGAGAAGTCGGGGCTTTGTCTTAATGAACCCACAGCCCTGCACACATGTGCTATACAGGTTGCCTCAAATTCCAGGCCCTCTTGAGCTTTCTCAATACTAAAGCGTAACAAAAGCTGGGATTTTGACTAACCCAGGTTTTGTTCTGTGCCCTGAAATGCCCCGCTGTATGAAACCCCCCAGATTGACAGTTACCGCTTACCTTTCCCCAGTCCAATGGTGCTTGAGTGTACGCTCATCCTCTCCTGCAGTTTGAGATGCATCTATATCATAAAGTCTGCCATGGGGAGTGCAACCCCAGCAATGCACATGGTACTATCCCAGTCTGAAGATGTAAAGGATGCGTCTACGTACAAAACATTGCAAACAAACAGTGCTGTTTGCCACATGAAATAAGCATCACAGCACTAATAGGTATGCACAGCTCACACAATAAATATACTCAGGGTGCTAGCCCTAGGGACACACTTCTCTAAATCAGTAAGGCTCCAGGGCTAGCCCTCCGTAAAGTCCTCACAGATCAGGCTGCACACTACTTCATAATGCAATTCATGTATTTATTCATCAAAAACTAATGCATTAATCTTATATACAGCAAGACAACACATAACACATTAAAAAATATATATTTACATGAAATAGGCATGACAAACAGCCCTGATTGGATGAGAGTGTGCACATGTGCAGCTGGACTGGGAAAAAGTGAGCTGTTACTGACGATTGGGGGGGGGGGGGTTGTTCACACACACCAGGAGAAGGCCAGCGGCCAGTTCTGGCATTTCTTAGATTCCAGGGCAGGCGATCAGGGAGTTCTAGAACCACCATCATAATAATAATTGACTTTGAGCAGATGAATTAGTTGTGTCCGGGCCCATTTACTTACTCTGACATTGCCAATACAAATGGCCACTGAGTGTCAATAAAGTGAGAACCACACATTTTATTACTCATTTCCGATAGAAGAGGATACATCTGAGGTGCCACATAATATGTAATGTCACAAGGTCTGGGTTTTTCTGCGTAACTTCTGCTTGATTGTGGAGAGCCGGGTACAAGCTAAGGTCCTAATTATACCATCAAGATGGATTTTACAAACAGGAATTATGACCTGCAGAGACCATTATCCATTTGTGGTTAGCAATCCAGTCACATACATTACATCAATCAATTGCAGCAAATTATGAGGTTAAGTTGACAGTAATGAATTCCATGTTGTGTCAGTTTATGGTAATGCAGTTAACACTTCTCTCAGCAGCAAACTGGAGATCCGGCCAAATCATAAAATACCCAACATACTGTACCAGACACCCTCTGTGAATATGCGAGTGGCCTGCGAGGAAGCAAGGGCATCTATAATACAAAGCAAGAATATGCCACAAGGATGGGGGGTTAAAAACCCTCCCCCGCCTAATGTGGAGAAGCTCACCTCTCATTTGGCCAGTAATTGCCATTGTTTTTAACAAATCAACACACAATCAAGAGTAAAATAAATCTAACCTCTTTTAAGTACTTCTCACCCATGGGAAAGTTTCCACTGCTGAAAGTCCTTTCTGACTTTTTGAAAAACCCACCTCTCGTGTATGTTAAGTGCAAATGAGATGGTAAAAACTCCCTTTTTGTCCGGTTTTTGGTGTTCTGCCTTATTGTTTTCCTCTTCTGGGATGTAAAAAAAAACATGGATTTTTAGGATTGTGCCCCCAGACCTGTTCCCAATTTTCTTTGGCTCTGTGCCATTAAAGTGGGTGCAGCTTTCCTGGCTTTAATAAAGGTCGGGGAGGCCGATTCATTAATAGCGGCAGGTAGCGACAGTTGAGCGACTGTAGCAGTATTTTCACAGCGCCAGCTAGTAGTCGCTGTGCTTGGCCATTGTTCAGTTGTTGACAGCGACTCAGTCGGTTTGCAGTAATGTTGAATATTGGGTGAGGAGTCGCTGTTTGTCAGGTTCCGCGCTGTATGGGAGCGCATGATAGCGACAGGCCATAGCGACTAGCTCCCACCATATTCATTAACAAATCACGCTCAAAAAATTCTCGCGCTGTGAAATGAATGTTTAAACCCCAGAGCGCTGGCGGCGATGGGTTAAAAGTCGTTTTTTAACCCCCAAACAACCATTTTTTTGGAAACCAAAAAAAACAAGTTTTTAATAACATTTTGTAATATTAATACATTAATATCAGACCTGTATTATCAATTCTGCACAAAGTTTTTTTTTTTTTTTTAGCTTAAAAAAAAAATATAACATGGCAGAAGAGGTCACAGAATTTTTCACATTTAAAAAAAAAAAAAAAACATTAATATGAATTAATTATGAATATTTAAAGATTGTTCCATTGAAATGCATTGGAGAGCGCCAGGTAGCGAGAGGTCATACCTGTCGCTGTTCAAGGTCGGACGCTGGCGCAGTGGGCTGAGGCTGGAATAATGATGAATGAGTCGCTATCTGGCGCTATCTCAGTCGCTAAACATGATTGCCTTGATAAATGTGATTGATTGTGGTGGGGAGCCGGCGTTCTCGTGGCGGGGCCCGTCATTACCGGCCGCTCACCAGTCGCTACCTGTCGCTATTCCTTCATAAATAAGGGCCTAAGTCAGCTAAGGATTACCATCAACCAGAGAAAGTGAGTAATTCCTGAATGCACAAATTTGGCAGTTTAGAAGCAGATGATCTAAAATGGCTGAAGACCACACCAGACTCTAATCCAAGCCAAAGTTAGCAGAGGATAACCAGAATATTGAACTGTGAAGACAGTAACTGCTGTTGTTACATTGTAAAAGCAGCCACACACCTGCTGCTACAATAGGATCGATTCATGACCATAAGTGTCATTTGCACACACTTTTTAAAAATGGTTTACTCATGCTTTTCCCTTAATCCCAATTCCGTCGAACCTTTTTTGGTGCGCAGTTTTTTTATGTGTTTTATTTTAAAAAATTGTGTGCAATTTAGGGATTATTTTTCAGGGGTGTAAAATGTGTTTTTTCCATGTGCCATTTTCCTTCAGCAAAAAGCAGGAGGACAATACCGACTTCACTAGCTGATGTGCTTTTCTCGGGAGAGAAAATTACCTACTCACCAATCGGAAAGAGGTGTGTCACATGATCACCATTAGGGATGAGCGAACCGGTTCGGACGAACCGGAGTTCGCTCCGAATTTCAGGGAAAATTCGATTCGGCACGAACCCGAATTTTCTTTGGTTCGTGTCGATCGCATTTTCCCTGAAATAAAAAAAAAAAAAAAATGCCGGCATGGTGGGAGCGGGCAGGCCGGCTACGCTGTCATTTTTTTAAAAAGCAAACACTTACCTGCATGGTCGAAGCATGGAGGCCGGCGCCGCTCTCAGCTGTCATCAGAGGACGCGTCATCAAAGGGCGACTGAGAGCGGCGCCGGCCTCCACGCTCCGACCATGCAGGTAAGTGTTTGCTTTTTAAAAAAATGCCGGCATGGTGGGAGCGGGCATGCCGGCTGCGCTGTCAGCGGGCCGGCGGCGGCCCGCTGACAGGCGTAGCCGGCCTGCCCGCTCCCACCATGCCGGCATTTTTTTTTTCAGATGAGCGATTCGTGAAAGTTCGATTCGGGCAAACCCAAATTTCTTGGGGAAATTCGGCGAATCGCCCGAATCGAACTTTCAAGAAGTTCGCTCATCTCTAATCACCATATAAGGTGGCCCCTCCCAAAGCACAGCGACCCTGGCAACTGCCCTGCTAGACTCAGTGCTGATGCCTGCCCTGGCCTGCATGATACATTTATTGCCCATCACTAGTAGCTGGATAAAGCTCGCTGGCTTTTCAGTGGCGCTATGGCACAAAAAGAACCCAGGGTGCCGGCAGAAAATACAATGAAAAAGGACCATATATCTTTGGCTGTCATTTTATTAATTCCACTTGTGTTGTTCGAACAAGGGAATTATTAAGACTAACAGACTCTTGCCTCTTGCTAGTCGGCATGATGGATTACAGCTTCGCTTTTTCTTTGGGGTCTGGCTCTGAAGTTTTGTAATAGCTCTTCTCACGCAGTTTGAGTGGGTTGAGGGATTCGGCAGCCTGGCCTCAATGGCTGATTAGTCATTCCAGGCTGTTCGCTCGCTGCTGTAGGAGCTGTGTTGGGAAAATATTTGCTGGACCACAATACATTGCAATACAGAAGCAAACATCTTTTCCCTGCATTGACTCTATCCAACACCTAAATAATCAGTTACTCATTTTTCAGCAAAAGTAATTGATACAAAGGTTGTATGTATACTGACAAAATAAAATGTATCAGTCTATACATAGTGATTTCCAATGCAAGGTAAATGGCTATATATATTTGTCAGTGTGGTTTGCCCTGGGGCAAGGGGGGTTAATGGGGGACAGGTAAAGGGTGGGGAGGGAGGGGGAAAAGGGGGGGGGGGTTGGGGGTAGGGGTATCCCGGGAGGGAGTGTGATTGGTAATCCTGTTGTTGGTATAGGTATGCGAGTACTGGCACCTCTGAATTGAGTCAGAGAATATAAGTAGGCTGGGGCTGCTTAAACGAGATGGAGGCAAGCCACGCCACAACCATAAGAGACCGGACCTGAAACGTGCACCCACAACCCCCCCCCCCCCCGCGGCAGAGGGGACAGGAGGGTATCCCAGGCAGCACAGGCAAATCACATAAGACCATACAACCAAGACAGCACTCCGCAATTGCAGCAGACAGCACTCCGCATTTTGCAGCAGCAGCAGACATCACCATGCCAACCTGCCACTGAGGACGCTGGAGAAGCCGATAAGGCGAAACGCGTTCGTGCGCTACACACTTGCTACAAACGAGGGCCTGCACCCTTGCTACAAATTGAGACTTGGACCCAACAGGAAATTACTAAATTTGAAACAATCCCATTAACCACTATAATAAGAAAAGGACTTTACGGTATTTGGGTCACCCGGGCACAATTTAATACCCGGACGTGCATTACTATGTACGCATAAGAATATGCTTTTTGTATATATGTATATAGATCCTTTGTAATTTCAATAAATTAGGTATTTTTTGATGCACCATAACTGAATTTTAAGTACTTTGACTGCGAGTACTACTGGCGCTTGGGAGCCCCTGACCAAGACCCACTCGAGGACCCAAAAGGATCTATCTAGTGGACAGGGATCTCCCAAAAAGGAAGCTTGCCTTCCCCCCCCCCAGCCTGCTATATATATTTGGCCTAAAAGAATGAAACAGACAGTCCAGGCAATTTCAATTATAAGGCAGCAAGGAGAGTACATGAAGCCTTTATCATGTGTCATTTCTTGCAGTACACTGTAGATGCTGTAGCAGATCTCCTGCTTTGTGCCTTCTTTCTAATTCCATTGCTCTCCGACCACCTCCAAATATGCTCTTTTCTAACAAAGACAGCATAGACTTATCCCAGTTAGAGATGTCCCAGCCAGCCTGATGCTGAGCAAGCAGAATTCACATTTTCCCCATTTCAGCAATGGCAGCCAAACAAGTGACCAACGTCAACCTTTCTGGCTGGCTGAAAGGGCCGGGTTATGAGGGGAGTGTAAGGGGCAAGTGCCCTGGGGCCTCCACCACTTGCCCTGCAAGGGGGGCCTCCACCAACCTTTGGGTTATGGTCTGATCCAGGAGGCTTTTCAGTCTTTGGTCTGATGAGCCTGAAAAAAGCGTTCAGCGGCAGTGCCCCCCCCCCCCTGCACCTGGGCAGCCAAAGCCACCACAGGGCAGGATGGAGTGTCTAGAGCAGCAAATGCTACAGTGAGAGGTGCGTGCAAAGCTGTCAATCGGCGGCTGCTCACTGCACAAAAGCCACCAAATCAGGATGCCCTGGGGGAAAGCCAGCGGTCGGCCCTGGAATCTAACCTTGGGAGTGTTTTGGTCGGCTTTAAAATGTGTGGGAGCGGCCATATTGCTATAACCCAAAAAGCTCTCCCATACATTTCAATGGCTGTTCATTTGCTTGTGTTTAAACAGCGTGTTTGACATTTTTTTTTGCTCCAATCATTGTGTGACCTCTCCTGGCTGCAAACAAACACTTTTAGAAACTTTTTGGACTTTTTATATTTTTATGCAGAATTGTCATTCCAGGTCTGCCATTAAAGTATTAATATCACAATGTTACAACATGTGTTTTTGCTTTATTACTGGTGGATATGTGTTCAAAAACAGACTTTAAACACACAGCGTCTGGCGCTCTATGCTATAGCGACCAGATTTAGAGCGCAGACACAGTGTGTGTGTCCTTTTTTGTATGGTGTGAGTAGCTGAGAGTCGGTCGCATTGAGCTGGCGCTACCTTTCACTCCCTGCAGCGCTGTACTAATGTTAGAGTGCCCAACATGCATCACATTCATCAATGCCGCCAGGTTACTAGAGCGACTGAGGTGCTCTATTACAGCGCCCGATACCCGCTTACAGTGTCTACTAGCGGTTGCTCTAAGCGCCGCTATATAGACGCTCATCTGCCGATACCTGGCGTTAGTAATGAATTAGCCTCTTTGTTAGATAAGCGATTTGTGTCATGGCTGCTCCCTCCTGTACTTTGTAGACTCTCTCAAGTATAGGAAAGGGGGACTTCTAGCAAATACAGGCTGAGCATGCCTGGAGAGTGTTTTTTTTACAATTGTATCAGTTGCAAAGTGTGGTTAAACCGGACCTTCACCATAATTTATTGAAAAGCCCAAACCCCTATAAAACGATTCCCCAGCATCTAAAATTAATATATTTTAAGTTTTTAGTCACTTACTTATTATTCTTTCCCCCACTGGGCTGCAACTCTGATCAGGACTTTAGGATACGGACACCACCATCTTGACTCAGAAGCATCACACTTACTGAGGAGAGGAGAGCGGGATAAAGTGCAGGGGCGGGTTATAGCTGTGCTTTGCTCAGATAGAGCAGAGATGGGGTCAGAAAAGGGTCAGCAATCCAAGAATGCAGAGCAGCACAGTCAGAAGGCACTTCTGCCTGATGCTCCATGAGCCGCCATCTTGGATGTTTAAAGGCTCATAACATGCAGTAGATGCAGGTAGGATGATTTTTAATGTGAGCAATCTGTATGTACAGTGTGTGGGAAACATATAAGATAGGCTCTTATTCAGGGTGAAGGTCCGCTTTAATTCTGTTCTGAAGGTTCTGAGAAGCAAAGCAACTTGAAAAGCAATGGTATATTAAGTTATTTCACAGTTTTTAATGACCTCTTTACATTTTTTTTATTCTAAAGTAAATTAGAAAATACACGTGCTGTAAAGATGTGAGAGGTCAGCTAAGTCTGGCTTTAGAAATATTAAGCAGGCAGACCTGAAAGAAATGAAAACACAACTAAGGCTTTGACGCATACAACCAGATATAATTAACATTTAAAATCATTTGTATGTAGTTTACAGCATGAGCGAACTACAGTATAGGCTACAGCTTTTCAATTATCTATATTAAATAGAAGAAATAACTTTTCTATAATAATAATAAAAAATGTACATAGTGTTAGGCAGCCAGATAAAAGCTTCAGGCAGAGTTGGGTGGCAGGTTGATTCATCACTAACGCCAGGTAGCGACAGATGAGCGTCTGTAGCAGGCATTTTCAGAGCGTCCGCTAGTAGTCGCTGTGCTCGGCCGTGGGTTGCTACTTCATAGCGACTCAGTCGCTGTCCAGTAATGTTGAATACATTGTGAGGAGTCGCTATTTGACCAGTACAGCGCTGTATGGGAGCGCATGGTAGCAACTGCTCATAGTGACCGACTCACACCATATTCAGGAAAAAAACAGCCTCAAAAAACTCTGGCACAGAAAAATGCTTGTTTGAGGCCCAGAGCGCAGGAGGCGGTGTGATTAAAGTCTGTTTTTCAGCATGTATCCACCAGTAACAAAGCGAAAACATATGGAATTACATTGTAATAACTTTGTAACATGAACACTTCAATGCCAGACCTGTAATGTCATTTTTGAAGAAATATATAAAAAATGAAAAAAATTTGAAAACACTGCTTTTTCAAAGCCAGAAGAGGTCACAGAATAATTTGTGATTTTTTTTTTTAAATAAAAGAACAAAAACCCCGTTTAAAGAGAAGAAAAGGATCGTCCATTGAAATGTATGGGAGAGCGACAGGTAGCGAGAGGTCATACCTGGCGCTGTGCAAGGCTGAACGCCGGCGCTGTTCGCTGAGGCTGGGATAATGATGAATCAGACGCTACATGGCGCTATCCCAGTCGCTAAACAGATTCTGCTTGATAAATGTGTAATTGCTGCCATGTCCAGCGTTCTCCAGTCGCTATCTGTCGCTACCTCTCATTAACCAGCCACTACCTAACGTTATCACTTCTTAAATAAAGGCCTAAGTTTAGTCCACTATTGCATCAATAATGTCTGATTGGCTTCAGCTTTCATACATTTGCTTGTGTGAATATTTATATTGTGAATGCAGCATGCTCTGCTCATTGTAAATCCACAATCGGGCGATGGCATTGCAGAATGGTATTACTGTTTATCTTTCACATCAGACCTGACGTTACCTCGAATAAAAAAAGGCCATACGGGCCGTTCAGTGAAATCTAGGTCACGCTGCTATTTCCTGTGTAACAGTATTTAGGATGAGTGTCTGAGCATGTTTATGGGATCATCTGGCCATCAGATTTTTTCCTGATGTTACGTAGGAGCTGGAAGGCAGAAACGGCAGAATAAATAAACAGTTCTGACAGGTTACCTCTGAAAAATGTAAACAGGCTTTTTTACCCAACAGTGAAAAGAAAACCTCTGGGCGGGCTATGGTTACTCTTTATATTAAGGTGGCTGTAGATGCATTTAGCTATTGCTTGTCAATTCTGGACCAGGAGAACACTCAGTGGGGTGGTCCAGGGGTCTGGATCACCCCAAACTGCATGCAGTACAGAAATGCTGTGGCAGTCACATCCTAATAGTCACCACTTTGGCAGCTTGGAAATGTAGAAGCTACTTCCCATATGTGCCACACCCCTACCCCCAAAGGAAAAAATCCTGGGTGCCTCCTCTCTTCTCTACACCATCCAATAGACGGTGTTTGTTTAAACACCCATTTATAAAGGATCAAATCTGACCCTATAAGACTATAAGGTGATTCCCTGCTTATGGGGGATACCACTCCTAAGTATTAGAAGACCAGCACCCGTTGGAACAGGAGGGAGCCTCCACTCACCTGCCCAGTGAGGGACAGGAGGAGTAAGATGCCAATAGGTGTTTGTGAACTAGTGAGGGGTCCAAGGGATCCCCCTACAAGTTCACATGGTAGTGGGGGGGGGGGGGGGCAGAGTGATTGCATTTCTGATATTCTGCATTTAGCAGTACCAAATCCCAGATACCAGGGACTATTGTGCCAGAAGGCTTTTAAAGCGGACCAAAACCCAAGGAGATCGGCCCAGAAATTTATAAGATTCCTGAGCCGATCGATTCCCTTCCCCCCGGGGCATCCAAAATCCCCACTGTGTAACCCCCCCCCCCCCCCCCGGGGTGCAGCCGCCAATGGGCTCAGATCCGCTCACGTTAGATGAGCTCCTGGACGCAGGGGCTCAAGCTGATCCGAGCGCACTGATTGGACGAGTGGCTGTGCATGCGTCGTAGGACAGGGAAGAGTTTGTTTGGGCAATCTGGGGGGTTTCACAAAGGGGGCAAGGACCAACATCCAGGATAGTCAAAATCCTGGGTTTTGGTCCACTTCCACTCATCACTGGTTATGATAAGCCTGTGCCCTGAGCCAGACTGTGGAATTCACTCTCCATTCACTATAATAGGGTGGGCGTGCCAGGTCTGCGTACACCCCTTCCATTGCAGTGAATTGGCAGGGCATAGCCTGTGACTGATGGCAGAGGAGTGCAAGCTCACATGGGAGTTCGAGTTCGGTCCAAGCTAGGGTAGGCTGCAATTCGGTGAGTTGCTGATCGCCGGAGTAGAACATGCTGTGGGTGACAGGGTGAGTACCCATTTCTGATTTTATTTTGGTGGTCAATCCCATCACCGGCTATGATAAGGCTGAAAAGTTTATTTTGTATAGAATCGTACTGGAAAAATGGGAGAACTGCTCAACAATGCAGCGGGTATGTCAGGTCTCTGCACACCTCTTCCATTGCAGTGAATGTAGAGGGCAGAGCTTGTTATGGATGACGGAGGAGCACAAGTCCGACACAGAAGTGCCGGTCACTGAAGTTTGGGCCCGGCCAGTGTGGGCTGTGATCAGGTGAGTTGCTGGTCGCAGAGAGTAAGACCTGCTCAGCTGCGGGGGGACAATTGATGCGTATTTTTTTTTCCTTGGGTGGTCAATCTCTTTAAATATTTGTGAGCAGACACATGCTGCCCCTCTTCCTCTGTCTGGCTGCTAAGTGGGAGAAAATGCAAGGGGAAGATTTTTTTTTAATATATTATCGGGCGGGCTGATTCATTACTAACGTCAGGTAGCGACAGATGAGCGTCTGTAGCAGGCATTTCAGAGCGCCCGCTAGTAGTCGCTGTGTTCGGCCGGGGATCGCTAGTTCAGAGCGTCTCAGTCGCTGTGCAGTAATGATGAATACATTGTGAGGAGTCGCTATTTGACCAGTACAGCGCTGTATGGGAGCGCATGTTAGCGACTGGTCAGTGCGACCGACTCACAACATATTCATTAAAAAAACAGCCTCACAAAACTCTGGCGCTGAAAAATGCTTCTCTGAAGCCCAGAGCACTGGAGGCTGTTTGAATAAAGTCGTTTTTTTAGCATGTATCCACTAGTAACAAAGCAAAAACATATGAAATTACATTGTTATTACATTGTAACATGAACACATTAATGACAGACCTGTAATGTCAATTCTGAATACATTTTTAAAACATGCAAAATATTTGAAAAAAATGGCTTTTTCTAGGCCAGAAGAGGTCATAACATTATTTGAGCTTTTTAAAAAAAGAAAAAAAAAAAAGAAACCAGATGGCACATCCCCGCTACCCTCTAACAAGCATACCTGCGTCAGCCATTTACAGACGCCATGTTAAAAGTATAGCAGGGAAGGGCCTATGCTCAAGCATGCGCCGTTGAGGGACAAAGTAAGTTTACTGGGTGACCTGGGGGGTTTCACACAGCGGGGCATCCGGAATCTCGTGGGCGAGAATCATGTGGCCCTGGGTTTTGGTCCACTTTAATGATAGCTGTCATTAAAAGCTTTTTTACTTTAAATAGTTATAGTTTCTTAGAAGGATGAACAATGGACACAGCGTTCACAATAATCAAAAGCAAGGTAACAAAAAAACAAAAATGTTACCAGGGCTCCCAGGATTAGGCATCTAATGTATTCAGGTTAATCTTAAACTATATATATATATCTCAAGCACACTGAACCAGCCAAGTTTGCGCGTTGCTTGTTTTATTTAATTTATGTTTCTGCTTCAATGCCCTCATTAAATCCGGGAAGTTTGTAAGCCATGTACAATTTTCACTTGGGGAAACATATAGAACATTAAGTAAAGGGCATTTGAAGCAGAAATAAAAAACAAGCTTTTCACATGAGCTCCAGAGGATAGAAAATCTACTGTATTTTTAATCTTTCAGGTTTTTATATGAAAATGAATTGCTGCTGCGTGAAAGAAAATATATAGTTAGACACAATATATCATTGAACGACTAAGAAGGTCAGTCTAACAAGGACCAGGCATTAAAGAAACAAGGACATCACTTAGCTTTAAAGGAGGAGAAATTATCATATAATGTTTTATAACAAAGATCCCAATATATATTACATACATATAAATATTCTGTATTCATCACCAACTTTTGGTCCTGCGTCCAACAGTGCCACAAAAGGCAGCTGAAGCAATGTTGTTCTCCACAAGGAGACCACCACAAGGACCACCTCCTTGGGTTTTCTCTTGTGTGTTACTGTTTATACGGGTCTATAAGATTTATATGGGTCTATAAGATTCCCAGGCTGATCAATTCCCTCCCCCCGGGGCATCCCCGCTATCCCTCTAGCAGGGTTCGTGCCCACACCAGGCATTTGTGAATGGCCGGTGCGGGCACGCTCCCTGTTAGAGGGTTGGGGGGATGCGGCCATCAGCGTGCTTGGAGCTGCTGGCCTTAGACAAAGCCTTAGACAAAATGACATCAGCAGCTCCAAGTGACCTGATTGGACGAGCGGCTGCGCATGCGCCGTAGGACCAGGAAGAGGTGAGTTGGCTTCAGCGATCTGGGAGGTTTCACGCAGCAGGGAACCCTGATCGGGGAAAGGACCAAAACCCAGGATTTTGACTATATTTAAAAGCCTAAATATTCATTTTGGATACACGGATCCTTTAAAATTGCATATTCCTATAAAACCTAGCGTGGCGTGCATTCCATTAAGTAATTGTGTGCACCAATCTAATAATAAGCAAATATTTTGCTTTATGTCAGACTCAATATATTTTTGTGCTCCATGATTCTGTTCAACAATCTTAATGGAATTTTGAGCAGGATAAGGCGCTCTGTGTCAGTGGGTCACTAACTAGTATTTGCACATATTGAATGGTTCTGTTCAGACAGTGGCTGATGGAATTTAATAGCTGTCAATCCTTTCCTCCTCATACAGCAGTACGTTCAGGAAAATCTGCTATACTAGATTAGCACTGGTATAATAAAGGTGTGTTAAACAGAATAAAATAATTACTTACAGGCTTTTCAAACCAACAGTAATAGTCTCTATGGGAATTAAAATTCCTAGCTACTCTTTTTTTTTCAAAATGCTGCACCTATACTATTCTGAAAACAAATGAGTTCCAGGGGATGGTTTCATTTGCCAACCATGGCTAACTCTCAAAAGGAATAAAGCTATTTCCAGCAAATTAGACATTAACCAGCAACATTTAGGAACCATGAATAAAATATTCCACCCCAGACCTTGACACCACTCTGACTTGTTTGGTTTTACATCATATAGGCTGAGCGCAAAGCACAAAACTTCGGATACATTTTTTACAACCACCACCCCCTTCTATTTCATACTCTTTTGTTTCAATTTTTCAGGTAATCAAGATTTGTTACTTTGTTGTGTGTATATTTACTTATACCTTGTGAAAAATAGTTAAGCAAGCAATGTGAAGGTCGAGCACCAAAAATAATTCATCTTTTTTTAATCTACATACATTATTGTTCGCAACATAAAACGCTCCCGAAACATGGCGGGAAAATCTTAGTACGTCTTATTGGGCAAATTGAGCAAAAAAGAAGAATATATATATGGCAGAGGAGAGGTCAATTATACACTCAGCATCTAGAAATATGCAGCCAGGCATGTTTTTTATTTTTATTAATGGAGGAAGAGGAAATTGGGTGACAGGTTCTGTCACCCTTGATACAATAAACCTTTCACCCCTGGATTTTATTCCTACCAGAAGAAAACCACAAGCTTGGCGGAAGTTTTATTTAGTTAGAGTGTATAAGTGACCCCTCCTTTCTTTAGCCAACATGTTTATATGTTTTTTTTTCTGTGATAGCACAAAAACAAAGTAAGGAAAAGAGCCGAAAGTTAGCCGCACACCAGAATCCACAGAGCTGTCTAGACCCCAAAAGCACTGCTAAAGGATATTGTGATGGTGCTCTTCTAACCCTAACACCATGGCGCAGTATGAACAGACCCTCCTAATACAATAAATGTACATAAGGATTATAACTAGAGATGAGCAAACTTCTTAAAAATAGATGTAGATTATTCCTTCGAATTTCCCCAACAAATCCAGGCTCGTCTGAATCAAATTGTTAGAATCTCTTAAAGTGGACCGTCACCCTCCCGTGATCGGCCCGGGAATCTATAAGATTCCCGGGCCGATCACCTCCCTCCCCGCGGGACATCCGAGATCGGGATGTCCCGCGGGGTGAAACACCCCCAAACACCCCAAACCCCCTTACCTTATCTGGGAGCGCGGAGAGGTGAGTTTTTCGGGGTGATCGGGGGGGTTTCACACAGCGGGGCACCCCGATCGGGGGTGCCCCACCGAAGTGGACCAAGACCCAGGATAGTCAAAATCCTGGGTGTTGGTCCACTTTAAAATCTTCCAGCATCGCATGTGTCACACGCCACTCTGCAGCAGGCAGAGGACATAGATCTTCCACCCTGGGCTCTTGAGCTGTTGGGGTGTAGGATCTTTATCCTTTTTCTGTCTGGAGAGCATTGCGGAACACTTACGCCAAGGCTCGCGAAGGAGGAGTTGAGTCACTAACCATCATGTTGGCTCCTCCGTCACTCCGGTCCAGCAGCTGGTGCTTGTCTCAGCAGCGCCAGCAGTGCCAGCAGCTGGCTCACGCAGCTGAAAGCGAGGAAGGTGGACAGCCTGTGCAGAAGTGTATGCACCCACACAGGAAGAGGAAAGCAAGGGAAGCCGGCCACAATGTTAGCTACGCAGGACTGCTTCTGGCACTGCTAAGACAGCGCCTGCCGCCTGACCTAAGAAACAGTAGGCTCAGGTAAGTGACAGACATTGAGTTTTTTGTTTACAAATTTCACGGAAACTTGGATTTGTGCAGAATTCCGATATGTTGGGGTCAGTTCGCTAGTTCACTAGTTCCAACTACTCAGACCAGACTGGGGACCTGCCTTCTACTGCATGCATCATAGCCACTAAATGAGCTCATACATATTATAATAATTATATATTATTACTTATCATATTAAATATTATCTCTATTATATATTTAAAATATCATTTGTTTCATCTATTGAAAGTAAAAAAATATATATCTAATTTGTTTTATATTTGCAATTTGAACATCTGATTTCACAAAACGTCTGTGTGTATAAAAGATAAAAAAGGTCTAAACAAGTGCCTATAAAACAAAACAATCATGACACCTAAATGACATACTACCATACGTCAGAAAGCTGCCAAATCAATAGCATGGTAAGAAAAAAATGGCTAAACACTCTGGTAAAGAACTGAAAATAGCAATAATAATAATAATATACCGGGGACGACTCGGAGGATGAATGACAGCGGAGACACAAACCTCTGATCACTGAACCATGATAATTATGCATCAGCAAGTAACCGGCCAACAGCAACATCTGCTATGTTAATGATCTTGTCTTGACTATGGGGACAAGCAGTGATAAAAAAAAAACAAAAAAAGAAATGAAACAGCGAATACACTTTGATCAGAGTCTAACCTGTTCATTGTACCATGCCAACCAGAAAATTGATTTTGCTAGAATTTAAAATGGCAGGCTGGAAAAACTCCTATATCTATATTTTTTTTTAGCCACCGTAAACAATTAAAAAATGGGATCTTTATTATACTTCTGTTAATGTTGCATTTAACTGTTCACTAGCAGGGAGGAGTAAGAAGAACTCTGCGTTCTTTTAAACACTCCAAGCGGTACAACAGATTGCCAATCTGCATATTCATGCCAATTAGTTATAGTGTTCGGTTTTATTGTATAATACATTCCCTTATGTTAAAATGTGATGGCATTTCTAATTCGGCACCAATTTCAGACATCATGCATAATGCGCAAAACGCAATAATTATAACTGAAGCATTTCAAGGGATAACGGTCCTGAAATTAACAATCACCGCGTTCTTCCTGAGAAGAGTGGAATGACTTAGGCTTTTTTGATGACTTTGTAAATTAGGGTACATGCTAAGGTGGGGAAGGGGTTAATGGCTGCTGGCATAGCAACATGCTCCTCAACATTAGGAATGTGGCCTACTCTATGATATTGCCGACCTACAGAAGAAAAGCCCCATGTAGTGGATACTGTAGTCTATAATACACCAAACATAAGAAATTGCTTAGATTCCAGCCAGGCTTGGACTGTCCCACAGGGTTACCAGGAAATCCCCCGTTTCAGGGCCTTCATAACCAAAACATAAGCAGTAA
Organism: Gastrophryne carolinensis; assembly: GCA_027917425.1. NCBI lineage: Eukaryota > Metazoa > Chordata > Amphibia > Anura > Microhylidae > Gastrophryne > Gastrophryne carolinensis. Next base: position 465,890,055 of record CM051236.1, read on the forward strand.
GTACAGCCCCCTATAACAATATCATGCACAATACTAATCACAGCAAAAAGTGCATATAAGTGGCATATAAAAAGAGAAGGATGGTGGCACGAAACCACACACCCTGACGAAGTTGTAGGGTCTACCATGCAACATGTTGGTATTTGCTCGTTCGATGGATCCCGTGACACCATATATCTGATGATATTTATTTTTTATGTGATTGATGTCGACATAGATGTCTGGGGCCCACCAGTAGAACAGACTCTGGGAGCCCATCCCAAATTTAGATGCAAATATTACTGGCTTACATACCGGGTACATGCAGAAAAGAATACTTTAGAGTACTTTATCTATGTATTAAATGTCTTGATGTTGGAATATACTATTTGTCTTATAAATGTATATGGTGATCCCTTTTTAGTGTGCATTTAATTTTAGTGGAAAACATTGGGGCCCAGTCCGAGGGCTACCCTCTTTCCAAAATGTAACTTATGCATAGCTTATTTGTGGCATGCCGAGTGCACGCACAGAGACAGTGATAGTATGTTTTTGTGCATGTACCCTGTATGTAAGCCAGTAATATTTGCATCTAAATTTGGGATGGGCTCCCAGAGTCTGTTCTACTGGGGGGCCCCAGACATCAATGTTGACATTGATTCCAGCCACAGCCAAGGAAAACCCTTAATTAGGTTTGCCTAGTCACATATAATGCTGCTGCATGTCCTCTACAGACGTGCTTCAAAGGTTGTGAGCCCTTTAGAATTGTTTTTATATTTCTCCATAAATTTTACCTAAAACTAAACTGCAAGTCCTAAAACATAGGTAAAGAAGGAAAATAGAACCATACCAAACAAACAAGTCAAACATACTGCATTAGTCATTTATTCATTAAGGAAAACGATCCATTATGACATATGTCATATGTGTGACAAAGTATGTGGAACTTTTGGAGACAAGATTTTTGGCATTTAGGAGACAATTTGAAGTCAATTTGGTGTTTTTTAATCTTAAAACAGAGAACTATCAAAGTCTGATCTCTGGAAAATGTTTGTGAAAGTGTTTTGTGGCTCAAATGAGTTGTTGAGGACCATCAGGCAAGTTCTTTCATCAAGACAAGGACCCAAGCACACAAGTCATTCTATGAGTTTTTGAAAGGCCAAGTCAAAGTCCTAGTCTTAATCCAAAAGAGATGCTGTGGAAGCATTTAGCTGTCCATGTAAACTATTAATTACATTACATATGCAGGTGTTTTGAAGCAACCAAGGTAAAGTTATTATTATTTATTTAAAAAGTGCCATCATCTTCTGTAGCACTGTACAAAGTAGGTAATCTGTAATGTCACCACCACCCATCTGTTTTTCCACTTTAAAATAAATGTTTATTTTTGCATCCCTTCTGAACCGGTTGGTTTCTCTGTCCAAAATGCAAGCCTGTGTGTTCAAATACTTTTGATGGATTTGACATTTATAATGATTTGAAATAACCTACAGCTGTCGTAACATGGAAACCCCATTTAACAACAACAGTCATCATTTCCTTCCAGTCCATTAGCTTGTGCTGATAGAGGAGTTACAGTGGAATCTAGACCAATGGCCATTTACCTCGACTGCACTAAAACTAAATGCAACTCAACCAAGGAAAAGTCAAACTACATAGATGGAATAAAAGGAGAGATATTAAGGACTAATGTAATCTTAACTCATCCCTAGTGAACCTCCAGGAAACCACTTACTGCTCTGCTGCCCTCACACATTAATGGCTCATCGGAAGTCAGCAAAAAGCTGTCGGATAACCTGGTTAGATGATGATCATTTTGTATGCCTTAGGATTTTCTCTAATTAATGTCTGCAATGCACTTATAGCATTAAAGGCCTATATACTTTCACTAGAGAAGCCTGCACCAGAAGTTGTTAGCTGCACAGCTGTACATTTGTTACAAAGAGATTTTATTTGGATCATTTCTGAGGTACATAAAACGAATAGATAAAATATGATCCAAAGAAATTGTTTACATGATCTGGATTAGAACAATCCTTCTGAATTAGAACACTACCACCAAACTCTGACTTTAAACCCAGCCCAGACACTCAGAATAAGTGCCTGATGGTCATGTTTATGAATCTAAGAAAGGACTCGAATCAGTAAACTTTCGATCAAAGTATATCACAAAAATAAGGAGAATTATAAGCTTTTTTTCAGAATAAGGCATGATTCAAAGAAGAAGGAACATTACAAGAGTTTATACATGCTTGAAAGGGCTACTTTACTGGTCATTAAAAGGACTGTAAACCCAAAATAAAAAAAGGCACTTACCTTACATTCTCTTCCGCGCTGCATGCGCTGCTGGTCCACCACAGGGAAACCTCCTGGTTTAAGAGAACGAGGGCCGCAGTGAGCATGTACCCCAGAATTCCTTGGGCCACCATCAACACTGGCTATAGAGTGTTCTTCCAATCATACCTCCTCCATTGCAATAAATGGAAGCTGCTCTGCACATGCACAATGTGAGGGGTGGGACAGCGCACAAGGACAACAGGAGTCCCGTTTTTGGAAACTGGGAGGTTTCTGCGCAGCAGACCAGATGGGACTGCTGTCTTTCTCTCCACTGAGGTAAGAAGATCCAGCCACTGTAAAACTTAAAATTTACTGAAAATATACTTTAAAAGGAAAATGAAATAAGTTTTCACATTACTCTAGTGAACATTTAGGTGAAAATAATGCTCTAATTGTCATCCCTTTACTGAATAAAGCCATATTTTTATTTTGTACTGTAAACTGTCCTAATTTTCATTCGATACTTTAGGGCAAGTTTACTGAATAGAGGCCAAAGTCTTCCCTGAATCATTTAGGATACTGTTGTTTCTGCGGCGGCTTTCTGTGCATGTCTGTAACAAGCAAGCTCTGATTCCGATGTGTATGTAATGAAAGAGGGAGTGCCTCTTCATTCTTTCTTCATGTCTCACCCAGCGAAGCGGCACGGGCGGCCGCGAACATAGGTGGCCCCACTGCTAAACCCCACTCCATACTCTCACTTTATTTACCCCTGTTTTCTCTGGTTGCCATTATTTGCTCTGTTTGTTACTGTGTCACTTATAGGTTAATCTGATTTTTTTCTCGTTTTTGTGCGTCTGTAGGTGTTCATGACCATTTTTCTGTTGTATTGGTTGTATTTGCACACAGTCACTTTGCAGTATACCATTAGGGTATTATATATTTGTTGGTATATATTTAATAATATGTATTTATATATAAATTTTTTTATGTCTTTATGGTAATGATATGATGCACTGTCACTTTGGTTATTTAAATCATTAGTTTAACATAGAGGGGTTACTTGTGCCGGCACAATAGATTAATTAAATTTAGGGGTGCTTATATGTGGTTATAATTGGAGTTTTTCCCAGATATTTTATGCTGTATTCTATAGCACTGGAGGATATTTTGGGGTGCTAAGCAGTGTTTTTAACATGTTAGTCTGTATTGTGTGTTATGTATTGTATGTTTTTTATGGTTTTTCTATTAATAAATAAGATTTTTTTGTATTGGTGATTGTTTGGTGCTCCTGTCATTAGACTCATGGGGTTTATTTCCATGAGCCTATTGTGCTTTGAGATTCATGTCTGTGTAGGTAAAACTACTGAGCAGAAATTTACTTACAGCATAAATGGAGATTTATATTTTTGCTATCAGTTAATTTTTCAGTATTCAAAGAAGCATGAAAAGGACTGACAAGCACAGGAAGGATCCAATACCCCCCTGTACAAACAAGCATCGATGTGTCCAACACAGTCTGGTGCAAGAGGGAGGAGACAAGTCCACCTTATAGTGCTAAAAAAAGTGGTCATGAATAAATAAAAGCCAGGGGTTAACCTTATCAACAACAGCTTTAACCAGCAATACAGCAGAATGAATCCTCTGATGGATCCCATGCATGCGGTGCTGTATAGATCACAGAAGAGCGTAGTGGAATGGATTTTGGCAAGTGATACCCTTCACTATACTGCATGTATGTCAGCTGTGTGTGTTCCCATTTTCCAGATCCTGCTTTATTACTTACATTACTTAGATATAAATCATGGTGTCCAAATACAAAAGGTTTATTCATCATCATTTTCCTTTTTACACCAGCTATAATATATTGAGCGTACTTGCTTTATTTCTGTAGTTTGAATCAGTCTGAAATGCTGGTGGTGTAGTAAATATTCATCATGATATCTGCCATACTCACCCCTCTCACCATTGCTCCAGCAACACAGCAAATGCTTAATGCCTCATATATCATCATGAATTGTTCAGCCCACAACACCACCTTCTAGCAGATGTTAATTTGCTTTATGCCTGGGGCAGCATGAATGAGGGCAGCAGGCAAGGGGGCAAGGGCAACTGCCTATTATTCCTATAATGTCTGTATTAAATTATGTTATCCTCATCATTCATCATTTGGATATTTATGCTGATTGCTGAGAACCATAAATTTGCAATATAACGGGGGTTCCCAAGCTGTGGCACTATTACCAATGGTGGTACGGGAGATGCAGAAGAGCAGTCAGGCTGTAGTTAAAGAGGAACTCTTGTCAGAAATTGCCTTCCTCAATATGCAGCAGTGGGGCAGTCCAGATCAGGCTGTCCAACTGTAAATCGGTGCTACTAAAGGAAAGAATGGGGCCACCCAGATATTCACCTCTTCTGGGTCCCATGTGACCACGAGCAATCTACTAGGGCGGCCAGCAGCCAACCGCTGGCTGTGCAAGCTTGATAGGCTACTCCATGGCAGCATAGAAGGATCTCAGAAGATGCGAGCACCCAGGTGGCCCAATCCTCTTAAATAGCGGGAATTCAATCCAGGCAGCCCTGGTGCTGCATGTTATAATTTCTGACCGAGTTCCTCTTTAACGAAGGCTGCAGACTGACCTGTATCTCAGTCTGATCTGCTGCCGTCTATACATTGCTCACACCTGATTTGTACAAAACCTCTCCAAAGAGTAGTGGTACTTGATAGGCAAGAGGTAGAGTTAAAAAAAAAAATTTGGGAACCCCTATTAAAAAGTAATACAAAATAAAAGTGTTGCAATATCTAGTTCCCTTTTCTTGCAAACAAACCAAGTGTATTAAACAAAGGGTTAACAGTTCCTGAACATAAGTTCTCTGCTCCCACAGCCGCTCCCACAGCCTCTCCCACAGTCAATCATGCATAGAGAACAGTTCAGCTTGTGGACTGATACCTATAGACTGACCCTCAGGACCTAAAGCTTTCTCCTGCCACTCCAAGCTATCCTGGCTTCAAGCAGCCCTAAAGTACAATAAGTCTGCTGAACAGCCTTCCTCGTGGTGACCTGATCTAAGCGGTGTGAACCTTGTGCGGTCGCTCACAATCACTTACCCTTCCAGCAATTCTGCAACAGAATCCTCCCTGTTGTTGAGGAGTGCTCCTGTGTCTAGCCATTCATTTATGCTGCACGCAGCAACACGCCGGGAGCCGGGGTTGCGGCTGCTCCCCTTTTATTTTATAATTCCTCTGGCAATATATCTCCGTTTTAAAAAAAGAAATATTTTTCGAGTGTGCCTGGACAATCACTTTAAAGGGTAATTCCACTTTCGATGGCAATGTGTTACCTTAGCAACATACAGCAACTGGTGTGTTTGGTGTACCTGGCAGAGACTATCTGAGATTTGTAGTTAGAAACTATACTAAGGGCTTTACTTAAAGAACAAAACCCACATTTGAAACTAGCATCCCCGGAATTGCTTCCCCCATGAAGAGCACCTTTTGCCAATTTTAGTGTTCTTGCTTTACTCTAATCCAAGATAATGGCGCTTGTTTTAGCTGTAAAGCCCCGCCTCCTCCATTCATTGCCATTGTTGTGTGTGGCAATGATGTCATTGCCACACCAATGCAATGCCTGATCGCCTGTCATTTTACAGAGAAGGACAGCAAAAAAACAAAAGATGTTCCAGGACAATTCAAAACACAAAAATATCCTTTTCTAGTTCTACACCCTAAGAAAAGAGAATCGGCAGGGGCTTTGGCCAAATGTATCTCATGAGTTTGGTGGGTTTTGGTCCGCTTTAAGTCCAGGAAAGACGCTCCCACTTTAGCAGTGGGAGTGCTGATAAGTATATCACAGGTCTAGGGGCACAATCTTAACACAAATATTTATTTTACATTTCCAAAAGAGGAAAACAATACAGCAGAACACCAAAAACCTGAAAAAGGGAGTTTTCCTTTAAGTTACATGTCACTTAATCTAAATTTATTTCGGTCTGATTTTTCACAGCTAAAAGCCATTGCTTCTTCACCTTTCAATCATTTTTTTAATCATTTTTTTACATGACTTTTTACTTTCAGGGCAATTGGCGCAGATTATTTTCGGAACAAAATGATTTGGCTTGAAACACATCTCATGAATGAATCGAAACAGGGCAATCAGAAATGTTGCTCGCCCCTCAATCTTCTCAGGGGGCAAGTTTCGCATGGTGTTGTGGCCGGTATTAGGCCGGTGTTAGCAGCTCACTCTCATCTCACCATCAGAGAGTAGAGACTTGATTGTGTTTGAGAAAAATAAAACTTGGGATCCCCCAGAATGATAGGGTTATACCAGTATACATCACATTTAGCAACTGTCCTATCTCCAGCTTTGACATTTCCAGGAAATAAGAACATCGGGATTTTTAGAAACTCTAAAATCCCCATGTATCTTGCCAATAAGTATATTAATGCCTGTGCTGTAAAATATTAGACTGTCATTAAATTAATCAGAGCGAGTAGTGAAAATGACCTACTCTGGCGTGCAGGTCAAATCGTACTGCAAAGATGCGTGACTGTGAAATAAAAGTAGCAAGCTAAACCTTATATTACTGCTAAGCAGCTATTTATAGTTGTGTATTGGAGTGGTTGTCGGTGGCTTATTCCATTCAATATCAAATATACGGGCTATGGCTTTTAATAATCACAGCAGAGGTCAGCTTACACTAGACTAGCCGAAACATGAATTTTATTTTTAATCAGGTAGAAATACAGCGTCATAATTCTACAGTTAGGCTTTAGGTAAGTATAACATTTAGAGCTAAGATATGTTTTGAAGATGTCAGGAAAAAGACACCTTTGACAGCGTCGTACAGAAATAGGAAGGCACGCCCCCCCCCCCCTTTCCGCATCTCCTAAGTTTAGCTGGGAACAGCAGCTACATTTTTAGATTTCGTTACTCACAGGTGTAGACTGCCACTGCCTTCAAAGTGGAATTTGCCAGGCAAAAGAAGCAAAAAATGGTTAGAAAAAAAAATGTTCACTATCCTCGGTATTATTCCATTTTTGGATGCCCCCTGTGTGTATACCTGTGGATCACCGTAACACCTCGCCTTTCCAGGAATCAGTGGCTTGCAAGCCCATCTGATGTCAGGCCCGCGTGGTAAATCTTAATGGAGTGTACGCCACTGCCCTTGAACCTGTGCCGGCCAATCAGAATTAACTGGCACAGATCAGATGGATGTGAGCGGCGGATGCAGTCTGCATCCACTGTGGCACTTACAGAGAGGCAATTAAAGGAGTATCATTGGATATTGGGGCATCACAGATCGGCATGCCTCAGGTATGAGGAAATAGGCCTTTTAGACTCCTGGGAGGCTTATGTTCCTCTTTAAATACTGCATAAAAACACCATAAAAATCAATAAAAACATGCTAACCCATATGATTAGAAAAAGTTACTTCACCTATAAATGGTTGGTTGAAAGTAGAAAACATTGCAAAAAAAGCAATAAGGAGCAATAAGTTATTAGAGTGAACCAAAACCCCACACTTGTGCCCTACAGCTTAAAGTTCTCTAGGGCCAGATGAAGGCCCTTTCCAAGAGCATCCCAATTTTGGTGTGTGAAGCCCCCAATTTTACCCGTTACTCATCTCAAACCAGCACCTCTGCATTGCCTGCGCTATTCCACGCCAGGCACATCTGAATGGCTGGTGGTAGGTACACACAGCTGGAAGGAATTTAGCTTCCCTTTAAAGAGAATGTAAGCCCACTGACAATAATAAGGCAGCAAGCAGCTCAGCTGATGCCTGTTCCATGAGTCTCTCATTTCCTGCAACACCGGGTAGAAAAGCAGTAGCAGAACTCCAAGGTCTGCCCTCCTTTCAATCTCATTTCTCCGGAACCATGACAAAAATGTGGTCCAACAGCCACTTTGCCCTTTGGTAAGAGAGCATGGCCAGCCACAGAGGTCCCACAGCTGTCTCTGACCTCAGGAGTGTGTGCACATGACTTGCAAAACTATGACGTGACATTTCCTTCCAGTCTAAACCATGACCCAGGAATGGAAGCCTAGAAAGCAGCTTCGCTTGTGGTAGTCACACACATTCACCAATTTGAAGACCTTTTAAAATGGCTTTATACTGTTCTCAAAAGGGAGATAAGGTGGGAGGAAGTTAGTGTGTGCCTAGAAAGGGTCAAACAACTGAACACAAAATGCCACATTAACACATTAACCCCCTAACTGTCCTAGTGAAATAGAAGAAAACTCCCAAAAGAAATAGGCAGGAGCAGCTCCAGACACATAGTGCCAAGTGTGGGGTCCTAGAACAAAGGGTGAGAGGGTGGTAAGGGTTAGCAATCTTCTCAATCAAACGTAAAAGGTCCCTTTACTAAATGGGCAAAACATAGTCAAAACAGGAGGTTAAAGGGCTGTTCTAGATTTGATTGTTTAAAATCAGCCCAAACCCCCCTCCCCACCACCCAAATGAGGAGAACCTCAAATGTAAGAAAATCATAATATAAAGTCCTTTTGGGCAGGATAATGTCAAGCTTTTTACCCAACTAAATTGTCCGAGTATTTGTTGCAAAACACATTATTAAACAATGCTTGATTTTTAGCATTTTACAGATTCGGAGCAATTACAAAAAAAGTAAATACATGTTGAATCAGTTGAATCACCAAATTTGATTCCTAACAAAGAAAACAATGTGGAACCATGCTATGAGCCATTCCTCTCTACTTAGCATAAATAACAAAGAAGAAAAAAACAATTTTGCTGTGAATTTTGACATGGGATAAGAAAAATGTAAAAAATATATATTTATTCTAAAATTCCCAGGGATACCAAAATTGACATTTACGTTAAAGCTTTTATTTAATTTTTTTTTTGGAAGGACAAGTGCTTTAGACAAAAAGCCTAACAAAGTAATGGGCTCTTATCGAGGCCGGTTGGATTAATTTACCTGAACACTGTTCATTTTATTAATAATAGCTCAGTGTTTGCCTTTGTTTCTGAGGTTTAGGCTCAAAATACGTTTTCAAGGGTTTATTATTCCCAATCATCATGACATGCTGTACACTGCTGAGGTTTCTGCAGAGCATATTAAGTCATTCAGAGGGCATTTACATCATAATGTAGCAGAAGGCTTGAGCTACTCCAGAGCTGTGTGTAGACCAATTTTACCTCTTTACATACATAAGAGGTGTTTTGATGCTCTAAACATGGCTTAGCGCACGCCTTTCTCTGTTTGGAGGTTGTGGTTCATATAAGAAACATGTCTTATAATCAGGTTTAATTTACTTTGTGTAGCCCCACTATGTCAGTTTTTATTATATTCAAATAATAAATTATATATTTTATTATTATAATTAAAAAAGGCAATGTAACAACCATAGCGGTCTCACACCCTGCTGGGTGGTGTGGGACTGCAGCTTGTTTCTGGGGGGGGATCACCAATCCCCTGCATAGCCACTTCAACTCGGCAATTGCCAGGAATTGGACACTGGCAATCACGGGGGTCTGGGCCCGGAAGAGGTTACCCCCCCACACCCGCCCTCTCTGCCCCAGTACATTGGGTGATGTTGTAGCAGAGGCGATGGTGCAATTAAAATAAAAAAATTTGTTTTACCACCACCGTGGCCATGCCTACCAGGAATCTTTGAGAGCACCGATTGGCTAATCTCAAGAATGCTGGTTGATGTGGCAGCATTCAGACATGAGCAGAGTTTTGTGGGACCACTTTAAAGTGTCACTAAATCCTCTAATGTCCCCTTTATTGCCTCACACCCGCCTTCTCTTCTCAACTAACTTGGGGATGTTGTAGCAGAGGCGGTGGCCCAATTAAAATAAAGAAATGTGGTTTTATCACCACCATGGCTAGATGTATAAGTGAACCCTCCTCCCACCACCCAGCATATTTATAAGGATTTTTATCATTCAGCATATTTTCGTGATAGACATTTTAGTACAACCCACAAGTTAGAAATTAGATGGAAGCCCAAAACTTTGCTAAATTACTTAACAGGTCCACAATCCTGTGCCAGTCTCAGGGCCCACATGGCCTAGCATCCAATAGGTTCAGAAGGATGGGTGATTTGGGCCAATTGTGGGAGTTCATCAAACTTTTACCTTGTGAAAATGTGTCTTTTTTTTTACTTTAGATTATCTTATAATGGACCAAAACCTGTGATTTTCACTATCTTGGGTTTTGGTCCTTCCCCATGGAGCACCCCAGTTTGGTGTGCCTCACTGTATGAAATCCCCCAGAACGGCAAGCTAACTCACCTCTCCTCAAACCACGGCACATGTACGGACGCTTGACCAATCAGCTTCTTCTACTGTGCATATTAATGCCTGGTTAGAGAAGCTGAATGGTATCCCTCATCGTACTTCCTACCTTCGGCTGTGAGCGGTCTAGCACAGCCATTCAATTGCGGCAGGTGAGGCCACGCACAGCTGAGAAGGGAGATGAGCGATGCCAGCACTGCCCTTGCATGCGTCGTGGCCATCCCAGTTTAAGAAGAGGTAGTAAGTCTGCCCTGGAGTCTCATAGAATCCAGGGTGGGTTTTGGTTCACTTTAAGCTATTAGTTTATGGTAGAAGACTTCATATCCACTGTGCGAACACTACTTGTCTCTGAAAAAAACGTAGGTTCATTTACATATGTAAATACAGTGCATTCGATATCTATGTAAACTGTATGCTAATTTGTGTGTATATATTTACATGTAGCCTGTCTTTGGCATCATCATATCTTTTTCAAGGCGAAATGTGATTATTCTACATGTCATGATGTTGTTTTGTTATTAAATAACTAGGACACCTGCTTATATTTCGCATTAGGGACTGTTGAAGCAGTTGGAGATCTTCTTGAGGATTAGTTTTTTTTTCCCTCTCATTCGATAGGGCCATAGTCTAGATTATCTCCTATCCAAAGTAGGTTTTAGACATTGGGGCACCAAATTCTATAATTTTGTTTGATTACCCTCTGCTGAGACCCAGCTATTCTACCCTTGTGCCCCAGTCCCAGCCAGCCTCCCTCCCTCATGTGCCCTTTACTTGCCAGTCCCTGTCATCATGTATACCCAGCTATTACTATAAACCCGTGTTCCTAGTCCCTGCCATCCACCCTGTGTAGGTGAAAAATCTTTGAGTATTAATTGGTTTTAGGTCTCTAAAGAGAGTCAGCACTGCAAAGGTGCTTAAAGCAATAGTACATTCCCAGCTCCATGTGGTTACAGGGGGTACTTTACAACTGCCACCCCACCAACCCTGGTCCTATGATTATAGACAGACCTTATAGTGTATATGTACCCTAAAACTAGAACTATCATTAGGACTTATCCACAGCTGTCAAATATTCATACACAAAGTAAAGCAATAAAAGAGATGTAACAAAACATAATTATTTTTTAAAACATCTAAAAAGCAGATCCCAGTGATATCAGAGGACACCATGACAGCCAGACTAATTTATTCCCTGCTGCTGGATCCTTTTGTAGACCACTAACTCATTAAACAGAAAAATAATACACTGTCACCAGTATATTTTATTGTGATTGATAGCAGCAGAAAAATATCTGAGAACGGTGGCATTTGCTGCACAAGGAGCCTGACATGCGGCAGTGACAGGCCAATAATTGTCAGCTCTGCGTTAAAGCAATGTACACAGTCCTAGCTATGACCTAGAAAGAAGCATATGGGGCCATGTGGCTTATACTGACTATAATGCCTCAATCCATACATGGCATTATTTCAGTTAATCCTCAATGCGGTGTTTTTATTGATATATTGTACATGTTAGTGATTGTAAGTAACCATCAAGCTGTTATAATACATCTATATATATAGAATGTCCAGCACTCAGGTATATTAAAATCTTCTGTTTATTGATTCCAATCCATAAAAAAACAGGTATAACTGATAAAACACTCACATCATCTACTACATATATTACATATACACATCGGTATATATGAATCTATGTGTCTATGCACTTAACACTGAACTAATGTGTATAAAACATTACAGGATTAATGCATTGCTTGTGTGGCAGTAATGTCTTATTGGCCAACTTGTAACTCGGCTAATTGTTATGCTATGATGAAAACTTTCTTTCAGAAGAGGCCATGCTGAGTCACAACACAGGTCTAGTCTCCACCTATGTTTCCTTATTAGACATAAAGACATTGTGGGAGTCATGTGGTCTGGTTTCCTGGTCATTTAATATTTAGTTACGGCACTGTTCACTAAACAGGCCAACCTTTTCATATAGCAGTAATTAATTAAACACTTTAAAAATCTGGAAAAGGACTGGACTTTCATTGCTGAAAATTAATGTAGTTACATTTTGATTGCTTTTCTGTTGGTATGCCAGGGTGACTGCCACAGTGTACTCACTAACCTGTGCTGCCATCTCCTTGGCCACTCATTGGCTATCAGCAGTCACGTAGGCCGCAATACAGCATGGGATCACGAAAAAGGTATAAGTAAGGTGCGCCAGGGAAGGGGTGATCAGGAAATAGGATGTCCCCATTACAGAATAAATTGGGACACTCATTCCAATGTAACCAGGCGAGGAGGATTTAGAAGATATCAGATATCAACAAAATCGTAGGCTTGCTACTGGAAGGTGGCAGGTTTAATATCCGTCCATGGGAGATGACTGACGTGCCCTTGAGCAAGGCACCTAACCCCCAATTGCTACCCGGGTGCTGAGTTGAGTGTGTGCACGGATGGGATAATGAGGAGGAAAAATTCCATATGTGCATTAGCACACAATTACTATATAGTTACATAAGGGTCGATTCAAAGAAACATGTAACAGCTTTGATTTGGGTGCCGATCATCCTATTTTTGCCGTCCGCTCGTGCGTTCATATGAACTTGCGAGTGATTCTATAAGCAAATACGTTTCTATCCTAAAATGTACGTCCGTTCGTATGGCAGTTCGGGAATCAGACCTATGTCAGTTTCCATCCTGAATTTTCCGTTTCATTTCTCAGGTTGCAACATTGGTTTTGCCCTTTTTCCTTTTTTGTCTGGACATAAATCCTTCTGATCTTGCGGCTGCGCACTACAAACTTACCTCATTAAAGTGCATTCTAAATATTTGGTCTTTTATTTTTCTTTATTTCATTCATTTTGTAGTAACCAACCATTAATGAATGCATTTGCATAAGTAAATCTTACTTTGTTTAATTTTTAGTTAACTTGCATTTTTTACTTGTGGATTTAATTTTAATATTTAGGCTTCAAATGGTACAACTTAACATTTTGTGTGTGGTTACCCACACCCTCTACATACAGATTGCTCTCAAATATAAAAAAACACCCAGCAACTTCTGCATGTTATGAGCCTAGAAACAGCCAAGATGGCGGCTCAGGTATTATCGGGCAGCCTGCAAACAGAAAGGGCCTTGTGACTGTGTTGCTCTGCATTCTTTGATTTCTGACCTTTCCGTGCCCCCAGCTCTGCTGTGTCTGTGCAAAATACAGCAGTAACCCACATCCTGCACTTTATCCCGCTCTCCTCTCCTCAGTAAGTGTGATGCATCTGACCAAAGATGTGCTTAAATAATTAAACAAAGCAAAGGTAAACAACTACACCAATAAATTCAATCTAAAAATATTATTCTAGTACATCAATTTAAAAATAAATACCAAAGGACATAAGTTTCTTTAATTAACGCAAATAGATTGCAAAATAAAGGTTTACATGCAAAGGACTAATTAAGGTCCACATTAAAATGCTTTTATAAGGCATACATGAATCAGGTATGCATTGCCATACAATTTATGGCCTCGGCCATGCTGATACATGCAGTTCATTGGAGCTCAAGACCTCCACATAGCCAAAAAACCTGTTCAAGAACAGCAATCCGACTGCTAAAAGGTGTCGGCAGTGGCTTTCTTTTAAAACGTATTTAGAGGTTTGAAAACTGTTCTCTGAATCACACCTAAACACATTCGATTATCCTAAGTTTTACGTTTTGATCCTAAGTTTTAGGATTTGATCCTAAGTTTTATGTTTTGATCCTAAAATTTAGGAACGAACTTGCGATGATCGTAAGAGCATATACGCATTCGAACGTAGGCTCGTGCGAGTCGGAAATGGCCAAAAAAACAGGAAAAAATTACTAACACCCACCCAAACTTACGATTCTCGATCCGAAATCAATTAACTTTTGCTCTTTGAATCGAGGGGATAGTTAATATGGTTGAAAAAAGACATATGTCCATCAAGTTCAACCAAGGGTATTATTTCCCCTACCCCAACATTACTATTACTATTCTTTTAATACCAGAGTTTTTTTGTACAAATCATTCTGAATCAAAAAAGCCAGTCAAATGACTAGCAAACGGTCTTCTAGAAATATGCAGCATGTCCAAATAACTTGATCTTTCACTACAGATAATCCAATCCACATTCCAACACCAATATCAATTTTCTTTTGAGCTGTCTGCACTTTCTGTTTGCAAGCATTCGCTGTTAAAGTGCTATGACACTATATAAATAAGTAACAATAACGCCACTAGGTCATTGTAAATGGTCTCTAATTTAGATCATTTAGTGAATTTATCAGCAAAAATGTGAGAAAGTAGAAAAGTCATCAGAAATGGCTTCTGGGAAATATTTACCCAGACGCAGGCGGCTGGGCGAGATTAGCAATGTGATTTGCGATCCCTGAACCGATAACAAGCCATTTACAGCGGCAACATACATTATTGACGCCACCTCGGTGACCTTTCATGCCTCTCCTTGCTATCTATAAGCATCAGTAATTATCGGACTCCTCTTATATAGGATATAGGGGAAAAGAGCGAGCAGAGCCGCCGCCTGCCTGCCACGCAACGCTTCATTCTATTACACGAAACATTATGTTTGCTGAGACAATACTGCTGCCAAATAACACAGGCGAGGTAAACAGATTTCATATTGGGATGTTTTATCAAGTAAATATTGAACTTTACAAAGTTGCAAGACAAAGCCAAGGTCATTAATATAATGTATTATATAATACAATATATATATATATATATATATATATATATATATATATATATATTGTATTTTATTATTGCATTAGAGAAAATAAAGCATATATATATATATATATATATATATATATATACACACGTCCTTGTTTGCCTGCCGGCCATGTAAGATATTTAGCTTACTGAGCTGCTGAGTAAAGCGATGGTGGCAGTTGACGAGATTCAGGCTCTTTTCTGAAGGTCAGTCCCTCAATTTTTTTTTTATTTATGACCACCATTTGTAGCACTGAAAGGTGGACTTACACAAGAAAATAGGGAAAGTTAAGCTAAACAGGGATCAGCTATCCTCCTCTACCCACGCAGGCACAATCTGTCGAACTTCCACCTCTCAATGCTAAAAAAAAATTGGGATACATTCCAACAATACTGGCTTAATTCCACAGCTCATCACAATAAATCATCTGCCTGACAGGTAAGCAAACCAAGTTTTTGCACATAGACTGAACATTCCCTTTAAAGAGGAAGTCCAGTCAAAATGGACTAGCTTGCTGCAGAATGGCACACTCCATCTAGAAAAACCAGACACCAGACAACCCATACTGCTGTGATTCCTTAATGGCTGCCGTTCATGTGACTGCTGGAATCCTGTCAGGTTCACTGGGCTGGTGGTCAAAAAATAATGTGCAAGTTAGCTGAGTGAACTGGATAGGCTGCTGGTGATCACATGAGCCTTAAAATGTGGAACAGATAAATACGGGCTTGTCCAGTGTCTGAACTTGGTGGCAGGAGTTTGCAGTGATATATCTCAAATTGGGATGCCTATACGCCACAACAATCCAAGGAAGTCCAGTCATTGTTGACTGAACTACCTCTTTAAATTAAATTATCCTATTTACCTCTATTATCAAATATGAGTCTGTTTTGATACTTTTGAGATTAATAAACATTACTCCGGTGCTGATGCCTCACCCCTGGAACGTAACTTACCAGTGCTGACTGCTGGAGAAGTGCTTGTGGTTCTGAGCTTAGTGATAAGTGCACTGATTGATTTGCTGGGCACCCAAGCATGCTCAGGGAGAGCAGTCTCCCGACGGCTGCCAGTAAGGTAAGCTTTGTTCCTTTTTTAATGCCTAAATCCACCTCAGCACTGGATGAGGGGTAAGTGCATGAGTAGGTGATATATCATCCCCTACTGTCACCGAGGGAGCATGCCCAGGCAGTGCTGCTCTGCACATGGAAAATGTATCTTCAACCTCAATATCAATGTACTATCATTAAAGCGGACCTTCACTCTGAATAAGAGTTTATCTTATATGTTTCCCACACCCTGTACATACAGATTGTCCACATTAAAAATCATCCTACTTGCATCTACTGCATGTTATGAGCCTTTAAAAATCCAAGATGGCGTCTTACGGAAGCTGCCATCTTATCAGGCAGCCTGCAAACAGGAAGTGCCTCCTGACTGTGCTGCTCTGCATTCTGGGACTGCTGACCTTCACCTGACCCCAGCTCTGCTCTGCCTGAGCAAAGCACAGCTATAACCCGCCCCCCCTTTACCTTATCCCACTCTCCTCTCTTCAGTAAGTGTGATGCTTCTGAGTCAAGATGGCAGCGCCCGTATCCTAAATTCCTGAACAGAGTTGCAGCCCAGTGGGGGAAAGAATAATAAGTTAGTGACTGAAAACATAAAATATATTAATTTTAGATGCTGGGGAACCGTTTTTTAAGAGTTTGGGCTTTTCATTAAATCACGCTGAAGGTCCGGTTTAAATGGATCCTGATATATGGATCCAGAGTCCAAATCTCCCCTATGACGAATAAAGTATTAAATGTCCAGATCCAGAAAAACATGCTTGAGGGGATCAAAAGTGATGACCCTGTGTTTATATAGTTTACCCTCCCCCTTATTTTTAAAAATTTTGTAGGGTTTTTTTGTAGGGAAAGTCGGACCCAAATATTACGCGCACACGTTCAAGTGTATTGCTAAGCATTGTCTAGGCTGGCATGACATAAGGATGTGGTAATCCCATAATCTTGACCTAAACCAAAAGATGATCTGCAAATCTGCTTTCAACTACTTGAAATAAAGCGCTCACCAGTGGTGTCCTGAATATACCTTGAGTACATTGCTTCCCTTCTTATAAAAACATATATTTTGTCCTCTCTAGTGGATGATTTCAAGCACACCAAAACCCAGGATTTTCACTTGCCTTGGGGGCATTCTTTTGAGGTTTGAGATGCTATACTATGTGAAACCCCCCAAATTGCCCCTAAAATTGCATACCTTTCCCTGGTTCCAAGGAACATGCCTGGGGTCACATCCAATCAGCGCTGTATGCTGTACATATTAATCCCTGCATCTGTTCAGACACAGAGCCTGGCAAAAGAGTATGGGAGCAGCAGCATCACCAGACAGGGGAGCACTCCCGTCCACAGCTGACCTGAATGGCTGGGCACAGGAGTGCGCTTAGGCCCAGAGATTCTGAGAATGCAGCCAAAATTGTTTACCTCGGCACAGGAGCTATAGCAATCATGAGTTTTGTGGCAACCCAGGGAGGGCAAGCATTTCACACAGTGGGGCATCCAGATTTGGAAGGCCAGTGACTGGGCTTGCATTCTTTTAGACTCTAGGGTTTTGGTCTGCTTTAGATCAAAACACAACTGAGGCCAAAAAATTGTATCTTGAATAGAGAGAGGGTAGAACCAATGTTATATTTTATGATGTCTTTGACTCCATTATGGAGTGAAGGGGGTTTTCTTATGCGGAGAATGTCTTCACTCATGCTCAAGTCTCCACCACAATTTCAGTTTTGTTCTTCTATTACTAACTGAAACTAACTGAAGTACATATAACAAAAATGTCAAGATTGTTGCTAGAACCAAAGGCACAAGAAACCCAAATACATCTGTTGGTCTCCACATTTGACGACACTTATAAATAATCTGTAAAACGGTCATATCTGTGTTGCAAATACAGGTAGTGGGGTCCCAAGCTCTGGGACGTAGTAATGCCAAGCTGATCTGCTGCCATCTATATTTTACTAAAGCCTGATTTTCTCAATAAGCACAGAACTGCTCCAATTGTTGATTACACATATTTATGTGCATTTCATGTACAACCTATAAGTATCAACCAGGTAGCTGCTTGCTGCCTTATAATTGCTGTTGGGTTTACATTCTTTAAAAAAAATATTCTTATCTCATTGGAAAAATGATGGACTCTGTATAATGGCTCCATCGTTAGCACAGATAATTATATTTGGTAAAATACATTTTTTTTGTGTGTTAAAGTTAAAACGCTCACTTAGATGCTGGTTGCAAAGTCTTCACCACATAATTAGCATAACCCTACTTTTTATGGCTTTACAAATTGGTATAAAATACAGCAACGCCCACACAAATGGTGCACTCACTGCCTGAATCAAGTATAAATAGAGTGATTAGGATTGATAATTATTTTCTATAGCAGCGCAATCAGACGGAGTCACTGATGAATGTTACCAACCCGTCTGTGCACTCTATCTGTCCACCTAATCTGGTAATGGTTACATTCATGGGCATTGTTAGACAATCAATCTAGCATTGCTTGCAAATAATATTTTTATACAATAGTATAAATAATCTTTCTTGCCACAATATATATTTTTTCCATAAAAGGTATCAAAGGAAAACATATAAGAAAAAAATATCCTTAAACAAATCCCCACCAAGCCCCTATAACAGGCAGTGTGGCAGAACTCCCAATCCCCTATAACAGGCCGTGTGGCAGAATCCACCAATACCCTATAACAGGCCGTGTGGCAGAATCCCCTCAATACCATATAACAAGTCATGTGGCGGAATCCTTCCAATCCCCTATAACAGGCAGTGTGGCAGAATCCCCTCAATCCCCTATAATAGGCAGTGTGGCAGAATCCCCCAATCCCCTATAAAAGGCAGTGTGGTAGAATCTCCCTAATCCCCAGTACTAGACAATGTAGCAAAATCTCCCCCATCCTCTGTATGAGGAAGTGTGGTAGAATCCCCCCACCCCGGGGAAAGCCACTCTGTTCAGCAAAAGCAAAATAGCTGCATCTGGGACTGGGCGCTGGATCCTGGGGGATGTAAGTTTTTTGTTGCCACCCCCATCCCTCTCACTCAACCCCAATACCCTATAAAAGGTAGTGTAGTAGAATCTCCCCAATCCCCTGCATTAGGCAATGTAGCAAAATCTCCCCCATCCTCTGTAGGAGGAAGTGTGGTAGAATCCCCCCACCCCGGGGAAAGCCACTCTGTTTAAAAATAAAATAATTTGCAAAAATAAAATGGCTGCCTCTGGGACTGGGTGCTGGATCCTGGGGGATGTAAGTGTTTTTGTTGCCACCCTCGTCCCTCCCACTCAGCATTGGCATTCCTGCACCGCTTTGTCATGCATCTGATCATCCTCCTGCAGTCTGTTGGAACTAGGGCTTCGGGAGGACAATCAGATACAGGAAGATGGTAGAGCCAGCAAAGTGAGAGGACACACGCTCCATAAAAAACACAGGCATTTTACCCCACTTTTGGGGGAAAAAATGTGTCTTATAAAGTGAGAAATACGATATATATTATTTATTATCTTTTAAATTTAAATAAAAAAGCGGCACATGAATGAAATGGCCTGAACCCAACCCAGAAGATCCGTTAGCTGCAGTCAAGTAGGTAAGTGAAATCCAGATATACAGATCTGAACTCCCTGAAAGTTTGAAGTCAGTTGACCTGAGCCCTATTTTTAAAAAAGGGCAATTCAATTCTAATCTCTCTATGCAGTAAACTATTCTCCATCACATGCAGGCATCTTATTTTTCGTAGATTTTTTTTTCTTCTCCAGGAGAAACTCAAACAACTATTGCGGCTACTTGCACCAGTTAATAGATGGTATGACACAGTTATGTGCAAGCGTGTATCCAGATTTATTTTTTGCTAGCACAGATACCTAGGGATGGCGGCGGTAATCATCGGATGAAACAGTACATTAGACTCGCACCATTGAGCATTATCCTCACACAAGTTGGTTATTTTGCTATCAGGGTTCATGTCGACATTAGCGAAGCGTCTTCTCACATCATGGCTCGCAAGGAGAATAACAGTGACATCTTTACAAGCACATCGCACTGAAAGAGGCCAATCAATAGATTTGAACAAATCCAGATTGAATTATTTTGTGGGGTGTTATCTAAATGGCAAAGTGATAACATGTTTGAAAATCCAATATTATTATTTTTAAACTAAAGGTTCAAGCTTGAGGTTTCCTTAAATGGGAAGTCTATTGTATTGTGTGATCCATTATCCTTCCCCATATATTAAAACGATTGGTGGTCCAGAGAAACATATTGTTTCAATAAGATTGCTACAGTAATACAGCTAATGTTATTGCTTGAGTTGCATTGTATGAAAAGATCTAGCTAACAAATAACAATCCTCCAGTTTGAACTGTCCATGGTCCTGAAAACATTACAGAACTGCAAGGATTGTGCTGCCTAAACTGGTCTGCTTATCAACTCATCTTATCATATCTACCCTCTCACTTCCTGTAACTTCACCTAGAAGCAGAAACTTGGCACAGACTTCTGACACTCCCCATGATTCCCTTAGAAGTAGACCACCAACCATAGGCTTAACAGGGGGTTTATAACTCTGTGACCCATGGCTGCCTGTGTATACAACATTGTGATTAGGTGGCAAAGTATGCTGATATAACCACAATGCCTGCTATTGTAATGGAGAGCACCCACCCTCACTGGCTGGAAATGTCAAAACTGAATTCAAAAACTTTAAAATAAGTTATCTCCACTTTGTCGGGTTTGTTTTTCAAAAAAATAAAAAAAAGAAACAGAGCCATTATATGCTTTAGGGCCATGTCATATGGTCTATGTAGTCGCCTGGTCAATCCCTTTAAAGTGGACCAAGTCACTTTTGCAAATATGACTGTTGTTCCATAGCATGCAAGCACCTTGACCGACAATGCCCCCCATGCATACTGTCTGTGTGCAAGCCCACACTTACCTCCCTTGGTAAATCGTGACCCTGTCCAAGACTTGTGGGTGTGGGAGGGTAGAGAGGCGTGCATTGTAAATCATGATGCCGTCCTCCATATGCTAAACCAACTTCATCAGAAATCACAGTTGAACCCCTTTAAACCACACATAGTACTGATAAAGTTGCTAAGGAGGTTATTAATCAAAGTGTACAAAGCACTCAACTGGCGGGTATTGAAAGCAGATGTAAGGTCATCATTTTTTTATTATAATATATTACATTATGTTATTACCCTGTTTGAGCTGAGCACGGGGGGAGAGGCTTGGGGATAGCCAGCTTAGAAACAGATTTTAGGTCCACCTCAATCATGTTTGCTTTTAAATGTATTTTATTGAGCACAATGACATGACACACATTAAAATACGTAATGTAGATATAGCCAGTATTTAAATGATAACAATATTCAGTTCAGTAATATTTCCAAAGCTGTGCATATATCTCTGTCATCAAAAGAATCTAGTTTAGAGCTCTCCACATTTGGATAATATTAGTATACTGATGAGGAGAAGGAAGAAGAATAAAAAAGGAAGAAGAAGACAAGACAAGAATCAGAAGAAAGAAGGAGAAGAAGAAATACAAAAGAGATGAAGAAAGGAGGAGTAAGAAGAAAGAAGGAGAAGGTAAAAGAAAAAAGAAAATGATAAAGGAGAGGAGGAAATAAGTGGGGAGAATAGGAAAAAGAAAGAAGAAAAGGAAGAAGAAGAAAAGGAAGAAGAAGAAAGAAGAAAAAGAAAGCAGAATAATAAAAAAGAAGCAAACAATAGAAGAATACGTAGAAGAGGCAGAAGAAGATGAAGAACAACCAAGAAGACGAAAGAAAACAAGAAGAAATGATTATTATAGCCCAATTATTTTGATTCTAGAATGCTGTTTCTTTTAAGTTATTACTGTATTATAAAAATGGACTCTATAAAGCTCCGGTAAAAATGTTACTAACAAACTAGCCATTGGGTCAGGACATTTTTGAGTATATTTTGAACATTTAGGAGAAATCTCAGAACTGAGGAAAAACAGAGGAATTCAGGTCAGGAATAGTGGAGACCAGTGTATTCATTTGATGATGGTTCAAGGGCTGTGTCTCTGCATCGTTAGTGTTCATATATTTAAAGTGGAAGTTTTCTCCCCCACTCTCTGGACTTTCCATTTTTCTAGTGCTCATAAACAAGTAGGGAATCACAAATCAGTGTGCACTGGAAGTAGGGGGTTGGGCCAACCTAAAGTGATTTTTGAAGCTTAAAGAGCCAGGCATCTAGCAGATCAGTAATACCAGCATCATTATCCCTTATTAACCCCACAAAATTTTAGAAATAGAAAGTCGGACAGCTCATTTTGAGTGTACAAATAAGCCAACATTATACAAGGCAAGAGTAGCAGATGTGACTGGCTGTCTGCCTTCATTCTGCATTGCATCCTGCTGGCTCAGCCCCCCCCCCCCCTCCCTTCCCTTGCACCCTGTCACTTTTGAGAGGCGGTTTTCCCAGAGCGGATCGGAAGAAAAGAATTGACATGGAAATGTACTTAATGTGAGAAGGCGACCCCCAGGCAGAACCTTGTGTACACCTGCTAACACCACAGCACTTAGATTGCATGCCAAGGGAGGAGGCAGCTTAACCATGGACCCTCAGCAAATGAATAACAGCCAAGGTATCGACTAAATCAAGTCCACAGCAAACATTTCCAAATGAAACAATCTAGCAACCTCTATATTGCCAGAGATTGGTTAGCTGCTCAATTCTCCAGTGTAGGGGCTGCATTAGCTTGAGCATCACGTCTGTACATGCAACTGATGGACTGGGAGGGGGGTCATCCCTACAGCAAGGTGTAGGAGAAGTCGGAGAAGGAGTTGGCCCCAAAGGGGTTTAATGGCTGAGTGTCCCTTACTGAAAAATAGCTCAGTATGTGATATGTCTGCTATAGACACCTCTCCCCTATAGATTTGTATAGAAGCAGCGGAGGGTCTGTTCAATGTCTAGGCACAGACGGCTCATCCTTTAGTAGCATGTCTGCTGACACTGTGTGATAACTTAAGTCTTTTAACGTGCCGCTGCAATGCTCAGAGGAAAAGCATGGAAGGATGAGGGAAGAAAAAAAAAACAGGTCGCTCTCAGTGCCACAAGGTCACCTAGAATTTAAAATCTCATCTTATGTAGAAAAAAAAAAAAGCATATTGAGCCTACAGTATGCATGGTCACAGTATGGCAAGCAAGAATACCCCTGATAGAAAACAGCTCTAGGTATAGTAGAAGTCAAAAAATGTCAAGGTGAGCAATGGACTTATTAGGGAATGCTGGGAGTCACTGCAATCACGATTGGCTGCCAGCAGTGACGTAGAGTGGATGACTCTCTAATATCGAGGAATATTAGACCAAACATCACGGGTACAGAAACCAGTTGTTTGAAGCAAATACAAAGCACCTGGCGAGGAGAGATTGAGATTATTTTTTGAAAAGCTGATAAAAACCTGGCCATCTGGTAAGAGTAATTAAACTAGGTGGAGGGCACTTGGTGAACGTATTTTGGCACTATCCAGTATATCCACTTATTAAACTTACACCTACTGGCGCTTATGGAATGGAGACTTAATGCCACCTAATAACAAGGAAGACTTAATTATACTTCTCGGACATTATAATTAATTAAGTCTTAATTTCATCCTCAATTGATGCTAAACTGCTAAAACCTGTTGAAATCTATTTGCTCTGTGTTTTATATGTTGAATAGAGTGGATGACTGACAGCCTGCTCTGGTGGAGCTTGAACATGGTAAGTATGAGACAGTCAGGTCCAGGGCATGTGTGGGGGGTTGTTGGGGGGGGTAGTAGGACATAACAAATCAGGGTGCCCCAATGTCATTGTAGTGAAGGGAAAGTATTTTGTGACTTAACTTACTCAAGTTTAAAGTCCGCTTACAACCCCACCCCTGGAACTTGGGATTTCAAGAGTAATATGAAAGCCTAAAATAATGCAGAATTACTCAAATGGTCTGTGCTCCTACAGCACTTTCACACCCCATGGGGCCACTGGTGTCCAATGGGGTTTGTTAGGTAGACACCACACAAACCCCATTGTTTGCAAGCAGAGGGAAGCCTGATGACACCAATGGGTCACAGAAGATTACTTTGCCTGATTTCAGGATTTTGACTACAGAGTGCAATCCCAAATCAGGATGAACTAGGGATGGGGGTGTAAGCAGACCAAAGTATTTTTACTATGCTGGATTTTGTTCCTTGCACCCAGGGCATTACCAATCTGTATGAAACCCCCCTGATTGTCCATGAAAATCTCACCTTTCTCTGGTCCTGCTGCGCATGCGTGGGCTCTCATGTGCAAACTGAGCTGTTTACCCTGCATATTAATGCTCAGCAAAAATCTGTGTTTATGGCCATTGGGAGCGAGAACAGGCGCATCGTCAGATGTGGACACGCTCCCGTCCCCAGCCTACCTGAATGGCTGGGCGTGGGGACGTGTCTCAGCCCAGAGATGCTGGGGATGCAACTGCTCTCGCTCAAAGCTGCTTAAATTGTGGGGGTGCCGCCAGCTTAAATTGTGGGGGTTCTTCACACAGCAGGGCATAGTGATTTGAGATGCCCCAGGGGACGGCCTTGGAATCTTTTAGACTACAGGGCCGGACAACCTGGGTTTTCTTTCACTTTAAGGTGTATGACTATGTAACCTGTTAAGTAACACCCCCTCTCGAGGGGGAGGTTGGTCTACCTCTTTATGGGGCATCCTGAATTGGGATGCAATGCTATGTGAAACTGCCCGGATCACCCAATCCATGTATCTCTTTCCTGAGTATGCACTATGGCCACATTCCCATCATACCTCTAGCTAGGAGCCAACCCATGGCAGGCCTTTCTGAAAAGCTGGTGTGGGTGCAGCTATAACTAAAGGTGGAGGCAAGGATGCGGCCAGCGGTGCTCACTCCATTTAGATTTCCTGATCAGAATGGAAATATAGTTAGTTTACGAGCAATGCTGAGGGATACACACAAACCAGGATACCCTGCTAGAGGAAAAAAAACACAAGAAAGTCTTGTACGTGTGTGTGTAATATATATATATATATATATACCGTATATACTCGAGTATAAGCCGAGTTTTTCAGCCCACTTTTTGGGCTGAAAAAAGCCGCCTCGGCTTATACTCGAGTCCAGGGGCGGACTGCCAGGGAAGGCCGCAACCCTGGACCCAACAGATGCTGGAGGGTGAGGGGCGGCCGCTGCGGGTCCCCCCTGTACCCGCTGCTGCCGCCGCCGCTCTCATACACACAAACACGCACACACATTCACACACTGACCGGCACTTCCATGCTGCTGCGCGCTGGTCGTCAATGGGCGGCGTCCAATGTTTTCATTGGACGCCGGCCATATGGGGCACACCCACCGTTGACCAGCGCGCAACAGCCAGGAAGTGCCGGTGTGTGTATGAGAACGGCGGCTGCTGGCGGCTGCCAGGCGGAGCTGAATGGAGGGTGTTGTGTGCCGAGCGACCGGCAGGAGGAGGAGGGGAGGGGGACCCCGCTGCCCCTCTGCAGGGTAACCTCGGCCAAACCTGACCCCTGACACCTGCGCATCTGAGAGCGGCGGCGCCGGCGGCGGCAGCAGCAGCAGGTACCCACAGTGTGTGTGTGTGTGTGTGTGTGTGTGTGTGTGTGTGTGTGTCTCTTTCTGTGTGTGTGTGTGTGTGTGTCTGTGTCTGTGTCTTTTTCTGTGTGTGTGTCCCTTTCTGTATGTGTGTCTCTCTTTCTGTGTGTCAACTCCAATTCCAATTGAAAAAAGCCGCCTCGGCTTATACTCGAGTCAATAACTTGTTCCATTTTTTTGTGGTAAAATTAGGTGCCTCGGCTTATATTCGGGTCGACCTATACTCGAGTATATACGGTATATATATACACACAATATATTCTTTACGTGCCCAAACTCCAAGCTAACACTTAGCTAAAGGGTTACAGAATTGCAAGGCAACAAGCAGAAGCCTAGTCCAAGCATCACACAAGAACTGGCTGGAAAAGGATAAGTTGAATTTTATGGTTCCTGCTTACACAGATCTGATAAAGGTACACAGTCCCAAAAGTAATCAGCCGGGCAGCCCAATACACATACACAGCGTGTTGTCTCAGGCATGATGTTGATGCCAAGTTATTTGCTAAATAGCAGGAAGGTTTAGAAGGACAAGAAGAGATTACAAGACAGATCAGTCAAAAATGCTACTTGAAATCTCACTTCAGGCTCTAAGATGCCATCTGAATTCCTTCACAGCTAAGCAGCCCTCTGTTGTTTGTCAGGTTCTGCCTAGAGCCATTGTGAGAGGCCTTTCCTGAGCTGTTCCTCCACCTTTTAGGATCAGGGACCTCCTTAGTTGTCTACAAGATCTGACACTGATCAGTGCTTCTGTATATGAAATTTGACCCTGCCTCAACTTTTAAAATAGTGTGTATAGTCATCATATTTGTCATCAGCAGAATATCTTTCTGGTAAAAAAAAGTAAAACAACTGGGACACCATGGCTCTGTTAAACTGGACCTTCACTCTAAATAAGAGTCTATCTTATATTGTTTCCACCACCCCGTACAAACAGATTGCCCACATAAAAAAACACCCTATCGGTATCTACTGCATTTTCTGAGCTTTTGAACATCCAAGATGGTGGCATGAATCTCAGACTTCCTGCAGACAGGAAGTGTCTTCTGATTATGCTGCTCTGCATTCTGGGATTGCTGTCCTTTTCCTGACCCCAGCTCTGCTCTGTCAGTGCAGAGCACAGCTATAACCCCGTCCCCTGCACCTGCCCCTGCCTCCTCTCCTTAGTATGTGATACTTCTGAGGCAAGATGGCTTGCTCCCGTATCCTGGAGTCCTGAACACAGCCCAGTGGGGAAAAGAATAATAAGTAAGTGACTTACAACTTCAAATATATTAATTGTAAATGCTGAGGAATAATCTTTTAAGGATTTGGGCTTTTCATTAAATGATGCTGAAGGTCCGGTTTAGGGGTCAGTCTAAGCAGTGGCATAACTAAATGTGATGGGTACAGCTAGACAACCAAAGACTGAAATAGAGACAAATAGGTGCTTCCTTTATCTAAATGATTGCAAGTGAGCACAAATATGCTAAATAAGGTGGAGGAGCAAAATTGATGGGGGCCTGACCTTCTGGCCCCCGGTGCAGTTGCATCCCCTCAAGGTAAGCCCCTGAGACTAGGCAATGCCAATAATAAGTCATCAAGGAGCTCACATAAAGCCTGTCCCATTAAGTCCCATTTAGTCCCATTTCGGGGCAGTTATGGCCTAGAGGTAAGGGAAGTGGACTTGTGGCCGGAAGGTGACAGGTTCGATTCCCAGCCATGGGACATGACTTAAGTGCCCTTGAGCAAGGCACCATACACCCAATTGCTCCCCGGGCACTGAGTTTAGGGTGGCCCACCGTTCTAGGCACATGTGCACTTCACTGCCCCTTAGTGTGTGTAGTCACTAAAATAGTGTTTATTCACTGGTGTGTTCATGGAAATGTGTTGTTGATGGGGAAAAATGCGGAGGAAGAATTCCCTGTGTGCATTAGCACCCAATGGCCACTATTTGCACTATTACTGGCCTGTAGATGCTGTAGCAGAACTACAAAGTCTGCTCCTCATTTAGGTTCCATTTCCCCATGACTTGAAATGCACCATACCACCTTTCAACATTTTAGAAAAATTATGTTTATCGATAAATTAAATTCAGGGCTACAGGATAAGGACTAAATCTTTATAACAGCAGCTTTATTCAGCAGTACAGCAAGATGGATCCTCTGCATGGCAGGTAAGCAAAGAATTATTTGTTTTTACATTTAGCCTGGACAATGCCTTTAAGTTAATAGCTGCAATATATTTCTATAGTTAATCAACAAAACTAACGCAAGCATCTTCTAGCCAGCACTAGCATGCTTTTGTAAGAGTTGTGGACTTGATAGAAAACCACTATATTTCCCTGCCCTACATTTCAGCAGCAGCAGAATCATCGTCAGCCTCGACATAAGGGAGGCAGACATCACCTGGCAGTCTGGGGTACCCAAGTCTGGGCATCTCCTACAGCCTAACATATTGAACTACAGGCAAGTCCATTTGATGATGCAAAATCTACTGCCTCTGGCTTTTTTTCAATTTACCTGCCAGTGCGAGAATGCCAGAAATAATTGCTTGGCCAAGATGTTTTGCTGTAGCAGTGGTTTTTGCATTGTAGTTGTATTTATACATTACTAGAGATGCACAATTATGTTTTTGCACTTTAATTTCAGCAGCATCCTCATCCTTCGGTGTATTCCTGCTGATGTCTGGGGCTATCTTGAGCCCAAGCATCTCAGTCTACACCCTAAATTGAGCCCTAATGATACAGCAAAACCAAAAATGACATAATAAAGACTTCAATTTTATACCAGGATGCAGCAGGTAATGCCTCTGCCAGAGGTTTTACAGCAGCTGATGCCTTCCCATAAACATTCTACATTTCAGCAGTTCCATATCTCAGCCAGTCACCCTGGCTTAGGCTCTTGTCAGTTAACTTATTCTCTTGTACCAATGATGATGAAAACCCTGATGATAACATACAGTACAGTAACTATGCCAATAGCTTCCATTAGCAATATCAGGATGACAAGAAGAGATAACATAGCCAAGAGGAACAGTACAGAACTGTACAGAAAACACACAAACACATATTCCTGCCTTTTCCTAAACACTTAAAATTCCAACAGCATCCTCATCTTCATCATCGGCCGCCACCAATCTCTGCTCTGCCTGGGAGAGAGAAGGCACCTAGCCTGGAGCACTCTAGTTTGAGCATGTCATGTTAAGTCACTAGCCGAGCTATATGTCAGTCTCATTGATAATGCAAAACTCAATATTTGGTACCCATGTCAAGTTTTTTTCGCGATATGTCAGCCAAGAGGTTTTGCAGCAGCTACCATGTCTCTAGACACTTGAAATTCCAACAGCATTTTCACCCTCGGCATATCCCTGGCTTTGCTCCGAAAGCATACGTCAGTCTGGGGCATCCTGGCCTGAGAGTTTCAAAGCGACAATATAAGTCAGTCCTGATGATGCAAAACCTATTGCCAGCATTAACGTGCCAATTTCTTCTTGTGATCCATTTCGAATAACGAGGATAAGAACTGGATATTAGAAATTTCAAGTTACGACTTTCTGCTATATTCCTGAACTCTCAATATTCCAGCCAAAGCCTCCTCATCTTTATCAGCAGTAGGCGATCTATTCTCTACCCTGGAGGTAACAGCCAGCCAGCACTGAACACCCTGGCTAGGCAATCTAATGCGAAATCACTAACTGCGCCATACGTCAGTCTCAATGATCATGCAACCCCCCCATATGACTATGTCACTGACTTCCTGCAATGCATTTGCTCATATCAGGATAGGATGCAGTAACAGTCCAGCCAAGAGGTTTCACAGAAGCTGTGGTCTGTCCATTATATGTCTAGAGTATATTATAGTAACTTACTAGAAACCTTCCCTTAAATTCCTGTCCTTTATAACACACTATCAAAATAGGAAAAAACTAGGATCCCAGCTGACGTCTGTATATGCCATGTCTTGTTTGAATTTCAACCTTCCTAAAGTTCTTCCATTAATTGTGTGCTTTATATTACGTACTCAATTTGAAAATATCAAGAAAGGAAGTAGGAGCTCAGCCAGCTTGGTTTGCAGCTGCGGTCTGTTCATTATTCCTAGAGATTCCCCTTATATATTCTCGCCCTTTATTGTGTACTTAAAATTCCAATAGCTTCCTCATCTTCGTCAGCAGCAGTATACCTACGCTCTGTCTAGAGAAAAAAAAAGTCAGCCTTAAACCCCCCTGGTCTGGGCAGTTCTGTCTAATCACTAGCTGCGCCATAAATTTAATGGGCTTCCTATAGCAACATTTACCAGTAGCAGCATGAAAAGCTACCAACGCTTGGCCAAGAGGTTTTGCAGAAGCTGTGGCCTTTCCATAAACAGCTCTATAGATTTTCAGAATTAAACATTCTCTTTTTTCATGCAGTAGCTTCAGTAGCAGCCTAATCTCCATTGCCACAGCGCGTCTCTGCTCTGGAAGCCGTAAGTCAGAGAGTAGTCTGGGGCATCCTGGCCTGACCATTCCAACCTGCATCATAAGGCAGACTTATTAACTAAGCAAACCCATCACCAACACAACAATGGTCTCCTGCAGTCCACACCAAGATGCTCAAAAGTAACAGCTTTGTCAGGAGGATTTGCAGAGGCTGTGGACCTCTTATAAGAGATTTATTGCTCCCCCCCCCCC
This sequence comes from Gastrophryne carolinensis, assembly GCA_027917425.1. Lineage (NCBI taxonomy): Eukaryota > Metazoa > Chordata > Amphibia > Anura > Microhylidae > Gastrophryne > Gastrophryne carolinensis. The sequence continues at coordinate 465,920,630 of CM051236.1, forward strand.
AAGTACTTAAAATTCAAGCAGCATCCTCATCCTCTCCAGCAGCATCTCTCTGCTCTGAACCAGAGGGAAAAGTCAGCCAGCCTGGAGCACCCTAGCATAGACATTATATATTAAGTCACTAGCTTCACCGTATGTCTGTCTAATTGATAATGCAAAATCCATCATCAACATACAAAAGTAACAGCTTGTTCAAGAGAGGCAGTCTTTCCACAACAGACATCTGAATGTTTCTTTTATTAACATGGATATTTGTGATTTCACTCTTCTGCCCCTATCCTAAGCACTTACTAATCCAGCAGCATCCTCATCAGCTGCATATCTCTGCTCTGAATGAGAGAGTAAATGCGCTCAGCCTGAAGCACCCTGGACCCAAATCCTGCAGAGGATCAGGGACCTGCAAAAAGCCATGGATTGCCTATCCGTTAGGTCAAGTAAAAGAATTCAGATTTTAGCTTGGGTAGCAGAGCAGCTCCAGGCAGATATGATGGAGTTTGATATGCATGTGCAGTGAAGCCTGGAGTTCACGTTGAGTCATTTATAACACAGTAGCAGTTCCTTATATTTTCTAGTAGCAGGGAAACAGTCTCTCCTAACATTGTAGGGATGAAAGCTGGTTTCAGAGAGGATACTGGGTCTTGTCAGGTTGTTTGGTAGAAATGTGGGGTGTGAATAGGTGGTTTCATACAGATCTAAAGAAACAGATGTATGCAAGTCTCTACCCTGGCCTGGCTCGTCTTATAAAGTCAATGCTGTGGATGGTGCAAAACCTTCTGACAACATGACCAAGTCAATTGCTTCTTGTGGCCCATTTTGCTCAGGGAGATACTCTTTTGCTATTGATTTGCCATAACATCTTCATGCCCTTTTTCGTTGCTCTACTCCAGCAGTATCCTAACTTTCCAAACTAGGCATTACCATGAACAGATCTACACTGTGCTTCTTCCACAAGTCAGTCAGCAGGCTTGTATCCTGGCCAGGGCATCACTGACCATCAGTGGTATGCAGATTGTCTTAACTACAGCCTAATTTAATCCATTGCCATGCTAATAGCCTCCTACCCATACTGTCAAACAACTAGCAAAAGCTCAGCCAAAACTTCGTAAAGGCCTCAATCCCATATTTAGAACGTCCTCGCTCCCTTACACAATGGATACTTTCTGTAATCATATGCTCCAATGAATTTAATCAGCCTTCAACTTCAACAGTCAAAGTGCTTGTGTATTTATTCGGGAAATCTTACTGACTGATCTGCACACCAAGGTATTTCAACTCCCTCTCGTACCACCAGTGCATGCTGGGCAGGAATCTGATGCCCCCCCCTTCCTGTGACGAGCTGTACTCATATGGCATCCTAACATGGATCTTCACATCTATATAGAACTATACAACTCAACCATCATAATTCCTAACTGAAGTTGCTTTTAATTTTAATTTGTTGCCTCTAGGATGCCTGGCTGATGCCTGGATGCCTGGTGCTAGACCCCCATGCCAGAAGACTCTGCATAGTTAAATGATAGGCTCGTACCCCATAGCAGCAGCTCCAGCCAGGAGGATAGAATAGAACTAAAGTGAGGATCCCCAACAGATTTACTCAGATCTCCTGACTTATTTAGCTGTTAGGGGAGCTTTGCTAATCTGCGCATCCTGCAGATGAGTTATCCCTTTCCTTTTTAGTTAGGGTCAACGCAGATCTAAGCCATCTTGATAGTGGGATGGTGATGGTGGGTGGGATATGCTCCCTTATTAGATTTCTAACTGGGGATAACAAAGATCTAAGCCACCCTGGTGGTGAGACTTAATCGCCTTAACCCTTTGGGTGCACTCTCCATCCTGGTGCTCAGATATCTTAAATGCCAACAGACTCATATGGTGCAGCTAATGTGATGAGCAGGACGTCTAATAGGGGGGATCCTATAAGCCAGATCTAGGCCTTGCCCTTATGCCAGCAGAACTTCAACCTCCACAGGCATAATCCCAATCCCCATTCATCAAGGCTGGAGTCCCCACGTGAATACATGTATATGGAGCTACAATACCATGATGATGGCTTCAAAGAACCCTTAGGGCTCACGGATGATCTTTTCATGTTGGTGATAGGATATCTCTAGTGCCAGTAATTATCCTCCCTTCAAGAGGAGGGCAGGGACGCTAGTAGGGGGAATACTATACAGATCTAGATTCTGGTGGTGAGAATTCACCCTACTATGGCAGCAGGACTTAGAGATCAATAGTGCAAGTAAGGTGTAGCTCAGCCCCTATATACAGACAGGAAGCACAGCAAGTATACATCTATGGAACTACAGCTCTGAAGGCTGCACATAGTTCTCCTGACTTAAAATTTAGGGAGCACTGCTGACCTGTCCAGCATGGTGGTAGGATATCTTTAGTGGCAAAAGACTTACATGGTGTAGCTAGTGTGATCCCCTAATGTGGCATCAAGTAGGTCACATACAGATCTAGACCACCCTGGTGCCAAGGCGTCATCCCTCTAAGCCTGCAGAAGTGACCTGTTCATCCTGGTGGTGAGATATCTCCAGTGCTAATGAACGTATATGGTACAGTCTTACCTCCCACCTCTGCAGGAGGTTTCACCCCCAATGCCAGCAAGACATGCAGTCCAGCAGTGTTTGCCCCCTCGCCTAACCTTTACCCATTTTCAGAGACTGCTAGCTAGAGGCATAAATATTTATGGACTACAAATATAATAAACAACCAGCCCCAATGGCATTCCCTTGTGTATCATTTGGAACTTATTGCCGTCTGACATCCTGATAGTGAGCATATAGGCTATCCCCAACATTAGCAAGATGGTCTGGTCCCACATAACAGGAGGGACACGATGCAGCTATACAGACTACACAATACAGCTAACCAGCTACATTGCCATTCCCCTATGTATCATTTGGGACACATTGCTGGTCTGACATTCTGATAGTGAGTAGATAGTATACCCCCCCCCCATCACCATCCCCATCCGTATGGTGGTCTGGTTCCACATAAAAAGAGAGACACAATACAGCTCTATAGACTACATGTAAAGCCAGTGAGATCTGCTGGCATCCCCTTCTGGGGATCACATGGGGCACATTGTTGGTCCGGCATCCTGACAGTGAATAAAAAGGTTACCCTTTGCCCGCTTCAACGCCACCATCTGGGGTGGTGATCTGGTCCCTCATAGCATAAGAAATCTATTACAGCTATATAGACTACATAATACAGCCAACTAGCATCACTGGCTTCCCCTCCTGTACAACTTGGAAAAAACACTGCTATGGAGAGGGGGGGTTGCCCCTGTGTCAGCAGTTAGGATGATGGTGGCGGTGATGGGGCATCCTGAGTGATCTGGTCCCCCATAGCAGAAGTAAATACAATACAGCTCCATAGGCTACATACTACAGCCATACAGCATCACTGGCCTCCCCTCCTGTATCACTTATGGAAGGGGGGGCATACTCCCTAAGTAAAGAGATGCCCCACCACCATCCTCTGGGTTGGTGATCTGGTCCCTCATGAAAGAAGAAATACAAAACAGCTCTATAGACTACATAATGACACCACACAGCATTAGTGGCCTCCTATCCTGTATCACATGGGACACATTGCTATGGGAGGGGGGCATAACCCCTGTCTCAAGAAATGGGATGCCCCACCACCACCATCCAGGGTCGTGATCAGGTCCCTCATGGCAGAAGAAATACAATACAGTTCTATAGCCTACATAATACAGCCATCCAGCATCACTGGCCTCCTCTTCTGTATCACTTGGGACACATTTCTATGAAAGGAGAGATGGGGGGACATACCCCCTGTATCAAGAGATAGGATGCCCCACCACCATCATCCATTGTGGTGATCTGGTCCTTCATGACAGGAGAGATACAATACAGCTATATAGATTATATAAAAACACCATCCAGCATCACTGGCCTCCCCTCCTGTATCACTTGAGACACATTGCTATGGAGGGGGGGGGGCATACCCTCCTGTATCAAGATATAGGATGCCCCCCAACCACCATCCAGGGTGATGCCCCATAGAAGGAGAGATGCACAGAAGAGGAGCAGACTGTGTGCCCCCACAGCAGAGGATGCCCCCTACCCGCCCCCCTAGCTGTGTGTCTGGAGCAAGTTTAGAAGCAGGATGGAGGCAATGGCAGGCTTTACCTTGTAGAAGGACACCCCACAGCAGGCTGGAGAGGCAGACAAGTGCACTTGGCTTGAAGATCATGGTGAAGGAAGAAAGGAAGGAGAGGGAGGCAGGAGAGGCGCCAGGCAGGTAGGTGGCCCCCGGGTTGGCAGGTTAGCAGACAGAAAAGAACACAGAGGATGGAGAGGCAGATCAGTGCTACACGAGCCCCCCTTTAAATCCCAGTCCAGGAGGGTGGCGCTGTCCGCACGCAGCACACTATTGCCCCGGGCTCTTGTGGTGCTGATGCAGGATGCTGCTCGGCGCGGCGCTCCTCGGTGGTGGCAGCAGCAGTAGCAGTAGCGCTGTAGACACACAAGGGCAACAACTGCAGCCTCCGCGTCTGAATGACAGCTCCGGCAGCGCAAGCCCCGCCTCTAACCCCGCCCAGCTCGCTCTGACTGACAGCACACGCCTCCAGCTGAGACACGCCCCTCACACTGACACAAGTGCGCGCCACCCTCCGGCGAGACACGCCCACTTTGCCCGCTAGACTGCCCGGTCTTCCCTTTGAGTGACGGCACTTGTGGCCAATCGGCGTCGCATTCTGCATTAGAGGAATCACACAGCCCGTTTATAATTAGCAGGACGTTACAACCAGACCATTGTTTGTTTTTTCTTCACCTTTATTTCCGTCGCTGAGGGCAGCCCGCCCCCTACAGGGGACAGACTGCCATGACCGCAATTACAGCGAGCATCCCCGCTCCCCGCTTATAGTTGTAATGGAGTTTTTTTAGCAGCGGTTCTGGATTGAGATCAGCTTCCTGCACGGTATTTGCTAACACGAGCCTGCGCTAGTGACGCGAGCCGGCCTTACAGGAGCCAAAAGCGTCATTCTACACAGCGCTACGGCCGCGGGGATGCTGGGGATGCCGGACTGCGCACAGGCTCTGGCGACGGCGCGTCCCGCCTTCTCTGATTGATCAGCAGAGCAACCAATAGGAAGATTGACTGGGATGATAGGGCGGGGTGACAGCGCTAAGGGGCGTGGCCGTGGTATTTAAATTTTCCACAGCCCACGTGCTTAGAGCGCTGTCAGCGGGGACACGTGCAGTGTGAGGTAAAGGGCGACTGAGGCGACGGCGGCTCACAGAGGAACGAGGGTGGAACCGATGACTGCTCTGTGTTTCAGGCGCTGGAGCCCGCCTTAGGGGCTATCCAAGGGAAGGGGCGCTGGAGCCCACCTCGGGGACTATCCGGGGGAAGGGGTGCTGGAGCCCGCCTCAGGGGCTATGTGGGGGAAGGGGCGCTGGAGCCCGCCTCAGGGACTATCCGGGGGAAGGGGCGCTGGAGCCCGCCTCAGGGACTATCCGGGGGAAGGGGGCGCTGGAGCCCGCCTCAGGGACTATCCGGGGGAAGGGGCGCTGGAGCCTGCCTCAGAGATATCCGGGGGAAGGGGCTCTGGAGCCCGCCTCAGGAACTATCCGGGGGAAGGGGCACTGGAGCCCGCCTCAGAGACTATCCGGGGGAAGGGGGCGCTGGAGCCCGCCTCAGGAACTATCCGGGGGAAGGGGCGCTGGAGCCCGCCTCGGGGACTATCCGGGGGAAGGGGCACTGGAGCCCGCCTCAGGGACTATCCGGGGGAAGGGGCTCTGGAGCCCGCCTCAGGAACTATCCGGGGGAAGGGGCTCTGGAGCCCGCCTCAGGGACTATCCGGGGGAAGGGGCGCTGGAGCCCGCCTCAGAGATATCCGGGGGAAGGGGCTCTGGAGCCCGCCTCAGGAACTATCCGCCTCAGGGACTATGCGGGGGAAGGGGCGCTGGAGCCGCCTCGGGGATTATGCGGGGGAAGGGGCGCTGGAGCCCGCCTCGGGGACTATGCGGGGGAAGGGGCGCTGGAGCCCGCCTCGGGGGCTATGCGGGGGAAGGGGCGCTGGAGCCCGCCTCGGGGACTATCCGGGGGAAGGGGCGCTGGAGCCCGCCTCGGGGGCTATCCGGGGGAAGGGGCGCTGGAGCCCGCCTCGGGGACTATCCGGGGGAAGGGTTTCTACCTTATGATTTTTCTTCAGAAGCATGTGGGCGTGGCCCTTCAAGCTGTGATGCAGCATAATAATCGGCATAATAAGTGGGGCAGCATTAGGAGCGAGAGGCCTTGCTAGGAGAAGGCTGGGAGGGGAGTAGGCGGGGGCTATCTGGGGCAAGGGGCTCTGGAGCCCGCCTCAGGGACTATCCGGGGGAAGGGGCGCTGGAGCCCGCCTCAGGGACTATCCGGGGGAAGGGGTGCTGGAGCCCGCCTGGGGGACTATCCGGGGGAAGGGGCGCTGGAGCCCGCCTCGGGGACTATCCGGGGGAAGGGGCGCTGGAGCCCGCCTCGGGGACTATCCGGGGGAAGGGGCGCTGGAGCCCGCCTCGGGGACTATCCGGGGGAAGGGGCGCTGGAGCCCGCCTCGGGGGCTGTCTGGGGGAAGGGGCGCTGGAGCCCGCCTGGGGGACTATCCGGGGGACGGGGCGCTGGAGCCCGCCTCGGGGACTATCCGGGGGACGGGGCGCTGGAGCCCGCCTCGGGGACTATCCGGGGGAAGGGGCACTGGAGCCTGCCACGGGGACTATCCGGGGGAAGGGGCGCTGGAGCCCGTCTCGGGGGCTATGCGGGGGAAGGGGCGCTGGAGCCCGCCTCGGGGACTATCCAGGGGAATGGGCGCTGGAGCCCGCCTCGGGGACTATCCGGGGGAAGGGTTTCTACCTTATGATTTTTCTTCAGAAGCATGTGGGCGTGGCCCTTCAAGCTGTGATGCAGCATAATAAGTGGGGCAGCATTAGGAGCGAGAGGCCTTGCTAGGAGAAGGCTGGGAGGGGAGTAGACGGGGGTTAGCTGGGCTTTAATGGCAGCTCTAGAGTGACATTCAAGCCATCAATAAAGAGGGGGCGTGGTCTGGACTAGCTCTTCTAGCTAGTATTGGTGGCCAACATTGTCAGGTTCGTGCTGCAGGGGCAGATGAGAAAGTATATTTACTCATTCAGGGCACCGAGCTGAGATGAGGCACAGCACTGGAGAAATGCTTGGCAGGATAAGATGCTGGCTGTTAGAAGCAGTGATCAGATGGCACACAACAGCGGTGATGGAGGTAAGTAGTATAAAAAGGACTTTTCCCAAAACGTCCTCCAGGACGCCCAGCAGAGTAGCTCCTCCCACCTAAACAGGAAACAAACAGGACATGCTTGTTTCCATAGAAACATCGTCCTGTATATTATATATCTCCCAGGGAGAATGGTGGGTCCGGACCACCTCTCTGCTCTCTAGCAGGTTCAGGGGGGTCTGGGTGGCCTCCCTCTGCTAAAACCGGGGACTCCCCTGGATGTAATACCCCGATGGAATACCCCATCCTGGAGATAATCTAGGCGGAAGTCACCAGGATGGGATCCCAACCATTTGCGGGTGAAGAGAACACCTGACCCCTAATTGGCATACGGGTCCTATGGTATTTGGGGAATGGAGGGGCGAGCAGGTATGGACTTACCTTTAGCAGGTATATTCCAGCGTCGGTTGTTCTTGGGAACGCTGCTCCAGTGGGTCCCTGGTGTTCCTAGGACACGTGGTGGTTCCCTGTGGCCGGCTGCCTGCGGCGGCCATACTGTTTCCGGTTTGGGGCGGGGCATGTGTTCCAGTGAAGTTGTTTTTTTTTTTTTTTTTTTTTTTTTTTTTACACTCAAATCTTTCTGACAGATAGTGGTTGGCAAGTCACCTGCCGGCAATGGGTGACTTGCCCTAACCCCCCCCCCCAATTCCTTCATCCCCAAAGTCCAGAGGGGTGCAGAAGAACCCTTGGCCCATATGGGCTATGAGAGCTGGTAACCTTCAGGGCCAGCCAATTCTCCCCCTCTCCAGCCACTCACCCTTCAGCCCCCATAGCTGGTGCCCATGCTAGTTTTGCTGGAGAGGGGAAACCCCTTTTTTGTTTTTTATTTTAGAGGGTTTAATCCTTGGTTGGTTGCAGGGTGCAGTTATTTGTATTTCATTTGAACATCTCATAAAACTCAATTTTTTTTCAGTTTGGGATGTGTCCTGGGCAGGAATGGGTGTCTTACCGTTGTAAATGGGAGAAATGGGTCTTTTACATGCAATATGATTTTCTTTTATTTTAAAAAACGCTACAAAGTTTAGATTTTTTTTTCATTTTTCTTCCACATATTTCACCCGAAACTATAAACAAGACATTCCATATTGAAGCCCAAATTCTTTCCAAAATATATAATTTTCCTGGAAAGCCCTGCAAAAATCACAGTTAAATACATATAATGCAAAATGCTTTAAAATGGCCTGGCAACAAGACATGGCAACATCTCTAGGTAGGCTGGTATTTAAAAGGTTAAATTGCACCAAAACCTTGGTATTCAGGGTGCTTCACTTAAAACCTTTCCCTATGGGGAAGTCCTGATTTGGGATTTTCTGCAAGAGAAACCTCTCCAGCTTCACTGTATACTCACCTTGTCATGAAATCCAGCAGCTGCAACCTGCTCTATTTGTTGCTGAAGGCCATCGTCACTGGTCCTTGTAGCAAGGAGATTATCTAGTGATCCTGAGTTTCACACTGCTGGAAATCCCAGAACAGGCCCTAGCTTCTTTTTCACTCTAGTCCAGGTTTTCACATAATAGAGCATAAATTAGGCCAGTTGGTCAGGACAATCATTAGAATTCATATTGTACATCAAATTGTAGATCCTACCCCTGAGGGGCATGGTACCTGGCAATAGCTCAATGGGACAATCATAAGCCCTGTGAGTAGGAAGCGAATCAGCAGATTTTTTTGGGAACACGTCCGCCAAATCGGCATATGGCGGAGGTAACCCCTCAAGGGAGACGTGGGTTGTCCTGAGGGCGGTACAAAAATGATGGTCAAGACAAAATGGGATCTACTTTGTCAAATCCCCAGTCTTCCAGGTAATAAGGGGATTGTGAGTCTTCAACCAACGCACTTCTATCCTATATTCAACAATGTGCTAAAGGAGTGCACAGTCCGCGGAGACACCGAAGTTCCAAGCACAAGAAAGAACCAGCACTCCAAATTGCTTTCAAAGATCAAAACTATATTCCATCCATAATAATCATAAGTCGACGTTTCGGGGGTGCGTGTACCCCCTTCATCAGGACAATGTTGTAGCAAGAAGAAGAACAATTGCAGGCTCCTTTAAATAATACAAAGAAGGACAAATCCACGTCTGATGACATTGATGAAGTCACTGGCGCTGTATAAACATACCAAAAAGACATTTAACAACGGTGTACCAATAATAACTAAACCGCAATAGATAATAGCTCAGGCAATCAAGAGTGGGTCATCCCTGCGGGAAAAAGCCCCTGATGCACAAATACGGGGCAGCGGGGGCACCACCATCACCTTTCTATGGCCGGTTGCATAGCATCCAGACCATCACAATCTCCACAAGGGGAGAGGGGCGGAAGTGGCGTCGCTCGGGCTGGCAAGTCTGCACAGCAACAAGTGATCTGCTTGTCAGGTGCATTCTGATAGACGCCCAGACGATGCGAAGCTAGCACTTCATCTCGAACGGAGCTGTCAGCGCTCCACTCGAGCAGAAATGTAAGACTGCCGCCACGCGCCCCCAGGGCGGTGATGAGAGGGAGCCACCGTTGATGCCAGCACAAACATTTAACATAACATGCCAGCAAAGAAAATAGGTTTCAAACCGCGGACCGAATTCCAAGGAGACCAAAGGGAGAGGGAGGAAAGGGAGGCCGGATGAACGGATAGAGGGGGAAAGGGTGGAGGAGACCACACAGTAAGGGGGGGGGGGCAACACAGATAAGGGTTGGGGGGAGAGGGAGAAGTAATGAGCAACAGGTAAGGAGAAAAAGAGATGGGGGCAAAACAGTGAGCTAAAGAAAAATAGATAGAAGGGAGGGACAACACAGCTAATAGAAGAATAGATGGAGTGATAAAAGGGAGGGAGGGGCAGGCATAAAGGGGAAGACCTTCACATAGCCAGGGGGCACATGGGGCCAGAAGTGCGGATGAGATTTGAAGATGAGCAAGGAAAAAAGATTCAAGAGATCAGGGGGGCATCCCGAGGATGTTCTAGCAGTCGGAGGCATGTAACACCTATATAACACCTTTGGAAAAATAACAATAATAAAAAACCTATGAAAAAATTAATTACTTTATACCTATAAATAAAATTGGTTAATAGACTGCCAGGGGGCAATTCAAAGTCGGGACACACCAGCTCATTGGCCGCATGAGCTATGCGCCTTCTCCGGATCCCCCAACATTGGCTTCATAATTATCAGAACAGTCATCTACGTTCAAGAAAACTCTGGATCCTGAATGATGTATTCAGGTCCCGGGGGTGTATGATCTTGAGTTAATGTATCCAGAATGTTTTGGGGGAAGTCTGCGCTCTTTATCGCCCCCTCGATGTGGTTTGGAAACATGCTCAATAACTATACCCTGTGAATCATGTATTTGGTGTTGTAGTCTCAAGAAATGTACCGCTACTGTTTTATCCTGGTATATTGTTTCCTCTTTATCCGATTTCTCTCATAAGACTAATGTCACTTCTATGTTTCTGAAAATGTCTCTTAAAGGGGTCCTATTGTTATACTAGGCTGCACAGGCATTTAAGGATGTGAACACAAATGTCAGTATTGCGAATAGTACTCTCGAATTTTGAAGCGTTTCCCTGTATGTGGATGTCGAAACACCTCTCCAGTAATTAGGGAATTACATACATTGCAATTAAAGCTTTTATAGCAACCCACTTTCTTGGAAAACGTGTGCTGTGGTTTGCTGTATTTCTCTATAGCAGCGGTACTCAACAGGTGGACTGTGAACCTTGGTGCCAGATTTCTGGACCTCTGCCCTGACAGCCTTGCACTCCGTTGCTTCAGTTTTGCGGCGCTCGGCGCTGTCCCCCTTATTTGATCGGTGATGCAGTGCTTAGTCTTCCTGCCAGTGTCATGGCTCCCTGGCACCTAGCATGGGTGGAAAGTGGCATTGCAAGGTACACACAAACTTCATTTCTCAATCTTTTTGCCCCATCCAAACCTGTGCCGTTGCCCCAACTTATCCCTGTCCCGCCATCTCTGCCCCATCCATCTCCGCCCCCCCCCCCAGGTCAGCCCCATCCATTCGTATCCCCCCCCAGTTTTCCACCTCCAATCCCATCCATTCCGGCCCCCCCCCCCACTCTGCCCCATACATCCCAGCTCTTTTTAGTTTTGCCTGTGGAATCTATAACCCCCACCCTTCCAGTGCGCAGATTCTTAACTATCCCTCCACCTGGACCTTCACCTCTCACTGGATGCCTGTATATGGACCTTTTACAAGAAGTGGTTGACTACCCCTGCTCTATAGGATCAGCGCTGACAGCTGTGTTCGAGATGAAGTGCTAGCTTCGGATCGTCTGGGCGCCTATCAGCTGATTGGCCCAACTACAATCTTCGGGCTGATTAGCTCACACTGATCAATGGCACTTCATCCTACTAATTACATTAGGGCTCATTGGCCCATTTAAATATGTCTATGGCGGCGAGCTGCAGAAACTAAACATGCTCGCATGCACACGAGCACAGAGGAGCTGGGGATGCAGGCAGGAGAGTTGATCAACATGACAGTGACGAAGGCACATGTCACCGTTTCCTGTGTGATAAGTGGGGAATATATGGCTCCTTCCTCTTCAGTAGGAGTTTGAGGAGGGCTGTTATGGGTCCTACCTACCTGCCTGTGAGAAAGAAAGGCTCTCCCATAGGCCAATCGCCCCCCCCCCCCCGACAGTCTTTAGTCCTGGTTACTGCATGGCCCTGCGTCCTGCATAGGGGATTCCTAGGGAAGAGGAAATAAGGTGGGCCCTCCTTAGGTGCAGCAGCCCCAACTCCTGCCCGGGTACGCCTAGTGCTGACACCTGCCCTGAGGTGTACTATTACTACAGGAAACTTGCATTGGACTTTCAGGAATGAGGAAGGGAAAGGTTGTCCTGGCTCTGTAACAATTTTGATGTATGTGCCCCAACACTATTCCCTTTTTTCTGTTTGCTGAAGCAGTGAGATTTACCTTTTGCCTGAATTAAGGTGGGTAGTCCAAATCCTCAGACTAATATCTTTTCACTCAATAGCTTTGCAACTGGCATCTACATCTACTGTAGGGATGTTGCATGTAGCATTCTAGGTGAGTTTGCCTTAAACTAAATAAATTGCTTTAGCATCTGCTAAAGTCAGATTCTTATGTCAAATTGCCAGATGGTGAAGCACCATTATTAGGTTTTCCATTAGAAGTGTTAGCAGGAGGGGCAGACATGACTGCACAAGTGTGAATCATGTTCTATGTTGATGCATGACTGGCTATTAGTCCCTATAAACTAGAGCTGTAAAAAAAAAGGTTGGAAGGTCAAAGCTGTGCATGGACTTTATCAAGAATGGTGGCACAAGGGGCAGTAATTTTAACAAATCAAGATCCAGTTGACCGAAAGGACAAGTCATCTACATCCGAGATGGAAGTTCCCATCCCCCCACACTTATATTTTCTTTTTTTTAATTATTTTCATATTTTTCTTAGTTTTTTACATTTTTGTTCAGTCAGTTATCTCCTACCTCCACAGTACTTTTGTGTAAACTGACCATTTATGGGGTCCTCAAAATGAGACAGTTTTTGTGAGTAACACGGTAGGGCTTGGTAGGTTTAGGGTGTTGCTTAATTATGGGTCAAATTTTCTAGCAATATTTGGTCCATATAAGATGTTGGTGATTGAGCCAATGAAGTCCACTGCCACCATTCAACCAGAGTCAGAGCAGGCATCCAGCATTCTTTGTTTTGTGGGGCAGTCTTTCCATGTCAGCAAAGTGGGACATTTAGGTGATCTCAACATTTTTGAAGGGACAGTGTGCCTCAAAGTGGAACTGTCCCACTAAAAGTGGGACATCTGGCCAGTTTACTTTTGGGTCACCCCTGCTATCTGGTTCCTTTAAGTCTAACAAAGTAAGTGTCAGTAATTTTATCAAAACTGTATCCAACTGACTGAAAGGACAAGTTATTTCATCTACATCCGAGATATTATATGTTCTTTTTTGTTTACTTATTTTCTTAGTTATCCCCTAACTCCCTAGTACTTTTGGGAAAAAGACCATTTTTGGGTTCCTCGAAGTGGGACAGTTTAAATCAGTTTGTCAGTGATAGACATGCAGTGGCTTAATTATGGGTCAAATTTTCTAGCAATATTTGGTCCATAAAAGATGTTGGGGATTTAGCCGATGAAGTTCATAAATTTCACTACCACCATTCAACCAAAGAGTCAGAGCAGTTGAAAACCACCCAGACATCCAGCATTCTGCATTTGGTGGGGCAGTCTTCCCTTGTCAGCAAAGGGGGACATTTAGGTGATTCCAACGTTTTTTAAGGGACAGTGGAACATCTGGTCAGTTTACTCTTGGGTCACCCCTGCTATCTGGTTTCTTATATGGTTGTTTCTTCTGATTCCCAAAATGGGGATGCGTGTAAAAGTGCGTGTAAAAGTGCGGGTTGCTGCCATATCACCTGCCGAGTCCAACAGGCACCATGACCACTCAAAAACATTTTATTCTAAATTTCACTACTCGTTCACTACTCACTCATCCCCATCTTCTCTCTTCTTTCCCCTGCTGAGGTTAGGGGCTGGCTGGTCGGCCCTGAAACTCTCGAATTACAACCTTCTATGTTTGGCTTGCCCGGTTTGTAAAGTTTTTGATGAGGGGTGCTTTTTTTTCATGTGTGGGGTGGAGCAAAAATGTTCCTCGCCCAAAACATGGAAAATAAATGTGTGGGGTTTGCATGGGGGGAATCTATATTTCCCCTTCATCCAAATTGCAGCACTGCCATCAGCTTCTGGTGGCCAGTGCCGCCACAGGAAGATGTCAGAGGGGCCCCGAAGACCAGAGGACATCTGCCATGGGTCAACACAAGACCCGTCGGACTGGAGGAAGACAAACCAGGGGACCCCAATACCAGCTCACTATTGGGAGCTGCCATGGCACCTTATTATCCGCACCCCCATTTGGAGAAACTCAGGTGTGGAAGAGCCCAGTGCCCATTGTTGTGCTGGGTCCTTCCAGGGGTGCACAAGGCATAAGGGCTTTTAACTTTCAGGGCCAGAGACCACACAAAGAGCGGCCTTTGAGCCATGGCTTATAACCCCTTAAGCTTGATGCCTTCAAATAAAAGTTAAAATAAAAATAACACAAAGAAAAAATTGATTTAAAGTTTTGGTCCTTGCCCCGCTGTGTGAAACCCGCCAGGTCGCCGAAACCAACTCGCCTCTTCCCGGTCCTACGGCACATGCGTGGACGCTCGTCCAATCAGCGCACTCAGAGCCGCTGATGTCACGTTGTTTAAGCCTTTGTTTAAGGCAAGTGTGCTGATGGCCGCTTCCCCCACTACCCTCTAGCAGGGAGCGTGCCTGCGCAGGCCATTCACAAATGCCTGACGCGGGCACGTGGTCTCATAGAGGGGATGCGGCTAGCGCATGTGCTGTTGGACTGGGAAAGAAGGTAAGTGTTTGGGCAACCTCGCGGGTTTCACACAGCGGGACATCCCAATTTTGGATGCCCCAGGGGGAGGGAATCGCTATGGGTTTTGGTCCACTTTAAACAAATTGGGTGGATATTCCTGGAGGTGTCTGCAACATGGAAAATGATTTAACTTTACTGGATAGATGGTCAAAACTGTGGAAACTAGAGTTTAATGTCTCTAAATGTAAAATCATGCACTTGGGTAGAAGGAATCCCTGCTCTGAGTACCGTATGGGCAGCACTGTGTTATCCAGGACCTCGGAGGAGAGAGATTTAGGGATACTGATTACTGATAGCTGCAAGATGAGTGGACAGTGTAGCCAGGCAGTGGGAAAAGCAAGCAGGATGCTCGGCTGCATAGCTCAGGGCATCACCAGTAGGAAGAGGGAGGTTGTGATGCCACTCTATAGAGCCCTGGTGAGGCCACAGCTAGAATACTGTGTGCAGTTCTGGAGACCTTACCTGCAAAAAGACATTATTTAAATAGAACGTGTCCAAAGATGGGCAACAAAAATGGTGGAAGGACTTAAACTCAGGAGAAACTTAAAGAACTTAATTTGTACAGTCTGGAGGAAAGAAGGGAGAGGGGGGACATGATTGAGACCTTTAAATATGTGAAAAGATTGAATAAGGTTCAGGAGGGAAGTGTTTTTAAGAAGAAACTTAATGATAGAACAAGGGGCCACAACCTGAAGCTAGTCGGGGGAAGATCAGGAGCAATGTTAGAAAATATTATTTTATAGAAAGAGTAGTAGATGCTTGGAACAAACTTCCAGCAGAGGTAGTTGAAAAATCAACAGTCACTGAATTTAAACATGCCTGGGATAAGCACACATCTATCCTAAGATAAAGAATACATACAGTATACACATAAGGGCAGACTAGATGGACCATTGGTCTCCTTCTGCCGTCAACCTTCTATGTTTCTAAACAAGAAAAAGTAAGCAAAAAATTTGGTCAGACATTTTTTATTAGATAAAAATTGTATCAAAAAAATATTAAAATATTATTGAAAAAAATATTAGCAAATTATAAAAATCATGCCATCTCAGGCAGCATGTTTTATAACAACGATGCCCAGTGCTTAGCCAGCAACAAAAATACATTTTTAACACTCTTCTCCCATAACTAAATGGCTCATAATCACATGAATTTGCACGTTTTGCTGGATTTTTCCTTTGGAATTCTTGTTTCCAAATTAAAAATCCAGAAGAATGAAAAAAAAAACTGAAAAATGTAATAACTCAAAAATGGCTTGGATTAATTGCAGAAAAAATTAAAAAGGCTAAAAACAGGAAGTTTCATGGGAGAAATAAGTGAGAATGTATTAGTTTGAGTCTCTGAATCGACCTTTATGTCTTAAGTAGTTTGGTGCCTGATTTTAAAATCCCTTAAAACTAAAGCAAAATAACGGCTCAAGAATGGGCTAAAATATGTACCCTAGCACTGCAGAGAAGGGCTTCTGGCAATTGACCACCTCTCTGCAGATGACCACCAGTGAACAGTGCCAGGTGCATGTACATTGCAAACCTAATTCGACTGGCAGTAGTCACAAGCAGAGGGATGTGCTCCTTTGCAGTGCTGAAACAATGAAGCCACAAATTAATCACAGTGCTGGACTCCAGAAGTAGTAAGCGTGTCAGCTAATTCTCGGCCTATTGTACTGTTGCTGTTATGCTGCAGGTCATCCCAGGGTCTCTACGATGAATCAAAAAAGACTGGTTAGACTTTAAGTCCTGGGCCAGATTGGACTAAAATGAAAGAGATAACTCTTCTCTCCCATAGCTGCTTTGGTGATGTCCAGCTCTATAAAACACACTTGATCCTAAGATCAGGTCCCCTGGTATTTATGCTTGCTCCTGGAGCTTCACTCAAGGCAGTGCCTTGCCGTGCCCCCTGCTTTACAGTAAATGGCAGTGATGTGAAGTTGTGGAGACCCAATGAATAAGAAGATGGTGCCCAAGCAATCCTCGGGGGATATGCATGCAGTAGGACCTTATTTCCGCAATGACTGAGCATTACAGAAATGGAAAATGCTGGAGCAGCTGCTGTGGGGAAAAGGTAGGCATCTCTTTATAACCTAGCCTAGACTGTCCCTATAGTTATATTTTAGATGGGGGTGAAGGACATACAGCCATGGTAGCCCAATTGCGCACGCCATATTGCTGCGTGTATTCACACACACAAATAAAGTGTGAGCAAAATCACATCTTTGGTTATTGTATCAAATGAATTTGAAGCAGTTAAATAAAAAATGTTGGAATGCTTTTAGAATTAGTATCAAAACAGTGTTTATAGTTTTATTCAATTTCTAGAAAGTCATATAAACAAATAAGAAAATGTAAAAATCAATACTGCAAAGAGAAGGCTTGATTCAATGGAATTCCCTGTATGATTTCTGCATAGTTTCAGGGTTATCTTTAGTCACTAGTTCTGGTTGGCTTATTAAAAAACATTAACTAACAAATGTTTATTAATCAGAGCCAGTAAATGTTGGATTTCTGTGCTTTCAAAAATAGATTTGGGTCACCTTTAACATCTATTACTGAGTTGGTTTCGAAATTATGCAAATTAACTGATCCGGTTTGTGGTTCCCTCACTACTTCCCCTCCCAAATCACTGCCAGTTGGCATTGGAGTTTGCCATACAAATGAATGTGGTGCAATGCGCACACCTGCCTGTAAAACCCTATTGGTCACTGGCAGAAAAATTTGGACACTGGTCAGGATCCATATTCTGTAGCACAAAAATGCAGAAGGCTGATTATTAAAGTGGACAGACTAAATTCTCTGGGTATAGGTATCCCCAGATTTTTAAGACCTCAAGGTGTGACCACACTATACAAAATTCAACAATGATGTCATAATTGAAAAAATCTGTAAATACTTTATTGTTAGATTATCACAAAGCTAAAAGCAGAGGGAGATAGCATTGATCTTCCTACCCTCCTTAGTAAATATAAAACAATTCCAAGTTAAAACCAATTCTTTAACATGATTTTTTGGAGCATATAGGCACCTACATTTGGTTTCCCTAGTTCATGCGGCATTAACACATGGTAAGTTCACATTTACATGATTGATATTTACAATTTGACATGATCCAAAGGATTTAGGCAGAATTTCATTAAAGGTGGAGGTGAACTAGTTTCGCCCCTCGGGGGTTCTTCTGCACCAGTTTTCACCTTATGGTTATCGGACAAGATTTGCCAATTCACATTCATATGTATCAGTAGCCTGAAATTCTCATGTTCACCATAAAGGCTGGCTGTGTGTCAGACACATACTAAAGGGACAGTTGCAGCACCATGTTTTTTTGTCCCATTGGGTATTTGGTTCAATGGCCTAATGTGACGTGGGGAAGTGATGGAAGTCTCCTCCTGTCAGCGTGCAAAGAAGCTGAGGGGTGGCTGGAGTGACTCCGTCAGGGTCACTACTTCCTCTTGTCCACACACACAGCCCCACATTATTAAAGTGGACCAAAATCCAGTATATTCTAAGTGTGCCATACACTCCACTTCGAACATCATGACATCTGGGTTATATCCTCTAGAGGGCGTACTTTCGCAGAGATGAAATGCAAAAAAGGCAGCCCCTCCTGGCCCATATAACCTAGGAACCTCCCACCAATTCCCCAGTTACTTCTCTGCGAGCGGATGAGACAGAAGATGAAGGCTTCTTCTTGCAAGTTTGCTGGGCTGACGCCCGGCGCCCCATTTTTTGTCCCTATTGCTGCCAGGATTTTTACCAAATTGTCCCTAGTGAGCCTCCCAGCTTTGGCTGTGAGTCCTGGCAAGGGTAGGAGCACCCTGTGGGTGCCTTGGGAGTCTTAATACACCGTGAGTCCTCAATTGGGGCAGGCGGTGTCACCAGGTTACGGTGATCCTGGTGTGGGATGCCCTTAGTCCCTGCCTTATGCGGCCTTATTTCGGCCGGGGCCTCCCTGGGTTCCCCCTCCGGGTCCCTTACCCCCCTGGGGGGGGGGGGGGCTGGCGTGTCCCAGGCTGTTTTTTTTCCCTCTATTTGTTGTGTTATGTGTGTGTGGATGTCTGTGTGTTAGGTGCTTCACACTTTAGTTGCTGTGGTCATTTGGAAGTAATCCCTGTTGCATTGGGCTGTCAGCCTGAGTGAATCACTCAGGCTGTGGTGTGTGTAAAAGGGAGCCGGGAGCCGGCCCCGCCCCCTCGTTGGCACGATTGGAGGGCCCTAGCTTGCCTTGCTCCGCACTGCAGGGAGGGGGGCGCGGCCTAAAAAAGGCGCCTTCGGCACTGGCTCGCCCCCCTTCTTCTTCCTGGTCCTGGCTCCTCATGCTTCAGGGGCCATCTTGGAAGTTATCTGTGCTGCTTGCAGGGGTCAGGTAGGGGCCTGATTGCCTTTTGTTTTTTATTGTTTAGGGGTCACTCTCTGGTGGAGTGGGCCCCTGGTGGTGCATGTATGTGAGTTTAGGACTATATACTGTATATAGCTGTATATATAGGGTTGCTTGTATTTTTATTAATGCAGATGCCTCATTGTAATTGTATGCTTTTGTGTGTTGCAGATTGCTTCAGATTGTGCATATTAAGGGGTTCCTCCTGGTCCTGGGGTCCCTAGTTTAAAGTTGGTCTCCTCTAAAATCCTCCCACTGGGACTTTTAAGGGGCATCCCGGGTTGCTTTAGCGTAATTCCCTTCGGTCTTCATTGGGCCCAGTCCGGGTCCTCATTGGGCCCAGTCCGCCCATGCGTGGGGTGTGGGGCATCCCTTACGGGAGAGGATGTACCAATCTCTACTCCATGCGCTCATAAGGCCATAACGCGGAAGTCTGGGTCCCAGCCTTCTGGGTCGGCTCCTCCTGCTTCATCGCCTTCCCCTACCTGTTTGTTACGTACCCCAAGTGACGTTGCTGCCAGCGGGGAGTCACAATCAGATGTATGCGCCAGGTTGGCGAGCATTGAAAAGTTTATTGTTAGCATGGTGGACAAGCCCAAGCTAAAAAGAGACATTTGTCATCGGCCCAGCCTGTGTGGGACACAGATGACGATTATATGGATTTGTCAGATTATTCCCCTTTAGAGGAGGGGGAAGTGTATGAGGAGACAGAATCTGATTTTGTGCAGTCTGGTGAGACTTTTGGTGGGCAGGCGCCGGGGGATGCCGTAGATATGGCTGCTGTGTTGATGCATATGTTGGAGGTGTTGGATATTGTTCCCCCTGAGGCGCCTCCCTTGAAGAAGGGGGGATTTTTGGGGGTTCGCAAGCCCCGTCTAGAGTTTCCTATGCAGGATCATTTTGATGCACTGATCCAGAAGGAATGGGAGAGGCCCTGTCGGCTGCCGGGTGCTCCCCAGGGATGGGACAAGAAGTATCCCTTCCCGGTGGAGGCGGTCAAGCGATGGTCTTCTCCCCCTGAGGTCGATGCGCATGTCTTGGGCTTGACCAATTCTTCCATATTGAACACCCCGGGCACTACCTCCCTTAAGGATGGCGAGGATAGGCGCCTGGATCAGATGGCCTGTCATGCGTTTGCTTGTGTGGGATCGGCCCTGCGGCCGGCTTGTTCATCGGCTCTAATGTCGCTTGCTACCAGGTCTCTTATCAGGGACTGGCTTAATGACGGTCTGTTTGATCCGGCTAGGGCTGAGTTCACTACTCTTAAGAGGTGTGAATTATTCATGGATTTTGTGTTGTCTGCTATGGAGGATTCTATTGTCATGTGTAGCAGGACTTCGGCCCTATTGGTGGCCATGTGCAGGTTGGTCTAGCTGCGTCAGTGGACAGCGGATTTTGGGGCTAAGAAGTCCCTTACAGCTCTTCCCTTCTTGGGTACGCAGCTGTTTGGTGGTAAATTGGATGCTGTTGCTAAGGGAGGTAAGTTACCTCAGCAGAGGAAACAGCGCCGTCCCTTTCGGGGGGGCGGTTCTTTCACTCCGTCCTTTCGTGGAGCCAGAGCAACTAGGGGTCTGCCCGTCTCTGGTGTCAGGGGCTCGTCCTGGAACAGGGGCAGAGGTCGGGCGCTCCCGCCGGCTGCCTGGGGTTCCAAGCCTAAGCCCGCCGGTAAGCCGGCTCAGCAATGAAGGGGCGCCCTCACCCGCACGGGTGGGGGGACGGCTGCGGCTCTTCTTCCAGGTCTGGGCCAGGGAGGTCACAGACAATTGGATCCTGGAGGTGGTGTCGTCCAGGTACAAACTGGAGTTCGAGTACTGGCCGCCTCCAAGGTTCTTGAGGTCGCGGGTGCCCTCGGACCCTCAGGCTGCTCAGGGGCTCCTGTTAGCAGTAAGAAATCTTCTGGACATGGGAGTTATATGCCCGGTGCCTCTGTCGCAGAGAGGCAGGGGTTACTACTCCAACCTTTTCACGGTACCAAAAAAGGAGGGTTCGTGAGACCCATTCTAGATCTCAAGGTTCTGAACAGGTTTATCAGAGCCAAAAAGTTCTGCATGGAGACTCTGTGCTCCGCTATCAATTCCCTTCACCAGGGGGATTTCATGACGTCCATAGACATCAAGGATGCGTATTTGCATATTCCCGTTTTTCCAGCGCATCAGAGATTCCTCCGGTTTGCGGTGGAGAATCAACATTTTCAGTTTGTAGCTCTTCCCTTCGGGCTGACCTCGGCACTGCGGGTCTTCACCAAGGTCTTGGCGGGGATAATGGCCCTGCTCGGAGCTCAGGGCATTCGCATTGTGCCTTATCTGGACGACCTGTTGATCTCAGCTTCTTCCCTCAGTCAGGCGGAGCTGGACACCCACCAGGTGTTTCGGGTGGGTGATCAACCGCCCCAAGTCTTTCTCCATCATGCGTGATTTCCTTTCTGGGCATGAATCTGGATACCATTCAGGCCAGAGTGTTTCTGACCCAGTCCAAGGTGCAGGGGATTCGGGGTCTGATCCGTATTCTTCTGGCCAATCCTTGTCCCTCTATCCGACAGGAGATGAAACTGGTGGGCTTGATGGTGTCCTCCTTCGAGGTGGTACCGTTTGCACAGTTTCTCATGAGATCGCTTGACCTATTGACATATTGGGACAGGTGTCCCCAGTCTTTGGATCAATCTTTCAGGATGTCTCCCAGGGTTCGGCAGTCACTTCGGTGGTTGCTGGAGTAGAGCAACCGGTTGAAGGGCAGGTCCTTTCTGGTCCCTTGTTGGGAGACGGTTACCACGGATGCCAGGCTGTCGGGCTGGGGAGGTTTTTGGAAAAGTCATCAGTTCAGTGGGGTGTGGAGCCCTCAGGAGGCTCACAACCCCATCAATGTCTTGGAGCTCAGGGCCATCCGGCTTGTTCTGCAACGGCTGACGTCGCAGTTACGGGGTCTGCCGTTTCAGGTTCGGTCAGACAATCGAACGGCGGTGGCCTACATCAATCACCAAGGAGGGACTCACAGCAGGGGTGCCCTCAAGGAAGTCTCCCTGATTCTGCACTGGGCGGAGAACTTTGTTCCTTGCATTTCGGCAGTTTACATTTCGGGAGTGGAAAACACGGAGGCGGATTCCCTGAGCAGGGGATCTTCTCGCCAAGGAGAGTGGTCTCTCCACCCCGAGGTTTTTCTGGATCTTTGCCGCAGGTGGGGGACTCCAGAGGTGGATCTCTTTGCCTCGAGGCACAATCACAAACTTCCGGCCTTTGTGTCTCTTTCTCAGGATCCGCTATCTCTGGCAGTGGATGCCTTGTCCCTTGCCTGGAAGGATCTGGGGTTTCTGTACCCATTTCCGCCCTTCGCCATGCTGGGCAAGGCAGTTCGCAAACTGATTCTGGAAGGGGCACCAGCAATTCTGGTGGCTCCAAGGTGGGCCAAGAAGGGTTTGGTACGCAGACGTGGTAAGGCTGGCGGTAGATCAGTACCGGCTTCCCGTGTTGCCGGATCTATTGTCTCAGGGTCAACTTCTTTACCCCAATTTACAAACGCTTCTTTACCCCAATTTACAAACGCTGGCTTTGACGACTTGGCTGCTGAAACCTTCATTCTGAAGGAGGAAGGTTTCTCTGAGGCCGTTGTCCAGACCTTGATTAGAGCTAGGAAACGGTCCTCTTCTGGCATTTACTATAGGACTTGGAGGTCCTACATTGATTGGTGTGAGGGTAGGGCCTTGCCTTGTAGGGTGTTTTCTATTCCTAGGATTCTGGAGTTGCTTCAGCATAATCTGGATCTTGGTTTCCAGCTTAGTACCTTGAAACGACAGGTTTCGGCTTTGTCGTTTTTTTTTCCAGAAGTCTTTTGCCTTGCACCCGCTGGTTAAGACCTTTTTCCAAGGAGTCGCGCATGTGCGGCCTCCTAGGAAGGCGGTAGTTCCTGTTTGGGATTTGAATTTGGTTCTGTCGGCTCTACAGGGTCCTCCTTTTGAGCCACTACAGGATACTGCTCTTTCTATTCTCACTCAGAAGGTTGCCTTTTTGGTGGCTATTACCTCTGTTCGGCGTGTCTCTGAGTTGGCGGCTCTGTCGATTCAGGCCCCTTATTTTGAGAGACATCAGGATAAGGTGGTTTTTCGCTTTAAGACAGATTTTCTTCCTAAGGTGGTATCTGCCTTTCATATCAATCAGGATATTGTTCTCCCTTCCTTATGTCCTAAGCCTAGCAATGACAAGGAGAGGGTTCTGCACAATTTGGATGTTGTTCGCTGTGTTAAGTACTACTTGGTCACTACTTCTTCTTTCTGCAAGACTGATGCCTTTTTCGTGGTGCCCTGCGGGCCCAGGAAAGGTTTGGCACCCGCCAAGTCTACCATTAGCAAATGGATTTGTCAGGCAATTGTTGGGGCCTACTCTGCTAAGGGGAGGACTCCTCCTTTTAGGGTCACTGCGCACTCTACTCGTGCTGTTGGTGCATCCTGGGCTTTTCAGCACCAGGCTTCTGTTGAACAAGTTTGTAAGGCTGCTACTTGGTCTTCCGTTCATACTTTTTCCAAGTTTTACAAGGTTGATGTGCGGGCTTCAGCGGATGCTGTTGTCGGCTGTAAGGTTCTGCAAGCTGCAGTGGTTTAAGTTGGTACATTCTTTACTGTTTATGGCGGACACTGCTTTTGGATGTCCCAGATGTCATGATGTTCAAAGTGGAGTGTATGGCACACTTAGAATAATACCGTTTTGTGAAGTACTCACCTTTAAAACGGGTATTATGAGTGTGCCATACACTCCACTTCGCCCCACCCCTTTTTTTTCAGGTATTCCGGAGTTTTTATATGGTGAACCATTGGGTGTTAATATGGTTTTTCCTGGTTACTGCTTTTATACACTGGGGAAGGTGGGAGGTTCCTAGGTTATATGGGCCAGGAGGGGCTGCCTTTTTTGCATTTCATCTCTGCGAAAGTACGCCCTCTAGAGGATATAACCCAGATGTCATGATGTTCGAAGTGGAGTGTATGGCACACTCATAATACCCGTTTTAAAGGTGAGTACTTCACAAAATGGTATTTTTGACTATCCTGGGTTTAGGTCCTTTCCCCCCTGGGTGAAACCCCCCAGATCACCAAGCGTAACTTGCCACTTCCCAGTCCTACGGTGCATGGGAGCTGCTGATGTCACGTGTCTCAGGCCAGCGGCTCCGAGCGCGTTGCCGGCCGCATCCCCCGCTTCCCTCTAACAGGGAGCGTGCCAGCGCCGGCCATTCACAAATGCCTGGTGCAGGCACGTGCCCTGCTAGTGGGATAGCGGGGATGCGGCTGCAGCTCGCTCATGCGCCGTTGGACCGGGAAGCAAGGTAAGTGAACGGTTCGACCTGGGGGGGAGGAAATCTATAAGATCCCCGGGCCGAGCGCAGTGGGTATTGGTCCACAAAAGCTGCGGTGGCCTAATAGACTCCAGGGCTGACCACTAGCCTGCCCCCAGGGCATCCAAAAGCACTGTGGACTGCTGTGTGAAACTCCTGGGGTTGCCAGTAAACTCAGCTTTACCAGCGGCTCCCTCTATACTGTCCTTTCCGGCAGCTGCATCCCTGTAGCTGTGGCGAGCTCCCGCACTCTGCAATTTAGATCCCCAGAGAGTGATCCCCAGACTACAGGGAAACTGGGAATGCGTACAGGGACTGGGTCACGTCAGACAGCATTCTTGAACTAAGGCAGAATTCACTTTAACATATGGCACAACCCTTATGCTTGCCAAACAGAAATTTCTGATCAATTTGATTAAAATAACAAAAAAAAGGAACAATTCACATTTCCTGTTCAGGCGAATCCAAATAACACTACCCCACCCGCATGCTCAGGTGTTCATGCCGTTATTTACAACGCTTCCCATCTGGCCTCAGTGCATTTCCCTGTTACCAGTTATAACTAAAGGCTTCCTTGGCGATTGGCTACCAGCGGCCGGGCAGGAGCCTGCTTTCAGGTTTGGAGCTTATAGCTCAGAAACAAGACTGCTGCAGCCCACGAGGCTACAAGTGTGTCTGGAGTCTGGGCGGGGGGATAAGTATTTTTTTAGAAAGGGTTTAATGCCCATACATTTGGCAAAACTGAAGTGTTACCCAGTTCAATACTTTCTCACTTCCCTAGCAGCACGAAGCTAAACTATCTCTCTTCTCTATATCAGTCTGTCCTGTCCCTTTTATTTAGGGATCAGTGTTGCACAGGATTTGGACAAAGACCTGCTGATAACACACCATTAATCTTGGTAACACTTCATTAATCATCTCTGCCAGGGTACTAAATGCGTGATTGGTGGGGGATGTAGATACATCACTATGCAACAGCCTTAGCTGGCTAGTACAAAATCAATCAAAACATCAATCTCAGGCCTGCCTTAGGTACAAATGTACTGAGTGTGAACAATAATATGTTTACAGCTACAAATAGTCCTTGCATACATTATAACATAGTAATAATACAATGGAGTAAGGTGGTACCTTTAGTGACAGTGGAAACAATCAAACCTGGCAATTAGACCCATCTCAGTCAATGGGGATTATTTCGGCTTTGCGGGCCTCTAGGAATATCCCTAATAGTAAATTTCTCCGCTTTATGCAAATTTCCCACTATGGGAGAGCAAAGATTAAAACAGGTGTTGTTCCACTCGAGCTCTCACCATTTGAGACGGTGTGTGGGGAGGACCCATTAAGGAAAGGGGTGATCGCAATGATTTATAGGCGACTGTGTGAAGTTGATGGAGCACATCCCGTAAAGTACGCAGTGAAGTAGGAGTCTGACCTTAGCACTACCTTGTCGGAATGTGACTGGAGAGCTGAAGACACTCGTTTCCAAGGTTCTTGAACGCTGGGGGCCGAAGAGGTTAATACTAAGGTACTGCTTAGGTGGAACCTAGTTCCGAGTTCCTAGTTTCTCTTTTTTTACTACCTGTCCTTTCTCTCTTCTTTCTTTTCCTCTTTGTTCTATCTTTTGTTCCGCAGTCCCGTGTCCTCCCTGTTTGGATTCTTGTGTGTTAATATGAACTTGTTCTTTCTCCCCCCTCCAAGTTACGAAGATTCATTCCCGCGGCCTGGATGGGCAGAAGGACAAGAGATTGGTGGAAGGATTGGTGTGGATTTCAGTTTCTGTTTGTGTATCCCATGGAGATTTCACGGGGGTATTCTGTTCCTATATAACTTACGCACCTCAATGTCCATGATTTACTCCACATACAAAAAAGTATTGGATGCTGGTCTGTGATGTACGTTCTTTATTTGCGCAATAAAAATGATGAAACCTGAAAAGTGTAAGTGTAGCCAATGAATAACATGACATAGCCAGACATATTAAGAATAGTTTATTTTTATATCGATCATTTGATTAAAGTGATTGAGGAGGAACACATGGGGCCAGCATCAAGTAAGCAGCTGGTTGCCTTATTATTGCCCTTGGGTTTACAGCCCCTTCAACATTCAATTTCAGCACCAAGAAGGACAAGCCATAAGATTTTCATCACCAAGAAGGACAAGCCATAAGGTTATGCAGTTTGAGGCAGTAGCCGCTGTCGCGCTACAAATGATCGTATTTTTAAACATCTGCCCCAAATCTGTGGTATGTAAGAAGGTCTCAAATGCCAGATTGAAAGTGGTATGGGAGTATTGTGGGAGTCCTCCTGCTCATTGATGTGCAAGTTATTACCACTTGTTACAAGCTGAGGGAGACAGAATCTATAACTTTGGTTGGCTATGCACCCAGGCTGAGGTGTCCTGTAGTTATGAGAGCAACGGACTGAAATGATAGCAAGAAATAGCTCATTAAAGACATGGAAGAATGGTCTATAGTGATCAATTTTGTATTGAAAGTGAAACTGGACATCACATTTTAAGCCTAGAAAGGCAAACAACATTTGCACGACATTGAGCTAAAAGTAATACATCCAGCTACAGGTGTTCCATTGACTCCACACTATCGCTTTCCAAGGCTATCATAGTGCACAGCGAGACCACAGTGGAGGCCAGAATGGAGGTCTGTCTTCTTTTTGTCGGAAGCAATAATAGAGCAATAGAGCTTGGTCTAGAGACTATGTGGGAAACATCTTGAAGATGCCTTCACAATGTATTGTCATATTTGTCCTACTCCCAGGATTAGGGTGTGGGATGGCATAATGTACAATATTCAGACCCTTCTAGTCTTCATTCATTTTAATTACTGTACACAGCTCAGTAATACATTGATTTGGTTGTAGAACCAGTGGTATCTGGTAGTGCCCCAGGAGATATTTTTGGCAGGGCAATGCATGGCTGCATGTTGCTCATTATACAGTGAGCAGACTACAAGGCCTAAATGTGCTACCACAGCCTGCAGAATATTCGTCTGTCATTGAACACATCTGGGACATCCTTAGTTGGCAACTACAAAGAGAGCTGGCAGCAGCCAATCTTGATGGTTTGCGTGCACAAGTGTATCCAGCATGGCATAACAGTATGCCAAGTCGTGTTAGTGCATATATTTCTGCACATGACGCACATACATATTTATTTTAATTATTTGCATATGATTAACATGTCCGTCAATCTTGTAATTTCCATAAATCTAAGCCTTTTCCTTTCTGGCGTTGCAATTTCAATGTTGAGAAGTGTATTTGAGGTTTTAAAGTTTTAACTAATGTTTTATTCTTCACTATTTCATTGCCATAATGCATAAAGAGGTAGTGGCGTTATAGAGGAAATATCCATATTTGATATTTTATTAACATTTCCTTGCCTACAGGCTTCCATGTACCATGTATATAAATTTAGCATTGAAAACAAACTTTTGTGGGAATGTATTCTGGCCTTGTGAGAACCTTCACCGTGCTTCACTGTTCCCTGCTGACATTTATTCACATACTCTCTCGTCACATAGTCTCCACAAGGACTGATATATTGCTATGGTTTACTAAGGTTAAAGTACCGAGAAGGGGGGCATGCTCTAAAAAAGTCAAGTCAAGCCAAATGTAAGTAACAGGGAGACTCTCAAACCTGCTATGATTATTTTGCCTCTGACCATCCCAAAATCAAGAGAGCTGAGCTGAGATAATCAGGAAAGCAGCTCAATGGCCACAATATTGCTTTGAGTCTTCTTTTTTTTTTTTTTTTTTTTTAACTTTTGACGAGCATTTATTTGTTGAACAGTGAAGCACAAGAAGATGAACTAAACAAGGCAAACATTTGCATACACAGCTCAACATGCAGCCGTCCAGATTTTGCACTGCAGAAAAAGAGACCTAACTGCCTAGCACCAGAAGGATTTGCATGGTATACCAGGAGGGAGGTAAGTGTGTTTCTAACACAAGAAAACTTTTCTTTCTTCATCTGTTACACCAAGTTTCTATGTCATGTGTGTTCCTAGTAGTTCTTATAAAATGCTGTTAATAATAACGTCTCAGAATAATATTTAATAATTGTTTGAAAGAAACCTTGTCATGAGAAAAATACTGGTTTGGCTGCAGCAAAGCCCTTATTCCAAGTATGTCACACACCCCGCTTCCAATAATCATGACATGTGGGTTTTGGCCAGTAGAGGGCGAACTTTGCAGAGATGACAGGAAAAAAAGGAGCCCCTCCCAGTCCATAAATACCTGGGACCTCCCACACATTCCCCAGTAATAGTCTCTGCAGACGGCGCGCAAGTCAGAAGATGGCTGTCTCCTTCTTTGCAGGTAAGCCGGGTTTACACCCGGCCATTTTATTCCTCTATTTTTGCCCGGACCTTAGGGTTGATTCAGAGCCCTTTTCTCACCATTTTCTTGGTGGTCTTGCTACCAAACGAAAAATTGTGCAAAAATGAAAACATTTCACACAAAAATTCTAACTGTAAAAAGGCTCTACTGAATCAGACGAGGGGTAAAAATGGAAGGGAACTGAAATTTTCACCAAGAAAATTTTTGAGAAAGGGGCTCTGAATCAACCCTCTTGTCTTATTGATTACCTATGCCGGGCGATGGTAGGTGAAACCCTAGTGGTGTACTAATTAGGAGCTATGCTCCTCCATGGTTTGCGATGCCCTGTCCATGTAGTCCCTGCGCCGCATTATGTGACTGGGGTGTCCCCCCTGTCCGTTGCTCCCTGTCCCTGGATCATGGGGGGGGGGGGGGCTGTCCCTCCTTTTTATTTCACCTTGATCTTACTGTCAGTTGCTTTGATGGTGTGAGTGTTGGTGTGCATGTTTGTTTCACTTGGCCAGGCCGCGCTGTTATGCCAGGTGTCCTGGAGTCCGGACCGGCCACGCAGATGCTGGGAGCACGGCCATTGTAAAGGGGGTTCTCTTCCTTCTCCTCAGCTTGGAGGGGGGGCGGGTGCTCGGCGCGCTGCGGCGGCCCGCCCCCTCTCTTTGGCGCCCAAGGAGGTTCCCAGCAAATCGCTGGGAACTGCGGTTCTTCTTCTCTGCAGAAGGGGGCGGGGCCGCGCGATCCGCGCTGGCCTGCCCCCCTTCTCTCCTAGATGCTGCCGCTGCTACTGCTGTCTCTTGTGCCCTGGTCGCCATATTGTTTCTCACTGTGAGTGCCCTGCGGGGCTCGTCTTTTTACTATTTCTCGTTTTTATGAGGGTGCATTTTATGCTGCATTATCCTGTCATATAAATTAAGGCTATGCATTTATATTCTATGTTTGCGTTGATATTTTGAAGTATGATTGCTGTAATGGCTTGTGGCTTTAGGTCCCTCACTCTTTACAAATCCCCCCACCAACGGAGTTAAGGGGCATCCCGGGTAGCTTACTAGCGTAATTCCCACTGGTCATTGCGACTACCATAAAAAATCACTATATGGAGGCTTCTCAGGATACTGGGCTCGGGCTCCCTTCGGGGCAACCCCGGCAGTGTGTGGTTTGTGGGGCATCCCTTGCGGGGGATAATGTGTTTATTTGTATTCCATGTGCACAGCAGGCCATTACGCGGCAGTTGGGGTCCCAGGCGTCTGGGTCCGTGCCGCCGGCCTCATTACCTACCCCACCCTGCCTTATCCGTACCCCAAGTGACACTGTCATTAGCGGGGAGTCGCAAGCTGATGTTTGTGCTAGGCTGGCCAACATCGAAATGTTGATTTCTAGCTCTGGGGCCAGAAAGGCCCCAACTAAGAGAAGGCATCTGTCGCCGGCCGCGCCGGTACTTTTCTGATTATTCCCCACTCGAGGAGGGGGAATTGTTTGAGGAATCTGATGCTGAGGATCAGCCCCCCTGCAAAAGGGGGAATTTTTTGGGACTTCTAAGCCCCTCTTGGAGTTCCCAAATCAGAATAATTTTGATTGCATGATTCTTTAGCAATGGGAGAGGCCTAGCCAGCTCCCCGGTGTTCCTCAGGGATGGGATAAGAAGTATCCCTTCCCGGTGGACGCGGTGAAGCGCTGGTCGTCCCCTCCCGAGGTCGATGCACCCGTTCTGGGATTTTCCAACACCTCCGTTGTACATTCTCCGGACGCCACCATGGTGAGATGGTGAGGACAAACGCTTTGATCAGATGGCATGCTATGCCTTTGCCAGTGTGGGTTCAGCCTTGCGGCCTGTTTGTGCCTCGGCGCTTGCGACTGTGGCTACCAGGTCTGTGGTTAGGGACCTGTTGAGTGGTTCCCAGCTTAACCCGGCCTGTGATGAATTCACAGCCCTTAAGCGGTGTAAATTATTTATGACCTTTTGTTTTATCTGCTATGGCAATTATTATGTGTAGTAGAACCTCGGCATTGCTGGTGGCTATTCGCCGATCGGTCTGGCTACGCCAGTGGGCGGCTGACATTGCGGCTAAGAAATCACTCCCAGCGCTACCCTTCCTGGGTATGAGAATGTTCGTAGATAATTTGGATTCAGTGGCAAAAGGTGGAAAGTTACCTCAGCATAAGAAGCAGCGTCGCCCCTTTCGGGGGGCAGGCTCCTTCAATCCTTCCTTTCGCAGTGCCAGAGCCGGCAGAGGCTTTGCCTACTCTAATTTCAGAGGTGATTCCTGGAACAGAGGCAGAGGACGCGCACGTCCAGGCCTAGTCATAGGACTAGACCGGATACATCCACATATCAGAGGGAGAAATTTAGAGAAAATGACACTTCAGAGGGTGGATTAGCTTCTTTAAGGCTCATTATCCACCTGGCCTGAATGAATCCATTAGCTTTGCCCCATTTTAATAGGCCGCTTATTTTGTCGGGACTTCTAGAATAGATATATTTTGGTCCCTAGGCCACTTACCAGATAATTATCTCTGGGTTTGTTTTGTCACCCCTCACTTCTTGTTAAGTTAAATTGATAGGTCACTATATGTACTCTGTTGGTTTTTATATCGTATATGTTCTGAATGGACCAATGTTCCTACCAGTGCTGCCTTTAAGAACAGTTACCGCTGGCCGCTATTGACAGTTATAATTTATTAATTGATTCAGCCCCCTGTCATCGTGGCCCCAGTGCTCACTTGGTTGATAGCCGTAAGGCACATTTTGGGATGGTTGCCACATATATACTTATTTCCCCGTCTGGAATATAGGTGGCATTCTCTGCCTTTGAATAAAGTCCCCCATTCTAGCATCCACAGTTAAATACTTTTCCAACTTCTGTGCCCATATGGGCTGAAAACTTGTTCTTTTCCTCTTTTCTCCTTTCCTTTTTCATCATTCTTTTCTTTTTCCCAATTAGTCTGATACAATAAGGCCCATAGTGTGGATTCTACCTGTGCATGCACAGGCAATTAGAGACATACAGCCATATCTGGCTGTACGATGTATAGGGAATGCTGCATCCTCCATTTTGGAGGAGTCCAGTGTGCAGAGGAATCTGTTCATAGTGGCTGGGTGCCGTTTCACTTCCTGTGGTTGTCTGGAGCGCGGATGCGTACAGCGAAGGGGTTATTCCCTGGGCGCATGCGCTTCAGACACCGCGGGGAGGTGAAAATATGCCCTGCTCCCCTCCCATACCAACACGGCCACACCTCTTGAGCGGCCGAAAGCCGGAGGGGATGTGACGCCCCCATAAGCGGCATCTATTGTGCGACTGAGTCCAGCGACGGCGGCAGTGCGAGCAGAGGCACTGAGTGCAGCACACGTGGATCCTAGTATAGGCGGCCTTTTCAGCGATCCGGCCCGGCGCAACGCTAATCGGCTGACTCAGTTCGGCACCCTTTCTTGTGCCTGCAGAGAACCCTCAGAACACCAGGTATTTAACCTTTTAATTTTTCTCTTATATGGTGATGGACTGGTCGGTATATTTCCTTATATGACCTTAATAACCTTGCATTAGAAGGGATTTAACACAGGATGATTGGCTTTTTTGCCCATCCTTTTACATCATAAATATATATTTTTGTTCTTTATATATGTTAGATTTATGAGATATATCCCTCTAATTGTTTCACTCTTGGCAGATAGTTTTTATCTATACTCCCAATATCCACACCGGGTATTCCCAAGGCACAAGTACCATCCCAAACCTATGGACACTGGGTGAAGCCTATGTGACAAGCTACAATAAATTGTTACTGTCCTGAGTAATTTACTATTGAATCACTTATACATTGCTTTGTGATATACATTCTTTTTCCCAGTGTGTTTGATCACTTATATGGGTATTTCAATATCTCCCATTCATTGAGGCGCTCATCGATGCTGGCAACATCGTTTTTGACACTGACAAGTGCAGTCATATAGTGAACATTTGTCCATTTGGACGCAGGTAATATCACAATATTTAATTATTATGATGAATTAAACCTAATAATATTAATAATAATATATGAAATTGTTTTACCTTTATGTTATGTGTAGCAATGTTTACCAACCTTAATGGGTACTGAAGAAGCCATCTTGGCGAAACTAGTCTACCCAGTGTGAAGAAGAAAGATTAAAACTATTCTTATATCATAAATAACTGTAATTCTTGTGGAAATCATGTATTTTATTATTCCATGAACTAATGTGTTTTTAATTAATATGTACCAAAGTATAATAAAGTGTATTTTGTATTTTTGACACACTTGGATATGTATGACTATATGTAATGGCGCGGTCGATATTTGGTGAGCCCCTTCCAAACATTTCTTAGAACGGGGGAGGTAGTCCAAGGACTCCCGTGTTCACATTTTTTGCTGTGTAATTGGGGGCCATCTTACCAACCAGCCCATTCAACCTTCACTTTCCTTACAGTGCAATAGACTCAAATCAGGTTCTCGGTGGGTCAGGCCAACTTGGATTTAACCCCAGTAGGGGGGACAATCCCTTACAGGTACGTCCAGGCCTTAACTGGGGTTCCAAGCCCAAGCCTGCTGCCAAGACAGCTCAGCAATGAGGGGACGCCCTCACCCTTGCGGGTGGAGGGACGGCTGCGGCACTTCTTCCTGGTCTGGGCCCAGGAGGTCACAGACAAATGAATCTTGGAAGTGGTCTCTTCTGGGTACAAACTGGAGTTCGAGTACCAGCCTCCTCTCAGATTCCTAAGGTCTCGGATCCCCGGGCTACGCAGGGACTCCTGTTGGCTGTAAAGAATCTTCTGGTCATGGATTTCATATGCCCGGTGCCTTTCTCAGAGAGAGGCCGGAGCTATTATTCCAACCTCTTCACGGTTCCAAAAAAGGATGGATCCATAAGATCCATTTTGGATTTGAAGCTTCTCAACAGGTTCATCAGAACCAAGAATTCCGCATGGAGACTCTGCGCTCAGCCATCAGTTCCCTTCGTCAGGGGGATTTCTTGACATCCATAGACATCAAGGATGCTTACCTTCATGTACCAATCTTCCCAGCACACCAGAGATTTCTCAGGTTTGTGGTGGGAGATCAGCACTTTCAGTTTGTGGTCCTCCCTTTCGGGTTGACTTCGCACCAAGGGTGTTCACCAAGGTGCTGGTGGGCATTCACATTGTGCCGTATTTGGACGACCTCCTCATTACGACATCCTCTCTGTCAGGCGGAGTTGGACAACAGGTATGGTGGTGGCGACGCTGGAGAGGTTCGGCTGGGTGATCAACCATCCCAAGTCTCTTCTCTCCACCTCAAGGGAGATCTCGTTTCTGGGCATGAATCTGGATACCATTCGGACCAGGGTTTTCCTTCCTCAGTCCAAGGTGCAGATGGTTCAGGATCTGATACGTCTTCTCCTGTCCAAGCCTCGTCCTTCTATCCAGCTAGGGATGAGACTGGTGGGATTGATTGTGGCTTCCTTCAAGGCAGTTCCCTTTGCTCAGTTCCACATGAGGTCGCTCCAGCTCCATCTATTGTTGGCCTGGGACAGATGTCCGCAGTCATTGGATTAGTCATTCATGATGTCTCCCCGGGTTCAGCAGTCCCTTCAGTGGTGGCTGGAACCAAGCAATCTGATGAGGGGCAGATCCTTTCTGACTCCTTGTTGGGAGACGGTTACCACGGATGCCAGCCTGTCGGGCTGGGGAGGTTTTTGGAAGACGCATCAGTTCAAGGGGCTGTGGGGTCCTCAGGAGGCTTACACCCCCATCAATGTCTTGGAACTGAGAGCTATTCGGTTGGTTCTGTCATGATTGACGCATCACCTACGCGGCTTACCGGTTCAGGTTCGATCAGACAATCGAACTGCGGTAGCTTGCATCAATCACCAAGGAGGGACTTGCAGCAGGAGTGCCCTCAGGGAAGTTTCTCTGATTCTTGCATGGGCGGAGAGCAATGTTCCATGCATCTCAGCAGTGTACATTCCGGGAGTGGAACACACGGAGGCGGACTCCCTGAGCAGGGGATCCTCTCACCGAGGGGAATGGTCTCTCAACCACAAGTTATTCCGGTCCCTCTGTCACACGTGGGGGTTTCCGGAGGTGGATCTCTTTGCCTCATGTCACAATCACAAGCTCCCAAAGTTTGTGTCTCTGTCTCAGGATCCTCTGGCCCTGGCAGTGGATGCCATGTCTCTTGCCTGGAGGGATCTGGGGTTCCTGTACCTGTTTCCCCCCTTCTCCATGGTAGGCACGGTGGTGCGCAAGCTGGCTCTAGAGGGTACGCCAGCAATTCTGCTGGCCCCAAGGTGGCCAAGACAGGTTTGGTTCGCAGACGTCGTAAGGCTGGCGGTAGATCTGTACTGGCTGCCCCTGTTTCCGGATCTGATCTCTCAAGGTCCACTACGTTACCCCAATTTACAAACGCTGGCTTTGACGGTGTGGCTGCTGAAACCTCCATCTTAAGGGAGGAAGGTTTGTCTGAGGCTATGATTCAGACTCTTGTTAGAGCTAGGAAGAGATCTTCCTCTATCATATACTACAGGACTTGGAGGTCCTATTTTGGCTGGTGTGAGGCTAGGCTAGGGCCTTGCCTTGCAGGGTGTTTTCTAATTCTAGGATTTTGGAGTTTCTTCAACACGGTCTGGACCTGGGGTTCCAGCTTAGTACCTTGAAAGGGCAGGTCTCTGTTCTGACTGTCTTCTTTCAAAGGTCTTTTGCTCTGCATCCTCTCGTTAAGACTTTTTTCCAGGGGGTTACTCATGCGCGGTCCCCTAGAAAGCCTTTGTTGCCCGTTTGGGATTTGAATTGGTTCTGTCGCCCTCCAGGGGCCTCCTTTTGAGCCGGTGCAGGATGTTGCACTTTCTATGCTCACTCAAAAAGTTGCCTTTTTGGTGGCTATTGCCTCTATTCGGCGTGTCTCTGAGTTGGCGGCTCTATCCATTCAGGCCCCTTACTTTGAGAGACACCGGGACAAGGTGGTATTTCGCTTTAAGCCAGATTTCTTTCCTAAGGTGGTTTCTGCCCTCCACCTCATTCAGGATGTAGTTCTCCCTTCCTTGTGTCCTAAGCCTAGCAATGACAAGGAGAGGGTTTTGCACTCTTTGGATGTGATTCGTTGTGTGAAGTACCATTTGGGGCCTATACTGTCAAGGGGACGGTTCCCCCTTTTCAGATCATTGCTCATTCGACTCGTGCTGTTGGGGCTTCTTGGGCTTTTCAGCACCAGGCTTCTGTTGAACAAGTTTGTAAGGCTGCTACTTGGTCCGCCGTTCATACTTTTTCCAAGTTTTATAAGGTTGATGTGCGGGCCTCAGCGGATGCTGTTTTTGGCCGCAAGTTTCTGCAAGCTGCAGTGGTTTAAAATGTGTGCATTTTTTGCCGTATTGGGATCCCCACCCATGATGGACACTGCTATTGGATGTCCCACATGTCATGATTATTGGAAGCGGGGTGTGTGACATACTTGGAATAATACCATTTTGTGATTACTCACCTGTAAAATGGGTATTATAAGAATGTCACACACCCCGCTTCATCCCACCCTTATTGGTATTTTGGATCTTTTATATGGTGAACCTTTTAGTGTTATGATTTTTATGGACTGGGATGGACTCTACTGGCCATAACCCACATGTCATGATTATTGGAAGCGGGGTGTGTGACATACTTATAATACCCATTTACAGGTGAGAAATCACAAAATGGTATTTTTAGAAATCACTGTCTGGCTTTTAGTCTACTCCACCCCATCAGTGCATAGTTTGAATACACTTTCTTCAAGTTGTACTCGTAGAATTCTGGCTCTGGGTTACTAAGTGCTAAAATTGTGGAAGGATAATCAGTGAACAGTGCCGTATTGTCCTATTGTTCCAGGCAAATTGGCAGCAGTTTACTTCAGGAAAGCTGTAAACTTAAGTGGACCTAAACCCAGGATTTTGACTATCCCTAGTTTTGGCCCAGGTAGCCTAGCAAACTGATCTTTCCCTGATCCTACAGTGCATGCACGGACTCTCCTCCAATCAGCGTGCTTGGCTGCGCTTGTCAAAGTCGGCTAAGACTCGACTAAGGGCCAAGTCTACCCAAAGGGAGGCGCTACCCTCTCACAGGGTACGTGCCCGCACCACCCCTTCACCAATGCCTGGCTGCTAGGTATAGCAGGCGGTGGCCACGGCTCGCACATGCACCATTGCGCCGAGGAGAAGGTGGACTCGGGGGGGGGGGGGGGGGGGAAATCACATAGTGGGGCATCCCAAAACGGCATGCCCTGGGAGGAGGGAATCAGGTGGCCCTGGAGTTCTATAGACTCCAGGGAACCTTTTAAACCACAAGCATTAAATAGGCTTTTATATATTTGCAGATGTAGGCAGAGGTGAGGTGGGAAAAGGTGGAGGTGAGGTTAGCTTAGGTGAGGCAGAAAGAGGGTAGGTGGGAGGAAGTGGCCAGAGGTCAGGCAAGTGATGTGGGATGAGGTCTGGTCAGAAGTGGTGAGGCAGGATTCCTTTTTTTGTAACCTAAAGAAATGTATGTGTAGGTAGCAATTTCCTGATGATAATGCAGTAAAGAGGCATTAATATGGTTCCTGCAGCAACAAGAAGTCTCCTCCTATTCTGAAGACATCTTATCACTGAAGGCAAAGTGGAATAACTGTGTTGAAGTCAAGGGGGATTACATTGAAAAGTAGAAAGTTCAATTTCCTAATAAAATGATGTTTTTAAATTCAAGTATGTAAACTTTTAAACACCCCTTGTATACTAGTCAAATATATTTTTTTATGTAGCCTCTCATATAATAGCATTTCATTTTCACAGTTGTTTAATGGTAGTTGCTTGCCCTAAATGTGCACAATATACTAAATATGATAAAAGGTAGGGGGTGTGTGTAAAAATAGATGTTTACACGTGTTGGCTGGGGATTATGCAAATCAGATTTGAGTATTTCTTGAACTAATTTAAATGCAAATATATATGTTGCCAAGTTGCAAGTGTGCTTAAAAGATAACTGCAAGTGCTTCAATGTGTCCATATACATTGCAATTTGAACATGTAATCCTTAGGTCTGATATATTTGCGGTGCTCAGATGGGTTTGCAGTGTTGCTATCCAATCTCTTTTTTTAGGCATGCAAATAAGATCACATCATGTTGAGTAAAAAAAATATTACATAGTTTCTGATAATCCTTGATACAAACAAATACAAAAAGTAAGACAAAGTCACGTTTAAATGTATTTTATTTTATTTAAGGAGGCATATATAAACTTTATAAAATATAGAACGTCTTTTGTAAGCGTATAAGTAAAAACACTTGAAAACCATGGATGGACTTTGTGCAGAATATTTACTGTGGTATTTGTTATAGAAAGGGATGTGAAATAATCTACAAACTCATAAAAAATAAGCTTCAAATAACTAATTATCACCAATGCTAAGGAGAACACTAGTGGTTTAGTATGAAAATATATAAAGACAAGGGAATAATACTGTGAGAATCAGCTCTGGTAGACAGCAGGACTTTTTAAAGTTTGGTTAAACCTTTCTACCGTCTGTTTGCGGGTGGTAAACGGATGTCCGCAATTGTTTCACCTGCAACAACTTACAGAGCTCTTTCATCACCTTACACATAAACGGGGTACCTTGATCGGTCAGGACCTCTTTAGGCAGGCCTACCTGGGAAAAAATTTCCATAAGCTCCTTATCAATGAGCTTGGCTGAGGTGTGTCGCAGGGGTATGGCCTCGGGGTACCGCGTGGCATAGTCCAAGATTACCAGAATATGTTGATGCCCTCTAGCGGATTTTGGCACTGGACCCACCAGATCCATGGCAATCCGCTCAAAGGGCACCTCAATAACTGGGAGAGGAACTAGGGGACCACGGTAATGAGGCTGGGGGCTGGTCATCTGACATGTTGGGCAGGACTCACAATATCTCTCCACCTCCTTGTACACACTGGGCCAGTAGAACCGTTGTAAAATTCGGTCCAGAGTTTCCTGCTGGCCTAGGTGTCCCCCCAGAACATGTTGGTGGGCCAAATCCAACACCAGCTTGCGATAAGGATTGGGTACCACCAATTGTTCCACAACCTCTTCACGTACTTTGTTTACTCGGTACAGCATCTCCTGATGAACCACAAAGCGAGGAAACTGTAACTCCACCCCTGGCTGTTGTGGCTCACCTTCCACCTCAAGTACATTCTCCCAGGCCCGAGAGTCAGGTCCTGGTGTTGGGCTGTACCAAAACTACCCGTGGAGACATGGAGATCGGCCAACTCTGGACCTGTTGGCAGATCTTCCACATCTCCAACCATAACACTCAGTGGGGTTGACTCCCCCTCTTCCACTGTAGTGGCTGTCACCCCTACCGTGGTGCCTTCTGACTCCAGCTCCCAAGGTTCTGGGGTCACCCCTGAGTAGGGCCAGTCTATTGGGGACACACCCGCCTCGCGGGTTTCCGGAACTCCCAGCTTGGTCCACAGTGACATGAACCCCGGAAAGTCTCTCGCAACAATAAGTTCATACGGAAGTTTAGCGGCGACTTTGTGGTTCCAGCTGCCGGACACGGTGGTTAGAGTCACTTGTGCTGTGGCATAGTCTCTTAAGTCCCCGTGTATGCACAAGACCCCGGTTTTTCACCCCGTGTACTCATCGGGCAGTACCATGGCGGGTCTCACCAGGGTAACCATACTTCCCGAGTCCAAAAGGGCCACAGCCAGGGTATCCCCCACTTTCACCCGACAGAGGTGACTTTGCCCCACAAGCTCAGGGACACCGGCAGCACACAGCCTCCTGGCATACATGGAAGGGCGGTAACCAAAGTTCACGTCCATGGGCTCCCCCTGGTGGGGACAGTTGGCTCTGATATGTCCCGGCTCCTTACACCCCAACACAACACCGGGGCAGGGACTTTGGGGGGTAGCTCCTGAGGGGGTTTATGGGACACCACTCGCCTGGGCTGGGGCGGGGACCTCCGGGGTTTCCCCGAATCCTTCCCCGTAGAGCCCCCTTGCAAGTTCCTGGTGGCCTCATATCGCTCCACTAGGTCCACCATCTCTAGAGCGTTGCCGGGGGATACCTGGCCAACCCAGTGCTGGAGAGGGTGCGGTAAAGCCCTCCAGAACATGTCCGCCACCAAGCGGTCCAACATGGCAGAGGGGCTTAATGAATCTGGCTGCAGCCATTTTTGCAGTAGGTGCAGCAGTTTATAATACTGGGGTCTGGTGGGCTCTGCCAACTGATA
This sequence comes from Gastrophryne carolinensis, assembly GCA_027917425.1. Taxonomy (NCBI): domain Eukaryota; kingdom Metazoa; phylum Chordata; class Amphibia; order Anura; family Microhylidae; genus Gastrophryne; species Gastrophryne carolinensis. Next base: position 465,960,534 of record CM051236.1, read on the forward strand.
AATCCACTGATGCATCCGCTGAGCCCGAACCCACACATTCACCCCCAGTCTGGCCAGTATCTCACCCTTCAGAGTCGGGTAGTCAGCGGCTTGGTTGTCTGGAAGATCAAACACCTGCTGGGGTCCAGATGCCAAAAATGGAGCGATAACGTGAGCCCATTGGTTACGAGGCAACTTCTCCCTGGCAGCCACCTTTTCAAACACCGCCAGGTAGGTCTCGATGTCATCCGAAGGGGTCATCTTTGTAAGCGCCAAGCGGACAGCTTTCTGGGCATCAGGGACACTTTTGGGCGCTCCTGCAGCTTGCAGCGCCATCACATGTTGCAATATCAGCTGATTGGTCTGCTGCTGCTTGTTGGCCTCGCGCTGCTGCAGATTTGCCTCCATGAGTGCTTTCACGACAGCCTCCATTTTGTCTGCGGTCTCAGGTAGCAGCCTGGCAGGCTTAATGTAGGACATGCACAAAAACGTTTCCGTCGGTTGCTCCTAGCAACTGCCTCACTGTTTTGCCCGCATCCGACACCAAAAGTGAGGATCAGCTCTGGTAGACAGCAGGATGTCAGCAGTATAGAGGCTCAGAGGTGAAAAGTTCAAAGTAAAGTCCGTGTTTATTCACACATAAAGTCCATAACATAAAATATCCTTTTTAGGTTACATCACCTTTTCAGGAAAAATGCCACAGTATTGCATCAAACAGGCAACGGCCTTTCTTCGTTTTTGTCCAAGCTTGCACACTTGTAGCTGAATCCACCTCGGGTCCACATGAAATAGCCTGTATAAGAGCTTCCAGCCAGGCACACAGAGCCTCACTCCACAAGTGAGCTCTAGACACAGCCAGTGCACAGCTGACTCTCCAGGCTCTTTATGCGGCCCGCAAAACCCGGACCTGGGTAGGGGGATGGAGTCCCACCCTGCTCTACTCCATCCCAGTAAAGCCGTCCCGGGTTAGCCTTTCGGCTATACTAACCTTTCAGCAGCAGACTGCCATTAGCAGCTGATGCTGGAGAAACTATACAGCTTTACTTCACCAAGGCCAGGTACCTTGGTGCCACATACCTACCGTCAATGACGGCACCTTGCACCTTACCACAATACCTATAAACTATATAAATCAATAACAAAGGTACAGTATATGCAAGAGCGCTAAAATAGAAACAGATGAATACAATATTGAAATAAATATGAAATAAAAAATAAATTATGATAAAATGAAAATAAAATCATTAAAGAATACCCCCTATAAATGAGTGGATAAAGCTGCCAGCACAATTTTGTGAACATGCCTGTGCATGTCACAGCATTCCTGCTTCTTCACAAAGGAATGAAAATGCATGTTCTATCACATAGGACTGGGGTAAGGGGGTGGAAAACTTTATAATTACCCAGGGCTTCCATTTCCTAATGGGCCTCTGCTTTAAAGTGGACCAAAACCCAGCACGATCGACCCGGGAATCTATAAGATGCCCCGCTGTGTGAAACCCCCCAGGCCGCCCCATACACTTACCTTGTTTCCCAGGGCAACGCTGCAAGCTGCACCTTCACTATCCCTCTAGCAAGGCATTAGAGGGTAGCGGGGGATGCGGCCGCCAGCGCGCTCAGAGCCGCTGGCCTTAGATGAAGGCTTAAACAATGTGACATCAGTGGATCCGAGCGCGCTGATTGGACATGCGCCGTAGGACCGGGAAGAGATGAGTTGCACTTGGTGATCTGGGGAGTTTCACACAGCAGGTCACCCCTGATCGGGGTTCCCCAGGTCAAAGGGCCAAAACCCAGGAAAGTCAAATTCCTGGATTTTTGTCCACTTTAAGTGGCTGAAGCTTGCTAAAACACAGTGTGTTGGGGAACACTGATAAAGCTAACTGCTGTCTGAAGTCAGTGTGTGTGGCAGCAGGTGGCGAGCTGGTGGAGGCGATCGACTGAAAAAGACAATAGCGGTGAGAAGGCTGGGTGGGACAGCCAAGGTAAGTTTTTGTTAATGTGTTTTTTTAATCTTTCTTTGCCCTGTCAGAATCCAAAAGGGGGGGGGGGGGGTTGCTTTGGGGTCAGGTTGTGGCAATTGATGGATAGAGGTCCCTCAGGGAGGGAGAGAGGATTGGCCGCACGCAAGACGGCCAGGGTCCTGCGGGGGAAGGGCCTGTATTACCAACAAAGGTCAGGGTCTGGCGAAGTATTTTCACCCAGCCAGGCCCATGTCAAAGTTATACCATCCAATACAACCAGCTAAGAAAAAATGTTATAGGAAAACAATTATTCTTAGCTGGGCTGCCCTATTAAATTAAGGTGGACCAAAACCCCGTATCTTCACTACTTTGGGTTTTGTCCGGTCCTCCAGAGCATCCTGATTTGGAATGGCTGGAGAAGCTGAATGGAATCGTAGCTGTACTAGAGATCAGCGCACAGCACCCCCTGCATCTTTCAGCTGTGTGCGGCTACACCAGCTTTTCTACAACTGCTGCAGTTCTCAAAAAACTTACATCACTGATTGCCGGGGGGTGGCTTAAGCGGGCAATTTACTAAATTTTTAATTTTATTTATTTAAAGTGGACCAACACCCAGGATTTTGACTATCCTGGGTGTTGGTCCACTTAGGTGTGTGAAACCCCCCCGATCGCCGCAAAAACTCACCTCTCCCCGCTCCCACGTGACCTCGTCCGGCCAATGACAGCGCTCAGAGCCGCTCTGGTATGCGCGTCCAAAGCCGCTTGGACGCGCATACCAGAGCGCTGTTATTGGCTGCGTCTCTCGCTTCCCTCTAACAGGGAGCGCGCCTGCGCCGGCCATTCACAAAACGGCCGGCGCGGGAGCGCGCCCTGCTAGAGGGAAGCGAGAGACGCGGCCGCGTCTCACGCATGCGCCGTTGGATCGCCGGTAAGGTAAGGATTGTGGGCCTCCTGGGGGGTTCCTCCCCGCGGGACATCCCGATTTCGGATGCCCCGCGGGGAGGGATCTGATCGGTCCGGGAATCTTATAGATTCCCGGGCCGATCCCCCCTGGGGGTTGGTCCACTTTAAGGCCCTGCTGCAAACATTTATTGTGCCCTTTTAATGGCTTAGGCAGTCACCCTTTTTCCCTGCTATTTGAGCAGAAATGGATAAAACTAGATTACAAAAACTTAAAAGTCAGAGATAAGTGGTTCTTCCTACAGGGCTGTTTCTAGGGGAGGGCAAGTAGGGGAATTGCCCTGAGAGCCAAGGTCATTGCTAGCGCTTATATCCCAGCTGTTCTGTTATATGAGGATGTGTCAGGGTCGCTGTTGGTAGCGTAGGCGATAAGACAGGCCTCATCCCCTCATATTTGACTCAGTCATGGTGGAAGGGAACTGTCTGCTACTAAGAAAGAGGCACAGCATGGCATATACCTACTTTGGGAAAGCAGCAGCACCACAGAATTTTTGAATATTTTTTCTTTCCCACACTGGGGCTTTTTTGCCTAGAAACTGCTCTGGCTTCCTATTTGTAAATAATGCCACATGATCACAGATCTGATAAACAAGATGGAGGGCCAACAAAAATGCACTGCTTAACCCAGACGCAGTTGTTTTCTTTGCTGGACCAGTGCCTGAACATCAACTACTTCAAGTACAGGTATTCCCATGGCACGCAAACGCATGGCAACAAGTTCCACCCATTGTGGCAAACTTATATATGGAAGAAGAGGTCCAATTTTCTCTAAACATATAAACTTGTTGGACTTCAAGTTTACATGGGAAGATGTGCATAATAACACAGTCTGGTAATCTGAAAACAGAAGTTTACAGGAAAGTTTACAGGAAACCTACTAACACAGACCAGTGCCTACAGTTTCCCACAATCCTTTGGAATACAAACTGAGGGTTATCAGAACACTGCATCACCAATCAGAAAAGATTACAATCCACACAAAGTCTAAGGAAAGGAAAATCAATTACCTCAAGGAAGCCTTTGAAACCTGTGGCTACCCAGACCAAGCCTTTATAAAGTCAGCGAAAACCAGAGGAAAAAAACAAAAAAAGTACCCTTGAATGTAATACTGGGAATGTATGGTCATCCCATATGTAGCAGGTTAGTCATAAAATCGAAGGTGTATATTTAACCAACATTACATGTCTGTCTGCTTTAACCCTTTCACTGCCAGCCTTTCTAGAGCCTTTGTCACCACTTGTTGCCAAGCTATTTTAAACTTTTTGCTCTATATATGTTTAACTGTGACTTTTGCAGGAATTTAAAGAAAACCATATTGCTTGTAAAAGCCATATTTATCCTGATTACAGTACCACATATGTATCGGCAGAAACCAGTTTCTGCCAATGAGAGACCCCAAACTGAAAAGAGGCCTTTTCTGAGATTTTCAAATAAAATGCAACTAGCTGCACCTTGCAGTTAATTTGCAATAGCTATCAAGGTCCAAACTCCCACCGTTTTTTGTTTAATTTCTAGTGGTTACACACTTATAAATAAAAAACAGCAAAACCATCGTAGGGCTCCGAGGCCAAGCCCCTGGACCTTAAGGCTACTAGCCCACATAGCCCACTGAGTCACCAAGCTCTTTTGCACCCTTCTGGCCATTGGGGAGGCAGGTAATCAGGTAGGGGTTTTGAACTGCCCTTTCAACTGGTATAAGGGTCTCGGGAACCTCTTTACCTGTCAAACTGTCAGATCCTTTATATGATGGCTAATCACCTGCAATTGTTCTGGTTGTCTGTTTCCCTGTGTCTCCCCAGAATCTCTAGACATGCTGCATTCTGGCTATGCCTAGCTGTTCATTGTAGGCCAGTATTTCCCCAGGTAATTCAGAGAGATGATGTTAGACGACTGACTCTACCTTCTGTCTCTGATTGGTCAATAGCCACATAAAAACAGGCTGCTCTGGCCCTGCTCTGTGTTCAAGACAGCTTATCCATTACGTATCTTAACTACGTCCGACCACTTTCTGCCTGCCATCTGGACCGACCTCTGCCTGTTTGACCACGATTCTGCCTAACCCTCCGGAGACCTCAATATCTCTCACTGCTTAGCTCTGCTCAATCCCTGTGCTTTGATGCCTCAGCTGTGTGCCTACATCAAGGGTGATGGCCAGTCATTTAATGCCATTTTGCATTTTAGATACTTAAGTTGACTGGTTTAAAAGAGATGTGAAAGAAGCCATTTATGTAAAGATGAAGCCAAGAGTGAATTGAGGTTGGGGGCACTTATTGTCAATGCGGTGTTAACACCAGAGGCATCTACTTACAGTGCATTAGTTGTGCTAATGAAATCAAAACCTCAAGTCACTCTGAATTTAGAAGACAGTTTGATAAATACCGTCTCCAAGAAAATAAAACCACAAAACTGAATTATGCCCCTACTATCACAAGGTGCTGGGATAAAATCCTGCCTTAGAAACAGTCTGTCTGGAGTGTCTACATTCTTTCCATGTATTTTCTATAGAAATGTTTCCTCCCACAACCCAGAAAGGTAATGCTAGGCCTGATTTACTAACTGTACCAATGCAGGCAGAGAGGAAGGTACAGGGTGCAGCCCTCAATTAAAAGTCCTCTTTCCGAGAGATAAGAATGACCAATATGGATAGCAGCACATCATTTGTCTTTGGAGCTGAACTGTAGAACACGCAGCCAGACACAATATTTTAGTACAGGATTTGTTTCCAGCTTGCCTCGAGCAGCTTCCAAATCTCATATTTATTGAAAAATGACCATCAGGCTTGGCTTGTACATCATACCTATCTTGGTACTGGAGAGCATGCTGGATGTAGCCTAATGTAATCAATAGAAACTGCTCTCTGTTCTGACTCACCAAGTACGCTCGCCCTTTATTTTCTGTTTGCCGAAAAACAAAAGGTTGATATGTTTTGCATTCCACACATCTGCTCGGCTATATCAGATGCTTGCGAAAAACATTTCCATCTTAGCAGCCGTTAGTAAGCCTGATGCTTCTGAGCCCATTCCCAGCCTGGCAGACATAACCATTCCATCTTGCATCTGCCATTGTTCTTCAAATATGTACCCTGGCACCGTGTTATTTAACTTGTTGCGAGCCTGCTCATTTTCTCCCCTTCCTGAATCCATTTTATTTACACCCTAATAACACACCAAGGAAGCCTCTGGATAGGATCTGTAAACTGAAGGGATGCCAGTGATATTTGCACAAGTTGTTAGAATAGCTAGCATCAGCTGAGAGGCTGCTTTAAAGCAATGCTCTCTCCAGGTATTAAAAAGAAAAAATCGCCAAACATTGTTTTTTCAGTCAGCTGATTTAAAGAAAAAAACTCTTACATCTAATTTTTAATTGGCTGTTAATCCTGCCTCCAATATACAAAGCTATTTTAGCAAGTTTTTACTTTTTTGAATAGGAATGAGATAATGCAGCCACTGAAATGATAAAACTCACCGACCAGTCAGCACACTGCTGTTGACAATGGAATGTGTTGTTTAATAGCCAGGAGATTTTATTTCCAAAATATATACAAAAGGTGTTCATTAAGTTACATACCTGAATACGAACACAACATCCTCTGGGAAAATTGAACTTTTTTCTTTTCAGTTTATTCCCCCTTGACTTCAAGGCACTTATTCTACTTCATCTACATTGATTGGATGCCCTCAAAATAGAAACAGACTTATTGCTGCGAAAAGAACCCTGTTACCACCTCTTTGAAAGTATTATCATCACAAAATTGTTGTCTGTGCAGACATTTCTTTAGGTTACAAAAGAGAAGGCAATCACTGGGAGCTAGTTCTGAATGCTAGGGTGAATGGTAAAACTGCCTCCAGTTGCAAAGCCCAATTTTATGTTTTGTACAGTAAATTTTTGCTGCTGTGCATAGCAGGCAAACAAAATTGTAACCAAGAATATGCTAGATACAGACGTAGCAATTTACAGATTAATTTTCAAGCAAAATTACCATTGTGCATATGCTTTACTTTTTGGTGTTTGGCAACTCTTCTTTTGACAGTACCTATGCATGTTGGGTATCGTTCTGTTCGGGGGATGTTGCTTTTTCAGATTAACTTGTCTTCTCTTGTTTGCAAACATTTTTTTTAGGAAAATGTGGCTTTGATCCTGATTTTTATCCTTTTTTAGGGAAGCTCTGTGTAACCAAAGAATACATTGAGGGAGAATTTCCAGAAAACTGTGGCAACATCAACAAGCCTGGTACACCTAGAAAGCTTGAAGTGTGTATTTCCAGATAATATATTGTTTGTGGGGGGTATTTCAAATGTAAAGGGTTGTTTTTATTAAACTGCAAGGTGCACATAGCGCTTAGCATAGCTGTATTTGATCTAAAAATCTCTTAAAGTGCTGTTTCAGTTTGAGGAAGTCTCCTGGGCAGGAAAGGGTGTCTATCAATACATATGTGGTACCGTTGTAACTGGGAGAAATTGGGATTTCACACGCAATAAAATTTTATTGACAAACTACATTAAAAAAAAAAACTACAAATTGTAAAAAATAGATTTTTGTAATTTTTTTGCACATATTTCACCCCAAAATATTAAAAAAACACTTGAAAAAGGACAAACAAGACATTTCATGTTAAAGACTCTGCTGAAAAAAACAATATATAATTTTCCTGGGAAATCCATGGAAATCCCTTCAAAAATCACAATTGAACAAGGGGAGCGCAAAATAGTGCAAAATGGTCTGGCAACAAAGGGTGACAAAAACTCCAGGTAGGCTGGCGGTTAAAGGATTGTTATATGCTTAAATAAAAACAGCCAAAGTCACCTTACCCCCCGATATCTGTTTCAGCACAGTCACAGCCCCTCATATGGTGACATGCATCTGCCCTTATTTCTTTGGTTAAAGATGCCCTTTCCCTGCTAACTCTAGTGAAAAGGGAAGAAACTCCCTTGCTTATTGAAGGGAAGGTCACCTACCCTGACAGACCACATAAAGTGCTGCTTGATCAGACTGCTTGGTCTGGGTACGTTGGAACTGTCAGAGAAGTACACCTTGGTGAATAATGCAGAAGAACGTCACTATTTGAGTTGGTGGAACTGCACTGAATATCTTTGCAGGTTTTATAACTAACTTAAATGTAATATAAAGTACCACTCTGCCAAACTGTAGAAAGTAAACAGTCATTACAGCAGTGAAGTCCAGGCACCTGTAGTTTTCATTTGATCCAACTATCATTTGGGGATGACACTGAAGAAACTTGTAGTCAAACAATAAACCACACAAACGATAAACCTGCAATACACCACACAAACCAATCGAATAACCATGACAATAAACTACATTCAATTCTCTATTATACAAAATAAGCATATAGAAGCCACTTAACATTAAATGCAACAACATAAAGGGCATACATTTAGTCAATGCCCTTGATTCAGTCAATGTTTCTTAAAATATCCCCATATAAGGCCTATTTCATTATATATTTCATTATACAGGAAGCGGGGATCCCACAACACCCAAGGGTAAACCCCAGAAAAGTGGCACCACTACAAATGGCCAGGATTACATAAAGTTTTATTATTACATATATTTACAATTAAGTGAATTAAGACAATTTAAAATCTATTAAAACATATAACACATTGAAAGAGGGGGGAGGGAAGGACATGGCAACGCTGCTCTCATCTGTAAACCATTCTGACACTATATTAATAAGTTCTATCTATGCCTGAGGTCTGTGATTATTAATTTTACAGTGCCCTTTATAGTAAATAACATGCAAAAGTAAAAGTGCTAATGCATCACTAAACAAGATTAACCCACCGCCTATATACTTATTGAGCCCTAAGTGTAAACTAACCTACAATAATACCATGTGCAATGAACTAAAGTGAAACGTGCATGAATTTCAATGAGGACCAACCAGGCAGAGATTGATCAAACAACAGGCATAAAAAACAAAATCATCTCACATATCCAGAGCAGGCTCTCAGCACGGTCCCCCCCACACTCACACATCACCGCCGACGCGTTCCGTGACGTCAACGCGTCACTTCTTCAGGGCATGTGAGTTGTTGGGGACTGTGTCCCCTTATTTCCCTTTTGGGGTCCCTCCCCCCACCCCCTCCCGCTTCCTGGCCATGGCTGCTCGCCGCAGCCTCCTTGTCCCTCTCTTCTCCCCCTCCCCTCTCTGACTTTTTCGGTGGGGGGGGGGGTGGTAGCGGCGAGGAGTAATATCTGTGGTGTTTTGCCATTTTTGTGTGTTTTTTGGTGTTTTTAGCTGCTACACCTCTTTGTACTACGCTCCACAGCTGTGGGCACTATAACCTGTGATTTTGCTTTGTCATGGCGCCGGTCGGGTCACGTGAGCGCCATTTTCGCGCTCTTCGGGGGGCGGGGCCGCTTGGTGAAGCGTATCGCGTCGTCTCCCTGCGGCCCGCCCCTCGAGGTACCTCTGCCGGCGCCATTTTGAGAGAGCTGCATGTCTGGATTTCTCCCTTCCTGGCTGCGACGCTGCTTCCTCCGGTGTGTTGCCTATCCTGCGGTCTGGGCCTGAGTGACCCAACGGTGTCTTTGGTCCTAGAGTCCCCCTTGGGGTTTTTTTTTATTCAGAGTACATATGCTGCGGGATACTTATATGTTTCTTTACTTATGTCTTTCAGGCGGGATACCATTGGGTTGTGGCATATCCCGGCTTCACTCCTTCCCTCCCCTCATCCCCCTTCACTATTTCTGGGGGTATCACATGGGAGGGCATCCCATGGCGGCCTTTGTATAGCCTTTGCCCACTGCTGGCCTATTGTGCCTCTATTAATCACCATATGGAGGCTTCTGGGGATAGCGGACTTGGGTGTCCTTCGGGGCAAGCCCGGCTGTGTTCCATGTGTGGGGTGTCCCCTGTTAGTAACAGTGTCACGGTGTGCGTGCCGTGCGCTGAGAGTGTCCTTGCGCTCCAAGCTAGTTTGCTTGCTTCACTTCCCAGCTCTGCGCCTCCCTTGGCTTCACCTACTCCCCCACACCTGCAATTGGGTCACAATGAGGGGGACACTAGCAGGGAGTCTAGCTCTGATTTGGCTATGCGAGTGGCCAAACTTGAGAAACAACTAGCCAAGTCTGCACCTAGGAAGACTTCTGGTAAGAAGCGGCACCTGGATCCCGGATCCTCCCCTCTTCCTGAAATGTATGTGGGGATTGATGAATTTGGTGAATGTCACCCCCTTGAGATGGGGGAGCTTTCCCAAGATTCTGACTCCTCTGGGAGCAAGCAGGAGGGTTGCGATTGTGACCCTGGTTCTGCGTCCAGAGAGGATTCATGGTACCCTGAGGACACTGATAATCTGCTGTCACATATTTTTGAAATTTTGCACATTGCTGCTCCCGAGGTTGCTAAGAGAAAACAAGGGGAGCTTTTTCGCCCTGGTAAACAGCGTCTAGAGTTCCCTGAGCAGGAACACTTCACCTCCCTTGTGCTTAAGGAATGGGAACACCCCAACAGACTGCCTGCTGTGCCCAAGGGGCTGGATAAAAGGTATCCCCTTCCTTCTGATCGTGTCAAAAGGTGGTCCTTTCCTCCTGAAGTGGACGCTCCTGTGCTAGGTTTGTCCAATACTTCAGTCGTGCCTTCTCCTGACACTACCACGCTGAGGGACAGTGAGGACTGACGCATGGATCAGCTGGCTTGCCATGCCTTTACCTGTGTGGGGACTAGTTTGCGCCCGGCCTGTGCTGCTGCCATCACTGCTATTGCCCTTAAGAGGCTTCTCAAGCGTCTACAGGATGGTGCTACTGCTGGTAGCGGGGGTGGAGGAACATAGGACCCTATTACTTTGCACTGATTTTGTGGTCTTTATACTTACCGCTATGGATGATGTTGTGCAGCTGTGCGGTAGGGCCTCTGCCCTTTTGGTGGCTATGTGCCGTTCTGTCTGGCAATGGCCAGCTGACGCTGTAGCCAAGAAAGCTCTCACTGGTCTCCCCTTTGTGGGGCTGCTGCTGCGGCTTTTTGGGGAGTGTCTTGATGCTTTAGCTAAGGATGGCAGGCTGCCTCAGTGTAGGAGGCAGTCTCGGCCTTTTAGGGGGTCTTCCATCCCCCTCTCTTCTTTTCTTACTCCCAGAGGAGCTCGCGGCTCCCTCTTATCTAGTGGCCGCAGAGATTCTTGGGACCGTGGCAGATCCCGTGGTTCGTCCCGTTTTTTCCTGGAATACCAAGACCAAACCCTCTCCCAAGCCCCCTCAGGCATGAAGGGGCGCCCTCACCCATCTGGGTGGGGGGATGGCCTTGGCTTTTTACTCATATCTGGAGACTTCACGTCTCAATCCGGTGGATTCAGGAGCTTGTATCCTTTGTTGCCTGGCCGCCCCCAGAAGTAATTGATCCTGGATGTCATTTAAATCCCATCTCTTATTAAGAGATGTTTCTTCTGGCTCCTTGACTATTAGAGTCAGGAGTCTTTTCATGGTCCCCCAACAGGAAGACATTTCAGGCATATTCTGGCCCTGAAGGGCCTCAACAAGTTGTTTGATTCATAAAGTTTTTCTGCTTTAAGCCACTAGCCTGCTGTCAGTACCCTTCATCTGGACGCTTTCAGGTCCTCTGTGGACATCATGGCGGCTTATTTTCTGGTGCCTATTTTTTTGGGGGTTGTCAGAAATTCTGTGGTTAGCGCTTGAAACTTAGCATTCCAATTTATGGCCCTTTAGGGGCACCAGATGGTTCACCATGACAATGGCAAGGGTGATGGCTCTGTTAAGGATCCAAGGCATCCTCACCGTTCCTGACCTGCACGTCAGTCTGATTGTGGCCAAGTCCCTTTCTCGGGTTGCGCAAGTCACTCAGCTGGCTGTCTTCTTTTTAGAATCCATCGGCTGGGTAATCTGCCATTCCTAGTTTTATCTGTTTCTGTCCTGGATGCTGTCTTTTCTGAGTATCTCCCAGGTCAGGGTGTTCCTTCCTCAGTAATAGGGGAATGTTTTTTTCAGTTGCAGGCTTAGGCTCTGTTATAGTGTCCTAACCCCTACACTGTCAAGGGATGCAGTTAGTGGGTCTGTTGGTGTCCTGCTTCAGGTAATCCTCTTTGCTCTTTTCCCATGAGTCCTCTTGTCAAGTTTGGAATCGGGACCCTGCGGCCTTGGAATCGGATTTTGATCTGTTTTCTTTGGCTAGATGGTCCTTCTGGTAGAGACTGAACTCCTGGTACCTCTAGGGGTTAGATCCTCTCTGCCCCCATGTTGGGGGATGGTCTCTGCAGATGCCAGTCTGCCGTTTGGGGGAGACTTCTGAAAAATCCCTGTGGTTCCAGGGACGGTGGAGCTCACTGGAGGCCCAGGTTCCCATCAACTTCCTGAAACTGAGGACGATCAGGTTGCTTCTTCTTCCTGTCCGCTCACCGTCAGGGTTAGACTGTTCTGTCCGCTCAGACGTCCAGTAGGCTGTTGCCTATTTCATTCTTTAGGGAGTTACTTGGGGCAAGTTAGCCTTCAAGGGATTCTCCCTGATTCTCTCTTGGGTGGAACAGAATGTTCCCTGCATCTCAGCAGTCTACATTACAGGGGCGGACAACTGGGAGGGGGTCTTCCTGAGATAGGGGGCTGCCTCAGCTGGGGATATGGTCCCGCAACTAATGGGAGCTTCTATTCCTGTTTCATCGCTGGGGTCATCCGGTCATGGAACGGTGGTGTCCCGCCATAATCATATATCTTCAGAATTTGTCTCTGGTTCAGGATCCTATGGTCTTCACTTGGATACCTTGGCATTCCCTTGGACGGAGTTTGGGTTCTCTATGAGTTCCCTCTGTTCCTCTCCTGAGCATGGTTATGATCTCCATAACCCAAGAGCGGGTACCTGCCACCCTGGAGGCCTTTTTGGCTGTTGAGAGCTTCCATCTTATGGTCTAGCAGTTGCTTGATTCTGTTGTTGATACCAGGATTGGGGCCAGGAGGAAGTCCTTGTCCCTTGCCTATTACAGGGTCTGCCATGCTTTCATTGACTGGTAGAACCTCAAGTCTCTTTCCTGTAGGCTGTTTATTCTATTCCCAGGATTCCGGAATTCTTGCAACTTATTTGAATTTGGACCTTCGTCTTAAGTACACTCTAGGGCCATGTTTGTAGCTCTGGAAAAGTTTTTCCAACAGGCCCTTGCCATTATTTGCTGGTGCATGGGTTCTTTTCCAGGGTGTTTTTTCACGTATGTGCCCCCAGGTAGCCTTGCTATCTGTTTAGGATCTGAATCTGGGGCTACTGGTTATGCAAGGGCCTCCGTTTGAGTCTATCCTTGAGGCCGCCTTGCCCCTTTGTTTACTCCTAGAGTAGCCCCCCTTTTTTGTATGACTATCGCCTCTGTAAGGCGAGTTCTGATTTAGCAGTGTTTTTTTCATCAAAAATACTTATTTTGAGTGTCTTTAGAGTTAGACGCTGTTAGACTAAGGCCAGATTTCGGCCTATGGTTGGGTATGCCTTTCATCTTATTCAGGGCATTGTCTTGCCTTCATTGTGTTCCAATCTAGCTACTTCCATGGAGCGGACTCTGCATTCTATGGATGTGGTCTGGGCTCTGATGTTCTTTTTGGTGCTATGGAGACTTTTTGGGAAGTCTAATTTTCTGTTTGTTTCACTTTGAGAATGGGAATGGTTTGCCTCCTGCTGGATCCACTGTCGGTAAGTGGATACGTCAGGTAATGGTTCAAACCTATTCTGCTAAGGGGTAGACTCCTCTCTTTTGGGTGACTGCTCTTTCCATGTGTGCTATTGGACTCCCTTGGAGTTTTGTCAGCACCAAGATTCTTTGGAACAAGTTTGTAAGGCTGTTTTTTTGGGGTCTTCTGTTCATACTTTTTCTAAGTTTTTTACATGGTTGATATGTAGGCCTAAGCTGATGCTGCTTTTTAACATTTTAAATAAACGTTTGGACTGCTTTAAACACTATTTTCATTGTATTTGTACACAGTGCTAGATAATTTTATTAATTACATAATTAATTGTGGTTAAAGACAGAAGTGTTACATTCTCTGAGGACAAACAATGCCATAAAAATAATTCCCTCTGTGCTGATTGCCCCCAGGCACATGACCAAGTGCTTCTTACTGCCCTGGACAGATGGGATAGAAATGGACAGATGTGCCACAATAAGCACAAATCATAACATCTCTTTAGCTTAAAGGAATCAACACAGAAAACTTGGAGAAGGCAAGATCGGTTGCAATTAAAAGTTTTAAAGGCCAATGCTTTGTATATTTATTACTTGTGTAAAAACTTTGTATTACAAAAAATAAAGTGTTGATTATTCTTAGCTATTAACATGTGCTGAGTATATTCTAAGCATACAGCACGTCCTGCTCCATCTATAATACTTACACATGGGTAATCCTCCGCCAGAGGGCGCTGTTCACTGCAGACATGCAAAAACAGGCTCCTCCCGGCCCTTCATATACCGAGGGACCTCCCACAAATCCCCAGATTTCTCTGCAGTGCTGAACTGCGAAGACATGAAGTATCACGCTCTCACAGGCGAGCGGGGCTTTACAGCCCGAGACCCTGCGGGACTATTTCCACCCGTCCTCTTTGAGAAGACTATGCCTCCCAGCCTGGGCTGCGTTGGTCGGGTGAAGGTAGGCAGCACCTTGGGTGCTTAACGGAGCCATGCTCCACCGCAATCCCCCACCATAGGGTAGGCGGTCAAGGCTAATGGTGAGCCTCTAGTGGATGCCCCTCCCTCTCTATTGCCCCGTGCCCTGAGTAGTGGTGGACCCGGTTTGCAGGGTCGCCACCCTCCCGTTTTCCCCAACTAGTTAGGGGGAAAAGAAAGGGGTGTGTGTGTGTGTGTGACGTTCCCAGTGTACTGTTAGTCATGCTTAAAGCCTTTATTTCTGCCTCTATTGTCATCCGGGTGTCAGAGCCGCGCTGCTTGCTCTTTATTCTGTTTGGCTGCCGCCGTTTTTCACTACTACATAGTTCGCTGCGTCGCTAGATGCCGTGGCACCTTTTCGTTACAATATCCTTGTGATTTCATCCTTGCCTTTTTATTTTTTACCTCAGAGCTTTGCGCTCTTCGGGGTGGGCGGGGACTTGTCTTGGTGCACTCTACGTCACGGCCGAGCATTGAGCCCGCCCTTCGAGGTTCGCTGGGCGCCATTTTGACGATCTTCGCACGCGTGGCGGCTGTTCCCCTCCTCCCTTGGTCTGTAAGTGCCCTCGCGGGCGATTTCTCATTATATGTTCTTCCAGCTGCGCATGGCCCTGACACCCTCTTTCAACTTATGTTTTTCAGACGCCGAGTCTCAGGCGGCCAATCCCGGCCCTTTATATCATATACATATATATATATATATATATATATATATATGTATATATATATTGTAAGGGGTTAGGTAGCGGGTTAGTCGTCTCCTGGGTAGACGGGCACACTTTCAGCAAGCACAAAGTCCACAGAACAAGGAAGAATCATTTAACTGACCTCAGACAGTTTTATTGCCAGATTGTGGTATAAAGTAAAACAGAACTAAACAAAAGAAATCCTATGCCTGTCCGGCTCTAACTAAACATTAGGTGCTCCTGACTAACCCAGTGCCGGCCTAGTACCGGGCACCACAACATATCAGATCATGACATACCACTGGCAATGCTCCCTCAGGCTCATAGCAGATGTCCTGCTCCCAGGATGAGAGAGACAGAGTGTGTGTGAACTCCCTCCTTCTATCAGGCAAGCACACCTTGGACTAATCAGACAGCCCAAGACCCGGACTGTCCGGGTGGAGTGGGGCCCACCCTCTCTTCCCCACTCCAGCAACACAGGCCCTGTACATGGGTTTTTTCTCAAACCCTAAACTAGAGATCCTAGATCCCTAGTTTCTAAATTCCTGGTTGCTTTTAGCTGACAGATACAAGAAATCTTGGGCAGATATACACACCCTCTATGACTTGTCCAGACACTCTGTCACAATATATATATATATATATATATATATATATATATATATATATATATATATATATATATTTTTATACATACATAGTTATTAGCGGGCCTTCCTACAAATCTCCCACATTAATCAGCGGGTCATTGGGGCATCCAGGGTTGCCTAGTGCACAAATCCCTACGGGCATACTGTGCCTAGATAATCACCATATGGAGGCATCTCAGGATTGTGTGACCGGGGTCCCTCTGGGACAAGACTGGCTGTGTATAGCGTGTGGTCTCCCCCATGCTGATGCTGACGGGGCACGGGTGTGCGCACCCTGTGCCGAGCAAACGCTGGCCCTGCGAGCAGCACCTGTGGCTGCACCTCGCTCCTATTCTCCCTCCTCCCCTGGCCTAAATCTCACTCCTGTTGAGTCATGTTCCAGCGGGGCGTTACAACCTGACCTGGCTTCTAGACGACCTACGCTTGACCAGATTGTTACGAGGTTGACCGAATGCTTGGGTCCTGGCAGGAAGCGGCCCTTGACGCCCCCGGCTTCGGCCTTTGCTATGGGTTCGGAGGAGCTCTCTTCTCCGTTTGATAGTGCTCCATCTGACGATGGAGATCTGTTCTCTGATCCGGGTTCCTCTGATAAAGAGGAGTCACGATGATTCTGACCAAGATGACTGGGGCCATTTTGACATTGAGGGTATGTTGCTTAGGATTTTTAAGGCCCTGGCTATTTCGCTCCCTGGCGCGGTCCCCAAGCCGAGAGGGGAGAGCTTCCATACGGCGACTGCGCGTTTGGAATTTCTCGAGCAGGCTCACTTCCACGCTCTGTTTCTCAAGGAGTGGGAATGCCCCACTAAACTTCCAGGGATCCCAGAGGATTGGGATAGGAAATACCCTTTTGATTGCTGGTCATCGTCTCCCGTGGTGGACGCACCGATCATCGGGGTTCCTAACCCCCCCCTTCTTCACAGCCCCGGCCTACAGCACCCTTCGGGATGTCGAGGACCGGCGCATTGATAGGCTGGCTTCGCACGCCTTTGCTTGGGCAGGAACGGCGCTGCGTCCTGCCTGTGCCGTGGCCATCACTGCAGTGGCCGCTAGAACCCTCATAAGACAGATGCTCGAGCATCACCCTGAGGATTTACCCTGGGAGGTGTTTAATGAACTCTCCAGTTGTGATATTTTCGTTAAATTTATCCTTTTAGCTCTGGATGACACCATCAGAATGTGTGCGAGGACCTCTGCCCCAGTGGTGGCTATACGTCGACTGCTCTGGCTGCGACAGTGGGGGGCTGACGATGCTGCTAAAAGGACTCTGACTGAGCTTCCCTTTAGAGGGCAACGCCTGTTTGGGGCCCGTCTGGATATATTTAAAAAAGAGGACAATTCGCCCCATCAAGGGCGGCTGTCTCGGTCCCCTCGGAGCAGGGATACCCCTCCCCCTCCATATCATAGTGTTAAACAAGAACCTCTCCTGGTACAGACTCCTGCCCCAGGAGAGGCAGACAACGTCAGGGGCCTTCTGGTCGGGCTAAGCCCGACTTCTTCTCAAAAACCCCCCAAGCATGATGGGACGCCCTCACCCGCCTGGGTGAGGGGATAGCCACAGCACCTTGCTCCTATCAGGAGGCACCATGCTTCGTTCTGATGGATTCAGGAGGTAGTCCCTCTGGTTGCGGGACGGTGTTTGCTGGATGGTTCTTCCCCCGAGTGGGTCAGGGTACTTCCGGTCCCTGTCTTTCTTCAGGTATTGTACAGGCCTTCCTTGGCCTGCTAGGTCTGGGCTCTTTGACAGGATGCCCTTCACAGATAGAGCCAGTTTGTTCCACCTTCTCCTGGAGGATGAGGCGGTGCACATCCTATCCCTCCATGGGTTTAGCGGTTATACCCACAAGCGTTGCCGCTTGGCGTCTCTGAGTTGGGCCTTCGGCGCTCTGTAAATCAGTGGGCCTCTGGCTGTCCGGGGAATGCTATGATGCTTATTTTGGCTCACATGTGTCTTCAGGACACTGCGGCTCTTACAGGTGGGTGTTGGTGATCAACACCGCTGATTGTGGCCGTGTTATTAGGCCTCTCCCCCGCTCCCTGTGCTCGCTACGGCTTGGATGGGAGTGCTGTCTCGAATGAGACCAAGGGGCAGCCGCATAAGGACCTACTAGGTGGTCCTTACCTACAATGGGGAGTTATTGGGATGGGTGTTCAGTCACCTTAGTTCCTATCTTGTCCCATTCTCCAGTATATCCTCTCCTAGAATTACATTTGGATTCGGCTCCGGCTAGTTCTCCTTGGCGGTAGGGGACCTTTTGGGACAAATTCTCTGTCCCTCTTTGCTGATATATTTCTTTCACCAGGCAGGATTGCAGCTGGTGGGTTCGTTGGTGGCGTATCAGATGCTGTCCCTTATATACCGAGCCCTTGGGCTCTTCTGCACACTAGGTTAGTGATCCCATATGGGGTTCCAGCACCCCTGGAGCTAGGTCTGCGCTCATTCCCCTGGGTATGGCGGTTCCTCTTGAGCCAATTATACTCAAGGGCCCTGTCAGGGGGCCCCCCCTTCTTTGCTTGCATCTTCCGGTGATGGGTCGCCTTGGGGACCCAGTCTCGCAGGTTGGCGGGGGGGGGGGGGGGAATTCCTCCAATACCCCCCCGTGGTTCCTAGGTAGGGTCCCTTAGAGGGTCCATCTTACCTACTGGTTTGTTAAAACATGAGCCTTCTGTTGACTTTATATGGCTGGACTTCTCCTATTTTAGGACCTGTCTATTTGGGGAATCCTGGCCTGTTGGAAGACAACGGCCTGTTTTATTACTGGTCTGGAGCTTGAAGCAGGATGATCCCTCTGGAGGGTTCCTGTTCCTGATCTGGGCGGGGGTCTACGCCCCCTGCTCCTCAATGGTTTTCGCTCCAATGGATGTTTCTCAGTGGTAGGTTGTGCTATCCTGGTGTCACTCTGAGAGCCAACTAGGGTGGCTCTGTTGGGTCTCGCTTATTCCACAGGGGCTCCGCCCTTGTGTTTACTGTTCCAGAATATTCTGACTCTGGTCATGGGGGTTTAGTAAAATTATGCATGGATTTTCTATCTTATATGCCTACTCTTCATTCACCCTACTATGTGGGGTTCTGCGCACGGTTGTGCCAATTAAGAGACCCATGAGTTTGTTGACCCCCGGGTGACCTAGTGAACTGTGGTTCGCAGATGCTTCTGCTAAGGTCAGCTGACCTGTTCGCTCTCTCAGGAGTGTGGTTCCGCCCTTGTCAGGACCCTTCTTTGTCGTCCCAATCTACAGACTCTAGTCTGGGGCTTGACAGCTGATTCATTCACCCCTTGGAGACGGGCTTATCTTCTGGGTGACTTGGTATATGGGGGGCTAGGAGCAAGCTTCCTTGGCTTCCTCTTCCTCCGTCTATTGTGGGTTATTGTGTACCCATATTGATTGGCATGAGTCTTGGTCTCTTCCCTGTTGGACGTCTCGGTTCCCAGGGTTCTAGAGTCATTACAGCATAGGTTGGGGTTGGCTCCCCATCTCGGTACTCTGAAGATTCTGTCCTGTCTGTCTTCCTGTGGAAGTCTGGTTCAGTCTTCCTTGCGAGGAGCTCTCTGATGGTTTTCTCAAGGGCATCTCCCAAGTAGTTCTGTGGTTCCTGTTGGGATCCATTTTCTTTCTGTTTGCCCTGCGGATTGTTCCCTTGGGACTTATGCTGGATGCTGTCTGAGCTGTCTTGTAGTCCAAGTCGCTTCTCTGGGGGCTCTTGCTTCAGTCAGACGTGTGCCTGAGAAGGTGGATCTGATTACTTAGCCTTGGCTCGATATATATATATATATATATATATATAAAAATATGTTTATAGGCACACCATGACGTGGTGGTATTCCGTCTTACGCCGGACCTCTTTGTCCAAGTGGTGTTTTATGATCATTGTTTAGGTCCTTTTAGTCTAACTAAGGACCATTATTCTTTATAATGCT
The DNA here is from genome assembly GCA_027917425.1 of Gastrophryne carolinensis. Lineage (NCBI taxonomy): Eukaryota > Metazoa > Chordata > Amphibia > Anura > Microhylidae > Gastrophryne > Gastrophryne carolinensis. The sequence continues at coordinate 465,980,287 of CM051236.1, forward strand.
GAAGTAAAGCATTTACATTCCCTCAACAGGTGTTGCAATTTTTCCTGGCGGTTTCTTGTCCCTTAGGGGGACTGATGCCCTTGGGGTCTGTGGGCGCCTCCTTATGTATGCGCCTGATATCGCTTGCTTCCAGGGCCACTGCGCCCTTTGGATTGATCTTACTTGGATGCCTTCCTGGTCCTGAGTAAAGGTTTCGGCTTCTTGCTAATGAAGGGGACAGTATTCCCGCCTGTCGGACGGGAGACCAGTTCTCATTCCCCTTGGGGTGAGTTCTAAGTTTCCATGAGGCTTCTGTTGCCTGTGGGCTGGTTGGCCGTTACTCTGGCCTATTCCTTTAAGGGGGAAGAATCCCCCTTTCTCATTTTACTCCGTTATATTGGTGTTTGGGTACCTTTGGCCCTTCAGCACCAGGCTTTTCTGTTGAATAAGTTACTAGACTGTTGCTTGTCTCTGTTCATACCTTTCAAAGGTTTTGTTATGAGATTGACGTTAGAGCCTCTGCTCAGGTCGTACCTGTTTGCAAAGTTTTGCAGGTGACAGCGCCTTTACTGTCTGCTGTGCCTTGTTTTTTGGGGATCCCACCCTACTTTATGGACACTGCTATTGGATGTCCCATGTGTAAGTATTATAGATGGAGCAGGACGTGCTGTATGCTTAGAATAATACAATTCTGTGAAATACTCACCTGTAGAATTGGTATTATACGCATACAGCACGTCCTGCTCCACCCCACCCTGGTTTTACATTTTCTGGATCCCCTGAATGGTGATTGTTATCATTGTTATTATTCCACTTAGGTGGTTGGTTTCTCCCTGCTTCTTTTTTCTCACTGCTTTTCAATGCTGGGGATTTGTGGGAGGTCCCTCGGTATATGAAGGGCCGGGAGGAGCCCGTTTTTGCATGTCTGCAGTGAACAGCGCCCTCTGGCGGAGGATTACCCATGTGTAAGTATTATAGATGGAGCAGGACGTGATGTATGCGTATAATACCAATTCTACAGGTGAGTATTTCACAGAATTGTATTTTTTGTATAATGTGCAAGCTTAGTGCTAACCGATTACTTGCGGGAAAAGAGTACTCAAGACAGCTAGAGGAAGTAGTCCACCAGCATCAGTTAAATTTAAATGTGCATACGCAATAATCTAAAATGGTGTTCACAAATTTTAAATGCCATAAAGATGAATTAAAGTGGACCAAAACCCACATATTCTTAGTATACAGTACGTCCTGCTCCAGATATAGTACTTACACTTGGGTTATCCTCCGCCAGATGGCGCTGCACTGCAGAGACATGCAAAACAGGCTCCTCCCGGACCCTCAACTACCCAGGGACCTCCCACAAATCCCCTAGATTTCTCCGCAGTGCCGACTGCGAAGACATGGAGTATCACTCTCTCGCAGGTGAGTGGGGCTATCATAGCCTGCGACCCTGTTGGACTATTCCCACCCGTCCTCGTTGTGATGTGCCTCCCAGCCTGGGCTGCGCTGGTCAGGTTAAGGTAGGCAGCACCGTGCGTGCTTATGGAGCCATGCTCCACCGCAGTCCCCCACCAAAGGGTAGGCGGTTTAGGCTGATGGTGAGCCTCTAGGGGATGCCCCTCCCGCATTATTGCCCCGTGTAGCGGTGGGCCCTATACAAAGGGTCGCCATCTTCCCTCGTCCCCCCCGTAGCTCGGGGGGAAAGAAAGGGGGGTGTGTGTGTGGCGGTCTCAGTGTACTGCGATTACATGCTTATGGCCTTAGTATTGCCCTTGACTTGTAACTTGGTGTCAGAGCCGCACTGTTTGCCTTTTTATTATGTATCTGTCGCCACCGCCTGCGTCTGTTTCCTTTATTGGATGTGCTGCGCCGGGCGGCGGCGTCGCCCCAGATGCTGCGGTGTCTCCATTGGCAAATCACTTTCTAAGTGTGTCATACACTTCGCTTCTCTTGTCAAGATTGACTACTGTCTAGAGCTTGGCGCTCTTCGGGGGGGCGGGGATCTGGTTTGGCGTGCTCCGCGTCATGGCCCGCTCTGGCCTGCCCTTCGAGGTTCGCTTGGCGCCATTTTGATGCTATTCGCGCGCGTGGTAACGGCCCCCCTCCTCCCTTGGTCTGTAAGTGCCCTCGCGGGCGATTTTTATGATTCTTTATCACTGCGCATGGCTCTGACACCCTTTATTGCCATTATGTCTTTCAGACTGGTGAACACCATTGGCTTCTCCCGGCCCGGTGTAATTTATAGCGGGCCTTGTAAAATTCTCCCACCTTCCTAGCAGGTCTTTGGGGCATCCAGGGCTGCCTATAACGTAAATCCCTGCTGGCATATTGTGCCTAGATAATCACCATATGGAGGCATCTCAGAAGTATGTGACCGGGGTCACTCTGGGACAAGACCGGCTGTGTATAGCTTGTGGACAACCCCATGCTGATGCTGACAGGGCACGGGTCTGCGCACCATGTGCCGAGCAAGTACTGGCCCTGCAATCAGGCTTGCCAGTGGCTGCACCTCGTTTCAATACACCTATTTCCCCATGCTTAAATCTCACTCCTGCTGAGTCGCATACAAGTGGGGATTTGCAGCCTGCTGTGTCTTCCAGACTGCCTATGGCTGATCAGATTATTGCGAAGTTGTCAGAGCGCATGGGCCCTGGTAAGAAGCGGCCCTTGACGCCTCCTGTTTCGTTTTTTTCCTATGGGAACTGAGGAGTTCACTACTCCGCGTGCCTATTCCCCTTCTGATGAAGGAGAGCTCTTCTCTGACTCGGGCTCGTCTGATGAGAGGCCGAGGAGTCATGACGATTCTGGCCCTGAATACTGGGGCCAGTGTGACACTGACGATTTGTTGATTAAAGTCTTTAAGGTTCTGTCTATCTCTCTCCCTGGTGAGGCTCCCAAGCCGAGAGGGGAGAGTTTCCATACAGCGACAGCGCGCTTGGAATTTCTAGAGCAGGCTCACTTCCATGCTCTTGTACTCAAGGAATGGGAATGCCCCAGTAAACTTCCAGGGGTCCCAGGGGATTGGGATAGGAAATACCCTTTTCCCCCTGAGGTGGTTAATTGTTGGTCATCACCCCCCGTGGTGGATGCACCGATCATAGGGGTTCCTAACCCCCCCTTTATCACAGCCCCTGCTTATAGTACCCTTCGGGATGCTGAGGACCGGCGCATTGATAGGCTGGCCTCCCACGCCTTTTCTTGTGCAGGAACGGCGCTGTGCCCGGTCTGTGCCGCGGCCATCACTGCAGTGGCTGCTAGAACCCTCATCAGAAAGATGCTTGAGTATCACCCTGAGGATCTCCCCTGGGAGGTGTTTAATGCACTCTCCAGTTGTGATGTATTTGTAAAATTTATCCTTTTAGTGCTGGATGACACCATTAGCGAGGACTTCTGCCCTTGTGGTGATTATACGTCGCTTGGTCTGGCTGCGACAGTGGGGTGCTGACGATGCTGCTAAAAGGACTCTGACTGGGCTTCCCTTTAGAGGGCAACGCCTGTTTGGGGCCCGTCTGGACCTGTTTGGTAAAAAGGGCAAATCACCCCAACGCAGGCGGCCGTCTCGGGTGCCCTTCCTGGGGGCTCGTGCAGGCTCCTGCCCCAGGAGTGGCAGACAATGTCCTGGCCCCTCCGGCGGGGCTAAGCCCAAATCTTCCACCAAACCCCCTCAAGCATGATGGTGCGCCCTCAACCGTCTGGGTGAGGGGATGGCTGCAGCACCTTGCTCTTGTCAGGAGGCATCACGCCTCATTCTGGTGGTTTCAGGAGGTAGTGTCCTACAGGATACAGGATAGAGTTTGCTGCGCGGCCTCCCCCAAGATTATCAGGGTACTCCTGGTCCCTGTCTCTTTTCAGGTGTTGGTGCAGGCCAGGTATGGCCTGTGGGGTCTGGGGGTCACTTGCAGATTGCCCCTAACAGGCAGAGGCCGCTACACCAACCTTTTCCACAGTCCCCCGAAAGGATGGGTCAGTCTGGCCCATTCTGGATTCACAAGTTTGCGGAAATTCTCCAGTTATAGGCAGTTTCTGCATGGATACTCTTTTTTCTCATCTACTCTTCTTGCCGTCTGTGGAGCTCTAAGATGCTTCTGTTCACTTCCCTGTGTCTTCTGAACACCGAGGTTCTTCCGGTTCGTATTGGAAGTACAACACTGCTAAGTTGTGACCTTGTTATCTGGCCTCTCTTCAGCTCGCAGAGTGCCCACCAAGGTGCTGATGGGGGCGATATCTCTATGAGACTTAGGGGCATCCGCGCTATGACCTACCTGGATGTCCTTTTTCACTTCCCAGTCTCTACGTCAGGCTAAGTTGGTCTCTTGGCTGGTTGTGTCCACTGGGAATCTTTTGGATGGGTGTTCAATCACCCCATGTCCTCGTTGTCCCCTGGATTGATAACCTCATTCCTAGGAATGAATCTGGATTCGGTTCAGGCGAGAATCTTCCTTCCTTAGCAATAAAGTGGACAATTTGGTATGCATGAGCTCAGTCCCTCATTGCTGTCTCCGTCCCTTTACCAGGCAGGGATGTGGCTGGTGGCCCGTTGGTGGCTTGCTTGGAAGTGGTCCCTTATGCTCAGTTTCCCCTGGGCCCTTCTGCAACTTATATGGATAGTACAGGACAGGGATCCAGCATCCCTGGAGCAGGGTCTGTGTGCCTTCCCCCCTGGTAAGGAGGTCCCTCTTTGAGTGGATGAACTCAGGGAACCTGTCTGGGGACAGTTCCCTTCTTGCCCCTTCCTGGAGCCAGTCACCATGGATGCCAATCCTTCAGGTTGAAGGGGGGGTTTTCTTCTGAAACTCCCTGCGGTTCTTGGGGAGGTGGGGCCCTTAGAAGGTTCATACACCTATTGATGTTTGAAACAGTGAGCGTTCAGGTTGGTTCCTTTTCGCATGACTACTCCTCTTCAGGGCCTGACCGTTCAGGGGCGCTCGGTCTGTCTGGCGACAGTGGCCTACATTAATCATCTGAGAAGGTCCTGGAACAGGATGGTCCTCCAGGAAGTGTCTATGATCCTATTCTGGGTGGAGGACAATGTTCCCTGTATATCAGTGGTATTCGCTCCGGTGGGAGTCCCTCGGCGACAGGATGTGCTAATCCCTGTGTCACTATTGGGTCCAACCAGTTGTGGATCCTTTTGTGTCCCGTCACTATCACAAGCTCTTGGCCTTGTTTCCCTGTTCCAGGATCCTCTGGCCGTGGTCATGATGCCTTGGTAATGTCATGGCTGGACATTCTGTTCTTTATGCCTTTTCTCCATTCCCCTGCTAGGCAGGTTTCTGAGCTAGTTTGCTCTGGAACTGGGGACCAGTGATTCTAGTGGCCCCCGGGTGGCCTAGTAGAGTGTGGTTCGCAGACGTGGTATTGAGGGCAGTTGATCTGTATGTTCTGCCTGGAGTGCCAGCTCTGCTCACTCAGGGCCCCCTTTACGTCACCCCAAGCTACAGACTCTGGCCTAGTCGGCCTGACTGCTGAAGCATCCATCTTGATGGAGACGGGCTTGCCTGTCTCGGTGATTGAGACTATGGGAAGACTAGGAGCAAGCTTCTTCTTCTTCTTCCGTCTATTATAGGGTACGGTGTATCCATATTGATTGGTGTGAGTCTAGGTCTCTTCCCTGCCGGGCTTTCTCTGATCCCAGGGTTCTAGAGTTATTACATCATGAGTTGGAGTTGCTTCTCCATCTCAGTAATCTGAGGGGTCAGGTTCTGCCCTGTCGGCCTTCCTTAGAAGTCTTTGGATCGTTTTTCCTTGGTTAAGACTGTCTTTAGGGGGTTACTTGTGTGCGTCTCCCCTGGAATTCTATGGTCCCTGCTGGGATTGAATTTGATTCTGTCTGCCTTGTGGGGCGTTCCCTTGGGACCTATTCAGGATGCTACCTGACTGTTGCTTACCCTCGAGGTTGTCCCTCTGGTGGCTGTTACTTCGGTCAGACGTTGTCTGAGCGGGTGGCTCCATCTATCTAGCCCCCATTCTTTAGATACTCCAGGATATGGTGGTGTTCCGCTTTAAGCCGGACTTTTTTGCCCATGGTGGTGTCTTATGTCATTGATTGGGATATTGTTCTTCCTTCCGTGCATTATTCCTAGCAACGCTGAGGAAAGGGTTCTGCATTCCTTGAATAGGTGTGGAAATTTTTTTCCTTGGTAGTCACTGGGTCCTTTAGGAGACCTGATGCTCCTTGGGCCTATGGCCACTCCATCTTGATTGTGCCCGATCTCGCTTAATCTCGGGGGGTTAGATGGCTTTGCCTGGCCTTTACTCGGATGGGATGGTTCCTTCTGGTCCATGGAAAGGTTCTTTGGCTTCTGCCAAGTCTACTGTTCCTTTCGCTTTATTTCTTATTCCTTGTGGTGCCTCTTGGGCTTTTCAGCACCAGGCTTCTGTTGAATAAGTTTGCTAGGCCGCTACTTGGTCTTCTTTTCATACCTTTTCAAAGCTTTACAAGGTTGATGTTAGGGCCTCAGCTCATGCTGTCTTGGCCGCAAGGTTATGCAGGTGACAGTGGTTTTAACTGTCTGCTGTTGCCTTTTTTGTTGGGGATCCCACCCTTCTTTAATGGACACTGCTATTGGATGTCCCAAGTTTGAGTACTATATCTGGAGCAGGACGTACTGTATACTAAGAATAATACAATTCTGTGAAATGCTCACCTGTAGAATTGATATTATTTGTATACAGTACGTCCTGCTCCACCCACCCTGGTTTTGGTATTATTCTGGATCCCCTGTATGGTGATTGTTATCATTTTCATATTTACCAGTTGGTGGTTAAATTCTCCCGGCTTTTTGTTCACTGCTTTTCAATGCTGGGGATTTGTGGGAGGTCCCTGGGTATTTGAGGGGCCGGGAGGAGCCTGTTTTGCATGTCTTTGCAGTGCAGCGCCATCTGGCGGAGGATAACCCAAGTGTAAGTACTATATCTGGAGCAGGACATACAGCATACAAATAATATAAATTCTACAGGTGAGCATTTCACAGAATTGTATTTTTTAACTAGCATCCCCTGAAATGCTCCCCCCCCCCCCCCCCCCCCCCCCCGAATAGCAAATTTTGCCTATTTTTACTGCTCCTGCTTTACCCTAATCCCAGATAATGGTGCCTGTTTGACCTGTAAAGCTCCACCTCCTCCATTTGTTGCCACTGCTGTGTGTGGCAATGATGTCATTGCCACACGTATGCAATGACTTATCACCTGCAATCTTACAGAGAGGAACAGAAAAAAAAAGTGTTCCAGGGCGATTTGATAAGGGAAAATACCCATTTCTAGTTTTACACCCTAAGAAGAGAGTATCATCAGGGACTTTAGGGTTGATTCAGAGCCCCTTTCTCATCATTTTTATGGAGGTCTTGCTACCAAACGAAAAATCATGCAAAAATGAAAACATTTTACACTAAAGTTCTCGCAGAAAAAAGGCTTGGCTGAATCAGACGAGGGGAAAAATGAACGAGAATGGAAATATTCACGCGAAAAAAAGGTGAGAAAGGGGCTCTGAATCAACCTATTTGATCATAAGTATTTCACAAGTTCAGTGGGTTTTGGTCTGCTTTAAGGGACTAAAGGTATAATTAATCAGGTAGTTCCATGGCCAACCTGCTGGTGGCACTGTGAGGTCTGCTAATTCTGGTTGTCATTCCAATGGCCACCAATGGGCAATGGCAGGAAAAAGGAATGGCAGGTACAATCATGATGCCTTATGTGCTCAGACATACCATCTTATATTCAATTTGAGAAGGATCTAGGGGTACTGGTAGATCACAGACTAAATAACAGCATGCAATGCCAAGCAGCTGCTTCCAAGGCCCCCAAGATACTATCATGCATTAAAAGAGGCCTGGAATCACGGGATAGAGATGTAATTTTGCCTCTTTACAAGGCACTGGTGCGCCCTCACCTGGAATATGCCGCCCAGTTCTGGGCGCCCATTCATAGAAAGGGCGCCCTGACTCTGGAAAGGGTGCAGAGGAGAGCCACCAAACTAATAAAGGGAATGAAAGATCTTAGTTATGAGGAAAGATTACGAGAATTAAATCTGTTTAGTTTTGAGAGGAGGCGATTGAGGGGGGACATGATTAACTTGTATAAATATATAAATGGACCATACAAAAAATATGGGGGAACACTGTTTCATGTAAAATCCTCTCTAAGGACAAGGGGGCACTGCCTTCGATTGGAAAAAAAGAAATTTAGTCTCCGGAGGCGACAATCGTTTTTTACCATAAGAACTATAAATCTGTGAAATAGCCTACCACAGAAGCTTGTTACAGCATCAACCGCTGACAGCTTCAAAAAAGGATTAGATGCTTATTTAGAAGAAAATAACATTAACAGTTACTATTAGCGGTTATCAGTAAAAAAATAAAAACAAAAAATAAAAAGCTTCCTGTCCATCCATCGATCTGTCCATCTCACCTTCTTTCTGGCCATTCATCTATCTTTCCTTTCATACATCTGTCTCCAACTCTCCTTCCATCCATCTGTCAATCTGTCTATCTCTTCTTCTGTCTGACCATCCATCCATTCCTCCTTCCTTCCGTCAACCCTTCAACAAATATTTAGCATGACCCCCATAGAGGGTCATGCTAATTATTTGGTGAAACCAGTGTGTCTTGCAGTGTGCATTGCGGTGTGGATTGCAACCTATATCACGGTGAGCTTTTTAATGTTTAGAAACAAGAAAGTGCAAAAAATTTTTTGTTAATTTCCCCCCCCAAAAAGTATCTAGACCTGTAATGGGACATTTTTATAGGTAAGGTACATCAGTTTTCCTATGAGATACGGTTATTTTATTTTAAGTTTGGAAACAACGGTACCCTATAGGCTATGCAGAAAATGTGCAGAATACTTTAGCATAGCCCATAGGATGCTGTTATTTCCAAACTTTCCAAAAAATATTCCTACCTTATTGGATATATAATGTACCTTCCCTGTAAAAATGCCCCATCACAGGTACAGGTGAGTATTTTGGGAAAAAGTAGGACAAATGTACTCTTTTGCACTTTTTTGTGTATTAACATGAAAAAGCTCAATTGGAAACAGGTTGCAATCCACACCACAATGCCCACTGCAAGTCACACGGCTTCATCAAAAAATTAGCATAACTATAGACCCATAGATAAGGAAAACTCTCCATTGTGTACATTGATATAGTCAAACTAATATATGTGCTCACATACTAGGGTTGATTCAGCATCGTAAGTATTTTTTTACCCACTTTTTTCCAAGTAAATACTTTTTCTCGTGAGTTTTTTTCCTCTCTTTAACTTACAGCTAAATATGGTGATAAATAGCACCAAAAAAAAGATCATGAGAAAAATAATACTCATGGTGCTTAATCCACCCTTCTGTGTCATCATTTGCTTATGGCTGGAGCAGGAAAAAGTGCTGTGAGTACATGATGCCCCTGGTTATGTGCTCAGAGATACGATCTTATATTCAAGATAAAGGGCCTGATTTATCAAGCACTTCTGGCAGACAATGCCATTTCATTGTTATTAGAGTAGTGCAAAATATGATGTATACATTTTTTAGCATGTTGCTGCACTGCTAATGTTTTAGTAAATGTGCCTTTTGTAGTGCAGCAACATGCACTAGTGTCAAAAAAATATTTTATTATATTTTTTACTAAAATTTGCACCAATGTGGCACTGTCTGGCAGAAGTGTTTGATAAATGAGGCCCAAAATATCTAGTAGAGTAGTCAAACATATTGCGCCACATACATATAACATTCAAAGAAAGATATATAATAATAATTATATAATTATGACAAAACCTACATTAAGGAAATCGGGTGACCGCTATAATACTTTAGCCAATGTTTCAAGGACACTGGCCCCTTCCTCAAGTTAGCGGTCTACTTATGACAACCATTTGGTCCCTATGAACTTTCTGTAAATCTAGTTTTCAAAATTAGAGTGACAGATAGTAAAGTGATTGTAAATCTGCCCAGACCCATCCAAAATTAAAATAAAAAAAATCAGAGGAGTTTTGAAAGTGTATGTTTTGGTGTGCCAAAATAATGTTCTCAGGGTGCTGAGCTGCTCTAGTATTAGTCCTTTTTATTTTTTTATATGTTAGCAAATGTGTGTTTTGTGGAAGCAGTCGTTTCTATCTGCAATCTGTTGCTATTGGCCACTGTACATCAAGATTTACAAGAAGAAAGTAGTGCGTCCTGGCCACACATAACCGCTTCCCTGTGTGAACTGAAGTTTAAATCTGAGTGAGCTTTATTACTTGAACATACAAAGATAATTTCTAAAACATTTCTGTTCTAATATTTCCCCAAAAATACTATTTTGTAGGTGAGGCCCATCATTTTCCAATGGGGTTCCGATTTTTTTTTTTTTTAAAAACATGGGCTATGCATAGCCCACAGGGTGCCATTTTTGGTAAATTATGTACCTCATCTGAAAAAGCCTCATGGCAGGGGTAGGTGATTTGTTGGAGAATGAACTTTTTTTCACTGAATTTTTTGGTGTTCAAGTTAACAAGCTCACTTAGATGTTGACTTAAGTTCTCACCCAAAAGCCCACCTAAAGGTAAACTTGGTTCCCCAGATCTTTAGCATGACCCCAATTGTGTGAACTCCAGCACCTCAGCAGTGGCCATAGCAACAGTGTTCTCTGTGTACAAGGCTCACTTCTCTCTTCTTGCCAAGAGCAACAAATCACAATGTAGTGAAAAAAATAATAAAAAAAGAGATACCAGCACACTGAGGACAACCTTTTGGAAAAAGAAATCCTTTAAAAAATTCATAAAAATTGGACTTTACCTTAATTTACCTCAATAATAACAAAAAAATGTTAATATACTGTTTTTAGAGGGTTCTATACAGGCGGTGTTAGATTGGAGCAACTTCAGTCCACCAGAGGAAATCCTTATTGGGGCCCACTCCTCAATTAAAACACACTGAGATTGTTGCATTATATATTTCATGTTTAGTAATCAAAATAAAATGTAACTACTATACTGAATACATTGCACACTTAAAAAACAGTCCAGGCAAACCCTGTGTTAGTCTTCAACTGGCATTATGGTAGACCTGGGTCAGTGCCTGTCGCCCACAGAAAGATACTCTTGTGCTCCTGTGGGCCAATTCAACACTGAAAACAGGGATATCTGCATGATGTGCATGAGTTGCATGAAACAGTCTTCTTCTTAATTTGTTTTTTCTTTAAATGAATGTGTCTCCGCACCAGCATAATGATGCATTGTGTTTGTGCTGATCAATTTAACAGTTATTTACACATTTTTACGCTTATTTTGTTTTGCTACAGTTGTCAGTTGTAATCTGTGTTATCTCTAATTACGGAAAGGCAGAGTATGCCAAAAAAAGTGATTTGGCAGATTTTACTGAATGTAGAAGAATGACAACTCAAAAAGACCAACAGGGTCCATTGTGTTTATGTTTAACTTCAAGCTATAGCATATTTAAAATGGAAACAATACAGGGGTTACCTCCTACACCCCAAAAAAGAAAGCCCACAGGGTCTAACAATTGCACTCACTCAATTTTAGGTATCAAAACAAGAATCTTTTATTATCATCATATTAAAACTTATTTAAAAACAAAATTCATGCACTGTGCACACTCCAGAGATGGCGGCGCCCCCCGCGACAGGCCTACGTGTTTCGAGACCTGATGGTCTCTTTCTCAAGGCAGAAAGAGCGGCCGTTCGTGGAAGCGGTCGGTGGGGTATGTATAAAAGGAGGACATTGGTCCCCCTGACCCTTTATCTGCCTTGAGAAAGAGACCATCAGGTCTCGAAACGCGTAGGCCTGTGGCAGGGGGTGCCACCATCTCTGGAGTGTGCACAGTGAGACTTGTCTAGTTACTTACATGTCTTATGTCTGCTTTTACCCCGTTTGATTCCTGCATTGGGGCTTAATAATATGCTTTGCACATGTTGGACTTGAAATGGATGCACTTTTTTAGCACTTTGCACTTTATGGAATAATTTTGTTAGTTGTATAAGAAAATAGTAATAATAATAAATGACTGTTCACAGTATGAATATATGCACTTGTGAGATAGACAGATCCCCCTATAGACAATAGACTCTTATGGCATGAATTTTGTTTTTAAATAAGTTTTAATATGATGATAATAAAAGATTCTTGTTTTGAAACCTAAAATTGAGTGAGTGCAATTGTTAGCCCCTGTGGGCTTTCTTTTTGGGGGTGTAGGAGGTAACCCCTGTATTGTTTGCATTTGAGGGCAGTGCACCACAGATAGCATTATTGGAGTTGGTGCCGCTTATTTCCCTTTTCCCTTGTCCTTAACCCAAGAATCATATATAATATTTAACATGGACCTACACCCAGGAAAAGGGAAATATCCCCCCTATCTAAACACACCACCTATTGCCTGCTGCAGTTTGGGATATTTTGCTGCTGTTTGCAGTGGCGTAATGTGATGGAGCCCTGGTGCGAACAATTTATGGGGCCCTGTAATGGCTCAAGCAATAAACTTTTTTTTGTCTTTCATCTCAATTGCATGCAGCTAAACAGCTAAATGCTGAAACAGTAGAGCTGAAGGCGGCTTTATTTCTCTAAATGATGCCAAATGAGAACAAATATGATAAATAAAGTGGAGGGGCAGCAATGATGGGGTCCTCTGACTTCATGGGCCCTGGTGCAGTTACACCCCCTATAGTTACACCCCTGACTGTTGGTACATTTAAACGCACTTGCTGTTGAAGTGTGTGCTTCTGGTCCCATGTTTGATAGGGACTGAACAATGGACTGAACAATGGGATAAAACAGTAAGGCTAAGTACGTATATTAAAAATACATACAATAGTAATTATAAGTAGTGCATAAAATGCATAAATACTTCTTATCACCTATTGGAGACGTTTTTGTTTACTTATGGAGCAAGGCTTGGGTAAAGTATATTTTAGATATTAAGTGTGCACTCTATTCAGTATTGTTTAACTGACCATTTTGGGGTCCTCCAAGTGGGACAGTTTAAACCAGTTTGTGAATGATGGACATGGTGAGTGTGGTTTAGAGCTGTGGCTTATTTGCAGGCTTTTGAGGAACAAATATCCTAAGCAATCTATGTTACACCCAGTCACATGCTTCAGGGATCTTCAGTCCATAAAAATTGTTGATGATTGAGGCAATGCATTCCATTTACCTCCATTCAGTCAGAGCAGTTGTTAATTGACCAGGTGTTCTGCATTCGGTGGGACCGTCTGCCCTATAATATCAGCAAAGTGGAGCATTTAGGTGTCCCCTTGACTTTTGGGGTGTGGGATAGTCCAACCGAAAGGAAAGAATAAAAGTAAATGTCTTTAGGAGCTCCCACTAAATACAATCACTTTCAAAGAGAAGGAATCTAGGATGGGGTGCATGGTGGAGCTGCCGCTCCAGTATAAAGTACAAAATGAAATGGAAAACAAGTTCAGCACCCAGTACATGAGGAATGAAGATAATGTGGTAAAAATTAAAACATAGCTGTTACTGGCATGGTTAAAAAAGATTCTCCATATTCTCCAGGTAGAGAAGATGTCCTGTTCCCCAGATCTGGCAGAAACGCGTTTGGGGGGATATTTAGCTTTAGGAAGAGCATTGGGTGTCCTTCATATGTAGGTACACAGCTGGCCAGAGTTGGTCCTTCTGTGCTGGGGCGTCCTTTGGCCCGGCCCTGCTCACTGCACTTCATACACAATTTTGTTTTGTATGTGTTTCGTGTGGGTCTTTTACGTGAATGAGCTGCTGCAGGATTAAAGCACACAGGGATGTGATGTTTATGTAAAGATATTCAATCAACACATCTCTTCCCTTCTGTTTATGACTATCAGAGGATATGGATTGGAGTTACCTCAATGCTGCCAGATTTCTGTACAACTAACTCTAAATTTAAAAAGCCAGTCAGATAGAATAGCCAGCAAAATGTCTTCAAGAAAATAACATAGCAAGTCCAGTTGCCTTGACTTATTCCTACATATATAGTATAAGATCTTTACATCTTGTAACAGTGGCCACAACAGTGATACCTGATTTCTATTTATGGCAACCAGTAAGAAATTGGAGCTAAATAATCTCAATTAGAACAAATACTTTTGAAATTCAGCTTAACCACCTGGATGAGCTGCAAGTGTGGATCATGGGCAGCTGGAGTTTGCGCTATATAATCTGCCCCAACATGTGCAGATCAGGAAGAGATGTGGGTTCTTCCCATAGACACTGTGAAGTGGGCTGAGGGCCAGGATGCAGTGTTTGATATGTGGAGCATGCTGCATCACTTACCTGACCTCCCATCATCCCACACTGTACCACATTTCTTTCATGTTTTGCAGTCATGCTGTCATGTGAAACTGTGCCACACAGAAGACCCGGGTCAGACGGTAGCTAAGAAGTGGAGCACAGCTGGAGTCTGGCTTGATGAGTGTACCAGCAAGCCTGAGAGGGAGGGTCTTCAAGCACACTCTTATTATTATCATTAACATTACAGAGGATCCGCTGTTGCCATGATAATGAGACAATCCCTGCAGTTCCACAACTAAAGTCTGCTGAAGTATTCTCCCAGTAAGAGGTAGGAGGGTTTGGACACAATCCCCTCGATTCAAAGAGCAAAAGTTAATTGATTTCGGATCGAGAATCGTAAGTTTGGGTGGGTGTTAGTCATTTTTTCCTGTTTTTTTGGCCATTTCCGACTCGCACGAGCCTACGTACGAATGCGTATATGCTCGGAAGTTCGTTCCTAAATTTTAGGATCAAAACGTAAAACTTAGGATAATCGGATGTGTTTCGGTGTTATTCAGAGAACAGTTTTCAAACCTCTAAATACGTTTTAAAAGAAAGCCACTGCCGACACCTTTTAGCAGTCGGATTGCTGTTCTTGAACAGGTTTTTTGGCTATGTGGAGGAGTCTGCGCGTCTTGAGCTCCAATGAACTGCATGTATCAGCATGGCCGAGGCCATAAATTGTATGGCAATGCATACCTGATTCATGTATGCCTTATAAAAGCATTTTAATGTGGACCTTAATTAGTCCTTTGCATGTAAACCTTTATTTTGCAATATATTTGCGTTAATTAAAGAAACTTATGTCCTTTGTTATTTATTTTTAAATTGATGTACTAGAATAATATTTTTAGATTGCATTTATTGGTGTAGTTGTTTACCTTTGCTTTGTTTAATTATTTAAGCACATCTTTGGTCAGATGCATCACACTTACTGAGGAGAGGAGAGCGGGATAAAGTGCAGGATGTGGGTTACTGCTGTATTTTGCACAGACACAGCAGAGCTGGGGGCACGGAAAGGTCAGAAATCAAAGAATGCAGAGCAACACAGTCACAAGGCCCTTTCTGTTTGCAGGCTGCCCGATAATACCTGACCCGCCATCTTGGCTGTTTCTAGACTCATAACATGCAGAAGTTGCTGGGTGTTTTTTTATATTTGAGAGCAATCTGTATGGAGAGGGTGTGGGTAACCACACACAAAATTTTAAGTTGTACCATTTGAAGCCAAAATATTAAAATTAAATCCACAAGTAAAAAATGCAAGTTAACTAAAAATTAAACAAAGTAAGATTTACTTATGCAAATGCATTCATTAATGGTTGGTTACTACAAAATGAATGAAATAAAGAAACATAAAAGACCAAATATTTAGAATGCACTTTAATGAGGTAAGTTTGTAGTGCGCAGCCACAAGATCAGAAGGATTTACGTCCAGACAAAAAAGGAAAAAGGGCAAAACCAATGTTGCAACCTGAGAAATGAAACGGAAAATTCAGGATGGAAACTGACATAGGTCTGATTCCCGAACTGCCATATGAACGGACGTACATTTTAGGATAGAAACGTATTTGCTTATAGAATCACTCGCAAGTTCATACGAACGCACGAGCGTACGGGAAAAATAGGATGATCGGCACCAAAATCCAAGCTGTAACATGTTTCTTTGAATCGACCCTATTATGTCTCCCAGGGTTTTGGTCTGCTTTAAGGGGTTGAGCATTTCAGAAAGAACTTATGTTATTTACAAGACTCTGTATCTGCAATAAAAGAGACATTTTTGGGAGGGTTGCATCCATTTTATTGTGACAAAAGAAGGGTTAAAGAAAAAATTAGGCATTAGTAGGCAACAGCTAAAAACTGTTATGGTCAAATATAAGCCTACATTTAGCCACAATGATCGCAAACAATTACATTTACAAATTGTTTTGAACAGCTCAGCAGCAAATACATGGAGCTGGAAGCTTTCTCCTATTCTTAGCTTGTAAGTGTCTAATGGGGAAGGCTGTCTGAGAATGTTAGGGTGAGCCAATGCTCATGCATGTTAGGAGATTAGTGGGACAATATTATGTGGGGGGGCCTTAAAAAGCTTATATGGCTGACCCTCCTACTCCAAGAAGCTTGTCAGCATGCAGTCAGACCGTGCACACTGTGTTTATGCATTTATTTTTCTATTTAGCTGTCAAAATAGCTAATTATTGGTCAGTCACTATAGAGGCAGCTATATAGACGGGGAGTCCAATTTATGAAGTATGACAGTCAGTGGCATTTCGAGTGGCGGTAACAGCGCTAACCCGTTTGCGACTGCAAGTGTGGAATGGTGCTGACAACGTTTTTAGCACCGCTTGGTGCTGTACCTTGTAAGCACTGAATGATGAATGGATGTTACCTAGCACTAGTCTACGCACATGAAAAAAATAAGCAGCCCCTGTTTGTTCCACCACTTCAACTGGCATATCAATTGGCATATTGGTGCTGAAGTTGACAGTAGCTTATGATTGCCACTAACGGGCACCGCACGCCATAAGATGTGTGAAAGCACTGCTAGGGACACAGAGAGGCATGTATATTCCATTCTAGGATACATTTGAACATCCAAACTCCATCACTCATTGTGTTTTAGAACCACTGCACAACCAAAGGACGCCAAGGGTGTCTGAAACATTGGGTGTAACACAACATCTATAATGTGGGAAGAAGAAGATCCGGTATGAGTGCCTAATTAAAGTGGAGCAGCTTGGGAAAGAGCACCAGACTAGACGTACTAAATGGCGCTGGTGATAAATTAGAATGGCAGTCATGTTGCCGCACACTAATTTGTGCTTCTTAAATCAAGCATTGAGTGATGGAGAGAGAAATTATTGACGCTGATTGGCATTGAGTGGCACCAGTTCTTCAAAAATAAGGCCCTAATTATAACTAACCTGGGAGATGCACGTGAGCCGAGCAGTTGGATTAGACAAATCTTAAAGGAGCCACAGCACACAACCCTGTTAACCAGCAATCAATTGTATAATCTGTCTCTAAAATCTAGTTAGGTGCAGTCCTAACTCTAACCTATGAGAGCCTCTTTGGGACATACAATGCAGTAGTTAAACAGGGGAACAGCTTGTCTGAGGTTGTCCTATACCTTGATAGCAGAACATGGGGAGGAAAGGTTGAAAGCCTCCCCGATACAGCTAAAGATCAGATGATATATCAGACTATCACTTATGCTAGCATTGTTCTCTGTTTGATCATACAATGTAATCTCTTTAATGGAACTCTCAATAAAAATGATAAATGATCAGTAGACTCTTCTAATTTGATTTGATTAATTAACCCCCTATTTCTTACAGAGATAATCAAATGGAAAGTGAGAAAAAAACGTTACATTTTTTAATCAGTGTTCGACCAATATTCAATACATTTTTTTTTCTTGGATCAAAGAAAATTTTTTTTTTCTCCAGTAGCAGTTTCTTTTCCATTGATCTTTTGTGTAGAACAGATTACACAAAAATCAATCAGGAATGTTGAAAAAAGTGATTGATCATTGCATCATTTTACATGTGTAGCACAGTGACGGTTTTCTCTTAATAATGTTGGGTGCACGTATTGATGTTTCTGTCATAATTTATCTAATTTGATCTTTTCAGCATTCAGCGATTCTTCAATTTCCAACCCCACGCATCCTGTTTGATTTAATTTGCACATACATAAAACATTGCATTGAATATTTTATTAAAAATTTGATGTACATAGAGAAATAGATGTACCATTGATGCAATAATTGTGTTCAACATGCCCTATCAATTTTTATTTTTATCTAAATCTAAAAAGTTAATGTTACCTCCATGTGATGGGTAGGTCTGGTATGGACAGTTAGTTGGACAGTAACAGTTGATGGGAACCAGAATTCTTTTTTAAGCTTTAGGTATCTGGATAAGAACCCAGCGAACCTCTCACTTCAGTTGGGAATGTAGCTGGTGTGTGTCTGTCCTTTCACGTCTCCAGAAGCTTCTGCACATGGCCTAGTATGTGCCTAGAAAGAAACATTGAGCAGGGTGGAGTTCACCTTGAAAACCTAGATATTGCTCAGGACGAGGCAACTGCCTTAGGAACCTGAGAAGGGAGCTAAGGGCCCAATCATCCAGAAAAAGTGTGCAGACTGTGTGAAGCCTATCCTCTAGCCAGAAAAGGGGAAAGTGCTGCTTGACTTCTCTGGCCTTACTGGAGTGGGAAACATGCTCCACCTTCGTGCATTGGAAACCATCTGTAAGATATTATGTTGCTGGAACAGTGATCAGGGAATTTGGTTGTACAAATAAAATGGGCCTACAGTCAAAATAGCAGCTTAGTAAATTGTTCCTCTAAATCAGCCCTGTCTCATGGAAATCAATGGCATCTCTATTTGAGATGACTTAAATTCAGGCAGACATTGTGGAATAGCATGCAGATGTTTTGCTGCTGAACTTAATGGGAGCGACCATCTTAACACACCTGACAGTCCCACAGTCACAATTGCTTAAAATCTCTGTGCAATCATCCCTTATCACTAGCCAGAAATAAAAGCCATCAGTCACCAGACTCACCATTTCTTAGAAAGCTCTTAGAAACATTGGGGTTGATTCAGAGCCAGGTGCGAAAACTAATTTCTTTTTTAGGAGAGAAAATTGCCATTCACTTACATTGTCTACCTTAGGACTGATGAAGACCTTAGAGCAAGGTGAATATTTACAGAAGCCAAGGAGTAATCCATAACACTGGTGTGCAGCAAATCATCAAATGCGTGGCAGCAATATGACTGCACTATGATTTGACTTTCTGCACAAGATTTTAATGACCGAATAAAAGTTTAGTTTTATTGAAGAGCCCTGGCACACCAATCCTTTGCAGGTGAAAATTTACAACCCGTAGGCAATGAAAGTGAATGGCAGTTTTCTCTTCTGAAATAGAAGTGAGTTTTCTCACCTGGCTCTGAATCAACCCCATTGTAACAACTTTTTCAATGCTCTGCACGTTGTCATAGAGTAACATAAGTTACATAATTAACATTCCTCTCTTCTCCCAGATTTTGATTCAGTGTGTGTGTGTGTGTGTGTGTGTGTGTGTGTGTGTGTGTGTCAAGAGAGGCATACAGAATATCTCAGTTTGGTGTGGGCTGCTTATAGAAAAAAACTCCTGCCTTGTGTGGAGAGACAGAATCACACAGGCACACTGTAGCTCATTTGGGAACATTATTTTCATCAATCTAGTTAGCTAGAAGAAGATTGTATCTCCTTACTGTGTGAAAGTAGATACAATCTCTCTCTAGCTGTATGGGCTGATCACCATTTAGCTCCCAGTGCACCTGCAGTGTGTCTTTGTGCTAGCAGAGGCTCTCAAGGGAGCAATTTATTAAACTTTGTTTTTTTTTTTACTGGAGCTCCTCTTTAAGTAGGTGAACCTTCTTAAGAGACTATCGTGTGCACTTGTATTTCTACCAGTGTTCCAAGAAGTAGGCTTTATTTTAGAGTAAGGTATTAGAAAAAATAAGGTGCAATTCAAAGGAGAGGGGGCTTTACATGTGTTTTAAATGCTTAAAAAAGTGCACATAAAATTTTAAAGTGGACCAAAACCCACATTTTTAGCTAGCATCCCATGAATTGCCCCCCCCCCAAAAAAAAATTTTTACTGCTCCTGCTTCATTCTGATCCCAAATAATGCCGCCTTGTTCTAGCTGTAAAGTTCCTCCTCCTATATTCATTGCCACTGTTGTGTGTGGCAATGATGTCATTGCCACACCTATGAGATGACTGATCGGCTGCCATCTTACAGAGAGGGTGAGCTAAATAACAGCATTCCAGGACTATTCGAAAAGCAAAAATATCTATTTCTAGTTCTACAGCCTAAGTAGGGAATATCGGCAGGGGTTTGGCCAAATTTATTTCACAGTTTCAGTGGGTTTTGGTCCTCTTTAACTTTCAGGCAGTAAAGAAGATCCACCGACTGTATTTATGTTGCACAACAAAAAATGTTTAAAAAAAATGATCTAATTAGATTATAGACTAGATGCAGCTATGCATGAATTTCTCTCTGTACCAAAATACCAACAAATATATATATAAAGGGAGCGCACACCATACAGCATATGTTGCAAAAAGATATTAAAGTATCATACATCCATACAGTTTTATACACAATTAAAAACAAAGCAGGTGGCCAGGGCAACATTCCAAAAGTGCCTTAGTACACAGTCATGAATGAAATAGTCAATTCACAGATACAATCCTTATTGTAAACATCCTAAGGAGATACATGTTAAATAGTCATAAAATACACTATTATGTATACAAGGCTTTCGAAGCAATATCTATCAACCAAACTGACCAAGTGATGTTAAGCAGCAGCGCAGTGTGGGGTCAAAAAGGTATCATTTCCATTAGTATGCATATATGTCTCCATCAACAAGGCAGCAACATGGCAGCAATACAATAAATGCTTTCAGTGTAACATGAAACAAGAAGTATATTACACAAGTGCACTGTGCAAAGCGGTGTCAGCACATACACAAGAATCAAGCATGTGTTGCAAAACCAAACCACCAAGAGCCAAAGCCAAAAAAAAGGAACAATGTTTTTATACCAGCACTAGGTAGTATTGAGGCGCTCACCCACATTTTGGGGAGCCCATCCCCTTTGTCAAGAATAACAAGAGTGTTAAGAAAAATCCTACAATTTGATAATAGAGGAGCATAAACACAAGATGCCAAGTTTGGTTATTTCTTTTAATGGGGAGAATTGCTCAACAACCTGTCCCCTGACCCGGCATGTACTGCAAGTAGATGATTTTACCCATTATGCAATGCTCTGGGCAAATGTTAAAGTAGTTATTGCCACTGTTTCTCAAAGGATAGCTCAGTAAACAAGCAGTAAGAGATGAGCAGCTCCCCCCCCTGTAAAACTTGAATAGCACATTAAAAGACTTTGGGGTTTATTCATGAAGCTCTAGCGCCAGGTAGTGCTTAGTAGCGTCAGGCAGCGTCTGCTGAACGCTGGGCGCTGTATACAATACCACATGTATGAAAGCAATTCAGTTGAGCGACTGGAACAGCACCATGTAGCGTACGATTCATCATTACAGGCGACTCAGCGTATAGCGCCAGCACTCTAGCTTCCAGAGCGACAGGTAAGACCTTCTGCTACCGTTCACTATCCCATATATTTCAATGGACGTTCCTTCTAATCCCTTTCCTGATTCCATTTTTAATATTTTTTTTCTCTCAAAAAATTATTAGATCTCTCCTGGCCTGGAATTATATAATATTGAAAATATTTCGATTTTTTTACAATTTTAAGCAGAATTGTTCTTACAGATCTGGCACTAAAGTGTTAATGTCACCGTGCTCCAACAATGTCATTCCATGTGTTTTCGCTTTGTTACTGTTGGAAATGTGTCCACAAAATCACTTTAATCACACAGCGTCTGCCACTCTATGCTACAGAGAACCAAATTTGAGTGCCGACAGGTTGTGAGTCTGATTTTTTGTTGAATATGGTGTGAGTCGCTGAAAGTCGGTCGCAATGAGCTGGACGCTACCTTTCACTCGCTGCAACCCTGTACTGGTGTTAGAATGCCCAACATACATCACACTCATCAATGCCGGCCAGGTTACTAGAGGGTCTGAGGAACTCTGTTACAGCGCCCGATAGCCGATCACAGAGTATACTAGCAGTTGTTCTTACCGCCTCTGTAC
Organism: Gastrophryne carolinensis; assembly: GCA_027917425.1. Lineage (NCBI taxonomy): Eukaryota > Metazoa > Chordata > Amphibia > Anura > Microhylidae > Gastrophryne > Gastrophryne carolinensis. The sequence goes on from CM051236.1 coordinate 466,002,226, forward strand.
AGACGCTCATCTGACGATAGCTGGTGCTACTAATGAATCAGCCTGCCAGTCACCCCTGGACAATATTTTACTATTAAAAGAAAACCACAAGCTTGGTAGGAATATTTTCCTTTGGGATGCATAAGTATGTAGAGTATATATCCTCTCAACTTTCAGCATGCGTGTATGTTTTTTATAGATAGTTTCATGACATGAGTAGCTTCATTAGAAGAAAGGAAGTCTATGCTTTACACACATTTTAAAATCACTGACCAATCAATCACATTTCCCAACACAGTTAAAATTGAATTAAAACACTTATTTTTCCAAATAACAGTTTCTTTTTTGGTAAAATATATTAAAAATGATCAGGAAATGTGGAAATATTGACTGGCTGTAAGCTTGCTTAGCGTGTGTTGTGCATTGTCCTAGCCTTTATTCAATTAAACCTCTTTAGCATATCTCACAAAAATAAGGGACATTTAATGCTTTATTTTAGAATAAGGTATGAGTTAAAATAAGGTGTGATTTTAAGAAGAAAGAACATTATACCATTCCACATAAAGAGCTCAGGAAAAAGTTAATGAAGTTTGGACTTTGAAGCTCTGGATAGGTCAGTGGATATACAGCTGGCTGAAGGATAGCTATTAGAGTGTTCTTGTTAATGGTGTGCAATATAAATATTTACAAGCGTTATAGCGTAAGACTGTCCTAGGTCCCATTCTTATTAATATTTTGTACAGAGCAATCTAGACATTAGAATGTATTTAAAGTGGTCCACTTTGAAACCCCCCAGAAAGCCCCCAAAAACTTACCTCACCGCCAACGGACAAGCGACGGAGAAGCTGAGGCCGCCGCCGCCTCTCGCGCGTCCCTCTTACAGGGAGCGCGCCCGCGTCGGCCGTTTGTGAATGGGTGCGCGCCCTGCTAGAGGGACGTGCGGCGCCCTGCGCATGCGCCATTGGATCGGCAGAAGGTAAGGTTTGTGGGCGTCTGGGGGGGTTTCAAACAGCGGGGCATCCCGATTTCGGATGCCCCGCGGGGAGGGAGCTGATCGGCCCGGGAATCTTATAGATTCCCGGGCCGATCAGCAGTGGGTGTTGGTCCACTTTAACACTAGATAGCAAAGATGTTTACCTTAAGTGATTGTACAGACTCGTTCAAACATACTCCCTTTGTGTAAGGCTACATATGTTCTCATTTTGTTTTCCTTTGCAGCAAAAAAGCTATATTGCCAGAGTCATTTGAAATGAAAGTTATACCTAATTTTTTATTAATTGGCAAGGCTGAGCCTTACAAGTACACTGTGGCTGATGGTGTGGAGTGCCCAATTTTAGCCTATCACTAACAGAGGTGATGTCAACAGGGCTCAAGATTGTATTTGTGGCCTAAAAAAGGGGGGAGGTTCTGGAGGTGAAGGAAAAGGAAACTGCATCAAATAAGCTGTCAGGCAAATAATATTTAAGTTGCAGGTGCCAGTTTCAAATGCCGCTGCTGCTGCTGCCACCGCTCTGCCATGCTGACAGGAAGTGGATCGGGCAGAGATGAGTTAAAGCAGCACGCTTCTGCTACAAATTCTGCACATCTCCTTCTCCCCGCCACAGCCACCCCCAAAAGTTTGGGTCCCCATTTATTTCAATAGAGACATTTATTCAAAGTTAGGCCAAACCTGCTGAACCTGAACTTGGAGTGGTTCGCCCATCCCTACTGATGATACAAAAGTGTGTAATAAGTGGTGGTGGTGTCTGCAACATAGAAAATGCTTTACTGGACAAAGGGTAAAAACTGTGGAAACTGAAGTTTAAAGTGTTTTCCTAATCAAAAGTTAAAAAATAAATATCAGTAGCTTACCTTTCATTGAGTGGCTTGAGGATCGTGCTTCCTCCTCTGTCTCCATAGTTAGGAAAATCACTTCCTCATTCAGCTTTCTGTCTCCACCCTGCTGACCTGGTCCATCAATCAACCTTCAATGGACCAGGAACATAAACACCCCCCACTCCCTGCCCAGACGTCCTGATTGGCTGCCTCTCTCCGCAGCTCTGAAACCCCACTCTCCACTCACACTCATCGCAGTGTGCTTACATCACATCGCTGTTGCCACACCCACTGTTTCTCATTTTTTATATGAATCTCCAATGCTCTAATACTTTTAAAGATAACTTAGGAACTACAGGGTCTTTTTGAAAATGGATTGAAGTTTAGGGAATGTAGCCGAGACAATAAGACAACAATTGGGCTTGCCTTTAGTAGAATTTTAATGTCTCTAAAAGAAAAACCATGCACTTTGGGTAAAAGGAATCCCCTCTCAGAGTATTATATTGGCAGTACTGTGTTAGCTAGAACTTCAGAAGAGAAAGATTTAGAGATACTGATTACTGACAGCTTGAATGGAGGAAAGCAGGCAGGATGTTCAGGTGCATAGCTTGAGATATCACCAGTAGGAAGAGGGTGGTTTGAATTGAACAGATCTAAAGGCAGGCAAAAAATGGTGGACTAAATTAAACTTAAAACCTCAGGAGAGATTTACTTAACTTAATTTGTACAGTCTGGAGGAATGACAACATAGAAGAGGAATGACAACATAGAAGAGACATGACTAACACCTTTACATGCGTGGAAGGATTAAATAAGGTTCAGGGGGAAGGTGTTTTTAATATGAAATGTAATCACAGAATCAATGGAACAACATAAGAAAATCATATTTTACTGAAAAAGTAGTGGATGCATGGAACAAACTTCCAGCAGACTTCCAGCAGTAAGTTAATGTAGACATACCTGGGATAAGCATACATCTATCCTAAGATAAAGCGAACATACACACATAAGGGCAGACTAGATGGACAATACAGTCAACCTTCTATGTTTCTATTACAGGAGTTTATAAATTCCCGAATGTGCACATATGTTGGTTATTAATACCTAAAACATCCACTCCATTGTAGTAAAAAGATCTAACTGCAATATTTATGCTTTAAAAGCAAATGAAAAATGTCTCCCTTTAATCTAGTGAAAATCGTAGGTTCAAATCTCAGATATAAAGCAAGTTTACTAAATCAAGGTCCTTATCCCAAAATTAGATTCAACTGGTTCATTTGTTTTACAACAGCAACGCCAGCAGAAAATATAAAGGTGCGATAGCTGTCACTGGTCAGGATGGATGGATGAATCCCCCCAACTCAGACAGCTCCTAGACTGAAAGAAATATTTATTGATGTATATGGCACCTTAGTGATTGTTTTCTAGGGGTAAAATGGTGTACATTATTGTTTAGCTTATATAAAATACATTTCATCCCCTAAACCTTTGCAGTTTCCTAAGATCTTAGCAACACCCCTGGTTGAACAAATTCACCCTTTTAATTTGAGCATCCACTCCCAAAGAGCCCTCTGTTTACATGTAAATACTCACTGTAGCCAGCATTTTATTTCTTGGGTTTTATCTAGCTTAATTTAAATAAATAGTTTATGTTGTTTTATGTTGATGATACTCAAAATGCAAAAACATGCTAAACAGCAACTCTGATTCAGAGAGAGAATTAAAAAGCAGGAAATAAACATGTTTTAAAGTAAACTGTAATTAATATTAAAGGATGTAGATGCTAATTAAGTGAAATTGGAATATGGTGTTCATGTAGACCATATGCTATTACATATGTTAACCTTTTGTTTTAACAAGCTAAAATGATGTTGCTCGCTGTACAGTAATACAGATAATCTCTATACTTTCTGGAACTAAAGCTGTGCGTGTTACATTGGAATGTTTTAATTCCAAATCTTTTGCCTCCAAGTGTTTGTGATTTTGATAGCTGCTTTTTGGCTCTAATACAACCTCACGGTTGAGGAACAGAAATGGAACAAGCTCCAACTTCTATCAACCCCCATTTCTAGATTTGACAACATACAGTACAGCATTCTTTAAAGTACCTCTTCAGTGATATGTCAACTACCATGGTTAAGTCATTGCCTCCGGGCAGGACTGGGCCAGAAGTGGACTGGGCTGAAATTGGACAATTTTATTCTTCAGGACAGAGCACATTGCTATCATAATGGCAAGAAAAAGGCAACTGACAAAAGAAGACAGGCAATAATAACCCTTAGATCTGGGTCTGTCTGACAGAGAAATTGACAAAAAAGCCAAGGTGGCAGTCAGTACAATTTCCTAGAACATCAAAAGGCACTTGGAAACTGTAGGAAACTTTTTCAGTGGTTATGCCTCCAGTTCTTGGAAAATGGCTCTTTCCAGAGGCTGGACTCTGTGGGAATGTACCAGCCTCCGCTGTGCCGCAATGTGAATATGTTTCTTAAGAGCATGAAGAATTTGTTTGCCAAATATGTTTGCTTTCCATTCTCTGTGTTTTCGAATGGACCAGGCTGAAGCTGGGTTTTTATGACTGTGCCCACATCCCCATGGTTTTGGGTGCAATTGATTGCACCCATGTTTTCCTGATACCTCCCATGTCTGAGGAATTTAGGTACTGGTGAGTAAAATCTTTTTCTTCTCACTAATTTTTTCAGGCTCAGTTAGCCATTGGATTTTGATGGCCTGTTGTCAGGTGCCGGAGACACCCCCCTTCCAATAAATCAGCAACCCCCAATCTCCGCTGCTTTCTTCGCCTATAGTAAGCCCCCGTTTGCCGGGACGCTAGACACGCCTCACCGGACACGGTTGCCCCCAGGTCTTGTTAGCACAAAGGATGCTGACTTATGCAGGGGAAGGCAGATGAATCCAGGGACTAGACTGAGTAGCAATAAACGGACAAGGGTCATACACGGGTGGTCAATCCGAGGAGGCACGGTACAGAAGGGTTAGATGGAAGAGTAGTCAGGGCAAGCCAAGGGTCACAATGGGAGGTCAGAAGTTCGCGGTACAGAGGAGCAGGCAGAATCGTGGTCAAAGAGCAAGCAAGGTCGGTCCAGGCGGCAATCAGGGATGGTCAAAAACACGGCAGGAATCACAAGGAGAAGAGCTTTCAAAATCGCACCCAGTAGCACGCTATAACGGGCAAGGACTAACTGCAGGGTGTAAACCTTTATAGGATGGGGGCTGACTGGATTGGCTGAGGGGGGAGTGTAGTGATTGGTGTAAATGGGATCTCTGGGCTGATTGCCCAGTTTGAATTAGGGAGGCGGACAGTACTATTGGGCATATGCTCTCTAACAGCAAGGGCTCATTGGCCCATACTAATCACCTCCGGCGGGCGCGCTGTGCGCAGCGCCACTGGAGGGCATAAGTGGAAGCCAGACGCGCGCGTGCGCGTATACGAGGACACGCGCCGGGAGCGCGCCGCACAGAGAGTGGCGCGACCGCTCCCGACGCTGCTGAGCAGGAAGCCGCCCGAGCGGCTGCTCGTGACAGCCGAGCGGCGGACGGGCAGGAGCGACGCCGACCCGCCGCCGGCTGCAACAGACGCCCAGCCCGCGGAGAGGAGTCGGCGGGGGAGCGTAGGACAGGTGAGGAGGTGGCCGTGACACTACCCCCCCTTCACGAGGGGCCTCTGGACCCTTACCAGGCTTATCTGGATTCTCACGATGAAACCTATTAATAAGGGTTTTGGCATGGACATCCTTGGCCGGTACCCAACACCTTTCCTCAGGACCAAAACCCTTCCAATCTATTAAATACTGTAAAGAGTTTTGAAGCACCCGAGCGTCGAGTATTCTATTAATTTCATATTCAGGCTCATCTTCCACTATGATCGGAGGAGGAGACGACACCTGAATATTTTTGGCAGATTTTAACAAAGAAACATGAAAGGACGACGGAATTCTCATGGATGAAGGTAACTTGACTTTAAAGGTAACGTCGCTTAGTTTATCAATAATAGGAAAAGGACCGATAAATTTAGGCCCTAGCTTAGACGAGGGTTGCCGAAGGGCAATATTTCTAGTAGAGACCCAGACCCAATCACCCACCTGAAATGGTGGTTCTGGTGACCTATGTCGGTCCGCAAAGATTTTATAAGTTTTAGAGGCTTTCTTTAAGTTAGTCTGTATCTCAGACCACACTTTAGTCCTTTCTCGTAGCCATTCCTCCAAGGCCGGCAAGTTGGAGGAAGGACCAGAGAAGGATGATGCCTTAGGATTTCTACCGTAATTACAAAAGAAAGGCGAAAACCTAGTAGATTCACTCGGCGCATTGTTAAAGGCGAATTCTGCAAATTCGATGAATTCCGCCCATTGTTCTTGGCGATCGGACACGAAACAGCGTAGATATTGCTCTAAACATTGATTTACCCGTTCAGTCTGTCCGTTAGACTGGGGGTGATAGGCGGTAGAGAGCGACACTTTAATACCTAAACGATTGCAGAAAGCTTTCCAAAAACGGGATACAAACTGAACTCCTCAATCTGAAACAATATTCTGCGGTAGACCATGGAGGCGAAAAACATGTTTAATGAATAACTGTACTAAATCCGGTGCCGACGGAAGTTTTATCAATGGAATAAAGTGTGCCATTTTACTGAAGCGGTCCACCACCACCCAAATTACAGAATTCCCTTGTGATGGAGGAAGATCAACAACAAAATCCATGGATATGTGCGACCATGGTTCAGTGGGGATTTCTAAAGGAACTAATAATCCAGCAGGAGACCCATGAGTGGCCTTACTCCGAGCACATACCGGACATTCTTCGACAAAGGCGGAAGTATCGCGTCGGATGGTGGGCCACCAGACATGACGTTTGGCGATAGCCAAGGTCTTCCGGACGCCTAAGTGACCGGCAGACTTGGCATCATGTAGTTCCTGTAAAACGGCCAGACGCAAGTGAGGTGGAACAAACAAACAATCAGAGGGTTTACCAGGAGGGGAATCAACCTGAAATGGCATTAACGAGCTAGACAAGTCAGGGAGAAGAGTAGCCACAACACAACCTAAAGGCAAAATCGATTCTGGAGGACCACTCTGGTCCTTACAATCCCCGAAATTACGGGATAGGGCATCTGCTTTGGCATTCTTCTTCCCCGGCTTATAGGTGATAATAAAGTTAAATCGAGAAAAGAAGAGTGCCCAGCGCGCCTGACGGGAGTTGAGTCTCTTGGCGGACTCTAAATACTCTAGATTCTTGTGATCAGTATATACAGTGATAGGGTGTAGGGAACCTTCAAGCCAGTGACGCCATTCTTCAAAGGCCAGTTTAATACCCAATAGTTCCCTATTACCAACATCGTAATTGCGTTCGGCGGGTGAAAATTTACGAGAGAAGAATGCACAAGGATGTAGTTTCTCAGGATTGCCTGCATACTGAGAAAGAACAGCTCCTACTCCCAGTTCCGAGGCGTCAACCTCCAATAGAAATGGGAGCCGGGTATCAGGATGTATCAAAATGGGAGCGGAGGTGAAAGTCTCTTTTAACACTTGAAAGGCGTTTTTAGCTGAGGGAGGCCACTCCTCAACAAAAGCGCGCTTACGAGTGAGATCTGTTAAAGGACTCACTATGGACGAGAAACCCTTTATAAATTGCCTGTAAAAATTCGCAAATCCTAAAAATCTCTGAAGCGCCTTTAGGGTTCTAGGTTGTTCCCACTCCATAATAGCAGAAACCTTGGAGGGATCCATCACCAACCCCCGCTTGGAGATTATGAATCCTAGGAACGGAATTTCAGACACTTCAAAAACACATTTGGAGATTTTAGCATACAGACGATTTTCCCGCAATCTCTGCAACACCGCTTTGACATGTTGACGGTGCTCCACCAGGGAGCGGGAAAAAATCAGTATGTCATCCAAATAGACCACGAGAAACTGACCCAGAAAATCACGAAATATGTCATTGACAAAATCTTGAAACACTGCAGGAGCATTACATAACCCGAATAGCATCCCTAAATATTCATAATGCCCATCTTTTACATTGAAGGCTGTCTTCCATTCATCCCCCTGACGTATGCGAATAAGGTTATATGCCCCTCGAAGGTCTAACTTGGAGAAGACCTGGGCCCCAGAGACCTGATTAAAAAGGTCATTGATTAATGGTAGTGGATATCTATTTTTTACAGTAACCTTATTTAACCCTCGGTAGTCTATACAGGGGCGTAAGCCGCCGTCCTTCTTCTCGACGAAGAAGAACCCAGCACCGGCAGGAGAGGTGGAAGGACGGATAAAACCCTTCTGGAGGTTCTCGGTAATATAACTTTTCATAGCCTGCTCTTCAGATCTAGTGAGATTATATAGTTTCCCTCTTGGGGGCATAGTACCTGGGAGTAACTCAATAGAACAGTCGTAGGCCCTATGGGGTGGAAGAATATCAGCGGATTTTTCCGAAAATACGTCTGCCCAATCTGCGTAGACTGGAGGTAAACCATCAAGGACGATAGGTGTGGACCTAAGAGATATGGAGAAACAATGAATTTGACAAGAAGGACTCCATTTCACCAGATCCCCAGACCTCCAATCTATCACTGGGTTATGGACCTTTAACCAGGGAAATCCCAAAACAATAGGGGATACGGGACTTTCAATAACCAGAAATTCTATTTCTTCCGAGTGGGCAGATCCTACGACTAAATTTACCCAAGGAGTCTTGTAGGAGACCAACCCCCCCTCAATGGGCTTATTATTGACCGCCAGGACCCGAAGGGGATTTTCTAAAGGAATTAACGGAATTCCAAGAGTGATGGGTAGGGATCTATCCAGGAAATTGCCAGCCGCTCCACTATCAACGAAGGCGGAGGCAATAGTCCGGGAAGGACCCCAAGAGAGTGTAACGGGTAGGAGTACACGATTATCAGGAGGGAAAGATACCTGACCGCCTAGATGAAGTCCCTCAGCAGGATCTAGGCGTTGAAGTTTCCCGCCACCGGAGCCTTGTTTGGGCAGGTCTTGGCAAAATGACCTGGATTACCACAATAGAGGCAGAGGCCTTGGGATCTGCGCCGAACCTTCTCCGCCTGAGAGAGATGGGTTACTCCAAGCTGCATCGGTTCCTCAGGCGACAAGGAAGGAGAGGAAACGGCTGCCCCCTTAAAGCTTGGCTCTTGGCGTGAGGATCCCCAAGGTTGGTCCTTGCCTCTTTCCTGGCGTCTCTCTCGGAGATGTCGATCCACCCTGATGGCCAGCTGCATGTATTCGTCCAGGCTTTTAGGCAAGGGATAATTCACCAGGGTGTCTTTGATGTTCTCAGAGAGTCCAATCCTAAATTGGCTACATAAAGCTGGATCGTTCCATTTAGAATCTATAGCCCATCGCCGAAATTCTGCGCTGTACTCCTCAGCAGAACGTTTGGCCTGTCTCAGGTTCTGTAATTTAGAATCCGCTGTCGCAGCCCGATCTGGGTCAGCATACAGGAGTTCCATAGCCGAGAAAAATGAGGAGACCGACTGCAAGGCTTCATCAGTCGGAGCTAAACCAAATGCCCAGGTCTGTGGGTCGCCCTGGAGAAGTGAAATGACCAGGCCGACACGTTGCGCTTCTGATCCAGACGCGTGGGGTCGAAGGCGGAAGTAGAGCTCACAAGAGTGCTTGAAGTTAGAAAACTTCGCCCGATCCCCGAGAAATTTTTCCGGGAGAGGAATCTTGGGCTCGATGGCAGGACTAGGATCCACTGGCGCAGGCATCTGACGACTCTCCTGAGTTGCCACTCGCTGAGCCAGCTGGTTGATGGCGGTGGCCATGGCTTGAACCTGTTGTATCAGTTCTTCCATCTAGAAGGTATTTTTCTTGTGGCCCGTTATAATGTCAGGTCCCGGAGACACCCCCCTTCCAATAAATCAGCAACCCCCAATCTCCGCTGCTTTCTTCGCCTATAGTAAGCCCCCGTTTGCCGGGATGCTAGACACGCCTCACCGGACACGGTTGCCCCCAGGTCTTGTTAGCACAAAGGATGCTGACTTATGCAGGGGAAGGCAGATGAATCCAGGGACTAGACTGAGTAGCAATAAACGGACAAGGGTCATACACGGGTGGTCAATCCGAGGAGGCACGGTACAGAAGGGTTAGACGGAAGAGTAGTCAGGGCAAGCCAAGGGTCACAACGGGAGGTCAGAAGTTCGCGGTACAGAGGAGCAGGCAGAATCGTGGTCAAAGAGCAAGCAAGGTCGGTCCAGGCGGCAATCAGGGATGGTCAAAAACACGGCAGGAATCACAAGGAGAAGAGCTTTCAAAATCGCACCCAGTAGCACGCTATAACGGGCAAGGACTAACTGCAGGGTGTAAACCTTTATAGGATGGGGGCTGACTGGATTGGCTGAGGGGGGAGTGTAGTGATTGGTGTAAATGGGATCTCTGGGCTGATTGTCCAGTTTGAATTAGGGAGGCGGACAGTACTATTGGGCATATGCTCTCTAACAGCAAGGGCTCATTGGCCCATACTAATCACCTCCGGCGGGCGCGCTGTGCGCAGCGCCGCCGGAGGGCATAAGTGGAAGCCAGGCGCGCGCGCGTATACGAGGACACGCGCCGGGAGCGCGCCGCACAGAGAGCGGCGCGACCGCTCCCGACGCTGCTGAGCAGGAAGCCGCCCGAGCGGCTGCTCGTGACAGCCGAGCGGCGGACGGGCAGGAGCGACGCCGACCCGCCGCCGGCTGCAACAGACGCCCAGCCCGCGGAGAGGAGTCGGCGGGGGAGCATAGGACAGGTGAGGAGGTGGCCGTGACACCTGTGCATTTACTGCTTCCTTATTTGTCCCCTGTTTCCAACCATTCCTGGGTAATTTAATGTTAATAGCTCATCCCCAAATGCTATGTGTGTGTATTGGGTCCAGCCAATCGTCATTTACTGTGCATGTGTATCTTTATGCTTGCTTCTGTGTCTGCGTTGCTGGCGCCAGACACAGTGGTGTACCCACCTCTCCCAGTTCTCCCTAGCACAAGTAATAGTCTTTCCCATTCACAAAGCACACCCAAAGCACACTCCAGGTCCCGATGATTGCCCTCCTGTGACAGTGCCAAGTTTAAGGAACTTAGTACCTCAACAGCATCACTACATCCCATGTGAGCTGCTTGCAAAAGCATTGAGTAGAGGCTCAGACGGTGTACATGGCTATGGGTGCCACCTCCTATTAAATGAGGCTTGTTTCCCATACATTCATGTGCACAGCAATCTATCTTGAGTGCTGGTGACCCTGTGCCTGTGATTTGCCTGATATCTTTATATGCCTGAGATCTTTGTTATTCCCCCACACATATACGTTACAAATATGGCCAGTGTTCTGATTTCCATTTGCATCAGGGCCTATGCATTATGTTGCATAATTTGTTGCCAGTGTTGTCTCCTTATCAAGTTAGAGGCATTGCTGAAGCTGGGTCAGCTTGTTGCTGACTTATTGCAATATAATGTTTCTCAAACATTACACCTACTTTTTATGCACTAACTTAAATATACATATCTATTACAGATCCCCCAGGTAGACCAATCAGACATTGGGTTTCTAACAGACCGAGCGAGTAAGTATGTGGATCATTTCTTACAGCCCCTAGTCCAGGAATTACTATTATATGTCAAGGACACAGGACATCTACTTAGGGTGCTAGAGGGAATGACAGTGGAGCCCCATATGTACCTTGTGGGTCTGGACGTGAAGGCCCTATGTACAAGCATGAGTGAAAACTACTTTGGGAAATGGGACCATAATAGTTTCATCTTAAGTTTACTCGGGTTCATCCTCACCTTCCTCTTCAAAGGCCAGCTATACCACCAGGTGCAAGGGACTGTGATGGGGACTACATGTGCACCATCATAAGTCAACCTGTACCTGGGTGGTTGGGAGAGGGAGGTGTGGGGTGAGATGTACCTGCGCCATGTATTGACCTGGTACAGGTACATAGATGCTATTATATTTCTTTGGTTAGGTACAGGATTGATGCTGTGTGAGTTTGTGATCAGATGAACAACAATAACCTCAATATAAAGTTCACATTGGACTATAGCCGAGAAAGTCTAATGTTTCTAGACTAAGAGATTCAAAAAGATCAGAATGGGCCCATTAAAACAAAATTAGGAAGGAAACAGCAGCAAATACAATTTTACAAGCTTCAAGTAGTCATCCCAAACCTCTGTTAGATAGTATTTCCTATCCTATGGAGAATATACTAAAGCCTGAAGAAATTGCTCCTCTATGCAGGAATTTAAAACAGCAGCAAGAGAAATTAGGGATAGATTATTACTGCAAGGATACAATAGGAGAGTATTAAGCAAGGCGTATAATAAAGCGAAGGATAGAGATAGACATGACATTTTATTTAAGAGAAAAGTAAAAAAGAATATGACATCCACTCATTAATTATGACTTATTCTCAACATCATAGAGACCTCCATCTGATTGTAAACAAACATTGGAATATTTTAAGATCAAATGCAATGCAAAAATGTATCTACTTTCTGTAAAATAAAGGGGACCTATAAGTGTGGGACATGTACAATGTGTCATATGTTATGCCTGGTACATATATACAATTACCAGAAGGAAAAACATACCCAACAAGGCATTTCATAAATTGCCAAATAAAGAATATAATCTACCTGTTAACATTTTTCTCCCTCTCTCGCCAATCTCTATATGGGGTGGTGGGAGAGGGAGTTTATATATGGCCACATGAATCCCTTTAGACAAAACATACAGCTCTATGGTCGTTACATTGATGATCTGATCTTTATATGGTCTGGCCAATCTGATTCAGTTGTGCAATTTCTAGATTATCTGAACACTAATCAATTAAATCTTAAATTTACTTCAGAACAGGATACCCAATCAATCTCATTTTTGGATTTAACATTGGGAGTTAATGTAGATTTAAAATGTGTTGTGACCAAAACTTACAGAAAAGAAACTGCGGGCAATATGACCCTCAGAGCAGAAAGTTGCCATCCCCCCCACACTATTAGATCGATCCCTGTGGGGGAAATGGTCCGAGCCCGTAGAAATTGTTCCGAACAATCAACCTTTGAAGAGGAACTTAATGACATCTCGGAGAGACTGTCGGAAAGGGGGTATCCTTCGGATCTATTGATACGAGCAAGAGACATTGCTAGTAAGAAAGATCGAGGTGCAATGCTTAGGAAGATGCCCCACCATAAAATGAGTGTCCCTTATATGGGCAGCAGTATTAAAAGACCTATGAGGGACAAAGATTTGGGTAACCGGCGGAACAATGTTATATTAGTTACATCGTATAGTGAGGAATTCAATCAGATAAAGACCATAATTAATAAACATTTGCCACTTCTCAAATGTGACCCCCAATTAAAGGAGATCCTGAAGGATGGGGTGAGAGTGGTGAGCCATAGACCTCCAACCTTAGGACGTAAGCTATCTCCAAGTCTATTTACCAAAGCCCCGCAAGGTAAGAGTACTTGGTTGAATTACCAAGGATCCTATAGGTGTGGGATGGATAGATGCGGGATATGTAAATATATACAAGTGAATACATCCTTTGAGTCCACTGTTACCCATCGAAAATTTGAGATCAAACAACTAATGAATTGTAATTCATCAAATGTGATCTATTTGATATATATATACCTTTTTTAGAAAAACATAACAGTAATCCGGGAGATATGTTTATACAGGGCTTAGAACAAGTTCATCAGTCCCAAAGAGGGGATAATTTAACCAATATAACTTTGGGAAAGAGGCAAGATGGATTTGAAAGGTATGATCCCAACAGGCCTAAATAAATCTTGGAGGTTGATTCACTATTAACGGCAGGTATTGCCAGATAAGCGTCTGTACAGCGGCGCTTAGAGAAACCACTAGTAGAGGCTGTAAGCGGGTATCGGGCTCTGTAACAGAGCATTTCGGTCGCATTGATAAATGTGATGTGTGTTGGGCGCTGTAACAAAAGTACAGCACTGCAGCGAGCGTACAGCGCCCATCGTTCACCAGGCACTTCCTGCCGCTACAAGGCACTACTTTGATGCTATCCCTTCTTAAATAACAGCCTTTACGTTTTGAACCTTTTTTAACATAATTATACTACATATGAAAATTGTATATGTTAATCATTATGTAATATTTTATTAATTGTGTTACATTAAATTATGAATTCTGAATCAATAAGTTGTCAAACCAATTGCCATACACTGAGTATCGAGTACTTTACTTTAAAAAAAAATTGAAATTAAAACTGTTCAGCACCTTGGACAGCAATGCAGTTGCTTTCTGCTGGGCGGCTGCACACCATCTTGGACAGTGCTGCCAACGGGGAGACTCCTCTCTCATCGGGTGGCCACTAATTCATCATCATGTCCCACATGAATTAACAGGTAGCATCATTATATGGATTAATTACAGTATTCCTGAATCTTCATGGCAGAATGTATCATGGCAATTGAAAAAACAGATCTTTTAAATGTCTTTTGTAGTGGTATTTTGCATATTTGTAATAAATTAAAAAATTGGGGAATTTTATAAAATTTGAGTGAGGTTTTATTTGTGGGGGGTTGAGGTGGCCAGCCTAACATTTTGAAGTTTTGTTTAAGTTAATTTTTCCTCCTAACCAGCTCAGTACCATACCAGGAAGGTGCCTTATTTTCATTAAGGCTTAGGCTTTATGAATTGTTTTACTCACTCCTCAAGTAGCCCAGACTCATTATTAATAAAGCGGATTTGTAAGATGGCAGAGAAGGCACACGGCAGAAGAGACAGCAGAACATTGCTAAAAAAAGATGGCCGCTAAAACTTGTGCAATTGCTATACCAGGAATCTTTCATATGGGCATTAGTGAGCTTGCACCTGACACCCGGGGCTAATGTCATGCTTCTGCACTGAAGACAGGGGGCCCTTTGATGATGGGGGACATGGTCAATTGACCAGTTTGCTATTACCTAATGCCAGGCCTGGCTAGAGGTGGCTACTTTATATTTCAATATTTTTATGTTTTTAAAATAGTTTTATGTTTTTAAAGCACAATAAAACATTTACAGCACAAACATAGAAACATAGAAGGTTGATGGCAGAAGAAGACCATATAATCTGCTCTTATGTGTACAGTAGATCAACTGTTACATTTCTTGATTTATGAAGATAAAGAACAAAAAGCTGTAAGCTGTTATTGCTGTTGAAACTTTTTTGAACATCAAGTAGTCACAATAAATAAATTTGTCTCCATGTTCATTGCTTAGAAATCTATTGGGGAGTAATGGTATAGAATAAGGGTAATCAAATATTGGGGGTCATGCTAATTACTAGTAAGTAACGTGCATGTTGGGTGCAAATTACAAACTGAAAACTCAGTAACTTACAAAGAAGTTTAAGAAAATGCTTCAAAAAAAAAAACCTGTACTTGAGATGGGGCATTTTTATAGGTGAGCTACATAATTTTTAGCACTCAGCACACAATAAATAAAATTAAAAAAAAATCTGCACCTGGGATGGTACAATCTACAGGCGAGGTGATTTTTAATGTGGTAGAATATTATTTTAGAAAATAGCAACTGCCTAAGGGAAATCCCAAAATGTTTATGTTTTTAAAGCACAATAAAACATTTACAGCACAAACATAGAAACATAGAAGGTTGATGGCAGAAGAAGACCATATAATCTGCTCTTATGTGTACAGTAGATCAACTGTTACATTTCTTGATTTATGAAGATAAAGAACAAAAAGCTGTAAGCTGTTATTGCTGTTGAAACTTTTTTGAACATCAAGTTGTCACAATAAATAAATTTGTCTCCATGTTCATTGCTTAGAAATCTTAACAAAATACAAATCAGAAGAAAAATATAAGGAAATTAAAAAAAAGAAAGAAAAGGACAAAAATAAATAAATAATGGGAGGAGTGTTAGGAAAGCCTGGGGGGAGGTTGGTGGATGGGGGGGGGGGGGGGCAGAGGGGATGCCCTGCTACTACAACCAGCTAGCTAGGGTTAGAGACAGGCTACTCTGAAGAGTCAAAAACTTAGATTTAAGTAGTTGAAAAGTCAATTAATTATTTGTACCTTATAACCGTGTAACCTATTAACCTAATTTCTGCTATGCTTTCATTTTAAAGTACATCTGAGCCATTAAACTGTGTACATTTCAATACAAACTGGAAAAATTGAGGGGTTCTAAAACTTGCTATTAGTTTATACCTCTTGCATACTTTGCCATACTGAATAAGGCACACTCGTCTATTCATTATCAGTCTTTTCACCAGTTTTAACACCTTCGATTCTCCTGACTATTTATTTGTCATAATTACATAGCACTGAGATTTTCTGCTAAAATTTCCATGGTACAGTCAAATTACTTTGTATGCGGCAAGAGAGGCTGCCCTATAATAATCCTAACATACATGCACACTAGGAAGAGTTGAGCGTACTAGCCAAGGGTAGTCGGGTTAGTCAGTCAAGATTGACAGCAGTTACAAGTTGCCAGTTTGAAGTGTTGTTAATCGATTAGTTTTCACCTGAGAGAGGAAAGCCCAGGGTTATCAGTAGAAAGGTATTTACAGGTAGTCACTGGAGCTTGTGGTCAGCAAAAAGCTTTCAGTGGCTGAAAGCTAAGTAAGATAGGTAAGTAAGGAGTTTCAATTGGGGAGTAATGGTATAGAATAAGTGTAATCAAATATTGGGGGTCATGCCAATTACTAGTTAGTAACGTGCATGTTGGGTTTAAGTAAGTTTAAGAAAATGCTTCAAAAAAAAAAAACACCTGTACTTGAGATGGGGCATTTTTATAGGCGAGCTACATTTTTAGCACTCAGCACACAATAAATAAAATAAAAAAAAATCTGCACCTGGGATGGCACAATCTACAGGCGAGGTTATTTTTAATGTGGTAGAATATTATTTTAGAAAATAGCAACTGCCTAAGGGAAATCCCAAAATTTTTGGAGAGGCTCAATTTTAGTTTGTTTGGATTCCTCACGGCTGCTTTTGTTTTGTAACCTCTAAAGTTAAATGTCTGCCCTGTTAAAAAAATAATTTGCACTTTACCTGTAGAAGTAACCCATTGCATGTTAATGGGACTTAGACTGGACTATGATGCGGCATCAGCTATGACCTATTTTTTTGTAATGTGTTTTTACTCTGTTGAGGCCACGGCCACCTGCAATTTTGAGGTCAGCGATTAGCTCAAGAATGACATGGCCATCCTTCCTCCAGCGACCATGGGGATTTTCACATAGCTGAGCATCTCCTAGGAAAAGTCTAGCGGATGGCCCTGGATTCATTGGACTCTCATGGGAGGGTTTTGAGCCACTTTATATAGAAGAAAACTATTTTTTTCTTTTTTTTATGTTAAGTGAGAAAAGGTCTGCTGTCCAAACTGCGTCTGCATAAAAATCATTTTGATAGCCTCCATGTTTACACAGAAGATATTTCCAGATAATGCCAGATGTATGTCAACTGGCATTTTAGTTTGATAATTCCTTAATTACCTGGAATTAGGTTCTCTCTAATCCATAAAGTTCTTGTAATATGTATTTTTGGAAATGTACAATCTCTTCCCTGAATAAAAGGCAATTTGCTGTACACTTAGAGATTCAAGTGAAATTAATGTTTTCTTGCAGCTTATTTTACATCTTCTATTGTAGTTTTCATTACCAGGCCTTAGAACCAGTTAGTCAGGTTATAAGCATTGAAAGGAAACTCTGGTGGGAAGTTTTTGTCAAAGAAATCAATTCTGCAAATTAGAATAACTATTTCCGCGCTCTCTGAGTGAACTGAGACAGAGACATGGAAGAGAAAATATAGAGAATTTCTAATCTGCCCATTTCTCTTAGGTAAAGCAAATGGCCAATACAGAGCTATTCATGAGGCATGGAATCATTAGGCTGACAATAAAAAAAGATCCTCACTAAAACTCACTTGCAGAACAATAATCCAGCTCTGCTTCTTATGCATGCTTCTGCCTGCTCATGTAATGTGGCAACATGGTCAGGGCACCACACTTCTGATGTTACTGTGTGTGGTAGGGCAAGCCAAGCATTGCACTATGTCTCTTCTGGGGCCGACAGGCCCACATCTAAATACTTAGACCAGGTCTGGTTAACACTGATGCGTCCTTACTTGAATTATTTTGGTTAAAGACTCCAATTCCCATTATAGGTATTTAACATCAAATCAGGATACAGTAACTAAGCCTCTGAAGGGATTACAGGTACTGTTCAGGCTAAAGCAATAAAAAGCCTATACTAACCTTCCCCCCCCCCCCACATATCCAGTGAGCAGCTCCTCTGTTCAGCGATGGCATCTGCATGGTTATCAAGGGCCTGGGATCCAGGGATTCTGTCTCCCAACATGCCAGCTTCTCATGCCGTTTTTTCCGCCCCTACAAACCTACTCTATGGAGGAGACATTCCAAAATAGGCTTGGTATGCCCCTCCATTGCAATGAATGGAGTAGACATTTTAGGGGGCATGGAACCAGCCTGATGGATGCTGCCATGTCTGCAGTACCGGAGGAGAAGATGGTGGTGTTGCATGGAGGAGTCTTGATTTTTGTTCCAAAAGATGCGATAGGGCTTATTTTAAGGGGAAGTTTTATTTTTCCATAAACCATTTCCTTTTTCCAGTGTCATATTGGCAAAGAGTGTTGCTAGTGTGCAGGTGTACTTGGTGCCCCAGGCAAGAAACGGCCCAACTTGTAACTTGGCCTTTCTGGTCCTAGTGCCCCAGGCCATTGCTTTATTTTCCCTGTAACTGTAACTAGGGCTTATTTTTGAGGCAGGGCTTATATTTAAAACATCTTTAAAAAAGAAGATACATCATGCTAGGGTTTATTTTTAGGGTATATCTTATTTTTGGTGAAGGTGAGAAAAGCTAAGAAGCTAAGGACGGACACTTCTATATTAAACCACAGGACCTTGATCAATGGAGTGCAAGTCCCTTTCTTTACCTACATTAAAGGGTCTATCCAGACATCAACAAAAAATAACTTAGTCCCCCTTTGTTACTTGCAGCTGTTCTGCCTTTCTCTGTTTAGATAAAACAAGTACCAGTTACCAAGACTAAGACCCATGTGTATTAATGTCCCTCCATTTAATGAGGGATGCTAGTCACAGTGTTTGAAGCAGGCCCACTATATTCATTGCAATGGTGCACACCCCCTCCTTTGCGTTGAATAGAGTGAACCTTCTCAAGTCACTGTGACTGATGGGGGATGGTTTCTCCAAGTTATTAGAATGATCCACATAGTCGTGGATAGTATTCAAATTTAGTTGCCTGCTAAAGGAGAATATTCTAAAAACAATCGGCGGAATTGAATTAGAATTAAACAGAGGCAGAATACAGCAACACTATCAAGGATGATCAGGGAATTCTTATTGCAAGAGGTGTGAACAAAAGAAATCCAATCTTAATCAACATTCTAAAGACTCTCCAGACATCCCACTCTTTTTGTCTGACTATACATTACCTGTCTCCTAGATCAACCCCTGTATGACTTTCTGACTGTGAGCTCTCCTTACCTTGAGATTTCCCTTTTGGCTGAATTGCACTGACTGGGTCCCAAGATTGGGTTCTGTGTTGTTCATGTTCACCAGTAACTTTCCTGAAGAATGCCTGCCAAACAGACTACCCATTTAGCTACTGAACATTTATGGCCTTTGTCTAGGTTTCTGGGATTGCTGATACACTGTGACTTGATCTTGATGTCTAGTAAAGGACGTCCCAGTTCCCAGGCTTTGGCTTTGTTTCTGGACTCGGTAATGCATTGTGATTTGGCTTTGACCCCAAAACATCACCTGGCTTTGGCTCTATCTATTACTTTTATATATAACTTCTTCCTGTACCTGGGCCTGTGTAGCCTTAGTGGGTGCCACTCATCATTCCTTGAGGCTTTAGACTCCATTTTATCTACACTTAATCCTGGAGGGCCACCATGAGCCAGGATTCTGCAGTTGACCTTCCTAAAAAAGGACCAATCTCATTATGCTAAGTTGGTGCTCTTA
Source organism: Gastrophryne carolinensis (assembly GCA_027917425.1). Taxonomy (NCBI): domain Eukaryota; kingdom Metazoa; phylum Chordata; class Amphibia; order Anura; family Microhylidae; genus Gastrophryne; species Gastrophryne carolinensis. The sequence goes on from CM051236.1 coordinate 466,022,014, forward strand.
AAAAGCCCCTTCCTCTCCAATGGGAATTCCACAGGATGTAACTCTCCCCCACCATATGTTATGAAACTCACATTGAAGTCACTCACATTGAAGCCACAGGCATGCCCGGATTCGCTCTGTCAGCGGCACTTTGCAGAACTGAATGTCTACTGATGCCAACGCACAGAGCAGACAGAGCATGGATATTGCTCGGTGTTTGCGGCTGCTGGAGGCCCAGACATGAGTTCTGGGAGTGGGGATGGAGGTCAGTTTATGTGGACATTAGGGGTTTCACACGCACCGGACTAGGAGCATTCCTCTGCAGGAGACAAAAGGCTCATATAGCATTTTTTATTTTATTGCCTGAACAATTACTTTAATTTTGGATTGGTGATTGGTGACTTTGTATGGCAAGTCCTTTTTACAGTACGGCTTTTACAAACTGTACTATAAGACAGTGTTTCGATTAGAGTAGCTTTATCTAGCATAAAAAGTAAGCGTAATACTTAGATTCAAATCTTTGCAATTATGATCTCTACCCAATAGCAAGACAGAGCCATGTAATAAACATTAGTCAGCTCGTTACTCCAGGTTTAATATATAAAATGTAATATTCTTTTTATTTGCCTTTTCCCCCTTTCATGGATTTTATTTTGTTGGACAGTTTTTTTCTCTTCCAATGAAAAATAAGTTGTTCCTTAAAAAAACTATAAAATAAGTCACTCTAAAAATAAACTCTCATAATATTAAAAAAAATAGTAAAACAAAATCAGCGAGTTTCATGGTAAAATGAAAGATGAAACGCATTAGGGCCGGAAGAGAAATGGATTTAATTGTTGAGATGGGAATTATATTGTAAATATTAAAAGGTTGCTGCATACTCCCAAAGAGTCCTAATAAAAAAACAGAGAGACTTGTAGAATGAGCTTTTTTATACAGTCAATGGAAAAACTAAAATATATCTAGTCTAATTACCTTTTCAAATGTTTTTCAGAGAGGACTGAAATATCTTTTAATGTAGACCTTCAGTCAAAAAAAGAAAGTTTAATAAATTGCTCCTCTAGCCACCCCCTTTGATGATCAGTGGCATAAGCTGTATGAGAGTATTAATGTAGATATTTTGGAATAGCATGATGATATTGCACTCCTGAATTACTTTGGGGCAGCCATTTTGCCACACAGATGACAGTCCTGCTTACACATGCGCATGAGGGGAGAGCTTTTCCAGCAGCAGCCTACACCAAATTGAGAGAGATGTATGCCACAGAAAGTAGGGTAGCATACCTGTGGCGTCAGCTGCCGCATTGCCTTCAGTCAGTGGATGTAAAGTAGCATGTTTTTTGCTCCATAAACGCACCAAAGCTCAAGACCAACCCAGGGTTCAGAGGATGAAAATAAAAAAATATATATTTTGAACCAAATGGTATGCTAAACTACCCCTCCCAATCACCCCTTTACAGACAGTGTGCAGAGCCCCCAATCACCCCATTAAAGGCAGAGTGCGACATCTCTTATTACAGGCAGTGTGTGGAATCCCCCCATTACATGCAAAGTGTGGCATCCCCCATTATAGGCAGTGTGTGGCATTTCCCATTACAGGCAGCATACAGCATCCCCTCATTACAGGCAGCGTGTGGCATCCCTTATTACAGGCATTGTGTGTAATCCCCCCATTACAGACAGTGTGTGGCATTTCCCATTACAGGCAGCGTGCATCATTCCTTCATTACAGGCAACATGCTATATAACCCATTACAGGCATTGTGTGGCATCCCCCAATTACAAGCATTGTGTGGCATCCCCCATTACAGGCAGTGTGTGTGAGCTGCTAAGGTCCCAAGCGTGGGACAGAGAATCAATGTTCTCTATGGTGGTTTGGAGGCCTGCCCAATGATGAGGGCGTTTTCTAAAAAGGTCTAAATGCCAGTCACATGGAATTTACGGTTAATGGTTGCCAATGTGGCCATGTAAATTTCACATGGCTGGCACTTAAAGGGTTAATATCACTGTTGGGGCTTTAAAGAAACGCTAATACCCACTTTATCAGATTCTTTCTCTGAAATAAGATACTGTTGGTCCCATCATTAGCTGGCAGAAAACATGAAGTTATTAAAGCAGCATATTTGTATGCCTGATCTCTAACTGTGGTACTAACTCCAGAATAGAAGTCCTCAGACAGCTTGAACTCAACAAAATGTGCAAGGTGAAATAATTGTTTATTACTCAAAGGTTTGATATTGAATATATGCAAAACCCTGATAAAAATGACTTGCTTATTAACAGATATACAGTCATGTCATGTTAGCCATGCGCTCAAGCAGAAAATGTTTACCCCCAGGGAGAAGGGTAAAGGCTGATTACAGAGACCTTAAATGCAACTCAATTGCAACTTAGCAATAAATATAAACACTGGTTGTGGGAAACGCTAAACGTATGACATTGCCTTCCCCTGCTCTCTGGCTCTTTAATAACTTGAACATTCAGGTAACCAGCTATAGCCTTCAAAATTCATCTAGTTTCCTTCCTTCTGGAGAATATTGCTTTTAAAGAGGTCCTTTTGATGAATTAATGCTTAAAGTGTGAACTTCTACCCCGCTGCTCCCAGCCTTGAGCATTGTGCCGCTGACATGGAATCTCTTTAGCTGAGACTGAATGGCTTGTTCATGGCAGGTCTTTAAGTTTTTTTTTTCTCTTATTTGAGGACTCAAACACACAGTTAAGCATTGTATTAGCTAGATTATGAGTCTCTTTCTTATATACTGATGTTAAAGCAGAACTGAAATAAAAAAGACAATTTCCTTTTAAACGATAACCCCAGGGTCTTTCCAATATAAAATGTCTGATTAAAGATCTTTAGGAAGGGAAGAAGGATTATGTGCTACTTGTGCCTACATGATCACCGGCAGCTGATGAGGTTCACCAGGCACGTGAACACAGAGCCATGTATGGACGGATGCATTGGATCATTGTATTGCTGTAATATGAACCTCTGGCCATCTAGGTGTACATAAGAGGGTATTGCAAAGCCTATCAAAAAACTGTGGTAGCACTTTCTTTCCTCTTTGTGCCATTCTTCCTGTGCAAGTTGCCAATGCTGGATCCTTCACATTTGACAGTGAGGAGCCATCATTTCACCCCCTCAATTATGTACAAAAACTGGGCATAAGGTAGCAAACATGTCAAATTTTGGTTTGTCAGTCCATAGTGGCTTCTTCTGTTCTTCATTAGTCCACTGTGGGAAATGCTTGGCCCAGGCAAGTCCTTTTTTTTTTGCAATCTTGGCAGCGATTTCCTAACTGATAATATAGTCTATTTGCCTTTTTTCCTAATTACTTTTATGATAGCAATGGCTCTGTTCTAAACAGCAAAATTTCCAGTTTCTGCCCTATTGGATGTTGTTAGACATGAGCGAATTTTTGAGAAATTCAATTTGGCCGAATTTTTCCCAAGAATTTTTTTTGGTCCGAATTTATTCGCAGCAAATCCCTATTAAAAACAGCTATTTTTGGTCAACAGGGAGCCTCAATAGGATTGTAGAACACTTTGCCTTGCTGTAACACACATAGGGTATGTGCTGGGTTAGTGAACTAATACTGTTATTCAGTATGGCATGCAGAGCGACACAATGACAGAGCCTTGAGGTGGCATCAGTATGAGGAGGCCATATAGTGGCTGAATGATACAGCGTTGAGTTGGTGGCAGAATGAGGAGACGACATAGTGGCTGAATGACCCAGTGTGGAAGTGGCGGCAGCATGATGAGACCATATAGTGGCTGAATGACCCAGTGTGGAGGTGGTGGCAACATGAGAAGACTATATAGTGGCTGAATAACACAGCCTGTAGGTGGCAGCAGCAGCATTGTGAGTCCTGAAAGTGATGTGGTGGGTGGCACTACCAGTACCCAGTGATGAAGGTGGGTGAAAAAAGGAGAACTTGGCATCAGATGTGTGGCATCAGGCAGGTGGCAGGATCAGAATAGTAGCTGAGGAAGGTAGGCAGAAAAAAATGGTCTCTTTTAGATCTTTGCATCACATCAATACTTGGTGGTGTAGGTGGCACATGGTGTTTTTTGCACACCTTTCCTTTTGTTTGATTTAAAAAAAATTGGGTACATATATATGTTATCCTAAGAATATTATTAAAAGTTACGTTTTACGTAATGCATATCCTCAATACTTACTTGTGGTCTGATGCGGAGGAATGTCTCTAACTAGGGAGCAACGTAAAGTGTTGGTGTGACACCATGGCCAATCTGCTCTGATGCATTAGGCATTGGTAGGTGGAAATCCTGCCTGATCCATACCTGATTCATCTTCACAAAGGTCAGTCTCTCCACATTTTTCGTGGGCAGATGGGTTCTCCTTGGGGTTACTATGGCCCCCACCACACTAAACACGCTCTGATGGCACACTACTGGCTGTGAAGGACAGCTTTTCCAAACTTTGGTGGACACAAATGAAGTTTGGCTGCCAGAAGTCCAGTGGATCTTCAAGGAGTGTTGGCATGGTCATGTCAAGGTATGCCACCACCTGCTGCTTCAGGTCCTGCTTAAGTTCTACCTGCTGCTGATGAGTTGCTTTACTATGCGGGTGAAAAAAGCTACTCATCAGTGACTGTAGACTCAAGCTGCTGCTGATGGAGCTGGTACTGCTCCTGCTATCCCACCCCTCCCCAGCAGCCATGGCAGTGGAAGATGAGCGCAGAGGGCTCCCCGAGTCAGACCTGTGAGAGGATGGACGATGGCACAGATAGGCATCGGCCAACTGACTTTGTAGGATGTCTCTGTAGTAGATCAGTTTGTCCTCCCTCTCAGTGGATGTAAAAAAGGCCCCCCATTTTGTGCCAGTAGCGAGGATCCAATAAGGTGGAGAGCCAAAAGTCATCTCGCTGACAAATTTTGCAGTCACTACGCAAGCACGTGAGCATGCCTTCATCTCCACTGCATACTGCCACAGTGTGTCTAGTTCCTCTGTCTCGCCTTCCTCATAACCTTCTAGCTGCTCTGGCTGCCCATTTTGTAAACTGTGCTCCACTGTGCCCCTCCTCCTCCTCCAGTTCAGCCCCCACAGGGTTCATATGGCCGTGAAATATAGGCACCACGTCTCCAGTGCCCTGACCAGCCATGGTTTGCAACACATGTTGTAGTAGATGAAGCAGAGGAATGATGCCGTTCATCCCGTAATCCTGATGACAGAAGCAAACGGCAGGTGTCACGTATGAGCTGACACTGGTTTACATTGAAGTTACACAGGGGAGTCCCGCTATCTGCTTGGGTCATCAAGAAATTGGTGATGGCTTTTCACTGTTCGTATAGTTCATCCAACATAGGTGGGTGAAATTCCAACGTGTGGAAATGTTGCAAAACAGACTATGTTGGGGGATACCATTCTGACGCTGCAGCTCAAAGAGGGGGTGTTTTGCATGAGAGGCTGAAGTGCATACAAAGTTTTCTTCCCATTGCTAGGATGTCTTGCAGATGGGGGGAACATTTCAGGAAACACTTGACAACCAGATTAAACACATGTGCCATGCAGGGCGCATGGCTCAGGCTTCCTTGTCACAGTGCAGGCAAGATGTTCTTCCCATTGTTGGTCACCATGGTTCCCATTTCCAGTTTTCGTGGTGTAAGCCATGATCTGATTTCTTGATTAATGACTTTTAGCAGTTCCTCTCCTCTGTGACTCCGTTTGCCAAGGCAAACCGTGTGAAGAACAGTGTGACACCGCCGTGCCCTGCACACATGGTATGCTGGAGGGGAACTGAGACTTGTCCGTGCCATTGAAGCTGAGGACACGTGGAGGATAAGGAGGCGGAGTCGCACACTATCACAGGAACAATAGCCTGAGAGCATAGAGGCAGAAGCGGCATGACCTGTCCAAGTTGCTGTTGTGGCTGTGCAGGAACCACATTCACCCAGTGGGCTGTAAAGGATGTGTATATTCCCTGACTGTAGTTACAGCTCCACAAGTTTGCGCTGCCATGCACTTTGGTACACACTGAAAGGCTCAAGGACTGGTCCACCTTCTGTTCAACAAATGATGGCTTGGGACTCTCCACCTCAGCTCGGCACAAGCTATCAGTTCTCTGTAAGGTGCAGAGTCCACCACTTGAAAAGGGAGGAACTGCAGCACCAGCAACTTGGACAGGAGCACATTTAGCTTCTACACCGTTGGATGAGTGGGAGCATACTGTTGTCTCTTGGACATGGCTTCGCCAATGGCTTGCTGGTGGAATAACTGACTCAAAGTAGAAGGAGCCGGAGCATCTGGAGCGACAAAGGATGGGTACAACATACAGCTCCCTTCAGCTGAGGTGGTGGAGCCTTGACTGGCTGAAACAGGGAGCGGTGTGCCACTGCGTTATGCAGCAGGCTGGATCACCACGTCAAAGCCATGGTTCTCCCAGGCTGCTTTATGGTGATGCTGCATATGTCGATGCAGGGCCGTGGTGCCAACATTGGGACCCTGGCCATGCTTCACCTTCTGCCGACACATCTTGCATGTAACCATGTTAACCTCCTCCGGATGTTTTATAAGAAACTGCCACCCCGCCAAGTAGCTGATTCTCCCACCAACAGTCCACACTAATGGACTGCTACTGCCACCGACTCCAGGAACCCCTGTTCCACTACCTCCCGGCAAGGTAGACTGCCGCAAAGCAGATGGTCACATTTGGCTCCAGAATTTCAACTTCTGCCACCATGCTGACTGCCAACCATGCTACCACCTTGCTGGCTCAGCTGCTGCCTCATGGGCATCCTGCAACCCTCTTTTGCTGATGATGATCATCGAGTTGTGCCTGCACATCCCCCTCAGGTTTCTCCACAGTGTCTGCCTGAATGCTCGCAACACTACCTCCCACACCACTCTCCTCATCACTATTTGCTTACCTAACGGAGGAAGCGGCAGATGTCTCCTTCACTTCTTGGCTGGGCAGTAGCTGCTGACTGTCCTCTATTAGATTGTCCTCACTGAATAGTGGAGCTGAACCCAAAGCATAAGATACTTCTCTGGGGAGGGAACAGCATAGGACAGAGGCAATGGGAGGACAGGGAGTGCTCCCTGGCCATGCCAACTGAGGGTTGTGTCTGAGGAACCAACGGACTGTTTACTGGGGGTGTCAGATGTCACCTGTGATGAAGTGGATGACCGTGTTGACCAATCAATGATGGCAGATGGGTTGCTGGTCGAGACACAAGACAGAGATTGTGCCTCTCGCTGTGACTGCTGGTGCCACTCACCCCTGTCTGCTGCGAACTCTGGCTGATGAATTTAGGCCTCTGCCACTCCTCTGCGCATGTCCTGGCACTTCTTTGCCTGACATATTTATATGAGGGGAGGGCAATACGCTCCACTATGCTTAAAACAGTATTTGTCTACAACTGCAGCAGGTGTGTACTTTTGGGCAGGTGTGTCATTTCATAGCAATAGAGAGAGTCCCTCTCTCTGCCTCTCTCTCTCTCTCTGCAATAGAATGCTGAAGTGAGTGGGTGCAAGATGGCTGCCGATTATATGGGGCTGTGACATCACCGGAGTGGCTGGCTGTTGATAGGCTGCATGCTGCATTTGATTCAGGGTCATCCCGCCTTGCCACCTTCCCAGGATTCCTTGCCCCATGTCCTGACATGTCGATCCACCATTTTAGATGCCCTGGAGCCTGGACCAAACTAAATGGATTATAATCAAGCGCTTTGCGTGATCGAATCACGGCGATATTCGCATTTGTTGCAAAATGATATTTTCCTGAAATTCGTAACTAATCCAGATTCGTCAGATTCGATTCACTTATCCCTAGACACTGTAATGCAATCTGTTATATACAGAAGAAGGATAGGGTTTGAAAGTAATCTTCAAAAGTGAAACCCCTGTAGGAATAGTTTGCAGTCAATTTTAAACCAAAATCTGCTATATGTGCTGCAAAGCAATTGTCCTCAGTACCTTTCCTGAAAAAAAGTCATTTGGTTAAAATCAGAGATTCAGACCACTGTGTTTGAGATTAAAAAAACCTATTAGGTTTCTTAATTTTGAACTTGTAAACTGTTTCATGTCATTCGCTGTACTAGAACGATGTTCATATAAAAATAAGTAGTTCTTAATTGTATGTAGTTCTTAATTTTGACTGGTAGTTTAGAGATACTTTTTATTAATAAAAATATCACTATGATTGATCCATGCAGTAATGCCTGTGTACAATACATTGCATTTATTATTCATCTAAACTGAATCACTGTGTACTTTAAATAAAAACTCCCTTCTGGTAGGTTTTTGGTGTTCTGCCTTATTGTTTCCGCTTTTGGAATGTAAAATAAACATTTGTGTTAGGATTGTGCTCTTATTACTGTGATTTACTTATTAGCATGCTGTTTCCCTGATTCTCACGGTGGTTTTCGCGGCCTTGATTAAAAACATGGACTACAAGTCCAACAATTCTTCCAAGGTAACAGGTGAACTCTTAGCAGCTTTGTCTAATACCCAATGATCTATCCAGCTTAGAACCCGGCCATTAACGCTTACTACTGGAAAACAAGACTGTGATCGTTCCAAACTGAAGAAGCTGAATTTCAGCAGAATGGGTTAAACCAGTCACCCATGACTTAGCTAATCAAATGATTAGCAAGCTAGAGTGAGGAAGTCTATGATATGTAACCGAAATCACCACTTTGGTGCACATAGCTAAGCTAAACACATTTGGCCTGATGCAGAGCCTCCCCTGAACTGACCTTAAAACCTTCCGTTTGTCCGGGGGTCCCGTTTGAATCGTGGCTCAAATGTGATGCAGAGCCTCCGTCGGAATGGCTCCCTAACTGATCCGTAAATTTGTCTTCACTCGGGAAGTTTTTTTTGCTCTCTCGGGTGCCTTCAATTTGATCGGGGCTTCCGTTCCCGTTCACACGGGCGGCCCGTTTTTCCCTGCTTTTTCCTTGGTTTTTGAACGTACTTGCTTGCCTTCCGTCGTATTTGACCTTTTTGACCATTTTTTTGGGTTTTCCAAGTATTCTTACATCTCCATGGCTCTTCAGTTGCCAATCTGGCTACACGCAAGCACACATCCCTAAACCTCCATTGGAAGATACATATGGCACCAACTGCCAATTTGACACATATATATATATTGTCAAATATAATTTTTGGTGTTCCTTCATCCTTGCCTTTAATGCATACCTTAATCTCCTTTGTGTTCCTTCTTCCTTGCCTTTAATGCATACCTTAATCTCTTTTGTGTTCCTTCATCCTTGCCTTTAATGCATACCTTAATCTCTTTGGTGTTCCTTCATCCTTGCCTTTAATGCATACCTTAATCTCCTTTGTGTTCCTTCTTCCTTGCCTTTAATGCATACCTTAAGTTTTTCTTTTTTTTTTTTATTTATTGTCCCATATCTAAACCTTTTGTGTCATGTAAATGTGTGATTATGTTGTGTGATTGCACATTTGCAGGAAAGACAACACACCAAATCTTTTTATGTATTTTTATTTAAAACCTTTTTTAAAACTTTGTTTTTTATTTTTTGGGTTCTTTGAACTAAATTTGCTCTGGGCAAAAAATTAAATGTAAAACTTGGCAACAGAAATGAGAAACATTAGGCCTCCGGTTGTTGCGTCTGTCGTTTTCTTGGATCTGTGAATGAAAAACAACATTAGTTTAGCATTGTTTTTATTGTTGTTTTGTTTTGTATTGTTTTTTTTTTGGTTTTGGGGCCCTTTTTAAGGGTTTTTTTTACAAAGTCTTTAGTTAAATGTTTCTTTGGGCTTTTTTTTTGGCAATGGCATTGTTAGTTCAATTACTTTGCTAAACGAAAACACCACTTACAATGTTTTTGGCCCACAATGCATCGGGGCGGAGTCTCCTTTCTTCCTCCCTGGGTTGCTGCTGTGAATCTGTTTGGATGACAAACACACTGATATTAGAGTAGGCTTCTAGGTATCAATTTACTCACCTTCCCCAGCCACCTCTTCCTCGTCGCCCCCTTCCTCGCTCATCCCTTGGGATGCCCCTGCGACGTCTGAATCTACAACTAACAATAGTGCACATGAGTATCTGTATTTAATGCATGTATTAGCACATATCTCACTATATTTCCCTTACCGGAGTCTGGTTGTGGCTCATTTATGCTCGACTCCCTGCCGTCAGATTCCCCCCTCCCCTGCATGCTGAGGTCAAGAGGCTCCTTATACTCACTTGCAGAGGAGGGGGTGGCCGTTGACACTGGCGGTGGACCACCTAGACCTTCACCTGTTTCGCCCAACACTGGGCTGCGTGTCCTGGTCCGGGTGGGGCGGAACCGCATATTCCATTCATGGGCTGAAATACAAACACAATCATTAAACCACGCCCAGGCGATGCCAGGGTTATAGGTGCATTTACATTTTCTACACTTACATGGGAAATGTTTGGCGAAGTACCGCCTCACCCGGGGGTGTGGGTTGTGTCCGTCGAGATATAGAACAAATTACGCTGAAATTTGTGGACCTCAAATATTACAGTAAAAAAAAAATGGACATGCGCCGCCAGCAGAGGTTAAGCCCATTTGAAATGCATTTATAGTGGCATTGGTAACAGGATGTAACACTTATTAGATGTGCTTTAATCTTCCCCAGCCTGCAGACAGGGGGTGGTTTACCAACCAAAATAATACTAACCCCAGCCGAGGAACATGTATACACATACATACACCCGGCCAGCGTTCAGGGCCTGCAAGAGGCACATGACACGGACCGGAATGTTAGGTCACAAGGTGAGTTTTATTTGGGCCTGAGATTTAAAAATGAGGTACACAAGTCTGTGTTGCGCCAGACAACACACTGTACTTGCTGTTTAATGTAATCTAACACTCTCACTTCCAAGGACAAAGTCAACAGACCACACAAGGCCAAGCAACCCCTGGCTTATCCCCCAGGCCCATGCCACACCAGGATTCGCAGCAACGAACCCAAATTGATATTGTGGATGAGGTAAGTCAATGGTCCTTTGTGTGGCCTTTTAACATTGAATTTGGATCCATTCGTTTGCCATAAGGAAACTAATCTGAACCAACATTTCTTTACAGAACATAGTAAGTCCACCAATAATAGAACATATAAGAGATTTGGAGGAGGACACACATCAGATGTCACAAACCACTACTGAGCCAGTGGCCGCAACTCAGACAACACAGCCACAACAACAACATCCACAACCTCATTCTGAATCTGAACCACCCACCCGTGCCACTCCTAGAACACAGCCAAGGCGCCATATAAGCCAAAGAAGACAGCTGCAAATTATGGAGGAAGCCTGGTGTCAGGAAAATATAGCATTTTCAGCAAGCACACAACAATTTAATGACACTGTGTGCACCCAACTAACCTCCATGAATACCCAATTAGAGGTTTTAAACAGAAATGTGTCTGCCCTAAACAGCCATATGGGTGAAATGGTCCAACAATGGCAGCACATTAACCAAAGCATGGCACACATTGCTGCACACATTCACCCACACCATCAATCAACTGCAACATCCTCCCCAACCTACCACTAAATTGTGTTGTAATAGTATATGACCCCACGTTCAAGTTTCAGTTTTTCAGTTAAAAAACCATGGGAAATTTACAATTTGTTTAAGCAGAAAGCAAAAAATAAAAACCACCAAAAAAAACTTGTGATTTCTGAAAATACATTGGCCACAAGTTCAGCACGTATTGTGTGCGCTGGCCCACTTTGTGTACCAGAGTAAGGAGGGGTCTGCTCTTCTGAAATCGGTAAAGGTTCTGCAGCCAGGTTAGTATATCGAGCAATCGTGCTTCTAATGGCAAGGTTGTGCAGGATCCAACAAGCAATAATGATTTGGATGACCTTGCCAGCCTGATACTGAAGGGCACCCCCCACTCTGATCCAGACATCGGAAAGGCATCTTCCACAACCCAAAGGCATGTGCCACCACAGAGCGAGTCCTCCTATGGGCTGTGTTGTAGCGCTCCTGGGCCTGGGAAGATGGGTGCAGGATGGGTGTGAGCAGCCATGGTAACAAGGGATAGCCTGAGTCACCTGCAAAAATACCAAAGAAAAACATAAGGTGGATGCCCAAAAAAAAGGTTTAGGTGTGCATTGCCACATTATTAAACAGGGACAAATAGGTGATGTAGGTATCGTTTGAGGATTTGACATTTTTGATGAGGCTACATACACATCCAACCTGTACACTCATTAAAAATGTCTGTGGAATGCTACTTAGGGCCTTATTTATCAAGGGCTAGCGCCAGGTAGTGTCTGACTAGCGCCAGGTAGCGCCAGCTATCGGCGGCTACCGATTCCGGAACGCCAGGCGGCGGACACAATCACGCATTTATCACGCTAAATGAGGCTAGCGCCGGCGAGAGCGTCAGCTAGCGCGGGATTCATCATGTAGCCGACTGCAACGAACAGCGCCGCTACTAATCCCATCACAGCGCCAGGTATGACTTGTCACTCCCTGGCGCTCTCCAATGCATTTCAATGGAGCAATCTTTAAATATTCATAATTAATTGATTTTAATTTTTTTGTTTTTTTTTTTAACTGTCAAAAATTCTGTGACCACTACGGCAATGTTAGATATTATTTTTAAGGGAAAAAAAAAAAAAAAAAAATGTGCAGAATTTATATTACAGGTCTGATATTGATGTATTCATATTACAAAATGTTTAGAAAAACTTGTTTAATTTTTAAATCAAAAAATATGGTTGTTTGGGGGTTAAAAAACTACTTTTAAGCCATCGCCGCCAGCGCTCTGGGGTTTAAACAAGCATTTCACAGCACGAGAATTTTTTGAGCGTGATTTGTTAATGAATATGCTGGGAGCCGTCCGCTCTGGCCATTTGCTGTCAGGCGCGCCCATACAGCGCGGAACCTGTGAAACAGCGACTCCTAACCCCGTATTCAACATTAGTCGCTGTCAACAAGCGAACAATGGCCAAGCACAGCGAATACTAGCGGACGCTGTGAAAATCACGCTACTGGCGCTCATCTGTCGCTACCTGGCGCTATTAATGAATCGGCCTGCCCGATAAGAGGGCCAGAACATAACACAATAGTGGGGAATACCTTCACCCATTAAATTTACCCAAAAAAACTAAACCAAAAATAAAGTTTGCAAGTTTCATGGAAATGTCTCACAGATTAGTGGTGTACTGGCAAATCCAAATTCTAACATGGGGGCAAACAACTACTACTTTAAGACACATACCCAGTAGCCATCCACCAGAAAGATCTCCAGATTGAAACAGTTGAGAGAGGCTGGAGTTCCTCAAAATGTGTGCGTAATGCGTGGACCCAGGGAAGCCAGCAAACAGACTGAAAAATAGAAGAGCAGGGCCCGCCACTGGCTGAACATTGATGGAATGGCCCATCTTCCTGTTCCTGCACAAAGACAACAAAAATTGGAATTAGTGTGAGGCTTACCAAATGTTTTGTTAAAATAAAAAAAAAAGCAGACCCAAACCACATACCTGAACAGAGATTCCTGGTCCGCAGGGGGTATGAGTGATAAATGTGTGCAATCGATTGCGCCAATGACGTTGGGCATGTCGGCTATGTTATAAAAGCCCAACTTAACCGCATTCCAGCCTTCACCTGTTTGAGGGAAAAAAATATAATTTTGTGCCAGGGTAGCCATGCCATCCAAAAACTGGGTTAGGCTGCGGCTCAGCGTAGACTGGGACATCCCCACGGAGAAGGCACCCAGTCTCTGGAACGAGCCATTCGCCCAAAATTGCAGGCAGCCAACCAACCTTGCTTGTGGTGGGGGCTAACCATGGCCGCAGCTCGCTATACAAGGCATGGAGAGAAACACGGTTAAGGTGGGTGAGCTCGAATAGGTCAACGTCACTCATGCAATCGATGTCCAAAGGCGTTCGGTGCAGCCTGGGTTCTGCCATGCTCATAAGTACCAGACCGCGGAGCTGGCGCCTTTGATGCGCTCCCACAGATGAATGCATGATGATGACACGGAGCTCAAATACGGCTGGTCAGACTGCCCGTAAGTGAAGGCTCGGCGGCCCCGTTTTATTAGGGAGATTTCAATCGGAAATCAAGGCTCTGCATCACTGAAAAAAACGGACCAATGAACGAGGCGTCCGTTTTCCCGGGAAACAGCCTCGTGCGAGCCGACAATCGGAAAGGCGGCTGAGCGCACACCTGAGCGCATAAACGCACACTAAAACCAACGTAGCACCCTTTCCTGACCCGATCACAGGCCAAAACCAACGGGAAAACGCACGGGATAGCTGAACGGGGAGGCTCTGCATCAAGCCAATTGTTGCTATGAGAAAACTGTTTTCTTTTATAACACAGAGTTGTAAACAAATATAATATTACAAAAAATAACAGATAAACTTAGCACATTGAAGACATAATTTTGCCACACAATAATGAAGACCTTTAAAAATACCATTGAAAGTGATATCACCCGTTAAATTAGGCTTGATTCGAGGATTAAATGACCAGGGACACATGTGAGATAATCTTACACAAGCAAGAAGCATGTGAGAAAAATCATGCCATAAATGCCAGCATGTTATTTTTTCAATAAAAATTACAGGTGTACACTCCCCTCCTAGAGTCAACCAGCCTGGGCATCAGGAATAAGGGCTGGTAACAAAGGCTCAGAGGGTTCTTCTGGTATACCAGCCCTTATGCCCCTTGGTATGAATCTGGTGCTCTTCCAGGGGCGCTGTGGGCCCCGGATCATGCTAAAGAGTTCAGGGGCTCTACAGCACCCCCATTGCCCCAAAAGGGGGTGCAGGTAGTCAGGCAGAGTAGTGGGATTTCACCAACCAGTGCTGACATGCCAGCCCCCTGAACCCTACGAACTATAGAAGTCCCCTGGACCCCTTACCTGTTCATCCCAAGGAAAGTAAAAAAAAATACACCACAAACAAATAGATTTTAATACTTACCATGCACATCATCTTTCCCATGCTGGGTTCCCGCTCCATCTTCTGGGGCTCTTCTGGGCTCCCCAAAGTCTTCTTTAGGTGGTGGTAGCATAACAAGATGCCAGCTCTACTGCCATCTGGATCACAGGGGACACAGTTTCTCCACCTCTGAGGATTCCCTTCCCACGAGACCAACTATGACACTAAACGGGAAGGGTATTCTGGATGGGGTTCCAGAATACAGAGGCTCCACCTCTCTACTTTAATAGCTTTCTCCCCAGCCTAACTGTCTTTAGTGTTGGCTAGAAGTCAAGGAAGGATTTCTTTTTTCACGGCCAGGGACCCCCTTTAGCAGCTCCGAGGGTCAGGAGGCCACTACCCAGCCCGATTACCTATGCTGTCTCTTGGGACACTAGTGGCTCAAGTGAGCCCGGTGCCCACCAGTATGGGCTAGGGTTATTCAAGGTTGATGTTGACACCCCTGAAAGAGCACTGGACCCATACTTCGGGTCATAGGGGCTGGTGGTATACTGCCATGCCAGTTTGTGAAGCAAATGTTTCACACCAGCTCTGAGCAGGCAAAAAATGCTGGCACCAACAAACTTGATCTTGCCCAAATGCCCCAGTTACAAAACACTCCCTGAATCACACATTTTTGAGAGAATTTTCATGTGATCGCAAAAAATAAAAATTCTCTAAAAAAATATTGCTCAAAAAAATGCTAAATCAGGAGAGATGAGTAGATGGGTGAGAATGTGTTTTTCTCACTTGAAACCAAGCCTGCTGAATCTAGTCTATTCTGTGATGTCTGTGATCTATGTTGCAAAACATGTGTATTGTATCCATGCTGCCACACCATATACTGTCTACATGTACTGTCTGACAGTGGTTCGCTACATTTTTACACCAAGTACCCCCTGTGACAAAGATTTCCAACCAAGCATCCCCAATTGAATAATAAATTATACATAGTAGACCACAGGCCTCATAGTACTAGTAATATTCCTTTGTTAAAGCAATATTCCAGACCAGTCAGACACCATTAATGGTGTGCACCAAAATACCGCTGTGTACCCCCGGAATACGTGTCGGTTGAGAAACAGTGCTCTGTATCACCATACAGAAGCTCAACCCTGACTTATTTTCAGACATTTGCTGCTTATGCAGTACTTTCCATCAAAAGGTTTCAAGGAAGATGCTCTAAATATTTATGAAACATATGTTTCAGGTTCTAGCCATCTTAGTCTTTGAGTGCTTGTAATAGCTAATTGCACTCTACACATGCTCATCCCCAACACTAAGCACTGCTCCAGCCTGTTCAAGGCTGCCACACGGGAATCGTTTCATAGTAGAAACGCTTAACCCGTAGATGTTCAGAATGATAAAAAATTATTTATCACTAGGAAATTATTTCTTTACTTACCCCCATGGAAAAAAATATGTTATATGTCTTTATTTATTACTATAGCTGGAATATTACTGTTCTTTTCTGATGCAGTTAGTCTGAATTAATATAATATATAATACGTTTCAAAAGAGCACAAATCCAAATACAATTAAGTCTATGGTGATGGGGGAGGGGTTAGTTGTAGGGTCCCAATCCATGGAAAGCAATTTAAAGGAGCCACATTTCTTGAAAGTCATGAAAAGAACAATAAAATTCTTAGGAACAATAAAACGTCAAATTTATCCCAAATCATCTAAACTTTACCCACATTTTTCCAGATTCCGATTGTACCAAACGGAATCAGCAAATCTGGATCTGAGCAGCAAAAGTATTTAGTACTATAAACAAGAAAAATCGGTGCCATATTTACTATTGGCCAACCACAGTCAAAGTATCTAATGTATACAGTATTTTATATTTCCTAACATATTTAAGAAAAAGGTTGCTGGGAGGATAAAGAGGTTTGTAGGCACCTTCAATGAAGCCCCTTATGAGGTTATGAGAATGCTCTTACCTGACATATTAGGTCACTGAAATTCAATAATCCCATTTGTTTTTAAACTCCATCATCATATTTTTATATTTCATCTCTTCCGACATCCTAGATCAGAATTCTGTACATATTTGTCTGGTGTAATGCTCAATCTGGGAGTTTCCTTTCATATCTTTAGTACATATAGGCTGGTGGATTATGTTAGTAGCCTGTGCTGATTTTCAGAACTTGGGAATAAGGAGGATCAACAGATTTTCAACCCTCTTAACCTAAAAGGGAGTTTGAAGTGTAAAGGTACCGTATATACTCGAGTATAAGCCGAGTTTTTCAGCCCACTTTTTGGGCTGAAAAAAGCCGCCTCGGCTTATACTCGAGTCCAGGGGCGGATTCCTCTATCTAAACTGTAAAGCCGCCATCTCCTTACCTCGCTGCTGATTGAGGAAAGGGAAAGCCTATGTCGTCATCACGCTTTTATAGTGCTGGCGACGCAGGCTCCAGTGCCACCTACAGGAGACACACACACAGCACAGCCATGATCATTCGAAGCCCGCTAATGGGATTCGCTAGTGGATGAGAACGCTGACCTCAGACTCGATCAATCGACTGCCGAGAAAACCGGTCGGGTCTCTGGTCCAAGTGTGTGAGAACGGCGGCGGCTGGCGGCTACCAGGCGGAGCTGAATGGAGCGACCGGCGGCAGCAGGAGGAGGGGAGGGGGACCCCGCTGCCCCTCTGCCCTTCTGCCCCTCTGCAGGGTAACCTCGGCCAAACCCTGACCCCCGACACCTGCGCGTCTGAGAGCGGCGGCAGCAGCAGCAGGTACCCACAGTGTGTGTGTGTGTGTGTGTGTGTGTCTCTTTCTGTGTGTGTGTGTGTGTGTGTGTGTGTGTGTGTGTGTCTGTGTCTTTTTCTGTGTGTGTGTCTCTTTCTGTGTGTGTGTCCCTTTCTGTGTGTGTGTGTGTCTCTCTTTCTGTGTGTCAACTCCAATTCCAATTGAAAAATGCCGCCTCGGCTTATACTCGAGTCAATAACTTGTTCCATTTTTTTGTGGTAAAATTAGGTGCCTCGGCTTATATTCAGGTCGGCCTATACTCGAGTATATACGGTAAATATAAATGTAAAGGTCTTTCAAAATAGATCCTATAAATGTATAAATCGTATAAATCGTGAAACCCCCAGTTCACCATAAAACGTAGCATGTGCACATGTACGGGCCACAGTGGCATCCCAGACATCCCACCGGCTCCCATGCCAAGCCTATCTGAATGGCTAGTATGGTATGCACAGCCAGAGGGAAGCGCCTGCATTGATGCTTGCCCCACTAAAAAGGGGGGTGCACCGCTCAAAGTAGAAGTAAATTGTATAACTGTGTGCTCACCTAAACTAATTGAACTGTACAAACTTGGAGTGGACGTGCCAACGGCACACCTTACTCCCAACAGGAAGCACCACAACTAATATTGATCACACAATTTGATATTTTATTGGTACAAAAGTTAAAAAACATACAGTCAGGGCCAGAAATATTTGGACAGTGACACAAGTTTTGTTATTTTAGCTGTTTACAAAAACATGTTCAGAAATACAATTATATATATAATATGGGCTGAAAGTGCACACTCCCAGCTGCAATATGAGAGTTTCCACATCCAAATCGGAGAAAGGGTTTAGGAATCATAGCTCTGTAATGCATAGCCTCCTCTTTTTCAAGGGACCAAAAGTAATTGGACAATGGACTCTAAGGGCTGCAATTAACTCTGAAGGCATCTCCCTCGTTAACCTGTAATCAATGAAGTAGTTAAAAGGTCTGGGGTTGATTCCAGGTGTGTGGTTTTGCATTTGGAAGCTGTTGCTGTGACCAGACAACATGCGGTCAAAGAAACTCTCAATTGAGGTGAAGCAGAACATCCTGAGGCTGAAAAAAAGAAAAAATCCATCAGAGAGATAGCAGACATGCTTGGATTAGCAAAATCAACAGTCGGGTACATTCTGAGAAAAAAGGAATTGACTGGTGAGCTTGGGAACTCAAAAAGGCCTGGGCGTCCACGGAAGACAACAGTGGTGGATGATCACCGCATACTTTTTTTGGTGAAGAAGAACCCGTTCACAACATTAACTGAAGTCCAGAACACTCTCAGGGAAGTAGGTGTATCTGTCTCTAAGTCAACAGTAAAGAGAAGACTCCATGAAAGTAAATACAAAGGGTTCACAT
Organism: Gastrophryne carolinensis; assembly: GCA_027917425.1. NCBI lineage: Eukaryota > Metazoa > Chordata > Amphibia > Anura > Microhylidae > Gastrophryne > Gastrophryne carolinensis. The sequence continues at coordinate 466,041,032 of CM051236.1, forward strand.
CTAGATGCAAACCATTCATCAATTCCAAAAATAGACAGGCCAGAGTTAAATTTGCCCAAAAACACCTCAACAAGCCAGCTCAGTTCTGGAAAAGTATTCTATGGACAGATGAGACAAAGATCAACCTGTACCAGAATGATGGGAAGAAAAAAGTTTGGAGAAGAAAGGGAACGGCACATGATCCAAGGCACACCACATCCTCTGTAAAACATGGTGGAGGCAACGTGATGGCATGGGCATGCATGGCTTTCAATGGCACTGAGTCACTTGTGTCTATTGATGACATAACAGCAGACAAGAGTAGCCGGATGAATTCTCAAGTGTACCGGGATATACTTTCAGCCCAGATTCAGCCAAATGCTGCAAAGTTGATCGGACGGCGCTTCATAGTACAGATGGACAATGACCCCAAGCATACAGCCAAAGCTACCCAGGAGTTCATGAGTGCAAAAAAGTGGAACATTCTGCAATGGCCAAGTCAATCACCAGATCTTAACCCAATTGAGCATGCATTTCACTTGCTCAAATCCAGACTTAAGAGGGAAAGACCCACAAACAAGCAAGACCTGAAGGCTGCGGCTTGAAAGGCCTGGCAAAGCATTAAGAAGGAGGAAACCCAGCGTTTGGTGATGTCCATGGGTTCCAGACTTAAGGCAGTGATTGCCTCCAAAGGATTTGCAACAAAATATTGAGAAAATAAATATTTTGTTTGGGTTATGTTTATTTGTCCAATTACTTTTGAGCTCCTAAAATGTGGAGTGTTTGTAAAGAAATGTGTACAATTCCTACATTTTCTATCAGGTATTTTTGTTCAACCCTTCAAATTAAACGTTACAATCTGCACTTGAATTCTGTTGTAGAGGTTTCATTTCAAATCCAATGCGGTGGCATGCAGAGCCCAACTTGCGAAAATTGTGTCACTGTCCAAATATTTCTGGCCCTGACTGTATATACACCACAACAATTATTAAAAACAACCAGGTATGGCCAAAAACCTATATCAATAAATGATGCCCCTAAAGGCTATCCAATTCATGCCACATGGGTGAAAAACCACATACATTAATATCTCAAAACCATCTATTTGTGCCGGCACAAAAGATATACATATGTGTATATATACATGCACATGTGTGTGTACATATATGTATATATACACACATGTATATATGCATATAAAAAACTCCACAACAAGTATATAAATGTGTATATAACAAAGTGCACCGTGCTGTAAAACAAATCTATAAGTGATACTTAAATGACAATTGATAACCCCTATACAACAACAAAAAACAGTATATATAAAAAAGTATATCTATTGGTGCAAAAGTGCAAATGCATATAAATCACACATCACATGAAATAATCTACATCCCAAATATTGCACAGGATATCCATCCCAAACAGAACTACATAAATTAATAAAGACCCCAATAGGCATACAAATAAATTCAGGTGCCGGCAGACAATGTGCACAAAGATCTCACGTCATATAAGGTCACCCAGGGCAAACAGGTCAGGCCAGCCTTGGTATTAAATACCCGCGCACGCAGCTCCCATGCTGCTTCAAGGGTAAGGGTCATTGATGCATTGATGCTTGCCACTGTGCTTTCATTAATCATTCTACAGTATGTAGCTCATTATTATGCACGGCTTAGAGAGTTGATAGGAGTAGGACCCAAATATGCACCATGAGGTTGCTGGAAAAGTAAGCATACCAGGCATTCTAGTGGTTTTACAGAGCAGGACATTACAAATCAGGATGCCCCTGAGAGAAAATCCTGGGTTTGTTACTCCTTGGAGAGAAATTACTCTTGTTCCAGTGTGACTGTAAAATGAATTCTGCAAAGCAGTGATCTTTCTCCTCTGCTGCCGGATTGAGTTCAGAATATACGGCCCTTCCTGTAGACATCAGCCTGTCCTACCAACATCAAAGAAAGTGGCCATAACCCCAACTGCTTACATGGGGTCTTTAAAGCAGATGTTGTGCTTTGATTAATGAACAGGAGCATCCTAGTCTAGCTGGGACATGACCACCTTTCAGGATTCCTAAATTTTCATCACTTGGACTGGATGTATATATATATATATATATATATATATTTAAAACAATCATTTTGCCTAGTGTTGCCCTTCAACATGGCCAAAGTCAAGTTACAACTGTAACCTATTTACAATGAAGGTAACAATGGAAACGTGCTTGTGTTTTAACTCTAGGAAGACATGCTGTGCAATCTTATTAGAAGCCCCAGCATGCTGTGCAAGCATGGAATTCGAGGGTCGCTTGAATTAAATATTCGTTTTATATGTTTAGGTAATTAAAAGTGTATAAAAATCAGCTAAACATACTGTACATTCCAAAATTAATTAGATAAAAGAGACAAGACAACTGTTCCAGTTTGAATATAAATGCTCCACTATGGTTAGATAAATTAATTCAATAAATGTCATAAATCTACAAAAAATATGTGTAGTAAATAGGCAATACAAATTACACTCCATGTTGCTGTTTAGATTCAGGTTAGGGATAATTTCTCAATACACAAAATAACATTTATAACAAAATTTATTTGTACTAAATGGGTGTTGTTCTCTGTGCAGAGGGCGTCCTGATTACTAATTGGGATGCCTCCTGTGAAGGAAACAATACCCATGTTGTTAAAAATGGATGGTGTTCCGGTTAAAAGTCCCAATTCAGGCAAACACTAACTATCTCCCTCCTTATCCCAATGAGAATAGTAAATAATAAGCCATTTCAAAAGCACCTGAAAATCTTCATTATATGTAAATTTATTTGCGTCAAAGGGAAAGACATGTTATGGTGCAGCTTTATGAGTCATGAGCATCCTCTTTTGTGGTCAGAGACAGCTGTGGGACCACTGTTTCTTGTGAGAGTGAGAGCTCGAAGGGACAGAGTAGCTGTAGGACCACTTTTTTGCGTGGTCCTGGAGGAATCAAATTTTGGAGCCCTGCTACTGCTTCTACACTGCACTGCAGGAATTGGGGGGGGGGGGGGCACATGGGACATGTACCAGGTGTGCCGCTTGCTGGCTAATTATTGCTGTTGAGTTTAACGGTAAAGTTCCCAATTAACACAATTTTTACAGTGATGGAAAATATATAACGCATTTAAAATAGCAGTAAATGCATACTTCAGTGCAAGACAATAATTTTTCCTACCAGTCCATCCAGCTTCAGTCCAGTTTCTTAAAACCTACCCATACATTAGGGGTCATGCCAATTATTTGGGGAAAAGCAGGTGTGTCGCGTGTCTTGTGGTATGAATTGCAACCTGCATGTCGGAGAGCTTTTTCTCATTCTTACACACAAAGAAGTGCAATAAAAGTTTCATCTGTATCTGCAAAGAAGCATTTTTTCAGATGAGATGAGATTTTAGCAATAACAGGGCTGCAGAAATTAATGCCAAATTATTCTGCATAGCCTATAGCAGCGGTACTCAACTGGCGGACCGGGGTCCGAATGCGGACCTCGGTGCCAAATTTCTGGACCCCTGACTTGACAGCCCTGCACTTAGTTGCTACTGTGTTGCCATGCTCAGCGCTGCCCCTTTACAGATTGGCGTTGTAGTTGTTTGTCTCCCTGCCAGTGTCATGACTCCCTGGCACCTAGCATTGCAATATGAAGTACTGCACGGACAGGAAGTGGCATTGCAAGGTATAATCCACCCCCAGCCCACCCCCAATGTGCTGATTTCTAACTATCCATCCCCCCCGACAGCGCCCCATTCGGACCTCCGCCTCTCACCAGATGCCTGTAAATGGACCTTTACAAGAAGTGGTTGAGTACCCCTGGCCTATAGGGTGCTGTTATTCACAAACTTCCCAAAAGACACTCATCGGAAAATGATGCCCCTTACCTTTAAAAATGCCTCACCGCAAGTACAGGTGAAATTTTGTTATAAATGGAACAAACATATTTTATTGCAGGTTTTTGTGTGCTAAAATTAAAAAGCTAGAAGAAATGCAGGTTGCAATTCACACTGGAAGGCACACCACTGGTGCACCATGCTTTGCTTTACCAAATGATTAGAATGACCCATGATGCTCCACTCCTGCAGCCTGTTGACTTGTCCAACTTGCATCTCCTCTTGAATGATTTGCTTGTCTGCAGAGCTTCGTGTTCTTCTGCATTTAATTTAGGCCCTTATTCATGAAGGGATAGCATCAGGTAGTGCCTTGTAAATGACAGGTAGCGACAGGTAGCGGCAGGTGAACGCTGGACACGGCACGCTATTACACATTTATCATGTGGATTCTGTTGAGTGACTGGGATAACACCATGTAGCGTCCGATTCATCATTATCCCAGCCTCAGCGTACAGCGCCGGCTTTCAGCCTTGCAGAGCGCTACGTATTACCTCTCACTACCTGTCGCTCTCCCATACATTTCAATGGACGTTCTTTTATTTCTCTTTAAACAGGGGGTTTTTATTTTTTTTTTTTTAATTGCAAATAATGTTGTGACCTCTCCTGGCCTAAAAAAAGCCATTTTTGAAAATATTTTTCATGTTGTATATATTTATGCAGAATTGGCATTACAGGTCTGGCATTAATGTGTTCATGTTATTACAATGTAATTCCATATGTTTTCGCTTTGTTACTGGTGGATACATTTTAAAAACAACCTTTAATCACACAGCCTCACGTGCTCTGGGCTACAGCGAAGCATTTTTGAGCGCCGGAGGTGTGTGAGGCTGTTTTTTTGATGAAGATGTTGTGCTAACATGCGCTCCCATACAGCACTGTACTGGTCATATAGCGACTCCCCACAATGTATTCATCATTGCTGCTATGAACTAGTGACCCACGGCCGAACACAGCGACTACTAGCGGGCGCTCTTAAATGCCTGCTACAGACACTCATCTGTCGCTACCTGGCGATAGTGATGAATCAGCCTGTCAGCCTTAAATACCTTCAGAGGGGGGTTAAGGATGACCGTGGTACCAGGAGTCCTGAACACCAGCGGTGGATACAGCAATATAGAACATCTTTATATATATATATATATATATATATATATATATATATATATATTTATAATTGCTATTGTTTTATTGTTTTACTTTTTTTAACTAATTAATAGATTTCTTTCTTTTGTGTGTTGGCCAGGCTATGCCATTTGTATATATAGTAATAAATATGTTGGGGCAATATCAGGGCACCCTGGGGTTGCCTATGCAAAGGACTTTTAAAACATCTGCTGCTAGTTTGCCATACTGCAGTGCACTGCGCATGGTGATTTGAAAATGGTACATAGCACCAAGCATAATTAGTCATGGCAACTTGAGCCACAGCACTCAACCCTGTTAGATAGCAACCAATCATATAATCTGTGTCTAAAATCTAATTTAAAACAAAGGTCTGAAGATTTGCAGTCCTAACTTTTATCTGTGAGAGTCCTCTTTAACACATCACATAGCAATAGAGAAATTGGTAGCAGCTTAATTGAGGTTGCAACACATGGGGGAGGAAAGTCAAAAGCCTCCCCCATGCTGCAAAAGACCACCCACCCCATGTACTTTTACAAATCCAAAAGAACCAAAAGGAAAGGTGGCAGCCACTCAGACCAATAGTATTGTATAGCCCTAAGTGTTGCTCAATACTTTGCCTGTAAATGATGGACAATAGGGCCAGTAAATTAGGACAGTTGACCAGAACAGGTCCAACGGCGTACCCGCACCAGGCATTTGTGAATGGCTGACGCTCCTTGTTAAAGGGTATTTCACACAGCGTGGCACCTTGATCGAGATGCCCCAGGGGCAAGGACCAAAACCCAGTATAATCAAAATCCTGGGTTTTGGTCCACTTTAAAACGCTCACTGCAATTCAAATACAAAAGCACACCCAAAGTCAAACTTGCTTTAACAAATAATTAGCATTACCCTCCCTTTATCTGTTTTTTGTTTCATATTTTGTACAAATTATTTTTTAGAAGAGAGAGAGAAAAATGGAATTATTGCAAATAATTTTATAGGAACAGATGACTTAGGCATGCAACATTCATAAATTAAACAATGCAGCTTGTCACCAGGCCTGTCATGGTCTGGATCAATGTTTAACATGTATTAAATATTTACTCTGGTCACTGCCATGTTGAATACATTTCTGCAGCATCAGGCATAGAAGAGCACCTTGGGGATCCAGGAACTGATAGATAGATTAAATGTGCCCGACTGCTTTTCACTCTGCAATGTAAAAAATGTAAAGTGATTTGTACAGTATGGCAGTCTGTGATCTTGCTCTGCATTAGTTTGATATCAATGGTAAATCTTACACTTATCATATAGAAATGTAAGAGCACAAAACACTCATAGCAGACAATGTAAATGTTTTGGCTTCCTGAAGGTTCACAACCAACATAAAATGTCTCTTTGTTCATTTTATCAAGCTCCTTCAAAGTGATCATGAACAAAACAGAACTTGTTGATGTCCCTCCTCCCAGTTCTGCTCTTGTCTCCAGTTTAACAATATCTGCCAATGGTCTAACAATCACTGCACGTCCTGGGGACAAGTTCTTGGTAATAAATAATTCTGAACTCATTTCTCTCATTTAATGTCACTAGGCACCTCTAACATCCTTCACATCCGTCCCTTCTTTACACCTGTCACTGCTGATCATAGCTGCTCATACCATTCTGGGCATGGCTGTGATTGGCCAGATGAGATACCTGACTCCTGTATATAATGCAGGGGAGTGAGGGCTAGATAGGTGGGGTCTAAGCACTGGGGTTTGTGTACCCCCTTTTACCACAACAAGCTCTAAACCCTAGGGTGTACCCCTTATACCACAAATAGCTCTAAACACTAGGGGTTGTGTACCCCTTATACCAAAACTAGCTCTAAGCACTGGGGTGTACACCCTTATACCACAACTTCCTTTAAGCACTGGGGTTTTCCAGGTTTGGTAGTGCTAAGAGGGGACCCCACAAATTTATTCTTACAGTTCTCATGGAAAAATGATTTAAAATTTACCCCGGGATCCAACATGTTAACATTTTTGTTTTAATGCATGGGGTCCCCCCCTAAGCATTACCAACCTGGCAAACCAAGCATATGGACTTGTAATTACAGGGCTCAAGGGCCACCCAGCCAGCCCCTGGCCCTGACCATTACAAGCCCTTTGCCCTATAGCACTGGACCATGCTATGGTCCGCCAGGCTCATCCGCACCACCATGATGGTGCGGGTAATGAAGAATTATTATTTTTTGTTGTTATTATTATTTAGCAGGTGACAAGTGACTGAATTTAAGTTTGGAATGAGAGAGAGGAGTCCAGTATAACACCAAGACATCAAGCTAAAGGAGCCTCTTTGATAGTCAGGTCACTGGCAGAGATTGTTATTGGGGAGACAGGATTGGATGGGGAAAAAACGTCAAGCTCTTTTTTGTCCATGTTTAATTTGAGAGAGCGGGAGGACATGAATGAAGATGTAGCTGTCAGACAGTCCGGAACACAAGATAGAAGGAAAGAAAGATGTGGTACCCTGAGGAGAGAAGACTGTGTTAGAATGGGATACACTAAATGTGCGATCTGAGAGGTAGAAGGCTGGGTATTGGATTCCTAGGGAGGCGAGTAAATGGAGGAGAGAGTGGTTGACAGTGTCAAAAGCAGAGAACAGGTCAAGAAGGATAAGGATGGATAATAATGGCCTTTAGATTTGGCAGTTAGTAGATCATTAGTGACTTTATTAATGGCAGTTTCAGAGTGACGAGAGCGGAAGCCAGAGTGGTGGGAATCTAGTAGGGAGTTAGAAGAAATAAAGTGTGAAATAAAGAATGAACTGGTATAGAGGCTTGAGACAGTTTCCATGTAGATGGGATGCTTTTAAAAGCCACATTTATTGAAACACTTAAAACGTGAAAAAAAAATAAAAAGCCAAGCTATTCTTCATTAGATAAAAATATAAAAGAATAAACCCACAGGCAGTTTCCATGTTAGATGGGGGGCTTTTAAAAGCTGAATTTAGTCAAAACCTTTAAAAATATAATTTAAAATAAAAAGTTGGGCCATTCCTCCTTAGATAAAAATTGGATCTAAACAAAAATGTCAAAAAAATCTAAAAAATAAACCATGAAAAAATACAATTACAAACATAAAAGAATAAACCCACAGGCAGATTCAATGTTAAATGGGATGCTTTGATTTTTGGGCTTTGATAAACTAGTTACTTGTTGTCCCACCTTGCATTAGACCATCTTGTGCTTTGATAAACGAGTTACTTGGCACAACTTGCATTAGACCCTCTTGAGCTTCGGTAAACAACTTACTTGTTGGTACACCTTGGATTAGACCATCTTGGGCTTTGATAAACTACTTACTTGTGGGCACAACTTGCATTAAACCTTCTTGGGCTTTGATAAACTACTTACTTTGCACACCTTACATTAGACCCTTATGGGCTTTGATAAACTAGTTACTTGGCAGACCTTGCAGTAGACCCTTTTGACTTTGATAAAACAGTTATTTGTGGGCACACCTTGCATTAGACCCTCTTGGGTTTGATAACTAGTTACTTATGGTCACACTTTGCATTATACCCTTTTGGCCTTTGATAAACGAGTTACTTGTTGGCACACCTTGCATTATACCCTTTGGGCTTTGATAAAATAGTTACATGGCACACCTTGCAATAAACCGTATTGGGCTTTAATAAACTAGTTACTTGCCACTCCTTGCATTAGACACTTTTGAGCTTTGATAAACTAGTAACTTTTGGGCACACCTTGCATTAGACTCTCTTGGGCTATGATAAACTAGTTACTTGGCATACTTTGAATTAGGCTCTCTTGGGCTTTGATAAACTAGTTATATGGCACAGTGATAGAAAAAATATAGCCCGTTGAACAACCAGTATACAAAAATCGAAGATTGCCTCTTTGTTCAACATATTTCTACACCCCCCCCCCCCATTAATACTTGGTCTGAAAATAATTCCTATTTTTATATTTTCTTAATTATTTATAACCCTTTGATCTTATATTTATACTGTCAAGCCATTTTAAATGTATTTATGAAGTTAATCTTTTTTACATATAAAAAATATTTTTATTATTCACTATTTAGACAGATAATTAACTTATTGGAACTAGAATTAGTTACCTTTTTATTTCCAGATGGAATGTCCACTGATTATCATTATTAAAGTTTTATATATAATTTATAAGCAAGATAAATTGTGTCAATTAATTATAAGGATGAACAAATGTGCCTTTTTACTTTCTATACAAAAAAAAGATATGTTATAATAAAATATTAAGCTATTCTCCTTTTGTCTCTGGAGCACATAGTGAGTTAAATGAAGACCGACAACAAGTTGCTACAAAGTATCAAATCCAAATAGATGGCAGAGGAAGTCGCTTAAAAAGCTGAAATAGTAAGAAAGCTGCACCTGTGCTGTAGCGTACTCTGTATCAAACTACATTTCCCATGATGCTCAGAGCCCCTAGCACATTTAAGTACACAGCAAGATTTCAGCCATTTGGAACCTGACGTCTAACAATGAAACGTGCATCGTTCCTCACCGAGCCGCAGGAGCCACGGCTAAGAATCTCAATCCTTATCCCCGTTTGGACTTTATTTGATCTAAAACTTAACTTTACCTGCAACTCCTGAACCGTAGAATCTTGTGGTTGGAACAACATAGACTATTTGCTACAACACAGAGCTTACATTGTTCCCTCTGATCCACAGACCTGCGGCTGGACTTCAGTACCAGCTTGTTTTTTAACACGTTTCTTTTATTTTATTTTAGTATCTCTTTATGTTTGAATGTATTAGTTTACATATTAAAGGATTCATATTCATCTGATCTCCTGGCATTTAAGTCTGTGGCAAACTTTGAGGTGCTTGGAATCTGCTTGATTGTTACAACATAGGAGTATTTAACCCTCAGAGGCCTAGGGCAGGCTTATTAACCCCCAGGCAGCAGCGGTAAGGGCCTATCTTTGCAATATAAATTGGCATTTTCGTCTACTGTATTAAGACGGTTATTTGAGGTTTGTGCTGCAGGAAGATCATTTGTCTGGTAACAGCCAATAGCATACTTTCTTGAGATTACTTAAAACAGCCCCAGTTCGTGTCTGGTTCTGGTGATATACAGTCTCTTACATTCTGCGCGGCTTCTGGATTTAAATAAGTTTTGTTGTTCAACAAGCTCACTGCTGATCTCACTGCCCATATACTCAATAGTTACATAGCACACATTGCTTTAGACCCTTTTGGGCTTTGATAAAATAGTTATTTGTTGGCACCCCTTGCATTCTGCTTACTGAGGGTTTGATAGAATTACTCACCTCTGTCCACCTGCATTGCACTTACTGGGACAGGCAGCATATACACCAATAAAGCAGAAAGCACCAAATAAGGGACGTGGCCGTGGTGCTGCTGCAGCTGGTGGTGATGGAGCTGGTACTGCAGGTAGAGAACGTGTCTCATCTGTGCCTGCTACACCTTCCTCTGGTTTTCAGCGTCTTTAAGTAGGCCCCACTACTGCTACTAGAGTGGTAAGGCTAGAACAAGTTAGGGCAGTCATAAATTACATTAATTATATTACCAGTTCCATGGGAATGTCTTCCACCCACTCTACTTGTCCCGAGAGCTGGCCCTGAATGCGAGAATTTCCAAGTTACTCCAATTCTGCCCGGCGGAGGCGGCATGTTTTCAAGATCTGATGGTGGCGCCTGTTCCACAATACATTGTTCCCAGCTGCCACTACTTTTCTCACTAGGCGATCCCAGCCCTGCACCAATAGGTTGTTGAGAAAATAAGGTGTGCACTAGGCATCGCCATTAATTCCATTGTCCACCATTACCACAGTTCTACAGATATAGCGACAGGGTGACAAAATCTTTAGGTAGGCTGGCAGTGAAAGGGTTAATGGGGAAACGTCTTTTAAAATATGTAAATATTCTTCTAGCTGAAAAGCTGGCTTTATGCTGTTTCTACTGAGTGTGAAATCCTTTGCAAGCTCATTTGTTAACAAAGATGTTTTCAAAGTGCAAAGATTACATAACACACTATTTACAGCTGCAAATTATAGCGCTTCATTAGTGGTATATTTTAACAGTAAGGTGACTAATGAAAGACCCCCATGGGGAATATCCAGAATCAATTCTTAAGAGAACAATAATTATTCCACTTTTGAAGTATCACAACAGGGTTCCTTTTCTGCTGTAAGCTATATATCTGAAGGATCAAATGATTATTCTTCACATAAAATATACATTCTTACACAATGGTTGCCTCTGATCAGGCTCCTACTTAGCTGGGTTTTTTTAAAGAGGTGGTTGAATATAGTAGTATGATGTTCACTGCTTTATGTGTTTCAAGTCTGAGAGTTATCTCTTTCTTTTATAGTATCTTGTCTGCCCAAGAGAACTTGGTATTCTTTAAAGCTTACTGTTAAAGCTGTCCAAAAGCCTGCCCTAGTATTTAAAAGACTTTAAAGCCGTCCAAAAGCCTGCTCTAGTGTCTAAAAGACTCTATTGCCAGGTGAATTTCCAAACCAGGGACATCCTGATTTGTGATACCCTACTGTTTGAAACCCCCTGGAATCACCCTAAGCTTACCTTGATTGCATGCTTGGACCTTCTGTGCCATCCACAAGGCTGACAACATGGGGTTGCAGCTGTGTCTGGCAGCAATGATGAGTGATTGCTATTCTTGTTACTTTACCTTTTTGTAAATCTTCTTGTCCAAACAAATAAAACTCAAGATACTTGCTTAATGCACACCATGCTTAATCCTTTGAGTGCCAGCCTACCTAGATTTTTTGTCACACTCCGTTGCCCGACGACTTTTCATGTTTTTGCGCTACACATGTGCAACCTTGATTTTTGAAGGGATTTCCAGGGATTTCCATGAAAATTATATATTGTTTTTTTCAGCAGAGTCTGGGCTTCAACATGAAATGTCTTGTTTGCCCTTTTTTTAGTGTATTCTCAATACTTTTGGGTGAAATATGTGCAAAAAAATGAAAAAAACCTAATGTTTACAATTGGTAGTGTTTTTTTTGTAATAAAAAATGTAAGTTTGTTAATAAAATATTATTGCGTGTGAAAGCCCTATTTCTCCCGCTTACAATGGTACCACATATGTATAGGTATGAAACAGCAGTTTAGGAGATTTCAGATAGAATACAACTATGCAATATGATTGCATAGTTGTAAGGGGTTAATAAAAAAAAAAAAAGAAATGACATAGGGTTCCCCCTCCCAGGGGGGGGGGGGGGGACCTCATTTCTTTTTTGGAATTCTAAGGGTTAAAAACCCTTAAAATCCCCCCAAAAATAACATAGGGTCCCCCTTACCCAGCATTACTGACCCGGACCAGCTATGGGGGCTTGTAGAACAGGGCGCAGGGGCCAGCGTTGGTGGCCCCTGGCCCTGCAGGCTACTAGCCCACATAGCCACTAAGTGGCCCGGGCCCTTCTGCCCCCCCGGCCGTTGGGGAGGCAGGTAATGGGGGGCTGGGGGTTATGGCAAGTCACCCGCTTGCCGCAGGTGACCTGCCATACTCAGAGCCTTGTGAACTGGTATAAGGGGTCTCATGGACCCCTTACCAGTTCACAAAGGGCTAAGTTAAAAAAAAAGACACCAGACAAATATTTTATTATTCTTTTTTTGACTTATACTTACCTCCCATCCAGTGTCCCACGCTGCTGCAGATGACAGTTGTCGGTAGTGATCGAAGCAGGGAGGGTGGGAGGCAGGGAGATCAGAGCCACCCTGCCTGCCACCCTCCCTGCACCGATCGCCGCTGACAACTGACAGATCGGAGCCCGGGTGCCGGTAACCCGAGGAGCGGGATGACATCATCAAGTGGACGGGGCTATGGGCTGGGTTAGGGGCGGGGCCAGCGCCGGCCGAAGAGGATGGTGAGGGCCTGTTTCTGGGCCCTCACAAGCAGCGTGGAAAGCCCAGGGGGGGGATCGGAGCCCCCCTGGTGAAGAGAAGACCCGGGGAGAGTCATCGCGCTGCGAGGTGAGTAAATGTAATTTACTGTTTTTTTTTTTTTTTTTACAGATGTCGGCGCCGGCGGGGGGGAGGGGGGGCTATTGCGGGCCCCCTCCTGAAGATCAGAGGCCTGGGGGCGGAAATCTAACAGACGATGCTTGTACAGAATCGCTGGCCCTTTCAAAACGTGACTCTCTAGCTGGCACTAGAAGGGTTAATGCACAAGCTTCATCCCCCCTCCACACATTCTCGTTTCACATCTTTAGCATCAGCTTATTAATTTTTTTATTATTATTCTGTAGCAGCCAGATTCCTACTACTTTTGAAAAAGATTTGGCTTCTGTTGTCTTCTTTGACTTTTCTTAATGTAATTGTGTGAGTTTTTAAAGAAACTACTAACTAAGATTTTATTTCACTGTCCACAAAGGACATCATGGACATATGCTGAGGGACCATCATGGTGTTGGGCATCCAAGGATTGGCAGCCAGGAGGAACAAGTAGTATTGTTGTTGTTTGCCTATTGTTCACAGGAGGGTTTTGGCCAGATATTGCCTATGATAAAAACAGGGCCTGTAAAAATATGTTTTGCTGCTGCACCTGCTGGTTGAGTACCTGCAGCAAATCAGCCATTACCCTCCAACTCTCTTGGATGGTTGCAATAATGGCCACATGTTGTTCCTGTTCACATGCTGCCATTGTTCCTGTGCCCATGCTGTCTGCTTGATCCAAGAATCCAAGGTTAAAGTGGCACTGGCCACTTTAACCCACCATGTGTGCAGGGATAGAGGCTGCGTAATCGCAGCTTTTTTTCAGGCAGCGTGAACGCAGCTGCTTAGATTGGCCTATGATTTATTATTTATGTAAATACTTAGAAGCCCCCTTTATGCACTGGCCACTTTAACCCACAATGTGTGCAGGGATAGAGGCTGCGTAATCGCAGCTTTTTTCAGGCAGCATGAATGCAACTGCTTAGATTGGCCTATGCTGTCACTGTGTGTGGTTATATGGGCTGGGGCAAACAAAAGCAACCCTTGTGACAGCCTTTTGCTGTTATCAAGCTCTGAGTGATGCGACTGGCTGCTTGCTGGGATCCATCTTCTGATTGGACACAGCCTGGCAAGACCAGCCGAGCATCATCATGACACTCTCTCCCGCCCCCTTCAGTCCGATTGGTGGACAGAGGAGCGTGCACATTATGCATGGGAATGCTGGTTTGATATTGCTCTCTATGTGATTACATTGTGTGCTCGTCATGTGACTCACATATCACGTGACTGATGAGTCACCTGCCTTCCTGTTTAAATACCGGCTTTTGGCTCCAATTTTGTTTCCCAGCTGAAGCCGCTACAGCGGTGAAACGTACGTAGGATAAGGACAAAGGCTGCGCCTTTTGTTTACTTCAAGGAACCTGGCGTTGAGAACTGTTGGCTTCTGTTGTATTTGAGATACGCTGTCTTTAATCTTATATTTGTGGGTGCATCTCTTAGTAAATACTGGTCTTTATTTGAATGAGCGCTCTGCACTAGATGGTTTTATTTATCTCCCACATGGTTAATCACTCGACCGGATGGTCTTTGGTGCATACCTGAGGATATTAAAGCGTTGCAAAACTGCACCTGGGCATTGAAAGCTATACTCCCTCAGTGTGGAGCCGTGGAAGTTTGAGTCTTATTGCTGATCCTTATATGCCCATTGTCATCATTTATTTGGTAAGAGGCCAGCTTTATTGGTGACGTCATGTGGAGGTGCATGCTCTGGGGGACTGTTGAATCTTGAACCTACTACCAGCTCTGTGTTTTACTACAGTACTTTTGAGACGAAGGACTCGCTACACGTTGAGCTTTTTTTCTTGTAGTGCTGAGCACAGTATTTTGTCTTTTTTGTGCTTGATCCAAGGATTCCTTTCTGACTATAGCTGCTGTAGTTGCCATTCAATGCCTTCCACTCTTTCGGCCAGCTGGTCGTGACGTTGTTGCCTATTGTATACATCAAGGATTTGCGTACCCAGCTCATATAGCTGGGCACTACTGTGTCACCTTTCTGCCTCCAACTACCACCAATGGAGTCTGAAAATGAGACAAGAAAGGTCAATAACACAAATGGCTTCTGTTTTTATTTTGGGTCAACCCATCAGTTCACACATTGTATTGTTTGCCGTGTGTTTTTAGGTGTTGGCCAAATGCTTGTGAGGGAACACAAACCTCTATATCTGTGGTCAGGCCTATACTTTAAATAACCATACACACTTCATTGAAGTGTGTTAGTGATAGCAATTGTAATTGTGTTGCTTGTTGCCAAAATTAATGAAGTCCAGTGGGCACAAAGGGGCTGCCGTCTCTAATTATTTTTAACAATCTACCATACCAAGGTGGATCCAGATTGCTGGGTTGCGGAAACACCTGAATCATCGAATGTCTCTCTTATAGATGGTCTTTGCATAAGCAGAGGAAACAAGTGTATCATCCTGTAAATCAAAACATGTCAGATGTGAATTGTGTGGCAGCCAAAGGTGGCCAGCAAAATGCACACAGGTTCAAATACCAGTGTAGCCCCATCCCCTGATGCTTCTGACATCTGTGGTGTTGTGGACTGCTGATTTTCTCAGATAATAGTGGGCAATCATAAAAAGCTGGAGGAGAGGAACACAAAAAGTGTTGACAACTTGCAATTGTGAAGAAAAGTACATTCACTTGTTTCAAAGCAACCAAACATGACATATCCCACAGCAAAAACAAATGTAATGACAGTCTAACTGGATGTATTATGTGGGCCATGCCCCACATAGGAGGCCTCATCAACAATGTAGGACAAGCATCAAAATAGAAATGCTCCAGACAGGTGTATTGACTCACATACCGGCCATCTCCTCCATACTCAGTTGAGAATTGAATTCCAAAAGGGAGGCCTAACAATTTTTCTAGAGAAAATAGAAAGAAAAAATGACAGAGTAGGGGACCAATTAAATTGACCAATAGCAGCTAGCTGCTAAAGTACCACTTACAGACAGTTGGTCTTGGATGGAGGATTCAAAACAGCCATATATTAAGCATCATCTTTTAAGAAGCATTAGCCAGCCTACCATGTGCCAAATCTTTCATGAGGTAGTGCTGGACATCTGTGACCTCATCCTGAACTATATCAGGTTTCCGCTTGATAATGAAGAGGTGCAGAACATCAAGCTGGCTTTCTGTCGGGTGGTAGGTATCCCAAAAGTGCTTGGATGCATTGATGGCACCCATATTCCCTTCTGTCACCCTTGAGCATGTACTACTGCAACCGCACTTCCATTCCATTAATGTCATGGTTGTGTGTGATAATGAGATGCAGCTGTGTTCAGTGAGGTTGGGCTATCCTGCCATGGCTCATATGTGTTGCACCAATCTGCCCTGTGCCCTGTAATTTGAGAACCACGAAATGCCACAGGGATGGCTACTAGATAAGTACGTGGCCACATTGTAAGACCTAAAACCAGTGGACCAACGGGACTGGGGAGGGGTAAAGGCAAAATGCAAGACCAGATGCATTGTTGGAAGAACCATTGGCCTGTTGAAATCCCACTTCTTATGTTTGGCCTGGCCAGAAGGGGAGATGCCCTACAGCCCATACTCCATTGAATGGAAGAGCCTGAGGAAACGCTACTGGTGCCTGAAGTCCCAAACATGCCTGAAGAAAGTGCCAAAGACACTCCCTGACTGGCTTCGCCGGTGGGCACAAACAATTAACTCCTTTTTTCAGGATTGCTGCCGTAGGAACAACAAGGAGATATGTGTACCAGCTAAAGCTTACCTAAATGGTTCCCTCTAAACGTGTTAAAAAAACTACTAGCCCCAATCAATAGGTGGGCAACAGCACTTCTAGACATCATAAAGTGGATGAAATATATATATATATATATATATATATATATATATATTAAATATATATATATATATATATATATATATATATATATATATATTCAAGTTTATTTTGCTGTTGAAATGTACAAATATTTATGTTCAAAAATGTTACAGTTAAATGAAAAACCCCCAAAAATGTGTCTGCGCTGTATTGTATTGAAATTCAGAGACACTATTTACCACAGGGAGTCCACTTCATTAGCGCCCAGTGCAAGTCGGACAGAGAAATGCAGCACCACTTAGCCAGAAACGCTAACCGATAATAGCGCCATTGACTTATCTGCAATGTTCCGGCTCGGACGCTGTCAGGGCCTCTGCTTAGCGGCCCAAGTGGCACTCAGTGGAGCTACCAATAAATTAGCCTCTCTGTGTGTCATCCTATATTCGAGCAGTATCTGATATGTACCTTTTTCCCGGAAAGGGTTGTCTATTAATGTGACTAAAGAAAAAAACTAAAACATTAAGTTTATTTAACAATCAGGAATCAACTTATAAATTACTCTTGTGTTATATTATACCATTTGTACTATGACATTATTATTCTGATGCTCTTGTTGAAAATGATTTGCAGTAAATATATTAAAATGGAAGTGTTTGCAGAAAGCAGATTTAACTACAGACAGACAGCTTTCGCGCCTCATCCTTATGTAGGAACTTATTTTTGCAGTCACAGTAGCAAATTAGTCTCAGAAATAAATAACTCACTGCACTTACTTAGGGGGGCAATGTTGCAATGTACTACAGCAAACAGCAAGGACCTGATTTATGACATTCGTGGGGTTTTGTCTGTGTGTGCTGTAACTGGGAAACATAGCAGCAAACCAACCTATTTTTTAGTGGCAAAAGTACGGAAAAAAGTAAAAGTTAAGAGAACTGACTATTGTCTGCTGTTTTCCTGGGTTTCGCTGCACTTTACCGTGCTGGAACTGTGGGACTTACTTAGAGGAGAGCGCTTTGGCACAAGCTTGTCGAACTGCTGCGGCGAAGTTGTTCTTGAAAATTAAAGAAATCTTGATGAAAACACACTTTTACAGCATATGTCAGCATGGGATGGCTCTTAGAATATACGTGTGGTGTAGAATATATGTCTCAACAGTGTTTGAAAAAAAGCCTTATTTTCTTTTTGAAAGTCAAGTTAACTTAATTTCTTTCTAACTCTAAATATCAGGTACAGATTCAAAAATGATCTAAAGAGACAAATAAAACATTGATTCCAGTGGGGTTTTCTGCTAAAGGCTGGAGAACGGAACAAATATTCGCCAGCACATTGATTTATGAATAAATACAGCAAACACAGGCTCAGCTGGGCGAACACACATTTTGTCACAATCCTGGAACATTTTGTTTTGTAAATGGGGCATACGGAATCTAAATCGCGCATGCCCCGCGAATGTGGTTAAGCAGTTAGTAAATCAGCCCTCAAGTTTTTTTTTTTTAACCACTAATTTATTTTACTGCTTTCAAAGAACAAGACACAGTAGTAATTAGCTTTAGCATTTAAATGAGACATTGGGGTTGATTCAGAGGCAGGTGAGAAAAATCACTAATTTTTAGGAGAGAAAACTGCCATTCAATTGTATTGTCTACCTAGGAGCAGATTCAACACCAGGTGCAAAGTTACATCCGGTTGTTGAAACAGCCCTAAAGTAGACAATACAAGTAAATGGCAGTTTTCTATCCTAAAAAAATGTTTTCTAAATCAACCTGATTTTCATATTTTGTAATCTTTTCAATGGTTTTACCAACCACAAATATTTTTTTCTGCACATAATTGGCAAAAAGTAATTAATTTTAATTTGTGAGGGGCTTGGTTATGTGGTGGTATTTTCACTGATTTTATATTTTTACAGATTTTTTATGTCACATATTACTCAGGTAGTGATATACAGGCTGATTCATCACTAACGCCAAGTAGCGACAGATGAGCGTCTGTAGCAGGCATTTTCAGAGAGCACCCCTAGTAGTCACTGTGCTCAGCCGTGGGTCACTACTTCATAGCGACTCAGTCGCTGTCCTGTGAATACATTGTGAGGAGTCGCTATTTTACCAGTTCAGCGCTGTATGGGAGCGCATGGTAGCGACTGCTCATAGCGACCGACTCACACCATATTCAGCAAAAAAACAGGTTCACAAATCTCTTGCGCTGAAAAATGCTTGTTTGAAGCCCAGAGCGCAGGAGGCGGTGTGTTTAAAGTCTGTTTTTCAGCATCTTTCCACTAGTAACAAAGCGAAAACATATGGAATTACATTGTAGCAACATCGTAACATGAACACTTTAAAGGCAGACCTCTAATGCGCCTCTCTGCCAATCCCTACACTGGCTGCCAGTCCCTCAGCGAATCCTGTTCAAAACTCTAACTCTCGCATACAAAGCTCTCTCCAACCAGGCCCCTCCCTACATCTCATCTCTAATCCAACAGTATCAACCTAGACGCAGCCTCCGCTCCTCTGCCGACCTTCTCCTGTCCTCCACCCTGGTCACCTCCTCTCACACCCGCCTCCAGGACTTCTCACGTGCAACTCCAATCTTCTGGAATGCCCTCCCGCACCCAATCCGCCACTCCACAACCCTCAAAACCTTCAAAGGCGCCCTTAAAACTCACTTATTCAGACAAGCATATAATCTGGCCTAACCAATCTTCTAAAGGGCACATGCCACAAAGCTCAATACTGGCTGTTTGTGATCCTTCCCCCTCGTCTTCACCCCTCTTCCTTTAGACTGTAAGCTCGCAAGGGCAGGGCTCTCTCTCCTATTGTATCTTGTATTCAGAATATCGATTGTCAACTCTGTAAAACTGCATTTGAAATAGTATATGTACCGTATGTTTCTACCCTGTCTGTAATTACTACTTTGTAAAGCGCTACGGAAGATGATGGCGCTATATAAATAAACAATAATAATAATAATAATAATAATAATAATAATGTCATTTCTGAAGAAATATATAAAAAATAAAAAAAAATTTAAAAAACTGCTTATTCAATGCCAGGAGAGGTCACAGAATTATTTGAGATTTAAAAAAAACAAAAACAGAAAAACAAAAACACAGTTCAAGGAGAAGGAAAGGATCGTCCATTGAAATGTATGGCAGAGAGTCAGGTAGCGAGAGGTCATACCTGGCACTGTGCAAGGCTGAACGCTGGCGCTGTTTCGCTGAGGCTGGGAAAATGATGAATCAGACGCTACATGGCGTTATCCCAGTTGCTAAACAGATTCTGCTTGATAAATGTGTAATTGCGTGCCGTGTCCGGCGTTCACCAGTCGCTACCTGTCGCTACCTCTCATTAACCAGCCACTACCTGACGCTATCCCTTCATGAATAAGGGCCATAGTTTACTGCACTTACTGCAGGTTATTTTTACATGTGGTGTTTTCAATGATTTTACAAGCCACACAATTATTTTACTGCAGTCAACAGGCAACAATTCTAAACACAAACACACATGTACAAACATATGTCCCTTCCATCAACCACCTTCCTTTTTGTTTTTCTTTTGGACATAGGGCGGTCAGTGTGCAGTTAACCACAAACAGGCTACATCTACTTTATTTCATGCTCAATTTCTCAGTCTGGGGGACTGTTTCATCATCCTGGGTTGAGGTTGTTCATGGGGGACCCCAAAGACAGAGGAAAAGTACAAGACATTCTATTTGCTGATGTCATGATGTGCACTCAAGCCATCACCAGTTTTGTCTTAACAGGGGTGATGCAAAAACAGAGTTGCTACCCCCTGATGCCTGCAGAAAGAATCCATTTACAGGATGAGAAGTATTGGAAGGATAAGATAAAGAATGTGGTTGATGACAAACTACAGAGCTTAACACAACATGGTATTAAAAAGGGCCGAAAGCGGTTAGCAGGAGGAGGAGGAGGAGGAGGAGGAAGGAAAAGATTTTGCAAGGGGGGAAAAGCAGATTGGGCCAGTAACTGTGTTCAACCTTCCACTGGCCTGGTCTAAACAGGGCGATGCAGAAACAGAAGTACAACCTCCTGGGGCTAACAGAATGAATCCAATTACAGAAATAAAAGGAATGAAAGTAGGAGACAAATAAGGTGGTTGATGATAAGCTACAGAAAGTAATACAACATGGTATAAAAGCAAGGAGTAGAAAAGCAGTTGGCAAGGGAAGGACGAAAAAGATGAATTTCCAAAATGCACCCACGACTATTTTGGGCTTGTCTATTCAATTTCAATGCATTTGGCTGCTTTCTAGAGACCAAGACACATAATATCATATCCCCAATAAAATTGAATGGTGTTTTGATTTGGTTCCTGACGCATCCCATTTATTTAGACACGTACCACCAACTGCTTTTGAACCAAACAGGGCGATATTTGAGCAATGCAAGTCTTGATTGAACATTTACAGACATGGCAAATGTTTCACATATTGTACAAAAGGGTCTGTTATTAAAGTGGACCAACACCCAGGGGCGATCAGATCCCTCCCGCGCGGAGCATCCAAAATCGGGATGTCCCGCGGGGTGAAACCCCGCAGGAAGCCCAGAAACCTTACCTTAACCGCGTTCCAACGGCGCTTGCGCGGGCCGCGGCCGCGTCTTGCGCTTCCCTCTAGCAGGGCGCGCACCTGTTAGAGGGAAGCGCGAGACGCGGCCTCCAGCGCTCAGAGCCGCTGTGGTTGGACGCCGCTTGTACGTGCATACCACAGCGGCTCTGAGCGCTCTGATTGGACGAGCGCCCGCGTAGGAGCGTGGTGAGGTGAGTGTTTCATGGTGTTCTGGGGGGTTTCACACAGCGGAGCACCCCCGATCAGGGTGCCCCACCGAAGTGGACCAAAACCCAGGATAGTCAAAATCCTGGGTGTTGGTCCACTTTAAAGTATAACTGTCCTGCTATTTCTGCTGATAGAGTAGGTTGGATATATTTTAATCACAGCTGCCCCTCAGCTGATAAAGGTGTTACATTCTCCTGCTACTGAAAATGGACATTACATTGTGAAAGATTGTAATTTTTTATCAGCTATACTAAAATACAATGTATCACTATGTAACGGCCATTCTCAGCACTGGGAGAATAGGCTCGATTCAGAGAGACACAAACAAACTTTCGGTTTGGTGCCGACGTCGTAAGATTTTCAAAATTTCCCGCTCTCGCATGAACGTTCGATCGATTCTATGCATGCTTCGTAAACCTTCCGTAGCGCGTCCCTGTGCTCGTATGCCAGAGTACGCAGACGAGGATGTCATTTTCCATCGAAAAGGTTCTGATTTATTTTGCCCAACTACCAACGTAGCCTTTCGTTTTTGCCCTTTTCCCATCGTATCCTCACACGAATCCTATCATTTTCCCGCTACATCCTGCTTCATTTTTTCCTAAAGTATCTGTCCAGACGAAATTCTTGCGATATTGCGCCTGCGCACTACAAACTTCTCTCATTAAAGTGTTCGCCTACATAATTTCACTTACATCACTAAACTCACCCTAACCACTTAGCGCTCTCCTGCCTTTTCCCTGGAGCTCCCTTAAAGCTCACCCTAACCACTTAGCGCTCTTCTGCCTTTTCCCTTGACCTCCCTTAAAACTTACCCAAATCACTTAG
The DNA here is from genome assembly GCA_027917425.1 of Gastrophryne carolinensis. Classification (NCBI taxonomy): domain Eukaryota; kingdom Metazoa; phylum Chordata; class Amphibia; order Anura; family Microhylidae; genus Gastrophryne; species Gastrophryne carolinensis. The sequence continues at coordinate 466,063,469 of CM051236.1, forward strand.
CGCCTTGGTTCTTCTTCCATTTTCACACCCTCAAACTTACACAAATCACTTAGCGCCTTGTTTCTTCTTCCATTTTCGGTCCCTAAACCTTACCCAAATCACTTAGCGCCTTGTTTCTTCTTCCATTTTCGGTCCCTAAAACTTACCCAAATCACTTAGCGCCTTGTTTCTTCTTCCATTTTCGGTCCCTCAAACTTACCCAAATCACTTAGCGCCTTGTTTCTTCTTCCATTTTAGGTCCCTAAAACTTACCCAAATCACTTAGCGCCTTGTTTCTTCTTCCATTTTCGGTCCCTCAAACTTACCCAAATCACTTAGCGCCTTGTTTCTTCTTCCATTTTAGGTCCCTAAAACTTACCCAAATCACTTAGCGCCTTGTTTCTTCTTCCATTTTCGGTCCCTCAAACTTACCCAAATCACTTAGCGCCTTGGTTCTTCTTCCATTTTAGGTCCCTAAAACTTACCCAAATCACTTAGCGCCTTGTTTCTTCTTCCATTTTCGGTCCCTCAAACTTACCCAAATCACTTAGCGCCTTGTTTCTTCTTCCATTTTAGGTCCCTAAAACTTACCCAAATCACTTCACGGACATCACAATCTTGATTTTCAAATATGTCATTGTCCCCTTGTTTTTTTTCAATGTATGTGTGCAAATAAATTGGACAACATTTTTTTTTTTTGGTTTTTAATTGCTCCATTGCCATTTGTTGGCAAAATTTTTCTGGCAACTTTGGCCCAAAAAAATTAATAACTATATACAAATTGTTTTGGCTTTACTCAAAATATATACACTGTTTTTGTTAAAAACTTTAAAAACTATATACAATTTACAACTTTTTAAAAACCAGAAAACTATATACAAATAAAGTTGGTGTTTAACCAAGCAAACTATGTACAAATACAACTATTTACAAATCTACAGGGCCAGGAACCAGGACACTAGTCTTCCTCTTCTGTTGTCCCCAACGTGTCCCGCATCGCCTGCAGATCGGCCACCAACTCAAGGACCCTCCGATTGATATCAGCAAGTCGCTGTCTTGTGGTCCCTTCCCAAAAAACAGAAATTCTAATTATTCGGAGAACAATACATGTTTATCACCTGTGTAATTAATGTATTTAAAGAAACAAATTAAGTATAATGCACATATGATTAATCACAGGAATTAAGGTTAGTAAGTGGCCACAGGACAGTTGGGCAACTAATTAAGCTAATTCAGTGGCCACAGGACAGTTGGGCAACTAATTAAGCAAATTCAGTGGCCACAGGACAGTTGGGCAACTAATTAAGCTAATTCAGTGGCCACAGGACAGTTGGGCAACTAATTAAGCAAATTCAGTGGCCACAGGACAGTTGGGCAACTAATTAAGCTAATTCAGTGGCCACAGGACAGTTGGGCAACTAATTAAGCTAATTCAGTGGCCACAGGACAGTTGGGCAACTAATTAAGCTAATTCAGTGGCCACAGGACAGTTGGGCAACTAATTAAGCTAATTCAGTGGCCACAGGACAGTTGGGCAACTAATTAAGCTAATTCAGTGGCCACAGGTCCCTCTTATATTGGCATTGACTAGGGCATTATGTGTTTTTGTGTTCATGGGAATTTAGACCGAAATCTCTAGAATGACATGACTACTTACTTGGTTGGTGGCCGAGAGATGGCTCGTTGGGGACAACACCCTGAGGTCCTGGTTCCTGGCTCTGCTGTGAAGAAGTGCCTGTAGAAACATGGGCCAAATGGTTAGTTTGGATGTCTGATTCCGCAGTCCTCCAATGTTTTGAGCTAAGTCTGGGTCACATCACTCACCTTCTCCAGGGTCTTGTGGGCTCCTATCTGCTGCCTCCTGACCCACTACTTCACCCGCAACCGAAACATCTACAAATACAGAATAAAGGATTCAGTTTGGTGATATCAGGAGCTAGCAATTCTCTTTTTTGGTGTAGACATGAAGAGTGACATACCCGAGGATCCCGCATGCGTGGCAGGGTACGACTGCCTGCCCACGCTGTGCCGCCCCTCCTCTGTGGTAAGGTCCAGGGGCTGGTCTGAGGAGGCCACAGAGGAGGGGTCGGCCCGTCGCCCTGGAGATCCACCACCTTCACTCCCAGCTGCAGAATCATGCAGCACTGGTCGTCCTCTGCGCCTCCGGGTGCGGCGAATTCGGTAATCCATTTCCAACACTAGAAAAGAAAAGGCATTCTAAGTAAAGTCCTACCTTCTGTCTTAGTTACATATTGCATGCAATCGCAATCTACTTACTTGGAAAATGGATTCCGAAGAACCTCCGCACCCGGGGCATGTGCAGCCGTTTGAGGTCCGACCAATGCTGCATGATCTGCGTGTGGGTGAAGGTGGTGTTGGTCTGCTGTTGGATGGTGGAGATTATCTCCAGGGCGACGTGGCGTTTTTCAAATGTGTTGGGCAGGTAGTCGTACCTGCGCTCCAGCATGGTCTACAAAACAGAAAGAAAACATCGACTTTACTTCTCAATACATATCAATATGTGTCAGCCAAACATTTTTTGGGGTAATTACATTAACACACACACATTTCTAGTGTTCATTAATTTCACAATATGGCCTAAATGTTGTTTGGCACGTGTGTTGCGTGCCTTTGGTTGTGCATGTAGTTTATCACATTTTTAACCAAAGCCATTTATTCCTGCGCTTCCTTCACATATAGAGCTGCATTTCCTAATCTAACAAAAGTCCATCGAATACACTTACGAACATGATGATCTCTTCTTGTTGGCGGGTGAAGATAGTGGGTGCCATCTTGCTTCTTTTTCTCGGCAGCAGATAAGTAACGCCCCAGCGCGTTCCGCACGGCCGTGCGAACGTACGCAATGCCTCAGCGGGTTCCGCACGGCCGTGCGAACGTACGTCACACGCTGGCTTGCTTACTTAAAGGTCCCTGCACACCCAGCTGATTATTTGAGAAAATCAAAATGGCACCCAAAAAACCTCCGGGCAAAACTGGAAAGGAGCAAATGGGGAAGAAGGCAGCCAAACGGCAGGAGCCTTCCGAAGGGCCCAAAACCAGGTCGCAGCAGCCAAAAGCAAAATTACGGCCTAGTACCAAAACGCCGGCCAAGCCAACTACCAGCTATGGGCAAAAAAAGGAGCAGGCAGGCAAACCAAAGACCCAGGCCACAAAGGCTAGTATGGCTACTGGGCCAAAAACGGGTAAGAGGGTCCGAAGACCCACCCCACCCTGCCCCACTACAACACCCACAATAGTCCGCAGTAGGTCCCGCAGTCCCCCTCGAGGCCGAACCAGGTCCCGCAGCCCCCCTAGACGCCGCAGCAGGCCACGCAGCCCACAAAGAGGCCGAACCAGGTCCCGCAGCCCCCCTAGACGCCGCAGCAGGCCACGCAGCCCACAAAGAGGCCGAACCAGGTCCCGCAGCCCACAAAGAGGCCGAACCAGGTCCCGCAGCCCACAAAGAGGCCGAACCAGGTCCCGCAGCCCCCCTAGACGCCGCAGCAGGCCACGCAGCCCACAAAGAGGCCGAACCAGGTCCCGCAGCCCCCCTAGACGCCGCAGCAGGCCACGCAGCCCACAAAGAGGCCGAACCAGGTCCCGCAGCCCACAAAGAGGCCGAACCAGGTCCCGCAGCCCCCCTAGACGCCGCAGCAGGCCACGCAGCCCACAAAGAGGCCGAACCAGGTCCCGCAGCCCACAAAGAGGCCGAACCAGGTCCCGCAGCCCCCCTAGACGCCGCAGCAGGCCATGCAGCCCACAAAGAGGCCGAACCAGGTCCCGCAGCCCACCACGAGTGTGCCCAAAAAAAAAACAGAAGAGGGCCGGCCCTGCAAGATCGCCCTCACCCTTGGTCCGCCCTACTACCTCCAAGGGCAGCACTACTTCAGGCTCCGAACGAAGCTCTCCTGCTCGCCCACATTTGGCACCGGCACAGGTGGAAAGGCAAGGTTACTATGCCACATCAACACCTGGGACTTCTGTGGCCAGCCAGGCCAGAACACCCAGTCCCTTGCCCAGTCCAGGCCAATCCCCAGGCAGCCACCATTCCCTACATTATACCCCACAAACCCAGCCAAGGATGTCACCCCATTTGGATGACACCATGGAGGACCCACAACCCAAAACAACCGGGCGCACATTGCGAAGAGGGCAGTTGAGTGGGCGTTTTGGTGAGGCCCAAATTATGGCCTTGGCTAGTGGCCTGACCTTAGTTTATGATGAGCTATATGGGCGCAGATCAAAAAACACCACCAAACAGCGCAGAGCCAACATCTTGGCAGACCTAACCAGACAAGTGAATGCAGCGGGGGAAGAGTTAAAGGATGTTGTACAGATTCAGCGCAAGATATCGGACCTCAAATATGCTGCACGGAAGAAAGAAAATCAAAGGCGGATTGACAGGTAAAAATGTTAGCTTTAGGATTAGACTGGATGTTGTATTGGCCACCTGGTTCTAAATTACCCTAACTCTGTTTTGCAGCATGAAAACTGGAGGAGGTTTTCCCTCCAAACTCAAGTTGACCCCGGCTGAGGAGATGATTTATGGATTGATGCATCCAGTCGCCGTCGAAGGCCACGCGGCCCTAAGGGACACAGATTCCCCGACCCGTCCTGCAGGTGAGTAAGATGTATGTGACCTTTACAATTAGTGAGCATGCACAATTAGCCAGTAACACATCTGGGAAGCCAGGCACCTAGGCTGTAGCTTGTAGGTGATTTCTGTGTTGGGCCAGGGTGTGGCATGTGTGTGGCCACTTAACTGTTGATTTTTGGTCCACATACAAGACGTGAATGTACATTGAACCCGAGTGTAAAAGTTTGTGGCTTCCCATTAAACCGGACCTTCACCATGATTTAATGAAAAGCACAAACTCTTATCCAAAAAATACTCAGCATCTAAAATTAATATATTTTACATGTGTAGTCACTAATGTATTATACTTTCCACCACTGGGCTGCAACTCTGTTCGGCAATTTAGGATACGGCCGCCGCCATCTTGACTCCGAAGCATCACACTTACTGAGGAGAGGAGAGTGGGATAAGGTACAGGGGGGCGGGTTATAGCTGTGCTTTGCTCAGACAGAGCAGAGCTGGGGTCAGGGAAAGGTCAGCAGTCCAAGAATGCAGAGCAGCACAGTCAGGAGGCACTTACTGTTTGCAGGCTGCCTGATAAGATGGCGGATTCCATAAGCCGCCATCTTTGATGTTTAAAGGCTCATAACATGCAGTAGATGCAGGTTGGAATATTTGTAATGTGGTCAATCTGTATGTACAGGGTGTGGGAAACATAGAAGCTAGACTCTTAATCAGAGTGAAGGTCCGCTTTAATGGCCTCTAAGGGATGTGGTCAGCCACATAACAAGCTGAACTTGAATGTTTGGCTTAGTTGAGTAGAACAATGTGGAAGTAGTTGTAGGCCAAAAATTTACAAACATAATGGCATGGAAATTGAAGCTTATTTGGCCCCGTTGTTGAAGTGCCCATGACAGTTTGGACCCGTTAACTAATTCGGCATATGTCTTTTGACCCGTCAACAATGCATAGGTGTGTGTTTACATAGTGTCTTTGCTTCTCATGCAGGCCACCATCATCGCTCAGCTACTGTGGAATCCACTGCCAGTGTGGACATGCCGTCAACTTCCGTGCAGCCTAGGAGGGAGGAACCGATATATTCGGTAAGTTTATTGAGCAAATGTCGTTTAGCCATGTTACTTTGCATGTTACTACTAACAGATTGACATATGTAGTGGGCAAGCTAACATCTAATTTGTCTCTGTCCATACAGACCCACACACTCATGGATGAAATCCAGGAGCTGGAGGAGGATGGATCCTTTATGTGCCCTTCTGAAGATCTACCCCTGGCCCAGAATCTGCAACTGGTCCAAAATGTTTCACCACCAACTCAGCAGCAGCAGAGGGAATCTGGCAGCATGGTGGCTGCACATGATGGCCAGCATGCACAGACTGACAGTCAAGTCCCCAGTGTTGTCTCTGCTGTTGAGGATAGTGAAAGCATGCCTGTGTCTGTTGAGGGGCCCAGACCAACAGCCTCGGCACGACCCCGAACCAGGGGATTGGGGAGGCGGAATCCGCTACGGCGCAACCAGGGGAGGGGCATGGCAATGTTGGACGCATGGCACCACGAGAGGGTGACCTTCCAGCAGCAAAACCAACAAAACCGAGAGGCACTGCATGGCCGGATCGAGAACCTAAATACCACATTACAGGCTGTGCAGAACGAATTGAGGACCCTCAACAGCCACATGGAGACTGCCAACAATGACAACCGTGCCTACAGGGGTGAAATGGTAAATATCATGCGCAACATTTTGGACCAGTTGCAGATTCAGAATGCCACACAGGCCCACGTTCGGGCCAATCAGCAAGGGCCACCACCTGGGTACTATGGCCATCACCCATATTAATGTCTCCACAACATGAATCTGTACAACATCTTTGCTCTTAATCCCCCCTGTATTGACTTGTCTGGTGAGGCAAACCAAGATACCCTTGGTGTATGCCTTGGGTTGTGTGTTTTTGATTTGCGCCCATATAGCTCCTTAGAGTGGTGAGGTAGGCCAGTAGCCAAGGCCATATCTGAATCCTCACTGAACGTGCCACTCAAGCTTCTACCCCTGTACCAGGTTTACACCTGTGGCAGGGCCAAATGTGGCCAACCAGGATTGTTTGTTTTTTTCATTATTGCCATGGTTGATCTAACCATTAATCCTTTGTGTTACCTCAATTTTTTGACCAAATTGGAGTGAGCAGCAACTCCAAGTTGGAGCTCTTATTTTTTACAAATAAACAGTTAAAGACACCTGTGGCTCCTAAATTTTATTGTCTCTTTTTTGGGTGTCACAGAGAAATATATACTTGGACATTCACACAGTTCACACATCCAAAAAAGAGAGTTGGAAAGCATTAGGCCTGTGGTGAGTAATTACTTTATTACTTATTTGAACACCACAAACATAACGAAACATACACAAAGGGAAATAAAACTAAATCAACAACACAATGTTAAACAAAGGCCAATACAGGTTACATTAAGCAAAATGGGTCGCGATCAAATTAGTCCGCACACTTTGGCCAGACACACTACTGTGTGTGTCCAGAAATGACTCCTCCTGGTCTTCGCTGGGTGGAGAGGGAGCAAATTCTACATACCGGGGGACCCGTTGTGAAATAGCAAAATTGTGAAGAACAGCACAGGCCATTATTATGTCTATGACCTTTTTCGGATCATATTGCAGGGCGCCCCCGGTATGATCCAAACAACGAAACCTAGTCTTCAAAAGACCAAAGGCCCTCTCTACCACAGCCCTGGTCTTGCGGTGCGCACAGTTGTAGGCATCCTGGGAGGCATCCTGGGGCCGGAGTACTGGCGTCAAGAGCCACGGCAGCAGCGGGTATCCGGAATCACCTTATACATAAGATTAGGAAAACAAACATGTAAGACCATCAAGGCACCAGCAACATCAATAGGAGGCTATTTGTCAATTGTGTGATCAACATGAGGCAACATTTGCCACTGTCCCAGTCCCAAACTAAACATCTGTCCTAGAGGTTTACAAAAGGACAACATACAAAGAGTGAGGATGAGGGACAATCATACATATGGATCCCAGCTCTGGGTTTCAAAGTGTGCTTAGGATGTAGGTTTGGCTGACCCCTTATATGCTTTGTGTGAGACCAAAACAGCAGAAACACGCCACATGCACTTTATCCCGCTCTACTCTCGTGTGGAAGTGCAAACCAGCTTAGCAAAGATGGGTCCGAAACTATGCTCAAGTTAAGTGCACGATTCCACACAAGGGTGGTGTAAGAGGGATTATTAAATTAGACCAACAGATAATTTAGAATGTGGGTAATGCAGGCCAAACTTGGCGAAACGCTTGGTTGGTTAATAACTAACATTCAAGTGTGGTTTCACATGGGCAGAAGTTTATTTAAGGTGTAAGTTTGGCAGACATTACTGCCAAATGCTAATTAAAAACAAACATCCACAACTACATTATGTGGTTTATGTTCACTTACCAAGGAGCCATGCACCGGAAAATTCCCCAGACTCAAACCGTCGGTACAATCCCGATCGTCTAAGGATGTACGCATCATGGGCTGAGCCTGGGTAGCCGGCGAGGACGCTAAGGAACCGCATGTCCGGCCCCACCACTGCCTGCACATTAAAGGAGTGGCCCATTTTGCGGTTCCTGGAAAAAAAGGAAGACAAGAAAACATTAGGAAGGCATTTAGAACAATTAACACACACATTTCGATAAGGAGGGACCATTACAAGGTGGGACCATTACAAGGTGGAGCCATTAGAAGGTGTAAACATTACAAGGAGGGACCATTACAAGGTGGGTCCATTACAAGGTGGAGCCATTAGAAGGTGGGTACATTACAAGGAGGGACCATTACAAGGAGGGACCATTACAAGGTGGGACCATTACAAGGTGGGAACATTAAAAGGTGGGACCATTACAAGGTGGGTCCATTACAAGGTGGAGCCATTAGAAGGTGGGTACATTACAAGGAGGGACCATTACAAGGAGGGACCATTACAAGGTGGGACCATTACAAGGTGGGAACATTAAAAGGTGGGACCATTACAAGGTGGGTCCATTACAAGGTGGAGCCATTAGAAGGTGGGTACATTACAAGGAGGGACCATTACAAGGAGGGACCATTACAAGGAGGCTTAACCTAAAATGAAACCAAAAATTAAAAACATTACTTACCTGTATATGTACTCGTCGGCAGCAGGAGGCACCAGGGCGACGTGGGTACAGTCAATGGCACCAATGACGTTGGGCATGTCGGCGATATTATAAAAACCAAGCTTAATGGCGTTTCTGGCTACCATATCATCGGGGAAAAAAATATATTTGGGGGTTAGGGTAGCCATGCCTTCCAAAAAATGTGATAGTGCGCGGCTCAGCGTAGGCTGTGAGATCCCCACGGAGAGGGCACCCAGCCTCTGGAACGAGCCGTTCGCCAAAAATTGCAGGCAGCCAAGCATCTTGGTCATACCTGAAATTGCATGCCCCTTCCTTGTGGTGCGGGCTAACCATGGCCGCAGCTCACTATACAATTTATGGAGGGAAGCGCGATTAAGCCTGGTCAGCTCGAACAGCTCAACGTCATGCATGCCATTGATGTTCATGCGTCGCCGCCGGTGCAATCTGGGCTCTGACCTCAAGATCCCATCAATGCCAAACAGAAGAAGACCTTGATGCTCTTCAAAGTCACTCTCCATCATGCTTGGCTGCCTAGTCCCGAGGTCAAAAAGGTGCCGTAAGACGCTCGACAAGGAAATGACTATATGGGCGTCGGAATACTTGCCAATCAGCTCTCTGAATTAATCGCCAGCCCATTGCAATGACGTAAATGATTTGACCGATCGAAACATTTTCGATTTCGAAGGAAAAAAGTCCCGAAGTTGCGTAAAAACACAAAATGAATTTCGATGGACGAACGGACATATACGTCTATGTTCGAACGTTCGTGCGAGTCGAAAATGGCCAAAAAAAAAGGAAAAAATGACAAACACCCAACAAAACTTTCGATTGCAAATACGAACATAATGACATTTGGGATTTTGAATCGAGCCTAATGTAACAAATTGATTACTCAGAGGCAGAAGACAGTATGTTATAAAAATGTATCCACCCCTTGCCAGAAAGAGCAGGCAAATGATGCTTGTCCTTTAAATAGCTAGTTAATAGGTCATGAAATGTAGACAGTGAAGAACATTCTAATTCTGGAAAAAAAAAAGCTTTAACAAAAATTTAACATGTGATTAAAATCTCCATCTGTCTTTAGTTCTGTCGTCCATTCAAAGCTGACAGTTTTTTTTTCTTTCTTAAGAAACTTGGCTTGTTCTAAGATTTTTTGACAACAAAGGAGCATTTTGACATTTAGACTTCTGTCTTTTCTTGAAAATGTCTACTTTACATATGAAAAATGCACTTTTTTTGATTTGGCTTATTGACTTGTGCAGCTGTGGTAACATGATCAAATGGCACAAATGAGGCAACATTTGTAACATATTTTTAATTCTGTATAAAATAAAGAATATGTTACTTGTTGCAAGTCAATAAAACAATTGTTCACGAATGACTGTATTGTCGTTAGGAGCTGCTGAAAAAGAATGATTTTATGGCAGTTCCATTGCTAAGCAAAAGGTTGAGAGGCAGAAAAACTTGGTACTTGTAAAGCTGTATATTCTTATCGTCTAATGTACATAGTTTGAGGCTGTTTGGGGCTTTTTCCCCTAATGCTGGCAGCTTTGATTCATTCATTAACTTATGTGGCAGCAGGGAGGCTCAAGAGTAGCAGACGGGGAGGCTGATTCATTACTAACGCCAGGTATCGGCAGATGAGCGTCTGTATAGCGGCACTTAGAGCGAACGCTAGTAGACGCTCGTGTGAGTATAGCGGAAGCTGTAACAGAGCGCCTCAGTCGCTGTAGTAACCTGGTCGGCATTGATGAATGAGATGTATGTTCGGCGTTCTAACTACAGTACAGCGCTGCAGGGAGCGAAAGGTAGCGCCAGCTCATTGCAACTGACTCTCAGCGACTCACACCATATTCTGGATCTGGTCGCTATAGTATAGAGCGGCAGATGCTGTGTGATTAAACTCTGTTTTTGAACACATATCCACCAGTAACAAAGCGAAAACACATGGAATTACATTGTTTTAACACTTTAATGCCAGACCTGTAATGAAATTCTGCATAAAAATATAAAAAATATAAAAAAATCAAAAAAGTTTTCAAAAATGACTTTTTCTAGGCCAGGAGAGGTCACACAATTATTTGAGAGAAAAATAAATAAAAAACAAAAAACCCTGTTTAAACAGAAGAAAAGAAACGTCCATTGAAATGTATGGGAGAGCGTCAGGTAGCGACAGGTAATACCTGGCGCTCTGGAAGCTAGAGCGCCGGCGCTATACGCTGAGCCACCTGTAATGATGAATCGGACGCTACATGATGCTGTTAGAGTCACTCACCAGATTGGCTTTCATAAATGTGCTATTGCGTACAGCTCCCAGTGTTCACCAGACGCTGCCTGCCGCTACAAGGCGCTACCTGGCACTAGCCCTTGATGAATAACCCCCTCAGTAACATAAGTCTGCAGCTGCTGATTGGGCATTGCAAAACACTTGTTATTGTGGAAGTGAACGTCCCAATCAGGACTTCCAACTCACTTTACGGAAAAGTTTGGCTTCCATGTTAAAATGCGACAACAATTCTCTAGACTGCTTCCGTATCAAGGGTCTCAATGGTGGCTATCCAGTAGTCGTCAACTTCTTTCCCATAAATAATATACCTGCCCATCAACAAACATATCTTTGGTTAGGAATGATTCACTTTAGTCTTTTATGCCTTCTTCCCGCATGCCATACTTTTGATTTAAACCTCCTTGTGGTCAGCATGTGTTACACAGAAGAAAAAGGGTCAGCCCTCTGATTCAGTACCTCAACTAACACTAACTTACATATTTACATAAACCAAATACCTAGAAACAGTATCCTGTAGGTTCTCTGATGCAGCCTCTGCAATTATGGGTTTGTGGCCAATAATTTTGCTGGGTAGTTTGCTGCATGGAATAAGAAGTGTGATTTGGTCATTTTGGTACGTAGTCCGATTTAAGGGCCACTATGCAGCTTAGACCCTTTGTGTAACCTTTTGGCCCTGCTGGTCTTTTTGTCCCATGGACATGAAGAAAGTTAAAATCAAGGTAATGACTTTCATGGTTTGTGCAAAGACATATACTGCTTGTTCAAGATAATGGACTGATAGAAACGGAGAAGGTATTGTAGCATGAAAAGGATGTCTTTACAGCAGGGGGGGTTAGCAAGTATATCAGTAGTCTTAGTTTTAACCTCATACAAATGTTGCATCCGTTCTCAGGGTGGCTAAATGCCTTTTACTGTGCTGCCCAGTGCCGCATGTGTTAACTTAAACAGGATTTAGTGAAGCCATTGATTTATTGTCATGACAAACCTCCCACTTATCAGATAACACTAAATTATGCAAACCTCCTGCTTATCAGATAACACTAAATCATGCAGACATATTACAAAAGGACCTCTACAAAATGGCCACTTGGGCTAAATGACTTTTAATACTGATACATGTTAGGTTATGTACCTTGGTCATGCTAAACATATGTTCTTCTGTATATGAAGTAGTGGTAAGGTTCAGTTAAACAAAATTGTAATTTGTCCAGGGTGTACTTATTAGCAATCGGTTGAGTAACAGCATTGCCAAGCAGTAGCACCAAAAGTAATGAGATGTATAAAACAGGGGATTAGAACCAGTGAAACAGCTACTGTACAAGATTTCCTTCTACACTGCTAAGGCATCACCTTGAATATAAAGTACACGTTGATTTGCCACGAGGCAAAAAAGGGCAATTGCCCACTACAGCCGGAAATAACTTTGGGGTCTTAGTACCATCGCCTTCTACAGCTTACCCCTTAGCTGTAGGATGCTCTAGTTTAAAGGTCGAGGGTGAGGACATTCAGACCCCGATGACCCATAAACAGAACTTCCTGGACATTGTCTTGCTGAATGTCCAGGTTGACCACACCTCCAACATCGATGTTGGTCAGGTCCTTGAGAGTCACATTTTTCTTTTTGATATCCCTGTCCTCCCTCCTCTCTATTAACGGACTCTTTTATTGGCTATAATCCTTTTTTTAAAACAGTAGTTAGGGGTTCTCCTAAAGTTTTTATAGCTTCTGTCAAAACTTTTGTTTCTTCCCTTTTTGCTTCGCTGTAGTCCTCCCCCTTTTCTTTGGTTTGTATTGGTTGAGTTTGAGTCCATATAGCTATTGAGCCCAATAGCTATTCATTTTTCCCTCATTTCGTTATAATGCTTCCACTAATATGTGATTAAATTCTACATCCCCATCAGCCCTGACCATATCTCTTAAGGACCTTTTCAGAACAGGGTTTCTTATTCCATTAATAAATTGATCTCTTATTATTCGGTCCATTGCAGGGGTCTGATCATCCTCACTCCCCTCACTTTTGGAATTTTTTTTCCAAAGTTTTTGTAATGTCACAGCAAATTTCTGAATTGTCCAACTCCAACTGTTTGCGACCATAAAAACGAGTCTTGCATTCTGCTGTCTCAGTTGTCTCCCCATACTGTAACTCTAGCCTTTTTACAATTACATCCAGGCTAGTTCTCTGAGATTGAAGCAATACCAGTATAGCTTCACGGGCGTCTCCCTCCAGCGATTGTAACGCCAGGTCAACTTGGTGTGCAGGTTGGACTTGATACAATCTGGCAGTAGTGCATAGCCATTCTGCCCAATCGCCCATTGCCAAATTATATCCATCAAATTTAGGTACATTGGCTCCCGCTGTTCCTACAGGCAGGATAATAGGGAGTGGAGACCCAGCCCCACTAGTTTGGCTAGACTTTGATCCTCTAGGTTCACAGGCATCTATTGAGGACTTCATGACACTGAGTTTTTGATCCCAAAATATATACTGTGTGGGGTTGAAGGAATAAAGGAATCAAACACACCACACAAGATAAATAAGAACCGATTTAGAATTTACTTGTTGAATATTAGGCAAATTATTGAATACAATAGTTGGTGGATAATAAATGTAGCCACTGGATTAAAGAAGAATCTAGTGAAATTTCTACTTTTGAAGAATGGAGGGGAGGGTATCTCAACAACAAAGGTTAAACTTGTGCCTAGGTTGCTTTAATATATATATGGCCATGTGGACACATTTAAAACACACTGTATGCTCTGTGTAATTCAAACAATCTATCAATCTATCAATACATACACAATCTATTTAACATGTAAAATGAATGATAAAAATGAATAATAAACTTCAGATAGATGATGCTCTAAATTTGTATCTATGCTGTAAATAGTGAGAACTGAGAAGAGTTCACTTATACTTAGACCCAACAATCTTGGAAAATAACAATCCTTTTATTGCTGAATAAAATGATGCTGATTTTTTCTTCAACTGGTCACGGTACCTCAAAAACTCTCCTAAATAAAATTACCAAGGACATCCTCCAATCATGCTGAGTCTCTTTGTTTGCGCTCCGCTGGAGGCTTCACGCAGTAAATAGCACACAAGAAATAAGTCTTTACACCTCTCACACAGTTAATTAGTGAGATAAATAAGGAGAGTGTTAGTTTCAACCAAAAACTTCACTGTGGCCCTATAATTTATGCAGGCTCACAAACACTGCCTTTTATAGCCTGAAGGAATCACTGTACCTGCCTCTCTCTCATGGCTGGCCCCGCCCACCCACACACATAAGAATTTTCCAGAACCCTCCCAGCAGAGGTTTGTTTTATGTTGGTTACAAGCTATACCTATTGCACTGTATGTCCCAAATGGGCTCTCAGAGATTAGAGTTAGGACTGCACCCCACAGAGGCACTTTGGCGTAGTGGTGCAGCTTAAGCATACTTCTGCAGATGTGTGTGACCAAGTCCTCTGTTTTTAACCAAGTTTAGAGACAGATTATAGGCTGGCCTGCAAGCTAACAGGGTTGAGTGCTGTGGCTCCTTTAAGACTTTTGGTTACAAGCTATACAACAGGAATATATACAACACATAGAGGCTGATTTATTAATAGCGACATGTAGCGACAGTTGAGCGACTGTAGCGGTATTTTCACAGCGCCCGCTAGTAGTCGCTGTGCTTGTCCGTTGTTCGGTTGTTGACAGCGACTCAGTCGGTGTGGCGTAATGTTGAATACAAGGTTCCGAGTCGCTATTTGACAGGTTCCGCGATGTTTGCGTGCACATGATAGTGACTGGTCAGAGCGACCGGCTTCCACCATATTCATCAAAAAATCACGCTTAAAAAAAATTAAAGCGCTATGAAATGCATGTTTAAACCCCAGAGCGCTGGAGGCGATGTGTTAAAAGTCGTTTTTTAACCCCCAAACCACCATATTTTTAAATATTTTAAATAATTTAGTAATATGAATACATTAATATCAGACCTGTAATATCAATTCTGTGCAATTTTTATTTTTATTTTTTTCCCTTAAAAAATTATCTAAAATGGCAGAAGTGGTCACAGAAATTTTCACATAAAAAAAAAAAAAAAAAAACATTAATAACAATTAATTATTAATATTTAAAGATTGTTCCATTGAAATGCATTGGAGAGCGCCAGGTAGCGAGAGGTCATACCTGTCGCTGTTCAAGGTTGGACGCTGGCGCTGTGGGCTGAGGCTGGAATAATGATGAATGAGTCGCTATATGGCGCTATCTCAGTCGCTAAGCAGGATTGGCTTGATAAATGTGTGATTGTGGTGGGGAGCCGGCGTTCTCGTGGCGGGGCCCGTCATTACCGGCCGCTCACCAGTCGCTACCTGTCGCTATTCCTTCATAAATAAGGGCCTTAGTAATTCTTGTATACTACCATTTTCAGCGTTTTTCAACGTAGCTTCCAACGTAGATTTTCAGTGTCCCGCGATATTCAGCTTGCATCTTTCTCTAAATATACGTAATAATGGAATTTTGTTGTACTGCGTAAGCTGCTATGTTTGCACGCATGTACGCATGCACGCAGCTTATTAACTGATTCATGCCCCTCATTTCAACTATTCTCTCACTCACTTCTGCTCTCATGCTTACCTTAACTCTGTTTGCACTGTATGTATTCCTCTGTCCCACTCTATTAATGCTTACCTTAACTCCATTGGCACTGTATGTATTGCTGTGTACTACTCTATTCATTCTTATTCTCTATCCCCATATTTTCATGCTTTTCTGAATTTAATGGCTTTTTTTGTTTTTGCTTTTTTCAGATTTATGTGTATAAGTGGATTTGTGCTATCATGACATTTATATTAGGTTTCTTGAAATCATAGACATCATAAAAAAATGTAAGCTGCGAAAATTTTATTAAAATGTTTTTGTTGTATGTTTTTTTTTTTACGTTAAAAAATATTAAAATTTTATTTTTTAAATTTTAAAACTATTTACCCAAAAGTGGCAGGCTCCCAGGATTCTATTCCTCGGTGGTCCCCATTGAAGCTGCAAGCTCCTCAATGTCGTCCACCAGCCTATGAACAGCAGCTGTCAGTTGCTGTATTCACTGCTGTGTGCTGGCTGTGAAAAGAAAGCAAAAATTAATTTCTAGTATATGCAATTTGAATACCTGTGGAATTAAATATTATTAATTTATAGACTATGGATTGGGCCAGAAATTAATGTAATATTCTAGGCTATGGATTGGGCCAGAATTTAACCTAGTATTCTAGGCTATGGATTGGGCCAGAATTGAATCTAATATTCTAGGCTATGGATTGGGAATACCTGTTGAAGAAGACATGTTAACGTTAATCAACGGGGAGGCTGATTCATCATTAGCGGCAGGTAGCGACAGATGAGCGTCTGTAGCAGGCATTTTCAGAGCGTCCGCTAGTAGTCGCAGTGCTCGGCCGTGGGTCGCTACTTTATAGGGACTCAGTCGATGTTCAGTAATGTTGAATACATTGTGAGGAGTCCCTATTTTACCAGTACAGCGCTGTATGGGAGCGCATGTTAGCGACTGCTCATAGCGACCGACCATATTCAGCAAAAAAACAGCCTCAGAAATCTCTGGCGCTGAAAAATAGTTGTTTGAAGCCCAGAGCGCAGGAGGCGGTGTGTTTAAAGTCTGTTTTCAAGCATCTATCAACTTGTAACAAAGCGAAAACATATGGAATTACATTGTAGCAACATTGTAACATGAACACTTTAATGCCAAACCTGTAATGTCATTTCTGAGGATATATATATAAAAAATGAAAAAAATATGAAAAAACTGCTATTTCAATGCCAGAAGAGGTCAAAAAATTATTTGTGATTTTTTTGAAAAAAAAAAAAAAAGGATCGTCCATTGAAATATATGGGAGAGCAACAGGTAGGGAGAGGTCATACCTGGCGCTGTGCAAGGCTGAACGCTGGCGCTGTTCGCTGAGGCTGTGAAAATGATGAATCAGACACTACATCGCGCTATTCCAGTCGCTAGACAGATTCTGCTTGATAAATGTGTAATTGCGTGCCATGTCCGGCGTTCACCAGTCGCTACCTGTCATTAACCAGCCACTACCTGACGCTATCCATTCTTAAATAAGGGCCTAAGTTGTCTAAAAACTTACGAGGCTGGTGGGCGACCTGTTCCTTGATGACCAGCCTCCTCTCTGGGGCTTGCCACTCCTCTTGTTCTGAGTCTGTTAAGCAAGCAAAAATATTGTTAGTTATAAATTCATATTTGACAACATTTAACTTAGAGGCCGATTCATCAATAGCGCCAGGTAGCGACAGATGAGCGACTGAAGTATGGCGCTATGAGCGCCGCTAGCGTCAGCCGCGGGCGGTAGCGATTCGCTATAGCAGGCCTCCTCAGTCGCTACCTGGCGTTGTTGGGAACAACGCCTACATTGCTGAATATGATGTTGGCCCTCAGCTTTGTAGGCGCTGTCAGTCAGTGTGACCACGCTATTCAACACAGCGCCTGCGCTTTGCTTTGCTGTGGGCTGGGAATCAAGTACCTTCAGAATAAAACACATTGCAACATGTTTCTTTACTTTTATTAGTTTTTATTTTGTGTTGAAAAGGAAATTAAATTAAACCAGATATTAGAATATAAATGCAAAATAAAACATAATTAAACACATAGCCACATTTTAATTTATTTTATTTATTTTTTAAAGAAAAAGGAAATACAATTAAACCACCAATGAGAAAGAAAATGAAATAAAAACAGAACAGAGAAAGAAAAGGAAAATAGAAAAGGAAAATAAAAACAGAACAGAGAAAGAAAAGGAAAATAGAAAAGGAAAATAAAAACAGAAATGAGAAAGAAAAGGAAAATAGAAAAGGAAAATAAAAACAGAAATGAGAAAGAAAAGGAAAATAGAAAAGGAAAATAAAAACAGAAATGAGAAAGAAAAGGAAAATAAAAACAGAACTCAGAAAGAAAATGAAAATTAAAATAGGAATTAGAATGCAAAGGAAACTTACAACAGAATTAAACACATAGCCACATGTATCTATATATAGTTGATTTTATTTTAACACTAATAAAAAATAAAAAAAGTAACAGAAAAGAAAATTAAATTCAAAAGTCAAACAGAAAGGAAAAAGCAAAGTAAAGGGCATGAAAGTTTGTAAAGTTCAAATTAGGGATCAGGGTGCATCTCTTGGTGCCTGAAAAAATAAGAAAAGTGCAGTTAGTATAGATCTTTAAAGTAGTTTTGTTGTAGCAAATAAAAAAATGCATTACTTGATAACCAACATTGGCGTCTTACACCCCCCTTAGAGTGGTTTGGGTCATCTTACACCCCCCCTTAGAGTGGTTTGGGTCATCTTACACCCCCCTTAGAGTGGTTTGGGTCATCTTACACCCCCCCTTAGAGTGGTTTGGGTCATCTTACACCCCCCCTTAGAGTGGTTTGGGTCATCTTACACCCCCCCTTAGAGTGGTTTGGGTCATCTTACACCCCCCTTAGAGTGGTTTGGGTCATCTTACACCCCCCTTAGAGTGGTTTGGGTCATCTTACACCCCCCCCTTAGAGTGGTTTGGGTCATCTTACACCCCCCTTAGAGTGGTTTGGGTCATCTTACACCCCCCCCTTAGAGTGATTTGGGTCATCTTACACCCCCCTTAGAGTGGTTTGGGTCATCTTACACCCCCCTTAGAGTGGTTTGGGTCATCTTACACCCCCCCCTTAGAGTGGTTTGGGTCATCTTACACCCCCCTTAGAGTGGTTTGGGTCATCTTACACCCCCCTTAGTGTTTTTTTGGGCTCATTTTGATGGGAGTTCAAATACATTTAGCCAGTAGTGCAGTACTTGCATTAGAGTGAAGGGTAGTTAGTTTACCGCAAAAAAAGAAGTGATCATCCTTTCCCTTAGCTCATCGCCAGTCTGGGTGTCCTCACTTCTTGCTGCGGGCATGTTGGGGATTTCTGGCACCAGTGCTGTCTCCTCGGGGGCTTGAATTCGGTGGCAAATACAAATGTTGTGTAGCACACAGCAGGCAAGGATGATCTTGGAGACCTTCTGTGGGCTGTAGAGCATCTCTCCTGGCCGTGCCAAACAGAGAAAGCGTGCTTTCAGCAGGCCGATGGTTCTTTCCACAATGCTTCTGGTCTTGCGATGCGCTGCATTGTAGCGTTCATGGGCAGAGGTCCGTGGGTTCCTGACCGGAGTCATGACCCACGTTCTCTGCCCATATCCCTTGTCCGCTGTAGAAAAAACACAAGGAGAGAGACAGCAATTAGTACTAGTACATGTTTTTTTGTGGTTGTTTTGTTAAATTTGGCTTACTAGGCCACATATTTGCTAAATACATTGACATGGTTAATTTATTACCCAGTAGCCAGCCAGCTGGCATTTCGTTGTTATCAAACTTCCGGCACAGGACTGTCCGCTGCAAGACGTAAGAATCGTGGCATGAGCCGGGGAACCCCGATCTCACCGCCCGCAGCCTCATGTCTGGGTCACAGACAACCATAATATTTAGCGAATGGAAATGCTTCCGGTTTCTGTAAGACAGCTCCTGTGCACGGGGAGGGCGGAAAGGGATATGTGTACCATCAACGCACCCTAGCACATTCGGGATCCCTCCCATCAGATAGAAAGCATGTTTTATTTTGGCAACCTCTTCCTCATCCTCAGGAAACTTGATGTAAATTGGGATTAAATCACAAATTGCCAGAACTACCTGGATTAGTATGCGGCTCATAGTAGCCTGGCTTATCCCGCTGAGGAGGGCGGAGGTTGCCTGGAAGGTCCCTCGTGCCAAAATATTCAGAGTGGCACACAGGCGTACTATGCCTGGAATGGATTGAGTGCGTTTGGTGGATGGCTCGATTTTGTGCTTAATCTGATCATATAGGGACTGTAGTGCAGCACGATTCAGACGGAAGCGGCTCCTGATCTGCTCGTCACTTAAGTCCCATACTGAAAGGCGGATTGCAAAGGAGCGGGGTGCCCTAAGCCTCACAACACCCCGCTCCCTTTCCTCCTGCTCTTTCAGCATACACATACATCCATCCACCCAGACACCATACATCACCCTCTTATCCATCACACACACTCAAGATATATACAAAATAAACCAAAAAAAAAAAAAAAACCACAAACACACCACACACACACAAACAATCACACTCCACACACACCCGCTACAATGCAGCTCACCACAAAACCAGAACTATAGTGGTCCAAACCACCAGCCTGCTGAAAACCAGCTTTCTAAGTTAGGCACAACCAAGAGGGGAGTTGCTGCACAGCCCACAAAAGGCCCCAAAATCAAGCCTCACTTGCTGTATGCTACACAATATTTGCAGATGCCACCAAAAACAAGCTCCTAAAGAAACAGCACTGATGTCAGAAATCACCCAACAAGCCACAGAGAGTGAGGACAGAAACCAGACAGAGGCTCAAATGAGCTAAGGGAAGCAAGCGAGCACCGCACCACACCACAGCCTTTGCCACAGTGTAAGAATACCAGAAGCTTGAAAATTCCTTCCATGTATACTTCTCTTTCAAAAGGGACAGGTCCGCTTTGCCGCCTTTTGCGTCGCTCTGCTATTTCCGGGCGCCAATTAGCCGACCCAGGTGTGCGTAAAACGGAGTGCGCACGCGCACGCTAGTAGCGCTACTAGCGTACGTGAGCCGAAACTTGCGTGAAATAACGGACATGGCCCAAAAATCAGTGGTGGCCCAATGAAAGGTAAGCTGCTGTTTTTTTAAATAGCCGTTAGGCTAGCCACATGTCACAAGGGGTTGAGATACATCAGTCCATTGTTGTATTTTGGTGTGTGTTGTTTGGTTAATGAGGTCTGTAATGAGTTAATTGGCTAACACACATGCTTCAGTCAGTGCAGTGGAGGTGTGGCTAGAAGGAACTGGGCTGTATGTGTGAATCAATTAAGTGGCCTGCTTTTTGATTGGCTGTTAGAGCACATAAAACCTGCCCAACCCTAACAGATTGCGATGCCATTCTGTAGTCTGCATGCGTGCTTGTTGGGTGTGTATTTGTGTGTGTGTGCAGCTACAGGATGGAGCCAAATTCAGGACATCTGCCGGCCACAGCAGGCCCAAGTAGGAGTTTGGTGGGTGCTGTGCGCAGACCTCCCTTACGGAAAAGGGCACAGCCTGAAGGTGGGGCAGCACCCCAGGCTAAGCGCCCAGGTGCCAAGAGGGAGCCTGAATTTAATTTGGCTGAGAATAATCATCTTGTGCGCCTTACACTTGCTAAATGGGAGCTGATATTTGGCTCCCAAAGCAAGTCCATAGGCAAACAAGAAAGAAGCAAACTGTGGGATGCCATTGGTGTGGAGCTTAGTAGCACTGCTCAACACCCACGTAGTGGCCCATCCTGCAGGAAACGCTTCTACACTTTGCGAGGGGCCCTTATGAAAAAGATGAATCACGATCTTGATGTGGACAGTGGGACCATCCAGGCTCCAAAGAGTACCTACAGGCCGTATGAGGAGATGCTGAAGGCCAAAATCCCACTGGCTCGGCTGCAGGGTGTGGATCCTGGGGATGACACCACAGGTTGGACTGAAGGTACATATTTTCTGCCTTTTTTCCAAACCTACTGTTAATGTATGTGATTAGCATTTTTTCATTCTGACCAACTAACAGTAGGACCTGTGAAGTATTACATTAGAGCTCAAACATTTGTTACTTTTCTGTCTGTTGCTTTCTGCATAGGTGCACATACTGCTGTCCGGGATGTGCCTCAGGACACCCAAACTCCTGCCCTTCCAGCAACCTCAAGGCTACCCCAGTCTGCCATTGAAGGTATTTACCCCTAATTTTGGTGCTGGTTGTTTGGGGAACAAATGGGTGTGGGAGCAGCTCAAACAATCGAGTGTTGCACTGTTGAGAATTAATAATATGGGCCTGCGGCCTAATTTCACGCCCACTGTAACACTCACAGCAACTAACTAACAAGGCCCTAACATGTGTAGATATGTTTGAAGCCAGAGATGAAGCCATATATCGGCATATCAATGTGGAAGCCACACTGGCCTTGATTAGTGAATATTAGTGAAAGAGCTGCTCACACACACCTTAATGCATGTTGTATTGTTGCACGCACATTAACTATGGCTCAATGTTTGCTTGATTTTTGCATAGCTCCCATGCCCTTGGCCCCAGCATCTCCTCCGGATCCAACCTACTCTTTGGATGTCGGTAAGTGCATGTGTCCACCTTGCTTTATCCACTTTTACCCAAGTGCATGTGTCTCATTCCTCTTTTTTCTTGGTAGGCCAAGTGACTGGTTCATCTTTGGACCCCACTTCCGATGTTGCAGGTCAACAGGACCCTGTTGGTGTGTATAGCAATACATAATGTATCCTTTATGCTGTTTATGTTACACGGGTTCAATTTGGTTAGTCTACTAATCTACATGTTTGCTTTGTAAACTTGAAGATGCCTCTTGGGAGTGCTTGTTGCCTCCCCAGGGTCAGTCTATTAGTTATTGGAGTGATAGCAATGTATTTGGGCGGACATATTTTTTGCCAAACATTCCCCGTAGTAGTTTGATGAATATTTAGAGACATTCCTTGTGTTTTTTAGTTGCCCCGAATATCGGAAGTGGCTGTCCAGAAAGGGCCCCTCAAGTTCAGGCTGCCAGAGATGAGGGTAAGTTGTTTTTCCTTGCTCTAGTCTGTATTTTGGCTCTACTTTTGTTGCACTTGCTTCTGGCAACTTGTGTGTCCACATGTATTTTCAAGGTCCAAGCTCGAGTGAGGGCCCCACTCAAGACATCTGGGAGATTGCGGGTATGTGTAATTTAAGCAATGTTTCTGATGTTATTTTCAAAAATAATTGCCTCTTAGTCCTGTAACATACATGTTAACAATCTGAGTTTAACAGATACCTTTGGTCTAGTGTGTATTTTTGCACTTTTTTGAGGTATGGCCTCGATAGCCTAGCCAGGTTACATTTGAGTTTGGGCCACTGACCTACTAACCTGATTTTCCGGTTTAGCATATGCCAACTTGCCGGACATCTCGGATGTGGAATTGCCACTCTCTGGCAGCGAAACCTCGAGCCTACCTGTGCCGGAGGACACGCAGGTAACATGGCTGATGTAGACGACCTAGAACCACATTGGCATGTTCGTGGGTAGTGGATGAAGCAACATGTCACATTTCCTTTCATTGTTATTTTTGCAGGAGGCGGAACCAGAACCCCAAGCTGGGACCTCTTCCCAAGTCCCATGTGGCCAAGCTTCCGAGGCTCAGACAAGGGTAAGTTGTATAGTGACTGTTTAGGGTAATTATTTTGAGGGGCATACCTGCATTGGTTCGGTTTGACTAAAATGTTGTTTTCTATTTTGTTAGGCTCAAACCACAGCAAGAGGAGGTGTGGCACCAACCAGTGCTGATTTTTATGAGCTAGGGGTCCGGATGCTGGAGGACTACAGTCGCCAACAGCCGCGTGATGGAACTAATGAGCGCATTGCGGCGTTGGAAAATCAGGTGCTGATGTGTCAGCAACAAAATGAGGCCCAGCAGCGTCAGATCGACCAGTTGCTCCTAAACCAACAGCAGAACCAGGAACTTGGTCGGCTGGGCAATCTAATGGAGCAATCTCTCCTGCGCCAGGAACAATCTCTCCAGCGCCAGGAAGAATCGATACAGCGCCAGGAAGAATGTCTCCAGCGGCAGGACCAAACTTTGTTGTTGATACAACAGCTCATACAACAGCAGTCTATATTTTTTACTGCACTGTTGTCCCCCAACACCGCCCCTAGCAATAACTCCCAACCTCCCCGGCCACCCAGCCAAGAATATTAATTTTGTTTGTTTTGGTTTGTGTAAATATATTTGCTTAACCCACCTCTAAATTGTGTTTTTCCTAAGACCTAGCTAATAACACAGTCAGGGATGAGTATCTTGATCTAGATATGTCAATGTATTGGTCAATTTAGCCCACACATTTGAGACCATAGCTTACTATGGTTAACACATGAAATGGCTCCAAAGGTATGGCTAAATTGACACACAAATGGGTTTTGAGACAGTTAAACTATGCTTTGCAAGGCACCACACTGTAATGATGGTCATCAAAAAATGTATTTTAAAAACATGGCCAACAGGGCCAACATTGCCCAACAAAGGGCATCAACAGGCCAGCCTTCCCCCCACCCTAACGACGCCGCCGGCGCCTCTTCTTGGCCAGCAGCATCAGCTTCAGGAGCCTGATCTCCTGCCACAGTCTGCGATGCTGGTTTTCACAAGCTGTAGAGATGTAGAAACAACAATTTATTAATAAATTGGATGTGACCTCAACAGACACAGATGTAGCAATGTAATGTCAGTGTGTCCAATTAGGTGACACTCACATTAACATTGTTGACCACTGTGCGCTTATTGGTTAACATGATATGAGTACTATTGACTGGCAGGAATGTGAACAACACATCCCAAGCATACATTTACTCTTAAAGTGTACCAACACCCACCGGTGATCGGCCCTGGAATCTATCAGATTCCCGGCCCGATCACCTGCCTCCCCGCGGGACCTCCGAGATCGGGATGTCCCTGGGGGTGAAACCCCCCCAAAACCCCAAAATCCCTACCTCAGTTTCGGTGGGGCAGGGCCGCCGGGCCCTCCCTGGCGCCCCTCTAGACGTGTGCGTGCCTGCGCCGGCCATCTGTGAATGGCCGGCGCAGGCACGCGTGCGTAAAAAGGGGCGCGGGGGAGGCGGAGGAGGAGCCAATTTGCCGTGGCTTGTACGTTTGCTGGAGTAAAAGTGAGTTCAGGGGGTTGTCACACAGCGGTGACGGTCAGGGGTGCCCCACCGTAGTGGACCAAGACCCAGGAAAGTCAAACTCCTGGTTGTTGTTCCACTTTAACTCTGGGGAAGCAAAGAAGGTAGAAGTCCCAGTGTGTCCATTTTTGTGTTTAGTCACAGCCAAACCTCAGGGCCTAAGTCCTAACGAGTACACGAGTTTGCCCTATAATGTTAGAGGTCCAGACCTAATAGGGCCCATTTGGTTGTGTCTAAGGCAAAAATAGTCTCTATGTGGCCAAATGAAGAATGTGAGGCAACAATCAAGCATGCAAACAGGCATGTTGGATTATTGTACAAACACATGGAATCTAGATGTGTGTGAAATTAACACATAGGTACATTTTAAATGTCTGCAGATGTGACTATAAGACATAGGTTTCACAAGTCTTTAGGCATATGAAGTGGGATGTACTCACCATCGCAGCTGTGTCGGGGGCCCATGCTGCTGGCCGTCCCTGGAGCTGGGGTGGGGAGGAGGTTCTCTGGCTCCGTCTGCGTAGCAACATCTGTCAACAGAAAGCAAAAGACAAAAACACAATTAGTGGGCCAATGACACCTGACTATTTGACATCCATCTGGTTATTGAGTCTGAAAAATCAAAGGCTTGCATGGTTACATACAGGTTGTCCAAAATTAGCATATTTCCTGGTCCATGAGTTAATGTCAATTAGTTAGGGTTGCCACATGTATCCCTAAAGATAATGTGCAAATAACATAGACAGTGCTATGTAAAGGACTCATTAGCAGTTGTTTGGCTAATGTTAATAGTGGGCCACATGTTTGAGCGGGAACAACTTAACCCAAGAAAAGAAATTAGAACACCCATCATGGTGTGGGCAGAAACATAGGGGTGGTTGACAGTTGGCTAGCACTGTAGTGGGGTTTGTGAGGTTAGGGTACCTTATCAAACCAGCTGTGACAATGGACCAGGAAACATGTGTCTGTTAAAAGTGGGCCAATACACAGGATTGCAGCAAATCTGGGTTTGGGTCCGCTTTGGCAGAGCAACACAATTTGCGTGAGACAACGTACTCCGCGGCCGCTGCCTTCCACACATCACTCCTCGAGTGTGTGCGCACGCGCAGCCCATTAGGAAACAGAGCGCAGGCGCACACACATCTAGAGTGTCACACAGGAGGCTGGGACGGTGGCTTTGGCAACCCCCAAAGAGGTAAGGAGTTTGTGGGGTTTTTTTGGGGGGGGGGGCCCTGGGTGAGGGATGTGATTTGTCATGGAACCTTCGAGAATCCAAGCACTATCAATGTTTGTGGGTCCACTTTAATGAATGTCATAACATAGGGAATGTGATGGATAACAACAAACACTTACCACGACTATGCCCGTGGAGAATCCTTCGCCAAAAGGCCATGGAGGTGCCGCCTATATGATGCCCTGCAAATTAGAGAGGAATGGCAAGGGCTAAGTACAAATTGCAAGATGAAACCTGTCACAGACTAACAATTAAAAAATGGACACTCACCAGGGGATGAAGCGCCACTTGAAGCCCAGGGAGGGCTCTGAGGAGGAGGCGGGGAGCCTCGGCTCCTCACACTCTGGTCAGAAGATCCACCAGGCAAAGGGCCACCCTCCTCCCTCTCACTCCCTGCTCCTTCAGGGAGTGTGGGCGAGTCCATTGCTACCACCCCACTTGGACTCCCCACTTGAGAGTGGCCCCTTGCCTGGTGAGAGTCCTCAGACTCAGAGTGTGAGGAGCTGAGGCTTGATCCTGCCAGCCCCCCAGCAGCACACTCCTCTGGGGCGTCATCCCCTTCCTCCCCTGGGTCCTCTAAATAGGACCCGCGGGAGGGACCCTCCCCCGATGACTCCCCCGAGTCCGCCTGCCTGGTTCGGGGGAGGAATCCCTTCCCACGTTTCCCCAGGGGAGGACGCTTATCTGTGTGGAGGGGGTGAAAGAAAATAATTAATATAAAGAGCACAAATGGACACAGCTTAGCAGATGATTCTGCAAAAAGGCTAAACAGAACATAAGCTTTAACTTACCTGATGCGTAGGCATCATATAGGCGGTACACGCCTTCAGGGTCCCGGCGCTTGAAATCTGACCACTTCTGCTGAATGGCTCTTATGGACAGCTCGGTGTGGAAGCGCCGGGACACTGTGGCCTTCACCTCCATGGCAATGCGTTTTTTCCCTCCACGGGCATAGTCATATTCGGCCACGCAGAAGTCCTATGAAAAATGATCAAACAAACTGAAATCAATACATGACATCAGAACAATGGCATAAACAGTTATACAGAGACCAGATCAAAGTGGACCCACACCCAGGATTATCACTATTCTGGGTTTGTGTGCACTTTGGTGGGCCACACCAATTGTGGGTGGTCCGCTGTCTGCAACCCCCTTGGAAGGCCACAAATACACCACTGAGGACGCTCCCACGTGACTGCGCAAGCCAAACACAGCGCTCCGCGCCGCTGTGGTATGCGCATACAAGGCCGTTGGGACGTGCATACCAGCTCAGCTGGGTCTGCACGGCAAAGTACGCATGTGGCGTTTGACTCTAACAGGGAGTGCGCCTGCACACAAAATTAAAATATGTCTGGCGCAGGGGTACACCCTGCTAGAGGTAAGCGCAATAGGCATCCGCAGCTAACGCATGCACAGATGGGATGGGGCTGAGGTAATTTTTAGGGCCCTCCAGGGGGGGGCATCCCAGCAGGACATCCACAATGGGGATGCCCCACGGGGAGTGATCAAATTTGGTCAGAAAACAAAGAAATTTCTGGGCCAATCCCCCCTGTGTGTTCTGCAACTTTAAAGCTAAAAATACACAAACCAAATACTCACTTTGACCACCTGGCCATTTACGCGGCTATCCACCCGGGTGCGCCTTTTCTTTGGAGGCCCAGGAGGGGAAGGGGTGGGAGGGGTGCTAGTTGGGGAAGGTGAGGTAGGTGGGGGAGGGGTGGTGGGGTCAGAGTCGGAGGAGGAGCTGGGGAGGCGCATAACTCGCCGTCTGGGCAGCATTGTGGAAACGCTAAGGAGGAAACAGGAACCGGAAATGACCCAAGCAACACTGGAAAAAAGTTAAAAAAAAAAAACGCTCCGCGCACCAGCAACAAGCTATTCTCAGCTATGTGCAAGCTAAGTGGCGGAAAAACTAAAATGACGCTTGAAAACAAGCTATTGGCATAAGCGCAAGACATTTTTACCTTAAGGTGGCGTTGAAACGCAAAGGAGGATACTGGAACCGGATAGCAACTGTGATTCCAAATTCAAAAACAAACATGCGCGCAACAGGGACAAGCTAATATCAGCTATGTGCAAGCTAAGTGGCGGCCAAAAATTAAAATGACGCTGCAAAACAAGCTATTGGCATAAGCGCTAGACATTTTTACCTTAAGGTGGCGTTGAAACGCAAAGGAGGATCCCGGAACCGGATATGACGCAAGCAACTGTGCTTCAAAATTCAAAAACAAAGATGCGCGCAACAGGGACAAGCTAATATCAGCTATGTGCAAGCTAAGTGGCGGCAAAACATTAAAATGACGCTTGAAAACAAGCTAGGGCCCAAGGCGCCACGAATTATTAGCTTGATTTAGCAGGGGGTTCTACATACTGTAATGCATAGGTCCTTCTAAAGCATACACCGTTGTGCTTAAATATACAAATCTTATTCCTTCCCAAAGTCATCACACAATCAAACTAGACAACTACCTGAAAATGTGGCACACATGAGAATGCATAACGGGTTGTTATGAGCTGGTACGACTGAATGTTAATCCTGCAATATGTGGCCAGGCACGCTCACAACTACAGTGTATTCATTAACAACGACTGGGGTCGCGGGAAGTGAATTCCTTGCAAATGGCAGAAGGGCACATGTATGAACAGCACAGCGCCGCACAACGCAGCGCAGCGAGGCACAGCGACGCTCGCGCCGCCACATAGCGAATTAAAACAGCGACTGCACAAACACTGACCAACACAGATTCATCAAGGACAGGACTGCCGAATAGCTTGGGCGCTGACAATTTCGAAGAGCGAACGTGACCGCCCAACCTGACAGGCTACAAAATAGCTATACAAGCCCCGTTTGTGTGGAAAACAAGCGATTTTGAGGCCAATGAGTTTGGGTGGAGGAGATGCAATTCCCATGTCACTCACAACATTACATTGTGAAAAATAATAAAAACTTAAAATACATATAAATAACCAGCCAGATTCATAAAACATATCAATATAAACATGTGTTGAATTTTGTACCAAAGAAAAAAACCCAAAAACCACTAAAAACAATCATTGCAGCGTCTGCCATTGAAATGTATGGGAGAGCGGCAGGTAGCGCCAGGTAATACGTGTCGCTGTGAAGGAATTTGCAGCGGCCCTGTTCGGGCCCGCCGGCTTCATGATGAATGCCGCGCTAGCCGTCGCTCTCGCCGGCGCTAGCCTCATTTAGCTTGATGAATGCGTCATTGTGACCGCCGCCGGGCGTACTTGAGTCGGTAGTCGCCGTTAGCTGCCGCTACCTGGCGCTCGTCAGACACTACCTGGCGCTATCGCTTGATGAATAAGGGCCTAAGAATATGTGTGTGACATCACCCACCTTCTCATTGCACCTTAGGTGCTTGGCCTTCTGGGTTCACAACTCCAGGATGTAATGGTAATGTACTTACTTGGGAAATGTTTCATGAAGAATTTCCTCACCCGGGCCCTCTTCCTGCGTTTTAGGTCCGACCAGTGCTGGATGATCTGGGTATAGGGGAAGGTGGTGTCAGTTTCTTCCTGTAGTTTGGCTACTATTTCCAGTGCCAAGGTCCATTTCTCATAGCTGCTCGACAGGTAATCATACCGATGGCTAAGTATCATCTAAAAGGTGGAAGAAAAACACATGTCATTAAATAAAGTATCATACAGATCTTTCAAATTATGCAAGCAGGTTATCAATAGCACTCCCACAAAAATGTGAAATCATTGTTAATGTCAGGACCTATCCTAGTACATTTGTTTGTTGCGCACGTCCTTACATCTAGACCACAACTGCCCCATACATGTTTCATTTTTTTTCTCTCTCCATTATAACATTAATTGTTCTGTAACTAACCTATAACCTTACCAATAGCTGCCTGTAACATTTAAGGTCTTTTTAGAGAAACTTCAGAAATGTATTGGATTAGTGAAGGATATTTACTGTGCTGGTAAATTAAACCCATTTCATTTATATATCTTACTGTGTGTGTATTAGCTAATTCCTCGCACAGTAGATTGTATGTGCGGCATCTGAGGCAATATTTCTTCTTAGGACACTTCACTGGATGTGTGAGGAGAGCCTCAGCAACCACTGACTTGTTTCAGATTGACGGCTGTTGGGCTGATATGATTATTGGTATTTGCGATATTTATAATATTAATCTCTAATACAAATATTGGAGATCGATGGGCAACGAATATTGATAAGTCATATCTATCCTCTTACACACTTTAAGGAAGCAACATAAAAAGCTGTAAGTGCTTTGTTGTAGCTAGACTCTCCAATATTCTAGTTAAAGGGCCAGCAATAAAAATCCATATAAATATACTAAATAGCAATAGGAGGAGTTACCTATAAAGCTGAAATCGGCAGCTTCCATTAAGTTGCCCTGTGTAACCCTACACTAACACAAAGTGCCTTTTTGAAGCAGTATGGCTTTGGTGTGTATCTGCAGATGGGTAGAAAATGTAATTACTAACTTTTCTACCCATTAGATATGTTTGACACAAGCAGGCTACGACCCTTTCCCTGTGTAGAGTTTCATATGCGAGTTGGCAGCTTTGGCTAAGTAGCTCTGTATTTTACTGGCTACATGTCCCAGACACAGGGTGCCTTGTTGGAGCAGTGTGGCTTTCACATATATCTGCAGATACAAGTAGCATTCAATCTTCAAGTTTTCTGCCTTAATATGAAAACAAAATTTGCTGTGAAAATAGAATGTTCTTCTTTGCGGTGTTATTCCTATTGACTTCAACCAACTTATTCCATTTCACCTCCCGTGATCGGATGCCCACGGGAGTCTTCACGCTGCTGCAGGATCCCTGTTACTACCTCTTTAACTGCATTATCATCAGGAAATTGTTACCCACAAAAAATGTCTTCAGGTTACGAAAGCAAAAGTAATCGCAGGGAGGCAGGTTTGGACTGTAGGGTGATTGATTAAGCTCCATGAAACCACTATAGGAAAAGTCTCTCTACCTCTGAGCCAACTGTCGTTCATCGTCTGCAGATAGTGGCTTCAGACATCAGCCAGCCTCACTTCTCTTGCTGCTGTCCGTTCCATCTTGTCTCCACCACTTATACATTAGACTGTAAGCTTGTGACGACAGGGCTCTTTTCTGTTGCATTCTGTTTTCATTGCAGTCACTTTGCAGCCTATTGCTTGTAATAATCAATAATCAATGTATTGTAAGTTTAGCCCATCTATAATTATACTTTGTATAGTGCTACAAAAGTAGATGCTATATAAATAAACACTATTAATAATATTCTTTCAGGCATCTGACGTTTACTTTCAGTTGTATAAAACCCTTCAAATAATTGGAGCAAATATCAATGCAAATATCTGCATATCTCTTCTTTATCTTAAGCAAAATAGAATTGTATCTGTCTTTATCCCCAAAGTCCACAAATGATAAATGATGCCACTGAACCAAAATGTATTCATGAAATCTAATGGGTGCGCCCAAATGACTAAACGAATGGCAGAATATTAGCTGATACTAACAGATGTCAAAGCTCATGGCAAAGCCCATGATCCCCCCCCCCCCCAGTTTCTAACATTAATAGCAGTATGTAGGCATACCCCACATGCCCAGAGCCTCCGCTGGAATCTGCTGCTGTCTGCTTGCCTTACTGATGGAAGCAGCACTTCCACTTTCTAAACTCCCATCCAGCACTAACTGTCTATTTAGCCAATCAGTGTGCAGCAACCTACAGGCACAAACTGACTTTCCAGTAAACATGATTGAGCACCAATGGTCACATGGGGCCAGGTCTCTACAAGAGAGCCATGAACTGTTAGGGCTGCCAGTTAGCGGTCTTGCAGTGGGGCTATGCACAATCAGGCATCCTTACTTGTGATGCCTCTGTGCTACAGACTGCTGACACACATAGAAGATTAACAGATTTGAAACACAAAGATCATGATGCATTGCAATAAGATCTTCATTCCGTTATTCTGGCTCCTGCCCTAAAACAGTTAGCACCAGGCATTTCACAGATAAGGCTTCTTAACTTATGGAACATCCAGTTTCATCCCTCATAATCTCAGGAAGTCCAATCTGAAAAAGGCCATGTCATAGTCATGACCATTCCTGTATTTGGTTCCTAGACAGGGCGGGGGGGGGGGTACAAGGTTTTAAATGCCGGCAGTGTGTGTGGAATGCAGGGTCATATACTTCATACAGGCTTCCAGGCTCCCAACACATATGTGTCACATAATACCTTGCTTTGTTTCATGAGGGGACAGGCCCCAGGGTGCCAAAATACTGCTAGGATACTGGAAAGGTGACTTTTTCTACTATAGCAACACAATACTCCCTGCAGGTAGTCAGCCTAGGTCTAGGTCTATGGTTGCCTAATGAGAAACACAGCTGTGCTTATTATGACCACTATGCCCTGTCCCTATGCCATTGGTGACCCGTATGTGTATAAACTTCGTACTCAAAATTTTAAAATCAAATGTTTTACCCCTACTTATAACAATCATTATAACACAGTTTGTAAAATTAGCCGCTGAAGGTTTGCTTGTGTTATTAGAAGACTACCAGACAATGAACTATTAAGCCCCGGGCAGAATACAATTTACAGTTAATTAAAAAGCAGAAATATGAAGGTACCAAACCAGGTCTGAATATCATTGTGCCCAGCCGACCTATTTATTCTTGTTTACTAAAAAGAAACAACATTACTTTGGCCACCCACTGAGAGGAAGATCTATATTAAAATGCAAATACAGTTATATATGTTAACATAAAGTTTTCAGAATCTGGTTAAATACAAAGTCATGTTTTCATTATTTTAGGCCCTTTTTATGATAAAGAAAGAAGATGTTCTTCTTTAGAAGATAAAGGTGTGCTGTTGAAATAAAACAATTACAGCCTAGCTGCTTGCTTCAAGCCTAACTGAAGATGTACGTGGCTACTCTAGGCATTTTTCTTTGCTCATTTGAATCCTTATGGTCTTCATTTAATTTTCAAAATAACACTTTTCAGGGTGCAATAAATCATAGCAGTTAATCAGGAATGGTTGTTAATTGATCTGACTGTGCTAAGCTGATGAAAGCTGAAATATGATGGTTGTCATGCATTACTGCACATCATTGCTCTTTGCACAGTCGTATTAAAATATTAAATTATACCCTCCATCTCATTCTCTTCCAAGCACACCTGTTACCCCAACAGAAGATTCTAGTTAATTAGACTAATTGTTGAGCTTAATGTTTTTACAGAAATAGAATTTAAAACAAAATAATCTGCACATAATCTGCACATATTATCGATAAGGTCTACTTAGCTAATCATTTCAGCAAATTTACATCTAGCAGCTTTAATGATTACCTTTGTCCAACTTGGTTTGGGGTGTCTATACACACTCTGCAATGGTAGATGCTGCCCCTCAAATAAAAGCAATTAGTAAAAAAAAAATGATTTGTGATTTGTACTTTGTACTGTTCATGAAAATTTCATAAAATAACTACCAAATTCTAGAGAAAACATTAGAAAATAAGAAACCTGTGAGTTAAAAACTATATCACAAATATTTAAAGGGCATTTGCATTGCCACATTTTAATCTTCTATCATCCATTAAGAGTTAACTTTGTAACCCCCTTACTACATTTTAGTCCATATGTAGGAATAAAAAACCTCCAGTAACCAATCATATATATTATAAAAATTCTTCATGCTGAGGGCATTCTAATTAGATCCCTCAACAAAAAGATCCTCAAAATAATGTTAAAAGTTAGAGTTCTGAATGCACAGAGGTAATAGAACTGAGAATTATATAACTAGTGATACGATTTTTAAAACCCACGCTTGTCGACATCTTGTATAATGTAACAAACAGGGTAAGCTTCCTTCAGTCAGTGCACTGCTGTGTCACATTGCTAACAGCCATGAGTGTGGCTGCTGGAACAATATAACTATGGCTGATCCCTGTTATGGTGTATTGTTTAGCAGCCAGACACCCTGCAGTGTACACAGCTTTACAGGTGACTCACAGTTGACTTTGATGTGTAAGCGATCTCTTCATCAAGCTGCTGTGATGGGGGTATCACTAAGTAGTGTATCTCTAATCCAGGTAAAAATGCATTCATTTAATCTACTACCACATATGGTAGGTGTAAGGCTCACTGATTAGCAGGTCCAGGTCTGTGGATAATCACCAATCTCCACTGCTAGCTTCACCTTTAGACAAGCTCCCGTTTAC
The DNA here is from genome assembly GCA_027917425.1 of Gastrophryne carolinensis. Classification (NCBI taxonomy): domain Eukaryota; kingdom Metazoa; phylum Chordata; class Amphibia; order Anura; family Microhylidae; genus Gastrophryne; species Gastrophryne carolinensis. The sequence continues at coordinate 466,097,716 of CM051236.1, forward strand.
CGGGACACAACCAGGATGTAACAGCATAAACGTTATCCACTGGGTCCCGGACCTGCAGGTGGGTGAGCACCTAGGGGTGGCACGGGAGGTCAGACGAGTCCAGTCTGGCATTGAAGCAGAGAGATATACCGAAAGCAGAGGGCAGGACGAAGATCATACATGGATGCAAGGGTCATGGTACAGAAGTAACAGACAGAGGGGAGGTCAAGGAACCCAATGTCAGAAGTTTGCCACAATATTTAGAAAAGACAGAGTCAAATGTCAATCCAGATTAAACATTAAAGTGCAGCATACAATATAATAACACCCACAGCTCATTGGTCCAGCAACAAAACCAGGGCTGATTAGCCAACATAAATGAAGGGCTACTTGCCCAGGAAGTATTAACAGGGCTCATTGGCCTGTTTGAATCCTCCTCAGCTGAGGGCATAAAGAACATGTGTGTGATCAGAGATGCTGGGGATTCAGGAGGCGGGGACCAGAGTGGCAGTGTCTGTGCTGGTGCCAAAGGTGATGTGTCAGCCGGACGACAGTCAGCTCTGCTTGCCCGCCATCTGCGGGTGAGTGAACAGTGGCAGTGAATGCCAAAGCAAAAAAAATAAACATCTATTTTGTGAAAACATAGTTTCTCCACACATATTAATAATGGTATTTGCACGGGCAGGCTGATTTATTGTTAGCGGCAGGTAGAGACAGATGAGCGTCTGTAGCAGGCATTTCAGAGCGGCCGCTAGTAGTCGCTATGTGCTCGGCCGTGTGTCGCTAGTTCATAGCGACTCAGTCGCTGTGCAGCAATGATGAATAAATTGTGGGGAGTCGCTATATGACCAGTACAGCGCTGTATGGGAGTGCATGTTAGTGACTGCTCATAGCGACCGACTCACACCATATTCAGCAAAAAAACAGCCTCACAAATCTCTGGTGCAGAAAAATACTTGTTTGAAGCCCAGAGCGCAGGAGGCGGTGTGTTTAAAGTGTTTTTCAGCACCTATCCATTAGTAACAAAGCGAAAACATATGGAATTACATTGTAGCAACATTGTAACATAATGCCAGACCTGTAATGTCATTTCTGAAGAAATATATAAAAAATGAAAAAATTGTGAAAAAACTGCTATTTCAATGCCAGAAGAGGTCACAGAATTATTTGTGATTTTTGGAAAATAAACAAAAAACAAATACCCCGTTTAAAGAGAAGAAAAGGTTCGTCCATTGAAATGTATGGGAGAGCGACAGGTAGCGAGAGGTCATACCTGGCGCTTTGCAAGGCTGAACGCCAGTGCAGTTTCGCTGAGGCTGTGAAAATGATAAATCAGACGCTACATGGCGCTATCCCAGTCACTAAACAGATTCTGCTTGATAAATGTGTAATTGCGTGCCGTGTCCGGCGTTCACCAGTCGCTACCTGGCGCTACCTGTCATTAATCAGCCACTAACTGACGCTATCTCTTCTTAAATAACAGGCTGATTCATCACTAACGCCAGATAGCGACAGATGAGCGTCTGTAGCAGGCATTTTCAGAGAGCTGCTAGTAGTCGCAGTGCTCGGCCGTGAGTGGCTAGTTTATAGCGACTCAGTCGCTGTTCAATAATGTTAAATACATTGTGAGGAGTCGCTATTTGACCAGTACAGCGCTGTATGGGAGCGCATGTTAGCGACTGCTCATAGCAACCGACTCACACCATATTCAGAAAAAAAACAGCCTCCCAAATCTCTGGCGCTGAAAAATATTTGTTTGAAGCCCAGAGCGCAGGAGGCTGTGTGTTTAAAGTGTGTTTTCCAGCATCTATCAACTAGTAACAAAGCGAAAACATATGGAATTACATTGTAACAACATTGTAACATGAACACTTTAATGCCAGACTTGTAATGTCATTTCTGAGGAAATATATAAAAAATGAAAAAATTATGAAAAAACTGCTATTTTCAATGCCAGAAGATGTCAAAGAATTATTTGTGATTTTTTTGAAAAAAAAAAAAAAAAAAACAAAAACCCAGTTTAAAGAGAAGAAAAGGATCGTCCATTGAAATGTATGGGAGAGCGACAGGTAGCGAGAGGTTATACCTGGCGCTGTGCAAGGCTGAACGCCGGCGCTGTTCGCTGAGGCGGTGAAAACAGATTCTGCTTGATAAATGTGTAATTGCGTGCCATGTCCGGCGTTCACCAGTCGCTACCTGTCATTAACCAGCCACTACCTGACGCTATCCCTTCTTAAATAAGGGCCTAGGTCTCTTTCACACACATATCGGGTTCACATGGTCTCAATGCCCCAAGTTTAATAATCTCCTCTCCCCATGCTTAAACCAGAACAACAGCCTGGCACAGCTGGAAAAGAAAACTCCAAACCTCTCTTGCCCCATCTGCACACATGATACTGAAGCATTGTCAGCACTTACATTTGCTCCTGCATCCAAAGCTGAAACACTGCCTCACTGATTTTCTAGTGGTAGCAGCCATTTTGGAGCTTCCTTTTCCAGCATCTCAGCCATGCTGCTGCCTGGATTCAACTGACATAACTGACAATGCACAGTTACAGGGAACATGTGCAGCATGTGAACTGACATTTTGTTTTTAAAATTTACCAAAGCAGGAGTCATTTTTTGACTGTTGGTCCACTTTAACCCCTCGCTGGCAAAAAATGGGACTTACTTATCAGTTTTTTAAGCAAATAGTGGTAACAGAACACCTCCGTCCCAGTTGTTAGACTAGACTCACTTTTTGTCACGATCATGTGATCTCTTATATGCCATATTTTACCATCACATGCCCAACGGCAGTGGATATACAATAAAAAGTTAAATATATAATCATTTACATTTCTAAAAAAGCTGGAAAATGTTGATAACTATAATATTAACAGCGCATGATGGAAATATAAAATATAACTAAAACTAAACTAAAATAAAAAGCCTGGTAAGAGTTATGTTTTCTTACATTGTTACAGGCAAGAAGCAGTTGATGTATCATCATTGTTTGTATTGTAATCAGCTGTGATACACTGTAAAGCAGTCATGAGCCTGCTATTGAAATGTATATAGCTTACAGATAGCTTACAGCCTTCTGTGAAGTGTGCATTGTGCTGCTGTGATGGGAAAAACACTGTGAAGATTTGCCTTCTGTATGTATATATATATATATATATATATACACACACACACACACACACACACACACACACACACACACACACAAACACACACTGTAAATCAATCAGATAACAGGTTGCTAAATATGACTGTATTATTATTACAGTTTTTAGTGTTTTAGTATTTAGATATTGTTGAATGCAGTACTATTCTGTTGTTATGGTGCAATAGTAGGAAAACTTTTTAAATGTTAGATTAATAGTTGATAATGGCCATCTGGTGCTAATATTTTTCAGGTCATTATACATTTACAAAAAAGATATTTTCACTACAGTTTTTTTGTATAAATTGTATTTTTTAAGTTTTTTAAGAAAACAAATGAAATCATAGGGGTTAGAGGTTCTTTCCTAAACGCCATGCTGAAATAAATTATAATAGATCGTTACAGATGGAATGTTTACTCTATGTTGTATATGAAAGAACAATTGGCATATCTGTGACAAACTGTGCCATTAATTAATCTGCTCCAATTAATTGCCGCAAAACATGATCCTTAACACTGCAGTGGTGTAACATAATTAGGATAATATGGTAAGAACAGAAATAATTGTTGTAATTATGAGTTGAAGATAATAGATTAGATATTGTAAATGAAATACACAGTATAAAACAGTTTTGGGTTTAGTATTAGAGAAGTTAAAACCTTTTAGGAAGTTTAATATATGTCAAGTTATTTGGAAGGATGACAGGAACAATAAGGTTGATTCAGAGAGACAAAAAAAGACTTTAGTTTTTGTGTCGATCTGTCGTGTGAGCGACTGTAGCGGCATTTTCCGCTAGTAGTCACTGTGCTTGGCCGTTGTTCGGTAGTTGATAGCGACTCAGTCGGTTTGCCGTAATGTTGAATATTGGGTGAGGAGTCATTATTTGACTCCGCGTTGTATGGGAGCGCATGATAGCGACTGGCCCTAGCGACCGGCTTCCACCATATTCATTAAAAAATCACGCTCAAAAAATTCTTGCGCTGTAAAATGCATGTTTAAACCCCAGAGCACTGGCGGCGATGGGTTAAAAGTAGTTTTTTAACCCCCAAACAACCATATTTTTGGAAACCAAAAAAAACAAGTTAAATAATTTTGTAATATGAATACATTAATATCAGACCTGTAATACCAATTCTGTACAATTTTATTTTTTATTTTTTTTACCTTAAAAAAATTATCTAAAATGGCAGAAGTGGTCACAGAATTTTTTACATTTAAAAAAAGAAGAAATGCATTGGAGAGCGCCAGGTAGCGAGAGGTCATACCTGTGGCTGTTCAAGGTCGGGCGCTGGCGCTGTGGGCTGAGGCTGGAATAATGATGAATGAGTGGCTATATGGCGCTATCTCAGTCACTAAGCAGGATCGGCTTGATAAATGTGTGATTGTGGTGGGGAGCCGGCGTTCTCGTGGCGGGGCCCGTCATTACCGGCCGCTCACCATTCGCTACCTGTCGCTATTCCTTCATAAATAAGGGCCTTTGTCTGTTCGTATGGCAGAGTACGAGTACGAGGATGTCATTTTCCAGCGTTAGTTTTCCGTTTTCTTTTCTCATGTTACAACGTAGGCTTTCGTTTTTGCCCTTTTTCCATCGTCTCCTCCCACAAATCCTTTACGTTTCCCGTTAAATTCTGTTTTCATTTTTCAATAAATAATCGTCCAGATGAAAATCCTTACGATCTTACTCCTGCGTACTACAAACTTAACTCATTAAAGTGCTCGCCTACATATTTGCTTCACTCCTGCTACAATGCTCACCTAAATCACTTTGCGCTTTCCTTCTTCTTCCATTTATGACCCCTAAAACTCACCTAAATCACTTTGCGCTTTCCTTTTTCTTCCATTTATCACCCCTAAAACTCACCTAAATCACTTTGCGCTTTCATTCTTCTTCCATTTTTCACCCCTAAAACTTACCCAAACCACTTCGCGGTTAGGTTCTTCTTCCATTTTTCACCCCTAAAACTTAACCAAATCACTTCGCAGTTAGGTTCTTCTTCCATTTTTCACCCCTAAAACTTACCCAAACCACTTCGCGGTTAGGTTCTTCTTCCATTTTTCACCTCTATAACTTACCCAAACCACTTCGCGGTTAGGTTCTTTTGTCATTATGCTAATGTCATTGACTATGGCTTTAGGTATCTTGGTGATCATGTCAATTACCACATAGTCAAAAGAATGACATTACAACTTACTTCGTTGGTGGCCGACGTGTGCGTCGGGGACCACCCTGGGTTCTGGGCCCTGCCACTGCTGGGAAGTTGAGGCTGTAGAGACATGTCAAATAGGGTCACTTCTAATGTCTTAGTCAACAGTAATGACAATTTCAATGTGTGTGTGACATCACCCACCTTCTTCATGTGCCTCCTGGGCCTGATCTGCTGCAGACTCTTCCACAGATCCTTCACAAGCTACATTATCATCTAGAAAAAGAGATAAAGGGAATCAGCTTTGTTTTAAACAGCATGTATGTGTGTGCGGTTACATGAAGAGTCACAAACCAGAGGCTACCGGCTCCGCCGCTGGGTATGACTCCCTGCCCACGCCGTGACGCCCCTCCTCTGTAGAAAGGTCCAGGGGCTGGTTGGAGGCCGCTACAGAGGAGGGGTAGGAACGTCACCCTGGAGATCCACCACCTTCACTTTGTGCTGCAGAATCATGCAGCACTGGTCGGACTGTGCGCCTACGGGTGCGTCGGATTTGGTACTCCATTTCCAGCACTAGAAAAGAAAAGCATTTATAAATAAAGGCCTACCTTCTGTATTAATTACATCTAGCATGCAATCGCTATGTACTTACTTGGGAAATGGAGTCCGAAAAATCGCCGCACCCGGGGCATGTGGAGCCATTTCAGGTCCGACCAATGCTGCATGATCTGCGTATGGGTGAAGGTCGTGTCAGTCTCCTGCTGGATTCTGGAAACGATCTCCAGGGCGACGTTCCTCTTCTTAAAAGAGTTGGGCAGGTAGTCGTACCTGCGCTGAAGCATCGTCTAAAAAACACAAAATAAATATATTTTTTAGATCAAACTGCATACCAATATCTGTCACAAATCGATCAGTTGACTAAATGACATTACCAGACACATTTCGAGCCTCAAACTATCCTTCTAGATGGAAGTGACTTGTTTGCACATGTGGGCCCTAACTTCTGTTTGGTACGGAGTTTTACACACTTTTTAACCAAACCGTTTCTTCCTGTGCTTCCTTAAGGCCTAGGCATGCATTTAGATGGCAAATCAAAGGCATTAAAATACACTTACGAGCATAATCAGCTCTTCTTGTTGGCGGATGAAGATCGTAGGCGCCATCTTTCTTGTTGTCTGCAGCAGATAAGTAATGCCCCGGTGGTTTCCGGGTTCCGCACTGCTGGACAAACGGCCGTACGCACGAGTACGCGAACACGTTAGCGTCATACCCAGGCATTAGTATTTTAAGGGTCCTGAACCCACAGCTCATTCTCTTTCAGAGTCTCAACATTATGGCACCCAAAAAAACATCGGGAAGGCAAAAGCAGGCAAGGAGGGCAGTGAGGAGTGGCGTGAGGAGGCTTCTTCGGGGTCGACCACTCGCTCCAAAATTCCAAGGCCGAAGGTGAGGGAAACCCGCAGTGGGAAGGCCAAGGCAACAATACCAACAAAGTCTGCTAAGGCACCAACAACCAGCAAACCAAAGGAGGCAGTGGTGAAGAAGAAGCCCCAGGCCACCAAGCAGACAGGTACTCCCGCAAAAAAGGCCACTAAGAGGGTGAGAAGCCCCAGCCCCCAAAGCTCTGCATCACCACATACACGTGGAAAAAGCGGGAATGGAAAGAGGAAAAGCCACCGGGCCAGAAGCCCCAGCCCCCAAAGCTCAGCATCTCCACATACACATGGAAAAAGCGGGCATGGAAAGAGGAAAAGCCCCGGGCCAGAAGTCCCAGCCCCCAAAGCTCAGCATCACCACATACACGTGAAAAAAGCGGGCATGGAAAGAGTAAAAGCCACCGGGCCAGAAGCCCCAGCCCCTAAAGCTCAGCATCTTCACATACACGTGGAAAAAGCGGCCATGGAAAGAGTAAATGCCACCGGCCAGAAGCCCCAGCCCACCAATCTCAGCCCAAAGAGGCAAAGGGCAAGAAGCCCAACAACATCAAGTACACCCTCTCCTCCTCGTCCACATTTGCCACCGGCACAGGTGGCAAGGCAATCTCCATATGCCACATCGACGCCTGCAAGTTCAGTGGTCACCCAGGCAAGGACCCCAAGTCCATTTCCAAGTCCAGTACATTCTTTATCCAGCCACCTGTCCAACATTTCTACCCAACACAGCCAGCCCAGAATGTCCCCCGAATTGCCTGCAACCACAGATGAGCCCGAACATCAAGCAATAGGGCGGACATTGCGCCGAGGCCAGTGGCAGGTTTTTATGCTAGATTTTTCTATTTGGTTTTTCCTTTTTATGTGCTTTGTCCAATATGGGACAATTTTAAAAGTCAAAGTGGGGATAAGAACACCAAATCGGCTCTCCTAGTAATTAGAGAGGAATGGAATATTGAGGATCTAATAAGGCATTTAAGCGCACCACTACCTGTTAAAGAGGGGATAAGAACATCTAACCAGCTCTCCTACTTAATAGAGAGGAATGAAATATGGAGGATTTTCAATAAGGCACTAAAGCATATCACCGTCTGGTAAGAGTATTTTGAAGGAGGTGGTGGGCACGAGGTTCTCATCAGTAATTTGGTGTTATATACACATGGTGGAATTGCTCTGTGTTTTTGGAATAACAAAACAAACACAGGCAACAAAAATTATGCAAAATGTGTCTGAATCAAATTGGCCCGAACTGCTTGGCCAGAGGCACTAGGTGTGCCACGGTATTCTGGGTCCTGGCTGGGTGGAGAGGGGGGCAGATCCAAATACCGGGGGACATGCTGCATGATGGCATAGTTATATAAGACACAGCAGGCCAGTATGATGTCTATGATCTTTTTGGGGTCATACTGAAGTGCTCCCCCAGTATGGTCCAAACACCAGAAGCGTGTTTTTAACAGGCCAAAGGCCCTCTCCACAACGGCCCGGGTCTTCCGGTGTGCCCGATTGTAGGCGTCCTGTGCAGCATTCTGTGGCCGAAGGACGGGCGTCAGCAGCCAGGGAAGTAGTGGCTAGCCAGAATCACCTGAAAGAATAAGAAAATACTAACATAAATTACACATGACACAAAAATGTATTAAAAAAAAAGGTCGTTCACCCTGAATAAGAGCCTATCTTATATTTTAGACACACCCTGAACATACAGATTGCTCTGCTAAAGAAACAGCCTAACACAATCTACTGCATGTTCTAAACATCCAAAATGGTGGATGAGGGCAAATCAGGCAGACTGCTAAAAGGTATTGGCTTAGGACTGTGCTGCTCAGCATTCTTGGATGTTTTACCTTTTCAGGACACCAGATCTGCTTTGTGTGAGTCAAGCACAGCCCTAACCCGCCCCCTGCACTTTATCCCGCTCTCCTCTACTCAGTAAGTGTCCTGCTTCTGAGCAAAGATGGCGCAGACCCTATCATAAAGTCACAGAATTGCAGCCGAGTGTGGGGAAGAATAATAAGTAATTTACTAGAAAGTATAAATATATTATTTACTAATTGTGGAAACTCATTTTGTAAGGGTTTGTGCTTTGCGAAAGATCATGGTTAAGGTCCGGTGTCACCTGTTATCAAGGGGTAAAAACAGCCATAGGTTCAGACATGGGTCCGAAACTATATTAATAGGCATACATTGAAAAGGGAATGACGTTATTTGGGTCAACTTACCAAGGAGCCATCCACCAGAGAATTCTCCAGAATCAAACCAACGGTACAATCCAGATCGTCGCAAGATGTACGCGTCATGGGATGAGCCTGGAAACCCGGCGAGGACGCTAAGGAACCGCATGTCCGGGGCCACCACTGCTTGAACATTCAGTGAGTGGCCAATTTTGCGGTTCCTGGGAAAAAAGAAAAACAATAAAAATTAGCAAGGCTAGGTAAATTACTCAAACAATAACTCCTAACATCCGCCAAAAAACATGTTGGCCAATACAAATAACACTAAGTACCTAACTATTTTTTAGGCCTACAAAGGAAATGTATGTTGCATCAACTAAATATTAACTTTCACATGACAAATTAAGGTCCACATGCAAATATTTGGCTTTGGGCTACATGAAAAATATTGATGACGCTAAATCCGGCAAAATATATCACATGAACAATTTACAAGGAGGGATTAACAAATATACAGTGTAAGCTAATTCACAGGGACTATTTACAAGGAGGGATTAACAGATATACAGTGTGAGCTATTTCACATGGACTATTTACAAGGAGGGATTAACAGATATACAGTGTAAGCTATTTCACAGGGACTATTTACAAGGAGGGATTAACAGATATACAGTGTAAGCTATTACACAGGGACTATTTACAAGATGGGATTAACAGATATACAGTGTAAGCTATTTCACAGGGACTATTTACAAGGAGGGATTAAGAGATATTTAAAATATCATTTATGTCAACTATATTAAAAAATGACTGATTGAACTTGCCTATAGATGTACTTGTCGGCTGCCGGAGGGACTAAGGCAACGTGGGTGCAATCAATCGCACCCATGACGTTGGGCATGTCGGCGATATTAGAAAATGTCAGCTTAAGGGTGTTCCAGGCTACCATGTCGTCAGGAAAAAAATATATATTTCTGACTAATGGTAGCCATGCCTTCCAAAAACTTGGATAGCGTGCGGCAAATGAAATGGTTTTATAGGACGGTGGTCCCTTGGCAATCAGCTCTCTTAACGAGACACAAGGCCATAGCAATAACGTAAGTTATCTGAAAGAACACAAAATATCAGATTTTGATGGGAAAATGATCCGAACTAACGCAAATGATCCAATTTGCTTTCGTTCTTCGAAAGCGCATATACGCATTAGCCCGAACGTTCGTACTAATGAAAAATGAACGAAAAAAACAAACAGACAGCTATGAAAGTCCAGACGAATGTGCCTCTGAATCGAGCCTAATATACAGTAGTTAGTTCACAAAAATTCTTTCTGGGTTTTGTCTGTGCTGTTATTACATGCCAGCACAACCCTGTTTCGGTGTCTTACAGCATCACTTGGAAGCTGTAAAAACTGTCAGTTTATTCCTCTTTCTCCCTAACCCTGCTGTGATTGGATAGATAAGTGGAATGGGCAAAGTTCCAGCATGGGAGGGTTAACAATTTCAACTTTTTGCACTCTTCGGTCAACTGGATAGCCAAAAGTGGCTGCTTAATATGACAAGACTCGTAAGAAATAAGGCTATGGAACAAGAAGTCCTTACCCCCAGTTTGTTCAGCTGGTTGGGATTGGGGGGGGGTACAGACAGAGCAGGGTCATGCTAATTATTTGGTGAAGCCAGTGTGACTTGCGGTGTGCATTGTGGTGTGGATTGCAACTGACCATTTTTTCCCAAAATGTCCTAATCAGTTACCTGTGATGGGTCATTTTTACAGGTTAGGTACACCATTTTCCAATGAAGTAAGGATATTTGATTTTAAGTTTGGAAACAACAGAACCCTATGGGCAATGCAGAAAACATTGGTGAAATCTTTAGCATAGCCCATAGGGTTTTGTTATTCCCAAACTTCAAAATATGTCCCTACGTAACTGGAAAACTGTGCCATCACATGTACATGTTATATTTTTGGAGGGAAATGTAGGTGAAAGTTTTTTTTGTATGTTATTGCTAAAAAGCAGGTTGCAATCGACACCACAATGCACACCAGAAGTCACACTGGCTTGACCAAATAATTGGCATCACTGCCAGTGGAAAGTATGGGAATTACAGGTAAGACTAGAGGGTTTATTTAAGAAGCGCTAGTGCCACATAGTGCCAGATGAACGTCAGGTAAAAATGTCAGGTCTGAATGCAAAAAGGTGTAGTTATCAAGTCAAAAATCCAAAGCCCGGGGTATTCCGGTAGCTCCCGGCCGTGACGTTACTCCCCATCATGAGGGAGTGTGCGCAGTTAGTTTGAGCTATCCATTGTTTTCAAGGGGCGTCTCCGGATCTTGGATCTAACATGAGCTTAGTATATGTGTTTTGGACGTACATATAATTAGTCGTTTCTTTAATTGATTACAGCTATGCACTGACCAATGTAGATTAGCCGCCGTGAGGCAGGCTTTGCAGTACCCAACGGGGGTTTAAATCTTGCTATTATCCGTGTAAAGATGTCATCAGTAAGGACCTACTAGGTCCGAAACGTGTAGACGTTTCTGGATTTTAACCTGAGAATTGCCTTTCACTAGTACTTGTAATGGAGTTATGAAATACAGCATTGGATGGATTTTAGTAGGACTCCTGACTGGTCGCATTTCCTTTTGCTTGATGCTTATGGAGTGAAGCGCTCACAGACACTGACGGATGATTTCACTCTTTGCTTTGGGATTTAGACTACATAATTCAAGGTAGAGCTGACCTGTGTATGCATTGTTGGCTACCAACACCCTAGCCGTGGAGGGGGTTGGTCAGCTTTCATATCTAATCTATGCTGTCTACCTGTCTATCCATCTGTGAGGGGTGCTCCTGTTTTGAAAAAATTGATGTTCCAGTTTAAAGTTCTCATTAATTTACTTTTAACAGTCAAAAAAAGTGAGGACGCCTCCTGTTGCCAGATGATGAGGACATCTCCTGGCACTGGAACGGGGACTGAGATAATCATATTTTGTTATAATTTTTTCTTCAGCAAGTTTATTATAAGTTTGATTTAGGTGAAGCCACCCAAAGTGAACTTTGTTTGAAGTTTCTAGTGCTTTATCTCTAGTGCTAATGAATGCCTGATACTCGATTTCTTAGCACCAGAATTTGCTCAGTTTCATCCTTGGAATTTTGGGAAATAGGGGGCCTATTATAGTTTCAGGAAATGCTTTGGCCTGCTTTCAAATAATTTATATGTTGGACTAGCATTAGAATGTAAAAATAAAACTCAACGCTATTTCAGAATAAGTTGTAAATGTCCTTAAAGACAGAAAGGCCTTAACTTAGTGCTTCCATTATTTTAGTTTACATGTTTTGTTTTAAGGTAAATCTTTCTTTTCCTTTTTTTTTTAATAACATTTTTTATTGAGAAAAGAAATAATCAGTTACTGGTTCCATACACCAGTTTTGCTATCAGTGATATTGTGATATCAGGATTGTCAACCCCCACATTTGCATTGTAATCTTTTGTATTATGCTAAGCAATGACCAATGTTCCCTCTAAGCCGGAGCAGCTGCTGGGCGGAGTAACGAGGGAGCTGGGCAATGCGCGAAGAAAGGTGGGCAATAATCACACAGCAGGGCATCCTGATTTTGGATGCCTCGCATGGAGGGATCAGATTGGGAATCTTATAAATTCCCTGGCGGATCAAGGAGGGTATTGGTCCACTTTAAGCTGATTTTATAGTTTTCCCCATTTTTCCTACCTCTTTTCTGCATTATTTTTGCCTTTTCCTTTATAGTCACATTGATTTTGTCATTTTTTATCTTCTTCCATGCAAGGCATCCAAAATCGGGATGCCCTGCTGTATGAAACCCCCCAGGATGCCCGCTGCACTTACCAGATTGCTGATCCAAAGGCACATGTGCCGGCCGCGGTCCACATCTTGCGCCTTTGGATCAGCAATCTGGTAAGTGCAGCGGGCATCCTGGGGGGTTTCACACAGCAGGGCATGCCGATTTTGGATGCCTCGCATGGAGGGATCACATTGGGAATGTAAAGATAAAAAATGACAAAATGCACACAGCATTTCCCAGCAACCGCCACACAAGGGACGAGCTGAGCAAACCAGCTTCCAGGATCTGACTAACTTCCTCTGTCACAAAGTCTAATTCCCCCTTCCAATGTTTGCTGACTGCCCCTCACAGAATTTAAATATGGGGTGCTTGTGTGCATTTATGTGATGCACCTCCTGCACCCCCCTGCTGCCAATTTATGGGAAATACTGCTCCCCAGTAAAAGGCAGCAAGGACTCTCATGGCTTTGAGACGAGGGTGCTATTGGCAGCCATAAAACCGGAGAACTGCAACCTACCAGACTCCAAGGGATCGAGTTTTCAGGCTGGCACTGGCAGGTAAGTGTCTTTTCTTTTTTCCTGCCTGGATTGGTATTTAAACCCACTCTTTTGTGGAATCCTTCGACGATGTCTTCTCTCACACGCTGCTCCTTCCCTCACACAAAGATGGCGGGCTTGCTCACTCCCTTAAATATGCCGGATGACGTTGGTGAGCGAGCCCGTCATTTTCATGTGAGGGACAGAGCAGTGTGAGAGAAGGCCTTGCTGGCCAATAGGGGGAGACCTAGTAATTACATCAGGTGGAGGGGCGGGGTTTACAAAGCCGCAACAACTCACAACGACAGCAGCTGTGAGCGGCGGTGCATTTTTTTTATCTTTGCCGACAAAAATGCGCGGACGGCACGTGGGGCTGCGCTGAGCGGGTGCGCGGCCACGCGTGTGCGCAGCTTAGAGGGAACGCTGGCAATGACCTGCTGGTGACCTGTGCCCGCCACAGGGGAGATCTATATATAGATAGAAAGGAGAGAGCCAGAGAGGTTGAGTAAGTAAGCAAAGAGACAGAGGATTCTCCTCTCCCCCCCCAGAGAGGCCCGAGTTGTATAGAGTTACATGTACTATGTGTAATCAGCTGACTCCTTGAACGTAAACCAGGGGAGCCAAACAGAGGTAAACTTTTCTATCTTATCATGCTTTGTCTAATATATTTCCTCCTGTTCAGACATGTGATCTATCTGTGTAAACCATTGGGAGAACCATTGTGGGTGTCTGATTGCTCCTCCACAGCCTAGGTATGAGCTTAATGCGTAATGAGCCTTAGCAGCATTAAGCAGGTGTATTGTGAAAGTGGATTTATAAGACAGGTTTAATGTTGGATGATGCTGGAGTAGGACCCAGACAGGGTTTAAGGGAGCTATAAAGCCGTTGTCACAACTAGCTTACCTGCGCCGCGTTCCAGCGGTGTCTCCGCCGCCTCCCCACTCCTTTGCCGGCCGCGCCGGGCGGCTGCTTGCACTTCTGCAAGCGTGCCTTCCTCCGCCTCCTCCTCTGCCGGCGTCCGCGGCATCCGTACACGTGCTCGCACGCGCGCTAGAACATTCTGTTTATGCCCTCCGGCGCTGCTCCCAGCGCGGCCGCGGGAGGAAAAGTAAAGGGCCAATGAGCCCAGATGGGGTGGGGGGAGAATGTCCCTTGCAGTGATAGGGCCAATGAGCCCAAAGGAGCTGTTGGGCTATAGGCCCTGTTCTGGCTGTGATGTAGTAAACACCAATCAGGCACCCACCTTCCTTCCGAAGAAATTGTTCAGAGCAGGATGTTTTTGACACAGAGTTAGGAGTTATCTCAGATCGACTCCAGGATCGGGGTTATCCTTTGGATGTTTTAGAACGGGCGAAGAATTTGGCCAGTAGCAGAGATAGGAAATGTATGCTGGATAAATCAATGTATGCCACTGGAGAAACATATGGGAAGTCAGTAGAGAGGAATAAGAGGCTTATCCCCCATAAGAATAATGATAAGATCACTTTAGTCATTACATATAGTGAGGAATTTAATAAAATAAAACAGATTATTAATAAACACCTATATACTTAATTGTGATCCGCAGCTTAAAGAGGTCCTTAAATATGGAGTTAGGGTTGTGAGTAGAAAGTGCCCCACGCTTGGTCAGAAATTATCACCCAGCCTTTTTAGGGGATCCAGTACCTTATCTTCAACCTGGCTCTCGCAAAAAGGATTTTTTAAGTGTGCTAATGGCAGATGTGGAATGTGTCAATACACTCAAACTGGCTCCCGATTTAGGTCCAATAATTCCAAGGAAACGTTTCAAATTGATAGCTTTATTAATTGTAACTCATGTAATGTTATCTATTTGATAACATGTGAGTTGTGCAGTATCCAATATGTAGGATGTACCACCCGAGCGGTGAAAAAAAGAATATCTAAGCATATTACCTCATCTTCTGTAGAGCGCCCTAATGCATCCTCCAATGTAGGACGGCATTTCAGGAACCATCATGCGGGTGACCTTACAAGCTTTAAATGTATGGGTACGCCTTGGCCCCGGGGGGGGGGGGGGATCTAACTGAAAAACTGCTCCAACATGAGGTTTTTTTGATCTTTAAATTGGGAACCCGTACCCCTATGAGACTTAATTATAGATGGGATGTTGATTTATTTCTAAGATAATATTTACCTTTTCTTTTTTTCTGTTTCTGGATATGTAGATTATGCTGTGCTCTATTGTAGAACTCAAATTAAATTAAATTCTCTATAGGGATTTTCCTTGTTATTTATTTTCAATTCATTTTTTTTTATTGTTTTTTCTTTCTTTGCTCTGTTTTCTTTCTTTTTGGTTTTTTTAATTATTATGTACTATTATCTCTCTCATGTCTTTCCCTCTTTTTTGATCTATGAAGCTGCTTTTGAAATGATCGGTGTATTGTGCTATAAAAATCTCAGATCTTGCATTTCCAATAATCTATTATGACCTGCTCCGCTATTATATAGCATATAATATTGTATAGGGTTTGGACTTTTTTGTCATCTGTTGTAGTATATAATATATTAATTTTGCATATTTATATATATCAAGTCTAGGCTAAGGTTTTTTATGTACTTGTTTATTATGTGTTATGAGATCGCTTGTTTAAAGATAAATAATTGGCCTTTTAATTCCTAATATGTCTATAGAAAATTCTGTAATAATTAGATTTTTCTTTTCTAATATCCTGACGTTAGGCGATAGTGTCATTTCTAATGTTACCGGCACTGTCTCTACTGTCTCCCTTTTTGATACAATGTATTGGCTTGTTGAATACACAGCCGTTACATATACATGTTACATTTTGCCAGTAATGGCTCCTAACATGGAGATAAGTGTTGCCAGTAGTATGACGTTGCGCACTCTCGTCCTAACAGTATCGCCTACGTCAGCTCCCTTTCTCTCCATTGGTGGTTGCAATATCATGTACCAGGTGCATGCCGTAATTCTATTTCTCGGCGCGCCTGCCGCCCACACAATGAAGTTGAAAGAGGCGTCTTAATTAAGGTAAGCAATTATGTTCCTCCCATTCACAGATGTATTGGATTACATTATTATCTGATATTGTATTTAAATGTATGTCCTGCAACCTGTTCCTTGTCATGATTAAGGGCGAGAACCCGAAACGCGTAGACGTGTGAGGACACCTTGTTTATGCTGCTCTTATCTATACCGCTGTGACGGACTTTTAACCAGTTTGAAATAAATGGACTTTTAAATTTGCTCTACTACTATGTGGCTGGCTTCTCCATGGTTCTTGGATACTACCAAGTTTTGAGGTGAGCGCTCTAGCCTCTGCCTGAGTGGGGGGCTGCATCTCCTGTCAATGAGCTGGCACTCCTGTTATTCATCTATTGCTCTAGAATGTTGTAGGTCAGAGCATCGTGCATCGTGCTATCTTGAAATCCTAAATGCTTTTCAATGGCTTCTTTGTGAAATATCACAATGGGCTGAACTGGGATGTATCGATTAATGATTGCTACATCTGTAGTTGACCTATAACACAAAATAATTTCTAGTTGCTGCCTCCCTCCATAAATATGTGAAAGATTTAAAATAAAAAAGGGTAGGGGACTTTGGTATATACCTAATGCCAAGGCTTTTTATATTTTTGCATTATTGTTGTTGGCGGGGTTCCTCCAGTCAAATAAGTGGGTCGAGGGATTGAGAAAGTAGGTATCGGGGCTGGGGTTCAAAGATCTTCAGCTGGTATGCAGGACCCTCCTGTCTTATTTGACTTGAGAGCCTGATTTACGATGTTCACTACCGTTCGCTACTTGATATAAAAGTATGTTCGCTGGACACATAGGCCCTTATTTAAGAAGGGATAGCGTCAGGTAGTGGCTGGTTAATGGGAGGTAGCGACAGGTAGCGACTGAACGCCTGACACGGCACGCAATTACACATTTATCAAGCAGAATCTGTTTAGCGACTGGGATAGCGCCATGTAGCGTCTGATTCATCATTTTCACAGCCTCAGCGAACAGCGCCAACGTTCAGCCTTGCATAGCGCCAGGTATGACCTCTCGCTACCTGGCGCTCTCCCATACATTTCAATAGACGATCCTTTTCTTCTCTTTTTGTTTTTTTTTCAAAAAAAATCACAAATAATTCTTTGACCTCTTCTGGCATTGAAATAGCAGTTTTTTCATAATTGTTGAATTTTTTATATATTTCCTCAGAAATGACATTACAGGTCTGGCATTAAAGTGTTCATGTTACAATGTTGTTACAATGTAATTCCATATGTTTTCGCTTTGTTACTAGTTGATAGATGCTTGAAAACACACTTTAAACACACCGCCTCCTGCGCTCTGGGCTTCAAACAAGTATTTTTCAGTGCCAGAGATTTGTGAGGCTGTTTTTTTACTGAATATGGTGTGAGTCGGTCGCTATGAGCAGTCGCTAACATGCGCTCCCATACAGCGCTGTACTGGTTAAATAGCGACTCCTCACAATGTATTCGACATTACTGAACAGCGACTGATGAATCAGCCTCCCCGCATGTTCCCTGGACACACGATGCATTCGTGACAGACCAGCGAGTAAGCAAGACTTACTGCAGCGAACACTAGTGAACACAGACTTTCGCAATGCATTTTGCTGTGTTTGCGCTGCAATTTGCTGGTGAAAGTCAGAGGTATATAAACATGAAATCTTGCTGAAAACACACTTTTATAGCATATGTCAGCATTGGAGGGGTCTCAGAATATATGTGGGGTATCCTGGGAGTGTCTGGGTTGTTTGAAAAGCTTAAGAATAAAAGTTTATTTGAAAATATAAATTCATGTAAATACATTATTATTAGTTGCTTATTATTAGTTGTCACATACTGGGTAACTTTCTAATGTTTACGCTCGAAAAATAAGTTTAAGATGCTAAAAAAAGTGACAATTGCTCTCTAAATAACTGAATACTTGATTCCTATGGGGTTTGCCACTAGGTGATGAATGCAAAAGTGTATGCCAGCATTTACTGAGCCATACTGATGTAGAAGTAAATCTAAAAAACATGGACATCGCCGGCGGAACATGCAAAATTTCACTTGGTAAATGTGTAAACCCGGTGCATGCCGGTGAATCATTTAGTAAATTGCCCCCTATGTGTAATAACAATTTTCCAAAGGGCAAATGAAAGACTCTGAAATCGACTAGAAGAAGGTTTCTAATTATTTAAAATACCACTTGGATAGTACATATGGGTTGTCATTCCCTTAAAACTAGGTTAAAAACAGAAAAGTGCTTGAAACATACAAAAAGGCATATAAATAGTTGTCATCGCCTTTTGAAGCAGTTTTGTATTTATGGGGTAAATGGGGGTAACTACACATCATAAACACACAGTGCACTCTTTAAAGAATGGTAAATGGAAGGATTGCCATACACTCCCGCACATCGCTCCACGGTCATGCCAATATGAGAACCCGGCCTAGCGGCCTCAATCCAGAGTACTCCAAGTACTTTTTATAGGCTCCTCCATACAAGAGAAACTTCTGTGTACTGAGGCTCCCGTTGAAGTCAGTGAGAGTGCTCTGGAATGAGACCATGCTCACCAGCCATGTTGGCTTCTCCTACCAGTGCATTGTGTGAGCAAAGTACAATGCACTTTGTGAGCAGCAGGTTAGTGCCTATTGGCACAATTTGGTCTGTTGTATGTGGGGAAAGTCTATTGAAGTGCAATTTCCCATAAAATAATAATAATGCTCTGTAATTAGTCCAGATATCTTTCCAATAGGCAATTATATTTAAATCTAAAAAAATGTTGTTCACACATCGCTAAGCAGCCTGAATGATATATGAGCAGCATCTTAGATTTTCGTCATTAAAATTACTTTGCAGAAATCTTTATTTTGACAAGAGAGAGTGGCATGTGACAATATAACATGCATATTTCCAAGGGTGTGAATGCTTACAATAAGTAAATTTAATAAACTTTGTCTTGTTTTCTGACAAAAAATAATTCACATTGCTTATAAAATATTTTAACATCCCTAAATCACCCTACTAATGCAATTATTTTACAATATTGGGCTAAAATGGAGCTGTATTGTGAAATTGCTCAATATAAAAATTTGCATAAACATCTGGATAGTGAGAGGAAGACCACCAATTGAAAAATAAATCCAACCAGGCTTGTGGTTTTCATAAAATCCAGGAGTGACAGGTTTTTGCGTATTTCATTCAACTTTGCGGAAGGGGGGGGGGGGGTTCTGCTCAGTTCTAAGGTCTGTCTCCTGACCCAGCCTGTGAGTGGCAGTAGCATTAATCAGTATTAACATTTAATATGGGTAAAAGCATCTACATACATTTAAATAATTGTAATTGCAATATGCTGTTATTCAGCACAGGCTGCTTCAGAAGAAAGACCATGAGAGTGGACAAATCTCCCCTGTAAAAGAAGAATGGTGTGTCAAACCTGTCACCCCTGATTCTTCTTCCTTCTATTAAAAGAAAGAAACAGGGTTTGTTTTGCTGCAGATAGTATATCTAATCCCTTCTCTTGTCATCAAGAATATTTATTTAGCTTTTTCAAACTCAAAACTATTTATTTGCACGTAAAGAAAACTATACATACAATAAGGCTTCAGAATTGTTACAGATAGAATATACTCAGTAGCCAGGCTAGGGGGAGCGAGATTGCTTTTCTAAAACAGTAAACAGAAAGTATTTACATATTGCATACAAACTAAGGATTGCAGGATTTCTCCCAGTATACTTTGCAGTAGGCGGAGCCATGCAGATTATGTCTTTACATCTTTATCATCGCTATATCCTGCTATTCTCGATTTGTATGCAGCATGTAAATATTTTCTGTTTTAGAAAAGCAATAGAATATAAATACACTGTATGATTGCTTTTAAAAAAAATCTTGTGAAGACATATCTCAAAATCCTATAGTTGAAAAAAGAATTACAATGTGAGGAAAAGAAATGAACAACATTAAAATTATAAGCTATATATTCAAAAAAATCATATAACAAATTGACTGAAATGTTATAGAAAGATACTTCTTTTTAGCAAACTATATGTCTTTACAATTTAAATTCCCACAATCCCCCCAAAAGCGCCAGAAAAACAGCACCATCCAGTTAAAGTGTACAAAAGATAACCTATTTATTTTTACTCATGAATCATGGATCACATAATACAAACATTTAAAAACATCTAAAAAGTCACTTGCTTTGCCCTTGAAGTAACGGGTCCCCGACCGTTACGAGCGCGTAGGCTAGGGGCAGGGGGACACACCGACAGGCTGGCCAATGTGTATGGGTAATGTACTGATTTACATGTGATATGGTTTTGGTCTGTTTTTGCTTGTTTCCGCTCTCGGCGGTCCTCTTATGTCATTATAACTTTAGGCACTTAGCACTTAGCACTTTAAATATAGATTTTCTAGTTTGATAAAAGCACTATTAATGATGGTTTATGTATAGAGGTCATATTAATTGGCATAGGATAATATAAAAGAGCCGGCGGCCTGCGCCCCCTTGTGGTCACTGTGTGACTTTTTAGATGTTTTTAAATGTTTGTATTATGTGATCCATGATTCATGAGTAAAAATAAATAGGTTATCTTTTGTACACTTTAACTGGATGGTGCTGTTTTTCTGGCGCTTTTGGGGGGATTGTGGGATCTCCTCCTATGGTTTAAATTGATAGATATACGGCCAGTGGAGCACGTCCTAATTACTAGTTAGTGCGGCCATAATTTTTGTTAATTACTATATGTCTTTACAAAACTAATATAAAAATAAACTAAAAATAAAGTGAATAAAAAGAAAAAAACAAAGGCGGCAGGGGTAATAAAGTTTCACATATACATAATGGGTTATTTAAGAAGGGATATCACCAGGTAGTGGCTCGTAGCGGCAGGCAGCATCTGGTGAATGCCGGGCGCTGTAGGCAAAACCACATTTATGAAAGCGAATCTGATGAGCGACTCTAACAGCGCCATGTAGCGTCAGATGTATTATTACAGGCGGCTCAGCTTATAGTGCCAGCACTCTAGCTTCCAGAGCGCCAAGTATTACCTTTCACTCAGTGTCGCTCTCCCATACATTTCAATGGGCTTTCATTTGCTTGTGTTTAAACTGTGTGTTTGCTATATTTTTTTTTTTTTTGCTCAAATCATTGTGTGACCTCTCCTGGCTGCAAACAAGCACGTTTAGAAACTTTTTTGACTTTTTATTTTTTTATGCAGAATTGTTATTACAGGTCTGGCACTAAATTGTAATGTCACAGTGTTAAAACAATGTCATTCCATGTGTTACAGGTGTATATGTGTTCAAAAACAGACTTTATTCGCACAGCGTCAATGCTGTGTGTGTGTCCTTTTTTGATAAGTATGGTGTGGAACGCTGAGAGTTGGTCGCACTGAGCTGGCGCTACATTTCGCTCCCTGCAGTGCTGTACTGGTGTTAGAGCTCCTGACATACATCACATTCTTCAATGCTGGCCAGGTTACTACAGCGCCGATACCCGCTTACAGTGTCTAAAAGCTGTCGCTCTAAGCATCGCTATACAGACACTCATCTGCCGATACCAGCCGTTAGTAATGAATCAGCCCACCGTATGGTAAGTGTATCGAAAAGTGTGTCTCATGTGCTCCAGATCTTCATGAAAGGGTTATAAAATAATTGAAAATACCTAGTTTTTTCATTAACCACAATCTGCATCATGCTTTCCTGAACTTCCTAAAAAATCAGATCAGGAGATTTTTTTATGCTCTAACTTAGGGGAGCTCAGCCTTTTGTCCAGCGTAGGTCGCTTATATTATTTGGAACCTGGTTGCAGGCCACAACCATGCTTGCAATACTTCACCCATCTAAGCTCCCACCAATGACAAGCATACAACAATTATAGAAAAACTATTTTACCAAAACATTTTCCCGAAGATTAAACCTCACTCTTATTGTGTTCCTCCAAGCCACATCTATTTGCCCATGTCCCCCTCCTATATCACTCTCTGTGCAATTGCCTATCCTTACTGTACCCCTATTTTACTAGCTTTACACATTAGTTTGATTTACCCCTCCTACTTTCCCTACAGCAGGTTAGGGGCCACATCAGATGGCTCTGAGGGCCACAGATTGAGCATGTGTGCTCTGGCTATATATTGTTTTGTGGCAGTACAAACATGTTGTGCATTCCTTAATACGTCTAGCTTTTTACTGATAAGTGCTTTATAATGGGATTTCTGAAATGTTTCAGATTTTTATTATTAGACCTTTTTCGCGACATTGCTTCTTTAGCGAGTAGTGCAAACAATATTGCAGTTACATAAGCCATTAAATAACCAACCAACATAACATTCAGATTTCCGTTTTCTTTACTAGTTATCATAAGATGCTGTTTGTGGGTAGCATATGGCAAGACTTTGCAGCTTATTAAATAGGACTTCATTAGTTTGTTGGTTAAAGTACTTAAAACCACAATAGCAATGAACAATTAGCAGTTAATGCTTCTAATAAAAACTATGTTTAGCTCCATCAATAAAATGAATCTAAAATCAGGTTGGTTGCTGCGGATTTCAGAACGTTATCTCATTATCTTTCTTCTCGTTCCTAGTCATACCTCCTTTCTGAATACGACCTGATGCGTCAATTAAGTTCCAAGAAACAATAAGTTATTTTATTTATTAAAATGTGGACAGCTTTCCTCATAGATAAAAACATTTATTTAATCCAAATCAAATTCACTTTTACATTTCTTACATTTTTAAATGGAACAAAAAGGTATTGATTTCACACAAGTGACCTAAAATGGCAGCCTCTGCATAAAGTAGAGAATAATCGCAAACATGACCTCGGACAACCCCAGGTGAGCTTTCCCATAATGCTTTGCGAGCTTGGGCCCCTTAGCTGGACACTGCTCAAGTTCGGTGCTCTATACTCAAGCTGAAACCCATAAACCAGGAAGCTGGTTGATTGGCTGCTGAGCAGCCAATCAACCAGCTATTTACATTTAGAAATCACAGCCATGTCCATGGTAGGAAGCAGGGTCACACATCATGCCATCTCACACATTGGCTGCTCAGTAGGGGACAGGTTAGGCATCTTTCAAAAAAAAATGTAAACTGTCATTAGGGCACTGTTAAGCCATAACGCAGGATGTGATGATGCCACATGAGGAAGCAGAGGAGGAAGGCCCATTTTCCCAGGCTTCAGGGCACCGCACACATGGCTCACAGGGTGGGTTGCTGGGCTGACAGCAACCAGGTTCTTCACTGTCCAGCCAGCAGACAGTTTTGGAGGATTCACAGGATGGCACCCAGTACAGCTCACAGGCATCAGCATGGCTGGAGGGAGGAGGAGCAGGTGGAGACACCTGACACTGAGGACAGCTTCTGTTTGACTCAGGGTGGCCTGGCTCACATGAGCCACTACAAGCTCCAGTACCAGTGGATTGACCGCAAAGTTGCCCGCATAGTGCTGATTACTGGGTGGCCACTCTGCTGGATCCTCACTATAAGGATAACATCACCTCCTGGATTCCAGCACTGAAGCGGGAAGGGAGTACAAATGCACTCTGGTGGATGCACTATTAGAGAAGTTCCCAGCTGACTTTAAGGGCTCAGTGGCGGCACAAGGAAGAGGAGGAGCAAGTCACCAATGCAGCAGGGCACCTCACAGGGGAGGGTGAGCATGGCCACAATGTGGAACACCCTATTCCATTGTCTGCCGCATCCACCACCATCAAATATGGTCCATAGTTCCAGGTGGCAGACTTTCACTTTGCATGGTAGATGACTACCGCTCGATGCGTCCCCTGTTACTGAGCAATGGGTCCTCCCCATTCAAGCATTCAGAGCGTTCCTTCTATGTCTTGGAGATTCTGATCTGCCCTGCAGCAAATGTCATCACCGACAGAGGATCCACCTATCCACAGCAAATGTGCACATGCTTACATTCCTTAGGATGAACCAGGCATTGTCTCTACTTGTATAAAAGTTTAATTTGGTGCTGATAATTTGTTGCAATGAGTGTACATGTCACAAAGGCCATTGAAAGGCATTGAAGTTGCCAAGATAACAATAAAAATTCTATACTGTCATGTTCTTAGGTCTCGACGAGTGTCTTATACTTCTCATCAAGGCTAGTGAAGTCAAAGGGGCTGGGTAGCTCTAGCTCAGAGCACAGGAGGACCATCTTTAACTCTCCAGAACTACCTTTTTAGGGCCCTCTGAACAGCTCTTGATCCCCCTGCTGCAGTACAAAGGCTGGCTTGTTTGTTCACAAGAATTTTCTCTGTGGCTGGATTACTCCTCTGTACTGATGACTCTCTGTGTTAGAATTTGGTGAGCCCTCTGCTGATGGACATCCTCCCCATCCTGCATTAACCCATTCACCACTTCCCTTCTGTTATGCTGTGTACCTGTATTTACCTTTTGCAGCTAGATTAATTTATGTCTTTTGAAGGCTTTTCTATGCCTCATCGATGCCTACCATAAAATAGGATTTCTACTCCACCAACTTTCATGCACTTGCCACACATGTTAAAGTGTTCATCACTAGGTCCTTTTGTCATCAGAATAACCCCTCTAACTACACTAACCTCAGTACTACTTATTCTGTGTTGCATTGTTGTGTTCCCCCTAAATTATTAAAATTATCTGGCTCAAAATTAGTCACTGTAAGAAAGCTTTTTACAGAGGAAGCTTTGTTTCACTGTGACCTGCCTATCATAAACAGACTAAAATAGTATTTAAAGCTTTACCTCAAAAGGACCAACAAAGAAATGACCGACTGACAATAAGCATTCAGGTTTGCAGGGTTGGTGGTTGCATATTGATGTTCAGGGGTTCAGGGGTGCCCTGCGAACTTGAATGGTCTCCAGCGGTGAGAGGCAGCCATCGCATACAGAAGGAAGCGTTGAGCTCCAGCTGCACATTCATTGGCTTGCAGGGTGGGGATGACACTTGCTGTTGGCTACAGGGGTCTAACAGTCTTTTTTGTTGATCTTCCTTAATCTAAAATAAAAGATTTTGCCTTTAGTTCTACTTTACTGTATTAATTCCTTACAAAATCTATTGCGGAGAGCGATAATAGATAACATGGGAACACAACAGCTGTTAAGGGTAAAACAGTTAACAATACAAATCTCAGTCCCTGGGCGGTGTTCTCTGTGTTGCTATAGATTCACAAATTAGTTAAAACATAACTTGAATGCTCTAAACACAGGCAACACTGACTTTTAAGAGGAAATGTAAATTATGTGGATAATTTATTTTTTATTGTATCTCAAGTAAGTAACCAATATTAATGTAAAAATATAGCACCAGAAGGGCATACAAATTAATGCATTTTAAATAAAGAGCTGTAATTGTATTATATACTTTATGTTACATAAATCAAAATAATGCATATAGCTTTATAACACAAGTTAAAATATTATGCAGAATTCCCTAAATAATGACTTAAATGGGCCACCATAATGAAGATACAATTAAGATGTTCAATCACAAGATGAAGAAGTGGATAACTTCAATGATAAACTTTTATACTGTTTTTGTATCAGAGACTTCACCAAGTCTGTCTGAGCTTACTAATCAATGTCACCACTTCCTCCAGTCCAACATTTACCAATGTGACCCTTCTATATTATCTGCTTGCAACCTCCCATCCTTAGTAAGAGGCTGATTCAATACTAGCGGCAGGTAGCGACAGATGAGCGTCTGGAGTGCGGCGCTATGAGCGAGCGCTATTGTCCGCCCTGATCGGCTGTCAGTCGCTATTGCAGGGCTCCTCAGTCGCTATCTGCCGTTCTTGGGAATCACGCTGACATTGGTGAATGTGATGTTAAAGATCTGCTTTATAGGCGCTGTTGAGTTTTTACACCCGTGTTCAATACAGCTCCTGAGCGTTTTTTTGCTGTTGGCTAGAAATCAATCTATTAGAACATTCTGTAGAAAACACATTGAACCATGTATGTTTTGATAACTTTTATTTATATTAAATTGTCTTTTTTTTATACTTCCCTATTTGGTTTGGTTGTTGCATTTAATTACATACCAAACCCCCTTTTTTTTTATAATTTGAATTTTTGTCATTTCCCATATAAGTAGACCCCTAATTTTTCTTTTTTATTTGGAGTTTTGGGACCCATTTTTATTTTTTGTGGTGGAACTTGAAGACCAACCACATTTGTTGGTTTAGTTTTTTTGAAGGGCCCTCTAGTACAGTAGGTGTTTTAGAGTTAAGGTGACCTAGCTTACCGAAAAAAAAGAGGTAATCATGCTTTCCCGTCGCTCAAATCCCATCTGGGTGTCTTCAGTACTGTCTGCGGCCATGTTGGGGATTTCTGGCAACAGTGCTGTATCTTCAGGGGGTTCAATTCGGTGACATATGCAAATATTGTGTAGGACACAGCATGCGAGTATTATTTTGGAGACCTTTTGTGGTCTGTACAACATCTCTCCTCCTGGGCGTGCCAAACAGAGAAAGCATGCTTTCAGCAGGCCGATGGTTCTTTCCACAATGCATCTGGTTTTGCGATGTGCTGCATTGTAGCGTCCTTGGGCAGACGTCTGTGGATTTCTGACCGGAGTCATTAGCCACGTTTTCTGCCCATATCCCTTGTCCGCTGTTGATTAAACAGATTGAGAGAGCGAGCAATTAGTAAATTTCAAACAACATAATGTAAACATTATAGGTTCGGTTATATATTTGGTTCAGTTAATAGTCCACATATTAAACTTGTAAATAGATGTCATGGATTATTAATTACCCAGTAGCCAGCCAGGTGGCATTTCATTGTTCTCAAACTTCCGGCACAGGACTGATTGCTGGAGCACGTAAGAATCATGGCATGAGCCGGGGAAGCCAGATCTCACGGCCCACAGCTTCATGTCATGGTCACATACTACCATGACATTCATGGAATTGAACGGTTTCCGATTCCGGTAATGCAGCTCCTGTGCACGGGGAGGGCGGAAAGGGATATGTGTACCATCCACGCACCCTAGCACATTAGGGATCCCTCCCATGCGGTAGAGCGCACATTTTATTTTGGCAACCTCCTCCTCATCCTCAGGAAATTTTATATGAACAGGGATAAGGTCACAAATAGCCAGGACTACCTGGTAAAATATGCGGTTCATTGTAGCCTGGCTGATCCCGCTGAGGAGGGCAGAGGTTGCCTGGAAATTCCCCCGTGCCACAATATTAAGCATGGCACATAGGCGAACTATGCCAGGGATGGATTGGGTGCGTCTGGTGGATGGATCGATTTTGGTCTTAATCTGATCATATAGGGACTGTAGTGCTGCACGATTCAGACGAAATCTGCTTCTGATCTGCTTGTCACTTAAATCCCAGACAGAGAGGCGGATGGCAAAGGATCGGGGTGCCCTAAGCCTCACAGCACCCTCCTCCCTTGCCTCCTGACCTTCCTGTATGCTGCCACAACAATACATCCATAACCCAAACATCACCCTCTCATCCATTTCACAATCACTGGCTAGAGCTCAGGCACTGCCCCAAAAACAATATCAACACACAGGCCAACCACTCCACATACACAATCACAATCCGCACACAATCACACAAATGCAGCTCACCACAAAACCAGATGTATAGTGGTTAGAACCATCAGCCTGCTGCAAGTATGCTTTCAAAGTTTGGCACAACCAAGAGGGGAGTTGCTGCACAACCCGCAAAAGGTCCTCAAAACAATCCTCACTTGCTGTATTCCACACAATATTTGCATATGCCACCAAAAATAAACTCCCAAAGAAACAGCACTGATGCCAGAAAACCTCAACAAAGCCACAGACAGTAAGCCAGAAACACAGCCAGACACTTATTGCAAGCTAGGGCTAAGTAAACCAAAACACCATAGCCTTTGCCACAGTGTATCAATAAAAGAATGCTTAAGAAAATAGGTATTTATACTTATCCAAAGGACTGGTCCGCTTAGCCGCCTCTTGCGTTTGTTAGCTGTTTCCGGTCTATAATTAGCTTACCACAGGTGTGTTGGAAACGGCTAGCGCAAGCATAATAGCGTACTTTTGCGGATCTGTTTGCTCAGATATCTTTTGGCCAATGAAAGTTATGTTGCTCAAAATTCAAATAGCCGTTTTGGGCACCACATTTCCAATGTTGTTAAGAGACATGGTTCACATTTCTTCCTAATGTCTGTCTGCCTTGTTAAGTAGGTAAATAATTAGTTCATTGCCTGACACACATGTTTGCCAGAAACCTCAGTCATTGGAGTCAAGATGTAGCTACAAACACCTGGGCAGTATGTGTGAAGCAATTAACTGGGTCTGTTTGTGATTGGTTCTTAGAGCACATAAAATCTGGCACACTCAAACAGCAGTTGTTGCCATTTTTTAATCTGCATGCTTGCTGGTGTGTGTTGTTTTGTGGTGTGTGCAGCTACAGGATTGAGCCAAATTCTGGACATCTGCTGGCCACTGCTGGACCGAGTACCAGTGGGGTGGGTGCTGGCTGGAAACCTTCCTTAAGGAAAAGGGCAGAGCCGGGTGAAGCACCACCCAAGGCCTAGCGTCCATTTGCCAAAAGGGAGCCAGAATTTAATTTGGCGGATAACAATACTCTTGTGCGTCTGACACTGGCTAAATGGGACTTTTTGGCTACCAAAGTCAGTGTTTAGGCAAACAAGAAAGGAGCAAATTGTGGGATGCCATTGGTGAGCAGCTTACTAGCACTGCTCAATACCCACGTAGTGGCACATCCTGCAAGAAACGCTTCTACACTTTGAAAAGGGCCCTTATGCAAAAGATGAAGAATGATCTACTTGTAGACAGTGGGACCAAGCAGGGTCCAAAGAGTAAATACAGGCCATATGAGGAGATGCTGAAGTGCAAGATTCCTCTCAGTCGCCTGCAGCGTGTGGATGCTGGGGATGACACCACAGGTTGGGGTGAAGGTACATTGTTTTCACATTGCAAATTATGGTTGGTTTAATGTATCTTCTTATTTGTTAACCAATTCTTTGGCATACTAACAGTAGGACATGTTAAGTAGCAGATTAAACCTCTGTAATATTTTAACTTCCTGTCTCTTGCTTTATGCATAGTGGCACAATATGACTCACATGATTCACCTGATGAGGTCACCCTGAATCTTGCCCTTCCCCCACCCTCAAGCTTAACCCAGTCTGATATTGAAGGTCTGTTTTTTGGGGTTGTTTTGTTAACTTTTTGTTTGTTTGTCACACATTAACAATGCATAATTCATTACTTTGCTTTATCATAGTTGCCCTCAGAATTGCACCAGCATCTCCTCATGAGGCTACCTACTCTTTGGATGCCAGTAAGTGCATGTGTCAACCTTGATTTTGGCAATGTCATATAAGTGTGTATGGCTTTCAGTCATGTTATTTTATTGTAGGCCAAGTCCCTGCTTCATCTTTGGACCCCACTTCCCGTGTTGCAGGTTGACAGGACCCTGTTGGTGTGTATTGCAAAGCACACTGTATCCTTTCTGTTGTTTGAGTTCAAATGTGTATATTTTGTTAGTTGAAACTTCAAACCCCCTTCTGGCAGCCAGACACCGGAACTATTTGTGGAGGAGCACACTCAGGTACCATGGATGAATGTTTTTGAGATTAACCACGATTACCTGTTTTGGGGTCAATCAGGTCCAATCATGTAACATACAACATACTTTGTTGTTAGCAGGAATCCTTCCCTGAAACACAGGATGTGCCCTCCGCACAAGTGCCATGTGCGCAGGCTGCAGAGGCTGGACCAATGGTAAATTCTAATGGAGCCATACATTTATTTTTGTTGTTCTTACCTTCATTATTCAAGCTTGACTACAATATTGTGTTTTTTGTTTTAGGCTGCTCAACCACCAACTGGGCGAAGTGCACCGACAAGTGCTGACCTTTATGAGCTAGGGTCCCGGATGCTGGAGGCCTACAGTCGCCAACAGCCGCGTGATGGAACTCTGGAGCGCATTGCGGCGTTGGAAAATCAGTCGCTGGTGGACCAACAACCAATTAATGAACTGCGCCAACAACTTAATGAAGTGCGGACTCAACAGCAGTCTGGAGTGATGCATTGGTGTCATGCAAGAAATGATGCATGGCATCCAACAATCTTTACAGCGGCAGGACGAAACTTTGTTGTTGTTACAGCAGCTAATACAACAGCAGTCAATTTTTTTTACTGCACTGTTGTCCCCCAACACCGCCCCTAGCCATGAGTCCCAACCTCCCCGCCCATCCAGGGACTAATTGGTCCAGTTGGCAGACATTTGAAATGTTTGAATTTGTATTGACTTGAGTGACTTAAATAAATGTATTTGTAAACACTAGAATTTGTGTCGGTTACCAAAATACATACCTACAAACACAGTCAGGGATACCTCTCTATATCTAGATATGTTAATGTTGACTGTAAATTACTACAGTCATTGTTTGCCATACATTACTATGTTTACAAAATGAAATGCATAACAATGTGTTTAAGAATCCAAAAAAAATTGGGTTGCTATACACTTAAAATATGGTTTAAAAGGCACGACATACTGAAAGTAGAAACCTAAAAAACATTTATTTTTTATAAAAGGGGCCAACATGGCCCAAATTACTCCGCACAGCGGATCAAACCATACCCCCCACCCTACCGCTGTTTCTTCTTTCCCAGCAGCATAAGTCGCGTCCGCCGGACGTACTGCCACAGTCTGCGATGCTCATTAACGCAAGCTGTATGGAGACCAAAAAATTGATTAGTCAATAGAACATGATACAAACGTACACAGATGATTTCACATTATATAGTTTGGTCTTATAATGTGACCAACTACATTAACATTTGTGCAAACTGGGCCCTTATGTGGGTCCATTAAATGAGTACTAGTGCCTTACATGTGCATTTATCAGCAATACCCTACAAATTGAAGTAACCATTTGTACTAAATGAAGGGCGAAGTAAGATTGTGGGCATTGATTGGGTTATTTTGCTCAAAACATCATGTCCAAAGTAATACAGATTCTAACCCTTCTGCTATTCCTATTAGGGATGAGCGAATCGATCCGGACGAACCCGAATTCGATCCGAATTTCATGAAAAATTCGATTCGGATCGAATCCGAATTTCCCCGCGATTCGATCGCTCGAAGTTTTCCTTTAACATCCATTCATTTACATTACAGGCATTCTAAGATGGCGGACGGGACATGTCCAGACATCAACCCCGTGCCAGTGCAAGCTGGGACAGTCACATGCAGCCTATCAGCAGCCAGCAAGCCCGGTGACGTCACAGCGCTATTTTAGTCGGCGGACATCTTGCTTTTCCTCATTTTCCTCATATTTATTAATGATTACAAAAGTATCATCACAAATATATTAAAAACAGGATACTAATAGCAGGGACATAGATAATCGTTCCTCTTCCTCCTTGTGAAAAATATATACATCCCTATCTCACAATATATGATACAATATGAATAAAGTGACTAGTGCAATATAAAGGTGCTAAATGCTGAAAAGTGCTAAGTGCTATAATATAACATTCAAAAACCTATATAAATTTATCCCATATAAAAAGAGAGAACAAATAAACAATCAAATTGCCCCAAACTGGGATAGAAGTAATAAAAAAAGTGCATAAGATATCACCAAATCAGAAGTTAAGAGGTGTCCCTGCTAGTAACTGGCGTCCTGATCCCCCACGCGTTCCGTAAGACAAGCTCACTTCTTCAAAGGTGCCAGAGAATAATGCCTGCTTCACATCCCCTTTTATATGTAAAGAAAATGGCTGGAGAGAGCTCAATTAACAGGTGCTGTTCATTGCCAATCAGGGCGGGGCCCCAGCACACGGCAGCCCCGGCCGGCAGCTGCACAATGCGCCGAAAAATGCCACCAATCAAAGGCAACTATCCACACTATGGACGTCATTGCCCTCCCTCCCCACCGCCCGCCCCCCAAACCACCCAGCCAACCGCGCCGATGCACAACATTGCTACGGCAACGGACGCTGAGGCAGGGGGCGGGGGGCGGTGGGGAGGGAGTGCGAGCACACTGAAGGAGCTCATTAATCATACCCAGCTGGGTGTGAAGTCAGGCAGCTACATTTAAAACCCCCTGATAAAAGCAGTGTCCTTTTATTTATGTCTATCTTAATCTATCATTACAAAAATTATATGTATACATATATATCAACAACATACAAAAAAGCTTTTGTCAAAACATGGCTATACAATTTATCCACTATCAAAAATAGATGCAAAGTACATATACCGAGGCAAGATCAATTTGTACAATCATACAATCACAATCATATATATGGGTCTGAACGGATCTAAGTGAGATTAAGCATACACACCCATATATATAGAGACAAATAATCAAAACAAGATAGTACTCATATAATGAAAATTAGTCAAAATAGGACATACATTTGCCCATATAGGTAAGATCAGAACGATCAAAAACGATCAAATCAAACAGGAGAGGATATATACACAATCCGGCAGAATATATATAATTGGGGTTGATAATCAAAGCTGGATCCTGTGTGTTGGATGAACATATGATATAAAACATACATGGGCGCAATAACAAACATATATGTAAGACTAACGGTGCACTCATAAGTGTACACCATTATAAGTGTACATCCATTGTATGTAATGTTCAAAAAACACACCCAAGATCCAGATTGGTAACCAAAAGAGAAGCTATATGATAGACATTAATAATATAAACCAAAAAATAATAATAATAAATAATTAATTAAAATAAATTACATTTACTAAATTCAATTGCAATCAAATATAAATAAATGAATAATTCATTATTAAATAATAAAAAAAAAAATAAAAACAAATACTAATTCATAATAATCAAAAAATATATATATATATGATAATAAATGATTCATTGAAAGTAAATTAAATAACCCAATTCCTTATAGAAAAGGAAGATATATATTATAATCAATTAATTAAATAAATAAATAAAATAAATCAAATACATAAATAAATAAACAATTCAATACAATTAAATATAAATAAATTCATTATTTAAATAATAAACAAATACATCAATTCATATAATAATAAATAATTAATTCAGAAAAAAAAAAAAAATTAAAAATGTAAACACACACAACCCGTGAAGACAAATATCCATTTGGTAAGCCCGCTGGATGCTTGAGGATCAATGTTGTAGTAATCCAGTGTATAAATTGGTCACCTCCATAACTCTTATCCAAAGGCCTCCAACGGTCTCCTCAGACCCTCAACCCTGCATAGAAATCCTCGGTGTCTTGATTAGCTCCCAACCACCATACAACCATATGATCCAATGTAATTACACCCGTGATCGAATATCTAACAAAAAGATATATATATATAAACAACTGTGAGATAACAACATAACAAAACAAAGAATATATAAAACCATAAAAAAAAAAAAAAAATTTACTCCCAAAGATTTTTTTCTTTCCTTTCCCTTTCACTTTCTTCTCTTTTCTTTCCCTTCTTTTTGAAAATTTTCTGATAAGCAACCCTATTATCTACCCAGAAAACATTGAAAGGATGCTTCCTCGTTCAAGCCCAATGGCGCAATTGTATCAAGTCTATGCATCCACTTCAATTCACATTGCAATAATCTTCTCTTGAGATTTCCTCCCCGGATGCCTAATTGAATCCTCTCCAATGGAATAACCTGCAGTCCAAATCCTTGACTATTGTGTTTCCTAAAAAAATGATGTGCTATAGGTGTGATAATTTTATTCTGCTTAATATCCCTATCTGCTAAGCGGACATTTGATAAGTGTGCCTGTATCCGCACCTTGAGTGCATTTTGTGTTTCACCCACATATCCTAGACCACAACTGCATTTGAGAAAATAGACCACCCCTTTTGTTCTACAATTAATAAATTGTTGAATTCGATACCTGTTTTTCGTGTACCGATTCTCCACCACATCCGTCCTCACTACGTGCCGACAAATATTACAGTGGCCACATGGATAACTTCCCTTCAATTTTTCACCTTGCAACCAAGTGGATGGCCTATTGAAATGACTTCGACATAGAATATTTCTCAAATTGGGAGTAATGTTTGGGCTCCTGTTGCTGCTGCTGCTGCTGCCAACTCCTGCCAACTCCAGGGTGTGATTCATCCAATTTTTGGGCCCCTGAAGCCAACCCCAGTGTCTCTTTAAAGTAACATTTGGGCTCCTGCTGCTGCTGCTGCCAACTCCAGGGTGTGAATCATCCAATTTTTGGGCTCCTGAAGCCAACCCCAGTGTCTCTTTAAAGTAATGTTTGGGCTGCTGCTGCTGCCAACTCCAGGGTGTGATTCATCCAATTTTTGGGCTCCTGAAGCCAACCCCAGTGTCTCTTTAAAGTAATGTTTGGGCTCCTGCTGCTGCTGCTGCTGCTGCTGCCAACTCCAGGGTGTGATTCATCCAATTTTTGGGCTCCTGAAGCCAACCCCAGTGTCTCTTTAAAGTAATGTTTGGGCTGCTGCTGCCAACTCCAGGGTGTGATTCATCCAATTTTTGGGCTCCTGAAGCCAACCCCAGTGTCTCTTTAAAGTAATGTTTGGACTCCTGTTGCTGCTGCTGCCAACTCCTGCCAACTCCAGGGTGTGAATCATCCAATTTTTGGGCTCCTGAAGCCAACCCCAGTGTCTCTTTAAAGTAATGTTTGGGCTCCTGCTGCTGCTGCTGCCAACTCCAGGGTGTGAATGATCCAATTTTTGGGCTCCTGAAGCCAACCCCAGTGTCTCTTTAAAGTAATGTTTGGGCTGCTGCTGCCAACTCCAGGGTGTGATTCATCCAATTTTTGGGCTCCTGCTGCTGCCAACTCCAGTGTCTCTTTAAAGCAATGTTTGGGCTCCTGCCCCTCATAGTGATGCCACTTCAACTCTCTGCAATTGTGCCGCTCTGCGATTCTATTAGCGATGCCTATTAGCGATGCCTCTGATCTGCATGTGATATTTATTCAAAGTATTATTTAACTAACCCAGCACGCATCCTATGCGTGTTACAGCAAGGCAGAATGGTTTACAACCCTATTGAGGCTCTAGGAGGCTCAGAAATAGCCATTTTTAATAGCGATTCGTCGCAAATAAATTCGGGTCGAAACTATTTTTGTCGAAAAATTCAGCGAATCAGTCGAATCGAATTTTTCAAAAGTTCGCTCATCTCTAATTCCTATTCTAGTTCTCAACCTTATTTTGAAATTAGTTTAATTTGGACACCAAAACATTTTAACCAAAATGTATTATGGGTTTTAAAGGAAACAAAGGGGATGCAACAATCTAGCATGCAGACATGCATTTATGATTGTGGGTCACGCAAATGTCAGCTAAATGTGTGCTAATTAACCACATAGGGACATTGCCAATTATGATAGCTTTTAGAGTGACACATAGGTGGGCAAAGTATGTTTGGATATGAAGTTAGTGTACTCACTATCGCAGCTGTGGCTCGGGCCCATGCTGCTGGGTGTCCCTGGAGCTTGGGTGGGGAGTATGGTCACAGGGTCCGTTTGCGTGGAAACATCTGTTTGGAAAAAACAAACAAAAAACAATCATAAGGTTTGCACTCACAAATTAAGATTATACATCCACCTGTTTAGGGAGTCTGGTAAATCATGCTACCATGTTTACACACATGTTTGCTATACATTAGCATATTTACTGGTCCATGAGGTCAGGTGAATAATTTAGGTGTGCAACATGGACACATCAATATAATGTGCCTCAAACATTTACAGTGCAATGCTAATGCAGTAATTTAAGTTGCGCTTATCAGATTCATAGTAGAGTGTGCAGCATCATGGTGTACGCAGTAACTTTGGGGTTGGTTGCATTTGTATTGAACTGGAGTGGGGTTCCAGAATTTTCTTAAAATTACTTAAAAATATTATGCTATGTAGCAGCAAACATGTGTATGTAGTTTTGAATGTCATTACATATGCCATGTGAGTGATAACAACAAACACTTACCACGACTATGCCCGCGGGGAAGGGCTGGCGCATAGCTGCTGGAGGTGCCGGCTCTATGATGCTCTAAAAACCAGATAACAAGGGCACAGGATTTTTGAAATTGCACCGATTCCACCTGTAACATACAAACAATTAGAAATGCACTCACCAGGGGATGAACTGCCGCTGGTATCCCAGGGAGGACTCTGAGGAGGAGGCGTGGAGCCTCGACTCCTCACAATCGGCCCAGAAGATCCCAAAACACATGCGCCACCCTCCTCCCTCTCACTCCCAGATTCCTGAGGGAGTGTGGGTGAGTCCAACTCCACCTCCCCACTTGGACTCCCCACTTGAGAGTGGCCCACAGGGTTTGGAGACTCAACTGAGTCCGATTGTGAGGAGCTGAGGCTCCAGACTGCCTTCCCCCCAGCAGCACGCTCCTCTGGGGCATCATCCCCTTCCTCCCCTGGGTCCTCAAGATAGGACTGGCGAGAGGGCCCCTTCCCACGTTTGCCCAGGGGAGGACGCTTATCTGTGTAGAAGGTAAAAAAATAAGGACACCTTTAAAAATAAAACCAAAAATGTACTACATTATAATACAACATTATTGTATGGATTTACATGTTGTGAGGTGACACTTACCGGAAGCATAGGCATCATAGAGCCTATAAACGCCCTCTGGGTCCCGGCACTTGAAATCCGACCACTTCTGGATAATGGAACGGACACTGAGGTTTGTCTGGAAGTGCCGGAACACAGTGGCCTTCACCTCCAGTGCCTCTTTGCACCACGGGCATAGTCATATTCCGCAACACATAAATCCTATAAAAAAATACATAAAAAAAAAAAAACATCAATATATATATATATATATATATATATATATATATATATATAGTAATAAACATATATAACAAGCTATATTGTTGCACAACATAAATGGAACATATACTCACTTTAACCACCTGGCCGCTAACACGCGTATCCACCCTTTTGCGGCGCTGTTTTTTAGTTGTGGGGGGAACAGGGGATGTTGAGGGGCAAGGGGAGACGGGGAGGAGGGTGGGGAGGGGTTGGGGGGGGAAGAATCGGAGGTGTAGCTGGGGAGGCGTGTGGCAGGGCGTCTAGGCCGCATGGTGATTCCTCAGAGGTGTAAACCGAAAGTGAAAGGAAAAAAAAAATGACACTCATCGCTAAAATACGCTAACATACGCCTACCAAATCGCTAGCATACGCAAACCCCCCCCAAAAAATGCGTTGCAGTCATGCTAGTGATGAGTCAGATGCGCCCGTGTCTGCTGCGTATTCAACAACAGCGACTGTGGGCGTTAAAAGAACATTCACCCAAAACAAAAAAAAAAACACATGTATGATCAGCACAGCGCCGCCGCCTGCAACACATAGCAACTCGGCATAGCGACTGGCCCTCGCCGCAACACCACTGATTCAATAAAGAAAGTTCTAGGATATAGTGTGGGCGCTGTTTTTAGCTGACTGCAGCATAGAGCGCCTGTAACGCTTTAAAAAGATTGATTATTTGGGTGGTTTGACACCTTCGAAAACGCTAACAATAACTGAAATGACATTGGGAGAGGGCTGTGATTTTTACATCCAAGTGACACAATCCTAAATTTTCAGAAAAAAAAAAAACTATTGGAAACATTCCAGACAATTCAGAAATAATGCTTAATACAGTAATATTGAAATAAAAAAAACAAAAAAAAAAAAAAAACAAACATTGTGTCTGCCATAGAAAGGTATGGGAGAGCGACTGGTAGCGAGAGGTAATACCTGGCGCTGTGCAAGGCAGAATAATGGCGCGGTTCGCTGAGGCTGTGAAATTGATGAATCATCCGGTACATGTTACTATTCCAGTCGCTAAACAGATTCAGGTTGATAAATGTGTAATTGCGTGCCGTGTCCGGCGTTGACCAGTCGCTATCTGTCGCTACCTCTCATTAACCAGGCGCTACCTGACGCTCTCCTTTCTTAAATAACCCCCTAAGCCTACATTCACCTCCTTCCTAGGTCCTTCCCTCCACCCTGTGTTTCAGCTACATTTCCTCTCTGATTTCCAATGTTTGAGGTTGTTGGCCGCATCAGACAGCTCCATGGACCACAGGTTGAGAATGCCTGCTTTAAGTGGAGATGGCCAAAAATGAATCTGAACAGGGCCACTCATTGCCAATGAAATCTAATACTTTGTGTGGCTACAAGGTTTTGAATTCAATGATGCAAATGGAGTTCCTTTTAAATAATCTTCCTGCCAATTATGATCACACAAGTTCAACATTTTTTTCTTTTTCTATAATTTTATTATTATTGAAGATATATATAAACACTTTTGGTATATCTGATATAACAGATCATAGACATCCTTATATAAACCAATTTGTGCACATAAACACACCATTTAAATTATATATTCTAATTATAAAGTATTAAGGATTATGTCCTAAGAAACTAGACTCAGTACGTTTTATCAATTTCATTAAATCTAACCCCTTCTCAC
Organism: Gastrophryne carolinensis; assembly: GCA_027917425.1. Classification (NCBI taxonomy): domain Eukaryota; kingdom Metazoa; phylum Chordata; class Amphibia; order Anura; family Microhylidae; genus Gastrophryne; species Gastrophryne carolinensis. The sequence goes on from CM051236.1 coordinate 466,136,369, forward strand.
ACATTAACTAAAGTAAAAAAAAAAAAATAAAGACGAAGCAAAAATTATAACAAAGAAATTGTCATATAACACAACCTTATAATAATAAAAGGTTAGTATCAAAATCGGAAGGTAAGAAGTTTTCTATCGACGGAGCCCAAACCTCTGGAAATCCCTCAAAGTTCGCAATATTACTTGCTGACAGTTTTTCCATAGCCATAATATTATTAACCAGGCACTAGCAATGACCATTTTTGCTCCCGCCAAAATATGAAAGAACAGTTGTTGGCCAGGCTGATTCATCACTAACGCCAGGTAGCGACAGATGAGCTTCTGTAGCAGGAATTTTCAGAGTGCCTGCTGGTAGTCACTGTGCTCAGCTGTGGGTTGCTACTTTATAGCCACTCAGTCGCTGTTCAGTAGTGTTGAATACATTGTGAGGAGTCGCTATTTGACCAGTACAGCGCTGTATGGGAGCGCATGTTAGCGACTGCTCATAGCGACCGACTCACACCATATTCAGCAAAAAAACAGCCTCACAAATCTCTGGTGCTGAAAAATGCTTGTTTGAAGCCCAGAGCGCAGGAGGCGGTATGTTTAAAGTGTGTTTTCCAGCATCTATCCACTAGTAACAAAGCGAAAACCTGGAATTACATTGTAGCAACATTGTCATGCTAGTGATGAGTCAGATGCGCCCGTGTCTGCTGCGTATTCAACAACAGCGACTGTGGGCGTTAAAAGAACATTCACCCAAAACAAAAAAAAAAACACATGTATGATCAGCACAGCGCCGCCGCCTGCAACACATAGCGACTCGGCATAGCGACTGGCCCTCGCCGCAACACCACTGATTCAATAAAGAAAGTTCTAGGATATAGTGTGGGCGCTGTTTTTAGCTGACTGCAGCATAGAGCGCCTGTAACGCTTTAAAAAGATTGATTATTTGGGTGGTTTGACACCTTCGAAAACGCTAACAATAACTGAAATGACATTGGGAGAGGGCTGTGATTTTTACATCCAAGTGACACAATCCTAAATTTTCAGAAAAAAAAAAACTATTGGAAACATTCCAGACAATTCAGAAATAATGCTTAATACAGTAATATTGAAATAAAAAAAAAAAACAAAAAAAACAAACATTGTGTCTGCCATAGAAAGGTATGGGAGAGCGACTGGTAGCGAGAGGTAATACCTGGCGCTGTGCAAGGCAGAATAATGGCGCGGTTCGCTGAGGCTGTGAAATTGATGAATCATCCGGTACATGTTACTATTCCAGTCGCTAAACAGATTCAGGTTGATAAATGTGTAATTGCGTGCCGTGTCCGGCGTTGACCAGTCGATATCTGTCGCTACCTCTCATTAACCAGGCGCTACCTGACGCTCTCCTTTCTTAAATAACCCCCTAAGCCTACATTCACCTCCTTCCTAGGTCCTTCCCTCCACCCTGTGTTTCAGCTACATTTCCTCTCTGATTTCCAATGTTTGAGGTTGTTGGCCGCATCAGACAGCTCCATGGACCACAGGTTGAGAATGCCTGCTTTAAGTGGAGATGGCCAAAAATGAATCTGAACAGGGCCACTCATTGCCAATGAAATCTAATACTTTGTGTGGCTACAAGGTTTTGAATTCAATTATGCAAATGGAGTTCCTTTTAAATAATCTTCCTGCCAATTATGATCAAACAAGTTCAACGTTTTTTTCTTTTTCTATAATTTTATTATTATTGAAGATATATATAAACACTTTTGGTATATCTGATATAACAGATCATAGACATCCTTATATAAACCAATTTGTGCACATAAACACACCATTTAAATTATATATTCTAATTATAAAGTATTAAGGATTATGTCCTAAGAAACTAGACTCAGTACGTTTTATCAATTTCATTAAATCTAACCCCTTCTCACACATTAACTAAAGTAAAAAAAAAAATAAAGACGAAGCAAAAATTATAACAAAGAAATTGTCATATAACACAACCTTATAATAATAAAAGGTTAGTATCAAAATCGGAAGGTAAGAAGTTTTCTATCGACGGAGCCCAAACCTCTGGAAATCCCTCAAAGTTCGCAATATTACTTGCTGACAGTTTTTCCATAGCCATAATATTATTAACCAGGCACTAGCAATGACCATTTTTGCTCCTGCCAAAATATGAAAGAACAGTTGTTGGCCAGGCTGATTCATCACTAACGCCAGGTAGCGACAGATGAGCTTCTGTAGCAGGCATTTTCAGAGTGCCTGCTGGTAGTCACTGTGCTCAGCTGTGGGTTGCTACTTTATAGCCACTCAGTCGCTGTTCAGTAGTGTTGAATACATTGTGAGGAGTCACTATTAGACCAGTACAGCGCTGTATGGGAGCGCATGTTAGCGACTGCTCATAGCGACCGACTCACACCATATTCAGCAAAAAAACAGCCTCACAAATCTCTGGTGCTGAAAAATGCTTGTTTGAAGCCCAGAGCGCAGGAGGCGGTATGTTTAAAGTGTGTTTTCCAGCATCTATCCACTAGTAACAAAGCGAAAACATGGAATTACGTTGTAGCAACATTGTAACATGAACACTTTAATGGCAGACCTGTAATGTCATTTCTGAAGAAACATATAAAAAATAAAAAAATGTGAAAAAACAGCTTTTTCAATGCCAGAATAGGTCACAGAATTATTTGTGATTTTTGCAAAAAAAAAAACCCTGTATAAAGGATCGTCCATTGAAATGTACGGGAGAGCGACAGGTAGCGAGAGGTCATACCTGGCGCTGTGCAAGGCTGAACGCCGGTGCTGTTTGCTGAGGCTGGGAAAATGATGAATCAGACGCTATTGGCTTGATGCAGAGCCTCCCCGTTCAGCTATCCCGTGCGTTTTCCCGTTGGTTTTGGGCTTTGATCGGGTCAGGAAAGGGTGCTACGTTGATTTTAGTGTGCGTTTATGCGCTCAGGTGTGCGCTCAGCCGCCTTTCCGATTGTCGGCTCGCACGAGGCTGTTTCCCGGCAAAACGGACGCCTTGTTCATTGTTCCGTTTTTTTCAGTGATGCAGAGCCTTGTTTTCCGATTGAAATCAGCCTAATGAAACGGGGCCGCCGAGCCTTCACTTACGGCAAGTCAGAGCAGCCGTATTTGCACTCGGGCAATAATATGCAGTCCTCTGTTGGAGCACATCAGCGGCGCCAGCTTCGCGGTCTTGTCCTGCTGAGTATGGCAGAAACCAGGCTGCACCTATTTGAGCTCACCCGCCTTACTTGGTATGTGTATGAAACTTGTATTGTTTGCCCACCCTGTCTGACTTTGATTTTTCCCTTAACACACTATTTGGTAATTTTTTTGTTAGTATATTTTTAGCCTAATTTTTTAACTTTAAATTAAATGGGTTAACCCTATTGCGTCATGTTCTTGCCCTCTTATGTAAGTAGTATTCCCCAGACTTTTTTAATGAGCGTACAGGTTGGATGTGCATGTATGCTCATTACAAATGTCCTTTCCTCCAACCCTACCCCGCTCACCTATTTGTCCCTCTTTTCCATTGTTGCAATGCACACCTTTTTTAATTTTTATTTTGTTTGTTTTTTTTTTTTTTTTGGGGCAGGAGACTCTGGCTATCCTTTGCTCCCCTGGCTGCTGACCCCGATCCTGCACCCATCTTCACAGGCAGAGGAGCCCTACAATACTGCCCCCAGGAGGACTCGCTCTGTGGTGGAGCGAGCCTTTTGTCTCTTGAAGATGAGGTTCCGTTGTCTTGATCAGACTGGTGGGGCACTACAATATACGCCTGCAAAGGTCATTAAACTAATCATGGCTTGTTCCGCTTTAAGAGAGGGAGTCTGCCATTTCTGAGTAAAGTCTCATTAAAAAGGGTTTCACACAGTGGGGCATCCCGATCTGGGATTTCCAGGGGGAAGACCAGTGGCCGCTCTGGGTTTTGTTCTGCTTTATGTGAGGGAACCTGTGTTGCTTTAATAATAATGTAAAGGAGGTGGATTATTCCATCCTAACCTGATTTGGTCATGATGTTTTAAAGCAGGCCAAAACCCATGTAACCCAGCCCTTTGGAGTGTGAAGGAATCCAGGGCTGTGTTACAGGCATCATGTCTCTGGGGCATTCCAATTTGGGATGTCCTGCACGTCACTGCGGGGGAACGTCAGAGCTATACCAGGAGCTATGCCATCTTTACACAGGAGCAGGACGACATCATCATGGATGTGAGTATGCGAGCGTGCGTTTATGTGCGTGCACACATTCCTTATAATAAAATAAAAAACAAAGCGCAAGAATAGTCTGAAACAACTTAGTTTGTCACGTTAAATACAAGCCCACCTTAGTTTAACCCATGTACGCAGCTACAAACTAGGCTACATGCAGATAGAAGAACTAGGGCAATGTGAGGCAGCAAAAGGTTAATAAAGTGACTTTAGTTAGGCCAGGAAACTTGTTAATGTATTTTGTGGATTAATGGTGGGTCCTTGTATCTTTTTTTTACAGATGATGCTGCGGAATCGTTTTTTTAGAGTTTGGGCTTTTCATTAAATCACGCTGAAGGTCCGGTTTAAAAAGGGCCCCAATAAAACAACGCCCAACCAAACCATAAAAACAATGCTAAACTAAGGTTGTTTTTCATTCACAGACCAAAGAAAAACACAGCCACAAGACCCCGAGGCCTAATTTTTAACATGTTTAATTCAAATTTAAATTGTTTTTTACTTTTGTTTTATCCAAAAAAAAAATCACAAAACCACAAAACCAAAAAAAAAAAGTTGGATTAAAAAAAACATAAACAGATTTGGTGAGTTGTCTTTCCTGCAAATGTACAATCACACAACATCATCACACATTTACATGACACAAAAGGTTTAGATATGGGACAAAAAATCAGAAAAACTCACAACCAATTACGGTAAACATTAAAGGCAAGGAAGAAGGAACACCAAAGAGATTAAGGTATGCATTAATGGCAAGAAAGAAGGAACACCCAAAAATAAATTTGACAATATATATATGTGTCAAATTGGCAGTTGGTGCCATATGCATATTCCAATGGAGGTTTAGGGATGTGCGCTTGCGTGTAGCCAGATTGGCAACTGAAGAGCCATGGAGATGTAAGTATACTTGGAAAAATCACCAAAATGGAAGGTCAAATACGATGGAAACCAAGCAGGTACGTTCTAAAACCAAGGAAAAAGCAGGGAAAAACGGGCCGCCCGTGTGAACGGGAACGGAAGCCCCGATCAAATTGAAGGCATCCGAGAGAGCAAAAAAACTTCCAGAGTAAAGACAAATTGACGGATCAGTTAGGGAGCCATTCCGACGGAGGCTCTGCATCACATTTGAGCCACGATTCAAACGGGAGCCCCAGACAATCGTAAGGTTTTAAGCTCAGACCGGGGGAGGCTCTGCATCAGGCCCTATATGCCACTATCCCAGTCGCTAAACAGATTCTGCTTGATAAATATGTAATTGCGTGCCATGTCCGGCGTTCACCAGTCGCTACCTGTCGCTACCTGTCATTAACCAGCCACTACCCGACGCTATCCCTTCTTAAATAAGGGCCTCTGTCTCACAGAGCTATTTCTAATGGAATTGTTGAAGAGCGCTATCCAGGGACTTAATTTAACTTCTGCTCCCATAATCACTCCAAGAACATCAAAAACTTTGCCAGACAGAGACTGCAGCTTGGAAGGGAAATATTGCTTTATATAAATAAGATTGTTTAAAGCGAGTTCAGGAGCTTTTGCGAGTTCCAGTTGTATTTTAAGTGAGGTTGTATTATAAATGAGGGGACTTTTTATTAAGGGAAGGTAGAGGGGAAAAAAAGAGAATTGTTGTTTATTTTTTTTTCTCTCTTTCTTTCTTGTATTGCAGGCTTTAGCCTTGCATTTGATTACATTGGTTGCTCCCATCTGATAGAAAGCAGTTACCTGAGTGGGGGTGGTCCTGCCTAATTAGCAGCCTATTTATTTCAGCTGAGCCCAGCCTTCTGACTGTTTGCCAGACAGAGACTGCCACTTGGAAGGGAAGTATTGCTTTATATAAATAAGATTGTTTAAAGCGAGTTCAGGAGCTTTTGCGAGTTCCAGTTGTATTTTAAGTGAGGTTGTATTATAAGTGAGGGGACTTTTTATTAAGGGAAGGTAGAGGGGAAAAAAAGAGAATTGTTGTTTTTTTTTTTTTTTCTCTCTTTCTTTCTTGTATTGCAGGCTTTAGCCTTGCATTTGATTACATTGGTTGCTCCCATCTGATAGAAAGCAGTTACCTGAGTGGGGGTGGTCCTGCCTAATTAGCAGCCTATTTATTTCAGCTGAGCCCAGCCTTCTGACTGTTTGCCAGACAGAGACTGCCCCTTGGAAGGGAAGTATTGCTTTATATAAATAAGATTGTTTAAAGCGAGTTCAGGAGCTTTTGAGAGTTCCAGTTGTATTTTAAGTGAGGTTGTATTATAAGTGAGGGGACTTTTTATTAAGGGACTTTATATTGGGACTTCAAGTGTTCCTATTGCCTATGTGCTAAAATAAGAAGGTAAAAGCCAAAGTTGCTGCATCTGTGAGTACTAAAATTGTTTTTACTGCTGTATTGTAACTAGGATAATGGCTAGCAATATTGGAGGTCTACTTCAGTGCACAGTTTGTCATATGTATACACTTCAGGAGCAGCAGTTCCCGGGTGAATACCTCTGTGGTAATGTGAGCAAATTGCAAACCTGGAAGCTCGGGTTAGAGATCTGGAGGAGCAAAATGCAAGACTGAGGAGGATTGACAATATGGAAAAGAGTTTTCTGCTCACTGAGCAAGTAGTAAATGGGGTAGATACAGAGGGTGGAGAAATGGGTCAGGAGGAGCAGATAAGTAGCTGGGTAAATGTAGATAGAGGGAGTAGAAGGGGTGCACAGAAAAGGAAGGCCATTCCTGTGTCTGCGCACCCTAGCAAAATTGCCAAGTTGGGTAATGATGCAAGAGTGTCAGTCTCAGAAATGGCATCCCTAGCAGATACTGTTCTCCCTAACAGCCGGGAGAACAGCCCAGCTAGTGAGTGGGTGGTTGGGACTGCAGGTAGGACTAGACAGTTAGTGGTCATAGGGGATTCTATTATCAGGCGGACTGATAGAATAATTTGTCACCAAGACCGCCTCAACCGAATGGTTTGCTGTCTCCCTGGTGCCAGGGTTCGGCATGTGGTGGAAAGGGTGGACAAATTACTGGGAGGGGCTGGGGATGACCCAGCGGTCGTGGTCCATGTGGGGACCAATGACAGAATTAATGGGAAATGGAGGATCCTTAAGAATACATTTAAGGAATTAGGCACCAAGTTGAAGGGAAGGACCTCCAAGGTTGTATTCTCTGGAATACTGCCAGTGCCATGCGCTACACATGAAAGACAGCGGGAGCTTAGAGAGTTAAACGCATGGCTCAAGTCCTGGTGCAGGGCAGAGGGATTTGGGTTCCTAGAGCACTGGGCTGACTTTTCATTGGGGTACAAACTGTATTCTAAAGATGATTTGCACCTGAATGGAAGGGGGGCTGCTGTGCTGGGTAAGAGGATACTAGAGGGGGTGGAGAGTTATTTAAACTAGTGATGAGGGGGGAGGGCAAGAGTGAAAATAAAAGTGAAGACAGGTTACTTAGGGGACAGCATATGATGGTGGGTGGAGAATTAGAAGGGGGGAGGACTGCTATGATGGATAAGGAGATCCATGAGTTGCAAACCAGCAGTAACAAATTAGACGGATGCATTACTGCAGGAACTAATACTATACCCCAATGTGTCAAACTAGATGGGAACATAAAGTGTATGTTCACAAATGCCAGAGGTCTGGCAAGTAAAGTGGGGGAGCTTGAGGCTCTGGTGCTGGCAGAGAATATTGATGTTGTTGGTGTGGCTGAGACATGGCTGGATTCCACACATGACTGGACTGTCAATCTACAAGGCTTTGCTCTTTTTCGGAAAGACAGAGCAAAAAGGAAAGGGGGTGGCATGTGTCTTTATGTAAAGCAAGAACTCAAAGCATATATTAATGAGGGGATACTAGCAGAAGATTGTGAGGATGTAGAATCCTTGTGGGTAGAAGTAGGGGGCGATATAAACAATGCTAAAATACATCTATAGGCCCCCAAATATAACTGAGGAAATAGAGGGTCAACTGCATAAACAGATAGAGCGGGCATCACAGGCTGGTACAGTGGTGGTGATGGGGAACTTCAACTATCCAGGAATCGACTGGAGACATGGTTCTGCTTCCACTACAAAGGGGAGAGCATTCCTCAGCTTGCTACAAGATAATTATATGAATCAGTTCGTGGAGGCACCAACTAGGGGTGATGCTATTCTAGATCTTGTAATATCAAATAATGATGACCTGATGGGGGCAGTAACAGTCCGTGAAAATCTTGGTAACAGTGACCACAATATAATTGTATTTAACATAAACTGTAAGAAAGATTTTCTTCCTGGGAAGGCAAAAACATTAAATTTTAGAAAGGCCAACTTCCCCAGGCTCAGAGCTGCACTCAAGGACATAGACTGGGAGCATCTGTTCAGGAATAAGGATACAGATGCCAAATGGGAGTGCTTTAAATCAATTGTGAGTAGCAACGTTGCAAAATGTATTCCTACGGGTAACAAATATAAGCGGCTAAAGTTAAACCCCTCATGGCTGACACCTGCGGTTAAAAGGGCAATAACGAACAAAAAAAGGGCATTTAAACATTACAAGGCTGAACTCTCAGCTGTAACACTTGAACAGTATAAACTAGTAAATAAAGTGTGTAAGAAAGAAATAAGGTTGGCAAAAGCACAAAATGAACGAGATGTGGCCAAAGAAAGCAAAACAAACCCTAAACGATTTTTCAAATATATTAATTCGAAGAAAACTAAATCAGAACAGGTAGGTGCCCTAATTAATGATAATGGGGAAATGGTCACTGGGGATGAGGATAAGGCAGAGCTGTTAAATGGATTCTTTAGCTCTGTGTACACAAGAGAAGCGCAAGGAGCCAACACAGGAGATGCCACTGATAGTAATAGCCCAAGTATAATAATTAACAAGCTAAACGTGGATATCATCCAAGAAAAACTCAATAATTTAAATGTGAATAAGACTGGAGGGCCAGATGGACTTCACCCAAGAGTTCTCAAAGAACTCAGTTCCGTTATCTCGTCACCTCTGTTGTTGATCTTTAAAGACTCACTAGCAACTGGTATAGTGCCAAGGGACTGGCGCAGGGCAAATGTGGTGCCCATTTTTAAAAAGGGCTCTAGGTCTTCTCCGGGCAATTACAGACCTGTTAGCTTAACATCCATTGTGGGGAAATTGCTTGAGGGACTATTAAGGGACAACATACACGAATATGTAACTATCCATAATATTATAAGTGACAACCAACACGGTTTTACTAAGGACAGAAGCTGCCAAACTAACCTGATTGGCTTCTATGAGGAGGTGAGTAGAAGCCTGGACAGAAGGGCGGCTGTGGATATAGTTTTTCTGGATTTTGCAAAAGCATTTGACACTGTCCCCCATAGACGCTTATTGGGGAAATTGAGATCTTCAGGATTAGAAAACGCAGTTTGTAACTGGATTGAAAACTGGCTGAAGGATCGTGTGCAGAGAGTTGTGGTTAATGATACCTACTCTGAATGGTTACCAGTTGTAAGCGGTGTACCCCAGGGTTCAGTGCTGGGCCCACTATTATTCAACTTGTTTATAAACGACATAGAACATGGAATTAAAAGCACCGTCTCTATTTTTGCAGATGACACAAAGATATGTAGCACAGTGCAGTCTATTGAAGATGTTCACAAGCTTCAGGCTGACTTGGACACATTGAGTGTCTGGGCATCCACTTGGCAAATGAAGTTCAATGTGGAAAAATGTAAAGTCATGCACTTGGGGTCTAATAACCCGAAGGCAACATATGTCCTCGGGGGAGTTAAACTGGGAGAGTCACTTGTTGAGAAGGATCTGGGGGTACTAGTAGATCACAGACTAAATAACAGCATGCAATGCCAAGCAGCTGCTTCCAAGGCCACCAAGATACTATCATGCATTAAAAGAGGCATGGAATCACGGGATAGAGATGTAATTTTGCCTCTTTACAAGGCACTGGTGCGCCCTCACCTGGAGTATGCCGTCCAGTTCTGGGCACCCGTTCATAGAAAGGACACCCTGACTCTGGAAAAGGTGCAAAGGAGAGCCACCAAACTAATAAAGGGAATGAAAGATCTTAGTTATGAGGAAAGATTACGAGAATTAAATCTGTTTAGTCTTGAGAGGAGGCGATTGCGGGGGGACATGATTAACTTGTATAAATATATAAATGGACCATACAAAAAATATGGGGGAACACTATTTCACGTAAAATCCTCTCTAAGGACAAGGGGGCACTGCCTTCGATTGGAAAAAAAGAAATTTAGTCTCCGGAGGCGACAATCGTTTTTTACCATAAGAACTATCTATGGAATAGCCTCCCACAGAAGCTTGTTACAGCATCAACCGCTGACAGCTTCAAAAAAGGATTAGATGCTTATTTTGAAGAAAATAACATTAACAGTTACTACTAGTGGTTATCAATAAAAAAAAATAAAGACAAAAAATTAAATAAATGGCTTCCCCTATGAAATAAAAAATAACTTCCCCCTACCCCAACACCCTTGGTTGAACTTGATGGACATATGTCTTTTATCAACCGTATTAACTATGTAACTATGTAACCAAAATTCTTTAAATTTGGTACACTCCCACCAGATGTGACTATGGGATCCTATGGAATGACAGCCTCAGAAGCAAAATCCCTGGGATGCCCCATCGTACCGAGTCATCTGTTCCGGTGTTATATACCATCTTAATGCAACATTTACGTTGGCTTCAATGGCTATAACCAAACCTGATGTACCAAAAGATGCTTTCCACATCTTCTGCCAGGATTCATGGTCTCTCTCCTCCTTTAGCTCTCGCTGCCATCTTTTTTATGCACCAGCTCCCCTTCCTCTGTTCCAGAACTCAAAAGACCATAAATCTCTGAGACTGAAGTTCAACATTTTTAACCCTTCCACCCCAGATATTGGCTTATATGAAGGCCACACACTTTATCAAAACAACAATGAGAAGAAAAACTTTAAAGTGACCCTCCAGGTAAATATGACTGTATGGTCTCTGAACTAGACAGCAGGGGGGCATCTGCTCTGCATACTAACAATAGAAGCCTGAACTCTCACTTACTTACTGTACAGGGGCAGCAGCACTGACAATAATGAAATACAGGCTGGGAGATTTGAAAATTTGGTTGGGATTGTAAAAACCACCACTCTAACAAACTGATTGAGTCATGGTCTTGCATTGTTAAAAGCCAGTCTCCTCCCTGCTACACTTTACATTGTAAACAGTCAGACAGGTGGCTGCTGTACATTGCTACAAGAACAATTTCCTGTTGTTATACATTGTATGCAAGACACATACCTGTAACTGCTAACTGACTGCAATATGTGATGCAGTGGTTAGATCACACTGAAGAATGCTGTACCTGTTCTGAAATCTCTTTATTGGGTCAGTAGATTGTGACCCCACAAGACTGTGCAAGCCTGCCTTGCAAACCCTTTCAATGACCACAGGGGGTTTCAATTGATTAAATAGGAACATGGAAGTAGGTGAGTCCCAGGGGCTAGGGTTTGGGATGCCAGTACCAGTATGTGAAACGAGACATCCTTCTTGGGATACCCTTCAGTCTTATTTGACTGAAGGGTGCCTTTAAAATACTTTTTTTCTTTACAAAGAATAAATGATTTCTTTGACACGCCATCCCCTTTTCCCTGTCACTTACAGTAAAAGCCCAGCACCATGACTGCTGTCTGACATTGTAGCCGCCTCATTTATGTATTTATGAAATAAGTACTCTTGATGCAGTCACTTTCACTGGCCCAATGAACATTTTTTACAGTTAAAGCTCATTTGCCATCATCACTATTTTTATCACTGTCAGAAGCTACTATATGATATATCATACTTATACATTATGTTTCAGACTGCATTACATAGCTAAAGTATTACTTGTTGTAAAGCATATAATTAATAAGATTAATGATCTAGTATAAGACACTTATGTTAAAAAGATCCTTTTTTATAAATAGCTAGTCTGTAAAATGGCTGTGTAATCAAGATGGTCTTTCATGAATTAATAAAGTAGAGCTCTTTACAGGAAATACAGTATAAATAGTTTAGAAAGTATACAGAACATCGTAAAAAGAAGAATTATAACAGCCACATTAATCCACCAAAGACAATTGCATCATTACAGAGTGAGCTTGAAACAGAGCATAGGGCATATCTGAATCTCCTCTATAGAATGTAATTTCATCATACATAATAAATGAACAGATGGGCAATCATGGATACTTTTTTTTCAAAGTACAATATTACTTTTAACATTTCCACTTCAATTATTGTTAAGATAGAAACATTTTATACTAAGGGAAAAAATTAATGAAATTATACATTGGCCCTAAAAAGGGGCCTGAATTTACCAGTTAAAATAGTACTATTATTATACTTTATTTATTAAAGCCGCCACAGTTCTCATGGCTGATGTGCCCTCGCTATTCATGGTCTTTTTAGTGTTCTTCCTGCCTTAGTGTTCTACCTTCCTCTTTATTAGTCTAAGCTGTATCTGCATCTTGTGTTTTCAGGTTACTTTACATGGGCAGGCTGATTCATTACTGATGAATGAGATGTATGTTGGGCATTCTAACACCAGTACAACGTTGCAGAGAGCGAAAGGTAGCGCCAGCTTATTGCGACCGACTCTCAGCGACTCACACCATATTCAATGAAAAAACAGACACACACACAGCATCGGCACTCTGGATCTGGTCGCTATAGCATAGAGCGCCAGGCGCTGTGTGATTAAAGTCTGTTTTTGAACACATATCCACCAGTAACAAAGCAAAAACACATGGAATGACTTTGTTGTAACATTGTGACATTAATACTTGAATGCCAGACCTGTAATGACAATTCTGCATAAAAATATAAAAAATCAAAAAAGTTTTCAAAAATGACTTTTTCTAGGTCAGGTGAGGTGACACAATTATTTGAGAAAAAAATAATAATAATAAATAAAAACCCTGTTTAAACAATGGGAGAGAAACAGGTAATACCTGGCGCTGCGGTGGGTTTTTTTTACCACTGCTGTTACTTTGTTATAAGATAAGAAATATAGTCAAAAGCTATAATAGTGTCTGAGGGTCCTGAATAGATCCACAAAAAAGAAAAGTAAAAATTAATTATCCCCTTGGACTTGGGGGTCTCTAACATGGAAGAGAACCAGCCATGGGGGCCTTAAGGGCAGCTGTTGAGTCCTTTTTTAAAGATTGAATAGTAATTTGCCACATGCTAGAGAGGACCAGGCATGCATGTGCATTGTATTAGTTGCTGTATATGGAATAGCACCTCATTGGTGTGAAGTGCACAAAGGCTAGCTGAATACACATGAAAATGCACCTCCAAGTAATTCTTCCCTCCCAAGAGAAGCTGTTCCATGTTTTACAGACAGAGCTCTCCCGAACTATATAAATTAATTTCTGGTATTTTATAGCTCAATCAAAACTGTTAAATCTAAATATCTTCAAGGTTAATATGGTGGCTAAGCTACGATGATTGCTATACGTAATATGCATATAAATTGATAATGTCGATAAATGCTAATCATTTACCATAGCTCTTTTTTCTTTTTTTATTCTTTAAGCCAATCTACTTGACATTGAAAGGTATACATCGATTACTAAATTGGAGTTTTTTTTCTGTATAATTTGAAAAATTTATCAGTAATATGATCTTAAAGAACAGGATTACACTGGTAAGTTTATATAGCACAAAAACTGTCAGCTTTTGTCATGAGCTGAAGAGTTACTTGATTCAATGATGGTTTGTCCAACACTGAGCCAAGATTTCTTCCTTTTTTTTACTTGGAATACCATTATTTGGTTGTTCGCATAATAAGAGCAAGATCATGACCTTGTTCAGGGTAGATCAGCTGTCTGGTAATCAATAGCGGTGTAGGGCTACCAGAGGTTAAAGTTAATGAATACCTGTTGTGCAACAAGATTATTACTATCGGTAGGGAGGTTTGATTAGCAACACATCATGGCAAACTAGCCTAATTAGAGAAGAAGCAAGTCGAAATTCAAGATCATTTAACTTGACGCATAGGCTTTTGTAGTATTCTCAATATAAATAAGTGTTACTAGAAAACAGAAAAACATATCCAATTTAGAGACAATTTCTATGCTTCCATTTTTTCTCAGTTTAAATCTCAGATTTTTACTATTATAAAGCTGGAATTCTATAAAACATTAAGCAAGAGCCTCCAAATAGGCATGCATAATAGATGCCACCTAATTACCCTCAGTGGCCCGGAGCTCTTCCTGTCATTATTTTTCTACACTGCAAAGACTAGAGACTTTTTTTCACAGGGATCTTCTCTATCTCAAAACTCAATGCAATGGATTATTTAAATATCGAAAAATTTAGCGCCTGATTAGGGGTGCAGCTGAGATAAGAAGTTCTTCAGATGGGATATACTATCCATAATGAACATAGAAAACTTCTTCAAATAACAGAGATTTTCTCCACATGTTTGTAAAGATCCTCTAGTGGAGTATTGTCACTTTCACAAATTAGCTTGTAGGTGTTTATGGAAATCCATAATCGTCCTAAAGTTTCTGGATTAATAATGTTGCCTTTTCTGTCAATTAATTGATTTTTTCAACCAGAGATATCTAGGGCACAGGAAAAAGATGATGTTGTGGAGACAGTCACTGCGAAGGAATCTCCATTATTGAGCCCCACCCTGCAATAGGCATCAGGAAACACCAGGGAGGAAGTTCCCAGTGTTCCTCTTGGTGGTGTGTGCAAGTTTACTATGATCGTTACCACTGAACTGAACTGAAGTGTTTGATTATAAACAATAACCTGACAATGAACATTTGGCTTGCATTTAAAAAGCAACAACAACCTTCCCAAGCGGAATTTTCAGTAGTGCCTGACTTATGGTCAAGGCTGTATTTAATGCTCTCACCACACTGATAACTATTTATTAGTGACACAAATTCATACTTAACCAATTATTTATTCCACCCATTAATTATTACTGCCAGAAAATAAAAATCAGGGCACCATAAGACAAGGGGACACCATGGACTGAAGTTAGGGACTAATGCAAAATCTGCAAATGGAAAATGTTGTCTGGTCTTATATATTTCAATTGAAAAAGCAAACAGCTTAAAGAGTTAAAGTTTACAATGGTTCAGCTGATATCCCTGTAGTGCCCCTCCAACTTTGAAGTTGCAAATGTTCAATAAGGATGAATTCTTCAGTCATAAAAAAGAAAAAAGGGACAATAGTTGAGTTTTCACCCAAAAGGGTTGCTGCTGTATTGTGCTGGCCTAGGCACGGACCTTTGAGTGCACAATGGGAAATAATCCTCATCTTAGACTAGTGTAGCATCATGGATGAAACATGTAATGCACTTCTTAGTAGTAAAGTGTGAAACCCATTCTGACCTGGTGGAGGGAATATCCATTATGCTTAACTTTTGCCTGCTGACATTGTGCTAATATAATGTTTCCTTGACTTCTGTTTGTACCAGAATGTGTTGGCTTTTCTTGGCATGTTTTCCTTTAAAGCTTGTCTTTATTTCCATCCCTCATGAATTTGATTTTGGTTGTGATTCTTTAAATGAGAGTTTTTTTAGACATCTGATTCAGATATATCTATTCAGATATTTATAATTACATATGTACTGTACGAGAAATGTCACCTAAGAGTCGTGGGGACCTCGGCCCCATAACTGGTGACTCGGCTGGTCCTCTTGGGGAGGAGGATCCCTTGTCATATTTTTTTTAAATTAAAAAATGCACAACACAGATGCAAATATATGTAAAATCTGAGTTTTTACATGGACAATGAACTTCAATGGCACACCTGCAGTTGCAACCTGGAGTCTGAACCTGGATGCAGCAAGCAGGACTTTTTGCAGGTGTGTTTTCCTTCCCCCTTCCACACTAGAGAGGTGGGAAAGGGCCATAGAGGAGCTCTTGTTATTTTCCATACCGTGAACATAGCCTTAGGGTGTCTAATTTTAAGCCTGCATTAGGGAAATGATGTATAAACTATGTCAATTGCTTTTTTTTCTATAAAATTAAGTATATAAATGTTTTTTACGGCCTCTTCATATTTATACACTAAGCATGAGATTCCAAATGTATTTTTTATGCTTTTATAGGCCAATATATTTTGGTCTTGAAATGAATCATGACATAGTTGCAACTGTCAACTTTCTCTTTATTTATTTATCCTACATTGTTTTGTTGATTGCATTTTCTATTTGATTTTCAGAGTGGTCTTAACAATGTAAATCAATTTTGTAATACTAGATTGCCGCTTCTGCTGTGGGAAAAAAATGCATCGTTTTCGTTGACAACTTTTAAAAGTGGAAATGAAAATGAGAAGTCACCTTTGTAAATCTAATCTTACAAGATTTATGGTGTAGAAATTGAGGGTTTGACACAGGTCACTGTGTATTAAGCATTGAATAAGAATAGAACTCACCAAGGGCAGCTTATGTAGATTAAACTTTTAAAGTACTTGAATAAATTTCAATGGCTGAATTAAAAATAAAGTGTTTGCACAATGCCAGCCATTTCAGTTGCTTTGGGTCGTCCCTGACTGTAATGTTTATTTATGGGAAATGATATAAAATGCTGCTAAGGTTTTCAGTTAAAAAAACATAAACGATATACCTTAGTGTGACCTTTCCTTGTAATTCATTGATAAGAGCGAAATATCTAGAGCTGGAAAGGAAAGTTGTTAGGGGGATTATTTTTTTACTAACATTGTTTGACAAAGGTGTAGAGTTTAATGAAATATTAAAGCTTTACACACTGTATTTGTCTGCTCAAAACCAGTGCTATAATATTGTAAATATATTTAACATTAAACGCCTTCATAAATCTTAAAAAGGTTGCATACCCCCTAATACTGAAAAAAGGTATTAAATATTTTAACTGCTAATAACATTGGCCTTTATACCCTGCTTGAGGACAAAAGGGGAAGGACTAGAGCATATATTTAATTTTGGACAAGTGTCAATTTTGAATGAAATCATTCTGTAAGTGTTGTATAGTCAATACTGACAAATTACATTTTTCTTTCGCTTCCATCATAAGTATCATTTTGTAACTGATTTTTACAAATATATATATTTTTTATGTAGCCTCATCCTTGATACATATGTTAATAATATAGTTTCTTTCCAGGCATTAAAATAAAAAAAAGTCTACACTCATGTATTGCTCCCACTTACTTACCGATAACAGAGAACCAGTGATCTTGGCATCCAGCATTGTGAAAACATGGCAGCATCCATCAGGCTGGCTTCACACTCCATAAAACTCCAACTCAATGCATTGCAATTTAGGGGCATGCCAAGGTGAAAAGGGTCAAACCCAACTCAGTCACACCCCCTCCATTGCAATGAATGGAGTAGGCATGTGGGGGCGGAAACTAGGTCCCCAGTATGCATTTAGACATGCAGAAATACACAGTGTGTCTGTTATCTTCCCATTCAGCATTTGTTGTCAATTATGAACTCCAGTGAGAAAAAAACACTGGCACATCAGAGAAGGCATAAATGTCATTATCTGTATTAGCTCAGCGTGACCCGGTGTGCGAGATGACAGGAATGGACATTTGGGCTGTGAAAAAAACAGCCACATTTCAGCATTAGTAGGAACACAACTTCATTTTGCGATACCTGTCTGTCACTGGGACACAGTAAGCTGTATAATTCTTATTCAGAGCCCCTCCATACGCATTCCCACATGCGGGAATGGCTCAAAAGTCCTGGTTTTTGACTTTTTTCCGGGTCATGCTTTTCAGGGCCTTGTTTTATTTTCCAGGACTTTTCAGTTTGCATGTGTGTATTTGCCGTAAATACAGTCCAGTCGAGTTTAAGCGTTCTTGCATATGTGACCACAAATAGTGCTGACAATGGGCTATACGGGACAAGTTTGGACAAGTAAAAGTTCGGACCCACTGGCCAAAAAAAGAGAAAACGTAAAACTCTGCCACTGCTGCTTAGGGAGCGTTTGCCTGGTCCTGCCTTGTTGGTTGCTGTCTGACCTTCAGGAAGGCCAGCATTCTTACCAGCCAGGTCCTCACAGATCACACTGGCGGTCTGACACACCACTTTAAAAGACCATGTGGAATTGCAGCGAAAAGTGTTGCTGTTGGCCCACCAGTTTGCCTCCAAAATTTGGCAACACCGTGCCATCAACAGGTGGTGCCTGGCTGCCAGGAGTGGCTGGCTGGCTCCTGGGGTGCTCGGTGGAGGTGGTGCTGCTTGACTCCTGGGCACGGTTCTAGATGTGGGAGCTGGTAGTCAGCCCGGGGGGCCCATGTGCCTGCAGTGGGTAGGAGGGGTCCAGAGAAGCTTTGGGGATAGCTCAACACTCC
The DNA here is from genome assembly GCA_027917425.1 of Gastrophryne carolinensis. Taxonomy (NCBI): domain Eukaryota; kingdom Metazoa; phylum Chordata; class Amphibia; order Anura; family Microhylidae; genus Gastrophryne; species Gastrophryne carolinensis. The sequence goes on from CM051236.1 coordinate 466,154,845, forward strand.
TTTGGTGGTGTCTGCTCCAGCTCCTGGATTTCTTCCAGTAGAGGTGGGGTCTGTGTGGAGAAAGGTGAACATTAGTGTTTGTTTTGGGACACGGTCCCACACATTGAAAATAAATTACTTAATTTCATTAGCCTCACCCTACACCTCCCTTCTTTCCATTTCCATATGCTCATTGTGGCCCCACATCTCATTTAAAGCTTGGGTCCCATCACTGTGGGTGGGGCTGGTAGATAAGGCAGGTCTAGCTAATGGTTTGCGGGGAGGCACGGAAGCCGGGGTTGCTTGATGCACAGTGGATGTCGCAGGTGGAGGCAGGGCTGCTGGATGGTTGGTGCAAGGCAAGGGAAAAGCAATGTAACTATAACACATCCCCTAGCTACACTCCATCAGAACGCTTAACATGGGTTACACACTGTGCATCCCACCAACATGTGAACAACAAACCTCTACAAGATATTGAATTTGCAGTTTGGCATTACAATTGTAGGAAACCCCATCTGGGTGCTAGTTTTCCAAACATGTGTGTCCCAGTCAAGCACTCGCTGTTTTTGCATGTGTCTGGCCACTGTTTGTGGTTTGCCTCCTCCCCACCAGCAAATCTGCATTGTGGAGGCAACTCTTACCACTGGTGGGAATGTGCCACCGGTCAGTGTCGAGGGTACCCGACACACCCTGGTAGGTGTCTGGGTGCAGCATACCCGCCACCCTCTCCTCGACATGACTAAACGCCAAAGTTTCAGGAGGTTCTGTGTGGTCCTTTGTGGGACCCTGAAGCAGCCCTCTTGTTCCTCAGCACTTACCCCACAGCCTCTGCGGTGGGCTCTGCTGTGGGATCTGCAGTGGGCTCTGCAGTGGAGCACCACAATTTGGCCCACACTGGTGACCCACTGGGCTCCAGTGTCCCAACTGGTGGCTAGAACATTGTGGGGTGTGCCAGGAGCCCTGGGTGTGGCTCTCCCACAGTTGCCAGGTAACATTGCGGTGGGTGACCCGCTCAAAGTGGGTAATGTGGCTGGCAGCTTGGGAGTGCCTGCGGGATGAATGGTGGTGCCTTGGGCTGGGGCTGCGGTGCCTTGGCTGGGTGCTGCATTCCTCTCAGCTATGCCTGTCTTTCAGGTCCCGGGGGCTGCAATGGTGTCGACATTTGGGCATGATGACTTCCAATGTAATCACTGCCAGCCATCCAAACTCCAGAGGTCAGGTGTCTGTTTTTATACATAAGTAGGTGGTTAATTGGCCAACAATTTAGTTTATTTAACAGTCCAGCACAGGCATTTGCAACATATAGGCATCATGGGCATCTGCACATCGAACAGTACACTTCCAGGATCCGCTGGGATGCTTCAGCTTCACCTGCCCCAAAAGGTGCCTATCCAAACCCTGGATGCCCCATGAAGGCAAAGACGTGAAATAGGCCAACACCATTACATGCCCCCACACATGTGCCAAGTTGAACATCCTGTTCCTGTGACAGCTACTGTCACATGTACAACCCTGTTACCTGTTTGTAGGGGGACACTGGGGTGGGTGGGGAGGCACACGTGAGGCTGTTGCAGGATCAGACAGAAGCAAGCACCTAGACATTCAAATCTGCCAGTAATGTCGGACAGGGGTGCGTCGCTTTGCCTATATGCGTCAGTGACTCCAATCGACAGTACTGGGGAGCTGGGTCCGCAGGTCCCAGCAGGTCAAACTAGGGTGTGGAAAGGTGTCTGAAAACCGTAGGTGGAAGCAGGTAAGAACACAGAAGAAGAAGGTGAATGACTGTGTGAGGAGGCCAATGGCATAGGTTGCCCCTCCTGGAACCAACAGAGACAATGTAAGTCAAACTACAGGGAGGAACACTTCATGGGATGCTTCTCCAAGGCCTACAGGGAGAAGGAAAGTCACATTACAGGGAGAAATACTACATTAAAAAACACACCTATGAATATGTCAGCATGCCACCGACATGGACATGGAGCACCAAGATTGAAGGACACCGTGGCAGAATACGACTGAAAACAGGTCGGAATTCTGCTTCCGGCCCTAGATCACAGGCAAAAACTGTAATGCCTACACAAAGCATTTACAATCTCATACACCTGGAGAGAAAATCTCGGGATGCAGCTATAAATAATTGAGCGTTTGCAAGTTCACTCCCTCAAAAAACAAGCAACCTCAAGAAAGCTTTGAATCAAGCTTTATGTCTACTTTTAAACTGTGGGACTAAAGCCAATAAATAAAAATGACACCCAATACAGCCCCCTCCAAATTTATCGACAAGGATCTTTACCATCAACTTTATTAGTTAAATATGTTTTATGCTCCAGGCCATCATAAATTAAAAGTTTAATTCAGAAATTTTTATTAAACTTGTTCTTTAAGAAGAACAACAAAATTTTCAGTTTTCTGCTTTCCGTGGAAAGTTATATGTGATACAAACCAGGGCCCTATTTGCAAAGTTCACAACATTGGGCCATTTTAAAAGGTGCAAGGCTGGTGGTGGTTTACAATAATGTGTTGTAGTATGCTGTTTAGAGATGATCAAACTTCCTAAAAATTAAAATCAAATTTTACAAATCAATAAAGGGGGTTGGAGCAGCTCAATCACTATTATTTATACAAAATTATTATTATTATTCAGGGCCTGGGAACTAATTTACCGCCCAGTTTAACCCTCTCATCAACTAAGAGGCTGATTCATTAATAGCGCCAGGTAGCGACAGATGAGCGCCAGTAGCGTGATTTTCCCAGCGCCAGCTAGTATTCGCTGTGCTTGGCCAGGGTTTGCTTGTTGACAGCGACTCAGTCGGTGTGCGGTAATGTTGAATACGGGGTTAGGGGTCGCTGTTTCACAGGTTCCGCTTGTATGGGTGCGCCTGACAGCGAATGGCCAGAGCGAACGGCTTGCTGCAGATTCATTAAAAAATCACGCTCAAAAATTTCTCGCGCTGTGAATTCCTTGTTTAAACCCCAGAGCGCTGGCGGCGATGTGTGTAAAGTAGTTTTTAACCCCCAAACAACCTTTTTTTTTATATGTAATAATTATACAAGTTTTTCTAAACATTTTGTAATATGAATACATGAATATCAGACCTGTAATATCAATTCTGCACATTTTTTTTTTACTTAAAAAAAAAACCCAACATTGCAGAAGTGGCCACAGAATTTTTGACATTAAAAAAAACATTAATAGCAATTAATTATGATTATTTAAAGATTGCTCCATTGAAATGCATTGGACCACGCCAGGGAGCGCCAGGTCATACCTGTCGCTGTGATGGGATTAGCAGCAGCGCTGTTCGTTGCAGTCGGCTACATGATGAATCCCGCGCTAGCTGACGCTCTCGCCGGCGCTAGCCTCATTTAGCGTGATAAATGCGTCATTGTGACCGCCGCCTTGATTCGACCGCCGGCGTACTTGATTCGGTAGCCGCCGATAGCTGGCGGTACCTGGCGCTCGTCAGACACTACCTGGCGCTAGCCCTTGATAAATAAGGGCCTAAATATCAAGCAACAAACACCCCCTTTATTCATTTGAATTGCCATGAGCACAAGCAGGGAGGAATTCAGTCAATATGGATTTCTCCCTGTGAAGTGTTCTAAAGGGAGGCTGGCAGCTTCCCAGGTGAGTAGCTCTCAAATATTTGTCTGCATTGCATGTCCCAATGTTGGAGACTCAAAATTAAGAGTAGGGACCACACTAAACACAGAGTGCCTTGTCGGGGCAGTGTGGCTTCCATATGTATCTGCAGATATATGCAACCAAATCTCTGTCTTTCCACATAGCTAGACATGTTTGTTGCTTGATATTTAGTTGATTAGAGGGTTAAACTGGGCGGTAAATTAGTTCCCAGGCCCTGAATAATAATAATAATTTTGTATAAATAATAGTGATTGAGCTGCTCCCACCCCCCTTTATTCAAATTTTACAAATCGCTCCTCTCGGGGCTTAGAAAAAAAACTCACCTGTTTCACATGGCAGACTTCCTCTGGCTGGTTCCTCGGGTGGGGGGTGTGGGGGCAGGCCTTCTCTGCCTAGCTTTTTGGGTGGGAGGCAGGCTTCTTACGTCCTCCTTCTCAGGTGGTGGGTGCAGGCTTACTCGGCCCTGCTTCTCTGGCAGCGGGGGAAGGTACAGGCTTCCTTGGCCCTGACTTCTCAGGCGGCAGGCTTCCTACGCCCTCGCTTCTCAAGTGGCAGGCTTCCTACACTTCAGCATCTGGGGCAGCGGGTGGGGGGGCCAGCTTTCCCTGTCTGACTTCTTTGTTAATGGACATGCTTCTGCTTACAGCCTGTGGCATGGAAAGGCTGCATGTGAGTTTTTTTGTGTTTTTCTTACCTATTCCATGGAAAAAATTGAATGGTATGAATCTCGAAGAAATTAGCATTCATACCGAATCGATTCCAAATTTCAGTTGATTTATTTGCTCATCTCTAATGCTGTTTTCCTGGCGCATTTCCTAGTCTAGCAGTGTGCCGACATTTTAAATAGCCCCTAACTGTTTCCCTATTGTAGCTATGCTAGGCTTTGCCAGAGTGAGCCGATTTTGAGGACAAAAACAATACTGTTAAATATTGTGCATTACAATTGACCCAGGCAAAATAACTGATGCTATATTATGTGGTATCATTAAAACAATTATTGCAGAGTATATAAAGGTACTGGAAACCATTTGAATAACCCTGTGTAGCTGTAAAAATAAATTCTGCTATATTTCTCCCACGCTCTCGCCCAAACCAGCAATATGCTGCGAGGTGGGTTAAAAAAATAAAAACTTACCTGGCTCTGTGGCTGCTGTGATTGGGTGATGAGACTGTGACTCAACAAGGCCAGTATCTGGCAGCCAGGCAGAAGCCGCCACTGTGGAGGAATGAGGACTGGAACCTGCTCCCATTGGCACTCACAGTGGTAAACTGGGACAGAATCTGCCTATCCTTTTGGCAACAGCATCGGGAGGAGGGCTGGCAGGGGATACCATGCACGTATGATAATGTTTGATATCAATTTAGTGAGCACTTTGTCAAGTGACTCTATAAGGTTTATTCAGAGCCCCTTTCTCATCATTTGTTGGAGGTCCTGCTACCAATCTAAAAATCACGCATAAATGAAAACATTGCACACAAAAATTCTCGCAGCAAAAAAGGCTCTGCTGAATCAGACGAGGGGGAAAAATGACTGAGAACGGAAATTTTCACACAAAGAAATGATGAGAAAGGGGCTCTGAATCAGCCCTTATGACTTACTGTAAGCTACCTGGTGATGTCATTATGACGTCTGGTGGGAATTGTACTGCTTTCTATTGGCTGGCAGGTATAACTGTTGCCACTCCACAGTATCTTCTTGATTGTCTGTTTCATGGTGAAGGGTTTAGGCTGTACCCTGAAACGTTTTATTAAATTGCTGTCATGCACAGAATCTTAAAATTATTTTGCACAATAAATGGATGTTTTTTAGTGCTGGCTCTTTTTACATACACTGTGGGAGGGGATAGCAAGCCAGGATAGGCTCATTTTTCTGTACACATTTCACTAGGCATCTGGTTGGGCGGTTCAGGGTTGGGCGGATCAGGGTGTGGATTTTGTTCTATGTGCAGATCAGGGTGTGGATTTTTTTCTATGGCTGACTAGACACTTTAAAGTACACCAAAATCTAGCCCCCCCCCCCCCAGATTTTGACTCCAGTGTGTGAAACCTCATGGATCTGCCAGTTTCTTATGTTATTCTACACTTCCACACACATACATGTGCTTTTATCCAATCAGAATAGATTGCTATGCATATTACTGTCCAGTTGAAACACAGAGCATTTTTTTCAAGAGTCAGCTATGTGCAAAATATAGATAAAAGCATTCATGAATCAATTAGGATCTCCTGCAGTAAAGGATTTTCACACTTCTTCAGTGCACCCACCACGTCTCATTAAAACTGTTACCAGAGTTAAAATAATTTAGGCAAAAATCACTAATTTAAATGACAAATGTTCCTCCACTCCAAAGTTAGATGGTTCTGATATATATCTTTACCTCCAATCTTCAAATAAGTGATTCTAATCCCAATTAGTTCTCATAAATGGGCCACAATGCATGTAGGGAATAAAAATATAGGCCGCACTAGCATAATAACATTTAAGCTAAAAATACTTTTTTAATAAATAAAGGTTCTGCCCTCAGAAGTGAAAGTAAAATACAGGCATAATCATGATTTGTGGGCATCAAGTGTATCAATCGTCACCCATTCCTTACTTGACCGATAGGGAGTGGGGTGTAGAAGGTTCTTACCACTTGTGCGTGCCTCCGATGCTGTGTCCCTCAAGCTATCCTGGAAATGCCACCAAGACCACATGCATATTAATACCCGGCAGTGATCTGCAGTTTGGGCACTCTAGCCTCCATCTCTGTCCCTTTTTCTGGACTGGCCATTATGAATCTCCTCTATTTCACTTTTCATGGTCTTTGTATAATCTGTTCTAGCCTGTCTTTAGTTAATACTATGTACGGCACTATGGAAGATAACAAATACAAAAATAATAAATAATATGCTTGAGCAAGTACTGTTATAATCTCAGGGAACAGCCCTTTAGATTGCAATCAGGCCACCACTGATCCCAGCAATGATTTATACATTTTATAATGCAATCACATGCCAGTGTGACTGATATATTTCCAAGTAAGCAGTATAGCAGGAAATGTCTTTTGCTTTCAGCAGTCAGGAAACATAAAAGTTTTGAGTTTGAATCCAGGACCAGGGAGGCACAGTTAAAGTCCTTGCTTAGGCATAGTCGAGGGTTAGCCCATTGTATAGCACTTCACTTGGCACTGGTTTTCCATTTTAAAATTGAAGAGGAAATGGCAATTTTTTACATAAGGAATTATTTTCTCAATCATTGAGTGTGGCCTGGGTGCTGTGATGCAAGCAGGTTTTGTGCTTAGAATCAGCATACTGGGTGGTCTCTAAGATCGACCATATGCAAATTACAAGGGCGTCTATCAAGCAGCTCATAAAAAAAAGATGTGTGGTCCCTGTCACAATGCACTTACCTTCGGTCCAGTCCCGCTGTGTCCTCGGGCGGCGCAGGCTCAGACAGCTGGTCGGGGTCCCCTCCGCCCGGCAGCCACAATGACAGCAGGCACCACCTCTGCTTCCATCTCCTCCTTTCCCCATCGCATCCCCCGCCCCTCTGCCTGGTTGGTTTATGCCTGGTTGGTTTATGCCCTCTGGCGGCGCTGCACACAGCATGGCCTCCGGAGGTTAGTTTAAAGGGCCAATGAGCCCTAGAAATACTGATGGGCGAAACATCATAATTATGAATTGGGCAATCAGCCCTTTTTTTGTATCTGGGCCAATGAGCCCTGGTGTTTCCCCAGCCAATCCCGTACATTTCTCTTCTATAAAAGTGTTCCCGACTCACTCTCTCACTGCCCCGTGATAGCGTACTGCTGGGAACTACTGTTTCTGAGACTTTTGATTGTTACTGTTGCTGACATAACTTGCCTGATCATTCCGTGACCGCTGCTTGAACCGACCTCGGCCTGGCTTGACTACAAACCCGTTTCATCCCTTGTGTTGTGAACTCTCTGATTACCCGGCTTAACCCTTGGCCTGACCTTTGACCCTTCTTGTGCTTCACCACTGGTGCTGCATACCGTGAGGACGTTTTATCTGTGTATGTCCCCGGCTTGCCCGATAACGCCCCCTGTCTTACCTCTGGTTCATCTGTTTGCTTAATATATTACCACTACCGACACATGTACATATTAAAAAGCAATATGTTTAATTCACAAATTATTTGTATAAAAATGGAAATCATTTCGTTCAGAGTTCAGTTACTACAGTTAAAAACATTGCATTAATCTATCAGTTGCTATCGCCTAAATCTCATGCAAGTCAGTTGATGCCTTTCAAGTGAACATTCCTATCAAGGAGAAGCTTTCTATAAACATAGTAGAAAGAAAAGAGAAAAGCAAAAATATCATTAATATTTCCACATTGGATTCCTAAGGGTTAATGGTGGGATTTTTTTTGTATATTAATGTTGAAACGTTTTACCTTAATATCAATATCTGGTTATTTTTGCAGATTGTGAGATAAATAGGTGTAAGCATTACCCCATTAGCATGCACTTTTATTTACAGCTTATATTTTATTAAGGTCCCTTGAAGTGGAACAATAAGACAATACGGCCCTTTGACTGAAAAAGTAGTGCACCCCTGATCTGAGACAGAGGTGGTGTTTGAATACCAACATACAATGGCCGGACCTGTATACTTGTAATGTCTGCCCCTCTGTAGCAAGACAAAATCATTATTGAAGTCTACCAGAGGATAACATTTTAAAGGCCCATCAGACAAGATCATTCTTGGGGCACACTTGAAGAAATCATTCCTAGAGCCCAAGTGAGTAAATAATTCTAGAAGTCCACAAGAGGAAGTCATTTTGGTGGCTCACCCGAGGAAATCAATCTGGAGCCCCAAAAGAATAAATCATTTGTGTGGCTCCTCAGAGAAAATCATCCTGGAGGTCCACCAGGGGAATTTATTCTTGTGGTCCACCGTTGGAAATAATTTGTGGGGCCTCTGTGAAGCCACTGTAGTAATGCTAAAAGGAACACAAAGTTGTATTTGACCTGCCCAAAAAAGAATAGATGGATGCAGAAATCCCATAAATAACAGATTAAAAAATCCTACCTTCAGGCAATCCCATAGCACATGCATTGGTTACTGGCTAATTAGCGCTTACGCTACATTCATACATTTCTGTGCTCTTGTGTTTAATTATTGATTCCTATTTATATTTTTCTCTGTATATTTATATATACCCAATATGAAGAGTAGTCTTTTTTTGCTCAAAATAATTTCTATTTACCGTATGTTACTCCTGTACTGCATAGTACTATCTAAATAACATAACTATTTTTTATAAAAAGAAATGTTTTTAATGTCTGCTTCTGTTCTAGAGCTTTGATTTCTGTCCATAATTACAGTTTGTTTTTTGTTCATACAAACATTCATATATAGAATTATAAAGGATCACAGTAATATATACAACAGCTCAAATTAAATTAAGATTTAGAGTGAAAAAAATGTGTGGGCATCCTTTCAAATGTTTTTGCAAATTGAAATGAGATAACTTTTGACAACTAATGTAATGGCGTTTCCATCATAAGACAATACTGGCTCAATCAGAGTGCATTGAGATTGCTATTTGCAAAGTCATCTCCGAAAGGTAATGCTGCTATCATTCTTTATCATTCATACCCGGTTCCCCTCCTCACACACGCTGGCCACACGAGACATGTTGCTGGGAATAGCCTCCCCCGCGATGCACGGCACATGATGACATTTGAAGCCGCGGCGAAAGGAGAAGGTAGTATAGGTGGTCGAGTGGTGCCAGGCGCAATGGCCGCATGAATATTGGTCCGACCTGAGCGTCTCCCGCCTGATTGGTCACAACGCAATGATTAAGGCATATGCTTACTGTCTGAACTTAAAGCATTCTTATAAGCTCTGCACTATTAAAGCCCTTGGACACTTCTGCCATGAAGGCCAATTGATTACTGCTATTTAGGATAAGAGCCACTTTTCATCAACTGCACATAAAGCATTAGCACTTTATTTTTATGCCACAATGTCAAAACAGTGACTTCCTTCATGGATAAAATTGGCTTTTCTCTTTCTCCCCTTTTGGGTTTTGGCTGGCCAGCCAGGAATGTGTGATTGTGTGAGGGATGTGAGAACGCTTGGGGGTGTGGTTGAATGGGGGGCCCCCGTGTTTATTCATGCTATGCTAGCTTTTTAACCTTTTAGGGAATATTGGGATATTTGTATTAGTGCCATTTGAATTAGCTACTATTAAACATGTGTTTATGGCAATTCATGCTGTGATAGTGTTTCTTCAGAGTGCCAGCCCTACAGGAACCAATTGTGTTTTGTGTGTTTAGGTGATTGGTAATCAGGTTCACGGGCGCCCCTGAGTAGGTGTTGGGCAGTGCACCGCTTTATTGGATAAGGATCTCCCTGGTTATTTTAAAATGTAATATTTTAATATTTTGCTATCATTCTTGCTGCGATTTTAGAGGTACTCTGAGAACAAAATCCTTTAGGTAACCTATACTTTTTATCTTTGTATTCATGTGCTCTGAAGGACAAATTGAATCATTCAGAATTTATAATGCACATTGCCGACTTCAAGAACAGTAGGTAATTACATCACTTCTTTTCTAGTACCTGTCTTGAATGATGTCTGAAAAATTTTCCTTTCGCAAAAACTTTTCAAAGCACACTATCTGAACTAAAATCTACACCATCAAGCTTGGTGTGTAAATTAATATTACCCGCTCCTCATTCTACTGGCATAATAAAATGTGTGTTGGTTCTTTTTAGGCGCCTCACCTTGGTCTTCTTGGGTAAGTGACCTCACCACTCACAGTCCAGTCCAACTTTATTCAGACCATTGTTGTTCAACCCAACCAAGAACAAGAACAAAAAGAACTTCACTTGTACAGAAGAAGATCACCAGCAGGTTTTTAGGTAGGCAAATAAAACAAATATTAAATTAAACCCTTTTCTCAACAATGCTCAGTATTCATGGTTTTTAATTTAATCAGATTTTATTGTTTTCAAGAAACAAGTGAAAAAGGGAGTAGAGTACAGAAAGTAGAAAGGGGGACATTGCTGTTACATCAGATAATGAGACAATTTACTTAAAGGTATTACAGTATATTGGCATTTATAGGTAAACGTACAGTAAAAAATCAAAAAGTCAAATTTAAAAAGTTAATCACATAAAATAGGGGAGGGAGTGTGGGAGATGATTCACTTGTTAGATAGGGTAGTGTGGGTCAATACTAAGAAACTTAGGGAATACAATTGGTGTTAATGTTGTCCCTATGCAATCCTATCAGTCATGTGTTGTGAATGTGTCAACACAGCAATATTGACATTATTTATATTGCCTAAAAGCAGATGTCCAAAAGATAGGGGAGGAGGGACGGGGGTGGGGATGTGAGTTGAAATGCGTAGGAAGAGATAGGCAGTTAGAGGGTGCAATTAGGGTAGAGGGAGTAGGGGGGAGGGAAATTATATGACAGCACTTGGAATGACCATGTAGGGGTTGTTGTTCTCAAGTGTGTCTGTTAGATTGTAGAAGGGATGGTTAATTTATATTGTTCTTTATTGTCGCCAATATTTGAGCCTAGGTCCATATGGCATATGGATGTCTAAAGACATTTTGTCTCAGCTATAAGAGCTAGCATCCCTAGACACTGGAAGACATAGGATACTCCCACACTGATAGAATGGGTTCGGATCCATTCTATCAGTGTGGGACCATCCTGTGTCTTCCAGTGTCTAGGAATAATAGCTCTTATAGCTGAGATAAAATGTCTTAGAACCCCTTTTTGATACCAGATACAGGGCCAAGTATATCTGACAGTAGGGCCACCTGGGGTGTATTGACTATTGTAATTTTGGAGATTTGTTGGAACATAGATAGAAGTCCCATAAAGCTTTGATAGTTGGGCAGCCCCACCAGATATGGGTCATACTGCCTGGTTCCTTTTGGCATCTCCAGCACTTGTCTGATTGTGAAGCAAGATATTGATGTATGGCCTGCAGGCATCTGTACCACCTGGAAAGCATTTTGTAGTTTCTTTCATGAGTGGTACAATGACGGGCTGTGGATTCCAGCAGATTTTGGCTAGATCAATCGCAGGGATTTGCATTCCCATAAACTTGGGATGTGTGGATTGGTTTGAACTAAGGAGTAACGAAGACAGTGTTGATACTATGTGAGTGAGGGTTTTTTGGGATTTTGGTTTTTAATATAATCATTTTTACAATAAAGATTCAGCGCGGGATGAAGTAAACTCGCATGCAAGAATGACATGATTCCAGGCACACTGCAAGAAAATCTCACATGTATGAAAGCAATCGAGAAAGCCTTTCGAGATCTCTTATATCCTGTCCTATTTAAGCGCAAAATGAAAAAACAGTCAAGATGTATTAATCTCTCATCACTTATCAAAAGACTTTCTTATTCTGATCCCTGAGTAATGCAAGTGCGATTGCATGTGCAGGATTTTTTGTTCATGGAAAAACTTAAAAGAGAATATTTGCTTGGGTGCTAGCTTGTGCACAAGTTCCCACATAAAAGAAATGCCCACAAAAAGCTGTTTGATGAATCACGTGAGTGTGCACAAGTGTCAGTGTGCGTTTTTTCACCTAAAACTTTGTGAGAATGCAATCTTGCACAATGCTAAATAGACCTTAATTTGGCAATCTCATTCTAGAGCTTACCTCAAATACTTGCGAGGGAAACTGATTGTCTATGATACGGTCTCTACTTGTCATTAACACTTATTTGGGAGACATACATGACAACCAATAGATTTCTAAAGGATGTAACCACTGCAGATCCCAATAGTCTAGTAAATTAAATCCATAGTTCTAATCTGCAACTAGGATAACTAGATTAAGACACTACTACAAGAAATATTCTTCATTTAAACCTTTTGGGGATAATGTATCATGGAATAAATCCAAGTTTTCTGCAATAACTTCTTGTTTAATGTGACTATTGACCTGTTCTGTAATTTGCCACCTTAGATGAACCAACATATGTCTGTGCCTTAGGAAATTCATTGCTAGTGCTGCGTCAGAGCCTTTTTTGTCCAATTTTTCTTTTTTATTACATTTTGTTCTGCAGAAGATCAAAATGATGCTTTTGTTTTAATTCGCCATCTTCTAACTTGTGTGATAGCCTGTTTATTATAAGAAATGTAAATTGATATTTTATTGCCTATTTCACTCCTAGTATTTTTAAAGGTGAAAAAAATAATGGTCATTTAGGGAATAATACATCTGCCATACTCTACTTTATTACACTTGAAAGACATGCCCACAAGTAGGAAGTGATGGTTGTATAAATATTACAATATTTACTCAGGTACTAGTCAGGCATGCAGTAGTAGCCTGAGATCTTTTACACAGATGGATTAGTAGAACACTGGCATAGACCAGAAACTATAAAGCAATACCAGAAAGACACAGGCAGAAGTTGGGAGGCTAAATGGGAACAATCAGATTCACATATTGGGAACATGAGCACATTTGGTGAATGGGAACAGGTTAGAAAGGCAAGTGGATGAGAACCTGGGGGCACGGGAGGTTTGGTACCCCACAGAGTGTCCACTTCAGCCTTTCCTCTCATGGTGGAAATTTCACAGGCCTTGAGCAGTCCTCTGTGGGTCTCATACTTGAGCAAAGGGGAACAAATGAATCAGAAGGCCTTGAAAAGACAGTTGAGGGGATTAAAACAAATAGAACATACCTGTTTCATTCCATAAAATCCTGCAGGAATGAGGCCATGATCTCCAGGAATATAGGTAGCCTGCTGGCTCATGGACAGGACAAGACAGGACCCCAGACTTGTGGATGAAGCGAGCACATTAATAAGCAAGGCATTAATAACACAGACACACATTGGATGTACAAAGGCAAACAATAGGCCCGCAAGGAGGTGGGGTTAGACAGGCGCTAATAAGGGGAACACATGAACGTGGGCGGAGAACACCACCACGATGAAAGGCTTAAAAAAAAAAAAAAAAAATATATATATATATATATATATATATATATATATATGCTGTATTTGCTGTATTTGCCTGGTTAATGAAGGTACTGTAAAGTGGACTTAAAGACCTTTTCCCTGTTATCCAAATAAGGACCCCCCTCCACTCAGCGAAAGTTAAGAAGGCTGATCATTTGTGGGCTTTTATCCCAAACAGGGATGGGATAACTCGGACCTTGTCTTTTATTGACCTTTGTTAAAGTTCCTCCCCAGGAAACAATAATTTTGTCCCACATTAGAGCAATGTAAAATGAGCCATTTTCAAGCATCTCAAAATCTCTGATTATATGTATTCTAAGCAAAGCTGCTTTTTTTTTATTCAATATCTGGGTCATGGCTAATCTGGGAAGGGAATTTCATGTTGCAGCTTTACGAGCCTTGCGCATGCTCTGTTGTGGTCAGAGCCAGCTTTGGGGCCGTTGTGGTTTGACATGCTTGCTCACACCAGAGCATCTAGGGTCAGAATGGTTGTTGAACCATTTTTTTGTGTGGTCCTGGAGAAATAAAGCTGAATGGAGGGTTGAACCTTGGATCCCTGCTACTACTTTTACCTAGCGCTTCAGGAAATGAAGGAGAGACACATGGGGCATGCTTAAGGTGAGCTGGCTTATTATTGCAGTTGAGTTTACAATCCTTTTAAGTGGACAAACAATCAATAATTACTTTATGTCCCTTTTAAACACTCTTTCCTGGGACATCTCAGTTTGGGATACCTTTTTAGCTAAAGATCTATTGGATGAGCTACCCAGGTGAACTAGGACCCTTGGCACATAGTTGCAAGGGGAAGTGTAAGTTCGATTTACAGCCAATGGGATCACCTGGCAATTTACAACTGACCAGACTTATGAACTCTCTGTGCCATTTTGTGCCATTTAGTGCTGATAGTTTGACCACTATGGCACTATATGCCTAATTTATAATTTGTGTGACAGAACACCTTATACAGACTAATTTATGACTTCATCACAGGGCAGTGTGGTGCTGCTCTATAAGCTATGCTATACATAAGTGGAGCTTAAATAGGAACATTGCAGGTTTTGGGGAGTTTCTAAAAACTCCCCAATCTTGGCTTGCTTGGGCCTCCTGCCCCTCCGGTTTAACATTAGACAACTTTAAATGTACCTGTCCGGTCACATCGTGCTCTGGTATCCCTCTGCCTTGCGCTGTGCTGTCTTATGGCAGCACCAACTTGCAGTCCCATCATGCTCTGCTCTGCCCCTTAGATCTCACGCATGCGAAGTGTCACTGCATAGGCTGCAATTCCACTCGGAGCCAATCCTGCAGGATTTGAAGAGCGGCGCAACGCTTTTGAAGAGGGACGGCGAAGGGTGAGTACGGCTAAGGCTTGCAGCCTTCACTCAGCGATGACTTAGGGAGGGGTGTAAAGGGGCCAGGAATGCTGCCGGATGTTTGCATTTTACATAACGCCAACATCCAAAAGGCAGTGAGGGAGGGGGGAGGGATGTTTAGAGAAAAACATCAGAAAAGGTCTGATGTTTCTCTTTAAGCATGATCTACCATAGAGCAGAATGGCAATGAAAAAAGGATTAAGGCCCTGATTTATCAAGCACATATATTTTATTTCACACTTGCACTTATTGCTGCGCTACAAGAAGCACGTTTACTATAACAGCAGTGCAGCAACATGCTGAAAAATGTATAAAACATATTTTTTACTACTATTTGCACTGAAATGACATTGTCTGGCAGTTAAAATGGCAACACACGACTTAAGATTTTCACACCAATGCGTTCATCTAACCTCAATAACTAAAGACAAACAAATGCACTACAAAGTTTGCCACATTTTATTGCAGAATATCCAGAACCCTGTTGGAACTATTGACACCAGCGATTATATCTTATGACTTCCCGCAGAAAGTCAGACATTTTAGCTGAGGCGGAGATGGAGGCTCACCCCAGAGGGGAGGGAGGAGTTTACCACCTGTGGATAAAGGTCAGCAAGTTCACACACTGGTGTCTTTCTTCTGGGGTGGAGGGGGGGGGCAGTATCCAGCAGGATCTACACCCACTGTGGCAGCCTGCATCACTGCATATCACTGCAGTAAGTTAACTGACATTTTCTCTGCTCTGTTATGTTGATCCCGGCTGGCTTCTGGTCCAAGATTGCCCTGTTCATGGACCGGGGTATGAGCTGGTGGCAGACTTACAGGTTGGAAGGACTCTGTTCACTGGTGGCAGTGAAACGGCCCTGCAGACAGTCAGGGTCATAATGAATGGTATCAAGGGACAGAACAGCGTGACCTCTGTGGCAGTGATTTCGACCACAAGGTACGAAAATTCATCAAAGGAGCAAATATGGCAGAACACAATAGCACTCCTTGGGGCTGTTAAATCCACCATAGAGCCCATAGATATACAAACAGGCACTAACACAAGATGACCTACTGTATAGGGCGAAACCAAATGCACCAATCCAAGCTGGTTATTTAAGAACAGACGTTTTGACTTGCTGTGCCATTCATTGCATGCTTACAGAAAGATAACAGTGTCAAAAACAAAAGACTGTATTAATGTCAGCAAAATTACTAAATTAGGCTCAATATGTGTCAGTGGCGTCTGACTGGTTATATTACATACAATATATAGTCCTGTCCTGAACAATTAAAGGGGAAGACCACTTTCTTGGACTTGATGTAGCCTGCAGATCCCATATCTGGGAGGCCACCTGCTCTGATGTCTGTAGCAAAAGCCTACAGGCTTTCCCTTTAAATGCGTCTTTTATGCATCTCTAATAATTAAAGGAGGTGTATTGTGAAATCTGGTAATATGGATGGTAAATCCATATAAACACATCGGCTAATGAGAGGAGGGATCACTTATATACCTGGTAAGAATAAAAAACAGGGGTGACAAATTTGAGTGTATAGTGGGGGGCAGAACCTGTTCCCTCCTGGATTTGCTTTTCCTTCCATTAAAAGAAAGAAAAAAGTCTGGCTGGATATTTCTTGATGCTGAGTTTATAAGTGACCCCTCCTCCTGCCATCCAGCATATTTATATGGATTTTTATCATTCAGCCATTTTTTTCACGATAGTCCTCGTTTAAGCTCTTATGATTAAAACAACTCTCAACAGGCCTTTTGTTTCTCTCTTTTTTCTTCTTTTTAAGACCTCAGTCTTACATTTTTTTGTGCCCATTCATTCATTGTTCCTAAACTAGAACTAAAGCAGTACAAAAGAGGCAGTATATCTTTTGTCTATAAAATCTAACATTTTGATAATAAAGTCCTTTACATATAATTGATTCACATTCTAATAAAAGTAAGGTTTGTGCTGCAAATTGAATTGATTAATGTAGCCAGTTAATGCCAGGTAAGAGGGTTTCTGCCAATATCCAGCAGGGTCAGGTACGGCACAAGCCTCTAATTATTACTTTGGCATGGCATTCTGATGATTGGATTTCCCATAAACCCCTATCTGTATAATCTGTCTCTTTTAGTGAAACATAACTTTTCTTTTTAGCCTCCCTTTATTTCTGTGTCTGACAAGCAAGTACATACATTTTTTTATGCATTAAGGGTACATGAGAATAATAAAGGCAAAAAGAAACATTCATAAGCTCATTCCAATGACTCAAAGAGATCTGGAAATTCTGCCAAATCCAAAGTCATTATTGTCTGAGTGATTTTAGCAGTGTATAGGGGGGAAATTCTGCTTGTGTGTTTTGGTCTCTCGAAAGCAGCTAAAGCAGCCAAATGCATCCAAATTGCATTGGAAGACCCCCAGCTATCTGAAGAACATTATGCTAATTAAGAAAAATGGCACCTTTGGCTGAAGAATGTATGCTTAGAGTAAAAGAAAAATCCACCTGTAGCTTTTACTTTTACTCATTTACATAGTGCATTTTTGTTAATAGGTAAAAGGATTAGGCTTTAGCAACCTTTAAAAACCTTTACATTTTTTGAGCCATAAGCAACGCAGTTTTGATGGTTATTGCTTTTAGACTCAACCTCCCATCTGGTAGCTCTTTACACAAGACTGTAGATGGGGTGCACAACCTTTATTTGATCTTATGGGCGCATTGTCTTATTGTTCCCCTTCAAGGGCCTGCAATAAAATGGAAGTAGTGAAAAGACAGTTGGCTGCAGAAATACTGTAACCTTAAAGCATTGTTAATGATTTTACATATATGAAGAGGTGAGGATATGTGGGCAGAGGAGACACGTGAAGAGACGTGAAGAAGTGAGTGAGCAGAAGTATTGAGAGGTGAGCTAAGCAGAGGCAAGGCAGAAAATGGTGAGCATTAATTGGTAGAGAGGAGGGGTAGGAACAGCTACAATACAAATATAATACAATATAATAAAACAATATAATAAACCCACCTAAAATATTTTTTCTGGACTTGGGCTATAACTTGTTGACACAATGCTAGCAGCCTTTCCATGCGCTATGCTAATGGTTTGGATAATGTGTTTGCAGCACCTACAGTATAACCTATTTAGCCTAATCACTTGAATGGGTGGACAGGGGAGCTCACAGAGCAGGGATGTGGCTCTGTGCAACAGACCGAAGGATGACGGCGGCCAGCTCTGGAATTGCCCGATAATTGGTGCTGCATCCCGGGTGATGATTTTTTAAATGTAAATGCTCTGCCCTGCCTCAGCACCTTTGGTTGAGCATGTGTCTGGATTGGGCCCTTAAGATTTATTTTAAAAACTGAATTTTTTTTGTAAACAGTCCTAGTCCTGTCTAATCTGGGGGCCCCCTGACAGGTGGGGCACTCCCCTCCGACTCTGGCTGAACTTGCCAAACCTGGACTTCTGCACTAGTTATGACATTACTTCAGCAAAAGTTTTACTTTTTTAAATCTAACCTAAATTATTTGATGCAATTTTCTAAAATAAAGGCTTTAATTCAGTAAATTTTCACTTGTGACAACTTATTTTTAATGTGATGTTTGGATAAAACTTTAAAATGATCCTATACCCAGAAAGGAAGTTTATGTCATCGCCAGTCTCGTGTCCCAAAACAGCCTGTTTTATTTATAAAGCATTTGCCCAATATTTGTAAAAACACTAACTGGATGCAGTCTGCTGTTCAAATGGTGGCAATATGGCTCCCTGGCCTTACAGCAGCAGCCCTGGTGCTCTGCATTGATTATTCAGTTACAAGCTAAAAGGACACATGAGGTGTATATGGAAGTTCAGTTTGTAGTGCATTCAGATTTATTGAGGTTATTATGACTCATAAGGCTGACCCTCAATGCTGAGCTGTGTAACCATATGTATCATCGTTGGAAAGCACCAGGGGGGCACTGCTACATGACTAGGGAGCCATGTTGTCGAGATTAAAACATTAAACTGCATTTTAAAGTGGACCAACACCCACCGGTGATCGGCCCGGGAATCTATAAGACATCCGAGATCGGGATGTCCCGCGGGGTGAAACCCCCCCAAACACCCCAAACTCCTTACCTCGCGCCGCCGCCTCCCTCACGCCCCTCTAGACGTGCGGGCGCCTGCGCCGGCCGTCTGTGAATGGCCGGCGCGGGCACGCGCGCGTCAAGAGGGACGCGCGGGAGGCGGCAGCGGAGGAGCCGCTTGTCCGCGGCTTGTCCGTCGGCGCAAGGAGAGGTGAGTTTGGGGGGTTCGGGGGGGTTTCACACAGCGGGGCACCCCGATCGGGGGTGCCCCACCGAAGTGGACCAAGACCCAGGATAGTCAAAATCCTGGGTGTTGGTCCACTTTAATGAATATGAGTCTGGAATGGAATAGGCTGGAGATAGAAAAGGATGCTAAACTTCCTTTCTGGATGTAGGATCACTTTTTAGTACAAAGTTTACAGTTGTTGGATCCTTACACGAAATTACCCTTTTTTCGGAAGGAAGGAATTACTGAATCAAGGCCATTAAAATCAAGTGTACAAAAATGTAATAAAGTACTGTCTTTATTTTCAGAAGATATGTTAAACCATATCAATGAAATTATGTAAGTTATAACTTAGTAAGTTGCAGTACTGTAATCCTATGTGGTACAGCAGCATGCTCTGCTTCCCTAGTATGCATAGGAATATATTCTTAAAGGATACGCATTTGTGTTAGGATTGTTTCCCTGGACCTATGGCTCAGTGTTGCTGCAGTGGGCATGGCTTTCTCATAAACCAAGCAGTTGCAATGACCTCCCCAGGTTGACAACACTGCTAGTAACTCTTTAGTTACTTTAGCTACTGAAACACAAGATTGTGATCCCCCCCTATCTGAAGATGTTAAATTTCACATGTCATCTGTACCTTAGCCAGTGAGATCATTAGCAAGCCAGAGTCAGGACGTTTCTGATATTTACTCTAAAACACCACTTTGGAGTATGCAATGTATTGGAGTAAAACATTGCTGCTAGGGAAAACCATTTTCTTTTATAACGCAGAGTTGCAAACAAATAGAAAATAAAAAAATCACAGATAAGCACAGCACCTTGAGCACATCATTTTGGCACAATTAACTGACATTTTTAAAATGGCATCAAACCCTTTAATCACTGCTTGGTAAGTGCAGCTCGGGCTAAGAGGCATTTCTGACTGTGGGGCATTCCAAATCTGGAAAATAATAATATATAAATATATAAATTCAAAGTAAGTATAAATTCAATTAAACTAAATCAGAACATGTAGGTGCCCTAATTAATGATAACGGGGAAATGGGGATGAAGAGAAGCCGGAGCTGTTAAATGGATTCTTTAGCTCTGTGAACACAAGAGAGGAGCAAGGAGCCAACACAGGAGATGCCACTGATAGCAATAGCCCAAATTATTTCAATGTGAATAGGACTGCAGAACCAGATGGACTTCACCCAGGAGTTCTTATCACCCCTGTCCTTGATATAGTGCCAAGGAATTTGTACAAGGCAAATGTGGTGCCCATATTTTTTTAAAAAATGGCTCTAGGTTTTCTCTGGGCAATTACAGACCTGCAAGTTTAACATCCATTTTGGGAGAATTGCTTGAGGGGCTATTAAGAGACTACATACAGGAATATGTAACTATGCATTATAACGTGCTGACAACCAACACAGTTTTACTATCTGCTTCTATGAGGAGGTGAGTAGAAACCTAGACAGACAGGTGGATATAGATATAGAGGCCGATTCATTAATAGCGCCAGGTAGCGACATATGAGCGACAGTAGCGTTATTTTCACAGCGCCCGCTAGTATTCGCTGTGCTTGGGCGTTGTTCGGCTGTTGACAGAGACTCAGTCGGTGTGCGGCAATGTTGAATACGGGGTTAGGAGTCGCTGTTTGACAGGTTCCGCGCTGTATGGGAGCGCATGACAGCGAACGGCCATAGCGAACGGCTCCCAGCATATTCATTAACAAATCACGCTCCAAAAATTCTCGCGCTGTGAAATGCTTGTTTAAACCCCAGAGCGCTGGCGGCGATGGGTTAAAAGTAGTTTTTTAACCCCCAAACAACCATATTTTTAGAAAAAAAAATAAACATGTTTTTCAAAACATTTTGTAATATGAATACATTAATATCAGACCTGTAATATCAATTCTGCACAATTTTTTTTTTTTTTACCTTAAAAAAAAAATCTAACATTGCAGAAGTGGTCACAGAATTTTTGACATTTAAAAAAAAAAAAAAAAAAAAAAAATAATAGCAATTTATTATGAATATTTAAAGATTGCTCCATTGAAATGCATTGGAGAGTGCCAGGTAGCGAGAGGTCATACCTGTCGCTGTTCAAGGTCGCTCGCTGGCGCTGTGCAGTGAGGCTGGAATAATGATGAATGATTCGCTATCTGCCGCTCTGTCAGTCGCTAAGCAGGATCGGCTTGATAAATGTGTGATTGCGGAGGGGAGCCGGCGTTCTCGTGGCGGTGAGCGTCATTACCGTTCGCTCACCATTCGCTACCTGGCGCTATCCCTTGTTAAATAAGGGCCATAGTTTTTTGGGATTTTGCTAAAGTATTTGACACTGTCCCCCATAGAGGCTTACTGGGGAAACTGACATCTTCAGGATTAGAAAATACAGTTTATAACTGGTTCAAAAACTGGCTCATGTGCAGAGAGTTGTGGTTCATGGTACCTACTCTGAATGGTTAGCGGTTGTAAGCGGTATACCCCGGAGGGTCCACTATTATTCAACTTGTTTATAAGTGACATAGAAGTTTGAATTAAATGCACTGTCTCTATTTTTGCAGATGACACCAAGATATGTAGCACAGTGCAGTCTATTGATGATGTTCACAAGCTTCAGGCTGAATTTGGACACTTTGAGTGTCTGGGCATCCACTTGGCAAATGAAGTTCAATGTAGAGAAATGTAAAGTCTAATAACATAAAGGCCACATATATCCTCGGGGGAGTAAAACTGGGAGAATCACTAGTTGAGAAGGATCTGGGGGTAGTTCACAGGCTAAATGACAATGCAATGCAATAGCTAAAGCAATGTCAAGCAGCTGCTTCCAAGGCCACCATAATATTATCATACATTAAAAGAGGCATGGAACCACAGGATAGGGTTGACATTTTACCTCTTTACAAGACACTGGTGCGCCCTCACCTGGAATATGCCATCCAGTTCTGGGCACCAGTACACAGAAAGGACGGTCTTACTACTAAAAATAAAATAAAAAAACTTCCCCTACCCCAACACCCTTGGTTGAACTTGATGGACATGTCTTTTTTCAACCATATTAATGATGTAATTATGTAACAAGATCAAAAGTCAAATATGACTTGGCTATGTTTGTGGAAGGTTTTATGAATTACTGCTTTAGAGTGAAAGAGTTATTTATTTGCAGCTGGCAGAGAACATTTCCAAAATTGTGGCTGAACTGCATCAAATTAGAACAGAAGTCAATCCCAGCAACACTTTCATAATGTAGGGAGTTCTGTGGCTCATATGAAAGTGCTCACCACCTGGTGTTGAATATCCCAAGGAGGTAAAAACTGATAAAAGATTAGCATACAGTTCTACTTTCATACTTCCATGGGTATAGGTTGCTTGCTATTAATGCACACTTTTCTTATTTATGGTAGAACTAAACCCATTAGAATGTAATTTATTTCTGCAATCTACAGGCTGTGCAGCATTAGAATTAGTAGTACATCCTATTGGCATCTGCCTATTTTCCCCTTTTTAAACTCAAGGATATAAAATTAACTGCTTTTTTTTCTCTACTTAGCAGTTATATAAACCTCATTTTTTGGATCCAGCTTGGAAAAATTGAAAGAGAGGAGGCCATCCAATACGGTGATTACAGTTCATTTTTATGAACATGTGCCATTAGCGCACTTATCTCTGCTCAGCACTTGGCAGAGAAAAAAATAATCAAATACACCGAAGATGATATTCTCTCAATTTCTTGATTTCACTACACTCATCTTCTGCAATAAGGAAATAATAGTCAACAGGTCCTTTCAGATTGAGCTGAGCAGAATCCCAGAGAACAGCGGCTGCTTGTTGCAGTGTGTCCAAGATTGGATTTTCTCATACATAGTTTAATAATTCTATGCCCGCAGGCTTCTTCTCCACAATGCAACATGGAAGCCATTTATTACAGTAATCCAATTTCAGTTTTTAAAAATGGGTGCTGTTCGCAGCTGGGTGCTGAGGGTACCCCATTAGCAAATGCTCCCCACCCATACACCACAACAGAACAGGTTTTCTTTTTCCTGCACTATGCTAAACCAGACCCTGCGATTAGGCCCCAGCAGTCACCTGGTTCGGAGTACTTTTGGCAGTTGAAAGCCTGGAGAGGATTTCGGATTATGTGACCACTGGCTGCAAATTGTGGGGTCTGGTGAGGTTGAAGGATTTTGACTGTACTGAGGTTTCTTTCCAGTTTGGGATGTGATGCTATGTGAAACCCTCCCAGAATGTTCCGAAAAATTCACCTTTCCCTGGTCCTACAGCACATGCGCCGGCTATCGTCCAATCAGAGACTTTTCCCGTGCATATATAAGGCTCTGCAACAACTCTGTTTATGGCAATCGGGAACACAAGCGAATTTGATAAAAGTTTTGAACACTGGGCAATGATGCAGGCTCCTGTCCTGCTGGTTGCTTATAGTCTTTTCACAGCAGTGTTCTCTACTACTACTACTACAACACTACTACTACTCTACTACTACTACAACAAGCAATACAGATCACACACATTGTTTAGCTATATTCTTTTATTAACCATGTTTTTAAACAAACAATTTATCAAAGATCAAAAACAAAAAACACAATAACCCCAAAAAATGCTTCATCTACTTTGTGGTGCCTAGAAGTGAGTGAAGAACATGTCATTTTTAACAATCAATGTCACTTTTATTCAGTTAACCTGCCTATGGCTTCACTAACTATCTAGGGCTTCTCTAACTATAGCTGTTAGCCACCTTTTTAGAGTTGCAAGTATGTCTGTAAACTAAATTATTTTAGCATCATTGTAGGTATGTGGGTTCCACATTGGGGTCATGAGCGGCCTGGATTCCTTATCAGCTAAATACAAACACATGGGTTAATGTTGGTTGCAACACAAATGCACACCCCTACCTGCTTAGCTGCATTTTTCCTTCGCCTTACCCCCCCAGTTCACCAGCTACACTATTTTGAGATCTTACAAGTGGACACGTACTTACCTAGTAGCCATCCCGATGAAACGTGGTTGTTCTCAAATGTTCTGCACATGGCAGATTGGTTCAACACGTACAAGTCATTGCAGGCATGGCACCCCAGGAAGCCTGACCTCATAGCATGCAGCGGTATCTCAGAATCAAACACCATTATCACATTGATTGAATGAAAGCTTTTGCATTTGCGCTCGAGGGGGGCAGAAGGGAATATGGGTCTCATCAATGCAGCCAAGCACATTTGGCATTCCTGCCATCTCATAGAATGCAAGCTTGATGTTTTGGACCTCTTCCTAATGGGATGAGAACCTTATGTAGTTTGGTATGAGATCATAGATGGCCAGGACCACCTCATGAAATATGCGGCACAAGGATCGGCTAGCTAATGCCACTTAACAGAGCATCAGTGGCCTGAAATGCGCCTATCGCAAGGATATTTAAAAAGGCACAGAGACGCATTATGGGGACTGGAGGGTATTATTCAGCCTAAAGTGCCTCTGGATTTGCTCATCACTCAAATCTGCCACAGTCAACTGGGTGTTAAACACTCTGTCAGCACACAGTGCTTCCTCAATCTCCTTCTCCGCCTCACCAGCAGCCACACAACTCATCCAAACACCAAATATGCCTCCAAAATCAGGCTCACCAATTCACTGCATTGCCACTGCTAACACAAATGCACACACTAAATCCCCCAAAGCTCTAATTTAGAACTAAACAGTTTTAGTATCCAAAATCTAAAGAGCAAAAGGGGATGCATGTTTGAATCCTCACCACATAGCACACTGCTACCAACAGGGACATTCACAACTGTTCAAAAGGTAACTAAATGTTTGTGAATCCCAGAAACCATATACCAGCTGGGCTAACACAAGGTGATGGTTATGTATCTCGAAACATCAGAAATATTGCAACCAAATATTAGCTTAAAACAAAACACTGAGGGATACCAGGTCCAGGTGGCAATGGTGAATTTGCTGTGAAATAAAACAGTAAGGGGAGGGATTTATGTAAAAATGCTGTTTAAATCATTCAGTACTCCCACCTGCATACATACAAAAAAGGTGACAAAAAACAACCTTGGTTTCATTAAAATGATTAAAATTGCTCCCAAAAATTTGTCCACCAGAGCCCAACTCCGAGGTGCCAGACTCCTCCACTGCCCTTACTGCAACCTCATGAAGTGGTGGGGAGTCCACCACCTCCTCCACCTCAGGACTCCCTATCTGAGACTGGCCCTCCCGGTACCAAAATCTGGTGTTTCCTCATTGGAGGAACTGATGATCTACACAGCCCCCCCCCCCCACCAGCCGACTCCTCTGGGATGTCCTGATCCTCCTTATATTCCTCCCCTGGATCCTCCACCTCACAATGGCACAAAGGACCCTCCCCACAGCTGTATTGGGATTGGTAAACTCGTTGCCATACTTGTGGAGGGGAGGCAGCTTATCTGTGAAGAAACAGTACAAGAAGAGACATTAAGTACAAGTCCTTGTTTGCGCTCCGACAGTAACCAGTGACATTCACTTACTGGGTCATAGGCATCATAGAGCTTGTATACTGATGCCGGGTTCCATTGCTTAAAGCTCGACCACCTTTGGCTGGAGCTTGACGTTAAAGTGCCAGGACACGCTGGCCCTAATCTCCGCTACAAGGATCCCCTTCCGGCCCGAGAGTTGGGCATAGTCATATGTTTGCTGGCACATGTCCTACATGAAAAAATACAAGTACAGAAAAAAAAATGAAAGAACATAACATTAAACACCAATATGTTATTATTTAAATAACAATGTGTCTCTGCACGCTGACTGATGAGAATGGTTAATGACGCAGATGAAAATAGGAATAATACATTTTAAAACGCTAAGCACAATGCTAAGATCTCTGTATTGAAACACGCCAGTGTGCGCCACTTTGTACTGCAGTTTTTCTAGTGCTGCACAGCATATTTATGATTTTTTTCCCCCTCAAAACGTTTGGTGCTGTATTTTTCTGGCACTGGCAGCATTTCATCATTACAGATACAAGAAATCACTGCCGGGGACAAACATTACAGTGTGTTTAGGCTGAGTTTTTTTGTTGTTGTCCAGGGGGTTTATTTAAGAAACGCTAAGACCACCTAGTGACATGTATTGTCAGGTGAATGTCAGGTCCCAGTGCAAAAGGTGTATTTATCAAGTAAAAAAGCCAGAGCGCCAGTGATAGTGCCAGGTAGTGTCCTATCTATCAACAGTGCTGGAAATGGGATGACTGCCGGCACTGAGTTCCCTATAGTGCCAGATAAGACCAGGTACTCACCCTGCACTATGTGGCCTTATCCCTTACATGAGATGGTCTGAGATGGTCATAATTATTTTGGTCACTTTTTTGGCTGGTGCCACGGGATCCCTGGGCTGTTAGGAATTGTTTTTGGAAGTGTTTTTTTTACTTTTGTGTTGCACTGCAAACTTTTGATTTGGGCCATGCAAGTCATGTGTCCATATCTTTCATGTGTGGCCAATGCAATTCCCAGTGTTTTTTATTTTTGTCCCCAGCCCCCCCCCAAAATAAAAACAGGGTTGACTACAGGTTTCAGTTTAGCATTTTTATTTGCTCATTTTATCATTTTATGCGTGGCCAGAAAAGCTGATTGGAGAAGAGCAACATGTTTATGCCGCCAGTTTACATGCAAGATATGTATTACGGTTGACCGGCTAAATTAGGATGGCCCAGGGCTACTGACCAAGACCCAGGATGGAAAAAATGCTGGGGTTCAGGGTTGCATTCAGGGGGCAATAAATGGACACAAGGGGTAAGGCATGGATTAGATAGATGATGGATAATAATTATAACCTGCGATACTTTGGAAATGCCATATTAACTAGCCACACATTTCGTTCGTGTATTAGTGGATTGTCTTGTTTGACATAGTGACAGTTTAAGCGCTGTCCACAAGCTGATATACTAAAGGAAGCTTAATGTATGCCTCCATTATCCATTATATCTTCCAGCTCAACTGTTAAGCACTGTACATTGTTTTATCAGCTCCTCTGACATATTTACTGGTCATATTCCTTAACAAGCTTCAGGTCTCTGATGGCACAAGGGAACAAACAAGAAGGTTGCTTAAAAGGATTTTAATGTTGTTGCTGCCAGCACTCTGCTACCAATTTATAGCTGACAAGGCCAAGTGTATTTTTTTTTAATGTAATTACAAAACACGTTACACATATGTAAAATGTTATTAATGCCTAAATCATCAAAAGCCCTATTCTTTTTTTCTGAAAACTGAGAGCCGGCAGATTTACAGAATTTAAAGAATAATATTCATGTTTTTTTTTTGTTCCGCAATAGTTTTGTTCTTATTTTTAATGATAAGTGCGCTCTATCCCAAACTTGATCTAAGATATGTTATTTTCACTACAAAAAAAAGTGAAATCAATCAAGAACCAAACACAAGATTTTTACTTTCTCAGTTATTCCACTCTGGCAGGATATTCTGATTTGGGATGCCCACTGCTGTTTGAATCCACCGAGACTGCCCAAAAATTCACAGTTTCCATGTGGGTCGCTCAGTCAATCATCGGCGCTCTTTCGATTAAGGTTGCAAATCTGAATAGAGCAAGCTCCCCTGGCTGCATCCCAGCTTACTTCACGTTGTGGGTGTGCTAAGCCTTTCTGAATGTCCAACATGGGCTATAACCAACATATTCTACAGCGCTTTACAGAGCTAAGCTAAGGTTAAATAGACTATGAAAGTCAAAAAATGAAAAATTCCTGTCTCTGGACTTTATTCATTACAAGTCCTTATTTTGTACTAGATATGTTTAACTGTGATTTTTGAAGGCATTTCCAAGGATTTTCAGAAAAATTTATATATATATATATATATATATATATATATATATATATATATATATATATATATTTAGCAAAGTTTGGGCTTTAACATGAAATGTCCTGTTTGTTATTTTTAGTACTTTATCACTATTTTTGGGTGAAATATGTGATTTTTTTTTTTTTTTATTAATGTTTTAACAATTTTAGCAATTTTTAAATAAAACTAAATGGAAGCATTTCAAGAAAATCATATTGCATGTAAAAGCCCCTTTGGTGCCAAATATGTATTGGTAGACACCCAGGAGACACCCCAAACAGAAAAGTGCATTTATGCGATGTTCAAATAAATTCAGGCAACTTTCAGTTAACTATCAAGGGTCATGCCCTTGAAAATTAAAAAAAGAAACATGACGTGGAGTCTCTCCTCTCTGGGGGGGGGGGGGGGGGGGGCATGTTTATTCCACAATTTCGCAATACACCTCCTTTGCCTACTGAAGGATGAAATTTTTTATAAAATCAACCTCTAATTAAACCTCTTAGCCACAGTTATAAAGCAGAATTTTGTGCATAATTTATTTGACAGCTTTCTGAATGACTACATAATTGTGATGAGTGATTAAAGGTCTGATAAGATAATTGTAATTCAAACACTGGCTTTACTGGAATGTGAATGTAGTAAGAGATAGTCATCTTACATGGTAGATAACACAGACAGGAAAAACTAGTCATAGAGATTGCCTCAATGTACAGTAAAACACAACATGCAGTAGAGACTACACATAGTTATATGTAACAGTGCCATCTACTGCCATGAATGTAAACTGCATTAACCTAGCAATATAGGTGCAGATTACATATAGAGACAAGCTGTTGCACAGTCTCCAACACCCCTTCTCAACAGCTGAGGCTTAGTATGTTCTTCTTTGTAAGCCTTGAGTGTCTTTCAGTGGTCAGAGGCTTAAGTATAAGCAGGTGTTTGCTTTCATCCTCTTAAAGTCCTCATGTGTAAACACTTCGTTTATTTTCATATTCCATGCTCTGGTGGTAGTTCTGTAAATGTCCATGTTTTGTGTCATGCGTGGGTTTTATATCTTCCAATGCAGCCTTTATCCATTTACTGGCTTCCCCTTCTGAAAGCTGAGATATGTCTTCCCAAGTTGCAAGTTCATTAGTACTGGCAGTGATTGCATTGTATAAGAGATGTACAGGTGGTTTACCTTTGTTTTCACTTCTGTGTCTGAACTGGCTTGTGTCTGCTCTTCAGTACTGGTAGGATTTGCCCTCACTTTAACTGTTTGTTCAGACAGATGACGGCTGATCAGTGTCAGTTTTCTCTTCTGTTGTTACTTCCTCTGTTGTCAACATGGATTTTCAACAAAAGTTCTGCTGTTGCTAATAGTAACCTTGACTATTTTGTGATTTAGAACCCTTACTGTACCTGTATCCACTGTATCCAACAAAGATTCCTTCAAATTCTGGAAGTTTTGGAGTTTGGTAAAGTTTTCCTCTGGAATGTAGATAAATGCTTTGCATCCCAAGACTATTACAGTTCATATTACAGTTCATATGGAGTTTTCTCCAGTGTTCTAAAAAAAGAGTTCTGCAAATGAGTCGCTCTCATTGCTGTCTCACCCTAGTATTTTTGTGGTAGTCCAGAGTCTGTCAGCATACATCTGATCATTTAAGTCAGAATTTGTTTTTTTCTTCCGGATATCATTTCAGTCAGAGTTTGTTTTTTTCTTTTGGATATCCCATTTTGTTCTTGTGTGTATGGCACTGTCTTTTGATGCTGTATTCCATTCTACTTTAAGTAAGTTACAGCGTTTTACTTGTCTTTACTACATAGTCCTATACTTTGTCAAACTTCACCTTTTGTGTTGCATTAGGTAAGTGACTGTGTATCTTAAATAGTCATCTCATGTTGCCTCCGGGTGTATGTGGGTTTAGCGGAACACATACATCATTGTGAACTATTTTAAAATGTCTTGAAGCTCTATTCTGGCTGACTTAAGAAGTGTTGATCTTGTAGCACTGGACAAGGGGATACTGTTAGATATTGTATGCATTCTGGGTGTCTGTGACCTAATGCCTGTGCCACATGTGTATACACTAATTGTGATTATGGGTGCTGTTATTTCCAAACTTTCATAAAAATATCCATATTTAATGGGAAAAATTATGTGCCTCACCTCTAAAAATGTTACTGCACTTTTTTGTGTGCTAATAGGCTCACCAAGATGCAGGTTGCAATCCACACTGCAAGTCACACTGGCTTCACCTAATAATTATGATGTCAATGAGTATCAACAGTGTTGTTGATTTTAGTGGGGGTTTCTAGATTTTGTTTGTTCAAATAAATGTATATCTTTTTACAGTAATGGCCCGTTAGGAACCTTTTTTTTCTGTTGTTTATGGCTATAATTAACATTTGTTAACATACAATAAAATGAAAACATTACAAGCTCAGCACCTTAAAGGCACCCTATTGGCAAACAATATTATACACTTATATTATAAACTATAAACATCAATCACAAGATAGATGCCCAAAGTAAACCTAAACATTTCGAAATATAACATATAAAGATAATTAAATACATCAGTGAATGATTATATAACCTTATGGCCAAAATATTTGCACTGAAAAAACAATTCTTATAGTTAATTGGGCCTAAGTTATACTAGGTACTATTTTGTCCATAGGAATGCCAGCACCAAATGATTATCTGGGACAGAGATAATAATGATGGCCTGTTAGTATACACATGAGTAAAGGTTATGTTAATGCCATACAATAGGCACTAGATTCAGAAGACATAGATGTTTAAATCCAATATATATGTATTTATGTAGATAAAGGGCGACTTGCTGATGGGATGAAATGTGAGATGCTCGCTCCTTTCATGCATAGAAAACAGGCACACGCATTGCTTTTTTAAATTCATTTTGATAAAGTTTTCATTCTTGTCACTTGGACGCACTCCGCTTTATTGGGCTGAATTTGTATCTGTGAATAATAAAATGAACTAAAATATCTTGCCAGTCCTATTAAACATTTCATTGACTAATGATCCCAGACTGTCATATAAAATATTTCATTATATTTTTTTATTTTGTCACCATATAATGTTCTGTGCCTTCATTTTTTCTTTTAATCATATTTCTATATTAATTTATATTTTATATATTTATATTTAGATGGTTGATATGGTTTTGTGTAATGAAGAACATGTATTGTCAATAAACCCCATCTATGTAGTAAAGAGTATTTGAATCTAATTTACATGCCGACTATATACAAGCCAGAAATGGAATGGATATTGAAAAGGACATCCAGTCCCATCGAATGAGGCATGGATAAACTTACATATAATCATTTTTTGTCATAGTTTTGTATTGATTTCTGCCAGTATTAAGTATACCCAGAAAGGTATAGTTGCTGTCTATCCTCAGCCCATTGCCCCAAAACAGCCTGTATTTCTATTTTTACTAAAGCCTTTGCACAATAATTAAAAAAAAACAGTAACTGAATGCATGGCAGTGGCCATATGGACATGCAACAGTGCCCGCTGAAACTCTCCAGTGATGATTCATTCAGTGACTCATAGCCCAGAGCGGAACCCCAGGGGAGGGGTGTGGTCAAAGTTGCTTAATGCATATCTCAGGCTAAAGGTAAGAGCAGCATCCCCCTCATACAGCAGTGCTGACAGGCTGGAGAAGTGAGGGAGGGGTCAGCCTTATTAATTAAAAAAAAAAAAACTGATTGAGCACTGAAGGCTGAACCACAACATCCCACATCCAACACCAGTAAAAGTGCATACAGAAAAGCTTTCTCACTAGCCAAACTGTCAGCACTGCTGTGTGAAGGGGGTGAGGCAGCCCACTGCTTTATCTGAAACATGCATCTAGTTACTGCTTTCATGATTGTGAAAATATTGTGCAAAAGCTAACACAAGCTGTTTTGGGGCACTAGGCTAAGGACCGATGTTGACTACATAATCCGTGTTTCTGGGTAAATTATCTTGTTGTAGTCTTGTCAGGTCCCTGCCAGCTCCCAGATCCACACATTGGATCACCAGCAAAACAGGTTCAATGTAAAGACACTTCAGCAGGTAGTCTGCTTATGGGTTGTCCCATCTGCTTGCTGTCTTTTGCTTTCAGCTCATCTCAGCCCAGTTAAGGTGTTTTGTGCTGCCATATGATTAGAGCAGTCATGTGATTAATGCTGTCATGTGATTAGAGCAGTCACATGGTTATTGTGAACACATGATGCATGCATGCCTTCTGATTGGCTTCTAAGGAGCCAAGGAAGAGATAGCAACTCAGGTCATGGAGGTTCATCTCTAACTTAGGAAGACTCTGAAGTAGTCCCAAAAGAAATTATTTGATGCCAATTCATCTCCTAAGCCAGGTTTCCAAACTGGTGATAAGGTTTGGCTGTCCAGTCAAAACCTTGGCCTGAGGATACCATCTAAGAGGCTTGGCCCTAAACTCCTAGGTCCCTTTGTTATCAAGAGAAAGGTTAACCCTGTTGCCTCTGAACTTGCCCTACCTCCTTCATATCGGATTCATCTTGTGTTTCACGCCTTCCTACTAAAATGCAGCATCCATCAGAGACACTACATCCGCTACTCAATAGCCAGCTATGGCAGATGGGGAGGAACGTTATCGAGGTTGGGGACTTGAATGTTTAATAATATGGAAGGGTTTTGGTCTCAAGGAGGACTCCTGGGAGCCCAGGAACAATATTCATGCTCCAAACCTTGTGAGAACTTTTCACAGACTGCCTCCCAAGAATCCTGGCCCTGGGGTTGGCCCGGAGACCTCACGTAAGATGAGGAGGACAATGTCAGGTCCCTGGCAGCTTACAGATCCGCACACTGGAACACCAGCAAAACAGGCTCAATGTAAAGAGACTTGGTGTTCACTCCAGTAGGCAGTGCACTTACAAGTTTTCCCATCTGCTCGATGTCTTTTGCTTTTCACTCAGCTCAGCCCAGTTAAAGCGTGTAGTGCTGTCATGTGATAAGAGCAGTCATGGTATTAGTACTGTCAAAGCAGTCACATGATTACTGTGATCACATAAGGCATGCATGCCCCCTGATTGGCTTCTACCTGCTTAATAAGTAAGTGCCTTGCACCATGAAATGGCTGGATTGGATCTTCTCAGCCTCTTGCTTTTTGTTTTCCTGGACCATGCTTACTCTTATTGGATTCCTTGTTTTGACCTTTGGTTTTGGACCTTTTGGACTTTGTCTTCTGGATCACCTTTGGACTGCTTCTCTGGATTAAGACTAATGTTTGTTTTGACTACACTTCTTTACTGTCAGCCCCAACATACTGCTTGGACTTTTGTATTTGAAGGGCTCCAGTGAAGACCAGTCTGTACACCAAGATTTACAAAGAGAGAGATGTGAGCCCTGTACACAAAGAACACTGCTGTTGGACATGTGTGAGAGTGAGTTAGCTCCCTCGCCTCTGCAGCAGCCACAGCAGCAGTGTTCTGAGTGAACAAGGCTCATGTCTCAAATGTATCAATTGCCAATAGCAACATATTGGAGGTAGTGAAAACCACTTCTATAACCTTTCTAACACACATTTGCTAACATAAGTAAAATAATAGTAAAAACATACTAGATCAGTTCAACACCCTTTGGCACAACAAGGTATAAACCACCTGACCTTCAGAAGGGTCCTAATTTTTTTTTTTTATATATGTAAAATTAGAGGTTGGTTTACCCCCATAATAGAATGAGAAATGAGAAAACCAGCTTGAGTACACCCTGGCTTTCCCCACTCACAATGTTGGCTTTTAGTGGCTGCTGAGCCAAACTAAACCATTATCTGGTTTCCTAAAGACTCACAACAGAATAGACTAGATAACAGAGTGTTGCGGAAAAAACATTGTTTTTAAAAGCTATGTCTTATCCTTTGTTTTCCTGAGGGGGGTCTTCTTACACTCTACTGACCTTCTATTTAAAAATTTTTAGCTAATTTTAAATGTCCCAAATGCAAATATTCACAAAATACCCCTTATCCATTTTTGGTTTTCAAGTGCCTCATGTTCCAGATTCTTAAAGAATCATTTTTTTTTTCTTTCTAGGGGATTGTTTTCATACATTTGCGAGAAGGTTGGCTGTAACTGAAAAGAGGGGTATTGCGAAATTGTGTAACAATCAATATAAACACTTTGGCTAATGAGAGGAGGGGGTCACTTATGCACAAGGACAACTGGAAAAAACTTAATCCAAGTTTGTGGTTTTCTTCTCTTGGTGGGAATAAAATTCAGGGGATGCCAGGTTTAAGTGTATCAGGGAGGACAGACTCCGCCCCCCATTTCCATTTCCTTTCCATTAAAAGAAATAAACAAGCCTGGCAGGATACCTCTTGATGCCGTTTGCTTAAGTGCCCCCTCCTCCCGCCATCCAGCATATGTATATGGTGCCTTTTTTGTGATACTGCGTTTCCCTGAAAATAAGACAGGTCGTAAATTAATTTTTGTTCCAAAAAAATAGGTGCTAGGGCCTATTTTCTACCTAGCTGGCAGCTGGCAAGATGGTGGCGGCAGTACAGCAGCTCCAGCACCGTACATGCACAGGGCCAGCTGGCAGTGGTGGGATTAAGGGAGATTCAGCTGGGTGCCCGGTGGCAGGTTGGGGTAGTGCCAGCAAGATCAGACATTTCACTCCCTACAGACAAGCTTACCTGTGTTATTTGATCTATCCTCACCTTGATTTTCCGCCATGATGTATCCTCACCCTCCTTTTTTTTACTAGGGCATATTTTTGGGGTAGATCTTATTTGGGGGGAAACAGGGTAGTCCTCCTTTAATTAGCATTACTATACAGCATAAACACTAGATAAAAGCTTGCATCAAAATTCTGAATGTTGGGAAATAGTTCCTCAAATGTTCTCATGTTGCTGGAACAATCAGGAATTCTTTGTGAATATATTTTTGTGAATTAAGAATGATATCCAATGGAGACAAATGTAGTCTTGTATTGTCTCTTTCATCTCTAAATGCATAGAACAATTATCTTGTCTTGCCCAATTATCTTGTCTCATAAACAATAGCTACACCATTATGTTCAAACACTTCTTTCATCTTGTTATTAATGAGATATCATAAGATATCAGTGACCTTACCAGTCTCCAACAGGTCTTCGTGACCAAATTAAGAAAATACCAGAAGCAATTATATATATATATATATATATATATATATATACTGTGTATATACAGTATATACAATGGAAAGCCTTGGCTTGAACATTGGTTGACAAAAAAGGATTTTGTGTCTGAGCAGGATTGTAAGTTATTCTAAAAAGGCTTTCTGACAGCTAAAACTGAATTTGTATAAAACAGAAAAAAAGCAAAATTAAGTTTTAGTTGGAAAGATTTTTAACCAACGTCACATCATATTAAACCCAGTGAGATATTAAGGCAGCATTTATTTCACCCAAAAGGCTCCAGATTGAAACAGAAATGAGTGTGGAAACAAATGAGAATAGCTGAACTTAGGCCATGACATCTTAAAGACACAGATGTGTGCAAAGTTAAATCTTGAATACAGAGGAATATTTGTTTCGAAATATGTTTGAAACCTCATAGCTTAGCAAAAATGCTAATGTAGTCAAAACCTCAATTCTATACTGTTCGCGGTAAAAATTAACATGTGAGATGGAGCTACTACTCATTGCTGCTAGATTTGTGTAGAGGCCATTCTGAACTGAGCCTATTGCCAATTTCCTTGGTTTATTTCTACAGATATGCTCATATCCAGTATGACATCTATTATATTATGTGGGTGATGCTGTTCTTGGGCTAGGATAGCTGCAATGGCCCCAGTGGTCACTACTTCCTGTTTAACCTCTCCTGTCTATATTTGACATGTTGACTGCATTTACTCTGCTGTCCTGTTGCCAGCCTGTACCATATACGGCCATGACTGCTCTGTTGCCTACCTGTGCCATTTCCGACCATTTTTGCTCTGCCGCCCTGTTGCCAACTTGGCTTGAACCCCAGTCATGTCTCCTCTTGCTAGTCTATTCTAGTCTAATAGTCCACACAACCCTGTAATCTGTCTATAAAATCTAGTTAAAAACAGAGGTCTCGGTTTGCATAAATATGAATATGTAAATGTCATTATGCATCTGTGTTGGTGCAGTCCTAACTCGAATCTGTGAGAGCACTCTTTGTGACATACAATGCAATGGATAAACTGGGGGAAGCATACCTAAGGTTGCCCTATACTTCCAGTGCAGCACATGGGATGGAGGATAGTCAAAAGTCTCCCCCATGCAACTAAAGAACTCCACCCCCCCCATGTGCACTCTAATCCAAAACAGAAGAAAAAAGGACGCTTAGACCAATCTATAACTAACCATGTCAGCAGGGCAATTAGAATAGACAAATCTAGCCACAGCCACAGCACACAACTAAAGATGAGCAAACTTTTTAAAAGTTCGGTTCTGGGGATTGGCTGAATATCCCAAAAACATATGGGTTCGTCTGAACTGAACTGTTAATGAACTTGCTCAAAAAATAAATTAAATAATTTTACCTTCACCCTTATTAGTTCACAAAGAGTTAAATGTCCCCCCCCCATACTTTCCTTTAAACCATCGCCAGGCTCTGCAGAAATCCAATGCTGTGTCCTGCTGCCCCTGCCGTTTGGCTCCCCATCGCAGGGGGGCATTTATAATGGGAGTGAGCTGTGATGTCACAGCTCACTCCCAGTATAAATAGCCCCTAGTATGTACCCAGTATAAATAGCCCCTAGTTTAGGGAAGGATAGTGTAGTGCAGTGCAGTGTTGGGAGGGAGAGCATTTATAAAAAAAGGCAAATATAATTACAATCTGATACCTGCCACCTATGTGACTGTTCTTACTTTGGTACTTTTCACGCTGTGTCAGCTTTCACACTCAATCTATATGACTGTCACTGATTTGGGACAAATGCTATTTGACACACAAATGCAGAAAAGAGATAGCAGATGAAATATGGAAATAAAAGCAAGATATAGGAAATGTGGTAGAGAGATGAAAAGAGATAATAAGGAAAAAAAGATTGCGTGTATATATAAAAGAGAGAACAGAAAGGTAAAAAGAAAAAATGGAATGCAGGAGATTGAAGATGAGCAGAAGAAATTTGAGAGACATTCTGAGCCATCTGAGGGTGTTCTCTACAAAAAGAATGTATGAATGGTATTGCTGGCTTCCTCCTAATGGAGGTATAAGGGTGGTGCCCTGCGCAGCCAGGTGGAACCGGAGAAACAGGTGAAAAGTCAATATGGGCAATGGCCAATACAAAAAATTTGGGGAGAAGCTATTTCATGAAAAACTCTCTCAGAAGACAAGGGGGCACTACATTTATCTTTAGAAAACAAGATTCAATCTGAAAGGGGCATTGGTCCTTGTTCTAATTTATTGTTTTTCTAATTTGTAGAACAGTCTCCCATCTTGTTATGGCATCAACAGCAGACATCCTTAAAAACGATTACCGTATTTTTCGTCTTATTAGATGCATCTGCCCATAAGACACGCCCAAGATTTTGGAGGAAAATATAAGAAAAAAAATTCTGACCTAAATGGTGTGCTAAAATATCACCCCCCATCACCCCACCCCATTATACACCCCATTACAAACTCCACATTACAAGCAGTGAGATGTATACCGCATTAAAAGTGGTGAGAGGCATCCCAAATTTCAGGCCGTGAGCGGTATCCCATATTAAAGGCAGTGAGGGGCATTCCATATGCAGGCAGCATGCAGGCATCCCAAATGCAGGCTATGTCGGCATTCCAAATACAGGTAGTGTGCAGGAATCCAAAATACAGGCAGTGTGCGGTCATTCCAAATACAGGCAGTGTGCGGTCATTCCAAATGCAAGCAGTATGAAGGCATGTGAAATACAGGCAGTGTGCGGGCATCCTAATTACATGCAGTGTGCGGGCATCCCAGTTACAGGCAGTGCGCAGGTATCCCAATTACAGGCAGTGTAAAAACACACACACAGGCCTGTGACTCCTGTGTCATTTGATGCTGGCAGGAGTTACAGGCCATGCCCAACCCAGTTGATGGAATCTGGTCCCTGACAACTTGGGGTGGTGGGCAGCGGTGGCTAGGAAGGCTGCAGGCAGGGGCGGCTACAGGGACGACAGCCTAGGTGGCGGCAGCCAGTAATGTGTGTGTGTTTTTATATCGGTGGGAGAAGGCTGCGGTATGGGAACCCGATAAGCGGCACTGACATTTTCCCCCCTAATCTGGGGAAAAATAAGTACATCTTATAGGGCGAAAAAAAACGGAAGATACTTTTTTTTGAAGAAAATAACATTAAATGTTACAGTTATCTGTTATCTGTAAATAAATAGTTTCCCTCAACTTTGTCCCTTATTTAACTTTGATGGACGTATGTCTTTTTTATCTATATTACCTATGCATTATAATGTAGAAATAACTGCAGTGCAACAAACCCAAATGTTTTTTGGTGTAAACCTGGGCTGAAAGCAGCCCCCTCTTTTAAACCACAAGAAAATTTCACATTTAATAATTGTTATGTCAATTTACTGAATATGCTAAACCAAGTAAAATGAAATATAGCCCACATACGGCAGTGCACCATTACCATAAAGTGGAGGCTTCATTGTTCCTCCAACACTCTAGGGGAAAATAACATATTAAATCCAGCCAGAGTGTTTCAGTTATAAAAGCGTTTAATGCATTAGAGGCTGACTACAACACGGAAACCTCTAAAGGATTTGACCACTGTTTCTAGATGAAGAGTAATTAAGTCAATTAGAAACAGCAAATTAGTACAAATGGTAGATTAATAAAATATATTTCCTTAATTACTAATGCTGAAATCAAAATCTTAAATATTGGTCTCGCGCTAATCTTTGCAATAACATTACTTGGAATCCCAAGAGCTGCAACGACTTTACGTAATAGGAGGAGGAAGTGAAATTTGTACCGCCTGATAAGTAGCAACTTTTAATTGCTTTTGGAAGCAGAATTAACAATTTATAAACCCTCTTAGAGTGCAGAGCAGGCTACCTGTGCATTTCACACAGTCAATCAGTAATTGTACTGCTTAGAGAAGGAAATTGATTAATCATCTGTAGTGATAAATAGCAGGAACCCTCCATCTGGATTGTCCCCAGTATCCGGGATTACAATAGCTCCGGCCACTACAGTGTGTGAACTGGTATAGTCACTCTCAGTGTCTTCTGCCTTCTCTGTCCCAGAGACTGACCTTTTCTATTTGGGTCAGGGTCTCTCTTCCGATGGGCACTGATGTTCTTGTGGCAGAAAGTGGCTTTTGCAGCTGCCACGCCCGCATCTGTAGTGAAGGGATTGCCTTGAGAATATCCCTGCATGTCTCTTCCCACAAGTAATGTAGATAGTCACATGGGGGAATTCTACAAAGGCTGCTCCTGTGTGGTATAAAAGCTCCCCTCCCCCATAGACCAGCATTAGCTTGGGGGGCACCAAGTAAGGAATGTTTCCGTTCACTACAGATGCCAGCAGGGCAGCTGTAAAAGTTGCTCCCTGTCATCACCAGTGCCCGTTGTATCGGGAGGGAGCCCCTGACCCAGAAGACCTGAGAAAGGATTCTGAAAGAAAGGATTCTGCCCCACAGGGAACAATAGGAGGAAGACAGCAAGAGGGGACTACTTTCTGAATTTTTTTTTTACAGTATGTGAACCGGCAAGGCATCCAAGGGAGCAAGTTCTATAGGGTTTATCAGAGATTGCAAAGTGCGGGTGAGTGAAAGATGCCTCCCCTGACAGCCAGCACGGAGCAAGCAGACTAATTTAACCCTTTGACTGGAATGTCCCTTTAATTAGTGAGTGGTAGGGGGGTACACACCCCAGTCCTATTGAATATTCTTTCCATATTGTATTATCATGTTTTATACATCCAATTATACATTGGTGAATACCCCCAGATGCTGCTGCCTTATTGTTCAGGATAGGGCCTATGTTTCTCTGGTTTAAGCATTCTGGTTGGTAACAATGATCATCTAACTTGGTAATATGCCAATAATAATCTTTCCATGCAATGCTAAACCCACTTGGGTTCCGTTTACTCACCTCAATTTGGGATCCCATGGAGCATGTACTATCCTTGTCCTCTGCACACCCAACAGAAATGAATATCTGCTCACAGCATGACTCGTTGGAGGAGGAACCGGGGTTCCAC
Source organism: Gastrophryne carolinensis (assembly GCA_027917425.1). Lineage (NCBI taxonomy): Eukaryota > Metazoa > Chordata > Amphibia > Anura > Microhylidae > Gastrophryne > Gastrophryne carolinensis. The sequence continues at coordinate 466,195,059 of CM051236.1, forward strand.
AGGCTAAAACAGCAATTCTGAGCATCCTGTGGCATCCCCATTTCCTCCACCCTGCGTATCCCCACCAGTACACATTCAAGTCTGCTGGGCCCGTAGAGTCAGGCTAAACTCTGCACACACCTTGGGATCTCAAGTTGAGGCAAGTAGACAGTTCACACCACTGTACCAGTTAACACATTGTGGTGGACACCATTCCACCTGCCAGATGACTTCACTTGATCTTTCTGCTATCTGGGAAGGGGCAAACCCGAACAAGATATGGGTCAAATCTAGCTTCAGCCTGGATCCGAAGCGCATCAGTGATAAACTTTGGGTCATTGTTACGTTTTACCCAATAATTTACTGCAGCTTGGCCAGACGTACAAAGTATAGACCCTCCCCTCCAGGACTACTAACCTGGTAACCCAGGACTCAGAGTTGCCAGCTTAATTCCCTAGAGATAGATATAGCAACTCCTATACCCTTTCAAGGGTACCCAGGGCTTCAATGGAAAAATAATGATCAGACAATGCCAATAAGCATGCAGAGGAGGTGGTGTGGGTAACCTAGTGGGGGCAAGTGGCTTGCTGACCCCCTTAAATTTTAAACTAGTATAGAGCTTCTTGGAACCCCCTGACCAGTTTACAAGTAGCAGGAAATAAAATAAAATTGGCCCTATTAAAATTAAAACAATGTTTTATTCACTTAACTGCTAATGTTCCTTCTGGTTCCCAGTGACTTGCATGAAGATCTCCAGCGCCAAGCAAACAGGGCAGAAGCTTCTGACTTGTTTGCAGGGTGCTAGTCTGTGTAAATCCCTGGTGGTGGTATCTTCTCTAAGCATTTTGTTCTCCAGTGGAATTTTCTGTGAGGCTAGGGCAACCTCCAGAAGCCAGAGCCGGACGTCAGAGAAGATGTCTGTGTTCCCCTGAAGAACAAAATGATGATGGGGTAGCTGTAGATGCTGATGGTAGACACCACAGTTGATTGCACTGCAGCTATAGATGAGCAGTCCAACATTGTAAATTGAATGGTACATTGGATTTTTTGTTCTTCTGACAAATATGGTCTTTGTATGCTTGTGCACATATAGGAATCTTTCCACTGCATTTAACCCTCCTGTGCAGTGAGAAAAACACAAGTGATGAGTACACACATTCCCGAGGCTCTGGGCTGCCCCTGGGGAGCAGTTGGTGGGTTAGGTGCCTGGCTCAGTTATGGATTCGAACCTGCCATCCTCCAGTCACAATGACACTTTCTTAACCACTTTACTATTTACCACTTTACCAAGAATTAGGTGGGCACTACCCAAGTAAATCAAATGAACAAGTGTGCAGACCGCTATGGTAAAAATCCCAGATACACAGTAGAAAACAAGTGGAGCTGTATAAAGTACCAAAGCAAATGTTGGAACCACTATAATTTTATGAATAAATAATCCTTTCATTAAGAAATACACTTAATGACAACACATAGTAAAATCAAGTGGAGCTCACAACTGCCAGTACTAAACTTATGACCAGATGACCAACAATCTTATTTGTAATGAAGCTAGCCATAAAGCATCAAGTGCAAATGCAAATACAAAATCTACGAAGCAACAACTTAAAAAACCACTGTGCAGCAATGAAAAGGATAAAATATCTACAATTTTCAATGATTAAAGTGCAGTGTGAAAATCATATCTTAACCAAAGAGTGGCAAGAACAAAATAGGATACTTATTAATAAGTAGATGCCATAGTCTGGCAGGGATCCTCCAGTATAAAAGCCCTTGCATTTCGTGGCAATCGCCATGGCCTCAGGGAATCCAGACTCCAAATATATCAACCATATGGGCAGGTGGAATGGCGTCCACCACAATGTGTGAACCGGTACAGGGGTGTGACTACTTCCTTCAATCTGAAATCTTAAGGTGTTTACAGAGTTTAGCCTGGCTCTTCTGGCCCAGCAGACTTGAGTGTGTAACGGGCGGGGATATGCAGGGTGCAGGGGGTGGGGATACCACAGGATGCTAACATGCTCAGCATTGCTGTTGTAGCCTGTGGAACCCCAGCTCCTCCTCCAATGCATGGCCCCCTCAACAGATATTCATTTCTGCTGAGTGTACAGAGGACAAGGGCAAGGGAATGCCAAATTGAGGTATGTAAACGGAATCCAAGTGGGTTTAACATGGCAGGGAAAGATTATTATAACCAAGTTACATGATCATTGTTATCAACCACAATGCTTAAACCAGAGAAACATGGGTCCTATCCTGAACAATAAAGCAGCAGCCTCTGGGGGTATATAACATGATAATACCTTTTGGAAAGAGATATTCAATAGGACTGGGAAACTTACATGGGGATAAGGGTGATTCCTCCCTATAATTATCACCTCTCCCCTACCACTCACTAATTAAAGGTACATTCCAGGCAAAGGGTTTAATTAGCCTGCTTTCTGCTTGCTGTCAGGGGAGGCATCTTTCATCTCACCAGCACTTTGCAATCTCTGATAAATAGAACTTGCTGCTGACTCTTTTTTATAGTCCCCCAAAGCAATAGACTTCTGAAGGGACCACCACGTTGAGGAATGCATGGACTAGTCATCACCTGCTGCTAGTTCACTGGGAGCTATTGGGCAATATAAATCAGGCTTATGAATGATGACTGAAAGAAGTAGCTCCTGATAGCCAACGGGGAGAGCAGAAAGCAGGATAATTTAACCCTTTGCTCAGAAGATCCCTTTAATTAGTAGGTGGTAGGTAAAAGGTGATAATTAGAGAGAGAAATATTTTAATTGGTTTACAAAAATGACATTTTTAATTATTATCCTTTCTAACTTTTGCACTTAGGGGGTTATTTAAGGAGGGATAGCGGCAGGCAGCGTATGGTGAATGCCGGGCGCTGTGCGCAAAACCACATTTATGAAAGCGAATCTGGTGAGCGCCTCTAACAGTGTCATGTAGCGTCACATGTATTATTACAGACAGCTCAGTGTATAGTTTTTTTGCTCAAGTCATTGTGTGACCTCTCCTGGCTGCAAACAAAAATTTTTAGAAACTTTTTTGACATTTTATATTTTTATGCAGAATTGTCATTACAGGTCTGGCACTAAAGTGTTAATGTCACAGTGTTAAAACAATGTCATTCCATGTGTTTTTGCTTTGTTACTGGTGGATATGTGTTCAAAAACAGACTTTAATCACACAGCATCTGGCGCTCTATGTTATAGCGACCAGATTTAGATTGCCGACGCTGTGTGTGTGTCCTTTTTTGATAAGTATGATGTGGAGCGCTGAGAGTCGCTCCCACTGAGCTGGCGCTACCTCTCGCTCGCTGCAGCGCTGTACTGGTGTCAGAGCGCCCAAAATACATCACATTCATCAATGCGGGACAGGTTGCTACAGTGACTGAGGCTCTGTTACAGCACCCTATACCAGCTTACAGTGTCTATTAGTTGTCTCTCTAAATGCCGCTATACAGATGCTCATCTGCTGATACCTGGCGTTAGTAGTGATTCAGCCTTTAAGCAATGCATGGTGGTAGACAGGACTGATCTGTACCATCCTTTGTGTTTAGTCATGCAGACAACAGAAGATGTTGTGTACTATGTGAGATAGTTCCAAAATGGCTGCTGCCATTCAGTCAGTGATGTACAATGAATAAAAGGAAACAATATCTGTAGCTCTGTAAATTACTATATGCTATATTTGAGATAAGGTCTTTCTAAAGCTTTGTTTGGACAGTAAGGTGCTCGAGCACAAGCTGTGCCTAAGGACACACAGAAGTGTACCTCAGTGTCCAGAGCTGTCCCTGATAATAGAGACAGACAAGTGAGATTTTTAGAAGGGGTTTTCCACTTTTGCTGGGACTTTTAGGGGGTTAATCAATATTTTGGCGAAGCAGCTTTGATGTAAGATCAATGCTTCCTGGATATAAATAGAAAAGAATATTCACACGTTTACACTAGAAAGACAATGGCTGCTTCGAACATATGTGTAAATTGGAAGCTGAAGGCGGACTTCTACAGCACATTAATCTTCTATTGGAAAATGCAAAGTTAATATAGAAAAATGGATGCATCATCAGGTTTATGCTAATTCAGATAAAGAATCAATATGTCAACGGGAAAATTTCAAGGGACGTTAAAATACATGAACACTTCAGACCCCACTCTTTCTCTGTATGAGAGATTTTTAATTGTATCCTCTCCTCAGCCTAGATTCTGCAAGTGTCACTTTGAAAACAGATACATTCATCAAAGGAGCACTTTGTGGATTATATCAGGAGAGCTTGCAATATGACTGGTGAGATTTCTTCTCAGTAAGTGACTGACTATCGAATTATTGTTGGGAAATTCACCCATAGCCAGTTCCTCTCTAAAATGCTTGACAGGCAGCAAGTGCAAGGATAGGAGTCTATTCATCAACTGGCTGACAGCATGGAAAAAGTTTAGGAAAGGCTTTAGCATTTTTGTCTTAATTTAGCTTTGGTATATATTCTACTGCACTGAATAATCTGTGAGCAGACAGCTTAAGATGGCTGCAATTTCCTGGTAACCTGCTTATCTCTCTTTAAACATGACAATACACTCCTCAGCATTGAAACTGCTAAACCAAAAATGAAGAAAATAAAACGATCAATAGACATGTTAATGATATCCAAATGGTCAAACAATGGAAATGGGCAGGCTGATTAATTACTAGTGCCAGCTATCGGCAGATGAGCGTCTGTATAGAGGTGCTAAGAGCGACCACTGGTATACGCCGTGATTGGCTATTGGGCGCTGTAACAGAGCGCCTCAGTAGCTGTAGTAACCTGGCCGGCATTGATGTATGATCTCTATGTTGGGCATCTAACACCAGTACAGCATTGCAGGGAGCAAAAGGTAGACTCTTAGCGACTCACACCATATTCAACAAAAAAACAGACTCACAGAGCGTAGTCGCTCTGGATCTGGTCACTATCGCATAGTGCGATAAGTCTGTTTTTGAACACATATACACCAGTACCTAAGCGAAAACACATGGAATTACATTGTTGTAACATTGTGACATTAATACTTTAAAGACTCTGTAATGACAATTCTGCATAAAAATATAAAAAAATCTAAAAAGTTTTCAAAAATGACTCGGACTTTCTAGGCCAGGAGAGGTGACACAATTATTTGAGATAAAAAAAAAAATAAAAACAAAAAACCCTGTTTAAACAAAAGAAAAGGAACGTCCATTGAAATGTATGGGAGAGCGACAGGTAATACCTGGAGCTCTGGAAGCTAGAGCCCTGGTGCTATACGCTGAGGCAGAGATCGGGGCTGGCAGCACAGGTTCGCGGTAAAGGTGAGTAGCCGAGGTCGGGGCAGGCAGCAAAGGTTCAGAGTCAGGGACAGGCAGAGGTTGGTACACGGGTGAGCAATCCAAGAATGTCTGACTTTCAACAAGCATGGAGAGACCAAGATCCGGCACTGAGGGAAGGAAGTGCCTCTTTAAATAGGAGAAGTGGATGCATGATTGGATGACCAGGCACCAATCAGTGGTGTACAGGCTCTTTAAATCTCAGGAATCTAGTGCGCTCGCCCTCTAGTGGATGGAGACGTGCGCGCACCTGAGCATGTGAGAAGGAAGCATTGGGGGAAGGGAGAGAGCTGGGAACAGCCATGAGGGAAGTGCTTCAAAATGGATGACGGCTGGATGCAGCCATGGAGGTAAGTGAAGTGCTGCTAGATGGGCGTGCAGCGCTCGCCCTAACACTATGCGACAGCTAGCAGGCAGATTATCCCCAACCCCTCTATAACAAGAAGTGTGGCAGATCCCCCACAATCTCTATTAACAAGCAGCATACAAAATCCCCCACCCCCTATAATAGGCAGCATGCAGATGTAAGTCGTGTACCGGTGTGGGCTCCACAGGATACAGTGAAGCCACGAACGAGGAAAGCGACACTGACACCAGTGTTTGTATATAATTTTTACTGTAATGAGGTATCAAAAACACTCCCAAAAACAATTTTCGGCTAAGAACCCCTGTGCCTCACAGCCAGATGACCCTTACTGGATATCAAGAAAAGTTCCTGTAATTTACCTACTAGCGGGTGCACCAGAACGCCCCACCATACCTGTTAATACCCTGTTGCTGGAATGAATGATTGCGCGGATGCTCAATGCGGTGTCATCAGCGGTATAGCACAGCAGCTCACAATCTTATAAATTTACAATACAAAGAAAACAACTTCTCTCCCCAATACTAGTCCAGAAACCCGTAAAAGAGTGTTGTTCCTGAGCAATTCGCTGACCAAGACTGTAGAAGTGGCTCAGTTGTCAGCTCTCACAGGTGGAATGTTCCTCTAGAATCCAGGTAGCAAACAGGAAAACACTTTTGGCCTATGCAACACCTATCTAACTAATTAACAGGCCTAGTCACCATCTGCTTGTGCTGTTATGCATGCATGCTTTTACTGACCATGGTCTGATGTGGAATCCAATGATGTCTCCAAGCTGAACCGCAACAAGTCTCTTCCATAACCATGAGGCACCGCAGGCTGGCTACGTTACACAGCTCTCAACAGTCGTCCTGGAAAAAATTCTCTGCTTCTGGCAAGGATCAGGATACAGGAAAATGATCAGTCCCTCACTGCTGCAAGTCTGGTCCCCTCAGAACACACAGAACTCTTTCACACAGCATTTCTCTGTTCTCATAAGATGGAGGTGTCTCCACTTCCTCCTTCTTCTTCACAGCCAAAACCTGAGTCATATCCTTTTCCTTTTTGCAAGTTCCAGCAGTAGCTTAGCTGCATGGGGGAAACATCGGCCACTTGTGGCAAAACAACAAAACAACAGTCTTCATGTAATGAAAACAGCGCGCCTGCACAGCTAGAGAGGGACGAGGGAGGCTGCCGGAGTGACGCGTCGCGCTCCCAACAGCAGGAGTGCTGCGTCGCCACGCGGACACTCGCCGCCAGCCCCCTGGCAGAGGTAAGTTCCTTACATTACCCCCCCTTGAGGAGGGGCCCCAGGACCCTCCACCCTGGGTTTAAGAGGATTTTCTTTATGAAATCTTTTAATTAAACGGTCCGCATGCACATCTCTAGCTGGAACCCAACTCCTCTCTTCTGGCCCATATCTCTTCCAGTCGACTAAATAATGCAAGGAATTCCGGAGGAAACGGGAATCCAGAATTCGTGCGACTTCAAACTCCTACTCACCATCAACTAGAATAGGAGAAGGAGAGGAATCCTCCTCCACTCCCCTGGCAGGCTTAAGGAGGGAAATGTGAAAGGAATTACAAATCCTCAGAGATGGTGGAAGTTTGAGTCTGTATGTCACTTGGTTCATTTTCTGTAAAATGGGATAAGGGCCAATATATCGTGGTTCCAATTTTACAGGGAGTTGGCGTAGCGCTAAATTTTTGGTAGAGAGCCAGACCAAATCCCCCACTTTATAGTCTGGATTCTTGGATCAGCGACGATCCGCAAAGACCTTCTGCTGACTCGATGCCTGGACCAAATGCCGCCGAATCTTGGCCCATAAATTTGGCCACTGGGACAACCAATTGTCTAAAGAAGGCAAACCAGAGGACGAGCCTGAAAGTGCTGAGAACTTAAGATCCCTCCCATATACACACCGGAAGGGTGATACCACCGTGGAGGAGTTAACTGCCTTATTGAAGGCAAATTCGGCAAAGGCAAAAAATTGGGACCACTCTGACTGAATATCGGAGGTGAAGCAACGGAGATATTGTTCTAATGACTGGTTGGTCCTTTCCGTCTGCCCATTGGACTGAGGGTGAAAAGCTGAAGACAGAGAAACAGTGAAGCCTAGCCGGGTGCAGAATGACCTCCAGAAGCGTGACACAAATTGGACCCCCCTATCTGAGACCCCATCTTCTGGAATTCCGTGAAGTCTAAAAATATGATCTAAGAAATATTGAGCCAATTCTTGGGCTGTGGGCAGCTTTCTTAGGGGGACAAAATGTGCCATTTTGCTAAATCGATCTACCACAACCCAGATAACTGTATATCCCTGGGACTGTGGTAAATCAGTAATAAAATCCATTGCCAAGTGCGTCCAAGGTTTTGAAGGAGTGGACAGGGGCACCAGAGGTCCGGCAGGAGCTGACCTGGGGGTTTTGCTACGGGCACAGATCTTACAGGCCTGAATAAAGGCCTGGGTATCTCTCCTGTAAGATGGCCACCAGACATGACGGGCTAGAAGGGCCAAAGTCTTTTTAACCCCTGGATGACCCACCGTCTTGGAGTCATGAAACTGCTGAAGTACTGCCGGACGGTGGGACAGGGGTACAAAGAGGAGGTGATCGGGTTTGCCCGGAGGAGAATCTGATTGAAATCGGCTTAGCTCACTCGACAGGTCAGGTTGGATGACAGCTATGACCTTGTGTCGTGGGATTATGGGAAGGATCTCCTCTGCAGGGACTTTATCAACTGTGAAACTTCTGGAGAGAGCGTCAGATTTAATATTCTTTGTTCCTGGTTTGTATGTTATAGTGAAATTAAATCGGGAGAAGAAAAGAGACCATCGGGCCTGATGGGGGGTTAACTTTTTAGCTTATTTGATGTAATCTGTGAATACCGTAATTGGGAACTGGGCCCCCTCTAACCAATGTCTCCAAGGCTAATTTCACAGCTAGAAGTTCTTGATTGCCAATATCATAGTTCCACTCAACGGAATTAAATTTTCTTGAGAAAAAGGCACAGGGATGTAGTCGTTCAGGAGACCCACTGTACTGTGAGAGAACTGCCCCTACCCTGAGCTCGGATGCATCTACTATGAAGGCTCGGTGGATATCAGGGTGGGTCAACACAGGTGCCGAACTAAAGGCAGACTTAAGGTTCTCAAAGGCCTGGATGGGTCGGCCCGACCAAGTAGGGGTAAACGCCCCCTTCTTAGTGAGGTCGGTGAGTGGGGCTACCAAGGTGGAAAAGTTTTTTATAAAGCGCCTATAAAAATTAGCAAACCCCAAAAACCTCTGTAAACTCTTCAAATCTTTGGGTTGTTCCCACTGGAGGACCGCAGATACTTTGGCCTGATCCATTGTTAACTCAGTATCGGCAACAATGTATCCTAGGAACGGAACCTCAGAAAACTCAAAAACACACTTTTTTAGCTTGGCGTAGAGGTGATTCTCTCTCAATTTCTGTAGAACCATCCGTACATGCTCTCTATGCTCGGTTAAGGTCGGTGAGAATTTTAGGATGTCATCTAAGTAGATGACCACAAAACGGCCCAAGTATTCTCTAAAAACTTCATTAACAAAGTCCTGAAAGACTGCCGCGGCATTACATAGGCTGAATGGCATAACAAGATATTCATAGTGCCCGTCCTGGGTGTTGAAGGCAGTCTTCCACTCGTCTCCCTGACGGATCCTGATTAAATTGTAAGCCCCCCTCAGGTCAAGCTTAAAAAAAACCTGGGCCCCAATGACCTGGTTAAAAAGTCCCTCTATTAAGGGAAGGGGGCATTTATTTTTAACTGTAATTTTATTCAGGCCCCTATAATCAATACAGGGGCGCAAGCCACCGTCTTTCTTTTCCACAAAGAAAAATCCGGCACCCGCTGGTGAGGTAGACGGCTGAATAAAACCTTTCTGCAGATTCTCAACAATGTATTCTTTCATGGCCTTATTCTCAGCTCGGGTTAAATTATAAATCTTTCCCCGAGGCAGCATAGTTCCGTGGAGAAGATCAATCGGGCAGTCAAAAGGCCTATGAGGAGGGAGTTCATCAGTGGCTTTTTCAGAAAACACGTCTGCAAAATCTGCATAGGGGGTAGGGATGCCCTCAGCAGTCAAGCGAGTGGCACGTACAGGAAGCTCAAGACAAGACTGGAAACATTGTGGCCCCCACTTGATAACCTACCCAGAGACCCAGTCAATTTGGGGATTGTGTTTAGACAGTCAGGGGAGTCCCAAAACTAAAGGGGTAAGAGGCATCTTAAGGAGAAGGAAGCTCATTAGCTCGGTATGTCCCGCCCCCACTCTAACAAACACTGGTGGAGTACGGTACTGAATCAGGCCCCCGACAAGGGGGGTATTATCAATGACTTTGACTCTAATTGGATTGACTAAAGATTGCAGCGGAATCTTTAACGCTTGAGCCAGGCCCCAATCAATAAAATTCCTGGCGGCCCCACAATCCAAAAGAGCCTCCACAGATCTGGACTAAAAATCATGAGTAATCTCAACAGGCAACGTAATTTGTGTGCAACACAAAGGAAATACCTTGCAGCCTAGGCTCTGAAGTTTCCCGATGCCTGTCTCCGAGGGCAGGAGCGTACCGGGTGACTGACTTCTCCGCAATAAAGGCATAGACCTTGCGACAGACACCTCTGCCTCTCAGCTTCAGAAAGCTTGGTGGCCCCAAGCTGCATGGATTCTTCAGAAGAAGAGGGGACTAAGGCCTCAGGCTTCATACTGACTTCAGACTGGGCCCCTTTTTCCAGGCGTCTTTCTCGTATGCGTCGGTCGATGCGGATAGCCAATTGCATGGTTTCATCCAAGGTGTTAGGTACAGGGTGATTTACCATGACAACTTTTATGACCTCTGACAGACCTAGCCTGAACTGCCCACACAATGCTGGGTCATTCCAGCGAGAATCCACTGCCCAGCGTCGGAATTCCGAGCGATATTCTTCTGCCAGTCTTCGCCCCTGTCTTAGAGATCGTAGCTTGGCATCAGCAGTTGCCCCTCGGTCTGGGTCATCATACAGGATCTCCATGGCCTTGAAGAATTCCTCGACAGATTGGCTGGCGTAATCCTGAGGGGAGAGGCTAAAAGCCCAGGATTGGGGATCCCCATGCAGAAGGGAGATGATAAGTCCCACGCGTTGCTCCTGGGAGCTGGAAGCATAAGGGAGAAGCTGAAAATAGAGCTTACAGGCATCCCGGAAATTGGCAAATTTACTTCTGTCCCCCGAAAACTTCTCTGGAAGGGGAATCTTGGGTTCAACCGGAAAGGCGGCTATTGCCCCCTGGGACACAGAGGGTGCAGGAGCTGGACGGTTCTCCTGAGCCGCCACTCGAAGTGCCAGGTGCCCCACGGCCGTGGTAAGGGCCTGCACCTGTTCCAAAATTTGGTCCATTTATGTGGCCCCGTGATAATGTGATGCCCAGCGGGACACCAGCCTTCTGTAAGCAGGCAACCCCCAATCTCCACCGCTGCTTCTGCCTATAGTCAAGCCCCCGTTTGCTGGGACGCTAGGTACGCCTCACCGGACACTGTTGCCCCCAGGTCTAAATAGGCACAAAGGATGGCTGCTTACGTTGAAGGCCGATGAACCACGAGGATATCCCAAAGCCGAGGTTGTTCACAGGTACTCAATCCGGAGGGTACGTCAGAGTACAGGGATGAGACAGATGCATAGTCAGGGGTAGCCAAAGGGTCAAGCCGGGAGGTCAGAGATCGCAGGGTATCCAGAGGGGCAGGCAGGTTCTTGGTCAGTCAAAGCAGAGGTCAGTACAGGCAGCAGACAGGAATGGTCGATCAAGCCGGGTTGGAATCAGATAACAACTAACAGAATCACACCCTAATCACAAGCGACTATCACAGGCACTGAGTGCTGGGCTGACTCCATATTTATTGGGGAATCGACCAATGGTGACCCGGGGGGGGGGGAGTGTATGTGCTGATTGGTGCAACTTACAACACTGTGAGTGATTGGAGGCACTATCCAGGGGCTGGTCAGTCTTGGCTGCAAGGCTGATCAGCCCCTGATTCCCATCAGGTGTGGAGCACTCTGTGCTGCCTGCCACTCGCAGCACAGCGCCTCCTAGTGGCGAAATCTAGAGACTGCGGGACGCGCGCCTACACAGCTAGAGAGGGGCGAGGAAGGCTGCCAGAGTGACGTGCCGTGCTCCCAACAGCAGGAGTGCTGCGTCGCCCTGCGGACTCTCGCCGCTGGCCCCCTGGCAGAGGTAAGTTCCTTACATTGGCCAATATTTTGGCGTCCTGATTTAGTAGGGAGATGGGCCTATATGACACACAGACATCAGGAGGTCTCTGTTCCTTGTATATAAGGACTACGTGTGCCTCGCAAAAGGAGGTCGGTAGACTCCCATTTTCTAGCACAAGCTTAAATATCTCCAACAGTCTAGGTGCTAATTGCTCCTGCTCATTTTTTTCTTTTTTTAAGAGAAGGCAGTTAGTAGTGCAATTACTGTACATATCGCTTAGTAATAAGCTAATATTAAAATAGGCATACTATTTATCTTAATAAAGCTCAGAGTTACAAGACCATTTTCTAATCAGATTTACAGGCTGCCTGTCATACGAGCATTGTGGTATTGTGGTTTGGGCCCCAACAGGTGCATGGTAAATGGTTTCCCGCATAACTAAGCATAACCATCTCAAGTACAAATGTCAAATGAGAAACAACAGGACCAACACTTAGAACAAAAACTCCCAAAAACGCACCTTGGAGGCTTCTTACTTTCCAAGCATTCCAGCCATGCTGCTGCTTGGATTAAAGTGGACCAAAACCCACCTCATAGACTCCAGGGCAGGCAAAATTGCTCCCCCCAGGGCATCCAGATTCAGGGTGCCTCACTGTGTCAAACCCCCAAAGTCGCCTGAAATCTCACCTTTTTTCTGAGTCCCGCGACACATGCACGAGCAGAGCCCACATGGCAGCTGTTCCTTTAGCAGGGTGGGTGCCCACACCAGGCATTTGTGAATGTCCAGCGTGGGCACGCTCCCTGTTAAAGAGTAGAGGGGGATGCAGCCGCCAGTGCGCTCCGATCAGCTCGCTTTAGACGAGCTCTTGGGCGAAGGGGCAGGATTGGATCTGAGCGCGCACACTGAATGAGAGGCTGCGCATGCTCCATAGGACCGAGGAAGGTTGAGTAGATCGGGGACCAGGTGGGTTTCATACAGCGGGGCATCCCAGATTGGTCCGTGGCAAAGACCAAAACCCCAGATAGTCAGATTCCTGGGTTTTGCTCTACTTTAAACCGACCTAACCCACAATGCACAGCCGCAAGAGACACAGCAGTTCTATAGGATGCAGCTGAGGGAGGAAATTGACCACGGCAGGAGTTACATAAAGGTAAATGCATTTTTATGTGCAGCAATCTGAATTGCCCCGGGGAAGGATGCTTTTAAACAAATAAAATAGAGCTGCATGAATGTAACAATAATTTTACCAAAATTCAGTTTAGTTTGAACCGAAAAGAATTACCTGAATGTGGGTTAAAAGTAAGTTTAACCTGATTGAGAACAGTAATACTTGCTCGGATATTGCTGCCATCACAGAACAATCCACTTGCTGTATTAGGTGACGCCACCTCTCCATTTAGTAGCTACATATGCAGAGTTAGCTTTTCCAAGTAGGCCATCCATTATACATCTGCTCATCTTTAATACATAAAAATACAAATCTGCTGCAATGAATAAATCAAGGTCTGGAATGTAAATGTTTTATCTCATCACATACAATCACATATTCTAAAGTCATTTGCAATGTACACAGAATCATATATGCAATTCATGTACCACTAGTCCAGATGATACAGCTCAACATACATTATTGTTTAGATCTGAGAAATGACTAAACCAATGACTCAGCCATATTGTAGCATTAATGTACTTCACTATTGGAGCTATTTTAAGGAGATTGAGATGATAATGGATGTTGTTTTAGTTTTAAGTGTAATAAGATAGCTTTACTTTGTGCCGCATAATGTATCTTTTCTCCAGGGAGGGATTCTGTCTCTAATTATCCCATTTCGGAATTCCTGTATTGCCTCTATATATTTTGGGTCAACCCGGTAATTTGGGACACTTAATAATCAACCAAGCAGTTCCTATTGATCTGTATAGATGTATTAGTAAAGAGTATTGGCTTTGTTATTTATAATTCATTACTGAACATCAATATCATTTTTTATTTAAGACAAAATGAGGCCATAACAGGAAAATTTACACTAAACATGAAATTGTCTTGTCAGAAATGACAGCATATTTATAGACAGCAAAAATGCATCATACACAATTATTATGAACAGACTTAGGCCTCGATTCAGTATGAGTTGAAAAAAATTCTCATGGTAGTAAAAGATTTCATTTAAGGTGAAAAAGCCTAAGAATTTCACTGTCCTGAATCACCAGATAGGAAAACAATGAAAGGCAATAGCACTATTTATTACAGTGTAAAATGGAGTAAAAAACACCATTTATTTTCATTGTCTTGTTAACTGGTGATTCAGCATCATTGACAGTCGAGCTTTGTGTTTAAAAAGTGCAGGTACATGTCATATGGATGGGACCTTCCTTATAGAGTATTGGGGTTTTACATCTCAAGAATACAGATAGAAGGGACTTCTGATTCATTACTAGCGCCAGGTATTGGCAGATGAGCGTCTGTATAGCAGCGCTTAGAGCGACCGCTAGTATAAGCTGTGATCGGCTATCGGGCACTGTAACAGAGCCTCTCATTCGCTGTGGTAACCTGGCCTGCATTGATGAATGAGATGTATGTTGGGTGTTCTAACACCTGTACAGCATTTTTGCGGGTGAAAGGTAGCGACTCACACCATATTCAACAAAAAAACAGAAAGCGTCGGCGCTATGGATCTGATCGCTGTACCAGAGAGCGCCATAGGCTGTGTGATTAAAGTCTGTTTTTGAACACTTATCCACCAGTAACAAAGAGTAAACACATGGAATTACATTGTTGTAACATTGTGACATTAATACTTTAATGCCAGACCTGTAATGACAATTTTGCATAAACATATAAAAAATTAAAAAGCGTTTTTAAAAATGACTTTTTTTAGGCCAGTAGAGGTGACACAATTATTTGAGAGGAAAAAGAAAAATTAAAAACAAAAAACCCTGTTTAAACAGAAGAAAAGGAATGTCCATTTAAATGTATGGGAGAGCGACAGGTAGCGAAAGGTAATACCTAGTGCTTTGGAAGCTAGAGCGCCGGCACTATACTCTGAGCCACCTGTTAGAGTCGCTCACCAGAATCGCCTTCATAAATGTGGTTTTGCGTACAGCTCCCAGTGTTCACCAGATGCTGCCTGTGGCTACGAAGCACTACCTGGCGCTAGACCTTAATGAATTACCCCCTTAGTCAGGTCCCAAAGTTGAGAGCAGAAATCCCGTGGAGTGGTTTAGCCTACAGCAAATCATGCACTTGGGTAGAAGGAATCCCTGCTCTGAGTACCGTTTGGGCAGCACTATGTTAGCCAGGACCTCGGAGGAGAGAGATTTAGGGGTACTGATTACTGATAGCTGCAATATGAGTGGACAGTGTAGCCAGGCAGTGGGAAAAGCAAGCAGGAGCCGGCTGCATAGCTCGAGGCATCACCAGTAGGAAGAGGGAGGTTGTGATGCCGCTGTATAGAACCCTGGTGAGGCCACAGCTAGAATACTGTGTGCAGTTCTGGAGACCTTACCTGCAAAAAGACATTATTCAAATAGAACATGTCCAAAGGCGGGCAACAAAAATAGTGGAAGGATTAAACTTTAAACTTATCAGGAGAGACTTAAAGAACTTAATTTGTACAGTCTGGAGGAAAGAAGGGAGAGGGGGGACATGATTGAGACCTTTAAATATGTGAAAGGATTGAATAAGGTTCAGGAGGGAAGTGTTTTTAAGAAGAAATTTAATGATAGAACAAGGGGGCACAACCTGAAGCTAGTCGGGGGGAAGATCAGGAGCAATGTTAGAAAATATTATTTTACAGAAAGAGTAGTAGATGCTTGGAACAAACAGCAGAGGTAGTTGAAAAATCAACAGTCACTGAATTTAAACATGCCTGGGATAAGCATAAATCTATCCTAAGATAAGAGTACATACAGTATACACATAAAGGCAGACTAGATGGACCATATGGTCTCCTTCTTCTGCCGTCAACCTTCTATATGTTTCTATATAGAGAATTAGCTTTCTTTTACTTGGGGGGGGGGGGGCTGGTAGTATGTTGAAAGGACTAGTATGAAATTATGCAAGGTTTTAATACCTTTAGAATTGATACAGAGCAAATAAAGGGATCTGGCCTAAAAATATAAATTTGGCAATTGTGTTTCCTAGCCTGGTGGGAATAATGTAATCTGATATATGTTTCCTTCAAGATTTTATTTCTATCCTAGTCTTCGCCATCGTTTGTTTTTATGTTTCAGAAAAAAGCATGTGCTCTCTTTTTACATTAGTAGAGTAAATAGATCTCTTACAGAAAACCAATTAATGGCTCCAACATAGCACATCGTATAATGGAACCTGCTGACAATGTGTATTTGTATATTTTGATTATTAGCTCATGCATATACACTAATGCACATCTAAATAGGTATTTCCCAGCACACAAGCAACATCACAATCAACTGGGAGCTGAACAATTTCTGTTACAATGATACAGCTGGAGGTTCAGCCACTGTTATAACACAGTAGGACAAACTGGTGCAGTAACAATGCTATCACGGAAGGTGGGACTGCTGTTACAGGCTTCTTACACTGATACTTTGTACAGTGCAAGGTACAGAGGCAGCAGCACAAGTTATAAAATGCATATCTCAAGTTTTTAAAGCTTAAAGCGAACCAACACCAGTTTTCCCACTATCTGGTACGGGTGCTGGTACTGATGCATTAAACCTCCCCCAAACCTCACCGATCTGCTGACCCCTACCTCAGATTTTACCTTTGGGCAATTTTTTACTCACCTCACCAGGGCATCCATTTCCTGGGTCCCTTGAATTCCGGACGACCTTCAGACTGCTGGCACAATCTTGAATTATATCAGGCACTGTGCATGCTCGATATTCTTAACTTTAACCTCAAGCATCGCTGGGAATGCAGCTGTGCAATTGGCTATCTACGTGGGTTGGTTGTCGGAGGAGCTTTACAGCGGGCAAAACTGAAAACGCGCTCACTACTCACATGGGCTCTGGTGACCAATTGTGCAGCTGCATTCTTGGTGAGGCTCGAGGCTAAAGTTAAAAATATGGAGAGTTCATGGGGTTAATGAGAGGGAGAGCTCCAGCATTCTGCACCCCCCCCCCTTCACAGTCTTAATGCAGCGGTACCAATACCTGGACAACGCAAAGACAGGTGTTGGTCCACTTTAACATCTTTTCAATATATCCATGAAACTACATGTTATAGTCCCTGTCCAGGCTCAGTCTAACCATCTCCCCTTTTCTCCTTGGGAACTGTGAAAAATGAGCCATTTCAAAGCATCTTGAAATCCCAGATTATATGTAAATGCCTTATGTATTCTAAGCAAAACTGTTTCTTCAGTGTAATCTCTGGGTCATGGCTGAGCTGGGATGGGCATGTCATGGCGGAGCATTATGAGTCATGAGCATACTCTACAGTGGTCAGAGACAGCTGCAGGACCACTGTGACTTGACATGCTTGATTATGCTCAGAGTTCTGAGAGACAGAGGGACTGTTAGACCACTTTTTTGTGTGGTCCTGGCTAAATGGATTTGAAAGGAGGGCAAACTTTGGAGTCTTGTTACGGCTTCTACCCTCCCTGTGTTGCAGGAAATGGAGGAGTGCACAGGAGACAGGCATTAGAGGAGCCTTTTGCTGCCTTTGTATTGCTGTTGGGTTTACAATCCCTTTAAAGAGAAAGCTTTGCCTCTCCTGGATAATACCAGAAAACCAGTGTGTGAGAGAAATTCAAAGTTAAATTAAACAACTGTAGCTGGAAAGGTGACACGACAGACACTTCTGTTCCGTACCCCTAATTTGGCTGTTTATTCAGTTGCTCAAACCATTATGTATACTGTAAATGTCTATGCATATTGCAACAATTTATGGTTTATGAATATATTTTATTTTAAAGTCGATCAACAGGCAAATAAAAATACAAAGGGTTGCTTACTTTTTGTTCGGCGTAGCTGATCTATGCTAGCCTGGCGATTAGTAACTCACCTGAAAGCTGGATCCGGACCCGTGCTGCATCTCTCAGTACCTCTCACTGGATGGGGGGGCATGTAAGGCCTTGCAATTCATTTCATTGCAATGAATAGAGAAGACATGGTAGCACTCTTTGACTGATAGCTGGTCTCAAACCCAACCCGCCATCAATTCCAACCCCATGTATTGTCTCCCGGGAGGCAGGGGATGCAGCGGCTGTGGTGGGGGTTCAGATCTAGCGATCAGGTGAGTTACTGATCAATGGACCAGCACCGATCAGCTGCGCGGGACAAAAGGTAAGTGCACTTTGTTTTTTTATTTGGCTACTGAATCACTTTACCTATGGTTTAAAAAATGTATTGTTTATTTCCAAAAATATACTATACTATAAAATTACCCAACACAATTGCCATATGGCATAGAACCTTGATATGGTAAATCATAGGTTCAGCATAATAAAACGCATAAGACAAATGTTAGACAGAATAAAACACACAAAACAATCAGTCAGTCAGTCTTACATTTTTCATTCCCGCTATCAATATCTTCACATACTGTATATCAGATGCCTACCTGGACACGTGGACACAGAATACATTCCTCTTTGAGAGACAAGATGACAAGCAACATTCTGATACAAAGTTGGTCGTCTAAAACCATACTGAACATACTGATATTTCTTGTCTAAAGACAGAAGAGTTGCACTAAGTGCGTCAGCCCCATATAATCTATCAGTATTTAACTGACTCACCAAAGAATCTTCCAGTGGCCCCCAGTCACTGACCTAGGACCACCTACAAGAGATTTAAGTACAGCACAGTGTCTGTTTGCTTGGAGTTTTCTATGAGTTTTGTTATTTATGCAGCAAATTACATTTGATATTTGGTTAAAAAGCATCACATTTTATATTATTCCCCCAGCACCAACTCGAAGGGTGGGCCCTAAGTATACTTTTCACTGGTGGGCCCTAGGAATGATTTTCTCCAGTCAAGTCAAATCAGATCACTCGAAGCTTTAATCACAAAATTGAAAAAAGTAAAAAGTTTGATTAGAATAAAGGTGAATAAAAGATGGATTACTGAAAGCGCTATACCACGGAACCAGCCACCAATGCTTTCGTGCCAGAGCTGAGTCATTTAAGCCAGTTCAATCTCAATAATTTTCCAAGTTAGCCTTAAATATTTTAGTAGCATCCCACAGCAAGAATTATTTGTACTATAATATAATGTTTTATATAGTAGACTACTACAGATGCAGCAAAGTTGTTGGTCTCTAATTCTACGCCATACACCTGCACTGGCAATATACTTCACCACTGTTGTTGTTCACTTGTTGCATTTATTGACCAGTAGCAGACAGTAAAAAAGAAAGACAATATTTATTCCATCCTTGGTGATTCTGATGGTATTCCCATGCTATAAAAGTTGAAGTCCAACATTTTCTATTTTTAAAATAAAACTTTAGATGCGGCTGAATGCAGTCACAAGAATTCGCTTTTGCTTGACCCGCCATCCCTGAACCCAACCTTGGCACCCATGCTTCAAAATGTGGCCTTTTCTAAGGCAAGCGCCAACTTTGACAGAGCATTGTGAACCCTTTTAAATTAAATCATTACAAAATCTGCAGTTAAATTGTCAAAGAGATCAGATTTTTTTTCTGTTGAATAAGCATATAGATGAGCGCCATAGAAAGCTGATTGAAGGAGGTGTGGTAGACATCCTCGCAGATACATCTTATCTATGGTTGTGCGTACCAGCACTGGTCATTCAGATAAGCTCGATGCAAAAGCATGCAGCAGTTGGAGGGATATGTACCATGGGATTGCAGGAAAATTAACATTCACTGTGATCCTGGAAGTTTCACATATTGGGGCATACCAAATTGCGATGCCTCAAAAATAGGAAGACCTCCGACCCTAGAGTCTTATACTGTAGACTCTATTTTTAAGACCAATCCAGAGGTATATCCTAGTCTATGTATTATTGTCTCTTTCCAAATTTTTAATGCTTTGCTGACCCTATAACAGTAAAGAAGGGCATTTCTAAGTAATTCCTGTACTAACAAAGGTAAATGTAATAGATGCAATATGAGAATATTCACAAGTACAACAATTGCTGTATTTGACTTACAGTAGTTATAGAAACAATCAACTGATGGTTTGTTCCCATGAGCCCCTCCTTTGTGAAAGGGGTATGGTTTAGGTCTTAAGGTTTTAGGCCCTTATTCATCAAGCGATAGCGCCAGGTAGTGTCTGACGAGCGCCAGGTAGCGGCAGCTAACGGCGACTACCGACTCAAGTACGCCCGGCGGCGGTCACAATGACGCATTTATCAAGCTAAATGAGGCTAGCGCCGGCGAGAGCGACGGCTAGCGCGGCATTCATCATGAAGCCGGCTGGCCCGAACAGCGCCGCTGCAAATTCCTTCACAGCGACACGTATGACCTGGCGCTACCTGCCGCTCTCCCATACATTTCAATGGCAGACGCTGCAATGATTGTTTTTAGTGGTTTTTGGGTTTTTTTCTTTGGTACAAAATTCAACACATGTTTATATTGATATGTTTTATGAATCTGGCTGGTTATTTCTATGTATTTGAAGTTTTTATTATTTTTCACAATGTAATGTTGGGAGTGACATGGGAATTGCATCTCCTCCACCCAAACTCATTGGTATCAAAATCGCTTGTTTTCACCACAAACGGGGCTTGTAAAGCTATTTTGTAGCCTGTCAGGTTGGGCGGTCACGTTCGCTCTTCGAAATTGTCAGCGCCCAAGCTATTCGGCAGCCCTGTCCTTGATGAATCTGTGTTGGTCAGTGTTTGTGCAGTCGCTGTTTTAATTCGCTATGTGGCGGCGCGAGCGTCGCTGTGCCTCGCTGTGCTGCGTTGTGCGGCGCTGTGCTGTTCATACATGTGCCCTTCTGCCATTTGCAAGGAATTCACTTCCCGCGACCCCAGTCGTTCTTAATGAATACACTGTAGTTGTGAGCGTGCCTGGCCACATATTGCAGGATTAACATTCAGTCGTACCAGCTCATAACAACCCGTTATGCATTCTCATGTGTGCCACATTTTCATGTAGTTGTCTAGTTTGATTGTGTGATGACTTTGGGAAGGAATAAGATTTGTATATTTAAGCACAACGGTGTATGCTTTATAAGGACCTATGCATTACAGTATGTAGAACCCCCTGCTAAATCAAGCTAATAATTCGTTGCACCTTGGGCCCTAGCTTGTTTTCAAGCGTCATTTTAATTTTTTGCCGCCACTTAGCTTGCACATAGCTGATATTAGCTTGTCCCTGTTGCGCGCATCTTTGTTTTTGAATTTTGAAGCACAGTTGCTTGCGTCATATCCGGTTCCGGTATCCTCCTTTGCGTTTCAACGCCACCTTAAGGTAAAAATGTCTAGCGCTTATGCCAATAGCTTGTTTTCCAGCGTCATTTTAATTTTTTGCCGCCACTTAGCTTGCACATAGCTGATATTAGCTTGTCCCTGTTGCGCGCATCTTTGTTTTTGAATTTTGAAGCACAGTTGCTTGCGTCATATCCGGTTCCGGTATCCTCCTTTGCGTTTCAACGCCACCTTAAGGTAAAAATGTCTAGCGCTTATGCCAATAGCTTGTTTTCCAGCGTCATTTTAATTTTTTGCCGCCACTTAGCTTGCACATAGCTGATATTAGCTTGTCCCTGTTGCGCGCATTTTTGTTTTTGAATTTGGAATCACAGTTGCTAGCGTCATATCCGGTTCCGGTATCCTCCTTTGCGTTTCAACGCCACCTTAAGGTAAAAATGTCTTGCGCTTATGCCAATAGCTTGTTTTCAAGGGTCATTTTAGTTTTTCCGCCACTTAGCTTGCACATAGCTGAGAATAGCTTGTTGCTGGTGCGTGGAGCGTTTTTTTTTTTTAAAACTTTTTTCCAATGTCGCTTTGGTCATTTCCGGTTCCTGTTTCCTCCTTAGCGTTTCCACAATGCTGCCCAGATGGCGAGTTATGCGCCTCCCCAGCTCCTCCTCCGACTCGGACCCCACCACCCCTCCCCCACCTCCCCCACCTACCTCACCTTCCCCAACTAGCACCCCTCCCACCCCTTCCCCTCCTGGGCAGCCAAAGAAAAGGCGCAACCGGGTGGATAGCCGCGTTAATGGCCAGGTAGTCAAAGTGAGTATTTGGTTTGTGTATTTTTAGCTTTAAAGTTGCAGAACATACAGGGGGGATTGGCCCAGAAATTTCTTAGTTTTCTGGCAAAATTGGATCACTCCCCGTGGGGCATCCCCATTCTGGATGTCCTGCTGGGATGCCCCCCCCTGGAGGGCCCTAAAAATTACCTCAGCCCCGTCCCATCTGTGCATGCGTGAGCTGCGGATGCCTATTGCGCTTACCTCTAGCAGGGTGTACCCCTGCGCCAGACATATTTTAATTTTGTGTGCAGGCGCACTACCTGTTAGAGTCAAACGCCACATGCGTACTTTGCCGTGCAGACCCAGCTGAGCTGGTATGCACGTCCAAACGGCCTTGTATGCGCATACCACAGCGGCGCTGAGCGCTGTGCTCGGCTGGCGCAGTCACGTGGGAGCGTCCTCAGTGGTGTATTTGTGGCCTTCCAAGGGGGTTGCAGACAGCGGACCACCCACAATTGGTGTGGCCCACCAAAGTGCACACAAACCCAGAATAGTGATAATCCTGGGTGTGGGTCCACTTTGATCTGGTCTCTGTATAACTGTTTATGCCATTGTTCTGATGTCATGTATTGATTTTTGTTTGTTTGATCATTTTTCATAGGACTTCTGCGTGGCCGAATACGACTATGCCCGTGGAGGAAAAAAACGCATTGCCATGGAGGTGAAGGCCACAGTGTCCCGGCGCTTCCACACCGAGCTGTCCATCAGAGCCATTCAGCAGAAGTGGTCAGATTTCAAGCGCCGGGACCCTGAAGGCGTGTACCGCCTATATGATGCCTACGCATCAGGTAAGTTAAAGCTTATGCTCTGTTTATACTTTTTGCAGAATCATCTGCTAAGCTGTGTCCATTTGTGCTCTTTATATTAATTATTTTCTTTCACCCCCTCCACACAGATAAGCGTCCTCCCCTGGGGAAACGTGGGAAGGGATTCCTCCCCCGAACCAGGCAGGCGGATTCGGGGGAGTCATCGGGGGAGGGTCCCTCCCGCGGGTCCTATTTAGAGGACCCAGGGGAGGAAGGGGATGACGCCCCAGAGGAGTGTGCTGCTGGGGGGCTGGCAGGATCAAGCCTCAGCTCCTTACACTCTGAGTCTGAGGACTCTCACCAGGCAAGGGGCCACTCTCAAGTGGGGAGTCCAAGTGGGGTGGTAGAAATGGACTCGCCCACACTCCCTGAAGGAGCAGGGAGTGAGAGGGAGGAGGGTGGCCCTTTGCCTGGTGGATCTTC
The DNA here is from genome assembly GCA_027917425.1 of Gastrophryne carolinensis. Lineage (NCBI taxonomy): Eukaryota > Metazoa > Chordata > Amphibia > Anura > Microhylidae > Gastrophryne > Gastrophryne carolinensis. The sequence continues at coordinate 466,218,308 of CM051236.1, forward strand.
TGACCAGAGTGTGAGGAGCCGAGGCTCCCCGCCTCCTCCTCAGAGCCCTCCCTGGGCTTCAAGTGGCGGTTCATCCCCTGGTGAGTGTCCTTTTTTTAATTGTTAGTCTGTGACAGGTTTCATCTTGCAATTTGTACTTAGCCCTTGCCATTCCTCTCTAATTTGCAGGGCATCATATAGGCGGCACCTCCATGGCCTTTTGGCGAAGCATTCTCCACGGGCATAGTCGTGGTAAGTGTTTGTTGTTATCCATCACATTCCCTATGTTATGACATTCATTAAAGTGGACCCACAAACATTGATAGTGCTTGGATTCTCGAAGGTTCCCTGAAAAATCACATCCCTCACCCAGGGCACCCCCCCCCAAAAAATACCCCACAAACTCCTTACCTCTTTGGGGGTTGCCAAAGCCACCGTCCCAGCCTCCTGTGTGACACTCTAGATGTGTGTGCGCCTGCGCTCTGTTACCTAATGGGCTGCGCGTGCGCACACACTGGAGGAGTGATGTGTGGAAGGCAGCGGCCGCGGAGTATGTTGTCTCACTCAAATTGTGGTGCTCTGCCAAAGCGGACCCAAACCCAGATTTGCTGCAATCCTGTGTATTGGCCCACTTTTAACAGACACATGTTTCCTGGTCCATTGTCACAGCTGGTTTGATAATGTACCTTAACCTCACAAACCCCACTACAGTGCTAGCCAACTGGCAACCACCCCTATGTTTCTGCCCACACCATGATGGTTGTTCTAATTTCTTTTCTTGGGTTAAGTTGTTCCCGCTCAAACATGTGGCCCACTATTAACATTAGCCAATCAACTGCTAATGAGTCCTTTACATAGCACTGTCTATGTTATTTGCACATTATCTTTAGGGATACATGTGGCAACCCTAACTAATTGACATTAACTCATGGACCAGGAAATATGCTAATTTTGGACAACCTGTATGTAACCATGCAAGCCTTTGATTTTTCAGACTCAATAACCAGATGGATGTCAAATAGTCAGGTGTCATTGGCCCACTAATTGTGTTTTTGTCTTTTGCTTTCTGTTGACAGATGTTGCTACGCAGACGGAGCCAGAGAACCTCCTCCCCACCCCAGCTCCAGGGACGGCCAGCAGCATGGGCCCCCGCCACAGCTGCGATGGTGAGTACATCCCACTTCATATGCCTAAAGACTTGTGAAACCTATGTCTTATAGTCACATCTGCAGACATTTAAAATGTACCTATGTGTTAATTTCACACACATCTAGATTCCATGTGTTTGTACAATAATCCAACATGCCTGTTTGCATGCTTGATTGTTGCCTCACATTCTTCATTTGGCCACATAGAGACTATTTTTGCCTTAGACACAACCAAATGGGCCGTATTAGGTCTGGACCTCTAACATTATAGGGCAAACTCGTGTACTCGTTAGGACTTAGGCCCTGAGGTTTGGCTGTGACTAAACACAAAAATGGACACACTGGGACTTATACCTTCTTTGCTTCCCCAGAGTTAAAGTGGAACAACAACCAGGAGTTTGACTTTCCTGGGTCTTGGTCCACTACGGTGGGGCACCCCTGATCGTCACCGCTGTGTGACAACCCCCTGAACTCACTTTTACTCCAGCAAACGTACAAGCAACGGCAAATTGGCTCCTCCTCCGCCTCCCCCGCGCCCCTTTTTACGCGCGCGTGCCTGCGCCGGCCAATCACAGACGGCCGGCGCAGGCACGCACACGTCTAGAGGGGCGCAAGGGAGGGCCCGGCGGCCGTGCCACAACGAAACTGAGTTAGGGATTTTGGGGTGTTGGGGGGGTTTCACCCCGAGGGACATCCCGATCTCGGATGTCCCGCGGGGAGGGAGGTGATCTGGCCGGGAATCTGATAGATTCCAGGGCCGATCACCGGTGGGTGTTGGTACACTTTAAGAGTAAATGTATGCTTGGGATGTGTTGTTCACATTCCTGCCAGTCAATAGTACTCATATCATGTTAACCAATAAGCGCACAGTGGTCAACAATGTTAATGTGAGTGTCACCTAATTGGACACACTGACATTACATTGCTACATCTGTGTCTGTTGAGGTCACATTCAATTTATTAATAAATTGTTGTTTCTACATCTCTACAGCTTGTGAAAACCAGCATCGCAGACTGTGGCGGGAGATCAGGCTCCTGAAGCTGATGCTGCTGGCCAAGAAGAGGCGCCGGCGGCGTCGTTAGGGTGGGGGGAAGGCTGGCCTGTTTACGCCCTTTGTTGGGCAATGTTGGCCCTGTTGGCCCTGTGTTTGCATTACATTTTTTGAAGAACATCATTACAGTGTGGTGCCTTGCAAAGCATAGTTTAACTGTCTCAAAACCCATTTGTGTGTCAATTTAGCCATACCTTTGGAGCCATTTCATGTGTTAACCATAGTAAGCTATGGTCTCAAATGTGTGGGCTAAATTTACCAATACATTGACATATCTAGACCAAGATACTCATCCCTGACTGTGTTATTAGCTAGGTCTTATGAAAAACACAATTTAGAGGTGGGTTAAGCAAATATATTTACACAAACCAAAACAAACAAAATTAATATTCTTGGCTGGGTGGCCGGGGAGGTTGGGAGTCATTGCTAGGGGCGGTGTTGGGGGACAACAGTGCAGTAAAAAATATAGACTGCTGTTGTATGAGCTGTTGTATCAACAACAAAGTTTGTTCCTGTCGCTGGAGAGATTGCTCCATTAGATTGCCCAGGCGACCAAGTTCCTGGTTCTGCATTTGGTTTAGGAGCAACTGGTCGATCTGGCGCTGCTGGGCCTCATTTTGTTGCTGACACATCAGCACCTGATTTTCCAACGCCGCAATGCGCTCATTAGTTCCATCACGCGGCTGTTGGCGACTGTAGTCCTCCAGCATCCGGACCCCTAGCTCATAAAAATCAGCACTGGTTGGTGCCACACCTCCTCTGGTGGTGGTTTGAGCCTAACAAAATAGAAAACAACATTTTAGTCAAACCAAACCAATGCAGGTATGCCCCTCAAAATAATTAGCCTAAACAGTCACTATACAACTTACCCTTGTCTGAGCCTCGGAAGCTTGGCCACATGGGACTTGGGAAGAGGTCCCAGCTTGGGGTTCTGGTTCCGCCTCCTGCAAAAACAACAATGAAAGGAAATGTGACATGTTGCTTCATCCACTACCCACGAACATGGCAATGTGGTTCTAGGTCGTCTACATCAGCCATGTTACCTGGGTGTCCTCCGGCACAGGTAGGCTCGAGGTATCGCTGCCAGAGAGTGGCAATTCCACATCCGAGATGTCCAGCAAGTTGGCATATGCTAAACAGGAAAATCAGGTTAGTAGGTCAGTGGCCCAAACTCAAATGTAACCTGGTTAGGCTATCGAGGCCATACCTCAACAAAGTGCAAAATTACACACTAGACCAAAGGTATCTGTAAAACTCAGATTGTTAACATGTATGTTACAGGACTAAGAGGCAATAATTTTGGCAAATAACATCAGAAACATTGCTTAAATTACACATACCCGCAATCTCCCAGATGTCTGGAGTGGGGCCCTCACTCGAGCTTGGACCTTGAAAATACATGTGGACACAAAAGTTGCCAGAAGCAAGTGCAACAAAAGTAGAGGCAAAATACAGACTAGAGCAATGCAAAACAACTTACCCTCATCTCTGGCAGCCTGAACTTGAGGGGCCCTTTCTGGACAGCCACTTCCGATATTCGGGTCAACTAAAAAACACAAGTAATGGCTCTAAATATTCCTCAAACTACTACGGGGAATGTTTGGCCAAAAATATGTCCTCCCAAATACATTGCTATCACTCCAATAACTATTAGACTGACCCTGGGGAGGCAACAAGCACTCCCAAGAGGCATCTTCAAGTTGACAAAGCAAACATGTAGATTATTAGACTAACCAAATTGAAACAGTGTAACAGAAACAGCATAAAGGATACATTATGTATTGCTATACACACCAACAGGGTCCTGTTGACCTGCAACATCGGAAGTGGGGTCCAAAGATGAACCAGTCACTTGGCCTACCAAGAAAAAAGAGGAATGAGACACATGCACTTGGGTAAAAGTGGATAAAGCAAGGTGGACACATGCACTTACCGACATCCAAAGAGTAGCTTGGATCCGGAGGAGATGCTGGGGCCAATGGCATGGGAGCTATGCAAAAATCAAGCAAACATTGAGCCATAGTTAATGTGCGTGCAAAAATACAACATGCATTAAGGTGTGTGTGAGCAGCTCTTTTACTAATATTCACTAATCAAGGCCAGTGTGGCTTCCACATTTATATGCCGATATATGGCCACACATCTCTGGCTTCAAACATATCTACACATGTTAGGGCCTTGTTAGTTAGTTGCTGTGAGTGTTACAGTGGGCGTGAAATTAGGCCGCAGGCCCATATTATTAATACTCAACAGTGCAACACTCGATTGTTTGAGCTGCTCCCACACCCATTTGTTCCCCAAACAACCAGCACCAAAATGAGGGGTAAATACCTTCAATGGCAGACTGGGGTAGCCTTGAGGTTGCTGGAAGGGCAGGAGTTTGGGTGTCCTGAGGCACATCCCGGACAGCAGCATGTGCACCTATGCAGAAAGCAACAGACAGAAAAGTAAAAAATGTTTGAGCTCTAATGTACTACTTCACAGGTCCTACTGTTAGTTGGTCAGAAAGACAAAATGCTAATCACATACATTAACAGTAGCTTTTGCAAAAAGGCAGAAAATATGTACCTTCAGTCCAACCTGTGGTGTCATCCCCAGGATCCACACCCTGCAGCCGAGCCAGTGGAATTTTGGCCTTCAGCATCTCCTCATACGGCCTGTAGGTACTCTTTGGAGCCTGGATGGTCCCACTGTCCACATCAAGATCGTGATTCATCTTTTTCATAAGGGCCCCTCTCAAAGTGTAGAAGCGTTTGCTGCAGGATGGGCCACTACGTGGGTGTTGAGCAGTGCTACTAAGCTCCACACCAATGGCCTCCCACAGTTTGCTTCTTTCTTGTTTGCCTATGGACTTGCTTTGGGAGCCAAATATCAGCTCCCATTTAGCAAGTGTAAGGCGCACAAGATGATTATTCTCCGCCAAATTAAATTCAGGCTCCCTCTTGGCACCTGGGCGCTTAGCCTGGGGTGCTGCCCCACCTTCAGGCTGGGCCCTTTTCCGTAAGGGAGGTCTGCGCACAGCACCCACCAAACTCCTACTTGGGCCTGCTGTGGCCGGCAGATGTCCTGAATTTGGCTCCATCCTGTAGCTGCACACACACACAAATACACACCCAACAAGCACGCATGCAGACTACAGAATGGCATCGCAATCTGTTAGGGTTGGGCAGGTTTTATGTGCTCTAACAGCCAATCAAAAACCAGGCCACTTAATTGATTCACACATACAGCCCAGTTCCTTCTAGCCACACCTCCACTGCACTGACTGAAGCATGTGTGTTAGCCAATTAACTCATTACAGACCTCATTAACCAAACAACACACACCCAAATACAACAATGGACTGATGTATCTCAACCCCTTGTGACATGTGGCTAGCCTAACGGCTATTTAAATAAACAGCAGCTTACCTTTCATTGGGCCACCACTGATTTTTCGGCCATGTCCGTTAATTCACGCAAGTTTCGGCTCACGTACGCTAGTAGCGCTACTAGCGTGCGCGTGCGCACTCCGTTTTACGCACACCTGGGTCGGCTAATTGGCGCCCGGAAATAGCAGAGCAACGCAAAAGGCGGCAAAGCGGACCTGTTCGTTTTGAAAGCGAAGTATAAATGGAAGGAATTTTCAAGCTTCTGGTATTCTTACACTGTGGCAAAGGCTGTGGTGTGGTGCGGTGCTCGCTTGCTTCCCTTAGCTCATTTGAGCCTCTGTCTGGTTTCTGTCCTCACTCTCTGTGGCTTGTTGGGTGATTTCTGACATCAGTGCTGTTTCTTTAGGAGCTTGTTTTTGGTGGCATCTGCAAATATTGTGTAGCATACAGCAAGTGAGGCTTGATTTTGGGGCCTTTTGTGGGCTGTGCAGCAACTCCCCTCTTGGTTGTGCCTAACTTAGAAAGCTGGTTTTCAGCAGGCTGGTGGTTTGGACCACTATAGTTCTGGTTTTGTGGTGAGCTGCATTGTAGCGGGTGTGTGTGGAGTGTGATTGTTTGTGTGTGTGGTGTGTTTGTGGTTTTGTTTTTTTTTTGGTTTATTTTGTATATATCTTGAGTGTGTGTGATGGATAAGAGGGTGATGTATGGTGTCTGGGTGGATGGATGTATGTGTATGCTGAAAGAGCAGGAGGAAAGGGAGCGGGGTGTTGTGAGGCTTAGGGCACCCCGCTCCTTTGCAATCCGCCTTTCAGTATGGGACTTAAGTGACGAGCAGATCAGGAGCCGCTTCCGTCTGAATCGTGCTGCACTACAGTCCCTATATGATCAGATTAAGCACAAAATCGAGCCATCCACCAAACGCACTCAATCCATTCCAGGCATAGTACGCCTGTGTGCCACTCTTAATATTTTGGCACGAGGGACCTTCCAGGCAACCTCCGCCCTCCTCAGCGGGATAAGCCAGGCTACTATGAGCCGCATACTAATCCAGGTAGTTCTGGCCATTTGTGATTTAATCCCAATTTACATCAAGTTTCCTGAGGATGAGGAAGAGGTTGCCAAAATAAAACATGCTTTCTATCTGATGGGAGGGATCCCGAATGTGCTAGGGTGCGTTGATGGTACACATATCCCTTTCCGCCCTCCCCGTGCACAGGAGCTGTCTTACAGAAACCGGAAGCATTTCCATTCGCTCAATATAATGGTTGTCTGTGACCCAGACATGAGGCTGCGGGCGGTGAGATCGGGGTTCCCCGGCTCATGCCACGATTCTTACGTCTTGCAGCGGACAGTCCTGTGCCGGAAGTTTGATAACAACGAAATGCCAGCTGGCTGGCTACTGGGTAATAAATTAACCAGGTCAATGTATTTAGCAAATATGTGGCCTAGTAAGCCAAATTTATCAAAACCCCCCCAAAAAAACATGTACTAGTACTAATTGCTGTCTCTCTCCTTGTGTTTTTTCTACAGCGGACAAGGGATATGGGCAGAGAACGTGGGTCATGACTCCGGTCAGGAACCCACGGACCTCTGCCCATGAACGCTACAATGCAGCGCATTGCAAGACCAGAAGCATTGTGGAAAGAACCATCAGCCTGCTGAAAGCACGCTTTCTCTGTTTGGCACGGCCAGGAGGAGAGATGCTCTACAGCCCACAGAAGGTCTCCAAGATCATCCTTGCCTGCTGTGTGCTACACAACATTTGCATTTGCCACCGAATTCAAGCCCCCGAGGAGACAGCACTGGTGCCAGAAATCCCCAACATGCCCGCAGAAAGAAGTGAGGACACCCAGACTGGCGATGAGCTAAGGGAAAGGATGATCACTTCTTTTTTTGCGGTAAACTAACTACCCTTCACTCTAATGCAAGCACTGCACTACTGGCTAAATGTATTTGACCTCCCATCAAAATGAGCCCAAAAAAACAGTAAGGGGGGTGTAAGATGACCAAAACCACTCTAAGGGGGGGTGTAAGATGAGCCAAACCACTCTAAGGGGGGTGTAAGATGACCCAAACCACTCTAAGGGGGGTGTAAGATGACCCAAACCACTCTAAGGGGGGTGTAAGATGACCCAAACCACTCTAAGGGGGGGTGTAAGATGACCCAAACCACTCTAAGGGGGGGTGTAAGATGAGCCAAACCACTCTAAGGGGGGTGTAAGATGACCCAAACCACTCTAAGGGGGGTGTAAGATGACCCAAACCACTCTAAGGGGGGTGTAAGATGACCCAAACCACTCTAAGGGGGGGTGTAAGATGACCCAAACCACTCTAAGGGGGGGTGTAAGATGAGCCAAACCACTCTAAGGGGGGGTGTAAGATGAGCCAAACCACTCTAAGGGGGGTGTAAGATGAGCCAAACCACTCTAAGGGGGGTGTAAGATGACCCAAACCACTCTAAGGGGGGTGTAAGATGACCCAAACCACTCTAAGGGGGGGTGTAAGATGACCAAAACCACTCTAAGGGGGGGTGTAAGATGTCCAAAACCACTCTAAGGGGGGTGTAAGATGACCCAAACCACTCTAAGGGGGGTGTAAGATGACCCAAACCACTCTAAGGGGGGGTGTAAGATGACCCAAACCACTCTAAGGGGGGGTGTAAGATGTCCAAAACCACTCTAAGGGGGGGGTGTAAGATGAGCCAAACCACTCTAAGGGGGGTGTAAGATGACCCAAACCACTCTAAGGGGGGTGCAAGATGACCCAAACCACTCTAAGGGGGGTGTAAGATGACCAAAACCACTCTAAGGGGGGTGTAAGATGACCAAAACCACTCTAAGGGGGGGTGTAAGACGCCAATGTTGGTTATCAAGTAATGCATTTTTTTAGTTTCTACAACAAAACTACTTTAAAGATATATACTAACTGCACTTTTCTTATTTTTTCAGGCACCAAGAGATGCACCCTGATCCCTATTTTCAAATTTCCTAACTTTCCTGCACTTTACTTTGCTTTATAATTTCTGTTGGACTTTTGAATTTCAATTTCTTTTCTGTTATTTTTTTTATTGTTTTTTAGTGTTAAAATAAAAACAACAATATATAGATACATGTGGCTATGTGTTTAATTCTGTTGTAAGTTTCCTTTGCATTCTAATTCCTATTTTAATTTTCCTCTTCTTTCTCAGTTCTGTTTTTATTTTCCTTTGCTTTCTCTTTTCTGTTTTTATTTTCCTTTTCTATTTTCCTTTTCTTTCTCAGTTCTGTTTTTATTTTCCTTTGCTTTCTCATTTCTGTTTTTATTTTCCTTTTCTATTTTCCTTTTCTTTCTCAGTTCTGTTTTTATTTTCCTTTGCTTTCTCATTTCTGTTTTTATTTTCCTTTTCTATTTTCCTTTTCTTTCTCAGTTCTGTTTTTATTTTCCTTTGCTTTCTCATTTCTGTTTTTATTTTCCTTTTCTATTTTCCTTTTCTTTCTCAGTTCTGTTTTTATTTTCCTTTGCTTTCTCATTTCTGTTTTTATTTTCCTTTTCTATTTTCCCTTTCTTTCTCAGTTCTGTTTTTATTTTCCTTTTCTTTCTCAGTTCTGTTTTTATTTTCCTTTTCTATTTTCCTTTTCTTTCTCAGTTCTGTTTTTATTTTCCTTTTCTTTCTCAGTTCTGTTTTTATTTTCCTTTTCTATTTTCCTTTTCTTTCTCAGTTCTGTTTTTATTTTCCTTTTCTTTCTCAGTTCTGTTTTTATTTTCCTTTTCTTTCTCATTTCTGTTTTTATTTTCCTTTTCTATTTTCCTTTTCTTTCTCAGTTCTGTTTTTATTTTCCTTTTCTTTCTCAGTTCTGTTTTTATTTTCCTTTTCTTTCTCATTGGTGGTTTAATTGTATTTCCTTTTTCTTTAAAAAAAAAAAAAAAAAAAAAAAAATGTGGCTATGTGTTTAATTATGTTTTATTTTGCATTTACATTCTAATATCTGTTTTAATTTAATTTCCTTTTCAACACAAAATAAAAACTACAAAAAGTAAAGAAACATGTTGCAATGTGTTTTATTCTGAAGGTACTTGATTCCCAGCCCACAGCAAAGCAAAGCGCAGGCGCTGTGTTGAATAGCGTCGTCAAACTGACTGACAGCGCCTACAAAGCTGAGGGCCAACATCATATTCAGCAATGTAGGCGTTGTTCCCAACAACGCCAGGTAGCGACTGAGGAGGCCTGCTATAGCGAATCGCTACCGCCCGCGGCTGACGCTAGCGGCGCTCATAGCGCCATACTTCAGTCGCTCATCTGTCGCTACCTGGCGCTATTGATGAATCGGCCTCCCCGTGTCCTGGGCTTGACTGCAATTTTCCCAAAGGGATATTTTAGCTTGGAACTGGTCTGGCATCTTGTTCTACCCCTGCTTCCACCTGTCAAGTTAATATTGTCATATTAGATACTTACCGATGGAGCTGACTGAGAAGCCTATCTGCCATGCCCTATACTGCTTATACTACACCCACATCTATTGCTGATGCCCTTTCCTATTGTGGCTAGGTTTAAATATCTCAGTCACCAGATATAACACTTTGAAAAAAAGTACAAACATAAATCACCTAATAAGATTAAGGGAGAATCCACCCCACCCCGAAACACATCACTATATTTTTGTCTATGGAGAATTGGAAACACTGCTGCATATTTGTTACTAATGGTTTAACTATGGTGAACATTAAAAGCTAATATTTATGGAATACTTCTGGAGCTCTGGGAATCCATTGCTTTTCCATAATTCCCTTAATGCAAAATCAATATATCTTCTGGATAGCAAGTTTATGTCATCCTTTCAGTTACTAACTAACTAGAGATGAGCGAACTTTTGAAAAATTCGATTCGACTGATTCGCCGAATTTTCCGACAAAAATCGGTTCGACCCGAATTTATTCGCGACGAATCGCTATTAAAAACGGCTATTTCTGAGCCTCCTAGAGCCTCAATAGGGTTGTAAACCATTCTGCCTTGCTGTAACACGCACAGGATGCGTGCTGGGTTAGTTAAATAATACTTTGAATAAATATCACATGCAGATCAGAGGCATCGCTAATAGAATCGCAGAGCGGCACAATTGCAGAGAGTTGAAGTGGCATCACTATGAGGGACAGGAGCCCAAACATTGCTTTAAAGAGACACTGGAGTTGGCAGCAGCAGGAGCCCAAAAATTGGATGAATCACACCCTGGAGTTGGCAGCAGCAGCAGCAGCCCAAACATTACTTTAAAGAAACACTGGGGTTGGCTTCAGGAGCCCAAAAATTGGATGATTCACACCCTGGAGTTGGCAGCAGCAGCAGCAGGAGCCCAAATATTACTTTAAAGAGACCCTGGGGTTGGCTTCAGGAGCCCAAAAATTGGATGAATCACATCCTGGAGTTGGCAGGAGTTGGCAGCAGCAGCAGCAGCAGCAACAGGAGCCCAAACATTACTTTAAAGAGACACTGGGGTTGGCTTCAGGAGCCCAAAAATTGGATGAATCACACCCTGGAGTTGGCAGCAGCAGCAGCAGGAGCCCAAATATTACTTTAAAGAGACCCTGGGGTTGGCTTCAGGAGCCCAAAAATTGGATGAATCACACCCTGGAGTTGGCAGGAGTTGGCAGCAGCAACAGCAGCAAGAGGAGCCCAAACATTACTTTAAAGAGACACTGGGGTTGGCTTCAGGAGCCCAAAAATTGGATGATTCACGCCCTGGAGTTGGCAGGAGTTGGCAGCAGCAGCAGCAGCAACAGGAGCCCAAACATTACTTTAAAGAGACACTGGGGTTGGCTTCAGGAGCCCAAAAATTGGATGAATCACACCCTGGAGTTGGCAGCAGCAGCAGCAGGAGCCCAAATATTACTTTAAAGAGACCCTGGGGTTGGCTTCAGGAGCCCAAAAATTGGATGAATCACACCCTGGAGTTGGCAGGAGTTGGCAGCAGCAGCAGCCCAAACATTACTTTAAAGAGACACTGGGGTTGGCTTCAGGAGCCCAAAAATTGGATGAATCACACCCTGGAGTTGGCAGCAGCAGCAGCAGGAGCCCAAACATTACTTTAAAGAGACACTGGGGTTGGCTTCAGGAGCCCAAAAATTGGATGAATCACACCCTGGAGTTGGCAGCAGCAGCAGCAGGAGCCCAAACATTACTTTAAAGAGACCCTGGGGTTGGCTTCAGGAGCCCAAAAATTGGATGATTCACATCCTGGAGTTGGCAGCAGCAGCAGCAGGAGCCCAAACATTACTTTAAAGAGACACTGGGGTTGGCTTCAGGAGCCCAAAAATTGGATGAATCACACCCTGGAGTTGGCAGGAGTTGGCAGCAGCAGCAGCAGCAACAGGAGCCCAAACATTACTTTAAAAAGACACTGGGGTTGGCTTCAGGAGCCCAAAAATTGGATGAATCACACCCTGGAGTTGGCAGCAGCAGCAGGAGCCCAAACATTACTTTAAAGAGACACTGGGGTTGGCTTCAGGAGCCCAAAAATTGGATGATTCACACCCTGGAGTTGGCAGCAGCAGCAGCAGGAGCCCAAATATTACTTTAAAGAGACCTTGGGGTTGGCTTCAGGAGCCCAAAAATTGGATGAATCACACCCTGTAGTTGGCAGGAGTTGGCAGCAGCAGCAGCAGCAACAGGAGCCCAAACATTACTTTAAAGAGACACTGGGGTTGGCTTCAGGAGCCCAAAATTGGATGATTCACACCCTGGAGTTGGCAGGAGTTGGCAGCAGCAGCAGCAGCAGCAACAGGAGCCCAAACATTACTTTAAAGAGACACTGGGGTTGGCTTCAGGAGCCCAAAAATTGGATGAATCACACCCTGGAGTTGGCAGCAGCAGCAGCAGGAGCCCAAATATTACTTTAAAGAGACCCTGGGGTTGGCTTCAGGAGCCCAAAAATTGGATGAATCACACCCTGGAGTTGGCAGGAGTTGGCAGCAGCAGCAGCCCAAACATTACTTTAAAGAAACACTGGGGTTGGCTTCAGGAGCCCAAAAATTGGATGAATCACACCCTGGAGTTGGCAGCAGCAGCAGCAGCAGCAGCAGGAGCCCAAACATTACTTTAAAGAGACACTGGGGTTGGCTTCAGGAGCCCAAAAATTGGATGAATCACACCCTGGAGTTGGCAGCAGCAGCATCAGGAGCCCACATATTACTTTAAAGAGACCCTGGGGTTGGCTTCAGGAGCCCAAAAATTGGATGAATCACACCCTGGAGTTGGCAGCAGAAGCAGCAGGAGCCCAAATATTACTTTAAAGAGACCATGGGGTTGGCTTCAGGAGCCCAAAAATTGGATGAATCACACCCTGGAGTTGGCAGGAGTTGGCAGCAGCAGCAGCAGCAACAGGAGCCCAAACATTACTTTAAAGAGACACTGGGGTTGGCTTCAGGAGCCCAAAAATTGGATGAATCACACCCTGGAGTTGGCAGCAGCAGCAGGAGCCCAAACATTACTTTAATGAGACACTGGGGTTGGCTTCAGGAGCCCAAAAATTGGATGATTCACACCCTGGATTTGGCAGCAGCAGCAGCAGCAGGAGCCCAAACATTACTTTAAAGAGACACTGGGGTTGGCTTCAGGAGCCCAAAAATTGGATGAATCACACCCTGGAGTTGGCAGCAGCAGCAGCAGGAGCCCAAATATTACTTTAAAGAGACCCTGGGGTTGGCTTCAGGAGCCCAAAAATTGGATGTTTCACACCCTGGAGTTGGCAGCAGCAGCAGGAGCCCAAACATTACTTTAAAGAGACACTGGGGTTGGCTTCAGGAGCCCAAAAATTGGATGAATCACACCCTGGAGTTGGCAGCAGCAGCAGCAGGAGCCCAAATATTACTTTAAAGAGACCCTGGGGTTGGCTTCAGGAGCCCAAAAATTGGATGAATCACACCCTGGAGTTGGCAGCAGCAGCAGCAGGAGCCCAAATATTACTTTAAAGAGACCTTGGGGTTGGCTTCAGGAGCCCAAAAATTGGATGAATCACACCCTGGAGTTGGCAGGAGTTGGCAGCAGCAGCAGCAGCAGCAACAGGAGCCCAAACATTACTTTAAAGAGACACTGAGGTTGGCTTCAGGAGCCCAAAAATTGGATGATTCACACCCTGGAGTTGGCAGGAGTTGGCAGCAGCAGCAGCAGCAACAGGAGCCCAAACATTACTTTAAAGAGACACTGGGGTTGGCTTCAGGAGCCCAAAAATAGGATGAATCACACCCTGGAGTTGGCAGCAGCAGCAGCAGCAGGAGCCCAAATATTACTTTAAAGAGACCCTGGGGTTGGCTTCAGGAGCCCAAAAATTGGATGAATCACGCCCTGGAGTTGGCAGGAGTTGGCAGCAGCAGCAGCCAAAACATTACTTTAAAGAGACACTGGGGATGGCTTCAGGAGCCCAAAAATTGGATGAATCACACCCTGGAGTTGGCAGCAGCAGCAGCAGCAGGAGCCCAAACATTACTTTAAAGAGACACTGGGGTTGGCTTCAGGAGCCCAAAAATTGGATGAATCACACCCTGGAGTTGGCAGCAGCCGCAGCAGGAGCCCAAATATTACTTTAAAGAGACCCTGGGGTTGGCTTCAGGAGCCCAAAAATTGGATGAATCACACCCTGGAGTTGGCAGCAGCAGCAGGAGCCCAAACATTACTTTAAAGAGACACTGGGGTTGGCTTCAGGAGCCCAAAAATTGGATGAATCACACCCTGGAGTTGGCAGCAGCAGCAGCAGGAGCCCAAATATTACTTTAAAGAGACCCTGGGGTTGGCTTCAGGAGCCCAAAAATTGGATGAATCACACCCTGGAGTTGGCAGGAGCTGGCAGCAGCAGCAGCCCAAACATTACTTTAAAGAGACACTGGGGTTGGCTTCAGGAGCCCCAAAATTGGATGAATCACACCCTGAAGTTGGCAGCAGCAGCAGCAGCAGCAGGAGCCCAAACATTACTTTAAAGAGACACTGGGGTTGGCTTCAGGAGCCCAAAAATTGGATGAATCACACCCTGGAGTTGGCAGCAGCAGCGGCAGGAGCCCAAATATTACTTTAAAGAGACCCTAGGGTTGGCTTCAGGAGCCCAAAAATTGGATGAATCACACCCCGGAGTTGGCAGCAGCAGCAGGAGCCCAAACATTACTTTAAAGAGACACTGGGGTTGGCTTCAGGAGCCCAAAAATTGGATGATTCACACCCTGGAGTTGGCATCAGCAGGAGCCCAAAAATTGGCCTAAAGACATAAATATGTTTTGCACCATTTGGAAAGTGTAAAACGTGGCACCATGCTGAATCTAGTCGCATGCATCAAGCATTGGTGGGTGGAAATCCTGGCTGATCCATCCCTGATTCATTTTGACAAAGGTGAGTCTCTCCACATTTTTAGTTGACAGACGAGTTCTCCTCGCCGTAACTATGGCCCCCGCCGCACTAAACACCCGCTCAGATGGCACGCTACTTGCCGGGCAGGACAGCTTTTCCAGGGCAAACTCTGCTAGTTGCGGCCACAAATCAAGTTTGGCTGCCCAGAAGTCCAGCGGATCCTCAAGGTGTGTTGGCATGGTCATGTCAAAGTATGACATGACCTGCTGGTTCAGGTCCTGCTCCAGGTCTTCCTGCTGCTCATGAGTAGCCTCACTATGCGGGTGTAGAAAGCTACTCATTAGCGACTGAAGACTGAGGCTGCTGCTGATGGAGCTGCTGCTGCTGCTCCTGCCAACCCCCCCAGCGGCCATGGCAGTGGAAGGTGAGCGCAGAGATCCCCTCGAGTCAGACCTGCGAGAGTATGGACTGTCTTTGTAGTAGTTCAGTTTGTCCTCCCTCTCTGTGGGTTTAAAAAATGCCCCCATTTTGTGCCGGAAGCGAGGGTCCAATAAGGTGGACAGCCAGAAGTCATCCCGCCGACAGATGGAAACAATTCTGGGGTCACTACGCAAGCACGTGAGCATGCTTCCTGCCATTTGCGCAAGTGACTCGGATGGACTACCTGTCTCCATCTCCACTGCATACTGCCACGGTGTGCCCGGGTCCTCTGTCTCTCCTTCCTCAAAAACCTCTAGCTCCTCTGGCTGCTCCTGCTCCTCCTCTCCTGTCCGCTGACTAGATAAACCAGCCATTTTGCCAAGCCTAAACTGTGTTTCGCTGGGCAACTCCTCCTCCTCCTCTTCCTCCTCCTCCTCCAGTTCAGCTCCAACGGGGTTCATGTGGCCGTAAGATGTAAACGCCATGTCTCCAGTGCCCTGACCAGCCATGGTTTCCAACATGTGCTGTAGTACATGAAGCAGTGGAATCACGTCGTTCATCCCGTAATCCTGCCGACTGACAAATAAAGTGGCTTCCTCAGAGGGCCTGAGTGTCACGTATGAGCTGCCACTGGTTGACATTGAAGTTACACAGGGGAGTCCCCCTATCTGCTTGGATCATCAGGAAATCCGTGATGGCTTTTCTCTGTTCATATAATCGGTCCAACATGTGAAGGGTGGAATTCCAACGGGTGGAAACATCGCAAATCAGACTATGTTAGGGGATACCATTCTGACGCTGTAGCTCAAGAAGGGTGTGTTTGGCGGTGTATGAATGGCTGAAGTGCATGCAAAGTTTCCTTGAAGTTGTTAGGATGTCTTGCAGATGGGGGGAACACTTCAGAAACCGCTTGACAACCAGATTGAAGACGTGAGCCATGCAGGGGGCATGGGTCAGGCTTCCTTGGCGCAGCGCAGACAAAATGTTCTTTCCATTGTCGGTAACCATGATTCCCATTTTAAGTTTTCTTGGAGTAAGCCATGTTTGGATTTCCTGATGAATACATTTAAGCAGTTCCTCCCCTGTGTGACTCCGTTCGCCAAGACAAACCATGTGAAGTACAGCGTGACACCTCCGTGCCCTGCACACATGGTAGACTGGAGGGGCACTGAGACTTGAGCCTACAGTGGAGGGTGAGGAGATGGCGGAGGATGACGAGGCCGAGTCGCACGGTGTCACAGGCCCAACGGGCAGGGAGCGTGGAGGCCGAAGCGGCGTGACCTGTCCAAGTTGCCGCTGCTGCTGCAAAGGGACCACATTCACCCAGTGGGCCGTAAACGACATGTACTGTCCCTGACCGTAGTTACAGCTCCAGATGTCGGCGCTGCCATGCACTTTGCTACACACCGACAGGCTCAAGGACTGGCCCACCTTCTGTTCAACAAAAGTGTGCAGCGCTGGTACTGCCTTCTTGGCAAAGAAATGACGGCTTGGGACTCTCCACCTCGGCTCGGCACAAGCCATCAGTTCTCTGAAAGGTGCAGATTCCACCACCTGAAAAGGGAGCGACTGCAGCACCAGCAACTTGGACAGGAGCACATTCAGCTTCTGCGCCGTAGGATGAGTGGGCGCATACTGCTGTCTCTTGGACATGGCTTTGCTGATGGATTGCTGGCGGGATGCATGACTTGGAGGAGGAGGAGGAGGAGCAGGAGCGAAAGAGGATGGGTATGACGCACAGCTGCCTTCGGCTGAGGTGCTGGAGCCTTGGCTGGCAGAAATTGGGAGCGGCGTGCCACTTGTTGAGGAAGCAGACTGGACCACCCCTTGGGAGCCTCGGTTCTCCCAGGTCGCTTTATGGTGATGCATCATATGTTGACGCAGGGCCGTGGTGCCAACATTTGGACCCTGGCCACGCTTCACCTTTTGCCTACATATCTTGCATGTGGCCATGTTACCCTCCTGCGGATGCTTCAGGAAAAGCTGCCACACTGCCGAGTAGCTACTTTTCCCACCCCCTGGCCTCACTGATTCACTGCTGCTGTTGCCAACTCCAGGAACCCCTGCTCCACTACCTCCCGATAAGGTAGACTGCCGCACAGCAGGTGCTCTACCCCGGCCCCGGCCCCGGCCGGCTCCAGCCTTTGGAATTGTGCCCCCATGCTGACTGCTACCACCTTGCTGCCTCAGCTGCTTACTCCGGGGCAACCTGCGCCCCTCTTCTCCTGATGATGACGATGAAGCCCCTTCATCACCCGGCTCCCAAGTGCGATCGGCTTCATCGCCATCATCATTATCACCGAGTTGTGGCTGTACGTCACTGATGTTCGTGGATTCGTCAACAGTGTCTGGTGCAGGAGCTGGAATGCTCGCAGCACCCACGACACTGTCCACATCACTATTTGTCTGCCTAGCTAAAGAAGCCACCTCCATTTCTTGGCTGGGCAGTAGCTGCTGACTGTCCTCTATCTGATCGTCCTCCTCACTAAAGAGTGGAGCTGAACCCAAAGCATAGGATACGTCGCTGGGGGAGGGAACGGCGTAGGACAGAGGCAATGGGAGGACAGGGACTGCTCTCAGGGCATGCCAACTCAGGGTTGTGTCAGAGGAACCTACCGACCCTAGACTGGGGGTCTCAGACGTAAGTTGTGATGATGTTGTTGATGAGCGCGTCAACCAATCTACCACGGCAGATGCGTTACTGGTGGAGACCCGACCGCTAGCAGATACTGGCAGATTAGGTCTCTCAGGGTGACTCCTGCTGCTACTGGCCCCCAGTCTGCTGCGAGCTCTGCCTGCGGAATCTTGGCCTCTGCCACTCCTCTTTTCACTTCCAGGCACTTGTCTGCCCGACATAGTCTAACTGGCGTGGTAGTAGGTGATATTTTAAGAACCCCCAGGCAGCGGTGGGTCTATATAAAACAGAATATAATGCACACCAAAAGTGAGCAGTAACACTCAGCCTCCAACAGGCCTGCCTAGTGTAAATAAGAGAGCTGCTTAGTGTAAATAAAGAGGGGTATGCTATGTTACAGAATGGGATGCCCCAACAGCCAGCAGTGCACCTGGCAGCAGTAGTACTATGCACAGCAAAAGTGTCTTTATCAGGCCTAATTTCTATTAGAATAAGTGCAAATGGTTATGGTCTTAAATAGAGGCTGGTGTAGTCACAGAATGGGATGCCCCAAAAACCAGCAGTGCACCTGGCAGGCAGCAGTAAGTCTATGCACAGCAAAAGTGTCTTTATCAGGCCTAATTTCTATTAGAATAAGTGCAAATGGTTATGGTCTTAAATAGAGGCTGGTGTAGTCACAGAATGGGATGCCCAAAATACCAGCAGTGCACCTGGCAGGCAGCAGTAAGACTATGCACAGCAAAAGTGTCTTTATCAGGCCTAATTTCTATTACAATAAGTGCAAATGGTTATGGTCTTAAATAGAGGCTGGTGTAGTCACAGAATGGGAAGCCCCAAAAAACAGCAGTGCACCTGGCAGCAGTAGTACTATGCACAGCAAAAGTGTCTTTATCAGGCCTAATTTCTATTAGAATAAGTGCAAATGGTTATGGTCTTAAATAGAGGCTGGTGTAGTCACAGAATGGGATGCCCCAAAAACCAGCAGTGCACCTGGCAGGCAGCAGTAAGTCTATGCACAGCAAAAGTGTCTTTATCAGGCCTAATTTCTATTAGAATAAGTGCAAATGGTTATGGTCTTAAATAGAGGCTGGTGTAGTCACAGAATGGGATGCCCCAAAAACCAGCAGTGCACCTGGCAGGCAGCAGTAAGTCTATGCACAGCAAAAGTGTCTTTATCAGGCCTAATTTCTATTACAATAAGTGCAAATGGGTATGGTCTTAAATAGAGGCTGGTGTAGTCACAGAATGGGATGCCCCAACAGGAGTGCACCTGGCAGGCAGCAGTAGTACTATGCACAGCAAAAGTGTCTTTATCAGGCCTAATTTCTATTACAATAAGTGCAAATGGTTATGGTCTTAAATAGAGGCTGGTGTAGTCACAGAATGGGATGCCCAAAAAACCAGCAGTGCACCTGGCAGGCAGCAGTAAGAGTATGCACAGCAAAAGTGTCTTTATCAGGCCTAATTTCTATTAGAATAAGTGCAAATGGTTATGGTTTTAAATAGAGGCTGGTGTAGTCACAGAATGGGATGCCCCAACAGGAGTGCACCTGGCAGGCAGCAGTAGTACTATGCACAGCAAAAGTGTCTTTATCAGGCCTAATTTCTATTAGAATAAGTGCAAATGGTTATGGTCTTAAATAGAGGCTGGTGTAGTCACAGAATGGGATGCCCAAAATACCAGCAGTGCACCTGGCAGGCAGCAGTAAGACTATGCACAGCAAAAGTGTCTTTATCAGGCCTAATTTCTATTACAATAAGTGCAAATGGTTATGGTCTTAAATAGAGGCTGGTGTAGTCACAGAATGGGATGCCCCAACAGGAGTGCACCTGGCAGGCAGCAGTAGTACTATGCACAGCAAAAGTGTCTTTATCAGGCCTAATTTCTATTAGAATAAGTGCAAATGGTTATGGTCTTAAATAGAGGCTGGTGTAGTCACAGAATGGGATGCCCAAAAAACCAGCAGTGCACCTGGCAGGCAGCAGTAAGACTAAGCACAGCAAAAGTGTCTTTATCAGGCCTAATTTCTATTAGAATAAGTGCAAATGGTTATGGTCTTAAATAGAGGCTGGTGTAGTCACAGAATGGGAAGCCCCAAAAAACAGCAGTGCACCTGGCAGGCAGCAGTAGTACTATGCACAGCAAAAGTGTCTTTATCAGGCCTAATTTCTATTACAATAAGTGCAAATGGTTATGGTCTTAAATAGAGGCTGGTGTAGTCACAGAATGGGATGCCCAAAAAACCAGCAGTGCACCTGGCAGGCAGCAGTAAGAGTATGCACAGCAAAAGTGTCTTTATCAGGCCTAATTTCTATTAGAATAAGTGCAAATGGTTATGGTTTTAAATAGAGGCTGGTGTAGTCACAGAATGGGATGCCCCAACAGGAGTGCACCTGGCAGGCAGCAGTAGTACTATGCACAGCAAAAGTGTCTTTATCAGGCCTAATTTCTATTAGAATAAGTGCAAATGGTTATGGTCTTAAATAGAGGCTGGTGTAGTCACAGAATGGGATGCCCAAAATACCAGCAGTGCACCTGGCAGGCAGCAGTAAGACTATGCACAGCAAAAGTGTCTTTATCAGGCCTAATTTCTATTACAATAAGTGCAAATGGTTATGGTCTTAAATAGAGGCTGGTGTAGTCACAGAATGGGATGCCCCAACAGGAGTGCACCTGGCAGGCAGCAGTAGTACTATGCACAGCAAAAGTGTCTTTATCAGGCCTAATTTCTATTAGAATAAGTGCAAATGGTTATGGTCTTAAATAGAGGCTGGTGTAGTCACAGAATGGGATGCCCAAAAAACCAGCAGTGCACCTGGCAGGCAGCAGTAAGACTATGCACAGCAAAAGTGTCTTTATCAGGCCTAATTTCTATTAGAATAAGTGCAAATGGTTATGGTCTTAAATAGAGGCTGGTGTAGTCACAGAATGGGAAGCCCCAAAAAACAGCAGTGTACCTGGCAGGCAGCAGTAGTACTATGCACAGCAAAAGTGTCTTTATCAGGCCTAATTTCTATTAGAATAAGTGCAAATGGTTATGGTCTTAAATAGAGGCTGGTGTAGTCACAGAATGGGATGCCCCAAAAACCAGCAGTGCACCTGGCAGGCAGCAGTAGTACTATGCACAGCAAAAGTGTCTTTATCAGGCCTAATTTCTATTAGAATAAGTGCAAATGGTTATGGTCTTAAATAGAGGCTGGTGTAGTCACAGAATGGGATGCCCCAAAAACCAGCAGTGCACCTGGCAGGCAGCAGTAAGTCTATGCACAGCAAAAGTGTCTTTATCAGGCCTAATTTCTATTACAATAAGTGCAAATGGTTATGGTCTTAAATAGAGGCTGGTGTAGTCACAGAATGGGATGCCCCAACCAGAGTGCACCTGGGAGCAGTACTATGCACAGCAAAAGTGTCTTTATCAGGCCAAATGACTTTTAGAATAAGTGCAAATGGTTATGGTCTTAAATAGAGGCTGGTGTAGTCACAGAATGGGATGCCCCAACCAGAGTGCACCTGGGAGCAGTACTATGCACAGCAAAAGTGTCTTTATCAGGCCAAATGACTTTTAGAATAAGTGCAAATGGTTATGGTATTAAATAGAGGCTGGTGTAGTCACAGAATGGGATGCCCCACAGCAGACTTGAGATCAGTTCAGTATATATGCACAGTAAGTGTATAAGCAGCCTGAAAACGCTAACAAAGCCAGTCAGCCAGCCAGTAACACTCAAGCTGGATGAAAAAAAAAAATCTCCCTGTGACTGCCTCCGATTTTTCCTAACTTTCCCTGTTTTTCGCTGACTTTCTGTCTGTCTCCTGCCTGTCTCCTGCCTGTCTCCAGCCTGTCCCTGTCTGTCCCTGTCTGTCTAACTGTTTCTCTCCCTGTCTATAGCAGCGTCCTGTCTCTCACGAATGCAATAGAGAAATGAGGAAAAGCAAGATGGCCGCCGGCCTTAAATAGCGCTGTGACGTCACCGGGCTTGCTGGCTGCTGATAGGCTGCATGTGACTGCCCCAGCTTGCACTGGCGCGGGGTTGATGTCTGGACATGTCCTGTCCGCCATCTTAGAATGCCTGTAATGTAAATGAATGGATGTTAAAGGAAAACTTCGAGCGATCGAATCGCGGGGAAATTCGGATTCGTTCCGAATCGAATTTTCCATGAAATTCGGATCGAATCCGGGTTCGTCCGGATCGATTCGCTCATCCCTATAACTAACTAATGCTATTGCAGGCATGCTACATGGCCATATTGTAGTATTTTATTGTATTTATTATACCATAGTATTTATAGTTCCAGTTTATCAGGCTCTTGGTTTTATCCACTCTATTTGGTGTAGTATGGCATAAAGTGCACATGAACTGTATCTGAGGATATCAGCTTATCATGCAATGATTGTATCAACCTCAAGTTAGTATTCTAGTTACAGAATAAAACTTTTCAGAAATGCACAACTCTATTACAGCTTGCCTTTGACTTCCCCGGTAACTTGATGTGATGTTTTGTTTTATTAACAGGATTTTATTTTTTATTTTAATTTAAAAGCCATTCATTTCACTTATTTAGTATATGGCCCTTATTCCATCATTGACACAGTAGTGCAAGTTTGTTTTCTAAGCAGTAATTTTATAAAAGATATCAAGCTGGAAATAAACTTCACACTAGACATTTTTCCGCTCCCCAAAATATCTGAGAAAAATTGAATTCACTGTGCAGTCACAGACAAACTTTTTTTTACCTTATCCCCCTTTGGAACAGTTAAGAAAAAGACATTCTGAATCATCTTAATATATCAGATTATATATAAATATCATATGTATTCTAAATGAAAACTTTTTCTGCTTTTTAATTTCTGGGTCATGCCTCAGCTGTAAAGGGCGTATCACTGAGCAACTTTATGAGTCATAAGCATACTCTGCTGTAGTCAGAGACAGCTGTGGGACCACTGTGGCTTGCCATGTTCACGTACACTGAGAGCTACAAAGGACAGTGTGGCTGTTAGACCACTTTTTGTGGTCCTGGAAGAATTACATTGAAACTGCAGGAAATGGAGGAGAGGCATATGAGACAGGCAACAGGTAAATTGCTTGCTTTCTTAATTTTGCCTTTGGGTTTACAGTTATTTTAAAGAAAAAGTAAAGATTTATACTTTTGGGTTTGCTTGTCAAAAAGTATTATGTGACACCTTATTTGCATGGTATTATATTACAAAGAAGAAATTACTTTAATTCCTTTTATGTATCAATAGCACAGACAGAAAACCCCCACCTATTATATATTCTGGCACCAGAGTAAAGTGCAAGTCTCTTGGTGCAGGGGTCTTTGTCACACCACCACCACCCACAGCTACATAATTCATGCTAGTATTGGTTGTCCCCTATACCAAAAGTAACATACAAAAACTTGCACAACCCCCTTAAATATCCTATACATTGCATCCGCAATAGAGAAGACTTTGCTGCTACTATTATTCTTGCTGCTATAGTTCTCTGCTGCTATTGCACATATTTTGAGATACACCTTTTTGGATATATTATATATAGGTATTTATATTTGTTTGGGTTATGGTTTTTGGCACACTGGGCACTTGCACTTTATAAAGATATCTTTGCTCACCTTTTTTTCACTTACACACTTTTACTATGCACATTCATAGGTGGCTTTATTATTTGTTTAAATATGCAGCCTTTAAGTTAGGATTTTAATGGCTAATAGATATTGGTCTCTCCCCACTGCCTAAATACCTGTCTATGTTGGTATGTCCTGTATGTTTTGTGTTTATAAGTTTTTTAATGTTTTTAACATGTCTGGGTAATTGCGTTTTTTGGCATTTATTTGATTAAATAAAATTGTATATAGAGTAGGATAATTGTGTGTCTACGTTCTTGGTGTTGTCCTATACCAAAAGTAACTCTCGTCCCAGAGCAGAGGTTTGAGTCTCTTGCAAACGGTCTCCTATACAAAAAATGATTGAAGCCCTAGATCAGGGGTCCCAACTGGTGGTACCAGTACTACTGGTGGCGCTTATAATCAGGGGGTATTTGACAATGCTGCACACTGGCCCCCAACCTGATCTGCTGCCATATAGTCCTTAACTATACCTGTACAAAACTGCTCCAAAAGGTGATACAAATATGTATGTGTATTTTTTGTTTGTTTCATGCAATTTAAACTGCAGTTTTCAGTTTTTTTTATCATGGTTTTTAGGCGGAACTTGAGATAATTAGAAAATAGATAATGGCACTTGATTAAAAAGGGTTTGGAACCCCTGCCCTAGAGTATTATGTAGGCAAGGGACATTATTTCACAAGCATACAGCTTTAGGACTGAAGAGTTTACAATTATGGCCCTTGCAGCCACTGGCTCCCAGCAAAAAAGAAATGTAAGCAGTGGCGTAACTAAATGTGACAGAGCCCTGGTGCGAACAGTAAATGGGACCCTCATACAGAGTTTTTCTTTCTTTTAACTCAGTTGAGACTAGACAACTAAAGACTGAAACAACAAACGAGTCAAACGGTGCTTCATTTCTCTAAATGAAGCTAAGTGAGCACAAATATGATAAATACGGTTGAGGAACAACAATGATGCCCCCCCCCGACCTCCTAGGCCCTGGTGCAGTTGCACCTCCTCAAGTTACATCCCAGGCTTTAAGTTTTAATCTTTGTTTTTAAATACTAAGAAGAGTAAGCCTCCCTCAGGGATAGGACCACAAAGCACAACAAGCAATTATGTTAAAAAATTATGACAACATCATCTCCTTGATTCTAGCACTGAAGCGGGATAGATAGATAGATGAGGGAGTACAAATGCACTCTGGTGGGTACTTTGGTAGAGGAATTCCCAGTTGACTTTGAGGGCTCAATGGCGGCTCAAGGCCAAGGAGGAGGAAGACACGGGTCATTTGCATGCTTTGCCACCAGTCACTAAAGCTAGGGAGATCTGTGCACTGTGTTCATGACCAGGGACCTGCAACGCAAAAAAAAAAACATTATTAGTATATTAATAATTATATTAATAAAATAAATACATGCAAACACCTAAGGCTACCTCTGATGCTTTCGTTGTGTCAGCTTCTAATGCCGCCTCCACAAGGTCACCTGTATGTGAGACCACTGCCACCACCACAAAGCCTGTCCAAGCAATCCCAGAGAAGCGTTCAGCTTTCTATTTCTTGAACAATGGACAGAAAGTAAAAGTTTTACCCATCCCACCATCACAGGTTAAGGGTGATCTGTTTTCTCCCTAGTGTGGCAGTCTTGCTGCCCTTTAATGTACAGACGAATGAAGATGCCTTTTAGAAAGGCGGCAGAACAGCGATCGAGAGCTGAGGCGGCACATTGCAATAACATGGGTCCAAGCACAACAGCCTCAAACTCGGCCTAGGAAAACAGGATACAACATGGTTGGAAAGAGCCAAACAGGATTGGCTGCAGGATACAGCATTGCTGGAAAGAAGGCAGTTGCCTAATAACACAAGGGAAAGAATCTGTTTTGGATGCAGTCTGGACTAGAACTTCACAAGGATGAAAGGATGTCTCTTGAAGTCCTTCCAAACAGAGTTGCTTCATCCAAGATAAGCCATGCCCATTTGGCTGGCACAATGATTGACAAAGCTAGAGAACATATGAGAGGTTGTGGACAGCCTAGTTAGAAGGCAAGTGGGATATGTCAAATAAGATGGCTCAAAAAGGGCTGGCATGGTAATTCATCCATGGAAGCCAAACCTTCAGTGTACTTCATCAAGTTTCATGATGATTTCCATATTTATGTCTATGACTTAGTGGGGACATCCTAAGTGATGTTCTTGAACTTTGCCAAGTTTGTAGAGCTACCAAGTGTAATATTTATAGAAAATCCAACTTTCAGATTATAAATCTTGCTTTAAATGGATTAAAGAGAATATGGGAAGGATTTGTTTAATTACAAACCACTTCTGACAAGACTCTGATTCAGCATTTTTTCAGGTTTAGGCCGAGTGCTGAATGCGTGCATGGATTTCAATTTGAAATCCGTGCTGTTTCAGGGACTCAAACTTATGAACTAGGGATGAGCGAATCGGTTCTAACGAACCTGAATTCGCTCCGAATTTCAAGGAAAATTCGATTCAGCACGAACCCAAATTTTTAGTGGTTCGTGCTGACCGAATTTTCCCTGAAATGAAAAAAAAAAAATTCCGGCATGGTGGGAGCAGGGAGGCCAGCTGCGCTGTCAGCTGTCATCAAAGGACGCGTCATCAGAGAAAGCCGGCTTCCTCTGATGACGCATCCTCTGATGACAGCTGACAGCGCAGCTGGCCTCCCCTCTCCCACCATGCCGGTAAGTGTTCGCTGTATAGTGGGAGCGGGGAGGCCGGCTGCGCTGTCAGCGGGGGGGCGGAAGTCGGCTTCCGCCGCCCGCTGACAGCGCAGCCGGCCTCCCCGCTCCCACCAGAGATGAGGGATTCGCTAAAGTTCGATTCGGACGAACCCAAATTTCTTTGAGAAATTCTCCGAATCACCCGAATCGAATTTTCGAGAAGTTCGCTCATCTCTATTATGAACCCCAACATTGCAGTTCGGGTTCGAATCTCCCTAATTCTGAGTGTAAACTTATTTAAACAACTTTGTCCTTGGTGCTTTGCCTTACTATCCCTGAGGGAGGCTTCATCTTCCTGATATTGTGTACGGTTTGGGGTTTGTCCCATAAAGGGAGCAAGCAGAAACTTTTAATTGGGTGGTTTAAAAGGGGTGAAAGTGTTGTTGGGAGTGAGGGTGATTGTGAATTCACTTTCAGTCTCAGTATTTTGGGTCTCTTTTCTTATCACCTCTGAGAGTGTTGATGCTAAAGGTCTTGCTACTATAACATTAAAAAAAGTTGCTGCCTGGCAAGAAATAGTAATCAGTCTGGAGGGAGAGAGATCTGAGATCTGTCTCTTTAAAAGGCAGCAGTAAATTACCACAGTTTCCTTATCGGTGAGGCATCAAAAAAATGCCCATACTTGAAATTCTATTTACTGTTGCTCTTTGACTCCACAAAAGTGAGATTTCTCATATGCTTAGACCTCAGACATTTGGCATGTTATAGCCTAAATTATTTCCTGATGAGGACAATACTCTTTGTACAGCAACTTAGAGTCTTTGAAACCCTAGTTTCCTTTCAAATCTGAGTGGGGAAATTTTCAAGGCTTGGTTCAGAACTAGAGATGAGCGAACTTTTGAAAAGTTCGATTCGGCCGATTCGCCGAATTTCACAAAGAAATTCTGGTTCGGCCGAATCGAACTTTTACGAAGTTCCCCATCATAAATGCCGGCGGGCCGGTAAAGCCGGCCGGCCCGCTCCCACCATGCCGGCATTTAAAAAACAAAAAAAAAAAAAAAAAAGCATTTTTGCCGGCATGGTGGGAGCGGGCCGGCCCGCTCCGCTGTCAGCGGAACCGGCTGGCCCGCTCCCACCATGCCGGCATTTCAAAAAAAAGCAAACACTTACCTGCAGGTCCGGAGCGTGGAGGCCGGCGCCGCTCTCAGCTGTCATCTGAGGGCGCGTCATCAGAGGGCGCTCGGATCATGAGAGCTCCTGCCTCCTGATTACATCCGCTACAAATGTGCCTCTTTAAAGGCAGTAGAGAATAGTTGTGGAGTACAG
Source organism: Gastrophryne carolinensis (assembly GCA_027917425.1). Lineage (NCBI taxonomy): Eukaryota > Metazoa > Chordata > Amphibia > Anura > Microhylidae > Gastrophryne > Gastrophryne carolinensis. The sequence continues at coordinate 466,245,829 of CM051236.1, forward strand.
TGTAAAAGAGGCAGCTGCAGCAGCATAAGTGAGAGCAAGATGAAGTGGTTTCAGGAGGAATTGCCGCTGGGTTCCTGTGCATTGTGTGTTATGTTAGGTAAATCCAGACAGCAGCATGGCTGGGATGCTGGAAAGGAAGCCTCACGGGTGCTTCAACATGGCCGTGACCAGAAGATAAACGGTTAGCCGGTGTTTCAGCTTTGAGTGAATGCAGTAGCAGAGTGCTGACAATTGGGAATGAGTGAACCCGCTGAAGTTCGCAATCGATAAGTTCAGCCAAACTTGCCACTAAAGTTCAGTTTGTGTCCCCCGAACTTGACTCTTAACCCTATTGAAGTCATTGTGGACTTGAATTTGCTGGACCAAAAATAGTTGTAAAATGGGAGTAGCATGGGCTAGAGCCATTCGTTCAGATAACTTCCGTTGTTGGGATGGTTTCTGTCTGATTCAGAGAGCTGATTTCCGGCGGATCCCCACCCTATAAATCCGTTTCATTTGCGATCCACTTACAGGACCTTTGAGGCCTCAGATTGCTATTGTTGAACATGTTTTGCGGCTATGTGGAGGAGTCTGTGCGCCTTTAGCACCAAGGCATTGCATGTATCAGGATGGCCGAGGCCATAAATTGTATAGCAATGCATACCTGAATCAATACATTTCAAGTATGCCTTATAGATGTATTTTAATGCTGACCTAAATTAGTCCTTAGCATGTAAACCTTTATTTTCCCACACATCCATATAATTGCTATATTTTTTTAGACTTATGTCCTTTGTGAATTATATTTGGATTGTTGAACTTGAATCTTAATTTGTTGTAGGAGTTATTGTTTTAGTTGGTTACCTTTGCTTAGTGTCATTATTTTATATTTGGTTGCAGGAACTGCAAGATGTGCCACTCGCCCTTGCTCCTGATGCCCGTTCTTTGCCTGCAGAATGCGGGCCAGGGGTTCTCTAATCCGGCACTATGCAAAACCCGGCCCCTGGCGAGGGCCCTCTGGCTTTTGAAGTCCAGATTTAGGTGTTTGGACCATACGGGGGGGGGGGGGCACTGCAGTATGACCCCAACAAGGTTATACCAATATTTTAATTTACCTTTTTTTAACAGGGACCACACATGCCAGAGTGGCACAACTGAGTGTCAGGGTCCTTCAGTTGGTGGGCGAGATGCAGGAGCTGCGCGACTCGTTGGGGACCACAGATGAAGAATAATGTTCTGTGGCCTGCCATTGCTATGTATTTTGTTTTTTATAGTTGTAAAAATGTGAAATTTTCAAAATTTCTAAATATTTTATATTTTATGATGGAATAAAAAAAAAGTGTTACATTGTCATTTCATTTACAAAATACATTAACACAAAACTAATGGACCCAGAAATATTTAAAGATGAATATTCACATGACCGAGAAGTGATTTGGGTAAGTTTTAGGGGGCTAAAATGGAAGAAGAACCTAACCGAGAAGTGGTTTGGGTGAGCTTTAAGGGTCCAAAAGGGAAGATGGAGGATAGTGCTAAGTGGTTTGGGTGAGCTTTAAGGGTCCAAAAGGGAAGATGGAGGACAGTGCTAAGTGATTTAGCTAAACATTGTAGTAGAAGTGAGGGTGGCAAATATGTAGGCGAGCACTTTAATGAGTTAAGTTTGTAGTGCGCAGGCGCAAGATCGTAAGGATTTCCGTGTGGACGAATATTTATTGAAAAAGGGAAACAGAAACTAACGGGAAACGTAAAAGATTCGTTAGAGGATACGATGGGAAAAGGGCAAAAACGAAAGCCTACGTTGTAACATGTGAAAATGAAACGGAAAAGTCTGGATGGAAAATGACATTCTCGTATTCGTAATCTGCCGTACGAACGGACGGAAACTTTACAGAAGGTTTTCAATGCATGCATAGAATCGCTCGTACGCTCATACGAGAACGGAAACATTTCCAAAAAAAACGGAAGTTTTTTTTTGTCTCTCTGAATCGAGCCTATTGTGAGCAAGGCATGCAATATTAAAAGCAAAGCAAAAACCAGGCTTGGAAGGCTATAGTTGGCCTCTAGTCGCCTTTGAGTGCAGTTTGCAGCAAGACAGATTTTTCTCACAAGGTATGTTCACAATTGCAATACTTATTTTCTAGCCAACTGTATATAGAAAGTACATGATACAGCTTACTTAAAGGCATATACCCCTCTCTATTATCAGAACTATTTGTGCACTGAGGAAGCTGATGAAAGCAAAACGTCTGCCCTAGTTTTATACTTGCTACAACTGAGAGGAATAAGCCCTTGTCTTGCTACTAATTGAAAACAGACTGTCTTGCTACAAACTGCACTCAAATGCGACTAGAGGCCAACAATAGCCTTCCAAGCCTGGTTTTTGCTTTGCTTTTAATATTGCATGCCTTGCTCACAATAGGCTTGATTCATAAATTCATAAATAATCGTCCGGATGTCCGGAAATCCTTACGATCTTGCGCCTGCGCACTACAGACTTAACTCATTAAAGTGCTCGCCTACATATTTGGCTCACTCACTTCTGCTACAATGCTTAGCTAAATCACTTTGCGCTTTACTACATCTTACATGTTTTACCCCTAAAGCTCACCCAAAACACTTTGCAGTATCCTACATCTTCTATGTATGACCCCTAAACCTCACCAAACCACTTCCCGGTTAGGTTCTTCTTTCATTTTTCACCCCTAAAACTGTCCCAAACCACTTCCCGCTAAGGTTCTTCTTCCATTTTTCACCCCTAAAACTTACCCAAATCACTTCTCGGTCATGTGAATATTCATCTCTAAATATTTCTGGGCCCATTAGTTTTGTGTTAATGTATTTTGTAAATGAAATGATACTGAAACTTGTATTAATTTTTTTTTTTTGGAATACCAAATGCCATTTTTGTTTGGCCTTTTATTTGAACATTTTTTTTTTAATTTAACTTTTTTTTTCTTCATAAAATATAAAATATTTAAATATTTAGAAAATGTAAAATTTGTACAACTATAAAAACTAAATACATAGCAATAGCAGGCCACAGAACATTATTCTTCATCTGTGGTCCCCAACGAGTCTCGCAGCTCCTGCATCTCACCCACCAACTGAAGGACCCTGACACTCAGTTGTGCCACTCTGGCACGCATGGTCCCTGTTAAAAAACGTAAATTAAATTATTGGTATAACCTTGTTGGGGTCATACTGTATTGCCCCCCCCCCCCCCCCCCCGTATGGTCCAAACACCTAAATCTGGATTTCAAAAGCCCGAAGGCCCTCACCACCACGGGCCGGGTTTTGCATAGGGTCCGATTATAGAACTCCTGGCCCACATTCTGCACGCAAAGAACGGGCGTCAGGAGCAAGGGCAGGAGCGGATATCCAGAATCCCCTGAAAGAATTTAAAAATACTAACATAATATACACATTCTAAGCAACAATATTGTTTAACATGTCATCAAGGGCTAAAAACAGCCATAGGTTAAGACATTAAGAGTCATCAACTATATTCATTGCCATACAGTGAAAATGGATTGATGGAATGTGAGCAAACTTACCCAGGAGCCATCCACCAGATAATTCTCCTGACTCAAACTGACGAAATAAGCCGGAGCTCTGCAATATATAAGCATCATGGGACGACCCTGGATGCCCTGCAAGAACACTGAGGAGTCGCATAGCTGGGCCAAACACTGCTTGTATGTTGTGCGATCTTGCGGTTCCTGCAACCAAATTCAAGTTCAACAATCCAAATTTAATTCACAAAGGACATAAGTCTAAAACAATATAGCAATTATATGGATGTGTTGGAAAATAAAGGTTTACATGCTAGCAACTAATTAAGGTCAGCATTAAAATGCTTCTATAAGGCATACATGAAATGTATTGATTCAGGTATGCATTGCTATACAATTTATGGCCTCGGCCATGCTGATACATGCTATGCCTTGGAGCTAAAGGCGCGCAGACTCCTCCACATAGCCGCAAAACATGTTCAACAATAGCAATCTGAGGCCTCAAAGGTCCCGTAAGTGGATCGCAAATATAACGGTTTAATAGGGTGGTGGTCCCTCGGCATCCGGCTCTCTGAATCAGATGCAAGCCCATCCCAACAACGTAAGTTATCTGAACGAACACAAAATATCAGATTTTGATGGGAAAATGATCCGAACTAACGCGAATGATCTGATTTAGTTTCGTTCTTCGAAAGGGCCCGAACGTTCGTACGAATGGAAAATGAACGAAAAAACTAAAAAAATGACTAACACACACAAAAACTTTCACAGACAGCTACGGAAGTCCAGACGAATGTGCCTCTGAATCGAGCCTATTATCTATGTAAGCGATATGATCTATGTTGAATAATTGTCAATATGTGAATTAAACGTGCACACTAAATACATACCACTTCACAGTAAGTTTATCAAAAAAGATCCCCACCGAAATACTCCCGCCAAGGTACAATACTATTGTACCTCCCCCTTCAATACAAAAAGTTTTTCAGGGAGTAGGGACAAATATTACTTGGTTTGACACGTGCAGTAGGGCTAACCCCCCACCCCCCCAATTTAAATTAATAAAAATAATATATTTCTTACAGGTGTCAGAGGTTGGGGGGGTTGGCAGAGGATGTGTTGGTGGTGGATGTGTAAGTGTAAGTGAAGGAGACGGAGAAAGTGGATGTGGTAGAAAAGGAGGAGGTAGCAAACACTTTAACCACTCACTCAAATGCTGCCACAGCCGAGACCCATGGGACCCATGCGTATTATAATGTAAACATTTTCACATTGGCTGTGGATAGGCAGATCCTCCTGTCCTTGATGAGACACTTGCCGCATAGCAGGCCAGCACCTCCAAGGCATAGGGGGCAAACTCTGGCCCATTGGACCCATTGCTCTGTACTAGGAGACGCATGGGAAGTTAGTCATCCACCATGTGTACTATGGTAGTCATCCACCGTGTGTGCTATGGGTCATATCCAATGGTGGTGGATCTGGCGGACAATGGAATAAGTTCTTCTACATTATGACCATGCGCACCCTCCCCTATTAGGTGTTGTCAGTGCCCATGCAGCATTGGCAGCTTAATGCTCCTCCTCCTCCTTGGCCATCACTGAACCCTCAAATTCAGCTAGCAACTCCAGTAGCTGCCAGTAGTGCGACCTTGCTCCAATGCTGGTTCAAAGGAAGTGATGTTGTCCTTATATTGGGGATCCAGCAGGGTGGGCCTTTCTGTTCCTCCTCTGCTTCTATCGCATCCTCCATCATGGCCTGAAGGTTTTTTCCAGCAGGCAAAGGATGGGCATGAAAGCACTGATGATGGCGTCATCAGCGCTGACCATATTGGTGGCATACGGCAGCACAGCACAGATGTCCCTCATGGACGCCCACTCATCGTTGGTGAAGTGCTGTTGGTCTGCACTTCTACTCACCCAGGCATTTTGGAGCTGAAACTCCACTATTGCCTGCTGCTGCTCACACATATGAGGCAGTGGGTGGGCAGTGGGAAGTTCCTCTGCAGTGCAGTCAGGGGAGCGACTGCAGGTTGGAAATGCATGCACAAACTGAGCACATTATGCAGCAGCTCCAGCATGCCTGGAAAATGGCCCAGGAAGCTCTGCATCACCAAGTTGAGCACATGCGCCAGGCAATGGATGTGCGTCAACATGGCTCAGCCCAAGGCTGCTACAAGGTTACGCTCATTGTTGCACACCACCTTGCCAGGCTTCAGGTGCAAGAGCAACAGCCACTCATCGGTCTGCTCCTGGATGCCGTTTCACAGATCCTAGGTGGTGGGGGGTCTTTTGCCCAGACAGATGAGTTTTAGCACCACATCCTGCCGTTTCCCCATGGCAGAGCTCAAATTAGTGGTGCAAGGGCTGCACTGACTGATTGAGGCGTAAGAAGAGGAGAAAGCAGAATAGGCAACAGGAGGAACCAAAAGTCCAGATTTTAGAAATGCTTGCATTCTGGTCCAGGGCTCATGGGTGGGATGGCCCAACTTCTCCTTTCTCTCCAAAATGTGCTTGATAGAAAGGTTAAGGTTTCCCTGGGGCAGTATTGGCTGGCTTGGTGATGGGGGTTGTGCTGCTGGAGGTGGTGGTGGTCCCACATCCTCCTTTTTGGGGGAAATGGGTGACCTAGTCATTGGGGAGGCAACATAGGTGTTTGCATGTTTTTTCTGCATAAGTTTCTGCCACTCAGCTTGTGTTTGGATTGCAAGTGCCTGTCTAAGTGGAGGGCTCAGTGCTTTTGGCAGAAGTGGAGTGGTTGGAAGACAATTCCATGGAACTGATAGCACTGCATGCCATATAATCTACGCCTGCTTCAACTTGTTCTGGCCTTACCACTCTGCCAGCAGCATTGGGGACTACAATGCACTCCAAACCCTGGTGCCTGCACCAGAGGAAGGTGTAGCAGGTTAGGATAAAACATGGCCTCTCCCTACAGCACTAGCTCCATTACCAGCAGCAGCACCACGCCTATGTCCATATCCCTTATTTGCTGTTTTCTGTATTGTTAGACACCTGCAGTTAAAGTGGCCTAAAAAGGACAAGTGAATACTCTACTAACAATTGGTATTAGAGCAGTGACCCCCAAGTGACCTGAACAATTGGTATTAAGGAGCAGCGACCACCAAAGTGGTTTAAGTGAGTGGTATTAAAGAGTAGTGACACACAAGTCATTTGAGCAAGTGGTATTAAATTGTACTGACACACAAGTATCTTGAACAATTGTTATTAAACTTTAGTGACAAATTAGTGCCCTAAACCAGTGGATATTTACTCCACTAAAAGTTGGTATTAAAGAGCAGGAACCCCCTTTGAAGAGTAGTGACACCCAAGTTGTTTGAGCAAGTGATATTAAAAAGTAGTGACACACAAGTGCCTTGAACAATTAGTATTAAACTATAGTGACACACTAGTGCCCTGAACCACTGGATGCTCTACTAACAATTGGTAATAAAGTGCTGTGACCCCAAGTAGCATGAACAATTGGTATTAAACAGGTTTGACACACTAGTGTCCTGAACCAGTGGATATTAGTATTAAGAAGAAGTGACGGACAAGTAGTTTAAGCAAGTGGTATTAAAGAGTAGTGACACACAAGTGCCCTGAACCAGTGGATTCTCCACTAACAATTGGTATTAAAGAATAGTGACATCCAAGTGGTTTGAGCAAGCGATATCCAAGAGTAGCGACACACAAGTGCCCTAAACAATTGGTATTAAACTGTAGTGACACACAAGTGAGCAAGTGGTATTAAATAGTACTGACACTCAAACTATCTAGCCCTCCCTCCAGCCACTAAATAAATGTGCTTATAGCCCTATCCTCAGCAGCAGCATCCAGCACCTTTCCCTATATACTGCAGAGTGCTCATCTGATTGAGGAATTCAGCTCTCAACATCATAATACTCAGCATCATGAGATTGTGGATACTCTACTAACAATTGGTATTAAAGAGCAGTGACACACAAGTGCCCTGAACCAGTGGATACTCCACTAACAATTGGTATTAAAGAGCAGAAACCCCAAGTGGCATGAACAATTGGTATTAAACATAATGACACACAAGTTCCCTAAACAAGAGCTCATGTGAACCGTATCTGATTGAAGATTTCAGCTCCCAAAATCATAAGACTCAGCAGCATGAAATGATTGTTTCACCCAATTGTTTTGACAATGGGTGTTTTGATCTCAAGTAAAAAAAAATGTGTGCAGCATGACAGAGATGGCACCCTGTTTTTGGCAGGTATATCTCTCAATTTGTTGCTGGCTGTTTATTATTATTGTTTATTTATTTATGTAGTGCCATCTTCATTCATAGTGCTGTACATAGTAGTAATTATAAACCATTGTAGTTATAAACCTGTTTTATTGATGAGACTATACATCTCAGTACTGCATGGTCAGGTTAAATCAAAACACTTACACTGCTGACTGTGCCCGATGGCTGGCTTTCTGCATAGAAATCACACATTAAAAAATTAACCAATACAGTTCTTAAACCGATAAATCATCACCTTAATTGTAAGTTAGTAAAATCATGGTTCATCCATGTACCCCTATGTGAACTGCATTATGTATCCATTCTTGTATAGAAATGATGGCCTCGCCATTCAGATATGTTGTCAGTGGCTTCTCTATGTGGAAGAAAATCAGTAATTTGCCTGTAACTTTGAACAGGTAAGTATTGTCAAGGGTTCTCTCTTGAGAGTAGCCCAGGAGTCTGGACACCCCCCATCCCCCCAGACTTGGTTAAGCACAGTACTACTTTAACTGCCTTTTGCTGCGCTCAATCTGCTTGCAGTAAGCAGATGACTTTGGTACCCATAGTGAGGTAATGACTATGTAACAATTAAGAGCAGCAATCAACTATAGAGAGAGATAGGGAAGAGGAGGAAGGAGAGGGGAAACATATGTTCATGAAGCTTTGGAAACATCTTAGAAGATGAAAAAAAAAAGAAACATATACACGATACTTATCAATGTTTCTGCAGCAATCACACACTCATGCTTAATACTTGGGCAACAGGACAATAGAGAAGCCATGCCCTATTTGTGCCTAGCCTCCTACTGACCCCCCCCCCCCCCCCAGATAAAGTTCTTGGATTTTCCACTATTGGTCCCCTTGACTTTAGAAAGCAGGATGAAATAAATGAATGAAGATTTGCCCATCTTTTTTACAAAAAATTATGTTTTATTGAATTGTTAGTGTGCTTCTATTTTTCATCCCGCATGATACAGCAATCTAAAATTATACAGAACACAAATAAAATATAAGCTTGCTAGACAGATGGCATCTAAGCTTGCCTGATCTCCGCATTGCTATTTCAGGAGTGCATGCATACTGTACTATATTATGTATAATTTAAGCTGGGGATGTCGTAAAGTTGACTTTTTCCACACAATGAATCTCACAGGGGATATGATTATCTCTCCTCAGCTACCTGATTGCTAGTTCTCATGCAGCTCCATTGGCTTTAGCTTAAAAAGGAACAAATCTTTTACACTATTTGTTTTAAAAAGCAGTGCCAAGGTGCCGGCATAATCATTGATAATGCAGGCTGAATCAATGCAATGTTAGAGCAGAGCAGAATCTTAAAGCAGAAAGCACATTTGTTGTGTTGAAAGGACATCTGTTGGCAAATTTTAAAATCCACACATATCTTACATAGCACCAGACTGGCCAACTAGTGGACTTAAGGTGGAGGGTCCAGGGCTTTGACCGAGGGCCACCATCAGGGCAGTACAGGAATTTAGGACCAGTAAGACCACCAGTCAAAAATGACTTTTGGCCCATTTATTAATCTCTTCTGGATGTTTTACAGTTAAAGCTACTTAGGAAGACAAAATTAGGCACTAACCTCTGTATAATATGCAATGGGTTCTCCACCGTTTTTTATAATGTTTTTGAGTTTTTCGATAAAGCAAAACAAAATTCTGAATATAACATAAAAATATGCATTGTATGAATTGCAGAAAAGGTAGAAAAAAGGTAGACAAAAAGCTTTTCTGATTGATAATCACCTAAATACAATAAGAAAATGTTATTTTTTCAATAGGTTAGCATAGTATTAATCATAAAACAAAATGAAATATATATATATAGATATCATCCATTTAAATAAAAATAGAGACCATAACTTATGATATGATAACTTAAAACACTACTCAGCTTCTCATTGACCATTATCCAATTTAATTTTTCAATCAATTAATTTATCATTTGAAGTTTCAAAGTACGAGATATCCATGAGAAATGGTCGATTTGGTCAAACCTTGCTTAAAATACTAAACATTTGGTTCCAAAACTTTACCACCTTAGGGCATTTCCATCATATATGAAACATATCACCCACCTGTTCACAATTTCTAGTAAATAAAACAAGTAATTACCTTCAAGTTAGATTCTAACAGAGCGGAGAGAATCTTTATAAATATGAACAGCCTATTTAATCCAATGTTTAGCTTTAAATGAGGGGATTAGCTATAGGAGCTTGTAGAACAGGGCACAGGGGCCAGCTTTGGTGGCCCACCACCCTGAACTGGTATAGGGGTCTCATGGGGTCTATTTTTTTACTCTACTCACTTCTGATCCTGTGACCCTTATTGCTGTCCCGAACCAATGACAGCTGCTGGTGACAGATGCCAGTATTGATCAGAGCAGGGTGGGTGGGGGCAAAGATCAGAGCCTTCTTGCCTCTCAACTGCTCTGCACCGCTACTACCAGCATCTGTCAGAGCAGGAGTGGAGTAAGAAACTACGAGGAGCAGGATGACATCATCCTACTCCTCCCAGAAAAAGCGTGGCTAGGGGCAGCAGTGTTATCAGAAGCGGTGGGGGGACCCTGTTCCGGGTCCTCACCTGAAGCCTGCGGAGCCCGGGGGTGGGGATCGGAGCCGTCCTGGTGTAGAGAAGACCTGGCCGGAGCTATAGGGCAAGGAGGTAAATGAATGCCTTTTTTTTTTTACAGCCGCCTCAGCAGCGGAAGCGGGGGGCAGGCTATTTCGAACCCCCTCCTGAAGCCAGGAGACCGCGGGGTGGGATTGGATGCCCCCAGAGGAAAAGAAGACCCTCAGCTTTCGTTCCAGGCCGGAGGGGATTTTTTTCTTTTTGTATTTTCACAGTAGTGACGGTCAGAGAAGCAAACATGTAGAAACTATGTGCTTGGCATTTAAAGGTTTAGGGAGGTTAAAATTTGTCTCTTAAAATTGCCATACTCTGTAATCCCCTTGGAGCCATAAAGCCTGCAATTCTATAGAGACCTTTCTGTGCCCAAAATCGGCCTTCGGGATAGGAATAGAAAGTGTTATGTAATTTATAAGATTCCCGGGCCGATCCGGTCCCTCCCAGCGGGCCATCCAAAATCGGGATGCCCCGCTGTGTGAAACCCCCCAGAACGCCCACAAACCTTACCTGGATCCCAATCCAAATGCGCATACGCGGCCCGCAGCCACATCTCGCACTTCTTTCTAGCAGGGTGCGTTCCCGCTTAGAGGGAAGCACGAGATGAGGCCGCCAGCGGGCTTGGAGCCGCTGTGCTTTGACGCCGCTTTGATGCACATAGCTCAGCGGCTCCAAACACGCTGATTGGACGAGCGCCCGCGCATGCGCCATAGGAGCGGGGTGAGGTGAGTTGTAACTTGCGATCTGGGGGGTTTCACATAGCAGGGCACCCCTGATCGGGGTGCCCCGGGGAAGTGGACAAAAACCCAGGATAGTCAAAATTCTGGGTGTTGATCCACTTTAACCCTTTAAGTGCCAGCCTACCTGAAGATTTTGTCACTCTCTGTTGCCAGACCATTTTGCACTATTGATTTTTGAAGGGATTTCCAGGGATTTCCCAGTAAAATTATGGGCTTTAACATGAAATGTCTTGTTTGTCATTTTAGGTGTATTCTCAATATTTTGGGGTGAAATATGTGCAAACAAATAAAAAAAATAATTTTTTTTACAATTTGTAGTGCTTTTTGTAATAAAAAGAGCAAGTTTGTCTATAAAATCTTATTGCGTGTGAAATCCTAATTTCTCCTGGTTACAGCGGTACCACATATGTATTGGTTGACATCCTTTCCTGCCCAGGAGACTCCCCCAAACTGAAACAGCGCTTTAGGAGATTTTCCTTAAAAATCAATATGCAAACAAGAAAAAATAAGCAAAATCGGAAAGCGCAAGGTCCCTCGAGAAGAACAATACCCCACATGCATAGGTACTATTAACCCTTTTCATTGCCCGCCTACTTGAATTTTTTTCATCCTCTGTTGACAGGTCATTTTTCACCATTTTGCACCATGTTAAACCGTGATTTTTGAAGTAATGTCCAGGAAAATTATAGATATATTTTTTGCAGCAGAGTTTAGGCTTAAACATGAAATGTCTTGTTTTCTACTGTTTTTTTAAATATTTTTGCGTAAAAAAAACTAAAAAATATTAAAAATTCTTTTTTAGAAAATTGTCTCCTTTTTTAAAATAAAATATTTACTTTATTACAGAAAACCATATTGCATGTGAAAGCCCCATTTCTTCCGATTACAACGGTATCACATATGTATCAGTAGTACCCCCATTCTTGCCCAGGATACCCCCCAAACTGAAAAGAGCACTTTATAACATTTACAATTAAAATTCAACTAATATCCACACTATAAACTTAAGAGGTTAATTAAAAAAAATTACATAAGGTCCCCACTCCTGGGTGGGGGGGGGGGGGGAGACCCCATTTTTGGGGTATTTTAAGGGTTAAAAACCCTTAAAAACAACAAAAATATGACATGGGGTCCCCCCTACCCAACATACCCAGCCTGGGACCAGCTATGCAGGGCTTGTAGAACAGGGTGCAGGGGCCAGCTTTGGTGGCCCCCTGCCCTGCCGGCTACGAGCCCACATAGCTTCCATGGCCCCGGCACTTCTGCCCTCCCTGGCCTTTGGGGAGGCAGGTAATTGGGGTCCCAGGGGTTAATGGCAAGTCACCCGCTAGCCGCAGGTGACTTGCCAGCCCCCAGCCCTGTGAATTGGTATAGGGGTCCCATAGATCCCTCACAAGTTTACAAAGGGTTAAGTGTAAAGTAAACACACAGGCACAAGGAGCAAAAATATTTTATTTATGTTTTTTTTTAACACTTACCTTCCATCCATCCCTGGGCACTGTGTCACCAGCGGGGGAGACCCCATTTTTTTAATTTTAAGGGTTAAAAACCCTTAAAAAATCGAAAAAAAAAATGACATGGGGTCCCCCTTACCCATTATAACCAGCCTGGGACCATCTATGGGGACCTGTAGGAACAGGGTGCAGGGAGCCAGCTTTAGTGGCTACAAGTGCCGGCTACAAGCTCCGTCAGCCCGGGCTCTTCTGCCCCCCCCCGGGCTTTGGGAAGGCAGGTAATTGGGGGTGCCGGGGGTTAATGGCCAGTCACCCGCTAGCCGCAGGTGACTTGCGAGCCCCCAGCCTTGTGAACTGGTATAGGGATCTCATGGATCCTTTACCAGTTCACAATGGGTTAAATGTAAAAATAAAAACACAGACAGATAATATAAAAAAATTACATTTATTATTTTTTTTTCTTCACTCACCTCTGATCCTCTTCTGTCCCCCGGCGATCCCCGATGACAGCTGCCGGGTGCTCTGTGGAGGAAGGCTGGGGAGGGGGGGCCGGGATCACAGCCCTCTGCCCACCTCCAACCTCTCTCATCCGACCACCCGGCAAGACTGATCTTCTCGGGTGTCAGTGAAAGAAACTGGCTGCCAGGTGACATCGTAGTGACATAGCTAACAGCTGCGAACCAGGAAGTGAGGGAGAGGGTGAGAAATTTCTCGCCCTCTTCTCACCACAGAAGAGCCTGGGGGGCGATCGGAGCCCCCCCCCCCCAGTGAAGAGGAGACCCCGCGGGAGGCATCGCAGCCGCAGGTGAGTAAATGTCTTTTTTTTATTTTTTTTACAGTTAGCAGTGGCCGCTGCCGAAGCGGGGGGGGGGGTCGCTATTCCAGGGGTTCTCCTGGAGCCATCCGAGCCCCCAGGGGGGATCGGATGGCACCAAATTAAAGCGGAGACCCGGACGGATCGATAGAGTGGTCAAGTTAGTATTTTTTTACATTTGTTTTTTAACTAGCAGGGGAGGGGAGTCAAGCACATAACACCTATGTGCTTGGCACTTAACGCCCAGACAGCGCGCCCGTAGATGTTACGTGCTTGGCACTTAAAGGTTTAAACCAAGATGAGGTGATAGAACTTGTAAGCATGTTTTAAAATAAATGTTATTAAAACCATCAGGTCCAATCAGGTTCAGATTATGAGGGAAGTGCAAGGGGTCTGCAAAGGGGGCCTCCACCAACCTTTGGATTATGGTCTGGTCCTGGAGCATTTCAGGTATTGGAGAGTTAATGAAAACAGCCCAAACCTGGCTTGCTCGCCCCCACTGCCCCTCCGGTTTAACATTATACCACTTTTGACTTATCTGTCCGGTCGCATCAAGCTCTGACATCTCTCAGTCCCGCGTCATCTCCGTCAGGCAGCGCCATCTTGCCATCCCATCATGCAATGCATCACCCCTCAGATCTTGCGCATGCGCAGTGTCACTGCATAGGCTGCAATGACACTCAGCGCAGAAGAGCACGAGATCTTAGGAGGTGGTGTGGGACATTTGAAGAGAAGATGATTAGAGGTACGATCAGCTAAGCCTGCTGCGGTCAGTCAGCGATGGCTAAGAGGGGGTGCAAAGGGGTCAGGAATACTGCTGGATGTCTGCATTTTAGATAACTCTGACATCCAAAAGGCAGTGAGGGGAGGGGGGAGGGATGTTTAGAGAGGAAAGTCAGAAAAGGTCTGATGTTCCTTTTTAAGTCCTATATTATTAAAGTCCAGGGAATGATCAGCCCAAGATACAGAAAAAGACAATACACTGGGCGTTAATGTAGATCTTATAAAAATATGGTCAAACCTAGAAAAAAATGGTGAGCCTGAGAGAAAACGGTGTAGTTGTTAGAGTTAGGGTTCATCTCTGGACAAGTATCCATAAGAACCTGTGTGTTTGAGCTTAGCAAATTTGATACTGGCTTTAGATATAGGATGCTGGGCGGCCAAACTTTTAAAAGTTTTGTTTTTTACTACATCAAGAGCAAGGTTGAAATCCCCTCCTAAAATGAATTAGCCTTCTGCAACACCATCCTCCTAAAGTTGTTTAAAAATTTAGTGTAATAAGAAACAAGAGGGACTAGTGAGTCGCCAATCTTTCCCTTAACCAACAAGAACCTACCACTCGAATCTCTGTCCATACATATAAATGAACTTCTTTTGGCTACATAAATAGCTACCCCTCTCTTCTTTACACTGCTATTAGCATATACAATCCAGAGCTTAGGCATACCGCAGTCACCTGGATATCCATCAGATGACCAATAAGAACTATAAATCTGTGGAATAGCCTCCAACAAAAGCTTGCTACAGAATCAAATGCTGACAGCTTAAAAAAGGATTAAATGCTTTTTTAGAAGAAAATAACATTAACAGTTACTATTAGCTGTTTTCAGTAAAGAAAACAAAAAATAAAATAAAAATTACTTCCCCTACCCCAACAACCTCGGTTAACCTGATGAACATATGTTTTTTTTAACTGTATTAACTGCGTATTCTAAGTGAAGACACTTTCTTTTCTTTAACTTTTGGGTTAGTGCTGAGCTGGGAAATGTCATGGTGACGCTTTATGAGTCTTGCACATGGTCTTCTGTGGTCAGAGACAGCTGTGGGACCACTTTGGCTTGCCATAGTCGCTTGCACTGAGAGCACTGAGAGGGATAGAGTGACTGTTAGACCACTTGTTTTGTGTGGTCCGGGAAAAATTAAACTGAAAGGAGGGCAAACTTTGGAGTCCAGCTACGGCTTCTACTCTTCACTGCAAGAAATGGAGGAGAGGCATGTGGGACAGACATCACATGGGCTGCTTGCTGCCTTATTATTGAAGTTGGGTTTACAATTGCTTTAAGATTTTGTTACTGGCGCCATGCTAGATGCATTTCAATGACCCTATACTCAAAAATAAATATCTCTCCTTCATTCCATTTTCCCTTCTCCCTTTTTAATTAAAAAAAAATCACCTGGGCCTCAATTCAGTAAACTGACTTATGAAAAAAAATCTCATGAAAATTTGGGCTGTTTCTTGCTTTATTTAAAAATGGAAATAAAGTGTGATTCGGTTAAGTAAAAGTTTTAGGCGTTAAGAACGAACAACACATAATATGACTTGCATCTTGGGGGTATCCAGGACTGGGCAAACTGGACTGAATCAGCAAGATATGAGTTGAATCTAGTTTCGGCCCAGATCCAAAGACCATCAATTCTTATCTATCCCATAAACGCTCAATAAAACGCATTTAAGTTTGTGGCTGTAAAATTTAAAGTGGTTATTCTCTAAGTCACTGTATATTTACTTAAATATTGTTTGTGCACACATAGGTGCATTTAAAGTTCAGTCCCCTGCCAATGATTGATGCTAGTCCGGTGATCAGCAACTCACTGGATCTGAGCCTTCATCTTAGCCCATGAACCCGCATTTTCTGGAGCCCCAACATTGGGTCAGGATTGATGGTGTGCTTGATTTGCAACTCAACATCAATTATTGAAATGGAGGAAAGGCCTGACATGCCCCCCACCATTGTAGCAAATAGACAGGGTGTGGCCATGCTCTGTGACTGATGATGGGGACGTGGCCCAGCACAGAAGCGTCGGTGAATGTAGTTTGAGGCCAAAAACATGTAGCCCCACATTTTTTTTTCAGGGACACCCTTTTTCTAAAAATATCCCTGTCTAGCTTTTCATTCAGATTCTCAATTTACTCCAAAGACTGGAAAGAGTTTTATCCTTTATCATTACATATATTTTGACCATATTAGTGGCATACTGGATGCAATGCAGCACGGCACCAATGTCCCTCATGGAGGCCCACTCATGGGTGCTGAAGTGCTGTTGGTCTGCAGTTCGACTCACCCGGACATTCTGTAGCTGTCACTCCACAATTGCCTGCTGCTGCTCACACACCCTTTCAAGCATACGTAAAGTGGAATTCCACCTGGTTGGTAAGTCACCTATGACTCGGCGGGTGGGAAGGCCAAAGTTCCTCTGCAGTGCAGATAGGCGAGCAGCAGCAGCAGGGTGTGAACACTGAAAGTGCACTCACATGGCACGCACTTTATGCATAATTGTTCAGGAAGCTTAGAATAAACAAGTACATGTGCCAGGCAAGGGATGCGCATCAACCCGACTCAGCTCAAAGATGCTTCTAGGTTCCAGTGGCAGCAACCACTCATCTGTCTGCACTGGGTGGTGTGCGCCCAGTAAGAGTAGTTTTATCACAGACTGCTTTACCCATGGCTGTGCTCAAACTGAGGCTGCAGGTGATGTCTGGAAATCCTGGGTGATTGAAGTATGTGCACCACAGTGCTTCATTGCAATGGGTATGGCCACCACTGCATTAATCCAGTGTCCAGTTACAGAGATGTAACATCCCTGCCCATGTTCAGTTGTCTGCATGTCAGTTGTGATGTTGACATATAACATATAGCATTGTGCAGTGCACACCTTTTTTGCTCCACAACCTGTTGGTGCAGGGCAGAAATGGCTGCCAAGAAAAGTTGTGGCAGCTGGGTATGATGTATTGTGTGGCAGCCGCAGCCATACGATTTTTATAAGCATCACATTCTAATTACCTGAGATAAAAACCTCCTCGCCTTAAGTATTTTTATGCTCTCTTTGTCTCCACCAGCCGTAATAGGAGCAGTATAAAGGCAAGCAATTTTCAGATGCTCACATTCAAAGGCAGGGCTCATGGGTGAGATTGACCAAACATCCAGTTTCTGTCCATTGTTTAGGGAATAGAAAGTTGAACGCATCCCTAATGTGGACAGGCTTGGTAGTGGTGATGGTGGTCTCACATGTGGACTGGCCTGACACCTATGTAAATGTGCCTTTTCCTTCCTTCCTTCCCTTCCTCATGTGACACCATTACATTCCTCACCAAGGCCTGAAGTGTTTTATGGCATCATCAGCACTGACCATATTGGTGGCGTATTAGAAGCACAGCAGCACGGCACACATGTCCCTCATGGAGGCCCACTCATTGGTGATGAAGTGCTGTTGGTCTCCACTTTGACTCACCTGGGCATTTTGGAGCTGGAACTCCATTATTGAGCACATGTGGCAGTCAACCAATGTGCCTCAACCCAGCTCGGCTCAAGGCTGCTACTAGGTTCAGCCCGTTGTTGAACACCACCTTGCCAGGCTTTAGGTTCAGCAGCAGCATCCACTCATCTGTCTACTCCCGGATCCCAGTCCACGGCTCCTGGGCAATGTGTGGTCTTTCGCCCAGACAGATGAGGTTCAGCACTGCCTGCTGCCATTTCCACATGGCTGGGCTCAAAATGGTGCTGCAGGCGCTGCACTGGCTGGATGAAGAGGCAGGAGACAAGGAAGTGGAGTAGGAGGCGACAGGAGGCAATGAGTGGAGGCAAGTAATAACACTAACAATGTTTTTTCTGTTTTGCATGTTCCTGGCCATGGATGTGGTGAAGATTATTCAGTGTTCCACTCTCCTTTCATTTTTAGTTTGCACAGCACCTACAGAATACGATAGCGTTTTATTAATAAAAATAATAATAATAACAATGTTTTTGTTTTACTGGCAACTCCCTGGAGACAGGCGTGCAAAGATTATTCACAATTTTCCCTCTTCATTAACTGGTGGCACAGAGTGCAAATGACCCAAGACTTGTCGTCTGTGCACTGTTTGAAAAAATGCCATGCTGGTGAGATCCTTTGTGCCAGGTTTTTCAGTGCTCAATCCCTGGGTTTGGTGGGCAGTAGTAGCAAGAAGCTGACCGCAGACGGTTTGCACCCTTCTCCCTCTTCTGCTGGCTGCCTGGGGCTGCATGGTCAACCCTGTGCTACTGAAATCTGATTGCCTTTAGTCCATGTTGGGTCTAGAACTTCATCATTACTCCACATATTGTCCACCCACTACGCCCTGCTACATTCCTTCTCAGCTTCCACATTGCAGTAAGCTGCAGCAGTCGGCACTTGGGTTTCATTCTCATCGTAGATGTCCTACGCTGGTCCGATGTCCATGCCATCATCCTCCAACACCAGTTGTGTAACTGGGGCAGGGACAGGTGGATGGTCAATCCCAGCTAAGAGTGTCATACTTCACAATTCCTATCTGCAGGCAGCCTGAGACTCCATGTGCCACCATTATGGATGTTTAAAGGTTTAGAAAATGCAGTAGAAGCAGGTAGGATGATTTTTAATGTGGGCTATCTGTATGTACAGGGTGAGGGGAACATACAAGATAGGCTCTTATTTAGGGTGAAGGTCCGGTTTAAAGACACTTGCTAATTATCTGACTGGTAATTCACTAACATATACGGTCTCAAACCTACAGTATGTGGGGGAGAGTGTTACTCAGTTTGGAAGGGGCACATGGGCAAACGTGTTAAGCTAGAGAGACTCTCAAAATCCTGTGCAGTGATAGACATATTTTCGAGAGCCTGGCCACATTTTGATGTATTGTCCCCACACTCTTCATGTTTTTGCAGCTTTAGTTTGTTGCTTTCTTTCATTTTCTTTCCTTTCACAAACAAAGAGTTAATCCAATTTAAAGGAAAAAATGGTTGACTGATGTCTCATTATTTTGCTGGTCTATACCCATTTGTTTTCTCTGGTGAGGCTATTTCAATATTCAATATCTATCTTTCATAAATTATTTATAACTTAATGACTTTAATGCAAAGTAGGAATTCTTTGCTATTTGCCAACATGCAAGAAATAATATGTAGCCTGGTTTAACATCCTAAAACAACACACGGGGGCCTCATATGCAATGCTAATCTATTTTTCCATTCAGGTTTTGGGATGTGATAAGAATTACCATGTAGTTGTAAAACTTGCACAATGCAAATTCTCTTAAATATTACTGACTATCCCATGGAGACAGTAAAAATCTCTACCCCACCCTTGCATCCTCTTGCATAGACCTGCTCAAATCAGTAGCTGTTTATTTTTGGTATTTTATTGTCTGTTTATAAAAAATATATCCACTAAAATACAACATCTTTTGGTTCAGATGTTTGTGCATATATGTTCTCTTATTATTATGTGTTGAGTGCTAAAGCTTCATAAAACCCTGAGGGAGGCTGGACCTGGCAGACCTGCTGAGAAGACACTGTCTGATGGGCAGGGCTGGATTATGAGGGGGCGCAAGGGGCGCGTGCACTGGGTCTCCACGACTTGCCTTGCAAAGGGGGTTTCCACCAACCTTTGGGTTATCGTCTGGTCCAGGAAGCCCATGGGGCCAGCAACAAAGCAATTGGAGGCAGAAGGGGCCCCTGCACCTGGGCAAGCCTTTTTTTGCAAAGCTACAGCCAAAGCCACCACAGGGTCAGACGGAGAGTCTAGAGCAGCAAAGCCACCGTCAGCAATGCTAAAGTGATGGGTGGGTGCAGCGCTATCAATCGTCAGGCACTCTTTGCACATAATCCACCAAGCACAGCCGCTGGCAGCTCAGTGCAGAGAGCTGTTTTCTGCTGGACCAGTTGGGTGACTACAGCCCTCCCCCCGCCCAGAATGGCAAAGCAGGAGTTCCCAAGCAGCATGCAACCGCACAAGGATGGCACAAGAGACTTTATCTGATGTTCCAGTAAGTAGGTGGGTGTCAGACAAAAATACTGTATCTGGGTCCTCCACCAGATTTTGTGCCCAGGGGCCTCCACCACACTGGATCTGGCCCTGCTGGTGGGGGACAGATAGGGGTTAACATAGATTCTCTGCTGCCTAAGTCGAACTATAGAAAGACAGGGCATTCAGCCTCTATGCCTGGCTCCTTCCTATGAGGGGAGTGGTGCTAACTCGCAGTGGGTCTAAGGGGTGGGGCCGCAGCCGCGGAGCAACCAATTTTTGACTATAAAAACATGACAGCCTGTAGCAGCAACCCTGATCACTGTTGAACCACTAAAGGGATAGTAATAAAAAAAAGGCCCAGCAATTGCTACCCCCCCTACAGTGACACCTCTGTTATCTGTATATGTAATGAGGCAATTTGAGAAAGCAAGCGGAGGCAACTCCTTAGTGGTTCTGCTGCGGACAGAAGAAAGAAGTTGCAGAGGGATGAGTGCTGTTATTTATTTTACTACTTGTAGAGTAGGGAGATTGGCATGTCATCTGCATGATGATAGCCTAACCCTAACCCTTAAAATTCCAAAAAAACATGGCCCCCCCCCCTGGGAGGGACCCTATGTCATTTATTTTTAAATTAACCCCTTATGTTTATAGTGTGGATAGTAGTTGTATTTAATTTTTAAATGTTATACAGTGCTCTTTTCAGTTTGGGGGGGTCTCCTGGGCAAGAATGGGGGGGCTACTGATACATTGTAATTGGGGAAATGGGGCTATCACATGCAATATGGTTTCCTTAATAAAGCAAATGTTTTATTTAAAATAAAGGAGACAATTGTTTAAAAAATATTACTTTATTTATTTTTTTGTTTTTTTTACGCAAAAATATTAAAAAAAAAAAACAGTAGAAAAATAACAAACAAGACATTTCATGTTAAAGCCTAAACTCTGCGGGGGTGCCCCGCTGTCTGAAACCCCCCAGAAAGCCCCAAAAAACTCACCTCTCCCCGCTCCCACGTGACCGCGCCAGCCAATCACAGCGCTCAGAGCCGCTGTGGTATGCGCGTCCAAGGCCGCCTGGACGCGCATACCAGCTCAGCTGGCTCTGAGCGCTGGAGGCCGCGTCTCGCGCTTCCCTCTAACAGGGAGTGCGCCTGCACCGGCCATTCACAAACGGCCGGCGCGGGTGCGCGCCCTGCTAGAGGGAAGCGCGAGCCGCGGCCGCGTCTCGCGCTTCCCTCTAGCAAGGCGCGCACCCGCGCCGGCCGTTTGTGAATGGCCGGTGCAGGCGCGCTCCCTGCACCGCCGATGGAACGGGGCTAAGGTAAGGTTTGTGGGCCTCCTGGGGGGTTCCTCCCCGCGGGACATCCCGATTTCGGATGCCCCGCGGGGAGGGATCTGATCGGTCCGGGAATCTTATAGATTTCCGGGCCGATCCCCCCTGGGTGTTGGTCCACTTTAATGCAGCACCAAAACCCCAGTGCTTAAATGAAAAGGAGGGTTAAGGCCGCACATAAAACCCAGTGCTTAAAGGAATATGTGGGTTAAGGCTGCACATAAAACCCAGTGCTTAGATGTTAAGGGGCACCCAAACCCCAGTGCTTAAATGAAAAGGTGGTTAAGGGGGCACTCCAACTTCATTGCTTTAATGAAAAGGTGGGTTAAAAGGGCACCCAAACCCCATTGCTTATATGAAAAGGTGTGTTATTGGGGCACACAAACTCCAGTGCTTAAATAAAAAGGTGGGTTAAGGCCGCACATAAAACCCAGTGCTTAAAGGAATATGTGGGTTAAGGCTGCACACAAACCCCAGTGCTTAAATGAAAAGGTGGGCGAACGGGGCATCCAAAGTCCAGTGTTTAAATGAAAAGTTTGGCTATGGCTGTACACAAAACCCAGTGCTTAAATGAAAAGGTGGGTTAAGGGGGCACTTCAACTTCATTGCTTTAATGAAAAGGTGGGTTAAGGGGGCACCCAAACCCCAGTGCTTATATGAAAATGTGTGTTAATGGGGCACACAAACTCCAGTGCTTAAATGAAAAGGTGGGTTAAGGGGGCACCCAAACCCCTGTGCTTAAATGTAAAAGTGGGTTAAGGGGGCACCCAAACCCCTGTGCTTAAATGTAAAAGTGGGTTAAGGTCTCACACAAAGCCCAGTGCTTAAATGAAATGGTGGGTTAAGGGAGCACAAAATCCTGCTGCTTATAGCTTCTTGTAGGATAAGGGAACATGCCCCAGTGCTTAAAGGAAGATGTGAGTTAAGTGTGCACACAAACCCCAGTGCTTAAATGAAAAGGTGGGTTAAGGGGCACCCATATCCCAATGCTTAAATGAAAAGGTGGGTTAAGGGGGCAACCAAATCCTGGTGCTTTATAGCCTCTTGTGGGATAAGGGAACATACCCAGTACTTAAAGGAAGATGTGAGTTAAGGGGGCACACAAACCCCAGTGCTTAAATGAAAAGGTGGGTTAAGGGGCACCCAAACCCCAGTGTTTAAATAAAAAGGTGGGTTAAGGAGGAACACAAACTTCAATGCTTAAAGGAAGATATGGGATAAAGGAGCACCCAGACCCCATTAATAGTGACCAGTAAGTCCAACTCTACTGTAGCCCTCACTCTATCCACTATCCCTGACTATAGTTTACCCTGAAAGGAACAGTTTTTTAACAATAAAGCCTATCTGTTCCTGGCAGCAGGAACCTCTTCCTATTTAAATCAGTGCTGCAATGGCACTAAGACACGCAACTCTCCCTCACGTGTCCGGCCTGAACAATCACAGCCATGTCCAGAATGGGTATGTCTATGGTTGCTAGGCAAGGAAGGAGGCTGTTTGCCTGCTGTGCTGTGCAACCAATCTGCCGTCTTCCAGGTCCAGGTCAAACACTGAACTCGCACACGGATTTTCAATTTGACCTGAAAAGTTCAGCACAGATCTGAACAACAGCCTGCCACCAGCAATCAAGAGGTACAGTGCTTAGCGGCCTAATTTTCTTTTGGTTTCGTTCATAGGGGGCATGATCAGGTAACTTTTCAATATCGATGCACTCTCTAAAGACTTTAGGTACACAAATGTTGTGCCTTCTTTAGGGCACAAAAGCATCCAGCTTCATGCAAAAAGCAGAGAACAGCTCTGTAGTTGAAGACAACAAATAGTGTTTTTTCCTGCAAAACAGCAAGCAGCATAAACAAATTGTGTGAAACACTACAATTTAATTCATGTGAGGAGGCAATCTAGAGCACATGAATAGCTTGAAATATTTTGTGCTCGCAAATTCCACACAAAATCACTTAGAGCAACACGTTTTTTTCAGGTGCAATTTGTCAAATTTAAATGTGCTCAAATTAAATTAGCAGAAATCGAAAAAACATAGCCTTTAGGGTTGATGAATCTCGTGTAGAAATTGAGCGCAGAAAATCACATATTTTTAAGAAGAAAACACACACAAGTACTTTATTGTATGATTCTGTTTCAGAGAACTGAGATGATCTATGACGACATCAATTCTGATTTTATGCATATCCAAAGAAATATTTTCCAGCACTCCCCAAAAATTTTTTTCAGCCCATATTAAAAGATATTAAAACATCCACAGCAGATCATGTGTAGTCATGACGCGTTTTAAGTGTGCTATACGCCCTTATATAGTCATCAAACATACTAGAATAATTGATCTTAAATATTATAGCATAGCATCATTAGATGCAACCCCTCCAAAACCAGCCACCGCAAAATTTTAGAGCTTTCTGTGAGCCTGGGGCAAAGATTCCTCAACTTTCCCCCTCTTCCCACCCCTCTCCCCCAGCAATGAAAGTTCAGGCAGGAGGGAGCCACTTACCTGGACCCCTTACCAGTTTACCCTAAGTCAGTAAAAAATACAAGATTACATTTTATTACTATAAATTTAGCTACTCACTGATCTCTTCTTCCTTCTCCTATAGAGCACCATTCTCTTTTCCTTCGCCGGTATGTAGTCACATGGGGAAAATACCATAGAGGCTCTGCCTCTCATTTTAAAAGGTGTCCTAGCCCCACCCAAAGCTCATTCCCTGACTGGTAGCGAGGATGAATGGAGGGAGGACCTTTTAGCCCCCATTCTCCAGTGTGGAAAATGCCTGCCGCTGCCCAAAGAAAACAGAGGAGGGGCGCTGAAGAGCCCCAAAGATGTGGCGGTGGACAGCCCAGAATACCCAGTGGACCAGATGAGGATGATTTGCGACATGGGAAAGAAAAAAAAAGATGGGGACCGGTAAGTAATGAAATTTACAATAATAAACATTTTGGTGTGGTAGTGTGGGACCCCTATACCAGTTCACTTGGTAAGGGGGCTAGCATGTCACTTGCCAGCATCAGCATTATCATGCCTGTCACCACAGATTTTTGAGAGCCTTTAAAATAGCTAATTAAAAATACAGAAGAAGAAGAAAGGCTGATTTCAGACCTAAAACAAATCTATGGTAATTTTTGCCTGGGGACAGCAAAGCCAAGATTCCATACTTACCCCTTTTGGTTTTTAGCAGGCAGCAAATTGTGACCAATGGTCAGATGGTCAGACAGTGATTTGCAAGGCCATCCAGCGGTTGCAATTGGCTGCTAGCAGTCATGTGAGTCCAGGTCTCACCAACGGGGGCCAGGAGCCGATAAGTTACTGTAAGTGTGTGCAGGCAGCATTCCCATTTGTGGGTCTCCATGCTTCGCACTGCTCTGACACAGTACACAGAGAGTAATTTGACCAATTTGTCCCGTTTTATGTCTTCAATAGTAATGGCACATAACAGTATCTTGAATATATTATTTCCAAAGGCTTTCCAATGACTTGTTATGTGTTATCCTATTGCAACACATTATCAGGGCCAAGTTCATCTTAAAGCGGACCTTCACCATGAATAAGAGCCTATCTTATATGTTTCCCACACCCTGTACATACAGATTGATCACATTAAAAATCATCCTACCTGCATCTACTGCATGTTATGAGCCTTTAAACATCCAAGATGGCGGCTCATGGGACATCAGGCAGCCTGCAAACAAGAAGTGCCTTCTAACTGTGCTGCTCTGCATTCTGGGACTGCTGACCTTTTCCTGACCCCAGCTCTGCTCTGTCTGAGCAAAGCACAGCTATAACCCTCCCCCTGTACTTTATCCAGCTCTCCTCTCCTCAGTAAGTGTGATGCTTCTGAGGCAAGATGGCGGCGCCCATATCCTAAAATCCTGAACAGAGTTGCAGCCCAGTGGGGGAAAGAATAATAAGTAAGTGACTAAAAACTTTAAATATAAATATTTAAATTTGCTGGGGAATCATTTTATAAGGGTTTGGGCTTTTCAATAAATCATGGTGAAGGTCCGGTTTTACTATTTTTGTATATAATCTTTAACTGCTTCATTTCTATGTCTTAAGCTGCAACAATAGACATGAGAATGAATCGGTTCATAGTGCAGAGCAATTTACTAAACAGCTCAGGTTCTTCATTTACTATTCCTGGCTCTGTTATAATGGAAGTCATCATAATGATGATAACTATTATGAAGTGAGGATGGAATTTGTGGGTGATTGTACAATGATGACGGATGCTGAAGATAGTAAATGACAATAATTGATCAGAACAAAGTCAGTGATTAATGATGATGGCTTTTATCATTGTTTCATATTGATTTAAGCCAAGCATATATTTACTTTCCTAGTTTCAACACCTACATTGGTCTAAGACTCTATTTAGGGTTGTGTTATATGCTCAAAAATGTGACAAAAATGCTTAAGTACTTTATTAAAGTAATTATGATGAGCCTGAGCATTTTGGAAGCGCTTGGACTGGAAAATCCCCCAGTATACAATAGCTCCAGGGACCACAATGTGTGAACTGGTATAAGGGTCCTTTGGGCCCTTTACCAGTTCACAGACGTTTAAAAAGAAATAATAGAATAAAATAAAATCTAATCTCTCAGGGTCTTACTCCTCCTGTCCCCCTCTCTTCCGGTTCGTTGGGTCAAGAGCTCCCTCCTTGGTCTGCTGATGCTGGAGAGCCGCTATTATACTTTTATAGGCTTTTATACTCTTGTGACTAATGACATCCATGTGACTAATGACATCACTGGAGGGGATGGACATGAAGGAGAATTACTGGGAGGGTGCCCCTTCATAAACAGACTCCAGCAATAGCAGTGTAACCGATGTCCCCAAGCACAGGAAACTCACAGCGCGTGCTCACCACATGGAATGCAGAGGGATTTTCAAAACAGTTTAGATCAAGTGTTCAGTTGCGTGTTTCTCTGCTGCACGGTGACCACTTCGTGGTACGAGTAATAAAATGGAACAACATAGAGACTAAACCATGTTTGCCTTCCTAAGTCAGGTAGGCAGTCTTCTTACAACATGTTGAGGTCTAACAGTCCGAGCCCTATGTCTGCAGCCCTGCTGTCTCCCAACTCCCTTGTGGCATTTCTCTCTCCGCTCTTGCAAACCTCCCCCTTTTTATAGTGGACCCACCCTCTTCTGCACGTGAGAAACTGAAGGCCCCCTACTGGAAGATAGTTCCACTCTCCAAGGACAAAAATGCTTTCTAACTTAACCCTATTTGCGGGTTTTACCCTAAAACAACAACCAGGTATACTTACCCTTTCTACTATTGCACTCCGCTGACGAGGGTGCTGCGCTCTACCTCCCCAACAACTTTTAACAACTCTATTCCACCTAAAATTAGGATCTTGATAATGAGGAGCAGACTGACCCCACCCTTCTCAAGTAGATCGGCAAAGAGGGGCTACTTCTTCCTGGAAAGGGATCTCTTCCCACACTTGGGGCTCAAGGGTGACCTCATAGGTGCTTCTGCAAGCCTAACCCAACTACTTGTGGAAGGGGCACTCTCTATCCTAACAGTGACCTATGCACCACCTAAGGGCCACCCACCTGGTCAGCACATTCATCTAGTTTGCCGGACTACTCGTGTTTAGCCTCTTCTGGACTATGTACACCAGGGCATCCCACAATGGGTCTAGATTCTTTCTCCAGTGTGCCCCCTTGACCCACAATAAGACCCCGGGGCCAGTGGGGTGTCCCCCCCAAGGCTTGGAGGTCCCACTCTCCTCAGTCTCCTTGTGCCTTTTTTCTTTGACACTTTTTTTTTTTATTGAGAAAATTACACATAAGCATTATACATTATAAAACATTTGTAACAATTGGCAAGGGTCAGGCATCTAATGTGACAAATTTGTCTCACACTATAAGAAGCACATATGATTTTTGAGGAGGAGAAAAGAAAATATTCTGAACCAAATGGTGCGCTCAAATAGCCCCCCCAAAAAAAACACAGGGCCCCCCTAATCACCTCTAAAACAGGTAGTTTGGCAGATCCTCCATCCCCAAAAACAAGCAGAATGCAGAATCCTCCCTCTCCATATAACAGACAGCGTGCAGGATAGTGTGGCAGATCCCCCATCCCCCAAAACATGCAGCATGCAGAATCCTGCTCTCCATATAACAGCATGCAGCCCCCCAATCCACCATAGAACAGGCAGTGTGGCAGAGCAGCCTCTCACATCCCCAACGGCCGCTGAGTCAGTTCAAAACTTCTTACCTGTCGCAATCTGGAAGCTACCACTCTCCACAGCCAGCATGCGACGATGCATCAATGACATTGGCGCACTGCTCTGTGCATTGATCAATTGGCACGCGGCTGGCTGCATTTAAACAGTGCATCCCCTGCCCTACACTGATTCATCAATGACAGTGCACAGAGCATTGCGCCGTTGTCATTGATGCATCGTGCATGCTGGCTGCCAAGAGTGGGGGCTGTCAGACTGCTATAAAGTTGAGAAGTTTTAAACTGACTCAGCGGGATTTGGGGATGTGAGGGGCTGATCTGCCACACTGCCTGTGCTATAGTGGATTGGGGGCTGCTTTAACTAATTGATGCAGTGGTGGTCGGTGTTTGGGATCTGCCATATCTCCTTCGCCCTGTAAGATGCATGGGCATTTCCCCCCAACTTTTGCGTCTTATAGGGCAAAAATACAGTACTTTGGCTGGCTGGATACTGGAATAGTAAAGATAATGAACACATAAAAAAAAAACATGAGGCCAATGTAAAAATGTTTTCAAATAGTGCAGTTAGGTCGCACTCAGAAAGTGAATTCGAGCAGAAAAATACATTAACTACAGAAATAGAAGAAATAGGAAGTAGATATAGGGAGGTAAATGGGAAAAGAATATGGTATTATGGTGCTGAAAGTATGAAATATGGAATTTCCAGTGTGTGAGAGCACCTAGGCAAAAATAGCTTAGAAAAAAAAAAAAATATATATACATATATATATATATATATATATATATATATATATATATATATGTTCAGTGGCGCAAAATGTGATGGGGCGCTGGTGCTAATATTAAATGGAGCCCTTTCACGGCTCAAACAGTAAACTGTTTTTTAACTTAAAAGACAACAACAGAATAATACCGTGCTGAGACAATTACATAAAACACAGCTCAACGTGCGGTGAGTCCTTCAGTCTCTCTATATATATATATATAAAGCAAAAAGCACAGAGCTCAAGGTTAATTCAATAACATTAATATGTGATCCCACGACGCATGCTCCACCACCATCAGGGACGCACACCAGATGAAGTGCCAACACGCTTACCAGAACAAAATGATAACTTGGCCTTTAAAGCACAAATATGTGCTCAACATCCACTGATCTCCAAAGTAGTAATCTTCCACAATAATCCCAACGCTCAGACTCGTTTAAAAGAATTGCATGAGAGAGGATGTGGCGAAAGTTTTTTTGCATGCAAAGCAAAAAAAAAGCAGAAAATAGTGCAATATGTCCAATAAAGGTTAAAACAGTAGATTTATTAAAATTACACTTACAAACGATGCATGAAAAAAGACATGGAAACAATGAGGGAAACAGCAACTTCTCACCGCCAGCCGCCCCAAAGTCTAATCAGCCTTCAAAGATCCAAATGAACTGTTCAAAATAATTGTCTTTTAACTTAATTGGATGCAGCTAGACAACTAGAGACTGAAACAGCAGAGCGGAATGGTGCTTCCATTCTCTAAGTGATGACAGCACAAATATAACTAAATAAAAAAGATGAACCATATACAAAGGATTTTCAAGTTTTAGTAAATACTAAAGCTCCTGTTGCTTTACAAGTCACTAACAATGAGCCACTTGCTGTCCCTCTTCCTAGGCTGTGTGTAAACCAGTGCCAGAGAGTTTAAATGTCCCTTTGAAATATATTTCAATAAAGGCACCACTCACAACTTTCCTTTAGCCACTGAAACTACTGTATGGGTAAGGTACTGTGACAGCAATCACTTCAAGCTTGAAAAAAAAATACATTGTTATAGTTATGTTCAAACATTAAACGTGAGGAATAGCACATCTAAAAAAAGTGAAGCATATATAACTTCCACCTAAAAACTACAGGCTTCATTTTTTTATCTTCCATTTTTACCGTTTGTGGGGAAAAAAATGGACATAGCAAATGAAAATACTTTGTGTCCTTAGAATTGTGCTATACTGTAGGGTGTTCGCTTAGTATCCATTGTTGTTAGTCAGTAGGGCAAACGGTAGATACAATGCTGCAGTTTAGGTATTCACCCCAGAACATTGATAAAAAAAGTAAAGAGCGGAGGGTGTTATTGGAGCTCTTCCTGGAGAGCTTCCCCACTTAACGTGAAGAGCTTCTTTACACCTAAATACCCCACAGGGGCATGTTATGTACTAATCTGAAAATAATTTGCAGCCAGCTCAATCTCTAATCTGATCGGGTTCACAGTTCAAAAAACAATTGCGCTGAAAGAATACTGGCAAACTGAAGCAGAGATGAGATGAAGCAACACCCTGCAGCACTTTTGGAGAGAACCAATCGGCTCTCTCAAAAGTCCCGCTGTGAGGAGATGCCACTGGCTGGCCACATCCCTCAGGCATTTGCGCTCCCGCGCCCTGCCATTTTGGAAAGGCGCATATGGACCAAGAGAAGCCGTGGATACAGGTGGTGGAGAACGTCATATGCCTCTCCCTCATTTCCTGTGGTGCAGGACGGAAGCCGTAGCAGGGCTCCAAAGTTTGCTGACTTCCAGGACCACACAAAAAAGTTGTCTATCAGTCACTCTGTTCCTTTTTCCCAGTTCTCTCAGAGGGAGCTAGCATGCCAAGCCACAGCGATCTCATACCTGTCTCTGATCAAAGCAAGCTCACAATAAAGCTTTGCCATGATTTGCCACTTCTAAGCTCAGCCATGTTCAGAAATTGAAGAGAAGAAAGCAGCTTCACTTAGAATACTCAAGGAATATTTATTCAGAGATTCTTTGTAATGGCTAATTTTACATTGTTGCCATGCATGGGAGGAAATGAGTTTGTTCATTGACAGAGATTTTAAGGAACTCATCCAGGGCTGGTCTTTGGGGTGTGCCGGCTGTTCCATCACACAGGGTGCCACCCCCAGAAGGTGTTTTAGGGGTGCCATGATGAGGGCTAAGTGCTGTGTGCATTTAAAAATGTTGGGCGCTCAGGTTACAGCAACTCACTGCCTATGATAGTGGGGACAGTCTCAGTATCTATAGGGTACTGTGCGTTACAGAAATTGGGTTGCTGATCCCTGAACCCAGTACAATGAATGTGGCTGAGTAAGGTTGCACAGTGGCATATTTGGCAGCAGGTACTAAGACATTAAGGAAAGGTGTGTGTGTGTATGTGTAAGAGAGAAATATTGGGAGAATACACCTGCACTGGTATAGTGTAATGAATGCTGAAATTGGAGGCATTTAAACAATCCTATACCCATATGTTAACCAATCCATCGTTCACGTATGGCTGGCAATCATGTGACTACCGGTCACCAATCTGTATTTCCCAATGAAGAGAGTGGGTCCGCTCTAGTTCTATGACTAAGGGCTGACAGAATACCCGAAACGCGTCAGAAGGTCTTGTATGTTTTATGTGTCACTCTGGGTCTACCTTTGCATTTTAGCACTGCTTTTTGATAATTTTTTGGAGATGATTTTAATATTTTTAATTAAAGACTTAAAACTTTAAGGAGTGCGGACCCACTCTCTTCATCCTTTTGCACAATTGGGGTGTGGGACCGACCCGGGTCGGGCACCCTGTTTTACCATTGTGCGGATACCCTTTACATTGTTTATCTTTTGCATTTCCCAATGGGTTTGCACATCAAACCTGGATGGTTTCCGTTGGTACACCATGAGTGAGGAGTTAGTGGTGACTTGACTATAGTGCTGCTTTAATCCCTCATGTGATTTAATTTTTTTTTTTTGTTTTTACATTAAAGTTAAGGCTTTAGTTGCATTACTTGATATTTTAAAATGTATCAATACACAAGCCTAGGACTGTGTGACTCCAGTTCCCTCAGGGCATCTTGAGTCTGGATGCCTGTTTTAACATATACTTACCTCGTGTTTACACCTCATTGAAATGTAATTACATAGGATGTATTACTGTGTGTGTGATGTCGGAAAATCTACCAATCCAAATAAAATCTGTTCTTGTGTGGCAAGAAATGCTGGGAATTTGAGAAATTAAATGTACAGGCTTATAGAGGGCTTATAAATGGAATGCTACACTGTCATCAACACCTTGTTTGAGAGCTATCTGCATGGATCTGTTTTGTGCTTGACAGGCAAAAATATCAAAGCTTAGTAAATTGCTCCCCCAAAGCCCCTCTGTGGCAATCAGTGACATAAGCTTATTGAGAGGGATTAACATCATGCAGATGTCTAGCAGGCAAATTTTGCACACTTAAACATGTATGGCAGCGGCCATGTTGCCACACACATGAAGAAGCTGATTCTGAAACTGAGTCAAATTCATAGTTCTGTGCAATTATCTCTTATTTCTAAAAAGAAGTCGTAAGCCTTCAGATGTAATGACTCATATTTAAATAAAATACATTGTATACATTTTAGCCTCTGACTGAGTGCTTTTGCAGCTGCCACCGCCATAGAGATGCATTGTAACAGCTTCCGTCACCCAGATTGCTTTTGATACATTAGCTGTTTATTCAGAGTCTGCATGTGTGAAAAATGACAGGCAAGCTTCACCTTGGTTCTGAGGCATATATCTGCCGAATTTGGTGTGAATTTCTGCGGGAACAGCCCCCCCCAGGACTGTCAGGTGTGTGGCAAGATGGCCAGACCCATGTAATTCAAGAGTGATTAATCTTTATTCCAATAAACAACATCTGCATGGGGTTAAGCCCTCTCACGCGGCTTATGCCACGGAACTTGAAGAGGTGAAGCAATTTACTAAACTTCCTTTTTTTGACTGGAGGTTCGCTTTAACACCTATAACACCTAAGAATTCTACCGATATATATTTTAGTTCTAATCATAAAAATTCAATGTATACCTTACCTCCATAAGGTATTTGTTCAAATACTGATTGGGTGATTGGGTTATATTAAAGATTGGTGATACCCATATTTGCATGGTACAACCTTTTTACCTGCTGAACAACACATGTCATCTTGACAATCTTTATGTTCCCAACCCCAACAATCCCTCCTCTGGCTTTAAATTATAAAAAATACATTCCAAATTAACCTCACAATGACCTCTAGAATTTTATAGATACTCTAAAATGTTTGTTTTGTTAGACGGGGAGGCCGATTCATTAATAGCGCCAGGTAGCGACAGATGAGCGCCAGTAGCGTGATTTTCACAGCGCCAGCTAGTATTCGCTGTGCTTGGCCGGGGTTTGCTTGTTGACAGCGACTCAGTCGGTGTGCGGTAATGTTGAATACGGGGTTAGGGGTCGATGTTTCACAGGTTCTGCGTTGTATGGGTGCGCCTGACAGCGAATGTCCAGAGCGAACGGCTTGCTGCAGATTCATTAACAAATCACGCTCAAAAATTTCTCGCGCTGTGAATTCCTTGTTTAAACCCCAGAGCGCTGGCGGCGATGTGTGTAAAGTAGTTTTTAACCCCCAAACAACCATTTTTTTTAAATGTAAAAATTATACAAGTTTTTCTAAACATTTTGTAATGTGAATACATTAATATCAGACCTGTAATATCAATTCTGCACATATTTTTTTTTTTTTTTTCCTTAAAAAAAATATCTAACATTGCCGTAGTGGTCACAGAATTTTTGACAAAAAAAAAATCAATTAATTATGAATATTAAAAGATTGCTCCATTGAAATGCATTGGAGAGCGCCAGGGAGCGACAGGTCATACCTGGCGCTGTGATGGGATTAGCAGCGGCGCTGTTCGTTGCAGTCGGCTACATGATGAATCCCGCGCTAGCTGACGCTCTCGCCGGCGCTAGCCTCATTTAGCGTGATAAATGCGTCATTGTGACCGCCGCCGGGCGTACTTGAGTCGGTAGCCGCCGTTAGCTGGCGGTACCTGGCGCTCGTCAGACACTACCTGGAGCTAGCCCTTGATAAATAAGGCCCTTACCCCTGTTGTTAAAACATTTGAACAGCTCACCAACATTGTGTATATCTGGATAAGGATATTGTTTCTAAGGACACCTAGTAGTGCTGGACTGTTGACCCCAACAGATAACACTTTCCTGCACTACTTGGATCGCCTCAAGACTGGTGCACTGTTAACATTAACTGGACATTAGGAGGTTTTTATACATAGGGGGTGATTTGCAATGTTCGCTCCCTGACATAAAAGTATGTTCACCAGACGTGCAACACATGTATGACAGACCAAAGGGTAAGCAAAACTTACTGCAGCAAACACCAGTGAACACTTCCACAATGCATTTTGCTGTGTTTGCGCCACAATTTGCTGGTGAAAGTCAGTTATTTAAATTGAAAAGTTTTTTGGAGAATGCCGGTGATATGCCGGCGAACAGCTGTGGCAGAATTTAGCAAAGCAAAAAACATGAAATTTTGCTGAAAACACAGTTTTATTGCATACTAGAAATTGTACCCAGGGCTGCCAGGGTTTTTTTTGTTAACAGGGAAATCACCAGAAGCCCTATATACCCCAACAGTTATGCATTGTTTATGTAAGTTGTAACATAAATAGACAACAATAGAAATAAACAAAAAAACTTTTAACATCCTAAATACCCAAACTGAGATGTCATGTCATAAGACTTTATGACAGGGCCTGTTTATAAACAACATTGGCAGTTTTATTGTCAGGTGCACAGACATAAAGATTTTTACCTGATCCAACTCTGGAGCAGATAACATACAAATAACATGTAGAATCCAGATTTATGCCAGCCGCCTGCATTGATTATCCTTGGGCCTTGTTTTTTGTCATTGCAAATGATAGCTTCATCTGAGTTAATCAGCGGTATAAAAACTTCTTCTCTAGCAGCACATCCAGTAAGGATTGTTGCTTCCAGCACATGGGGATGACATGTTTTAATGCACATCCTGGTTTCATTACACAATTTTGGTGCATCTAGATTCTGCATTAAAATAACTGGAACACCAACCTTTTGTTCCAAGTGATGAGAAGGCATTACAATTGGTTCTTAAAAACTCAACTGGGTACTGCAAGATCTTAAAAGTACAATACACTTTACATTTCTTTTATTTCTATGGACGGGTGTTCTCCATCCTCTCCTGTACATCTTGCAAGGGCGGATCCATTCCCGGGCACCCAATGTACCTGCGTGCCAAATTTGGGGTCAAACGGTTCAGGCGTTCAAGTCTTTAGAGGATATACATACAGACAGACGGACAGACATTAATTTTTATTATATAGATTAGAAATGAGCAAATTTTTAAAAAATTCAATTCAGCCGATTCACCATATTTCCCCAAATAATGTGTTTCAGTCCCAATTTATTAGCAGCGAATTGCTATTGCAAACGGCTATTTCTGGCCTACAGAGAGCCTTTAATAGGGTTGTAGAAGACTTTGCCTTGCTGTAACATGCATAGGGTGTGTGCTGGATTAGAAAATTAATACCGTTATGCAGTATGACATGCAGATCAGAGGAGTCACTATTAGAATCACTGTCGCAGAGTGGCACAATAACAGAGCCTTAAGGTAGTATGAGGAGACCTTATAGTGGCTGAATGACACAGTGTGGAGTTGGCAGCAGCATATAGTGGCTGCATGACACACCCTGGAGTTGGCAGCAGCATGAGGAGAACATATAGTGCCTGAATGATACGCCCTGGAGTTGGTGGCAGCATGAGGAGAACATATAGTGCCTGAAAGACACACCCTGGAGTTGGCGACAGCATGAGGAGAACATATAGTGGCTGAATGATACACCATGGAGTTGGTGACAGCATGAGGAGAACATATAGTGCCTGAATGACACACCCTGGAGTTGGCAGCAGCATGAGGAAACCATATAGTGGCTGAATGAATCAGAGTGGAGGGGGGGCGCGCACGCAGCCGAGAGCAATGGACGCATGCTGACTCGGCTCCACAAGATCGGGAGGCCCTGAGCCCTAACCAGCGCAGCAGCAGCAACACAAACTCACCCGCGACCCCAGCAGACAATCGGGAAGCGACTGGACCCCCCACGGACGATGTAGGCAGCAAGCAAAACGGCCCCAGGGAGAGCCACA
Organism: Gastrophryne carolinensis; assembly: GCA_027917425.1. Lineage (NCBI taxonomy): Eukaryota > Metazoa > Chordata > Amphibia > Anura > Microhylidae > Gastrophryne > Gastrophryne carolinensis. Next base: position 466,281,485 of record CM051236.1, read on the forward strand.
GATTGGTGACCCCTGGATCCAAGATGGCGGCGGGGCGGCGGAGAGGGTGAACGAGGAGGCCCCCTCAGACAACTCACAGCCAGAGCTGGAGGCTGGATTGCAGGCCCGAGAGGGAGAAGACACAGGAGTGGTGAGTGTAGCTGAGGACCTGTCCCTAGACTCTGCTGACAGCTGGCCACCCTCATCCCCAACCTCCCAGCCCAAACCTCAGATCCCTTATGTCAGCAGTGAAATCCTGTCACACCTCAGATCTATTGTTAGTGAGGAGATCACAGCTGTAACAGTAAAGCACACTGAGATAGTATTGAAGGAAATCAGGGATCTGGGAGGGAGGACAGAAGCCCTAGAATCCCGTATGGATGATACTACTACAGTCCTGGATAGCCAGGGAGCATTGCTGGAACAGCTCCAGGATGAAATATCTCTCTTAAAGGGCCAGAATGAAGAATTCGAAAACCGTAACGGCAGGTCCAATTTGAGATTCTGTGGGCTCCCAGAAGCAATGGAAGACACTATGGGTACAGTCACTGCCCTTTTACAAGAGCTAGTCCCGGAAATACCAATTGAAAGGCTGGAGCTCGACATGGCACACAGAGCCCTTACCAAAAGGCCTGCAGACGGCCCACCACGGGACATTATAGTCAAATGTCATTACTATCAAACCAAGGAGGCAGTGCTAAAAGCATCTAGGGAAAAGGCACCCCTGACATTCCAGAACCACAATTACCAAGTATATACTGACCTCTCACAAACTACCATCATAAAGAGACAGTCCTTCAAACCCTATCTCCAAGCACTACAAGCCCAGGGAGTGCGCTATAGATGGGGTTTTCCTTTCAAGCTCTCCTTTTCCTTCCAGGGAAAACAGGTGCAAGCCTCCTCACTACCAGAAATCATAGAAAAATTCAAAAGCCTGGACATCTGACTGCCGAAGGCAGACAGAGCAGCCCCACCCCTCCCCTCCACACCCAGAACGCCAAGACAAACAAGATAAACAACCAAGTCACCCAATCTCCTAAGCAGTATACCCAACCACAGAAATCCTTAGCAATGAAAAGATTACTCTCCCAGAAGTTTCACTTTGTTTTATAGGACTGAGACTTAAATATGTGCCACGCACAGTTGCTGGAATATAGCATAAAAAGCCCCAAGCAGCCACCCCTGCAAGCGGCGGGCGTCTTGTACCCCCCCCCCCCCTTGGGGGACATGAGTGCTGCCCTTGAAGGTCTCGACCTCAGGGGTCCGTAAGTGCTATCCCATCAGCATTACATGTTTCTCTTATTTGAACCAACAGTTGTTTATTATAAGTTTTGGTAATCTTTCATTGTTCTTATATCTACAAAGCGTTAGTTTGACCGGTTCTCGCCACCGGGCCGCCTGCTCACTGACGGCGACGAGCCTTGGAAGGGCGTCCCTTAGACGCGGGAGGCCGGCCTAGCGGTGGAACAAAATGTGTACGTAGGCCATGGAGCGGGAAACTGGCGGGTCCTGTGCCCGCCCCAGTGGACTATTCCCGCCGGGTGGCGGGGCTGGATCTGGCGGGAGACCGCCCTGAGGTTCATATACCCACAATTGGGGGTATATGTTACTGTTGTATCTCTATGCAATGTTACAGAATGGCCTCCCAATCTCAAAGGTGCTCACCCCATTTTCCAGTGCACGGGAATACCTTTTCCTATACCTGGAATACCTGGAATTGGCGCACACAGAAGTGTGCAAAGATCACTTGTTCATAATGTTTTTTGTTGCATATATGTTTTGTTTCTTAATCTGCACCCCTCCCCATCTGTCTACCCCCTCTCTCCCGCCTTCCACCCCCCCCAGTCATATACCCAACCCCAGGGACAGTATATCTCCAGCACATAGGCATCCTCAAAATATACCATGGTGATTAACATTGTATCACTAAACATGCAAGGCCCAATAACCGGTCTAGAGCCTTTAAATACTTCAACTCAATCCACGCGGACGTAGTCTGCCTCCAAGAAACGCACTTTTCATCCAACTCCTCCCCAAAACACTTAAACCACAAGTTCCCCCTGTTCTTCCAAGCTAAATAGCTTTCCACAATGGTACACAATTCACATGTCACAAACAGATTGCGAACCCTGACGGAAGATACCTCCTCCTACAGGGTACTCTCCAGGACTCCGAGGTAACTTTCCTTACATATTACACCCCAAAACAAAACAAATCCCATTCATAGAGCATATGTGCTCATTAACACAGAAACGGAGCAGTATTTCTATGTGGAGACTCTAATTTAACCCTTCATCCTCAAATGGATAGGTCCCTATCCCCTAGCACCCAAGTGACTCAAGACAGCAAACGGTTCGCAGACCTGTTAGGGAACTACGGGCTGTCAGACCCGTGGAGGGACCTTCACCTACACATTACTCAGCCCCGCACAAACTCTCCACAAGAATTGACCATATCCTTATTCCCTCCTACTTCTTACCACGAGTTGAACAAGCCAAGATACACCCAATCCCTTGGTCAGATCATGACATGGTAGCTATCTCATGCAACTATTTAATGATAAAGCCCAAACCCTCCTCCTGGATTTTAAATGATTCCCTCCTATCCTTAACACACCTAGTGGAGGAAGCAAGCCAGACCACTATGAATCACTTTACCTCCAATGAAAACCCGGAAACCCCCCCAACGATGTTGTGGGGAGCTTTTAAAGCAGTCATAAGAGGGTACTTCATAGGCCTGGCTTTCAAAAAGAAAAAAGAAAAAATAGCCCTTGCAAACTACAGGCTCGATATTTGGGAGATGTAGAGAACTTCAAAATTAACCCCTCCCTGGAGCATCTGAATAAAATGGAGCTCTCTCGAACCAAGCTCCTACAAACAGAGGAGGCAGAAGGAAGATACAGGAGGGCCAAACAGAGGTACTACATCTCCGCAAATAAACCTGGAACACTTTTAGCTTCCCAGCCCAAATGCCAAGACCAGGTAAAAAAGCCCATAAAGCTCAAAACTCGCTCGGGGCTAATCACTAATAACCCCGAGAAAGTCCTAGAGGAATTCTCTATGGGCCTATCGGAACTATATGACGCCCCCTTTCTGCTGGACATCCCTAAAGCACAGGCCTTTTTTGAAGGCCTCAAAATAACCCCCCTCACTACAAGCCACGAGGAAATGGTAAATGACAACATTAAAGTTGAAGAGGTACTAAAAGCTATAAAAACATTCAAAACCAGCAAAAGGCCTGGGCCTGACGGATTCACGGCCCTTTTCTATAAAAAACAGCCCCACATTTAGCTAAAGTCTACAATTATATTAAAAAAAGGATCCAGATATGTTAAGGGCAGCGATAGTAATGATACCCAAGCCGGGCAAGGACCATCAGAATTGGGAAAACTTTAGGCCAATATCCCTACTGAATATAGATTTAAAAATTCTAACTAAAATATTAGCCAATAGAATTAATAAGTTCCTTAGGGACATAATACATAGAGACCAAGTAGGCTTTGTGCCCAGGAGACAATCCAGAGATGGAGTCAGAAGAATACTGCAACTAATAGGTGGAGTAAAGGACCATAACCTTGAGGCCATGCTACTCTCCCTCTCCTGGCAATACCTCCACTTCACTTTAGAAAAATGTGGTTTTGGCCCAGGCTTCCTTTCCTGGATCTCAGTCATCTATGCCCAGCCATCTGCTCACATTATATATGCAGGCTTTAATTCCTCAAACTTTCCCATTAAGCGAGGTACTAGACAAGGTTGCCCAGTCTCCCATATTATTTATTTTAGCTTTGGAGCCCCTGGCAATGAAGATGAGACAAAACCCATCCATTAAAGGAATCCCTTTAGCAGACCAGGAGCATAAGATATCCCTATTTGCGGACGACATGGTCCTCATGCTGACATCCCCCCATCTCGGCACCCAATGCCATTAAATTCCTCTCAAATTCGGGCACATCTCAGGCCTAAAACTAAACGCCAGCTACAGCTTTAGATATCTCCCTAACAAACATCACCAGACAAACATTATCCAGCAACTTTGCCTGGGCCTGGACCCAGAAGTTACCCTACTTAGGAATCAAACTTACAAGCAGCTATAATAAGCTCTACAACGCAAACTATCCAGAACTGTTCAAAACTCTTGATAAACTACTAACATCTTGGCAAATGGTGAGGCTATCCTGGCTTGGGTGTATAGCAGCGTTGAAAATGGTGTTCCTCCCTAATATGCTGTATTTATTTAGAGTCCTCTCAATACCAGTCCTGAAAAAGTCTCTAAAAACAGCACAATGGAAAATCCTAGCATACACCTGGAACAAAACTAAACATAGAGTGAAAAAAGCCACTCTTTTCTGCAAAAAGGAACATGGCGGCCTTGCCTTCCCATCCCTTCATAAGTATTTCCTCACTGCTCAAGTAGCTCCACTAGTTCTACTACATACCCCTAACTATGTTCCCACTTGGGTCTCCATTGACAGAATACAATGCGGTATACAACGTCGCCAGCAGCTCTACTATGGACGCCCAAATTGCGCAGGCCTAGACATCTCCCTTCAATACTCTCATTCTCATTATCAATCTGGGATAAAATTAAACACCAATTTACTTCACCCCACACGCCAGCTGCCCCACTGTTAGGTAATCCCATGTTCCCCCCGGGAATCACACACCCAACCAGCTTCAACTGGTGGAAAAAGAAATATCTAATGACAGTAGACAACTTTTGTATACCGACGAGGATGAAGTCTGTACAAGAGCTGTCACCCAGAGACCCATTCCCACCATGCGAAATGTTCAGACTACTTCAAATACACACTTTACTAAAACAATCTTCTCCTCCTTATAGGAAAACAGACTTTGAATTTAGATGTATATGTGATCACTTTAGCGGCGGGCTTATCTCTAGCATATACTCAACTCTGGTCACCCCACCAGACCCGATCAGACACGTCTATATGGCAGGATGGGAGTCAGAATTGGGAGATATAAAACCCCCAGAAGCTTGGCAGAGCATATGGGGCCAAAAAAACACCCAGCAATGCATTAGTGTTGGAAAATGCATACAAAGTGATGTTCACATGGTACTATATCTCATGATCAGATCAATAAATTTTCCCCTTCAGAATCCCCTTGCTGCTCCAGAGGCTGTAATGACATGGTGAGGTGACATGGCGCATATCTGGTGGAATTGCCCGGTAACTAGAGACTAGGGATGAGCGAATCGATCCGGACGAACCCGGATTCGATCCGAATTTCAGGAAAAATTCGATTCGGATCGAATCCGAATTTCCCCGCGATTCGATCACTCGAAGTTTTCCTTTAACATCCATTCATTTACATTACAGGCATTCTAAGATGGCGGGCGGGACATGTCTGGACATGTATCCCGCGCCAGTGCAAGCTGGGGCAGTCACATGCAGCCTATCAGCAGCCAGCAAGCCCGGTGACGTCACACAGCGGTATTTAACGGCGGCCATCTTGCTTTTCCTCATTTCTCTATTGCATTCGTGACAGACAGACAGAACGCTGTGTAGCTGAGGCAGTTAGACAGGCTGGAGACAGGCTGGAGACAGGGACAGACAGGGACAGGCTGGAGACAGGCAGGAGACAGGCAGGAGACAGGCAGGAGACAGACAGGAGACAGACAGAAAGCCAGGGAAAGGTAGGAAAAACGGAGCTGGCTGACAGGGAGATTTTTTTTTTTTCATCCAGCCTTTGTTAGCGTTTTCAGGCTGCTTATAGTAACTAACTGTGCATATATACTGAACTGATCTTAAGTCTGCTGTGAGGCATCCCATTCTGTGACTAAAGCAGCCTCTGTTTAAGACCATATAAGCATTTGCTCTAATCATATTTGAAATTAGGCCTGATAAAGACACTTTTGCTGGCCAAAGCACTACTGTACCCTGGCAGCTCGATTCCTGCCCGGGGCATCCCATTCTGTGACTAAAGCAGCCTCTGTTTAAGACCATATAAGCATTTGCTCTAATCATATTTGAAATTAGGCCTGATAAAGACACTTTTGCTGGCCAAAGCACTACTGTACCCTGGCAGCTCGATTCCTGCCCGGGGCATCCCATTCTGTGACTAAAGCAGCCTCTGTTTAAGACCATATAAGCATTTGCTCTAATCATATTTGAAATTAGGCCTGATAAAGACACTTTTGCTGGCCAAAGCACTACTGTACCCTGGCAGCTCGATTCCTGCCCGGGGCATCCCATTCTGTGACTAAAGCAGCCTCTGTTTAAGACCATATAAGCATTTGCTCTAATCATATTTGAAATTAGGCCTGATAAAGACACTTTTGCTGGCCAAAGCACTACTGTACCCTGGCAGCTCGATTCCTGCCCGGGGCATCCCATTCTGTGACTAAAGCAGCCTCTGTTTAAGACCATATAAGCATTTGCTCTAATCATATTTGAAATTAGGCCTGATAAAGACACTTTTGCTGGCCAAAGCACTACTGTACCCTGGCAGCTCGATTCCTGCCCGGGGCATCCCATTCTGTGACTAAAGCAGCCTCTGTTTAAGACCATATAAGCATTTGCTCTAATCATATTTGAAATTAGGCCTGATAAAGACACTTTTGCTGGCCAAAGCACTACTGTACCCTGGCAGCTCGATTCCTGCCCGGGGCATCCCATTCTGTGACTAAAGCAGCCTCTGTTTAAGACCATATAAGCATTTGCTCTAATCATATTTGAAATTAGGCCTGATAAAGACACTTTTGCTGGCCAAAGCACTACTGTACCCTGGCAGCTCGATTCCTGCCCGGGGCATCCCATTCTGTGACTAAAGCAGCCTCTGTTTAAGACCATATAAGCATTTGCTCTAATCATATTTGAAATTAGGCCTGATAAAGACACTTTTGCTGGCCAAAGCACTACTGTACCCTGGCAGCTCGATTCCTGCCCGGGGCATCCCATTCTGTGACTAAAGCAGCCTCTGTTTAAGACCATATAAGCATTTGCTCTAATCATATTTGAAATTAGGCCTGATAAAGACACTTTTGCTGGCCAAAGCACTACTGTACCCTGGCAGCTCGATTCCTGCCCGGGGCATCCCATTCTGTGACTAAAGCAGCCTCTGTTTAAGACCATATAAGCATTTGCTCTAATCATATTTGAAATTAGGCCTGATAAAGACACTTTTGCTGGCCAAAGCACTACTGTACCCTGGCAGCTCGATTCCTGCCCGGGGCATCCCATTCTGTGACTAAAGCAGCCTCTGTTTAAGACCATATAAGCATTTGCTCTAATCATATTTGAAATTAGGCCTGATAAAGACACTTTTGCTGGCCAAAGCACTACTGTACCCTGGCAGCTCGATTCCTGCCCGGGGCATCCCATTCTGTGACTAAAGCAGCCTCTGTTTAAGACCATATAAGCATTTGCTCTAATCATATTTGAAATTAGGCCTGATAAAGACACTTTTGCTGGCCAAAGCACTACTGTACCCTGGCAGCTCGATTCCTGCCCGGGGCATCCCATTCTGTGACTAAAGCAGCCTCTGTTTAAGACCATATAAGCATTTGCTCTAATCATATTTGAAATTAGGCCTGATAAAGACACTTTTGCTGGCCAAAGCACTACTGTACCCTGGCAGCTCGATTCCTGCCCGGGGCATCCCATTCTGTGACTAAAGCAGCCTCTGTTTAAGACCATATAAGCATTTGCTCTAATCATATTTGAAATTAGGCCTGATAAAGACACTTTTGCTGGCCAAAGCACTACTGTACCCTGGCAGCTCGATTCCTGCCCGGGGCATCCCATTCTGTGACTAAAGCAGCCTCTGTTTAAGACCATATAAGCATTTGCTCTAATCATATTTGAAATTAGGCCTGATAAAGACACTTTTGCTGGCCAAAGCACTACTGTACCCTGGCAGCTCGATTCCTGCCCGGGGCATCCCATTCTGTGACTAAAGCAGCCTCTGTTTAAGACCATATAAGCATTTGCTCTAATCATATTTGAAATTAGGCCTGATAAAGACACTTTTGCTGGCCAAAGCACTACTGTACCCTGGCAGCTCGATTCCTGCCCGGGGCATCCCATTCTGTGACTAAAGCAGCCTCTGTTTAAGACCATATAAGCATTTGCTCTAATCATATTTGAAATTAGGCCTGATAAAGACACTTTTGCTGGCCAAAGCACTACTGTACCCTGGCAGCTCGATTCCTGCCCGGGGCATCCCATTCTGTGACTAAAGCAGCCTCTGTTTAAGACCATATAAGCATTTGCTCTAATCATATTTGAAATTAGGCCTGATAAAGACACTTTTGCTGGCCAAAGCACTACTGTACCCTGGCAGCTCGATTCCTGCCCGGGGCATCCCATTCTGTGACTAAAGCAGCCTCTGTTTAAGACCATATAAGCATTTGCTCTAATCATATTTGAAATTAGGCCTGATAAAGACACTTTTGCTGGCCAAAGCACTACTGTACCCTGGCAGCTCGATTCCTGCCCGGGGCATCCCATTCTGTGACTAAAGCAGCCTCTGTTTAAGACCATATAAGCATTTGCTCTAATCATATTTGAAATTAGGCCTGATAAAGACACTTTTGCTGGCCAAAGCACTACTGTACCCTGGCAGCTCGATTCCTGCCCGGGGCATCCCATTCTGTGACTAAAGCAGCCTCTGTTTAAGACCATATAAGCATTTGCTCTAATCATATTTGAAATTAGGCCTGATAAAGACACTTTTGCTGGCCAAAGCACTACTGTACCCTGGCAGCTCGATTCCTGCCCGGGGCATCCCATTCTGTGACTAAAGCAGCCTCTGTTTAAGACCATATAAGCATTTGCTCTAATCATATTTGAAATTAGGCCTGATAAAGACACTTTTGCTGGCCAAAGCACTACTGTACCCTGGCAGCTCGATTCCTGCCCGGGGCATCCCATTCTGTGACTAAAGCAGCCTCTGTTTAAGACCATATAAGCATTTGCTCTAATCATATTTGAAATTAGGCCTGATAAAGACACTTTTGCTGGCCAAAGCACTACTGTACCCTGGCAGCTCGATTCCTGCCCGGGGCATCCCATTCTGTGACTAAAGCAGCCTCTGTTTAAGACCATATAAGCATTTGCTCTAATCATATTTGAAATTAGGCCTGATAAAGACACTTTTGCTGGCCAAAGCACTACTGTACCCTGGCAGCTCGATTCCTGCCCGGGGCATCCCATTCTGTGACTAAAGCAGCCTCTGTTTAAGACCATATAAGCATTTGCTCTAATCATATTTGAAATTAGGCCTGATAAAGACACTTTTGCTGGCCAAAGCACTACTGTACCCTGGCAGCTCGATTCCTGCCCGGGGCATCCCATTCTGTGACTAAAGCAGCCTCTGTTTAAGACCATATAAGCATTTGCTCTAATCATATTTGAAATTAGGCCTGATAAAGACACTTTTGCTGGCCAAAGCACTACTGTACCCTGGCAGCTCGATTCCTGCCCGGGGCATCCCATTCTGTGACTAAAGCAGCCTCTGTTTAAGACCATATAAGCATTTGCTCTAATCATATTTGAAATTAGGCCTGATAAAGACACTTTTGCTGGCCAAAGCACTACTGTACCCTGGCAGCTCGATTCCTGCCCGGGGCATCCCATTCTGTGACTAAAGCAGCCTCTGTTTAAGACCATATAAGCATTTGCTCTAATCATATTTGAAATTAGGCCTGATAAAGACACTTTTGCTGGCCAAAGCACTACTGTACCCTGGCAGCTCGATTCCTGCCCGGGGCATCCCATTCTGTGACTAAAGCAGCCTCTGTTTAAGACCATATAAGCATTTGCTCTAATCATATTTGAAATTAGGCCTGATAAAGACACTTTTGCTGGCCAAAGCACTACTGTACCCTGGCAGCTCGATTCCTGCCCGGGGCATCCCATTCTGTGACTAAAGCAGCCTCTGTTTAAGACCATATAAGCATTTGCTCTAATCATATTTGAAATTAGGCCTGATAAAGACACTTTTGCTGGCCAAAGCACTACTGTACCCTGGCAGCTCGATTCCTGCCCGGGGCATCCCATTCTGTGACTAAAGCAGCCTCTGTTTAAGACCATATAAGCATTTGCTCTAATCATATTTGAAATTAGGCCTGATAAAGACACTTTTGCTGGCCAAAGCACTACTGTACCCTGGCAGCTCGATTCCTGCCCGGGGCATCCCATTCTGTGACTAAAGCAGCCTCTGTTTAAGACCATATAAGCATTTGCTCTAATCATATTTGAAATTAGGCCTGATAAAGACACTTTTGCTGGCCAAAGCACTACTGTACCCTGGCAGCTCGATTCCTGCCCGGGGCATCCCATTCTGTGACTAAAGCAGCCTCTGTTTAAGACCATATAAGCATTTGCTCTAATCATATTTGAAATTAGGCCTGATAAAGACACTTTTGCTGGCCAAAGCACTACTGTACCCTGGCAGCTCGATTCCTGCCCGGGGCATCCCATTCTGTGACTAAAGCAGCCTCTGTTTAAGACCATATAAGCATTTGCTCTAATCATATTTGAAATTAGGCCTGATAAAGACACTTTTGCTGGCCAAAGCACTACTGTACCCTGGCAGCTCGATTCCTGCCCGGGGCATCCCATTCTGTGACTAAAGCAGCCTCTGTTTAAGACCATATAAGCATTTGCTCTAATCATATTTGAAATTAGGCCTGATAAAGACACTTTTGCTGGCCAAAGCACTACTGTACCCTGGCAGCTCGATTCCTGCCCGGGGCATCCCATTCTGTGACTAAAGCAGCCTCTGTTTAAGACCATATAAGCATTTGCTCTAATCATATTTGAAATTAGGCCTGATAAAGACACTTTTGCTGGCCAAAGCACTACTGTACCCTGGCAGCTCGATTCCTGCCCGGGGCATCCCATTCTGTGACTAAAGCAGCCTCTGTTTAAGACCATATAAGCATTTGCTCTAATCATATTTGAAATTAGGCCTGATAAAGACACTTTTGCTGGCCAAAGCACTACTGTACCCTGGCAGCTCGATTCCTGCCCGGGGCATCCCATTCTGTGACTAAAGCAGCCTCTGTTTAAGACCATATAAGCATTTGCTCTAATCATATTTGAAATTAGGCCTGATAAAGACACTTTTGCTGGCCAAAGCACTACTGTACCCTGGCAGCTCGATTCCTGCCCGGGGCATCCCATTCTGTGACTAAAGCAGCCTCTGTTTAAGACCATATAAGCATTTGCTCTTATTATATTTATATTATAAGACACTTTTGCTGGGCATAGGCTTACTGCTGCCTGCCAGGTGCACTTCTGTTGAGGCATCCCATTCTGTAACATAGCATACCCCTCTTTATTTACACTAAGCAGCTCTCTTATTTACACTAAGCAGGCCTGTTGGAGGCTGAGTGTTACTGCTCACTTTTGGTGTGCATTATATTCTGTTTCATATAGACCCACCGCTGCCCGGGGTTTTTTTAAATATCACCTACTACCACGCCAGTTAGACTATGTCGGGCAGACAAGTGCCTGGAAGTGAAAAGAGGAGTGGCAGAGGCCAAGATTCCGCAGGAAGAGCTCACATCAGACTGGGGGCCAGTAGCAGCAGGAGTCACGCTGAGAGACCTAATCTGCCAGTATCTGCTAGCGGTCGGGTCTCCACCAGTAACGCATCTGCCGTGGTAGATTGGTTGACGCGCTCATCAACAACATCATCACAACTTACGTCTGAGACCCCCAGTCTAGGGTCGGTAGGTTCCTCTGACACAACCCTGAGTTGGCATGCCCCGAGAGCAGTCCCTGTCCTCCCATTGCCTCTGGCCTACGCCGTTCCCTCCCCCAGCGACGTATCCTATGCTTTGGGTTCAGCTCCACTCTTTAGTGAGGAGGACCATCAGATAGAGGACAGTCAGCAGCTACTGCCCAGCCAAGAAATGGAGGTGGCTTCTTTAGCTAGGCAGACAAATAGTGATGTGGACAGTGTCGTGGGTGCTGCGAGCGTTCCAGCTCCTGCGCCAGACACTGTTGACGAATCCACGAACATCAGTGACGTACAGCCACAACCCGGTGATGATGATGATGATGATGACGATGAAGCCGATCGCACTTGGGAGCCGGGTGATGAAGGGGCTTCATCGTCATCATCAGGAGAAGAGGGGTGCAGGTTGCCCCGGAGTCAGCAGCTGAGGCAGCAAAGTGGTAGCAGTCAGCATGGGGGCACAATTCCAAAGGCTGGAGCCGGCCGGGGCCGGGGCCGGGGTAGAGCACCTGCTGTGCGGCAGTCTACCTTATCGGGAGGTAGTGGAGCAGGGGTTCCTGGAGTTGGCAACAGCAGCAGTGAATCAGTGAGGCCAGGGGGTGGGAAAAGTAGCTACTCGGCAGTGTGGCAGTTTTTCCTGAGGCATCCGCAGGAGGGTAACATGGCCACATGCAAGATATGTAGGCAAAAGGTGAAGCGTGGCCAGGGTCCAAATGTTGGCACCACGGCCCTGCGTCAACATATGATGCGTCACCATAAAACGACCTGGGAGAACCGAGGCTCCCAAGGGGTGGTCCAGTCTGCTTCCTCACCAAGTGAGCTCCCAATTTCTGCCAGCCAAGGCTCCAGCACCTCAGCCGAAGGCAGCTGTGCGTCACACCCATCCTCTGTCGCTCCTGCTCCTCCTCCTCCTCCTCCAAGTCATGCATCCCGCCAGCAATCCATCAGCGAAGCCATGTCCAAGAGACAGCAGTATGCGCCCACTCATCCTACGGCGCAGAAGCTGAATGTGCTCCTGTCCAAGTTGCTGGTGCTGCAGTCGCTCCCTTTTCAGGTGGTGGAATCTGCACCTTTCAGAGAACTGATGGCTTGTGCCGAGCCGAGGTGGAGAGTCCCAAGCCGTCATTTCTTTGCCAAGAAGGCAGTACCAGCGCTGCACACTTTTGTTGAACAGAAGGTGGGCCAGTCCTTGAGCCTGTCGGTGTGTAGCAAAATACATGGCAGCGCCGACATCTGGAGCTGTAACTACGGTCAGGGGCAGTACATGTCGTTTACGGCCCACTGGGTGAATGTGGTCCCTTTGCAGCAGCAACTTGGACAGGTCACGCCGCTTCGGCCTCCGCGCTCTCTGCCCATTGGGCCTGTGACACCGTGCGACTCGGCCTCCTCATCCTCCGCCATCTCCTCACCCTCCACTGTAGGCTCAAGTCTCAGTGCCCCTCCAGTCTACCATGTGTGCAGGGCACGGAGGTGTCACGCAGTGCTTCACATGGTTTGTCTTGGCGAACGGAGTCACACAGGGGAGGAACTGCTTAAATGTATTCATCAGGAAATCCAAACATGGCTTACTCCGAGAAAACTTAAAATGGGAATCATGGTTACCGACAATGGGAAGAACATTTTGTCTGCGCTGCGCCAAGGAAGCCTGACCCATGCCCCCTGCATGGCTCACGTCTTCAATCTGGTTGTCAAGCGGTTTCTGAAGTGTTCCCCCCATCTGCAGGACATCCTAACAACTTCACGGAAACTTTGCATGCACTTCAGCCACTCCTACACTGCCAAACACACCCTTCTTGAGCTACAGCGTCAGAATGGTATCCCCCAACATAGTCTGATTTGCGATGTTTCCACCCGTTGGAATTCCACCCTTCACATGTTGGACCGATTATATGAACAGAGAAAAGCCATCACGGATTTCCTGATGATCCAAGCAGATAGGGGGACTCCCCTGTGTAACTTCAATGTCAACCAGTGGCAGCTCATACGTGACACCTGCCGTTTGCTCAGGCCCTTTGAGGAAGCCACTTTATTTGTCAGTCGGCAGGATTACGGGATGAACGACGTGATTCCACTGCTTCATGTACTGCAGCACATGTTGGAAACCATGGCTGGTCAGGGCACTGGAGACATGGCGTTTACATCTTACGGCCACATGAACCCCCTTGGAGCTGAACTGGAGGAGGAGGAGGAGGAAGAGGAGGAGGAGGAGTTGCCCAGCGAAACACAGTTTAGGCTTGGCGAAATGGCTGGTTTATCTAGTCAGCGGACAGGAGAGGAGGAGCAGGAGCAGCCAGAGGAGCTAGAGGTTTTTGAGGAAGGAGAGACAGAGGACCCGGGCACACCGTGGCAGTATGCAGTGGAGATGGAGACAGGTAGTCCATCCGAGTCACTTGCGCAAATGGCACGAAGCATGCTCACGTGCTTGCGTAGTGACCCCAGAATTGTTTCCATCTGTCGGCGGGATGACTTCTGGCTGTCCACCTTATTGGACCCTCGCTTCCGGCACAAAATGGGGGCATTTTTTAAACCCACCGAGAGGGAGGACAAACTCAACTACTACAAAGACATTCTACGTAGGCAGTTGGCCGATGCCTATCTGCGCCATGGTCCATACTCTCGCAGGTCTGACTCGAGGGGACCTCTGCGCTCACCTTCCACTGCCATGGCCGCTGGGGGGGTTGGCAGCAGCAGCAGCAGAAGCTCCATCAGCAGCAGCAGCCTCAGTCTTCAGTCGCTAATGAGTAGCTTTCTACACCCGCATAGTGAGGCTACTCATGAGCAGCAGGAAGACCTGGAGCAGGACCTGAACCAGCAGGTCATGTCATACTTTGACATGACCATGCCAACACACCTTGAGGATCCGCTGGACTTCTGGGCAGCCAAACTTGATTTGTGGCCGCAACTAGCAGAGTTTGCCCTGGAAAAGCTGTCCTGCCCGGCAAGTAGCGTGCCATCTGAGCGGGTGTTTAGTGCGGCGGGGGCCATAGTTACGGCGAGGAGAACTCGTCTGTCAACTAAAAATGTGGAGAGACTCACCTTTGTCAAAATGAATCAGGGATGGATCAGCCAGGATTTCCACCCACCAATGCCTGATGCATGCGACTAGATTCAGCATGGTGCCACGTTTTACACTTTCCAAATGGTGCAAAACATATTTATGTCTTTAGGCCATTTTTTGGGCTCCTGCTGCTGCTGCTGTCAACTCCTGCCAACTCCAGGGTGTGATTCATCCAATATTTGGGCTCCTGAAGCCAACTCCAGTGTATATTTGGGCTCCTGCTGCTGCTGCTGCCAACTTCTGCCAACTCCAGGGTGTGATTCATCCAATTTTTGGGCTCCTGAAGCCAACTCCAGTGTATATTTGGGCTCCTGCTGCTGCTGCTGTCAACTCCTGCCAACTCCAGGGTGTGATTCATCCAATTTTTGGGCTCCTGAAGCCAACTCCAGTGTATATTTGGGCTCCTGCTGCTGCTGCTGCCAACTTCTGCCAACTCCAGGGTGTGATTCATCCAATTTTTGGGCTCCTAAAGCCAACTCCAGTGTATATTTGGGCTCCTGCTGCTGCTGCTGTCAACTCCTGCCAACTCCAGGGTGTGATTCATCCAATTTTTGGGCTCCTGAAGCCAACTCCAGTGTATATTTGGGCTCCTGCTGCTGCTGCTGTCAACTCCTGCCAACTCCAGGGTGTGATTCATCCAATTTTTGGGCTCCTGAAGCCAACTCCAGTGTATATTTGGGCTCCTGCTGCTGCTGCTGTCAACTCCTGCCAACTCCAGGGTGTGATTCATCCAATTTTTGGGCTCCTGAAGCCAACTCCAGTGTATATTTGGGCTCCTGCTGCTGCTGCTGCCAACTTCTGCCAACTCCAGGTTGTGATTTATCCAATTTTTGGGCTCCTGAAGCCAACTCCAGTGTATATTTGGGCTCCTGCTGCTGCTGCTGTCAACTCCTGCCAACTCCAGGGTGTGATTCATCCAATTTTTGGGCTCCTGAAGCCAACGCCAGTGTATATTTGGGCTCCTGCTGCTGCTGCTGCCAACTTCTGCCAACTCCAGGGTGTGATTCATCCAATTTTTGGGCTCTTGAAGCCAACTCCAGTGTATATTTGGGCTCCTGCTGCTGCTGCTGTCAACTCCTGCCAACTCCAGGGTGTGATTCATCCAATTTTTGGGCTCCTGAAGCCAACTCCAGTGTATATTTGGGCTCCTGCTGCTGCTGCTGTCAACTCCTGCCAACTCCAGGGTGTGATTCATCCAATTTTTGGGCTCCTGAAGCCAACTCCAGTGTATATTTGGGCTCCTGCTGCTGCTGCTGTCAACTCCTGCCAACTCCAGGGTGTGATTCATCCAATTTTTGGGCTCCTGAAGCCAACTCCAGTGTATATTTGGGCTCCTGCTGCTGCTGCTGCCAACTTCTGCCAACTCCAGGGTGTGATTCATCCAATTTTTGGGCTCCTGAAGCCAACTCCAGTGTATATTTGGGCTCCTGCTGCTGCTGCTGTCAACTCCTGCCAACTCCAGGGTGTGATTCATCCAATTTTTGGGCTCCTGAAGCCAACTCCAGTGTATATTTGGGCTCCTGCTGCTGCTGCTGCCAACTTCTGCCAACTCCAGGGTGTGATTCATCCAATTTTTGGGCTCCTGAAGCCAACTCCAGTGTATATTTGGGCTCCTGCTGCTGCTGCTGCCAACTTCTGCCAACTCCAGGGTGTGATTCATCCAATTTTTGGGCTCCTGAAGCCAACTCCAGTGTATATTTGGGCTCCTGCTGCTGCTGCTGTCAACTCCTGCCAACTCCAGGGTGTGATTCATCCAATTTTTGGGCTCCTGAAGCCAACTCCAGTGTATATTTGGGCTCCTGCTGCTGCTGCTGTCAACTCCTGCCAACTCCAGGGTGTGATTCATCCAATTTTTGGGCTCCTGAAGCCAACTCCAGTGTATATTTGGGCTCCTGCTGCTGCTGCTGTCAACTCCTGCCAACTCCAGGGTGTGATTCATCCAATTTTTGGGCTCCTGAAGCCAACTCCAGTGTATATTTGGGCTCCTGCTGCTGCTGCTGTCAACTCCTGCCAACTCCAGGGTGTGATTCATCCAATTTTTGGGCTCCTGAAGCCAACTCCAGTGTATATTTGGGCTCCTGCTGCTGCTGCTGCCAACTTCTGCCAACTCCAGGGTGTGATTCATCCAATTTTTGGGCTCCTGAAGCCAACTCCAGTGTATATTTGGGCTCCTGCTGCTGCTGCTGTCAACTCCTGCCAACTCCAGGGTGTGATTCATCCAATTTTTGGGCTCCTGAAGCCAACTCCAGTGTATATTTGGGCTCCTGCTGCTGCTGCTGCCAACTTCTGCCAACTCCAGGGTGTGATTCATCCAATTTTTGGGCTCCTGAAGCCAACTCCAGTGTATATTTGGGCTCCTGCTGCTGCTGCTGTCAACTCCTGCCAACTCCAGGGTGTGATTCATCCAATTTTTGGGCTCCTGAAGCCAACTCCAGTGTATATTTGGGCTCCTGCTGCTGCTGCTGTCAACTCCTGCCAACTCCAGGGTGTGATTCATCCAATTTTTGGGCTCCTGAAGCCAACT
Source organism: Gastrophryne carolinensis (assembly GCA_027917425.1). Lineage (NCBI taxonomy): Eukaryota > Metazoa > Chordata > Amphibia > Anura > Microhylidae > Gastrophryne > Gastrophryne carolinensis. The sequence goes on from CM051236.1 coordinate 466,298,754, forward strand.
CCAGTGTATATTTGGGCTCCTGCTGCTGCTGCTGCCAACTTCTGCCAACTCCAGGGTGTGATTCATCCAATTTTTGGGCTCCTGAAGCCAACTCCAGTGTATATTTGGGCTCCTGCTGCTGCTGCTGTCAACTCCTGCCAACTCCAGGGTGTGATTCATCCAATTTTTGGGCTCCTGAAGCCAACTCCAGTGTATATTTGGGCTCCTGCTGCTGCTGCTGCCAACTTCTGCCAACTCCAGGGTGTGATTCATCCAATTTTTGGGCTCCTGAAGCCAACTCCAGTGTATATTTGGGCTCCTGCTGCTGCTGCTGTCAACTCCTGCCAACTCCAGGGTGTGATTCATCCAATTTTTGGGCTCCTGAAGCCAACTCCAGTGTATATTTGGGCTCCTGCTGCTGCTGCTGTCAACTCCTGCCAACTCCAGGGTGTGATTCATCCAATTTTTGGGCTCCTGAAGCCAACTCCAGTGTATATTTGGGCTCCTGCTGCTGCTGCTGCCAACTTCTGCCAACTCCAGGGTGTGATTCATCCAATTTTTGGGCTCCTGAAGCCAACTCCAGTGTATATTTGGGCTCCTTCTGCCCCTCATAGTGATGCCACTTCAACTCTCTGCAATTGTGCCGCTCTGCGATTCTATTAGCGATGCCTCTGATCTGCATGTGATATTTCTTAAAAGTATTATTTAACTAACCCAGCACGCATCCTGTGCGTGTTACAGCAAGGCTGAATGGTTTACAACCCTATTGAGGCTGTAGGAGGCTCAGAAATAGCCGTTTTTAATAGCGATTCGTCGCGAATTTATTCGGGTCGAAACAATTTTTGTCGGAAAATTCGGCGAATCAGTCGAATCGAATTTTTCAAAAGTTCGCTCATCTCTACTAGAGACATATGGGACAGAGCCTACAAAGTAATATCAGATGTCCTCCATTTATCATTGAAAAAAGAACCCTGGGAAGCCCTCCTATCTCTCAAAACGGGCACATTCCCCAAAGCAGGATGGCGTTTAGCCCTCCATATATTCGTGGCAGTTTGAGCCACGATAGCTAGATGCTGGAAAACACCCACCATCCCCTGGTTGGAAATTCAAAATAGAATATCTGACACCCTTTGCAATGAAAAAAATCATGGCAATAGCGAATGATTCTTATGAAAAGTTCAAAAATCTTTGGGACCCATGGGTGGAGTATATAGGCCTGCAAAACTCCCGGGTCGACCCGGTCTTCCCGGTGTAAACAATCCCCCCTCTGGACTAATTTGAAGAAAACCAATACATCATCCCTGGTAATCTCCCGCATGCTACTCCCCCTCATCCCTCCTCCCCCCCTCCCGCTCCAAATCCATTTCTACTCTACTACCTCTCACTCTCCCCCAACCCTTACTTGTTTATGTTATACTTATGTATAATGTTTAATATTAGCAAAGACGGCAATTTGAACCTAAGCAAAGATTAAGATCGAGGTTCACCTTAGAAGATTTAATTAGCAACCAGTTTAACTAAATTCAAGTTAGATATTTTTTCTTCCGGCAAATCTGGGACACCAACACACGAAATCAGACGAGATCCCTGAAAAATTCGTAGAGAGTCAATAAGCTCTGTTTAAAGTGGACCAACACCCAGGATTTTGACTATCCTGGCTTTTGGTCCACTTTGGTGGGGCACCCCGATCGGGGGTGCTCCGCTGTGTGAAACCCCCCAGAAAGCCCCGAAAACTCACCTCTCCCCGCTCCCACGTGACCGCTGCAGCCAATCCCCGCAGGCGGACAAGCGAGAGGCAGCGCCGGACAAGCAGAGCGCGTCCGCCGCTGCCTCCCGCTGCCTCCCTCTTACAGGGAGCGCACCCGCGCCGACCATTCACAAACAGCCGGCGAGGGAGCGCGCCCTGCTAGAGGGACGCGCGGGAAGCGGCGGCGGACGCGCATGCAGCGCTGGAACGTGGAAAAGGTAGGATTGTGGGCTTCCTGGGGGGTTTCATCCCGCGGGACATCCCGATTTCAGATGCCCCACGGGGAGGGATCTGATCGGCCCGGGAATCTTATAGATTCACCCCTATCCCCCCTGGGTGTTGGTCCGCTTTAATATGACAACAGTTTATAAAATATTTGTTAGACATTGTCATAACTTGTGAATTTTGATATGCTGTCTTTTATACCTGAAAACTTCAATAAAATCTTTGTAAAAGATTCAGCGTGGAAGTGGCAGCAGCATGTGGAGACCATGTACTGCCTGAATGACACACACTGGAGTTGGCAGCAGAATGTGGAGACCATATAGTGGCTGAATGACACAGCGTGGAGGAGATGGCAACATGAGGGGAACATATAGTGCCTGAATGACACACACTGGAGTTGGTAGCAGCATGAGGAGACCATATAATGCCTGAATGACACAGTTTGAAGGTTGCGGCAAAATGAGGAGAACATACCATGACTGAATGACACAACCTGAAGGTGACGGCAGCATATAGTGCCTGAATGACACAGCCTGGAGCAGCAGCACAAGGAGAACATATGGTGGCAGAATGAGACATCCTGGAGGTGGCAGCAGCTGCATCAGGAGTCCTGAAAGTCACCCGATGACAGAGATGTCATCAGAGAGATGTTGTGGCGGGTGGCAGTACAAGTACCTGGTGACGAAGGTGGGTGAAATAAGGAGAACTTGTCATTAGATGTGTGGCATCAGGTGGGTGGCAGGATTAGAATAGTAGCTGAGGCAGGTAGGAAGAAGAAAACTGTGTCTTTGTAAAAGTGTTAGTGTGTACAAGTAAGTATTGAGGATATGCAAGTAAGTATTGAGGAATTAATAATATGAGAGTAGGGCCTTACCTTTTAGTGGTCTTTGAATAACATCAATATTTGGTGGTGTAGGTTTTATGCACACCTTTCCTTTTGTTTGATTTAAAAAAAATTTGGGTACATATATGTTATCCTAAGAATATTATTAAAAAGTTACTTTTTACGCAATGCATTTCCTGAATACTTACTTGTGGTCTGATGCGGAGGAATGTCTGTAACTGGCGAGCAGCGCCTTAAATCTGTTTTGCACTATCCATATTTGTGAAGTGTTGCTGTGGCACCATGATCAATCTACTCTGATGCATCAGGCAGTGGTGGGTGGAAATCCTGGCTGATCCATACCTGATTCATCTTCACAAAGGTCAGTCTCTCCACATTTTTTGTGGAGATACGAGTTCACCTTGGGGTTACTATGGTCCCTGCCACACTAAACAGTCGCTCTGATGGCCCACTAATGGCTGGACACGACAGCTTTTCCAGGGCAAACTCAGCTAGTTGTAGCCACAAATCAAGTTTGGCTGCCCAGAAGTCCAGCGGATCCTCAAGCTGTGTTAGCATGGTCATGTCAAGGTATGCCACCACCTGCTGGTTCAGGTCCTGCTCCAGGTCTACCTGCTGCTCCTGAGTTGCTTCACTATATGGGAGAAGAAAGCTACTCATCTATAGACTGTACAGATGAAGACTCAGGGTGTTGCTGATGGAGCTGGTACTGCTCCTGCCACCCCACCCTCCCCAGAAGCCATGGCAGTGGAAGGTGAGCACAGAGGGCCCCCTGAGTCAGACCTGCGAGAGAATGGACGATGGCACAGATAGGCATCGACCAACTACATAGGATGTCTCTGTAGTAGGTCAGTTTGTCCTCCCTCTCAGTGGGTGTAGAAAAGACCCCCATTTTCTGCTGGTAACAAGGGTCCAATAAGGTTGAGGGAGAGAATGAATCCCACTGCCAAATGGTGACAATTTGGCGGTCACTACGCACGCACATGAGCATGCATCGTGCCATTTGTGCAAGTGACTTGGGGGGACAACCTGCCTCCCTTTCCACTGCAAACTGCCATGTGTGTCTGGGTCCTCTGTCTCCCCTTCCCCACAACCCTCTAGCTCCTCTGGCTGCTCTTGCTTTCCTCTCCTGTCAGATGCTTAAAAAATCGCCCATTTTGTGAAACCTAAACTGTGCTCCACTGTACCCCTCCCCCTCCTCCTCCTCCTCCAGTTCAGCCCCCACAGGGCTCATGTGGCCGTGAGGTGTAGGCACCACGTCTCCAGTGCCCTGACCAGCCATGGTTTCCAACACGTGTTGTAGTAGATGAAGCAGTGGAATGATGTTGTTCATCCCGTAATCCTGGCGACTGACTAATAAAGTGACTTCCTCAAAGGGCTTGAGCAAATGACAGTTATCACGTATGAGCTGCCACTGGTTTACATTGAAGTTACACAGGGGAGTCCCACTATCTGCTTGGATCATCAAGAAATACTGATGGCTTTTCTCTGTTCGTATAGTCAGTTCAACATATGGAGGGAGTAATTCCAATGCGTGGAAACGTCGCAAATCAGACTATGTTGGGGGATACTGTTCTGACGCTGCGGCTCAAGGGTATGAGTATATATGGCTGAAATGCATGCAAAGTTTCCTTCCCATTGTTAGGATATCTTGCAGATGGGGGGAAGACTTCAGGAGATGCTACATAACCAGAGTGAACACATGTGCCATGCAGGGAGCATGGTTCAGGCTTCCTTGTTGTAGCGCAGACAAGATGTTCTTCCTATTGTCGGTCACTATGGTTCCCAATTGCAGTTTTCGCAGAGTAGCCAATGATTTGATTTCTTGACTCACTTGTTCACCAAGCCAAAACATGTGAAGAACAGCGTGACACTGCCATACCCTGCACACATGGTAGGCTGAGGTGAGTTTCACTGTGCAAACTGGGGGTTTCACACAGTGGTGCATCCCAATTTAGGATGCCCTGGGGGGCGACCGTGTGTCAATTGTTACCGGGCAGACTTTGTGCCAGGTAGCACGTGTTTCTGTGATCAGACACAGTGCGCGTGCTGTGTTCTTGGTTGCTGGGCAACCGAGCACACAGCAGGGTGGCAGTGAGGCGGCCCGCCTTGCATAATGCCCAGCGGGACCGCGGGACAGGCAATCTTGCAACCTGTTCTGGGGAACCGTATTTGATTTCTATTTATAGTATTAATTATCATTTAGATGCTGTTTTGCACAGTTTTATTCAGGAAGCTAAGGTGGCTGACATCACCAATGACGTAATGTGTTGTTTTGAGTGTATTTAACCCTTTCTCTTGTGCAAATCTCTGTTTGTTCAACCCTGATGAAGGGGCGCATTTCGCCCCGAAATGTTGGATAAAGATTGTATTACCTGCTGGATAATAGTTTGTATGGATTGTATGAAATTTATTCAATACACTTTATTTGCAAATGGAGTGCTGGCTTTCCGTTTGACTTCAGTGTACGCTGCGCCACCGCTGGCTAGGCACCCATCACGATTTCTAGGGGTAAGAGTGCTTCCGTGATATCAACTTTCCCAGGTACTCAAGTGGGGGAGGCGAGTGGGTAGCCTGAATGTTTTGGGGCAATTTCATTTCTGATGCCTGATTTACCATGCATGGCGAAAGTGCTAGCATCATTTAGCATTTTTTTTGTTGCAGCTGACAGTATTGTACGCACACATCTACTAAGTTATCAGCATACAGCAGATCATCTCAGTCAGTAAGAGCTGGCACAGTGCTTACCTCTCCCATAGAATAAAAAAGACAAGTTGTACCTATGTGCATTACAGTAAGTTATCTATCACTTTTGTGTATAAATATTTTCACACCAGCTATGTGTGTCACATACATATAACACATAATATTTGTCTTTTTTCACCCTTAAATTGCTGTTTTTCAAAAAACGTGTGCCAGACTACGCCATTTGCATGAATGGCAATGGCAAATCCATGGCAAATCCTAGCATAGCTTACGGAGAGACTGTTTTAAATGCCTGATAGGATCGGAGGTGAGTAAAAAATCTTTAATAAATGACAATGCTCTACAGTGTGTTGTGTCTTTTGTTTACTTTAAACCCTTTGTGAACTGGTAAAGGATGCATGAGACCCCAATACCATTTCACAATGTTCAGGGAGCTGGCAAGTCACCTGCAGTAAGTGGAGGACTTGCCATTAATCCCCGGCTGGCCTCTGCGCCCTGGTCTACAAGTCTCCATAGCAGGTGCCTGGTCTGTTTATGCTGGTAAGAGGGAACCCCACACCATTTTTTAAATTAATTTTTAAGGGTTTTAAACCATAAAAAATAAAAAGAAAACCTGCCCACCTCCCCTTCCTGACAGGGGGGTGCTGTGTTATTTTTGTAACCCTTGCTGTCATGTCACTCAACTGATATAAAAGGCATCCAGCAGGAGGAGAGAAGAAACCAGAGTGAGCAGAGTGGGCCACAGTGGCCAAGGATGGATCAGAGGTAAGTATATAAATAAAAAATAGAAAGAGTGCAAGCGCTGCCATCCTCCCCACACTACACACCAGTGCTTCTGCAATTGTGCTGATGTGAAACCAGCCTCAGCCCTGTGATGGGTGAAGTTGGATGCCCAACCTGCTCCAAACCAAGTCCAGCGCAGCAGGCCTTAATTCCAGTTTTTTAATCAAAACCTAGAGCAGATAGAAAAACAATTTCTCTGCTATTAACCCCCTGGGTGCTTTATAAAGATGAACACATGAATCTTGATAAAATGTATGCACCATTCAACCACTTGTGTATCACACTGCCTATAATGGTGCTGCATGAGAAGCCATCTCACCACAACATTAGTTCCCGCAGAGATACAGAAGTATATTTTACATAGCTTTGTGTGGTAAGCACATTTTAATAACTTTTATTTCAAATTTACTGTTCAAGTGTGGTATGGCTAAATTATATCAGATTAACTTCAGCGAGTTCCCTGTGGAAAAGATCATGCTGCAAACAGTACTAAGTTGATTACTACACAACAACAATCATATTAAAAGTTTTCATTATAAGTTTTCTCTGCGTGCAGAATTTTGCTAATGGCTTATCTTGCGCTTTGGCGGGGTTGAAAAGGAGCATTCGGGACACAAAGGCTCAATTAATAGAACATAAAACATGACTTGGCAATTAAAATGAATATGTTTTCATAAATATCCCCACCATGTCTAATGGAAGAAGCCGATCAGATGTGAGTAGAAAAGAAATATCCAGAACTGCTTCTCTGAAAAATGATATTTTAGAAATACTGTATAGTCAGTGGAGTGTTTGTCAAGAACGTATTGCTTTTATCAGTTGGCCTAATCAAAGGAGGCATTGGCACTGCATATACATATACAATTAATGGATGTGTATTTAGTATATTTACAGCAGATCGGACAGTTTAGCAAAAAAAAAAAAAAAAAAATCTGAGGAGATTGCTGGGGTCTGGTTTGGTCCTATTCAAGTTATTTATTATGTTTTGCTGGGCCTACACAATAAGTGCAGGGGTGTTTTTTTAATTTTTCGTATGAAGCCTCATTTATTGAGCATCAGTGCCAGTCAATGCCATTCTATGGCTTATTTTTGCCCACTTTAGGAAGCCAAAAAAGCATGCTGATGCATCTGCTAGCTGGTGTCTAATTTATCACTTGCGCCTTTTTGTATGTGGTGACTGGCATTGTTGTTTAAAGTGCTACTGCAGGCAAAGGTAATTATTACACATTGCGTTGGGCTACATTTGGCACTCTTCTAAACTGTTTTCCATTTTTAAATTGAGGAAGAAATGACCGAGATATCGAGGTTCAGCTTATGAATTTTCTTCTGAAAAAAGTGGGCGTGGCCCTTGGATCTGTGATGCTGAATATTAATTGGCTCTCTGTGCTGACAGCAATGTGATCAATCTGGATGAGATTGGCTGAACCTGTAAACCCTGATATCTCGGCCATTTCTGCTTCAATTTAAAAATGGAAAACAGTTTAGGACAGTGCCAAATGTAGCCCGATGCAATGGTGTAACAATTATCTTTGCCTGTATTATCAGTTTAAGGAGGAACTATGGTCTTTATTATGCAGCAGAGAGGCAGCATGACCCAGCCTGCCCTGCTGTGCACCGATGCAGGTAACACAAAGAAACATCCACCGGGAACTCACCTCTTCTGCGTCCTCTTCTACGACTGCCATGAAGGAGCCTATATCAGCCTCCATGGTCAATGACAGTCAGCGCTGATAGGCTTAGTCACCGACCCAGCTGGTAGGCTACCCTGGGTGACACGCCAAAGTGTCACCACAAGCAGTCTATCAGCACAGCCGAGCCTATCAGCGCTGGCAGCTCCAGCCCCTGGAGGCAACCAAAGAATTCTTGAGGGATTACTTCTAGAAAGATGAGCCCACTACAACAAGCAGAAAGCTTAATGTGTGTACTTTCAAAGAATATGTGGTTTGTGGTTTCAAATGGAAAAGGTTGTTTTGGTTGAAAAAGCCCAAAGTGCTCACTTTGTCTGCAGAGCTGAAATTACCCTTAAGCGCATGCTTTACTTTGGGGTGTTTTGCGACTCTACCCTTGAGTGTACCTATGCATGCAGTATTGCTCTGTTTGGGGGTCCTTGCTGTTTCAGATTTGACTTGTTTTTCTTGTTTGCATATTGTTTTTTTTAGAAAAATGTGCCTTTGGTTATGTTTTTTTTTTTTTTTTTTTTTTTTTAGGGAAACCCTGTGCAACCAAAGAATTCATTGAGGGATTGCTTTCAGAAAACAGTGCCAATGTCAACAACCCTGTTATGCCTAGAAAGTTTGAGGTGTGTACTTCCAGAAAGAAGTTGTATTATATCTGAAAATCTCCTGGGTAGAGTCTCCTGGGCAGGAAAGTGTGTGTGTGGTACATGTGTGGTACCAATACATGTGTGGTACCGTTGTAACCAGGAGAAATGGGGCTTTTACACACAATACGATTTTATTGAAAAACGTACTGTATTTTTCGCCCTATAAGATGCATTTATTTTTTCCTCAAAAGGGAGGGGGAGATTTAGTGGGTCTTATTAGGCAAATGTAAAAAAAGAAATAAAAACTTACATTCCTTGGCTCCCAAGCAGCGTCTCCCGACGACTTAAATAGACCGTAGCTGCTGCTGTTCGCTGCCCGCTGCCTTCGTAGCAACCAATGCCTTTCCCACCACAAATTCAGAGAGAACTGGTTCCTGCAACCAGGTGAGGCTCGGCCTGTGACTCGTACCAACGTCCAATAATGCTGACAGGAGTCATAGGCCATGCCTACCCAGAAACTGGAACCGGTTAGCTCGAAACTTTTGGCTGCAAAATAGGCGGCGGGCAGCGAACAACGGCAGCTATGGAGGCGGTGGCTACTTTGAAGGTGACAGTTAAGACAGAGGCAGCGAGCGGCGATGACAAAGATGGAGGATGCTGGTAATGAATGTGTCTGTCTGTCTGTCTCTCTCTGTTTAAGTCAGCAGTAGACGCTGCCGGTGAATGTATGTTTTTTGGGGGGGGCATGCTACCTGTATTTGGGATGCCTGAGATTGGGATGTAATCGGGATGCCCACAAACTGCCTATAATTGGAATGCCTGCACAATGCCTGTAATTGGGATGCCCAAACACTGCATGTAATTGGGATGCTGCACATTGCCTTTATTTGGGATACCTCACACTGCCTGTATTTGGGATACCTCACACTGCCTGTATTTGGGATACCTCACACTGATGGTATTTGGAATGCCACACCCTGCCTGTATTTGGGATTCCTGCACATTAGGCTCGATTCAGAGAGACAAAAAAAAACCTTCCGTTTTAGCGCCGATCTGTTTTTTTTGTGAAATGTTTCCGCTCTCATATGAGTGTACGAGCGATTCTATTTTTCGTTTCATTTCCACATGTTACAACGTAGGCTTTCGTTTTTGCCCTTTTCCCATCGTATCCTCCCACGAATCCTTTAAGTTTCCCGTTAGATTCTGTTTCCCTTTTTCAATAAATATTCGTCCAGACGGAAATCCTTATGATCTTGCGCCTGCGCACTACAAACTTAACTCATTAAAGTGCTCGCCTACATATTTGCCACCCTCACTTCTACTACAATGTTTAGCAAAATCACTTAGCACTGTCCTCCATCTTCCCTTTTGGACCCTTAAAGCTCACCCAAACCACTTAGCAATATCCTCCATCTTCCCTTTTGGACCCTTAAAGCTTACCCAAACCACTTAGCACTATCCTCCATCTACCGTTTTGGACCCTTAAAGCTCACCCAAACCACTTCGCGGTTAGGTTCTTCTTCCATTTTAGGCCCCTCAAACATACCCAAATCACTCCTCGGTCATGTGAATATTCATCTTTAAATATTTCTGGGCCCATTCGTTTTGTGTTAATGTATTTTGTAAATGAAATTACACTGTAACATTTTTTTTTATAATTCCATCATAAAATATAATTTTTTTTTTTAATTTTGAAAATTTCTAATTTTTACAACTGTAAAAAACAAAACACATAGCAATGGCAGGCCACATAACATTATTCTTCATCTGTGGTCCCCAATGAGTTGCACAGCTCCTGCATCTCGCCCACCAACTGAAGGACCCTGACACTCAGTTGTGCCACTCTGGCACGTGTGGTCCCTGTTAAAAAACGTAAATTAAAATATTGGTATAACCTTGTTGGGGTCATACTGCAGTGTCTCCCCCCCCCCTTCCCGTATGGTCCAAACACCTAAACCTGGACTTCAAAAGCCAGAGGGCCCTCGCCACCACGGCCCGGGTTTTGCATAGTGCCCGATTAGAGAACCCCTGGCCCGCACTCTGCAGGCAAAGAACGGGCATCAGGAGCAAGGGCAGGAGTGGATATCCAGAATCCAGAATGAAAGTATTTAAAAATACTAACATAAAATACACATTCTAAGCTACAATATTGTTTAACATGTCATCAAGAGCTAAAAACAGCCATAGGTTAAGACATGAGTCATCAACTATATTCATTGCCATACAGTGAAAATGGATTGATGGAATGTGAGCAAACTTACCCTGGAGCCATCCACCCGATAATTCTCCTGACTCAAACTGACGAAATAAGCCAGAGCTCTGCAATATATAAGCATCATGGGACGACCCTGGATGCCCTGCAAGAACACTGAGGAATCGCATAGCTGGACCAAACACTGCTTGTATGTTGTGTGAGTGGCACCAACTGCAACCAAATATAAAATAATAACCAAATATAAAATAATTACACAAAGCAAAGGTAACCGACTAAAACAATAACTCCTACAACAAATTAAGATTCAAGTTCAACAATCCAAATATAATTCACAAAGGACATAAGTCTGGGAAAATAAATGTTTACATGCTAAGGACTAATTAAGGTCAGCATTAAAATGCATCTATAAGGCATACATGAAATGTATTGAATCAGGTATGCATTGCTATACAATTTATGGCCTCGGCCATGCTGATACATGCAATGCCTTGGTGCTAAAGGCGCGCCGACTCCTCCACATAGCCGCAAAACATGTTCAACAATAGCAATCCGAGCCCTCAAAGGTCCCGTAAGTGGATCGGAAATGAAATGGATTTATAGGATGGTGGTCCGTCAGAAATTAGCTCTCTGAATCAGACGCAAGCCCATCCCAACAACATAAGTTATCTGAACGAACAAAAAATATCAGATTTTGTTTGGAAAATGATTTGCTTCCGTTCATCGAAAGCGCATATACACATTTTCCCGAACGCTCGTACGAATGAAAAATGAACGAAAAAAAGCAAAAAAAAGACTAACACCCACCCAAACTTTCACAGACAGCTACGGAAGTCCGGACGAATGTGTCTTTGAATCGAGGCTATTGCCTTTTAATGTGGGATACTGCTCACTGCCTGTAATGTGGGATAACATGCGCTGTCTGTAATGTGGGATATGGCTCACTGCCTGTAATGTGGAATGCCTCTCACTGTCTGTAATGTGGGGTCTGTTATGGAGTTATGTGCGGATTCTGCACACTGTCTGTAATAGGGTGATTGGGAGGGAGGTATTTTAGCACACCATTTGGTTAAGAATATTTTTTTTTCTTATTTTTCTCCTCCAAATCCTGGGTGTGTCTTATAGGGTGAAACATACTGGACACTTTTATTACAAAAAAACACAAATTGTAAAAAAAAGATTTTTAATTTTTTTGCACATATTTCACCCAAAAATATTGAAAATACACTAAAAAAACAAAAAAACAAGACATTTCATGTTAAAGCCCAGACTCTGCTGAAAGAACAACATACAATTATCTTGGGAAATCCCTTCACAAAAATCACAGTTGTACATGTATAGCACAAAATTGTAAAAAATGGTCTCGCAACAGAGGGTGACAAAATCTCTAGGTAGGCTGACAGTAAAAAGGTTAAGAAAAAAAAAGAGATTGGCTGTTTTATGCAAAGCTTTTAAGTAACCATTCCTTATGCCATATAGCATATTTATGTAGATATTTATGATTGGAACTTATTTTTCACAATAGTGCACCTTTAAGTAACCATCATACTAGAATTGACTACACTATCAGGGACAAAGTGGTCAAGGTTATTGACATGGTTATTGCAAGTAAGGGGACAGTGGAGACATGTCCATGTCAGCAAGGGAGCAAGTTCAAACATTATATCGGTATCTCATTAGCTCAGGCCAAATGAATCTAGACCTCCAACTGGACACACACCCCTGCTACATCCATCATGGCAGCATAAGGGTTCTGGAGGCTGCCCAAGGCACTAGTGCCCAGAGCTCAGGGTCCCACCCAAATATTTCAGTGAGGCAGAGCAGTCAGCTAATTGATAGCACTGGAGTGGCATGGCCAGATAGTCAGTATATCTTGGACTTTAAATTAAACTAACAGGTTAAATGGTTTTTGTGCTGTATTTTTCTGCAGATTCGCTTTGCTTTATCACTGAATTTTTGGCTTTAGGATTTGCTATGATCAATACCGTTTTGTGATGCTAGGCTGGTATGATCAATTTTTACTTAAGATTAAATTATATTACCAGGTGAAATTGTGTCCCCGGCCTTCTTGTCCAATTATTAGACTAACGTTAAATTAGTCATATTCTGCCTTTTGTACAAATGCAAGGGGGAATACATGGCATGGCTGTAGACTACTGATCACTAAATATCTAATTGATGTTTCAAGATTTAATGCAAGAAATGGTGATGGAGCCTTACTACTAATATTGGAATCCAATATTCAATCAGTGGCATTTGGAAATGTGTGAGCTTGGCTTGATTATTAAGGCAAAAATAAAACCTCTCCCCTGGATGTTAATAGCAGACAAATTCCAGATCTCTAACTGTGCAAGTTAACAAGCTAGAAACCATGTTGTAATTTGTTAGAAGATTACTGGGAGCAAGGGTAGATGTTTAAATGTATCAGACGTGAGTAAGTATCTGAATGATGTTCCACTGTAGAATAACTATGACAATAGGTCTTTGAGTACACTGGCAAGAAAGAATCCAAAATGATAATCTTCTATGTGCATATCGGTTCCCGAACAGTGTCATTATAATCACTGCTCTGGTTTTGCTCTCTCCTAATTCAACTTCCCAGAAAAAGAGGAATCCCACAGCTCCTCAATCTATCCTCATTAAACAATGGCACCACTCAAATACATGGATTAGATTATTAATTACATTATTGTTCAAAAAAACTCTGTATACATATATACATACACATTAAAAACTGATTAAAATACATATACACACAACCTGTGAAGAGGAGGTGGAGAGAAAGAGGGGGAGAAACGTGCCAGACCCCTAAGATGATAAATGCTTTGGGCCATAAATATATTCTATTCAATAATCATATTCCAGCAAGTCCTAACCAGGCTGACTATATATAAAAGTGCTGTGCTAACGTAATTAATAAACTAATGCTACATAAAGTATTCTAAATCTGTGCAAATCATACCTCAAAGTGTTAAGTGCATAAAGTGCTAATATTTACTACAAGGACAGCCAAGAGACGAAAAAGCAGATCCAGATATAAAAGAAAATCACCCAGCATAGCCCCCCCCCCACGTGCGCTGTCGACACGTTGCGTGACGTCAGCGCGTCACTTCACCAGGACAAACAAGCACACTATGTAAGCCCACACATCCTACCTATATAATCACCCTTCCCCGCTCCCCCGCGCCAAGCAGTGCCACAGGAGGAAGACCGCGCTGGAACCGGAAGCGCGTCATCCCAACCGGCGCACATGACGCGCGCCGGCCGGAAGCGCGTCACCGAGCCAGGTGCGTTCCAGACACCGGAAGCATATGCATTCCGGCGTGAATGGCGCATCATGATAGATGTGAGACTGATCAGCGCAGGACAAGGGGCGGGGCAGGTGAGCAAAGGGAATGCAAGGGCACCCTTAATATTTCCTATATAAACATCAACAAATAAAAAATGAGCTACAAATATATAATTTCTACAAATATAGAATTCTTTGAACTTGTTTATATATGCTATTATATATACATAGTTACAAAAATGCCAAATGATCCATAGCAGAACAAAACAACAGAACACATTATGCTACACCAAATCAATACCACTTGAATTGAAAACATGTACATCTCATAGAATGATCCTTGTCCCTATTATAACTGGCTGGGGACTAATATGCAGTTTTGTGTATATTTATCTCTGCTGTACTCTTTCTACCTAGTGAGAATGAATTACAATCATATATTGCAGAGGCTGAATACTGCTAATTGATAAATCAACTATTTACAAGAAGTCAACACAGAGGAAACAAGGGGGAAAAAGAGGGGGGAAACAGACGAAAAAAGGGGGGGGGAGTAACCACCCCAGATGTTCCTCTTGTTGTTTCATCATCTGTTTCGAACAAACGACCCGGATCAACCACATCAGTGCAGATACTGTGACTACGGCATGTTGTGTGATCTTTTCTTAGGGGCCAAAAGTCCCAATCTTGGTGTGGTCTTTGCCCGTACCCAGGCTCTATTCACTACTGCTTTTGGGTAACCTCTTTCACGGAATCGCCGTGCAAGATCCCCGGCCTGCTGTTCAAAATCTTCTTCGTTAGAGCAATTCCTGCGGACCCGCAGAAACTGCCCTGTCGGTTAACCGCTTCAGACTGGTTAAATGAAAGCTATCATAATGCAATAGCGAGTTGACTGCAGTTTCTTTTCGATACAGACCCGTACGTAGTGTCCCATCTCCCACAACCGTAATAGTGAGGTCCAGGAATGTCACCTGTTTGGACGAAATCTGGGCTGTCAGGAAGATGTTGAGATTATTCCTCAGGTTCTTGTTCTTCTAACAAGGTGGCTAAATCGTCTAAGGCTTCCCCTTCCTGCCAAGTCATATCCTCCATCGATTCTAGTGGGGTCTCAAACTGTTTTTTTAGCAGCAAACGCTTTTCCTCAGTTGTAAGTATAGCATCAGACAAATTAATAACCGTAAGTTCCTGGCCACAAGGATCTCCCAAATTCTGATCTTGAGGATTCACACCAACGGCAGTTACGGGCTGGGACCTATTCTGGACCGTTTCTGAGCTGATTGCCGTGGTCTGCGGTGGTCCCACCATCCAGTCAATCCATTTATATCTGTATCCCTCCCCCCCCCCCCCCCCGGCGTGTCCTCTTGCCCTGCCTTCGTCTAAAAAATGATGTGATCTAATGCTGTCTTCTGAAGATTTGCTAGAAACAGAGGTCCTCCGACTTAGGGGGCAACTATCCGGATGTACATTTCTCCTATTGCCTTTATATGCCCATTTGGCCCATGTCAAAATCAGCTCTATCTCTATTCAATTTGTCCATTTTACCACTTACAATGTTAACCTATCCAGCTCAGTTTGGGATGTCTCTTTAGGGATGCTATCATATAATTTGTTCAATGTTTCTTTAGACTTAACCAGTGCTATCTTATCCAGATTAATCAGTTCTTTTATTAATCCCATCGCACATTTATTTAGATGCATTTCCCACCTGTAACGAGTCTCCTCCGGGACCTCCCAGGCGGGGAATATTTTACTCTTAAACCCCTGGGAATAAGGGATTGCTATCTCTGACATTGGGGGAACGAGTATTATGAGACGTGGATTCACCTTGTGATTTCCACTGCTGTAGCCTTGTGTTCCAAACACTTTGGATTCTAAATTTAATGGCATGTTGCTGTGCAGGTAAAAAAACAAGGGCAGACCAGAAAAAATCTGAGTCTGTCCTTGGGGTGGGCTGAAATGAATTAAAAGCAAAAACTGCACCAGCTATATTTTAAGGAGTGTGCCCATATGAGGATAGAGACACAATTGTGCACCACTATAACTTCCCAGAAAAAGAGGAATCCCACAGCTCCTCAATCTATCCTCATTAAACAATGGCACCACTCAAATACACGGATTAGATTATTAATAACTTTATTGTTCAAAAAAACTCTGTATACATACACATGAAAAACTGATTAAAATACATATACACACAACCTGTGAAGAGGAGGTGGAGGGAAAAAGGGGGAGGAACGTGCCAGACCCCTAAGATGATAAATGCTTTGGGCCATAAATATATTCTATTCAATAATCATATTCCAGCAATTCCTAACCTAATTCAACTTATTACTTTTCAGCAAGTCATATATATATATATATATATAGTGATTAGCCAAACAACCCCCTATTTGATTTTCAGGTTGTTTGAGCTGAAGGTATCAATCTATTGGAGTTTTTTATAATCCAGAAGGCTATGGGGAGTTATTTAGCCGATTTCTTATTTAGGTAGGGGATGGCAACCCAAGGCTCCGAGCAGAGCAGCCAGTTGCCCTCTCTAGGAAGTAAACAGCCCCTGATCCCTTCAGCACAGGTCCAGTGCTCACCCCAAACCTGGGCAATTGCCAGGGCCCCTGGCATCTTCAGGGGCCTACTCAGGCTCACACTTGGCCATGGTATTATTTAACAGTGGACCCAACCACCGAATGCTGGTGCTGTGTGCAGACCTGCTCATGGCTGGCCTTAGCAACAATGGAGAAGGTGTCATGGAAGCGCAGAAGGTGGTGAGAACCAGGTGACAGCTGACAAGGACCGGAGGGCGATCAGCAGCAGGAGATGACCCATTTGTGGCAGCGGAGCTGAAAAGTGACATTGTGTGACTCACTACTTTGCGGCCCACTAAGACTCTCTTGCCCGAGGGGCCCCCACAAACCTGAAGCTGGGCCCTGCATGGAGCAAAAAGAAAGTAGTCTAATTTAACTCTCCATCCCGAATGTCCCTACAACTAAAGCAGCAAAAGGCCTAACTGTGCTGTCTATTGTCCTGCCCTAGACCCTAAACTACCCCAAAATTCTAGCATATTTAGGTAGACCACAAAATGTATAGGAAGAGTACATGTAAAGTGCACATTCCCCCTCCACTCTGTAAACCACAATTAAAAAGCAGCGCGCACAGTGTGGATTTCAACCTGTTTCCTAGTGAGCTTTTTAGCATTAACACATAACAAAGTGCAAAACAAAATGCTTGTCCTACATTTTCCCCCAAAAATCTCCTGTACCTGTGACGGGGCATTTTTCACTGGTGAGGTACAGTACTTAATATATCCGAAAAGGTAAGTATATTTTTCGAAATAACAGCACCCTATGGGCTGTGCTAAATAATTTGCCACATTTTACTGCATAGCCCATAGGATTCTTTTGTTTCCTTCACTCTGAAAAAGAGTGTATCTTGTATGTTTCCCACACCCTGTAAATACAGATTGCCCACATTAAAAATCATCCCACCTGCATCTACTGCATGTTATGAGCCTTTAAACATCCAAGATGGTGACTTATGGAACATCAGGCAGCCTGCAAACAAGAAGTGCCTTCTGACTGTGCTGCTCTGCATGCTGGGATTGCTGACCTTTTCCTGACCCCAGCTCTGCTCTGTCTGAGCAAAGAACAGCTATAACCCGCCCCCCTGCACTTTATCCCACTCTTCTCTCCTCGGTAAGTTTGATGCTTCTAAATCAAGATGGCGGCACCCATATCCTAAAGTCCTGAACAGAGTTGCAGCCCAGTGGGGGAAAGAATAATAAGTAAGTGACTAAAAACTTAAAATATATTAGTTTTAGATGCTGGGGAATGTTTTTTTAAGGGTTTGGGTTTTTTAATAAATCATGCTGAAGGTCCGGTTTAACTCATAGGAAAAATTGTGTACCTCACCTGTGCAAATGGCAAATGCCCCATCACAGGTAGAGGTGACTTTGGGGAAAAAGTAGTATAAACTTTTCTTTTGCAATTTTTGTGCTTTAAAATTAAAAAGCTAATGGGGATGCAGGTTGCAATCCACACCGATAAGCACACCAGAAGCCAGACTGACCTCATCAAATAATTAGCATGAGCCCCATTGTCTGACTGAGGCCTGATTAAACGGACAGTTTATTCTAAATATGATGGGAGCAGTAATGATGGGATTATTGCGTGTACAGCTCCGTCAACTTCTACTGAGAGGAGAAAGGAAGGGGAGAGTGCTCTGTCTCATACATTCCAATAGAACACAATGGTGGTAGTAGGTTCAGTTAAACCGGACCTTCACCATGATTTAATGAAAAGCCCAGACTCTTAAAAAACAGTTCCCCAGCATCTAAAATTAATATATTTTAAGTTTTTAGTCACTTACTTATTATTCTTTCCCCCACTGGGCTGCAACTCTGTTCAGGAATTTAGGATACGGGTGACGCTCAGAAGCATCACACTTACTGAGGAGAGGAGAGTGGGATAAGGTACAGGGGGGTGGGTTATAGCTGTGCTTTGCTCAGACAGAGCAGAGCTGGGGTCAGGGAAAGGTCAGCAGTCCCAGAATACAGAGCAACACATTCAGGAGGCACTTCCTGTTTGCAGGCTGCCTGATAAGATGGCGGCTTCCATAAGCCGCCATCTTGGATGTTTAAAGGCTCATAACATGCAATAGATGCAGGTAGGATGATTTTTAATGTGAGCAATCTGTATGTACAGGGTGTGGGAAACATATAAGATAGACTCTTATTTAGAGTGAAGGTCCGCTTTAATCCTATCATGGCTGCTCTCATGAACCAGAAGAGTTATTTATGCCACAGCTGCCTAAAAAAAACAGCTGTGTTTGAGGTGAAGAACTGGAACCCTTCAAATACCAGGTGGATGACACTCTTTGCCACAATGCACCACCTCACAGCTTACGCACCCAAATAATTAAATTTAATTATTAAGGAAAAAAGAAGACAATTGAATTTTCCAAGTATCTCAGGTATCTGGTAATAAAAATGAATGATGAGATGGTAAAAAGGGAGCCAACCAGCAGCCAAACTGCTGCAAAGCTAACCACACTTTTTCTTTTACTTTGGATAAAATTAATCTTCCCAGTTTTGCTATACTTTCCCATAGAAAATTTAACATCACTCCTTAGGAGCCTTCAAATACATAGCTAAAGTGCAAGTCCAGTCATGTATTACCCCCACCCTGCCACCCTCCCCTGGCACTGTGGCAGGAAGGGTGGTTACAAAATGAACCTTCTTGCTGAGACAGCGTTCCCTCTGCAATTCTGGCCATGGGTGCAGGCACCCGCATGTTTATTTACTTGGGTGATACCGCTATATGCACTGTCTGTGCAGCCGCTGTGGATAGCGCTGGATAGCTTTTTTTTTTTTTGTAGTTAATACATGACTGGACTTCTGCTTTAATTTGTGACTTTTTACATATTTGGCTTCTAGTTATACAGCCAATATGCTCAGTAGAGTATTTCTTGTGATGTATTGCATACTTGTTTATCTGTTCTTTATCAAAATGTACCCATGCACATTCCTGATGCCATAGTGTGACTGTTCTAAGCTGTAAAATGCATTGCACCTAATTCCCCCTGAAGACAGAAAGACAATTAGCAAGAATGCATAAAACATTGCGCTGTTGTCTCCATCATCCAAAAGCGCCAGGTCCTCCGTTTGCCTGCATATAGACAAATTGCTGAAATATGTTATTATGTACGGATGCGAGCTCCAGAGAAACCTTGTGAGAACAGATGTAATGACTTTGCCAAGCCATTGTCTGACAATTGGATTTATTTTTCTTTTATTACATCGCACCCCTCGCTCCATGTGCATTTGCAAGAAGTGTTTTTCACTTAGTCCTGATATAAAATATTTAAAGTGCACATGATGCATCCGCGCTAAATAATTTATTGCTGACAGACTATGTAAACCAAGGTTGACTCACTTTTACTTTAGAGATTCCTAGTTGCAGTAAAATATGCACATTATGTAAATGACTATTTAAATATTGATAGTAAACCATGATTTTGATAATGCTATTAATATAAAAGGAATAATTAAGATTATTATTATTTTATTACTAACTCTATTACTAATCTTTCTAATTTTCTATCTGCGGTATCTATCTATCTATCTATCTATCTATCTATTTATCTATCTATCTACAATCTATAATTGGGGTCACACAGCTCCTGAAGCCATCCTGCTCACACCTCCTAACTATCCATGATCTATTTTCACTTTTCTTTCTTTTTCTCCCTCCATGTATCTACCCATTCATCTACAAGCTATTCTTATATGTATCCATTACTATGTCTATTTATCTATGTCGATTTTTTCTTTCTCTATTTTTTTGGATCTATCCTCTAACTATCAATCTATCAATTTCCATATATCTATCTTTCTTTCTTTCTCATATCTATCCATCCATGCATCCATCTTCTAGTCAGGACTCTATCTATTTATCTATCTATCTATCTATCTATCTATCTATCTATCTATCTTCTCTCTCTCTCTCTCTCTCTCTCTCTCTCTCTCTCTCTCTCTCTCTCTCTCCCTCTGCCCTCTAGTCTTTCTGTATCTTTCTATGGCCCTTATTTATGAAGAAATAGCTTCAGGTACCCACTGGCGAGCGACCGGTAATGACGGGCACCGCCACGAGAACGCCGGCTCCCCACCACAATCACACATTTATCAAGCCGATCCGGCTTAGTGACTGAGATAGCGCCAGATAGCCACTCATTCATCATTATTCCAGCCTCAGCCCACAGCGCCAGCGTCCGACCTTGAACAGCGACAGGTATCACCTCTCGCTACCTGGCGCTCTCCAATGCATTTCAATGGAACAATCTTTAAATATTCATAATTATTTGTTATTATTTTATTTTTATTTTTTTAATGTGAAAAATTCTGTGACCACTTCTGCCATGTTAGATAATTTTTTTAAGGTAAAAAAAAAAAAAAAATTGTGCAGAGTTGATATTATAGGTCTGATATTATTGAATTCATATTACTAAATTCTTAAAAAAAAAAAATTATTTTTTGTTTCCAAAAATATGATGGTTTGGGGGTTAAAAAACTACTTTTAACACATCACCGCCAGCGCTCTGGGGTTTAAACATGCATTTCACAGCGCGAGAATATTTTGAGCGTGATTTTTTGATGAATATGGTGGGAGCCGGTCGCTCTGACCAGTCGCTATCATGCGCACCCATACATCGCGGAACCTGTCAAATAGCGACTCGTCACCCCGTATTCAACATTACTGCACACCGACTCAGTCGCTATCAACAACCGAACAATGGCCAAGCACAGCGACTACTAGCGGTTGCTGTGCAAATACTGCTACAGTCGCTCAACTGTCGCTACCTGCCGCTATTAATGAATCGGCCTCCCTGTCTCTCTAGATATATAGATATATCTATTCTCTATCGTTTCTTTCCTTGTTCCTCTCTCTCTTTCATCTATCCACTTACTATTAAGTGTTTTCCCTGTCTTTTTATCTATCCACCTACCTAGCTTTACATCTATCGTTAATATTTCCTTTCTTTCTAGCTATCCGCCTACCTACCTAGATATCCATCCTTCTATCCATCTATTTACCCTTACTTTTTTCCTCTTTCTCATCTATCTATCTATCTATCTATCTATCTATCTATCTATCTACCTATTCTTTCTCAATCTACCTATGTATCCCCTTGTGGATGGGGGGGCACCCTTTCTATAGTTCACTTCAGGCAGCAGAGATGCTAGGTTTAACCCCTGACGGCACAGTCTGCTGTAGTTCAAGTTAAATCAGGCCCCACAAATTGTTAGTAAAAACCGTGCAGCTAAAAAATCATTTTAGTCCAACTTGAATCCCATTTGGGTAAATCAAAGCACTTGTACATCTCTACTGCAAAACTTTTTTTGGTTTAAACCATGTCTCAGGAAACTGAAATCTATCCCTGTTATAATTACACATCCACACCAAGGTTACATCTGTAATTATCTTGGATCAGAAACATTATTTGCAGAAAGCTTTCTCTCAATTATTTGAAAGCAAATATTATGAGAAGTTAAAATCTGATCCAACTAAAAGTTTAATTGGAATACATAAGGATATTTAGTGGATTAGAAAAGTGAATGTGATTTATTACACATTTAAACTCCAGTAATGGTAACCTTTTGTTTCCTCGCTAAATCTGAACTTTATAAAGTGCTTTTCAAACAACATTGTTCTTATTGTGCAGATGTGTTTTTTGTTATCAGGTTTTCTATCTTTTATAAATACGTTTGTTTTACAGGGATGGACTGGGGCAGGAGTTACAGTATGAATGTGTTTAAAGGAAGACAGGTGACACGCTGCCCCCCCATACCCTCTGAACCTGGGACATTCCCCAGGAAATACCCTTTATGTCCATTCCATGTCCATTCCATGTTCCCCATATTTTTTGTGAGTCACCCAAAGCCATTTAAATAAAAAGGTGCTTAAAATAAACAAAATGGATGAAATGTACAAAAATGCACATACAGAGTTTTTATCATCTTTTGGAGCAGGTTTGTACTTATAAGGAGAAAAGTCTTAAAACCTTTTGTTTACTCACTAAATCTGAACTTTATAAAGTGCCTTTGAAACAACATTGTCATTATTGTGCAGATGTGTGTTTGTTTTACAGGGATGGACTGGGGCAAATTTTGGCCCAAGGGTTACAGTATGAATGTGTTTGAAGGAAGACAGGTGACACGCTGCCCCCCCCATAACCTTTGAACCCGGGACATTCCCCAGGAAATATCCTTTGAACCTGGGACATTTCCCAGGAATAACCCTTCATGTCCCTTCCATGTTCCCCATATTTTTTGTGAGTAACCCAAAGCCATTTAAATAAAAAAATGCACAAAAAAAGTAAAGTGGATGAAATGTACAAAAATGCACATACAAAGTTTTCTTCATAGGCATGCTCATAATTCACTTTTCCTGATGCTCCCACTGCATTTACACACCCTGTGAATGCATCCCCAGGAGATGGGAACATGCCAGGGATGTGGTCAGCATGCTTGTCACATTAGCCGTCACATTTGAGATCACCCAATCAGCAATATCTAATCTGCTGGCTGGGCTTTTCTGTTTTTTAAACCGAGGAGCCCCTGCTGAGCCTGCAGCATTGCCTGAGGTACTCAGGTAGAGGGGAAGTTTAGAGGCCAAGGGGGGGGGGGGGGGGTTATAGGGTTTTTGATCTGCTTCAAGTAAAGTTTAGATAGACGCAGAGGGTACAAATTAGGATACAAATCTTTCTGACACCTGATTACTTGATTACCAAGAGTGATGGGACGCAGCCATTACTGATAGCGGGCAGGGCCGGCGTCAGCACCCGGCAAGGGATGGCCAACAGGGAAGGCTTTTGGGGTGTGCAACGATACTTGACCGGTGGCGGACTGGGAGGGCACCACCACAGCTGGTGCCCACATCTCCTCGAATGGCAGGGTTCCACACAACGGAGCATCTCAATTTAGATTCCAGGGGTTGCTGGGTCTTGTTCTGCTTTTAAGTTGCCCACCCCAGCTGATTTCCTATCCCTGGAGCATCCCAATCTGTGATACCCTACTGTGTGAAACCCCCTGGGATTGCTGGCATACCCACTATGCAAGCAATTCCTCCCCTGAGTTTTGGTTCGCTTTAGAGGGGCATCTCAATTTTGGATGCCCTGTTTGTGAAAGAACCCCCCCTGGTTTGGCAGTTAACTCAAACTGGTGATCCCACAGTGCATTCACCAGTTCTAGGAAAGTAATGAACAAAGGGGGGGGGTCACAAAGAGAGGCATCCAAAATCAGGAGAATCTAGATTCGTTTAGACTCTGAGGTCAGGTTAAAAGGGGTTTGGTGCACTTCCCACATAAACCTGGAGCCGGGCCTGATAGCGGGCCTGGGTCGGGCACCCCATGTGCCTTAAATAAGCACCTGGGCTGGGATGAAGCTGCCACACATTTCACATTTCCTTGAAGAACATTTTAGAATATATTTCAAGCTGGTTCCCGTTAGTTTATCTGAAATAATCACATATTGGATGGCAGCTTGTTGGGATCTTTTTAGATTGGCACAATAATAGATGAACGAGGATGACATTATGTATAAGGAAGGCAGAAATGTATGGCAAATGAAAAAGGAGCTTATTTGGAACCTTTATAAGGTTATTTTAAGACACGGCTGATACGGAAGGAGCCTGCAGCATAGGGAAGCTGGGGGTATAGTGCTGAATAGAAACCCCCCCTCATTTCCCATTGTCTATAACAAACTTGGTGAGACTAAAATCTTACTGTTTGTGATACATCCATACAATTTAGTTGGTTTCCAGATCTTTGCAGGAATGTTTGCAAAGTTAATGAATCTAATTAGCCGGGGCTAAAAAGGAATGCTGATAACATAACAAAATGACATGATATGCTTTAACTTATTATAAAGTGTCATGGGGAAGTGACGCGTGCCCCTGTGCCAGCATTTACTGTCATGATTTGTGACTGAACCAGCAAGCTCACATTTTAAATTATATTGTGCCAATTAAATACATATGAGACAAGATTAGAACAAATCAATCAGGTTTGACAAGTTGCCTTTCTCTTGGCAGGGGAATAAGCAATCATAAAGATATAATGTTTGGGGACTAAAATCATGACAGTCTCAATGGGATACTGTGAGATCATGGGGTCTGCACTCTGCTGGCTGCTGGGCACGTGAGCCGAGGCCAAAGCCAAATACATGGCCTGGTTTCACCGAGGGAGAGAAGAGAAATGTATAAATAACAGGCTTTTCCATGAAGGTATGTGTAGGGGGAGGAAGGCACAAGCAATCAAAATTACAACTGGCACCAGCATTCTTTTTGCATAAAAAGTGCCAAAAAGGTTCTATTTAAAGAGGACCAACCACCTCTAGTGCCAGCCCTAGAGTATTAGCCATGCAAACCCAGTCCCACAGCCATAATTGCACATCTGTGCAATCCTCTTTTATTTCTAGTAGAAAGCCATCAATTATGATGGATCATTGCTCTTTCTGAACAGCTGAAAGAATTGTAATCCTTTAGAAGATACATATTGTTTACATTGACTTAATGGGTGTGTGGTAAATCCAGAGTCCACAGTGAACAGTGATAAAGAAACATTGTTGCATTTCACACACAAAATCCCACACAAAAAGTGTGTGTTTATATAACAAAATTCACAAACTGAAGGGCCTAAAACCATGCATATGTTCTGAAATAACAGGCTCATTCTTTGCTGCAGGGAATGGCCATCTTGTCACACACATAAGCATGATATGTCCATATGTTCCCATGCACTCAGATAGTAGGCGAGTGCTAATATCCAGAAATGGGTTGAAATCCAGTCAAGGGTTACAGAAAAGAAATATTCTATTCCATAAACGATAAAACCAGGTACAAAGATCAGCCAACGCTTCAGGATGCCGAAGGCATATAGAACAAGAAGAACAACTTTTTCTTGCTTTATATGCCTTGAAAAAGAGATTCTGCGACACCTCGAAACGTTGGCTGGTCTTTGTACCTGACTTTATCGTTTATGGAATAGAATATTGCTTTGCCATAACCCCCGATGTGCAGGCTCTTTTTTTGGCATTTCTGGATATTGCAGTGCCTCCGCAAGTTTTAGCACTCAGCTACTATCTGAGTGCATGGGAGCATACAGACATATCATGCTTATGTGTGTGACGAGATGGCCATTCCCTGCAGCAAAGAATGAGCCTGTTATTCCAGAACATATGCATGGTTTTAGGCCCTCTCAAATAGTTGGAGGGAGGCTTCAGGGAAGCAATTTACTAAACTTTATTTTTTTTTTACTTTTGTTCTAATTTTAATTGGACCACATCATGGGGTCAATTCAGAGCCTGGTGACAAAACTCGCTTTTGTTTTTAGGAAAGAAAATTGCTATTCACTGTCATGTTATTCAATTAAATCAATGCGGAAATCTAGGGAATTTCAAAAAGTTAATTATCCTTTTATTGCAGCTGTAAACAAAAAATAAATAAACAAAAAAAGGCAACACAATCCTCAATGATTTAAAGCCAGGCACACACTAACTTCTTCACTTCTTATCTTACTTTAGGAACAGTGTAAAATGAGCCATTTCTAGCATCTCAAAATTCTAATTTTAAATGATATGTAAATTTCTTGTGTATAGAAAGGCACTTTCTCTGCTTCAATTTCTGGGTTGTGGCTAAGCTGGGAAGGGCATGTCATGGAGCAGCTTTATTTCCATTTCCATTTATTGCAAACATTTTCAAAAGAACACATACCTACACATACCGAGCTCCTACATATGGCTTTAATATCTTATATTCTAATAAATGTAAATTAGCCAATTAAACATAACTTATTGGCACTTTGTTGTTCTGACTAATCTAAGGCAAAACATGTGTATTTATTATACTGCGATATGTAAAAATGGTAACATGGTAAGTGCGCTTTTTCCTCTGACACAAGTAATTAAGAGACATCATTAAGCTTGGGAGTTGCTTCGTTTACCATCTCAAGCTATGCAATAAATTCAAGTTCTGTAAAACCCAAGTTGGAGACCTGATTTACTAAGGTCATTTGCTGCAGCATTTGCAATAGAGGCAAGCATTTCTTAAATCAAACCTGAACAAGGTTGTGCTTTTTATGTATATTAATTTATTTAGAACAGTGCTTCAGAACCAATGGTACAGATACCACTGGTGGTATGCACAGACCTGTCAGCGAGTCCATGGTGAAGCTGAAGAACATTCTATACCCCCAATTTGATCTGATGCCATCTACACTTTACCCAAGCCTGATTTGTTCCTGCTAACCCTCTTTCCCGGGTTTTGCATTCCTAACTTCTGTGCTAAGAACAGTATTTCTACCTCTGCACATACACTGCACACTGCAGATTGACATCATTTTCTCCTAGAAGAGGGACAAAACCTTGAGCAGTACACCAGATTTTTGAAATCAATGGTAGTTCTTTCAAAATCGGGCACTGTAACAGAACGCCTCAGCTGCTGTGGTAACCTGGCCGGCATTGAGCGCTGCAGGGAGCGAGAGGTAGTACCAGCTCAGTGCGATCGACTCTTGGTGCTTCACACCCTACTTATCAAAAAAGGACACACACACACAGCATCAGCGCTCTAAATCTGGTCGCTATAGCATAAAGCGCCAGATGCTGTGTGATAAAAGTCTGTTTTTGAACACATATACACCTGTAACAAAGCGAAAACACATGGAATGACATTGTTTTAACACCGTGACAATAAAACTTTAGTGCCAGACCTGTAATGACAATTCTGCAAAAAAATATAAAAAGTCAAAAAAGTTTCTAAATGTGTTTGTTTGCAGCCAGGAGACGTCACAATGATCTGAGCAAAAAAAATGATCAAACACGCTATTTAACCCTTTAAGTGCCAGCCTACCTAGATTTTTTGTTACACTCTGTTGCCAGACTACTTTTCACTTTTTTGCACTACACATGTTCAACCTTTATTTATGAAGGGATTTCCAGGAAAATTATCTATTTTTTTTTTCAGCAGAGTCTGGGCTTCAACATGAAATGTCTTGTTTGACCTTTTTTTAGTGTATTCATACATACAATTTTTAGTATTTTTTTGGAATAAAAAAATGTAAGTTTGTTGATAAAATCTTATTGCGTGTGAAAGCCCTATTTCTCTCGGTTACAATGGTACCACATATGTATTGGTAGACACCCTTTCCTGCCCAGGAGACTCCCCCAAACTGAAACAGCAGTTTAGGAGATTTCAGATAGGATACAACTATGCAATATGACTGAATAGTTGTAAGGGGTTAATGTGTAAAAAAAAAATGACATAGGGGGACTAATTTTGGGGGGAATTTTAACCCTTAAAGTCCCCCCAAAAAATGACGTAGGGTTCCCCTTACCCAGCATTACCGACCCGGACCAGCTATGGGGGCTTGTAGAACAGGGCGCAGGGGCCAGCGTTGGCGGCCCCTTGGCCTGCAGGCTACTAGCCCAAATAGCCACTAAGTGGCCTGGGCCCTTCTGCCCCCCCCCTGGCCGTTGGGGAGGCAGGTAATGGGGGGCTGGGGGTTATGGCAAGTCACCCGCTAGCTGCAGGTGGTTGCCAGCCCCAGAGCCTTGTGAACTGGTATAAGGGGTCTCATGGACCCCATACCAGTTCACAAATAGTTAAAAGAAAAAAGACACCAGACAAAAAAAATGTATTATTCTTTTTTTCACTTATACTTACCTCCCATCCAGTGTCCCGCGCCGCTGCAGATGACACTTGTCGGTAGTGATCGGAGCAGGGAGGGTGGGAGGCAGGGAGATCAGAGCCTTCCTGCCTCCCACCCTCCCTGCTCTGATCGCTACCGACAAGTGACAGATCGGAGCTGGGTGCCGGTATACGAGGTGCGGGATGACGTCATCCTGCTCCTCCCACAAGTGGGTGGGGCTAGGGGCGGGGCCAGCGCTGGCCGAAGAGGATGGTGAGGGCCCGATGGTGAGTGATAAGTCCAGGGGTGGGATCGGAGCCCCCCTGGTGAGGAGAAGACATCGGAGGAGCGATCGGGCTGTCAGGTGAGTTTGTGTCATTTTTAATTTTTTTTTATTCTTTCAGATGGCGCGTGGGGGGGGGGGCTATTCCAGGCCCCCTCCTGAAGATCAGAGGCCCAGGGGAAATCGAACAGGTGATACTTGAAGAGAATCAATGGCACTTTCAAACGAGTGGTCAGGTAAGTCTGTATCTTTGTTACTTTTTTTTTGTGGGGCTCTAAAGTCAGCTACGTGAGTCTCACGCAGCTGGCACTTAACGGTTGGAGAGGCAGCTACGTGAGACTCACGTAGCTGGCACTAGAAGGGTTAAACACAAGCAAAGGAACGCCCATTGAAAGGTATGGGAGAGCGACAGTGAACGAAAGGTAATACCTGGCTATATACTGAGCCACCTGTAATAATACATTGGACACTACATGGTGCTGTTAGAGGAGGTCATCAGATTTGCTTTCCTAAATGTGGTTTTGTGTACAGCGCCCAGTGTTCACCTGCCACTACCTGCTTCTATCTGGCACTATCCTTTCTTAAATAACCCCCATAGTTAGCTAGTATCTAAAACAGTTTTTTACATTGTTTGTTAAGGCTTTTCAAACAACCAGGACAGTCTGAGTCCTGAGACACCGCACATATATTCTGGGACCCACCTCATGCTGACATAAGCTGTAAAAGTGTATTTTCAGGAAGTTTTCAATTTTTAAAACCAAATCTGTTGCAGCAGTTCGCCTGCTTCTGCAAACCATTTTTCTGCGTAAATACCACTCCGCCAGGCGAAGTGCAGCAAACCCATCATAATGCACCAGTCAGTTCTTTCTACCTTCTCCACTACAATTATAGCTCTGTTTGGTAGAAATAAATCTCAGTTCACTCAGGGCACACTGCATACTAAAAAAAGAGTGAACTAGCAAAAAATCAGCAAACATCGTCCATAGTGCAAAAGATAAATGAAACAACAATGTACAGGTATTCTAAAGTATAACTGGAAAAACAATTATTTTCATTATACTGTACAACTGGAAGCTTACTTTGATTTCTTTCATCCTTCAGCTAATCTACTTCAAACTATACATTAAGGAGAGGAGGACTAACGATGAAAAAGGAAAAGGAAAGTGTAATAAAGAAAATTGAATGAAAGAACAGAGGCGCGCAAGTTGGTTTAAAAGTTTTCACACACTTACATATACTAAATTGATTATGTTCTGGGGGAGGTAATGGTTGATCCATAAGGGGCATATGTTGTTGAAGTTAGACAGCTTTTTAGTTTACTAGCAATCATTTTTTGAAAACACAATATTCTTGAGCAACAGGAAGCATAGATTCAGTGTCCTTGGATGTACCAAAGTTCACTACATCACAACCTATGTTACAATCTGGTAATAGAGTTATTAGCACTAATAGAGTGCAAACCCTAAACAGACCCTAATTAACGATAATAATTAATCATTGTATTAAGACACAATAAGACACATATAACACCCCTACAAAACAATACTCTCACAATAAATATATTGCATCAGTGAAGCAGGCCTCATACACTAAATAGACAATTCAATGGGATGTGCATGCATGTGCATGGGAGTACATACGGCAGTACTTTCATGTGCATGTGGGAGTGCGTGCATGTGTGTGGGAGGGCATTTGAGATTGCGTGCCTGCGCATGGGAGTGCATGTGGGAGTGTCTGGGAGTGCTGGCCTCAGTGTCCATTATTGCCTAGCAAGAGGGAGTGAGCACAGAACTCATACAGACGCCGTCTATTATGCTGGTTATTATGCAGCATCACAGATCCAAGAGCCACTTTCCCCCACTTTCCTCAGAATAGAAATCATGAGGTGAAACTGTAATCCTCAATATCTCGACTGTTTCTTCTTCAATTTAAAAATGCAAAACACTTTTGGACAGTGGCCTAACGTAACC
This sequence comes from Gastrophryne carolinensis, assembly GCA_027917425.1. Classification (NCBI taxonomy): domain Eukaryota; kingdom Metazoa; phylum Chordata; class Amphibia; order Anura; family Microhylidae; genus Gastrophryne; species Gastrophryne carolinensis. The sequence continues at coordinate 466,329,227 of CM051236.1, forward strand.
CGACACAAGCAGATAATAATTGGCCTTGCTTGCTGTAGCACTTTAATTATGCCCTTTATTAACATGTTGAAGCTGCTTTATATATGTTAAGGATTGCTTATTTAAAAGCATATACCACCATTTCAGGATTCCCCACATGTATGTCGGGATTGCACCCATTTACTGGGGTTTGCTGCACCGCTACAGTATATAAAATGTGAGAATATTTGGGGAGGTGAGTTTTGGTGCCCTTTTTTATTGTTCTGCCTGTTATGTGTGTTCTTTAAGGTTTGTAATAAAAAATATTCATTTTGAGCAGTGCATACCTGACTATGTAGATCATTTAATTGTTTGGCTACAGCAATATAAATTGGGCGCACTTTAATTGGAATTCCCTGGTGTCCAAATTCCCACCAGCATGCGACAAATCCTACAATCTGTCTAAATTTGTTTAAAACAGAGAGGTTTTTGTTGCACACAAGGCAAGGGGGGCGATAAAAAGCATTTGGCTCCTTTTTCCCTAATAGACTTAAAGGAAAACTCCCCCTTTGTCAAGTTGTTGGTGTCCTACATTACTGTTTTCCTCTTCTGGTATGTAAAATAAACACGTGTGTTAGGATTATGCTTTAAGACCTGTGTTTTATTTATCAGCATCCTATTTCCTGTGGCTCTGTGTTGTAAAAGTGGGAATGATTTTCCTGGCCTTGAGTAAAGACCTTGACTACAAGTTTCAGAAGCTTCCACTGTAACAGGTGAGCTTATCATCAGCTTTGGCTAAATCAAGCAACAGTAATGACCTCCCGAGTTGAGAACACTGGCAGTAATCCTTTAGCTAGTAGGATGCAAGATTGTGATCCCCTCACCTGAATAGACTGAATTACAGCAGGAGGGATTACATTTGTGAGATTAGGGGCCTAATTTATTTAATTGCCAGCACATGTCTATGCTACGCCACATGCTATTTGCCATTTAAACACAACAAACGCTCATGTGCTACGAAACTCGTCTCATCCAAGTGACGTGTGGCGGCCACTCATCAGCGTACCAATGTATATTCGCACTCACACTGTTGTGAGGCAAATTCGCAAGCTGGGATTTTGCGATGTGGCCGTGTCTTTCTTGGCCAGGCATATGCGAGCATAAGTGTTTCGAGTATGCTTTTGTTTTAGACGAGCAATTACGTAATTGGCCAGCAAACTAGCCTCGTGGCCTCATACTGCTTCAGTGCTCTGTGACCATCTCGCTTGCATGCTGGCATAGGCATACGGGTAAGTTGTTTCATTTGGCTCTCTGAACCCCACTTTTGGGATTATTTTTATATCTCCCTGCAGTGTCACTAACCTTTTCCCTCCTGATTCCTTTAGGGGCATCCCATGTAGTGTGCCTCCCCGCAGTGTGACTAACCTTCTCCCTTCTGGTTCCTTTAGGGGCATCCCATGTAGTGTGCATCCCTGCAGTGTGACTAACCTTCTTCTTCCGTGTTCTTACCTGCTTCCCCCTAGTGGTTTCTGCCACCTTCCCCCACCCCAGCATTACCTTCTGCACCCTGCATTAATTATGTTTGGTGTAACACCATTATGTTTGGTGTAAAAAAAAACACACACACACACACATAATTTTTATGTTTAACATTTTATATTTATTATTAAACTTTCTTTTTTTATGTGTCTAAAATGTATCCTAACATTTATTTAAAAGAAACCTAAAACATTTGTAAAAATGTAAAACATTATATAAATGGTAAACATTTGGGGCCCAGCTGGTCCTCTGCCTCCTGTTCTGCTCTATGGCATCAGTAAAGACAAAAGAAAGTCATGTCAACATCTGCTTGAACACGTCTGCCAGTTCTCCCTGCCAAGTGCCCCCAAAGAACAAACAGATGTGTATTGTTAACGTCCTCCATTTGGGTCTCCATTAGTTTCACATGCACACCCCTGCTCCTTTAAGTCATGTTCTAGGACAGTGCAAGCACCCAAACCTCATATACACTAGTGTATGCCAATGCTACCCAATCCAGCTCTCCCATTCCACAGTAGTAGCATATTGTAAGCGCAGACACACATAGGCCAAAAGGCCCAACTAACTCTCCACTCCGCTACTACTGTCAGATAGGGCTCGCTGACTGTTGCCAGCAACAAGGTGAAGCCAGCTCTCCCATCCCACAGTAGTAATGAATTGCATAGAAATGTCAAACATAAATCACTTAGGCACCCCTGCGTTGCATACAAACATGTCAGAGTGGTCCAAGTGACAGTGGTAGCAAAGTACTGTGAGCCTGTAACATTGGAAGGTCAGGCCTTCGCCATTACTGTAGCACCATGTGCCTTCGCTCGTATTTCATTGCTGCTGTCACCTGTTTGCCGCTAGGCAGGAGTGTAATACGGAAAACATGTAAAGGCACTTGGCTTGAAAGTGTGACTTACCATCATATTTTTCTCCTGCTGCTCACGGGTGAAAAAGGTGTGTGCCATGTTGGATGTCATCTGAATGAGCCCCCCCATGCGCCGACACGCCCTGGTGGAAGTGTGCTTGCGCCCATATGGCCATGTAACCTATAGGTTGCAGGCGCCTGTGATGGCCTGTTAAATAAACCAAATTGTTTTCACCACAATTTCCCACTCAATTAGGTATAAAGGAACACATCTGAGGCTCATTAGGTGCTCACTATGCCACACCATAGGCGCCACCTACAGCCTCCACAGTCAGGACACAGGCATGGCCGAGTAACCGGCAGCACCCGGCTCAGGTACCGCAGCCCCAGCCCAGAGGCTCTACCATTCTTCCCACAGCCACTTCCCTGCTGATACCCACACTAGCAACTCTGAGCGGGTCATTCTCAGCAGTGTAAGGCATCAACAGCAGGCGTCAGAAAACCAGTGCTCCAGGGGCTTCCAGCATAGCCCGCCACAGACCAACCAACAGTAAGGACACCGGAGCACTAAGCAGACCCCAGTGCGAAGCCCCATGTAGAGCCAACGGTGGAGCCTAAGGCTGAGCAGTGTTGTCACTGCCAGGCCTACTCTTTCCCGATCAATAGCCTGGAATCCATTCGTTCAGGGCATGGGAGTGGGCATAGTGACTCCCCCTTCAGCCAAGAATCCACCCAGCAGACCACAGTATCGACCACTCACCGTGGGTGCAAACTAAAAAGTAACAAGTTGAGTGGTTGATTTAATGATGCCCAGCTGTAGGTTCTGCTGATAGTGTAGCCAAAATTTATGATTGACTGGCTGGGTCCTGGTCCTGCTTGACCGCAAAGCATTGTGGGAGGAATTATAGTTGGAGATTGCCTGCAATATGACGGGAGCGGGGCCAAAACCAAAGGATGGTTCCCCTGCCAAGAAAAAGTGGGACAACCTAAAGCTGGTGCTTCGGCAGAAACTCAGCACCAGATGGGCTGAGGGGTAAGTGATAAATAACTAGAGGACTATTTGTACAGGATACCTTGGACAAACCAACTAAAGCCACCCTTTTCTTTGTTTGAATGTAGCTTGCAAACTTGTGGGGGGCTCCTAATACAATTTGCCCATGCTACCCATACAGGAGTTGGGAATGCTCCACCCCAACACCTACCAGGGGGTGTTGGGCACCGCAGAAACCGATAGGTGGCATGTGCCCACCAGTCGTAAGACTTGTTTGCAAATTGTAGCTTAGCACAGGGGGGAGTAGGCCAACCAAATACCACACCAACTAAACTGAGTGCCCACATGCACACCCAAATTTGAGGGCTTGTCTGTGCAACATATGTTGTGCAACAACACACACCAAGGGTATTAGGCTACCTTTACATGTAACCTCTGACATGGGTGTGAGCAGATAAAGATTCGTGAGCTCACGTAGATGTGGAACCCACTGTGTAGCCCTTGTAGAGATTTTGAAGGGGCACATATGCTGTTAAGAGTAAACTACCTGTGCATTTACCTTGGTTTTGCAGCAACACACCAGCCAGCAGCACCTTGCCCGCAAGACCCTCCACCTGCAGCCACAGTTGGCCCGTCTGGTGTACCTACCACTGAGACAACATCAAGGCTGGATCCACCCACCAGCCAGCCACCCAGGGAGCAGAGTCCAGACAGTAATGGGGTAAATGAAAGAGCTTAATAGGCAAAGGGCAAGGGGCAGGATGGAGGAGAAGAGTGAACCCAGGATAAAGTTTTGGGCCCTGGAGGTTGTGTGGTAACTTTTGGGAAAACCTTCACTAATGTCGACCTTTCTCCACACAGACGGCACTCCAGGCTCCAGGCTGAAATTAATGAGCTGGAGGAAGGGCACTCTGAACATCTGGATGAGATCCCCAATATCATCTGGACACCTCCACCAGCTGCTGGCACCACTCCTCCCTGCAGCTATAGCTTCATTCTGCCAATAGCAGCCCCACCAGTTCCACAGAGTGCCCAGGAGTAAGCCAGCCCTGGCGGCACCTGTCTTTGTAAAAGGTTTGCCAATCATGGAGGCAAACTGGCAAAGAGCACCACTTTTCTGCAAAGCGCCAATAGATATTTTAAAGTGGTGTGACGGACCGCCAGCTTCATGAAGACCTGGCTGCAGCGTTTGTGGAGCAGCAGTGCCACCACCAGCAGATCGAGATACTGGTTGGGGCTCTGGTGGAGGCCAACCAGCTTGCCTTTCAAAGGCTGGAGAGGCTGGAGGTAGAGCAAGCTGCAAACACACAAAGCCCGCCAAAATCCCCCTCACCTACCATGCTGGACTTGGTCCCCAAGCTTTTGTTACACCGGACAGGCAAATTTTTTGTGATAATTTTTTTTTTTTGGCCTGCATCCACAATTGTACCATAACCTAACAACTTGTAACAATTAACAAGTAATTAGATAATAAAAACCAAAAACATGAACTTTGTTTGGATGTTATTTAATCACACCCAGACAAATCAAGGGATATAATTAATAACAAATGACATAAGTGGACTAAAACAAAACAAATCAAGAAAAAGAGGAATTCACCAAATGATGGTGAATGCTTTGGGGCGCAAAACTCTGGATGCCAGCATAGATGGCCAGTCAGCTCGCCCCTCTCTAAAAAATGGGTGTATAAAATGGAACTCCTCAGGATAAATGCATCATGAGATGAGCCAGGGGAGCTGGCCAAAACGCTGAAAAAGTGAATATCCGGCCCCATGATGCATTGGATGTTCTAACAATGGCCCACCTTGTGGTTGCTGAAAAGAAGTCACAGATAAAAATGGGTTGCTAGGATGGCAACAACAAATGATCAGCAAAACTTAAGTAAAGCAAGGGCAGGTCACAGGGAAGCTGTTTGGGGGGGAGGGAAAACTAGGCTATCCTCAAGAGAGGAGAGAGGGCTACAAGGAGGAGCAATGTGAACCTAAATATACCAATGATGTAAGTTTGAATCGGAAACCTACAGCTTATCTAGGTCCGAAAACGCACAAATCAGGGCTCTGAATCACGCACAAGCGCAGGCTAAGCCCATAAAGTTACGTACGCATGGATGCCTTGAGCCATATTTATACTGTAACCACTCGGTTTGGAGTACGCATACTATAACTTCCCACATAAAGGACAACTTGGCCAAAAAAACAAGGCTCTGAATCACCCGACACGGAAAATGGACCAAATACGGTCCTTTGACATCATTCCCGCTGGCGAGAATGCGTGCAAGAGAGGCTCTGAATCATGCCCATTGTCTTCCTATCTGTTCTTCCCCACATCAGAAATGTGACAGCATTTAGAGGAAAAAAAATTGCCAACACATTTGGTCCTAATTAACATGCTTTAAAGTGGACCAAAACCCAGGATTTTGACTATCTTGGGTTTTGGTCTTTGCCCCCCAGCCATCACGATCGTGGATGCCCCAGCTGTGTGAAACCTCCCAGATCACCCGATCTCACTTACCCTTCCCTGGTCCTACGGCACATGTGCAGCCCTCTCGTCCAATCAGCAAACTCAGATCCACTCGGCCCTTTTATCGAGGAGCTCGTCTAATGAGAGCGGATAAAAATATAAAAGTAAAAAACTCACCTGACCCCTTGTTGGATTGGGCCGGGTCTTCTCTTCACCCGGGGGGCTTCCGATCCCCCCGGGGCTCTTCTGTCTTCAGGAGGGTGCCCGAAATAGCACCCCCCCCACTTCGACTGCTGCCACAAACTGTAAAAAAAAAAAAAGAAAAATGACATTTACTCACCTGCGCCCGCGCTACCTCCCACCGGGTCTCCTCTTCACCGGGGGGGGGGGGGCTCCGATCGCCCCCGGGCTCTTCTGTGGTGAGAAGAGGGTGAAAAATCACCCTCTCACCCCACTTCCTAGGTCGGGACTGCTAGCCCCGCACCTTGAGGGCGGGGCCGGGTGACGTCATTGGTGACTCGGCACCTGTCACCCAGCAGCCGAGAGCCGAAGCTCAGTTGCTGTTGGAGATCGGAGGAAGAGGGCTGGTTACAAGCTCTCCTCCTCCGATCTCCAGCAGCTGTCATCTGAGCAGCTGAGACATCGTGGGACATGATCGGGACATTGGAGGTGAGTAGAAAAAAAAAAAATGTCATTTTTTTTCTTATGTGTGTCTGTGTGTTTATTTTTATTGTTAACCCCTTGTGAACTGGTAAGGGGACTGGTATAGACCCCTATACCAGTTCACCAGACCCCTATACCAGTTCACAATTTGCCAATTCAAAGTGTTTCTATTGTTGTAACTGTTACAATGTATCTCCTATCTATCCCTCAATGAGGGGGCGTGGCTTCAACTAGCAGGTGACTTGCCATTTACCCCCGGCATCCCAATTACCTGCCTCCCCAAAGCCCAGGGGGGGGGGGGCAGAAGAGCCCGGGCCCACACAGGGTATGTGGGCTTTTAGGCTGCAGGGTGGGGGGCCACAAAAGCTAGGGTCATTTTTGGGGGGATTTTTAAAGGTTAGGGTTAAGGTTAGGCTTACCCTTTCAGTTTGGGGGGTCTCCTGGGCAAGAATGGGGGGCTACCAATACATATGTGGTACCGTTGTAGTCGGGAGAAATGGGGCTATCACATGCAATATGGTTTACATTAATAAAACAAATGTTTTATTTAAAATAAAGGAGACAATTGTCTAAAAAAATATTATTTTATTTATTTTTTTGTTTTTTTACGCAAAAATATTTAAAAAACTGTAGAAAAATTATAAACTAGACATTTCATGTTAAAGCCTAAACTCTGCTGCAAAAAATATGTATATTATTTTTCTGGAAATTCCAGCAAAAATCACGGTTAAACATGGCGCAAAATGGGGAAAAATAATCTGTCAACAGAGGGTGACAAAACTTCAAGTAGGCTGGCAATTAAAAGGGTTAAAAGTACCTATGCATGTTGGGTATTGTTCTGTTCAGGGGACCTTGCACTTTCAGATTTAGCTTGTTTTTTCTTGTTTGCATATTGATATTTTAGGAAAACATGTTTTTTATTCTGCTTTTTTTAGAATTTTTTTTAGGGAAACCCTGTGCAACCTAAGAATTCGTCAAGGGATTACTTCCAGAAAGATAAGCCCACTACAACTAGCTCAGTACACTTAGAAAGCTTAACGTGTACTTTCAGTGAATATATGGTTTATGGGGGATATTCCAAATGTAAAGGGTTGTTTTGGTTGAAAAATTGCAAGGTGCGCACTTTGTCAGCAGAGCTGAAAATTTCAAGTAAAATTACCGTTATGCGCATGCTTTACTTTGGGGTGTTTGGCAACTCTTCCCTTGAAAGTACCCATGCATGCTGGGTACCGTTCTGTTCAGGGATGTTGCTTTTTCAGATTTTACTTGTTTCTTCTTGTTTGCAAATAGTTTTTTTTAGGAAAATGTGGCTTTGATTCTTCTTTTTTATTCTTTTTTAGGGGAACTCTGTGCAATCAAAGAATTGATTGAGGGATTACTTCCAGAAAACTGCGCCCATGTCAACAAGCCTGGTACGCCTAGAAAGCTTGAGGTGTTTACTTCCAGAGAATATATAGTTTGTGGGGGGTATTTCAAATGTAAAGGGTTGTTTTTCTGGAAAATCTGCAAGGTGTGGATAGCGCATATCGCAGTTGCATTTTATCTGAAAATCTCCTAAAACTCTGTTTCAGTTTGGGGGAGTCTCCTGGCCAGGAAAGGGTGTCTACCAATACATATGAGGTACCGCTGTGACCGGGAGAAATTGGGGTTTTCACACGCAATAAGATTTTATTGACAAACTTATATTTTTTTATTACAAAAAACACTACCAATTGCAAAAAATGTATTTATTTTTTATTTTTTTGCACATATTTCACCCAAAAGTATTGAGAATACACAAAAAAAAGGCCAAACAGACTCAGACTCACTGAAAAAAACAATATATAATTTTCCTGGAAAATCCCTGGAAATCCCTTCAAAAATCAGGGTTGAACATGTAGTGCCAAATAGTGAAACGTGGTCTGGCAACAAAGGGTGACAAGGGTGGCACTTAAAGGGTTAACAGGGATCATGTCCGTGCTGGCCATTCACAAATTCCTGACGCGGGCATGCGTCCTGCTAAAGGGATAGTGGGGATGTGCCTGCTGCTCGCGCATGCGCTGTTGGACCCGGCCCGAAGGTGAGTTTTTAGATGATCGGGGGGGTTTCACATAGCAAGGAACCCCCAATCGGGGTGCCCAGGGGCAGCGAGTATGCCCGCCTTGGAGTTCATAGACTCCAGGGTGGGTTTTGGTCCATTTTAAAAGGTGGGCCCTGAGCAGCCCCTACTTGGAGAAGTGTGGAAGCACCCACCACACACTATGGTCTGGGAACTGTGTGTGTTTGCCAAGTTTTTGCTTATTCACTTCCACTACCTTACTTTACGCTGCATTAACACCCCCTTGGTGTCCCCACACACTGTGTAAACTAAGTCACACTGGGACCAGTCCCAAAAACAGATGCACAAAACCTGGCTTGCCCTATCCCTTGTGGAACCTCTGCCTTGTGTTTGCTTACTGCCATTTTGGGCGTTCATTAGTATGTGCCTAGCCAAATGCAAACCTCAAACCACTCCACGGCGAATGGGAATCTCGGATTGCTGTCTAGTAATTCAAACTGGATGTATGTGTAGGCCATAATGCTCCCAAGAAAACTTTCTGGCAGTTAACACATTCCTTTCCATCGTTAGAAATTGGAACGCGCAATCACACCACAAGGTCCTTGGGGTAACTTTGCCCCTTTGCACTAAGGACCAGTAGTAAAGTTCACTAAGTAGTGAACTTTTTACTCCTTTATACACTGTAGTCAATATTGCCATTGACTTTCTTTTTCTTTCAGGATGGTGATTAAGCAACACAGCAACAGCAATTCTCATGCTTTTTTCTCATAAAGTGTTTTTTTTACTATCATGAGAATTTCAAACCCTTATTGAATCAAGAATATATGGGGTTGATTCAGAACCAAGTGAGAATCCTCACACACTGTGATTGGCATCCTGTAGCTATGTGTAGGTTATTGTGTTCCCACAATTCCCAAATTGTTAGGGATTCCAGATTGCATCACACCCTGATCCTGGCACAGTGCTTTTGTGGTTGGGCATGGTGGGTCCATATGTTTGTTTGCAGCATTTTAGGGGAGAATCTCAAGCCAAAATTACCAGCACCGAAGGAGCTCCACAAATGTACTGTCCACATAGGCCACAGTGTGGGGTTGCAAGTCCCATTATGGGCCAACAGCATTTCAACACAACTAAGATCAGGAAGGTTACCTTGACAAACCATCATTATAACTTGAAGGATAATCTGGGCCCAATTATCCAAAAAACACACTGTAGACTCCCCCCTCTCAAAAAATTCGCTTATGCCAAACAACCAAATATATTTTCGTAGGCCGTTGTGCCATATGGCTTGATCGTGCAATTGCAAAGGCAGCATTAAAGTAGTTTGTGCCATGGCACACTTTCAGGGTCTCGAGGGTAACAACAGTTTTGCTTGAGGGTGGCAAGGTAAATTCACAATGTGGAAAGCATAGGTGGGTTTCTTTACTTTAAGTCTGCAAAACAAAAGAAGAGCATAGCAGTCAATCCAAATTGCTTCAAAACAATGTTGTGGATGGATTGGCAGGTAAAAATTCACATTGCTTTGTGAGGCCAAGCAACAACGCAGGTAAAAATGGGTGCACTGCAATTGTGCCACAAAATGGCAAGAGCCATTTAAGATTGCACTGGTATTTGCTACGGCTGCACTTGTCCGCGAGGTAAGCACATTACATATATTTATGTGATTCGAATGGGAGCATGGTAACACACAGTAGCATACATTTGCTGTGAGTTTTTGCTCTGCAAAATGCATAACAGACAGACACTTCCGAACAACCGTTTCAAAACAAAAAGAAACCAGCCATGTGTACCAAGCTAAATAGCGGTGGATTGCACCAAATCTTTTTTTAAAAAAAGGTAATTTTGAAAAAAGGGAGAAACATCTAAGAGATCGGACAAGACATACAAATACAAACATTCACCAAATGAAAATAATGAAAAAATATCCAAAAACTAGTCCAACAAAAATCCTATTATTCAATCTAATGGAACTTTACTTCAATGCACCAGGTAAAACAGGTGTATTTATGACAACACGCTGACAGTCTGAGAGTCACGCGCGCTACTTTGTTAAATGGGTCTAAACCACATGGGCAGACTCCGAAGACAGCGTTTTCTTACACACACATAAATACACATGACCACTATAGAGTGCACATTTTGGGTGTAAAAATGGCCATACATGCAACAAAAACGGTGTACTGGTTTCATAAATCAGACCCCAGGAGTGTGGAGCATCATCCCTGTCTCAGCCCATCAGATGATTAGCAAGCCAGAGTCAGGAAGTCTATGCTAGATACAGCAAACAAACCATTTGCTGCATGTTGCTAAGGTAACACATTGTTTCTAGACAAAACTGTTTACATTTATAACACAATGTAAATAAACAGAAAAAAACAATAATGGAACTTTTAAAAATACCATTAAAAGTGGAAACAACCTTTAAATGTGTTCTGCTTCAGGTTCATAAAACATAAAAACCTAAATAGCTCAACATATTTAGCCAAACATACCAAATTGCGGGCTGGTTTTCTCTGCTTATGAATAGAGATGAGCGAACTTTTGAAAAATTCGATTCGACTGATTCGCCGAATTTTCCGACAAAAATCGATTCGAACCGAATTTATTCGCGACGAATCGCTATTAAAAACGGCTATTTCTGAGCCTCCTAGAGCCTCAATAGGGTTGTAAACCATTCTGCCTTGCTGTAACACGCATAGGATGCGTGCTGGGTTAGTTAAATAATACTGTAAATAAATATCACATGCAGATCAGAGGCATCGCTAATAGAATCGTAGAGCGGCACAATTGCAGAGAATTTAAGTGGCATCACTATGAGGGGCAGGAGCCCAAACATTGCTTTAAAGAGACACTGGAGTTGGCAGCAGCAGGAGCCCAAAAATTGGATGAATCACACCCTGGAGTTGCAAACAGCAGCAGGAGCCCAAACATTGGCTGAAAGAGACACTGGAGTTGGCAGCAGCAGGAGCCCAAAAATTGACTGACACACCCTGGAGTTTCAAGCAGCAGCAGCAGCAGCAGCAGGAGCCCAAACATAGTTTGAAAGAGACACTGGAGTTGGCTGCAGGAGCCCAAAGATTGGATGAATCACACCCTGCAGTTGCAAGCAGCAGCAGCTGGAGCCCAAATATTACTTTAAAGAGACACTGGATTTGGCAGCAGGAGCCCAAAATTGGATGAATCACACTTTGGCAGCAGCAGCAGCAGCAGCAGTAGCAGGAGCCCAGACATTACTTTAAAGAGACACTGGGGTTGGCTTCAGGAGCCCAAAAATTGGATGAATCACACCCTGGAGTTGGCAGCAGCAGCAGGAGCCCAAACATTACTTTAAAGAGACACTGGAGTTGGCTTCAGGAGCCCAAAAATTGGATGAATCACACCCTGGAGTTGGCAGCAGCAGCAGGAGCCCAAACATTACTTTAAAGAGACACTGGAGTTGGCTTCAGGAGCCCAAAAATTGGATGATTCACACCCTGGAGTTGGCAGCAGCAGCAGCAGCAGGAGCCCAAACATTACTTTAAAGAGACGCTGGGGTTGGCTTCAGGAGCCCAAAAATTGGATGAATCACACCCTGGAGTTGGCAGCAGCAGCAGCAGCCCAAACATTACTTTAAAGAGACACTGGGGTTGGCAGCAGGAGCCCAAAAATTGGATGAATCACACCCTGGAGTTGGCAGCAGCAGCAGGAGCCAAAACATTACTTTAAAGAGACACTGGGGTTGGCTTCAGGAGCCCAAAAATTGGACGAATCACACCCTGGAGTTGACAGCAGCAGGAGCCAAAACATTACTTTAAAGAGACACTGGGGTTGGCTTCAGGAGCCCAAAAATTGGATGAATCACACCCTGGAGTTGGCAGCAGCAGGAGCCCAAACATTACTTTAAAGAGACACTGGGGTTGGCTTCAGGAGCCCAAAAATTGGATGAATCACACCCTGGAGTTGGCAGCAGCAGCAGCAGCAGGAGCCCAAACATTACTTTAAAGAGACACTGGGGTTGGCTTCAGGAGCCCAAAAATTGGATGAATCACACCCTGGAGTTGGCAGCAGCAGCAGCAGGAGCCCAAACATTACTTTAAAGAGACACTGGAGTTGGCTTCAGGAACCCAAAAATTGGATGAATCAAACCCTGGAGTTGGCAGCAGCAGCAGCAGGATCCCAAATATTACTTTAAAGAGACACTGGAGTTGGCTTCAGGAGCCCAAAAATTGGATGATTCACACCCTGGAGTTGGCAGCAGCAGGAGCCCAAAAATTGGCCTAAAGACATAAATATGTTTTGCACCATTTGGAAAGTGTAAAACGTGGCACCATGCTGAATCTAGTCGCATGCATCAGCCATTGGTGGGTGGAAATCCTGGCTGATCCATCCCTGATTCATTTTGACAAAGGTGAGTCTCTCCACATTTTTAGTTGACAGACGAGTTCTCCTCGCTGTAACTATGGCCCCCGCTGCACTAAACACCCGCTCAGATGGCACGCTACTTGCCGGGCAGGACAGCTTTTCCAGGGCAAACTCTTCTAGTTGCGGCCACAAATCAAGTTTGGCTGCCCAGAAGTCCAGTGGATCCTCAAGGTGTGTTGGCATGGTCATGTCAAAGTATGACATGACCTGCTGGTTCAGGTCCTGCTCCAGGTCTTCCTGCTGCTCATGAGTAGCCTTACTATGCGGGTGTAGAAAGCTACTCATTAGCGACTGAAGACTGAGGCTGCTGCTGATGGAGCTGCTGCTGCTGCTCCTGCCAACCCCCCCAGCAGCCATGACAGTGGAAGGTGAGCGCAGAGGTCCCCTCGAGTCAGACCTGCGAGAGTATGGACCATGGCGCAGATAGGCATCGGCCAACTGCCTACGTAGAATGTCTTTGTAGTAGTTCAGTTTGTCCTCCCTCTCGGTGGGTTTAAAAAATGCCCCCATTTTGTGCCGGAAGCGAGGGTCCAATAAGGTGGACAGCCAGAAGTCATCCCGCCGACAGATGGAAACAATTCTGGGGTCACTACGCAAGCACGTGAGCATGCTTCCTGCCATTTGCGCAAATGACTCGGATGGACTACCTGTCTCCATCTCCACTGCATACTGCCACGGTGTGCCCGGGTCCTCTGTCTTGCCTTCCTCAAAAACCTCTAGCTCCTCTGGCTGCTCCTGCTCCTCCTCTCCTGTCCGCTGACTAGATAAACCAGCCATTTCGCCAAGCCTAAACTGTGTTTCGCTGGGCAACTCCTCCTCCTCTTCCTCCTCCTCCTCCAGTTCCGCTCCAACGGGGTTCATGCGGCCGTAAGATGTAAACGCCATGTCTCCAGTGCCCTGACCAGCCATGGTTTCCAACATGTGCTGTAGTACATGAAGCAGTGGAATCACGTCGTTCATCCCGTAATCCTGCCGACTGACAAATAAAGTGGCTTCCTCAAAGGGCCTGAGCAAACGGCAGGTGTCACGTATGAGCTGCCACTGGTTGACATTGAAGTTACACAGGGGAGTCCCCCTATCTGCTTGGATCATCAGGAAATTCGTGATGGCTTTTCTCTGTTCATATAATCGGTCCAACATGTGAAGGGTGGAATTCCAACGGGTGGAAACATCGCAAATCAGACTATGTTGGGGGATACCGTTCTGACGCTGTAGCTCAAGAAGGGTGTGTTTGGCGGTGTATGAGTGGCTGAAGTGCATGCAAAGTTTACTTGAAGTTGTTAGGATGTCTTGCAGATGGGGGGAACACTTCAGAAACCGCTTGACAACCAGATTGAAGACGTGAGCCATGCAGGGGGCGTGGGTCAGGCTTCCTTGGCGCAGCGCAGACAAAATGTTCTTCCCATTGTCGGTAACCATGATTCCCATTTTAAGTTTTCTTGGAGTAAGCCATGTTTGGATTTCCTGATGAATAAATTTAAGCAGTTCCTCCCCTGTGTGACTCAGTTCGCCAAGACAAACCATGTGAAGCACTGCGTGATACCTCCGTGCCCTGCACACATGGTAGACTGGAGGGGCACTGAGACTTGAGCCTACAGTGGAGGGTGAGGAGATGGCGGAGGATGAGGAGGCCGAGTCGCACAGTGTCACAGGCCCAACGGGCAGGGAACGCGGAGGCCGAAGCGGCGTGACCTGTCCAAGTTGCTGCTGCAAAGGGACCACATTCACCCAGTGGGCCATAAACGACATGTACTGTCCCTGACCGTAGTTACAGCTCCAGACGTCGGCGCTGCCATGCACTTTGCTACACACCGACAGGCTCAAGGACTGGCCCACCTTCTGTTCAACAAAAGTGTGCAGCGCTGGTACTGCCTTCTTGGCAAAGAAATGACGGCTTGGGACTCTCCACCTCGGCTCGGCACAAGCCATCAGTTCTCTGAAAGGTGCAGAGTCCACCACCTGAAAAGGGAGCGACTGCAGCACCAGCAACTTGGACAGGAGCACATTCAGCTTCTGCGCCGTAGGATGAGTGGGCGCATACTGCTGTCTCTTGGACATGGCTTCGCTGATGGATTGCTGGTGGGATGCATGACTTGGAGGAGGAGGAGCAGGAGCGACAGAGGATGGGTATGACGCACAGCTGCCTTCGGCTGAGGTGCTGGAGCCTTGGCTGGCAGAAATTGGGAGCGGTGTGCCACTCGGTGAGGAAGCAGTCTGGCCCACCTCTCCGGAGCCTAGGTTCTCCCAGGCCGCTTTATGGTGATGCTGCATATGTTGACGCAGGGCTGTGGTGCCAACATTTGGACCCTGGCCACGCTTCACCTTCTGCCTACATATCTTGCATGTGGCCATGTTACCCTCCTGCGGATGCTTCAGGAAAAACTGCCACACTGCCGAGTAGCTACTTTTCCCACCAACAGGCCTCACTGATTCGCTGCTATTGTCGCCAACTCCAGGAACCCCTGCCCCACTACCTCCCGATAAGGTAGCCTGCCGCGCAGCAGGTGCTCTACCCCGGCCCCAGCCCCGTTTGGCTCCAGGCTTTACAATTGTGCCCCCATGCTGCCTGCCAACCATGCTGCTAACACCTTGCTGCCTGAGCTGCTGACTCCGGGGCAACCTGCGCCCCTCTTCTCCTGATGATGACGATGAAGCCCCTTCATCACCCGGCTCCCAAGTGCGATCGGCTTCATCGTCATCATCATTATCACCGAGTTGTGGCTGTACGTCACTGATGTTCGTGGATTCGTCAACAGTGTCTGGCGCAGGAGCTGGAACACTCGCAGCACCCACGACACTGTCCACATCACTATTTGTCTGCCTAGCTAAAGAAGCCACCTCCATTTCTTGGCTGGGCAGTAGCTGCTGACTGTCCTCTATCTGATCGTCCTTCTCACTAAAGAGTGGAGCTGAACCCAAAGCATAGGATACGTCGCTGGGGGAGGGAACGGTGTAGGACAGAGGCAATGGGAGGATAGGGACTGCTCTCGGGGCATGCCAACTCAGGGTTGTGTCAGAGGAACCTACCGACCCTAGACTGGGGGTCTCAGACGTAAGTTGTGATGATGTTGTTGATGAGTGCGTTAACCAATCTACCACGGCAGATGCGTTACTGGTGGAGACCCGACCGCTAGCAGATACTGGCAGATTAGGTCTCTCAGCGTGACTCCTGCTGCTACTGGCCCCCAGTCTGCTGCGACCTCTGCCTGCGGAATCTTGGCCTCTGCCACTCCTCTTTTCACTTCCAGGCACTTGTCTGCCCGACATAGTCTAACTGGCGTGGTAGTAGGGGATATTTTAAGAACCCCCAGGCAGCGGTGGGTTTATATGAAACAGAATATAATGCACACCAAAAGTGAGCAGTAACACTCAGCCTCCAACAGGCCTGCTTAGTGTAAATAAGAGAGCTGCTTAGTGTAAATAAAGAGGGGTATGGTATGTTACAGAATGGTACAGAATCCCGGGTCGCCCACGAGGGAGAGAGGTTCGGTGCTAGACGGAGCACGGGTCAGCTACCTCCTTCCAGCTGTACTATCTGCCTCATAGGGAAGCTGTGATGTTGCCCCCTCAGGTTCGACTGTGGCTGTAACTTTATATGCTGCTGATTAGGTGACTGAATACCTGGCACTAGGATTGCCTTTGATGCATGATGAGGACAGTGGGATGACAAGAGGTTTATGATTTTAGCAGTCTACTGCCAGTGTCGAATTACCACAGGGACAAACAGAATAATGATGATTCCATAATGGCACCTAAGTGAAGGTGCATACAAGTGTACAGATGAATTGAGGTGCAGAGGAAGCCCCGTTTATGGGCGAAACTAGTCCACCTTGTTTTCATGAATGTGGAACCCTGAATGATTTCTACATTGATCACACTGTGATTCATATTATGTAAACAGATTGTATATGTCATAACATGATCCTGCATCGCTTGCTGCTTAATATTGATTATGTCCATTGCCTGGGAGGGCTGTATTAATCACGTTATAGTTCATTGTATGAAACTTTGTATCATGGGCCATTGAAACCCAGAATAATGTTTTGAAATTATTGTAATTGGGGCAGTAGGGGCAGGTCTGTTTTGCCCCTCCTGCTACCTTCTAACTACCCATTTTAATAGCTGCTTATTTAGCAGAAATAAAGTCTTTTTTCATGAAATACCTTGAATGGCTGAATCAATTTGTACTAATGGCGCGGTCGCACATGGAGGTTGCAACTGTGTGGGTGTGACCTATACCCACTTTTCTTTTTCCTGTCCATGTTACAGAATGGGATGCCCCAACAGCAGAGCACCTGAGAGCAGTAGTACTATGCACAGCAAAAGTGTCTTTATCAGGCCAAATTACTTTTAGAATAAGTGCAAAGGGTTATAGTAAATAGAGGCTGGTGTAGTCACAGAATGGGATGCCCCAACCAGAGTGCACCTGGGAGCAGTACTATGCACAGCAAAAGTGTCTTTATCAGGCCAAATTACTTTTAGAATAAGTGCAAATGGTTATAGTAAATAGAGGCTGGTGTAGTCACAGAATGGGATGCCCCAACCAGAGTGCACCTGGGAGCAGTACTATGCACAGCAAAAGTCTCTTTATCAGGCCAAATTACTTTTAGAATAAGTGCAAAGGGTTATAGTAAATAGAGGCTGGTGTAGTCACAGAATGGGATGCCCCAACCAGAGTGCACCTGGGAGCAGTACTATGCACAGCAAAAGTGTCTTTATCAGGCCAAATTACTTTTAGAATAAGTGCAAAGGGTTATAGTAAATAGAGGCTGGTGTAGTCACAGAATGGGATGCCCCAGCCAGAGTGCACCTGGGAGCAGTACTATGCACAGCAAAAGTGTCTTTATCAGGCCAAAATACTTTTAGAATAAGTGCAAAGGGTTATAGTAAATAGAGGCTGGTGTAGTCACAGAATGGGATGCCCCAACCGGAGAACACCTGGGAGCAGTAGTACTATGCACAGCATAAGTGTCTTTATCAGGCCAAATTACTTTTAGATTAAGTGCAAAGGGTTATAGTAAATAGAGGCTGGTGTAGTCACAGAATGGGATGCCCCAACCGGAGAACACCTGGGAGCAGTAGTACTATGCACAGCATAAGTGTCTTTATCAGGCCAAATTACTTTTAGATTAAGTGCAAAGGGTTATAGTAAATAGAGGCTGGTGTAGTCACAGAATGGGATGCCTCACAGCAGACTTGAGATCAGTTCAGTATATATGCACAGTAAGTGTATAAGCAGCCGGAAAACGCTAACAAAGCCAGTCAGCCAGCCAGTAACACTCGGGCTGGATGAAAAAAAAAAAAATCTCCCTGTGACTGCCTCCGATTTTTCCTAACTTTCCTGCTTCTCGCTGACTTCCTGCCTGTCTCCTGCCTGTCTCCTGCCTGTCCCTGTCTGTCCCTGTCTGTCCCTGGCTCTCCCTGACTACAGCTGTGTCCTGTCTCTCACGAATGCAATAGAGAAATGAGGAAAAGCAAGATGTCCGCCGCCTTAAATAGCGCTGTGACGTCACCGGGCTTGCTGGCTGCTGATAGGCTGCATGTGACTGCCCCAGTATGCAATGGAGCGGGGTAGATGTCTGGACATGTCCCGTCCGCCATCTTAGAATGCCTGTAATGTAAATGAATGGATGTTAAAGGAAAACTTCGAGCGATCGAAGCACGGGGAAATTCGGATTCGATCCAAATCAAATTTTTCATGAAATTCGGATCGAATCCGGGTTCGTCCGGATCGATTCGCTCATCCCTACTTATGAATTTTTTCAACCTAGCCTGGAGTCATCTAAAAGCTTCCACATTTAGCATTAAAAGGTGCATTGGGTAAACAATTGTTTTGTTCATATTGTGGACAAGGGGGAGCAAAAATTGTGCACACTCTGCCAAACACAAATACAACTAGAATGCATCATACAATAGTTTATCTACCACCCAATGTAATGGCGATTCTCTTTACACTCTATCATGATAAATGGAAAAAATGATACATATATATATATATATATATATATATATATATCATTTTTTAAGCAAAAACAATTACATATAAAAAACAAATATAAAATAGATGTATATAGTAAGTAAGTTGTGGATCACCCTTTTAATACAACATTAAAATCCTCAGGATTGAACTAATCTCTTTTCTAAGAAGTTTAATGCAACACCTTAGGAAATAAAGGACAAATAAAACATTCAGAACAACATCGTAAAGTTAATTTATCAAATTTCAAGTAACAAAGTGACAAGGCCATTTTGTTTTTAAGGCAGAGATGAGATGTATTTAATTTAAAAAGGCATTTAATCTAACCATAGGAAAATGCACTGACACGCCAGAAAAAAATGAAGGCAGCATACTTATCTTTTCAAAAAGGTAACAAATGATGTTTTTTCTAGCCATATTTACTGTGATAAAATTATTTACAGAAGTATACAATAAATATATTTGCTTATAGATGAATTTGGGTAAAATGTGTACCTTCACTGTTCTTTATTGCTCTGAAACTAGAACCATTGAGACCTCCTAATCGCCCCTTTGGTTAAAGTGGACCAAAACCCACTGAACTTGCAAAATACATTTGGCCGAAACCCCTGCTGATACTTCCTATTTAGGGTGTAGAACTAGAAATGGATGTTTTCACTCATTTTCCTGGAACTCTGTAAGATGGCATTCGATCAGTCATTGCACAGGTGTGGCAATTACATCATTGCCACACACAACAGTAGCAATGAATGGAGAAGCTAAAACAGGTGCCATTATCAGGGATTAGAGTGAAGCATGAGCAGTGGAATTAGGCAAAAGGTACTCATTGTGGGTGGAGCAATTCAGGGGATGCTAGTTAAAAATGTGGGTTTTGGTCCGCTTTAAGGCAGTGATAGTCACTATGGGCCTGATTTATCAAGCACCTCTGTCAGACAATGCCATTTCAGTGCAAATTAGAGTAGTGCAAAATATGATTTACATTTTTAAGCATATTGCTGCACTGCTAATGTTTTAGTAAATGTGCTTCTTGTAGTGCAGCAACATGCGTAAGTGTTAAAAAAATATTTTATTGTATTTTTTACTACTCTAATTTGCACCGATGTGGCACGGTCTGGCAGAAGTGCTTGATAAATCAGGCCCTAAGTTAGATGGGGAGGCCGATTCATTAATAGCGCCAGGTAGCGACAGATGAGCGACTGTAGCGTGATTTTTACAGCGCCAGCTAGTATTCGCTGTGCTTTGCCGGCGTTTGCTTGATGACAGTGACTCCCGTCGGTGTGCGGTAATGTTGAATACGGGCTTAGGGGTCGCTGTTTCACAGGTTCAGCGTTGTATGTGAGCACCTGACAACGAATGGCCAGAGCAAACGGCTTGCTTCATATTCATTAAAAAATCACGCTCCGAATTTGCTGGCGCTGTCCATTCCTTTAAATCCCAGTGCGCTGGCGGCGATGGGTGTTAACTAGTTTTTAACCCCTAAACAACCATATTTTTTGATTGTAACATTATACATGTTTTTTTGAATCATTTAGTAATATGAATACATTAATATCAGACCTGTAAGATCAATTCTGCACAAATTTTTTTATTTTTTTTTTTTACTTTAAAAAAAAAACGGACATTGCAGAAGTGGTCTCAGAATTTTTGACATTAAAAAAAAAAAATATATATTACCAATTAATTATGATTAATTAAACATTGCTCCATTGAAATGCATTGGACAATGCCAGGGAGCGACAGGTCATACCTGGCGCTGTGAAGGAATTTGCAGTGGCGCTGTTCGTTCCAGGCGGCTTCATGATGAATCCCGCGCTAGCCGTCGCTCTCGCCGGCGCTAGCCTCATTTAGCTTGATAAATGCGTCATTGTGACCGCCGCCGGGCGTACTTGAGTCGGTAGCCGCCGATAGCTGGCGGTTCCTGGCGCTCGTCAGACACTACCTGGCGCTAGCCCGTGATAAATAAGGCCCATAGTGGGATCCAAACACAATCATTGGCATCACCAAAGAGACACACATTTCTGTAGCAGAAACGTTAGCACCAATGACAAAGAGCTATTTGTATCCAGCTAAAAAAACTGTGGCTTTAAAGTCCACATTTGATGAATTACTTGAAAGTGTATTTTTTTTATATTTTTGTATATTTATTGTATATTTTTGTGCCAAAAGGATGTCCTCAATGTGATAGCAATTATGGATTTTAATTATAATGGCTAAACACAAGTTATTTTGTTAATTTTCTCTTTACAAATTATTGTGAATGTTTTGTGATTGTTTAAAGTGGACCAACACCCAGGATTTTGACTATCCTGGGTCTTGGTCCACTTCGGTGGGGCACCCCCGATCGGGGTGCCCCGCTGTGTGAAACCCCCCCTAACCCCCCGAAAAACTCACCTCTCCCCGCTCCCAGCGCCGACGTACAAGGGGAGAACTGGAACGTCTAAGCGGCGGCGGCCGCCGCCGCCTCCCTCGCGTCACTTTTGACGCGTGCGCGCCCGCGCCGGCCATTCGCAGACGGCCGGCGCGGAGGCGCGCATGCCTACAGGGACGCGAGGGAGGCGGCGGCGGCCGGCGCGGGGGGTTAGGGGGGGTTTCACACAGCGGGGCACCCCGATCGGGGGTGCCCCACCGAAGTGGACCAAGACCCAGGATAGTCAAAATAAAAGAAGATAAGGTAGGTGAGTTGGGGTGTTTGGGGGGGGTTTCACCCCGCGGGACATCCCGATCTCGGATGTCCCGCGGGGTGGGGGGTGATCGGCCCGGGAATCTTATAGATTCCCGGGCCGATCACCCCAGGGTGTTGGTCCACTTTAACTTAATTTTAATTTATTATACCATCCTAATAACTCTCCTGAGGAACATATTTCAACACATTTGGGACAATAATAATCTCCTCTCTCTTTCAAAAACATTATGGTGGTTATTTAAGAAACGGTAACGCTAGGTGGTGCAGCATGAAATAATACAGATACAGAGTTATGACCTAACATTATGCATACTGTGTAGAGCTCAGTGTATGTTTGAGCTTGGTCACTTGACAATGGTTAGGAATAAAGTTTGTACTTGTTTTGGTGGTGGGGGTAGGTAGCCATTGTGTAAGGCTGTGTGATTGCTGCAGGGACACTTTGGTAGTATGTATGCTAGTTTGTCTACTCTATTAAACAGCACCCCCACCTTCTAATTAATACATCATAAAACTTGCAATATACATATGTATAAAAAAACTGCAGACAATAATGAACACTGAAGCATCTGGATTGCTGGAGGCCCCTACATATAACTGCCCACAATCCAAAGTTTTATTCACCTCAACCACAATCCCCTGGCAAAATGCAGCCGTGCAGTTTGCCACTGGCAATCATGTGGTCTGTGTATCAGTGGGCGGCCAGAAAAGCGGAAGCCACTCTGGACCAGTGACTGCCAGCTGAGAATGGTATGTATGTTTGTAGTTCAGGTGAGTAAAACCTGGGCTTGCAGGGGATTATGCATTGGGGAGGGGACTCCCCAAGCACTCTGGATGCCCCCCGAGCCTGTCCCAGTGCAGTCGACCAACTTTTGCTAACACATGTTCTAGCCACATTAGATTAGGATTTAGGGGTACAACAGTAGAGCAGCTACTGTGAAATAGGCCAAATGGCCCCTTCACAAACATATAAGGTATTTGGGCCTTAAAATGGTATATATATCTAAAAAGAAATTTGCATATACATTAATTTTATACTTAAAAAACTCTTTCCACGGCTATGCCTGAGTGCCTCATCTGCAGCACAATTGGTGGAGGTGCCGGCTCTATGATGCTCTGAAAAACAGTTATAAGTAGAAAGGAATATTTTAGTAACAGCAAGGTAGCAATGGAAATAATAAGCCACAATAATAAGTCCACTCACCAGGGGATGAGCTGCTGCTGATATCCCAGGGATGGCTATGAGGTGGAGGCGTGGAGTCTCCACTTCTCACAATGGGCACCCTCCCCACCGGGACTCCCTACTTGGCAGTGGCCACAGGGGGTTTGGGATACTGCCCTCACCCCAGCAGCATCCCCTTCCTCCCCTGGGTCCTCAATATGGGTGATGCAAGAGGGACCCCCCCCGCAGACTCATCTGACCCCACCACACATCTGCGGGGGAGGATACCCTTCCCATGTTTTCTCAGGGGAGCATGCTTATCTGTGGAGAGGAAACAACAAAAAAAATTTAGATTACACTCAAAGAGATTACAGTGCACACATGAAATTAATTTGTACATGTATGTGTGTTGGACTTACCAGCTGAGTAGGCATTATAGAGCCGGTAGACGCCTTCATTGTCTCGGCGCTTGACGTCTGACCATTTCTGCGTTATTGATCTTGCTGACAATTTGGCGTTAAAGCGCCGGGACACGATGGCACGCACCTCCGCCACTATGTTGCTCTTGCCACTCAGGGCATAGTTGTACTCCTGAATGAAAAATAATTAAAAAAAAAACAACATATTGTTAAATTTCAATTCTTTTGTCAAATGCAAAACAAGATTTAAACAATGTTAGGCGAATTCAATATATATATTTTAATTTTTATAAATACAAAAATACAATATTGATCTATTGAAATTTATATGGATAAAGTGTAATCAACCAAAAAAACTATAAAGAATTACAAATTATTACAAATAATTATAAAAAAAAAATAATAATAAGTTGATTACATAAAAACTAAAACTTTGCCCTGTACATACAATAAAGTTTTACATATTTAAACATATTATAACATATTTATAACCATCTATGACACAGTACAGAATACAGTAACACACTGGGCACATATACACTTACCCCTGACCACTTGGCCACTGACCCAAGGATCAGCCCGCTCTCTTCTTTTTTGGGGGGGCAGGGGAGGCTGAAAGGGCAGGGGGGGTATCGGAGTTGGAGGATGAGCTGGGAAGGCGTCTGGCAGTTCTTGCTGGCATGGTGGATCTTCGTAGGTGTAAAACCAGAAGTGCACAAAACGAAAGCGAAAGCAAAACCTTTGACCCGCAATGCAATGAAACGCCAAATATTAAGCTACAATATGCAAATTTGACACAGAGTATGCATAGCAATGTGGTGATAGCCACACACACCAATACCACATTTAACAACGGTAGAGCGCAGCATGATGCTAACGACAGTGACGGCTCAGTGCGAATGAATCTGAGCGACTCACACCATATTCATTAAAACTTGACACTGAGCTATGATGCAGGCGTTCTAAATTGTGTGCCTTTACAGACATTAACATCAGTAAGCAAGCGAAAAAGTATGGAATGACATTGTTGGAGTAGTGTGACATTAACACTTTAGTGGCAGACATGTATATACATTTATGCATAAATATCCCCAAAAATGTCCAAAATAACATTTTGTGGGCCAGGATAAATATAAGAAAGATTTGAGTAAAAAAAAAAACAAAAAAAAAAAAATTGGGACCAGGAAAGGGATTCTAAGGTACGTCCATTGAAATGTATGGGAGAGCGGCAGGTAGCGGCAGGTAGCGGCAGGTAGCGACAGGCGCTGTACGCTGAGCCTTGGATAATGATGAATCGTACGCTACATGGCATTGTTCCAGTCGCTCACCAGAATCGGCTTCATAAATTTGGAATTGCGTGCCGTGGTCGCGTTCACCTGCCGCTACCTGTCGCTTACAAGGCACTACCTGTCGCTATACCTTCATGAATAAAGCCCTTTGTGTTTTATTTTGAGCAGACTGTAATGTCCAGTAATGCAAATCTGCAAAAATGTAGGGAATTCATTAAAATGGAAGAAACAGAGAGAATTGAGGCCCTTATTTAAGAAGGGATAGAGTCAGGTAGTGGCTGGTTAATGAGAGGTAGCGACAAGTAGCGACTGGTGAACGCCGGACACGGCACGCAATTACACATTTATCAAGCAGAAACAGTTGGTTGAAAGGATGCAGCCAAGTTCCTAAGTCCTAATGGTAGAAATCCATCTAACTTCAGTTTAGCGATATACTGTATATACTGTACTGAGTTCTAGCCTGTGTTCTATATTAACGCCCTCCATAGGCAAAAAAGAAATGTAACCCTCTGCACACTCAGATTATTGAAGAAGCTAGCTAACACTTGTTAGTTACTGTTAGTTAACTTAGGCCCTTATTCATGAGGGGATAGCGTCAGGTAGAGCCTTGTATATGAGAGGTAGCGTCAGGTGAACGCCGGACGCGGCACGCAATGACACATTTATCAAGCAGAATCTGTTTAGCGACTGGGATAGCGCCATGTACTTCTGATTCATCATTTTCACAGCCTCAGTGAACAGCGCCAGCATTCAGCCTTGTACAGCGCCAGGCTTTCAATGGATGAACCTTTTCTTCTCTTTAAACGGGGTATTTGTTTTTAATTTTTTTCCAAAAAATCACAAATAATTCTGTGCCCTCTTCTGGCATTGAAAAAGCATTTTTTCCCAATGTTTTCCTTTTTTATGTATTTCTTCAGAAATGACATTACAGGTCTGCCATTAAAGTGTTCATGTTACAATGTTCTTACAATGTAATTCCATATGTTTTTGCTTTGTTACTCGTGGATAGATGCTTGAAAACACACTTTAATCTCACCGCCTCCTGCGCTCTGGGCTTCAAACAAGCATTTTTCAGTGCCAGAGATTTGTGAGGCTGTTTTATTGCTGAATATGGTGTGAGTCGGTCGCTATGAGCAGTCGCTAACATGCGCTCCCATACAGCGCTGTACTGGCCAAATAGCGACTCCTAACAATGTATTCAACATTACTGAACAGCGACTGAGTTGCTATAAAGTAGCGACTCACGGCCGAGTACTGCGACTACTAGCGGGCGCTCTGAAAATGCCTGCTACAGACGCTCATCTGTCGCTACCTGCCGCTAATGATGAATCAGCCTGCCAATATATTTTGCCCTGCTAGTTGAGTAAAGAGTAGATTGAAGGATTTGCATCATTCCAATCTATAGAGGCATACAAAGATTAAAATGTTTCTTACATATCTGAAATGGCTTTTTTACAAGCAAGATGGCACCATAAATGTCTTTTAAAAAGAGACGATATTTTCCTTTTTCCCACCTTTATCCCCTATTTTTTATTTTTATTTTCACACATTTTTTCAGAGCTTTAATAACCATCTTAATCAAAATTATCATTGTCTGATAACACTTATACTATTTATACTAGTATGAATTCACACTAGCCTACAACATAAGCAGTAAAGATACCAATCTACAGACTCGCAATGACTTACCAGATTACTGGGAAATCACCTAGTGAGCTTGAGGGACTTTCTCCAATAGAGATGATACAATGTGTGATAGCAATTACTAGAATGTCCATTTTTATATGGCAGCAGAGCACAGGTTATCCACTCACATAGGGCTTATTATCTGTGTGCAAAAGCCCTAACAATAAGCCATTAGAATTTGCATGTAACTATTGGGTGGGCACAAAGAGTTCATTCTCCTGCTAGGCCCTATACCCTCCAGTTTGACACTGCCAATTAGACCCAGGGGGTGGATTAGCCAGATAATTTTAGGAGCTAAAACAATGAGAAAAATGGAAGGAATAAAAAAGCAAAAGAATGTCACAAAAATACATATACCACATATATTAAATTGTCAAGCTTACAGTTAATATTGCTTGGATAAAAGTAAGAAATCCAACCATCTTATGTTGCTAGAAAATTATTAAAGTCCCTAAATAGATGCTGAGAGCTTTTCATTAAACATTATCTCATTATCTCATTAATACATGGGATCAGGATTCCATTAGGAATATTGTTTTTTTCCAAGCTTGTGTGAAAGTGTATTGGCTGCCATTACTATGTGCTTAATTAGACTAAATTGTTTATTAGAACAACTGACAGACTTCAAATTTATAGAGCAAGAGAAGCATCAGGTCTCAATTTCAGGTTAGTTGCGTTATTAATAATATAGAAGCACTGTGCCCAAAACTTCTTAACTACTCGGCATTGCCACTAGATGTGATCATGCGAGCCAGAGAGCAAGCATTCCCTAAAGGGGGATACACAGCCATCGTCAGGGAGGCACCAACAGGGGGGTCTGACAGGTCTGGTATATTATATTTAACAGTAAATCATTCCTCCTTTTGGTAAAATTTATTACTGATGCCCTCTTTGGGGGTACTCAGACACTACTTGTCTCTAGGGGGTACTTGGTGTGGAAACATTGAGAAACCCTGTCCTAAAGCATTGTGTATGTGTGTGTGGGGGGGGGGGTATGATGGTAAAACTTTTGAATACCCACAGGGACC
The DNA here is from genome assembly GCA_027917425.1 of Gastrophryne carolinensis. Classification (NCBI taxonomy): domain Eukaryota; kingdom Metazoa; phylum Chordata; class Amphibia; order Anura; family Microhylidae; genus Gastrophryne; species Gastrophryne carolinensis. The sequence goes on from CM051236.1 coordinate 466,356,371, forward strand.
AAGTAGCACATTGTGTGGCATCTTGGAGGGGCGGACTTCCCCTTATTGCTGGACACACCTACACCACGCCCAATGCTCTTCCTGTCTCCTTTGGGGGCGGACGCACCTGGATGAATGATGGTAGAGTTTGCCTTTGCCATTCAGTAGGTTGGTCCTTCTTCTCCATTACACAGCCTACAACCACACCCCCCACCATATTTGAATTAGTTATGTCGTCTGCATAAGGAGTTCTTTTGAGCATGGCAGCACACGTTGGCTGATGAAGGAGCAAGGGGATCATATATGTGTATGGTAAGTGCTTTAAATTATTTGTATGAGTAAGGGCCATGCGTCACGTTTTAGAGACCAATCATGGATTTTACCTTTTGTACTGCCTATATAGGCGTTTTATCTCTGGCGCAAGAATTTTCTTATTATAAGGAGTGCTGGATATGCAATCGAACAAAACCTTGGTATTAGTTTCCAAGACTCCAGTATTCAAAACAATGCATAAGGAAATGTTTCCAGACTGACTTCCAATCATCCCCCGCTTTAATGAAGGGTTCAAATTTGAAGCCCACCTGTCAGCATACGATGGCAGTGGAGCCACAGAAACGCTAAAGAGCATATTAGACCAAATATATAGGGCCTTTTCCCTTATATTCTATTTTTACTATTATTCCCAAGAATAACACCTCACTCTACTCTTACTCTGAGGAAACACTTTGGGAGAGGAGTGCTACCCTGGGGTTGAGGTCAGTGCGCCACCTTTTGCTGCAATGTTTATAGCCAAGCAGACAAGGGTTACAGGGAAAAAAAACCCAGGGGCCCACTTGAGAGCTTCCATCACCAAATCTGAAATATGTATAGCTTATTTGTGCCATACCAAGTGCACACACACACACAGACATTACAGTCTGGCATAATGTATCTGTGCATATACCCTTAATATAAGCTGTCTAAATGTGAGGTGGGTCTCATGCAGCACAATCAAGACAATTACACATATGTTATATGGCTTATTTGGCATGTATAACAAACCAGTCCTTTTCTCTGCTCAATTTGGAAACCTGACTAACATATGACCGTCCTTCATATTTCACATGTAGCTATACAGATTTCTGACCAGGCAGTTACATTTCATCATAGCTTGAATGCAAATCAAATCTTCTTACCCTACATTGAAATAATAAAAGCTTCACTTTTAGCATAGTATGAAACCACTAATATTCCAGATAAAAAATACTTTGCAGGAAAATAAATGCTCACAGTTAAATTTGATCTTCATTTTGCCTTATAACTTCAGCCAGACCTGAATATTTGGGTCAACCTATTCACTTATTCACTAAGTAGAAAAGAATCCTCCTCTGCTTGAGACGACAGAAATGAAGAAGTGGGGACCGGGACAGGAAATGTTGGAGGATGCCACCAGAGCAGCGCAGCACCCTGCAATCAAGCCCAAAATGTATCAGTAAGCCACCAAGGATTTTCAAGCAAGCCGCTGGATGGGAAGAAGACTTCAAGAAAGCTGACAGATGGGAATTAAAGGATAATTCCATGTTCAATTGCATTTTTAAAAGTTTTTATTGTGTTCCAGAATTATGTCCTTAAGGTGCTGAGTTTAACTTTAACTTTTAACTATTTTTCTGCAACAACGTGTTAACCTTAGCAACCATACATGAGCTCGTGAGTTTGTTGTGCGTCGCAGAGACTTTCTGACTCTGGCTTGCTAATTGTCTAATTGGCTGGGGCACAGATGGCATATGTTCATTGATGCAAGGGTTTGAGAAGCAAAGATTGGGCTGCAGATATAATTAAATTTTATGTTTGACCAATACACTAATATTTTTACTTTGAAAAAATAAAGAAAGAAAATGCCTGGTCAGTTAAAGCAGAAAACCACATGTTAACAGCTTGTCATACATATTTAATCAAATAAAAAGCTATTTGTTTTAATGAAAATTTAATAGACCCCATTACACCTTAATGGAGTTCAACTGAAGTCAACAGATATGAATTTTATGTTGGTGTGTAAAACAGGAACTGACATACAAATAGCAGAATAGAGTGCAATAATGGTACCTATGTTTGGATGTTAAGTCATAAAATAAGATTTCAATGTATAACGATGACATTGCATGATGATGTAATAAATAAAGTATTTCAGGCTGCATTAGGGATGATACAATTTATATGTTTGCCTGGTGCATGCGTACAATATAAAACATTGATTATAATAATTAAATGTGCATTTCTATTGCAGACATGATATATAAAATACATTGACACTGAGACAAATGATAATTATTCAAATGTAGTTACAATCACATTATTTATCAAGATTTGTAAATGTCAATACTAACAGCATAACATTAGGTATGAATATCTAGGCAATTAGTTAAACATTGCTGGAAGAAAATCAAGACGCACAAGGATTTTTTGCTATACAAGCAAACTGTTCCCAAACTGTCCCATCAGCCTTACAATTTTCTCTCCCATCCAGTCCAGGCCGTTCCGATATCTTCACGCCCCTAGGGGGCGGTTGACTGCAACATCAAAGATGTAGCTCCTCCCGGCCCCCTATAAAGGCAGCTGCCCCTCTATCATTCCCTAGTTGTTCATCTTGCAGTTGGCTGCATACTCACTCTCTCTCAGAATTTGGCAGCAGAGCGGGGCCACCTAGCCTGTCGGCCGCTACAGGACCCTATTCCCGTGGATCTCCCCTGACCCATCCTTGCCTCCCAGCCCTTGGCTGCTACAGGGGTCCATGACAGTAGGGTAAACGCAGGGGTCTGTGACGTTCGGCAGAGCCCATGCTCTGGGCCACAGACCTTCTTTTTAAAAGGTAGTCGGCCACAGGCTTATGGTGAGCCTGATGGGGAACCACTCATATATATTTTTTTATGTATGTCCTCCCTGCCCACTGCTTTATTATTGTGTGTGTGCTGCATGTGTTTGGTGCGACTGGAGCACTGAGAGCTCGTCACTGACTGTGCAGCGAGAAGCGGTCTCCGCTCTCTTTAGCTTACCTCCCTACGTTCCCCCGTCGGTGCTGGCCGGGACGTGCGCCTCTCAGTCGCACCCCGTGGGCTTCCTCCACACCACTGTGTGCGGCGCCTGCTGATATGGGGGATGGGGGGAGGGGGATCCCGCCATGACAGGCAGCGTTCTTGCCGGCCGGATGATGCGCCGCCGAGGGGGGCAGAGCCCGGCGTCAGCGCGTAGCTTGCGCCACGCCGGTGACACCAACCCCCCCCCCCCCCAGAATCCTTAGAGAAATCGCTTCTATTAGCGAGACAAGCTGCTGGGGCCTCGGTGCTTGGAGACAGGCACTCAAGTTTTCTCTTTGCTGCGGAGCGCAGACAATGATCCCTCTTCTGGTTGCGGTGTTGTGAGTCCCTCTTTTTGACTTAGTTTGTTGCATGTATGCCCCTGTCTTCAATTTTAAGGTATGACATGGGGTCTTTTTGTAATTGCTCTCTCTCTCCTTTTTGTTTTAGATCATGGGCTTAGGTTGAGGGTTCCTCCCGGTCCCCATTTTTAATTAGAGGGATCAGCTATAAGGCTTAGGCCATTAGCGTCTAGTAGCGTTATTGAATATTACTATTCATAATCACCAATAGAGGCATCAGGGGATAGTGAGCCGGGCGCCCCATTTGGGTGGGACAGGCTCTGCCCCTTGTGCAGAAGGAATCCTCTGGGCGGATTCAGCACTATTTGTCCCACTTGAGCCAGAGGCATTGCTTTGGCATGAGCTGGCGGTCGCTCCTGACCCTAGCCCTGTATTACCGCCAGCCTCTCCGGACCCTCCGCTGCTGCAGTCGGCCCCTAGTGAAGGGGGAGCCAGCAAGGGGTCTCACGCTGGTTTTCGCGCAGGCTGGCTAGTCTCGAGAAGCAGATCTTGTTGACAGCCCCTAAGAAGGCCTCGAGGAAGAAGCGACATCTGGAGCCGATTTACTCGGATGATGATTTCTATGATTACTTGGGATCTGCGGAGGAAGGTGAGTTGCCAGATGATTCACATTCAACGGTGGAGTTTTCCGCTGGTGACGACAGCATCTCTGGTTCTTCTTCGAACGAGGATTCTTGCCTCCTGGATGATACAGAGAGTTTGCTCCCTTCCGTGTTTGAACCCCTACACATTGTTCCTCCCAGAGCGGCTAAGAGAAAGCAGGGTGATTTATTTCGGCCTGAGAGGCAAAGACGGGTCTTCCCGGAGCAGCCTAATTTTTCTAACATGATCCTTAAGGAATGGGAAAGGCCCAACAAATTGTGGTCGGTCCCTAAGGGCCTGCATAGGCGGTTCCAGTTGAATTGGTTCGGCTATGGTGGACCCTCCTGTGTCGGGCTTGTCCAATACCACTTTTATGCCATCACCTGACAATTAGAGATGAGCGAACTTTTGAAAAGTTAGATTCGGCCGATTCGCCGAATTTCACAAAGAAATTCGGGTTCGGCCGAATCGAACTTTTACAAAGTTCCCCATCAAAAATGCCGGCATGGTGGGAGCGGGCCGGCCGGTTCCGCTGACATCGGAGCCGGCCGGCGGGCCGGTAAAGCCGGCCGGCCCGCTCCCACCATGCCGGCATTTAAAAAACTGTCAGCGGAACCGGCCGGGCCGCTCCCACCATGCCGGCATTTGAGAAAAAAAGGCAAACACTTACCTGCAGGTCCGAAGCGTGGAGGCCGGCGCCGCTCTCAGCTGTCATCTGAGGGCGCGTCATGATGGCACGTCATGATGACGCGCCCTCAGATGACAGCTGAGAGCGGCGCCGGCCTCCACGCTCCGGACCTGCAGGTAAGTGTTTGCCTTTTTTTTAAAATGCCGGCATGGTGGGAGCGGGCCGGCCGGTTCCGCTCCCACCATGCCGGCAAAAATGCTTTTTTTTTTTTCTTTGTTTTTTAAATGCCGGCATGGTGGGAGCGGGCCGGCCGGCTCTACCGGCCCGCCGGCCGGCTCCCACCATGCCGGCATTTTTTTTTTTAATTTCAGGAAAAATTCGATAACGAACCACAAAATATTCGGGTTCGTGCCGAATCGAATATTTCCTGAAATTCAGAGCGAATTCCGGTTCGTCCGAACCGGTTCGCTCATCTCTACTGACAATGCTTCATTACGTGACCCTGCAGACAAGCGCATGGATCAGCTGGTCTGCCATGCTTTCATCTCTGCGGGTGCTCTCTTTCGTCCTGCGTGTGCCTCGGTGATCGTTTCACTAGCCAACAGGAGAAAGGTGAGACACCTGGTGGCTAGGGCTAAGGCTCGCAAGCGGACGGAGGAGTACAAGGAACTCAAGGCCTGCTTGGTTTTCGTTGGCTTTGTTGTTACTGCCATGGATGATGTGGTCAGGCTTGGCGAGAAGCGACATCTGGAGCCGATTTACTTGGATGATGATTTCTACGAATACGAATACGAATACTTTATTGGTCACCAAGTATGTACAGAATACAACATGGAATACTTTTTGGAAGGGAGGTTCTCCATAGAGCTTAAACAAACGCTAGACCTACGACTATATACATATATATATATCAACAGTAGCTAGTTTTACATATTTACAGTGGAACTATGTACATGCAATGTTCCTTTAGGTGGCTGGGGATCCGAGGTTTTCCAGGAGTCTTAGAGGTGGTTGTTCAGGGCTTTAACGGCTAGCGGGAAGAAACTGTTTTTATACCGAGAGGTTCTGGTCGAGATTGCCGGGTACCTTCGTCCAGATGGTAGAAGATTGAAGAAGGGGTTGCCTGGATGTGTGGGGTCGCCTACTATTCTCTTTGCCTTAGAGCGGATCCTTTCCCTAAATTGTTCATCTAGGTCAGGTAGGGGACACCCTATGATCCGCTCAGCGGTCCTGGTGATCCTCTTCAGCCTGATCTTATCCTTGGCAGTGATCCCACAATACCAGGTAGTGAAGGAGGAGCTCAGGAGTGAGCCTACTGCGCCGATGTAGAAGGTCTTCAGGATCCTTTTGGACATTCCGAGTTTCGGAAGGAAATACAGTCTCTGTTGAGCCTTCTTTAGGACAACGGCGGCATGCCTACTCCACTTCAAGTCATTAGTGATCACTGTTCCGAGCAATTTTGCGCTGGTAGCGATATTGACCTCATCCTTACCCATGGTGATGGGACGGTGCGCTGGGTGGGACTGCCTGAAGTCGACAATCAGCTCAACCATTTTCTGGGTGTTCAGGATGAGGTTATTCTCATCACACCAGGTTACCAGGCTATTTATTTGTGTTCTGTACGGAGTCTCGTCTGTGTTGCTACTAGGCCTACTAGGGTGGTGTCGTCTGCAAACTTGATGATTTTGATTGATGGGTCTGTTGATGTGAAGTCGTTTGTGTATATGGAGAAGAGGAGGGGGGACAGAACGCAACCTTGTGGTGCGCCTATGTTTGTAGTTCTGCATGAAGAGATAAAGGGACCTAGTTTGACTCTCCGGGTTCTGTTTGTTAGAAAGTTGGGGATCCAGTCAGAGAGATCTGGTGAGATGCCCAGTGAGAGCAGTTTCCTATTCAGAATTTGGGGATCTATAGTATTGAAGGCGGAAGAGAAGTCTACGAATAGGAGTCTGGCGTATGAGTTGGGTTGATCCACATGATTTAGTGTGAGTTGCATTGTGTGGTTGACTGCGTCTTCTGCAGATCTGTTCGCTTTATACGCGAACTGCAGTGGATCCCACTTTGAGCCTCATTTAGGACCGGTATTATCAAACGCTCGAAGACTTTCATCACCACTGGGGTCAGAGCGATGGGTCTGTAATCGCTCAAGGCTGTGGCAGTTGATGTTTTAGGAACTGGGATAATGACTGAGTCCTTCAGGCAGTTCGGGACTATGCCCGCCTTCAGTGAGCCCCTGAAGATATCTGTAAGGATTGGGGCCAGCTGATCTGCACACACTTTTAGGCACGTTGGAGAGATCCCATCAGGGCCAGATGCTTTCTTGGTGTTGAGCGTGAGTAGGATCTTCCTTACATCTGACGTTCCTAAGTTTAGTTCGGGCATAGCCATCCTGTTGGGTGTACCACTCATCATTGGAGGGGGGTATTGGTTGTTGTTAAGGCTTGTGCGCAGGTTTGCGTGAGGGTTGTTTCCTTTGAGTACTTGTGCAGGCCAGCATAGGCGTGAACTGTAAGTGCTTGCTGTTTGTGACGCAGTTAGGGATGTCTGCCCAGTAATTGTGAATGGAGATGTTTGTTGTTCCTGGGGGAATATTTCTGGTTTGTGAGCAGACAGGGATGTGGATGTGAGCTCAGTTATTATACTGCCAGCGTGATGTATTATGTACTTGCTGGTATGTAGGACATTTGTTAAATAAAGATATGTGCTGGGTCTTCCTGGAGACTGATGATGCTGTTGTTGGCAGGCCAGTGTTGTATCATGAATGTATCAGTCTGTGCAGAAAGGCTGAGCTCACCTGGATACTGATGATGCTTGCTGACACAGCATACTTGGGGAGAGAGGATGATCAGAAGCCACAGCGCTGCTGAGACGAAGGGACAGGACGGGGGCGCCGCACCGCCGAGGAGTTGCTCTGCTGGGGGACCACACTAAGCATGCGCCACTGTTGCCGTCGCTGCCCGCGCAGCCCCGGGTGGGCCCGCTCTCTCACCGTAGCTGGAGCGTCTCCGCTCCCTGGAGCCGGGGGGCCGCAGCCGACGCTCCACTTGCCGCCGCCTGCTGCAGCCCTGGGTGGGGTTTCCACACGCCACAGGATCGACTCCACTCACAGGAGCCGGGGGTCCACACATCCGACGCCCGCTCGCAGCCACCTGCTGCAGCCCGAGATCTCCCGCCGCAGGAGCACAGCACGTCTGCTCCAGTGAGGCCGGCTTCTCCGTCGGAACCTGCGCTACCCGTCTACTCACGTGGTGAGACGTCCGCCGCCGCCATTTCCCCAGCTTGCCTGCCGCCGCACCTTCTCCTCATCGTGGTGTCCTCTCAGGCTGGTTCTCAGCTCAGGTAGGCTAGGCAATGCTCAGTAACAATTCCAATAGGAAAATCAGGAATAAAATCGGGATAGAAACGGGAAGAAAACGAATGTCTATGGGAGAACTCCTTCCGAGGCTGCCATACTCGGCGCCATCTATGATTACTTGGGATCTGCGGAGGAAGGAAAGTTGCCAGATGATTCACATTCAACGGTGGAGTTTTCCGCTGGTGACGACAGCATCTCTGGTTCTTCTTCGAATGAGGATTCTTGCCTCCTGGATGATACGGAGAGTTTGCTCCCTCCCGTGTTTGATCCCCTACACATTGTTCCTCCCAGAGCGGCTAAGAGGAAGCAGGGTGATTTATTTCGGCCTGAGAGGCAAAGACGGGTCTTCCCGGAGCAGCCTAATTTTTCTAACATGATCCTTAAGGAATGGGAAAGGCCCAACAAATTGCCGTCGGACCCTAAGGGCCTAGATAGGCGGTTCCTGCTGAATTGGTTCGGCTATGTTGGACCCTCCTGTGTCGGGCTTGTCCAATACCACTTTTATGCCATCACCTGACAATGCTTCATTACGTGACCCTGCAGACAAGCGCATGGATCAGCTGGTCTGCCATCGTTTGGCACTTTCACTAGCCAACAGGAGAAAGGTGAGACACCTGGTGGCTAGGGCTAAGGCTCGCAAGCGGGTGGAGGAGTACAAGGAACTCAAGGCCTGCTTGTATTTCGTTGGCTTTGTTGTTACTGCCATGGGTTTCGGCCTTGCTTGTTGCTTTACGCAGCTCGCTCTGGTTGAAGCAGTGGTTGGCTGATGCGGCAGCCAAGCGGTCCCTCACAAGTCTACCCTTTGTGGGAAGCCAGCTGTTTTGGAAGCGACTGGATCTCTTGGTCAAGGATGGTAATCTCCCTCAGACAAGAAGGCCTGCTCGGTCCATTTGGAACCCCTCTTCCTATCGGTCCTTTCAGGGAGAAAGAGGATCTTCATTCCCAGGTGCCCACAGAGATACTTGGGGCAGAGGTAGGTCCCGCAGCTGGCCCAACTCCTCCTGGGGAGCTAAGCCCAAACCCCCAGCCAAGCCTACTCATGAGGGGGCGCCCTCACCCATACCCATACCCATTTGCTCAGATCTGGAGGTGTCGCGTCTCGGATCGGTGGATTCGGGAGGGGGTGTCCTCCGGTTACAAGATAGAGCTGGCAGACAGGCCTCCCACAAAATTCCTCCGTTAAAGGATATCCCGAAACCCGCTAAAACTCAGGCTTTGAGAACTGCTATTCAACACCTCCTGCGGATAGGTGTGATTTGCCCGGTGCCCCGGCAGGAAAAGGGTCAGAGGTTCTACTCCAACCTGTTCATGGTTCCCAAGAAGGAAGGAACACTACGGCTGATCTTGGACCTGAAGGGTCTCAACAAGTTTGTAAGGGTCAGACATTTCCACATGGAAACGTTGCGGTCAGCGGTGAGATCGCTTCGGCCCAGCGACTTCATGACCACGGTGGACATAAGGGATGCCTATCTGCACATCCCGATTTTCCAAGGACATCAGAAGTTCTTGAGGTTTGCACTGGAGGGTCCACATTACCAGTTTGTAGCTCTTCCATTCGGCATATCCTCAGCCCCCGTGTGTTCACCAAGGTGCTGGCGGGCATCATGGCTATCCTGAGGAGTCAGGGTATTCGTGTGTTACCCTATCTGGACGATTTGCTGATTTCAGCCCGGTCCCTTCAGGAGACCGAGAGCGATTTTCGGACGGTGCTGTCAACCCTGGAAGCCTTCGGTTGGGTAATCAATTACCCCAAGTCGTTTATCACGCCTTCAACAGTGATATCCTTCCTGGGAATGACGATAGACACCGCCCAGGTCAAGGTTTTTCTGCCACAGCAGAAGGTTTTGGGTCTTCAGACGCAAGTGCAGGCATTGATGTCTTGTCAACAGCCGTCGTTAAGTCTGGGGATGAGATTGGTGGGCCTAATGGTGTCATGCTTCGAGGCAGTACCCTTCACCCAATTTCACACGAGACCTCTAAAATTGAACCTGCTGACCGGCTGGAATCGGGCGCAGGAATCTTTGGAACAGGGCTTTTCGCTGTCCCCCCTGGCCAGGCAATCCCTCTTGTGGTGGTTGGACTCTCGGAACCTGCTGGTGGGACTACATCCCCGGGGTGGAAAACCAAGAGGCAGACTCCCTGAGCAGGAGTTCCTTGTGCCTGGGGGAATGGTCCCTCAGCAGCGAGACTTTTCAGGCTCTTTGCCTCCGCTGGGGTCAACCAGACGTGGACCTGTTTGTGTCCAGACACAATCACAAGCTTCCAATGTTCATCTCTCTCTCAAGAGATCCTCTGGCCATAGCAACAGACGCTCTGGCGATACCTTGGACGGAAATTTCTGTATGCATTCCCTCCGCTTTCCACTCCTGGGCAGAGTGCTGTGCAAGATAGCCCGGGGGGGGGGGGGGAGTGCCAGCCATCCTGGTGGCTCCTCACTGGCCTAGAAGGAGTTGGTTTGCGGACATAGCTCAGATGTCAATAGATCGCTTCATCTTGCCCGATGACCCAGGTCTTCTCATACAGGGGTCGCTGCGGCACCCCAATTTACGGACGCTGGCTTTGACGGCCTGGCTATTGAAACCTCAATCCTGATGGAAAAAGGGTTATCAGCCACGGTTGTTCATACAATGATTCAGGCACGGAAGAAATACTACAGAGTTTGGCGGGCCTATATCGCTTGGTGCGAGGCCAAGAGCCTTCCTTGCCGAAAGTTTGCTATTTCTAGGATTCTGGTGGCGATCAACTCTCTGTGTCACGTATCAGAACTGGCCGCGCTTTGTATGAAACCTCCCTACTTTGAGTTGCACAGAGATAAGGTGGTTCTTCATTTTAAACCTGATTTTATGCCTAAGGTCGTTTCTTCTTTTCACCTTAATGAAGAACTTGTCTTACCTTCCTTGTGTCCAGCACTGACTAATTCCAAGGAACGGACCCTCCATGCTTTGGATGTGGTCAGAGCCATAAGGTATTACCTGGCTGCCACTGAATCCTTCAGGAAATCGGATTTGCTTTTTGTCTTAACTGAGGGTTCTAGGAAGGGATTGCCACCAGCCAAGTCCACTCTCAGTAAGTTGATTAGACAGGTGGTGGTACAAGCCTATTCTGCCAGGGGGAAGGAACCCCCTTTTCGGATCACAGCTAATTCTACCAGAGCTATTGGTGCTTCTTGGGCTTTTCAGCACCAGGCATCGGTGGAACAAGTTTGTAAGACCGCAACTTGGTCTTCTGTTCATACTTCTACAAAGTCTTACAAGGTGGATGTCAGGGCCTCAGTTGACGCTGTTTTTGGCCGAAAGGTGCTTCAGGCGGTAGTGAAATGAACTACATGCTGTTCTGCACTGGGGATCCCGCCCATATGGACGCTGCTTTTTGATGTCCCAATCGTGAAGATATCAGGACGGCCTGGACTGGATGGAAGAGAAAAATACAATTCTGTGAAACTCACCTGTAGAATTGTTTTTGTATCCATCCAGTCCACCCTGCCCTTGTGTTCATTATGTCCTGCATGCCTGTTATGGTGATGAACCATTTTTGCTCATAGGACACTAGTTCTTTTCTTTTTTTGCATTAGAGAGAGTACAAACTGAAGCTATGTGAAGTAACATGGTTTCTTATTTTTTTCTTGGGCCTCCCAGCCTGCCCTCTTTTATTGAGTACTGCTTTTAAACCACTGGGGAATGATAGAGGGGCAGCTTCCTTTATAGGGGCCAGGAGGAGCTACATCTTTGATCCCTAGGGGTGAACACCCAATCATGAAGATATCGGGAAGGCCTGGACTGGATGGATACAAAAACAATTCTACAGGTGAGTTTCACAGAATTTTATTTTTTTCCTCCCTCATACTGTATTCACACAATTCCATAAGAGCTATTTAACACCTGTAATCCTTTGCCCTGCTTCCAGCTCCTTTGTGGGATTCATTTTGAGAGAGAGAGGCACCCTTCTTTTTCATTTTTAATGAACTGGGTGATCCACATACACTCTTCTTAATTTTTGGGGGGGTTGAGGTGGAGTCGAAAAAGGTTCCACTCTGCTTTGTTTTTTGGCAGCAGATATAGATCCTTGTTCTGTGCTCCTCGTTTACTCTGCTGAGAATTTTTCATGGTGACTTTAAATGAGCTTAACAGTCAACAATCTAATTTAGTTGAATGTGGCTCACGATTATCCCTCAGGGTTTAATGGGGGAGAGAAAGATTGGGGACCCCTGCCCTAGTTATCCAAATGAATTCAAGTTCCATTTTGAAGCTGCCCTAAAGTTAAGTCAGCCAACTTCTTGACTCATGCATGTATGACTGCCAATCGGCAGGTACCTATTGGGTTTACCAAGTTTGCACATGAGACCTGAATGGTTGTTGGTGGTCACATGATGTGTATGAAGAAGTGATGAGTCAACTATAATGTCCCCCATTTAACACAGTACCTGTTTTCTTGATCTTTGATCTCCTCCTTTCACATTGCATTTAACATGCCATTCCAATTCCAGAGATAACTAACTTATTTTATCCTTCGCCATGCACCTATACAATCATAATACTAATAGGCAAAACCCCCTATAATCCCATCGGCCTTTAACATCTTTTGCAAATATAATTGAACAATACATCCCCTTACATCTGGCATGTCATCTTTTCGGTAGCTTCCTACTGCATTCCCTTCAGTTTGGATTCCACCCAAATACTCCAAAACATGTCTTGTGTCCTGTGAAAGACACTAATTATCTACAAACTGAGGACTCTATTATATTTTTGCTTTATGTGATATTTCCTTATTCTGTGCATTGTGTGTCCAGACATTCCGTGTCCTGGTGACGTGGTGGGTGAGTAGCTGTGTTAAACCATAGGAATAACCTCCTTTGGTAGTAGTAACAGTAAAAGCACATAGGAACTATGATGGTGCCAGGACTAGAGAGTAAGGCCTCCACATGGAATGGCCCTGAACTTTTGTTAGTAGCATGTGAGATCTTTGCAAAAAGGTTATTGTTTTGGAGTGGGAGCAGCAGAAGTTATTTAGGTAAGCAGAGCAAAGCAGAACAGGATGGAGAAGGAGTCAGGAGCTCAGACTCCTGGTAGTGGTATAATAACATGATTATATAAATCCCATCTGCTGGATGTTTCTGACCAGTGGATGACCCAGGTAGCCTGTAGGAGATAAGAAACTAGTACCCTGATGCAACTTAAGTTGGGATTAAAGATTTTAACCATCTCCTGTTGTGGTTTGTGCCCCTGGGTCTTCTCAGATTGCCTCTGCTGTGTGAAACCCTCGATGCGCCTAGTTTACGTGCTATAAATCTCATAGGGTATGCGCAGGCTGTCCCTTATCATCTGGCTGCTCCCCTCTGGCTGCGTGTACCCCTTGCAAGCCATTCGGGTCATATACAGTATCTCTTATGTTTCCGAAAGACTGGGATGATATCTTCTGCCACCTCAATGTTGTACATGGCATATGTGGTATCATCAAATATTGAGTAAATTCATCACACACCATGCTATGCATGTAGGTGAACCTACATTAGGGATGTGGTCCATCTTCTGATCAACAATGTGATTAAATTAATAGACCTTGGATGGCATGGAATAGGCCACCAGGGACAAAAAACTATTCTCACCACTCCTTCCAATACCATATATATATGGGTGGGTATATATGATACCCACCTCCTCTTACTGCTTTGAGGCATGTCCATGCAACCCACAATCAGTCATGCATATATAAATAATGTGAAACACAGAGCAATATTCAAAATAATCCAATGTCGAGGATAATCTCAATCCCACGGCACATGCACCTCCACACTGTGAATCCTCCACCAATCGTGCAGATCCTTACCGACTAATGGGAATTGAAAGGCCTTCAAATTTCCACATAAAAATGCTTAATGAAGCCTGCTCCTCCTTGTTGCGCTCTCCACTCTCCAGCTGATTAAAACAGTAGAGCCGCTCGCCAGAGAAATAACAAAGACAAAATCTAGTGTAACTCCGTTTAAAACCCAAGAATTTAATAAGTAATTTCTAAAAATGTGCACTCACAAACATAGGATAAAATCAGCGTTCAGAAAAGGTCGCGACAATATTAGTCTCACCGGCCCTGGGATAACGCAGCTTTGCCAGCAGATGGAAATCACGTCAGCCACTGAAGGTAAAATATCGAATCCGTTTTGTAAAGGGTAATTCCGCCACCGCCACCGCCTGCATATAGTCATGCATATAGCCCACCTAAACCAGGGAGGATGCCACCCATGGCTGCTGAATAGAACATAGGGGTGCACCTGTATATGTGTGTGAAGTCAACCATATAGGCCGCACATACATGTGATTACACCAAAGATACCCAGTCAATAGATGTGCTGTTAATTATCCTCAAGCATGGTCAGACATTACTGTTGACCTTAACTATGGTTGACCTTGGTGCTACTGATCACACTTTTAACAGGGCAGTAATCACAGCTGTTAGCGACTTTGTTTGATGGAATGCACTCAACACACAATTTTCAAGATTTCATTTCTGCTAGTGGGTTTTGTGATAGTATCATTTGAGTTTAATATCCTTTAAAATATTTAGCCACTGGCTGTCTTCTTTTCCTGATGTATGCTTCCTTTATGGTGGACGTCTGCATATGGTTTGTTACAGTGATACGCCAATCTATAGTATAACTAAATTAAAGTCATAGATTATTAAAGTAATGGTGGCATAGCGTAATAACCAGGTACACTACAACCTGTGCACTTCTGGAAAATAATCATCTCTAACAGGAAAAAAACACATTTGTAAATGACGGGGCATAATAAATCCTGCCAGAAATGATAAATAGCAAGGCATTCCATTTATTTCCAGTAAATGTATGGATCACATGTATGTTTATACTGACTTCACCAGGAAGTTATGAAAAATTATAGAATGGGAATTTTATATAAAGTAAAAAAATGTGTAAATTTGAACCAAGGCTATGCAAACATGTGACAAATGTGACAGGTGTGTAGGGCTGTATTAGGAACCTGTAGATATTGTGCCTAAGGCTCATGGGATTTTTAAGCCCACACCACATACCTATTCCAATAGCAATATTGCTGTGGACATTGACAAATGATATTATTGGTAAGCACTCATGTTTACTTCCTTTGTTTGTCAAGTACTTTGTTAAAGGACATGGTGCCCTTGGTTATGTGTTTCAGATGGCAGCCATTTTTAAAAAGCCTTTGTGGCATTTAGCGTCATAACCTATTTTCAAAAGGATAAAAAAGATTGCCATGGCCAGAAAGAATGTAAAAGGTGAGCAATGTAAACAAGAATATCACCAGGTCCTAGCTTATTGCTTGCCGCAATGGCAGAAGGAGTATTGTGACCTCAGTATCTGTGGCTGCAGATGCCTGGGTAGGGTTATTTCTAGAGGAAGGCATGCAGGACAATAGCTCTGGGTGCCAAGGTTATTGTGTAATTTTGGGAGCCATCCTGTTTTCTGCAGATTCGTGTGTGCCACTGATAGTGCTGCTGGCCATATGGTAGGCTCCTCCATATGGCAACTGTAAAACTGATTCAAATAAGCCCACTAAGTTAATCCCACTGCAGTCAATAATTTTGGGTAAAAACATTCCTTAATGGAATATACATGTTAAATATTTCTAGCTATGGCCTCAATTCAATGTGAGTTTTAAACAAAATCTCATGGTAGTAAAAAAAACACTTTATGGCAAATAAAAATGAGAATTTCACTGCTACGGAACCAAGAGAGGAGCTTTCCTAGAATGGAAAGTATTTGCACAGTACCCAATACAAGGACAGATAGCATTACACATCTATCCTTGCAGCAGCGGAGCTATGCAAATCATCTCTTTATGTCTCTGTGCCATCCAAGGTCCTTAGAAACGCTAAGGGTGCAATGCCAAGGATTAGCTTTAAATTGTACTGTTACTGAGCCAAATATGAAGACAGTGAAAGTCAATGGCACATTTTACAACAGTGTAAAAAGGAGTAAAACGTTCTCTACTTTTCTTAGGAGTAAAAAGTACCATTGACTTTCATTGTTTACCTAGCTGGTGATTCAGCAATAGTGACATTCTCATGCTCTTTTCTCATAAAGTGATTTTTTACTAACATGAGAATTTATTTAAACTCTTATTGAATTGAGGCCTGTGAAAGTGAGTGCTAGCAGAGGTATCCATAAAAGATAATGTTGAATTTATATTCATAAAAGTCAGGCATATTAAAGATGAAGTCCTAGCATAAAAGAATTGCAAGTTGCATCTCTGTGAGCTTTAATTATAAGACACAAAAAAGTGCAATAGAAAAAAATTTTCCTAAAATTGTGCCTAAAAAAATTACGTTCACATGTGATGGGGAATTTTTACAGGTGATCAGGCACATCATTTTTCCAATGAGGTAATAATAATTGGTTGAGACAACAGCACCCTATGGGGTATGCAAAAAAAAATATTCTTTAAGATAACCCATAAAAATGCCCATCACATGTTCAGGTGATTCTTTTCGGTAAAAAGATCAAACATTTTTATTGCACATTTTTATTGTGTGTGTTAAAATTAAAACGATCACCGAGATGCAGGCAGTAGTTTACATCCAAATGTGCACCCTACTACTGAACTCGCTTCACTAAATCTTTAGTATGACCCTCACTGTTTCCAAACTTTAAAAAATGATCATTAACTCACGTGTAAAAATATCCAGTTGCATATACAATAACATTTTTTAATTGCACTTTTTGGTGTGTTAAGGTTGCTTCACCAAATGCAGCATCATGGCCACCAATGGGAGACATGCTAGTAATTTATTGAAGAAAGTTTAACTCTGGGAGCAAATGTGGATGTGAATTTCAACTAGTATCATGTGAGTTTTTTAACTTTGTTGTATTTTTTTTCCAAAAAATCACCTTAGCTTGCAATGGGATACATATGAGCTACATCCTTAATAATACTTTTTTGAAACTCTGGAAACAACAGAACCCTATGATATGCTTAAAAGTTTCCAAACTTTCAAAAGATGATGCATACCTCACTGGAAAAAGTATATACCTAACCTGTAAAAATGACCCATTGCATGTGCAGGTGAGTGTTTTGAATTATAACAAACATTTTTTATTGCACTTTTTTGTGTGATGTTAAAAAGCTCACTGAGATGCAGGTTGCAACCAGAATTGTGTTTTACAGAGTTAGGTATTCTAAGCATTAGAAAGTAAAGAAATATGGTGATCACCGATCACCATGTGCCTCACATACTTGAGGGAAACACTCATAAATAAAAACGCACCCATATGGCCATATTTTTCTGCCCTCAGAGTCCTTGTTATGGACCACATTGCCAAGACAGGCTGCAAGCGCTGGGTAAAACGGAGGCGAAGGGGAAAAAGAGCAGGGGTCTTGTTTAGACAAAAATGGAGGGGTCTATGTTCAGCCCTTCCTTCCATACACCTGGCCAACTTGCGTTCACTTCCCGACAAAATAGAGGAACTACATGTTCTGTGCAACAAATTCAGCAATTCTTTGCTTCACTGAGACTTGGCTTAGTGATTACATTCCTGATGTAGCCCTGGAACTCCTGAATTTTAACATCATCCGTGCAGACAGGAACTGTGACTTAGCGTAAAAATCGCGTGGAGGCGGTATTTGCTTTTATGTGAACTCCAACTGGTGCAAAGACATAAATATACTAGTTCAAAGCTGCTCCACATGCCTAGAACTATTAGCAGTAAACTGCAGACCCTTCTACGCCCTAAGGGAATTTTCCTCATTTATCTTGATCGGTGTCTACATTCCTCCACAAGGATCTGTAAAATCCGCCTTAGATGGCTTGGTTGACTGTATTATCGAATGCGAAAAGAAACTTCCCCAGGCCCTTATCATCATATTGGGTGACTTCAACCAGGCCAAGCTTAACTTAGAACTTCCGAAGTTTACCCAGCACATTACCTGTCCCACCAGAGGTGTGAATTCCTTAGACCATTGCTATACTACAATCAAAGGAGCCTACAAACCGATAGTCAAAGCTGCACTCGGCCATTCTAATCACGCCCTTATCCACCTGGTACCAGCATGCAGACAGCAACTGAAATCCTGCAAGCCTTCCCTTATTACTACAAAGAAATGGACAGCGGAAGCAAAATCTAATCTACAAGCATGCCTCGATTCCACCAAATGGGAAGTCTTTGAGAACCCCTGAAACGTCAGTGACTGGACCGATAAGGTCACGTCTTACATCAAATTCTGTGAGGACATGCTGATTCCCACAAGGACCTATAGGAAACAGATGCACAACAAACCATGGTTCAACTGCTCAATCAAAGCCATTAGGACGAAAAAGGAGGCAGCCCACAAACATGGCAATCTCAATGAATATAGGAAATTGAGGAATCTGCTTACAAAGGAGATAAAAGCTGCAAAAAGGTCTTACTCATCCAAATTAGAGGAGACATTTTCTTCAGCTAATTCCAGAGTACTTTGGTCTAGCCTAAAGAATATCACCAACCTCAAAGGTTCCGCCCCTTCCATCAATCCTAGCAAGGACACAATGAAGCCTGGAGAAGGACTTGCAAGCCCCTCCCCACCAGTAAGTGAGACATCATGCCCAGTGACCTCGCCCACACTGAACCTTGAAGTGTCAGATGTCAAGAAGATTCTACTGACGCTCAACACCAGGAAAGCGTCTGGCCCTGATGGAATTTCAACAACCTGCCTTAAAGTATGTGCAGAACAGATTGCTCCAGTCCTCACTGACATCTTCAGGAGCTCACTCGAGGTTGGAATAGTCCCTGACTGTGTGATGAACTCAGTCATCATTCCAATCCCAAAGTCGTCATCAGCCTCAGCCTTGAATGACTATAGACCCATTGCTCTGACCCCAGTGGTCATACCATTCCTCAAGGAGGCCATTGGCTCCCAGTGGGATCCACTGCAGTTTGCTTACAAAGCAAACAGATACGCGGAAGACGCAGTCAATCTGGCAGTCAAGCTCACATTAGAACATGTAGATTGACCAAGTACGTACACCAGACTGTTATTTGTAGACTTCTCATCCGCCTTCAACACCATTAACCCACAGATTCTCCATGGGAAAATGCTTGCACTGGGCATCTCACCAAATTTATGTGGATGGATTGCCAACTTCCTCACGAACAGGACCCAGAGAGTAAAACTGGGCCCCTTTATTTCCACATCCAGATCAACAAATATAGGTGCACCACAGGGATGTGTTCTGTCTCCCAATCTCTTTTCCATCTACACAAATCCTTCAAATCCTCAGACCCATCCATCAAGATAATCAAGTTTGCAGATGATACCGCAGTGGTAGGCCTCATCAAAGACAATGATGAGTCTCCCTACTGAACACAAGTAAAAAACCTGGAATCCTGGTACGAAGAGAACAACCTTATCCTGAACATCCAGAAAACGGTTGAACTCATTATTGACTTCAGACGATCCGACATAACACATCGTCCCATTTCCATCGGTAATGGAGAGGTCAATATCGCTACCAGCAAAAAAATTCTTGGCACTATGATCACGCAAGACTTGAAGTGTAGCATGCAAACTACCATCATCTTGAAAAAGGCCCAACAGTGGCTATACTTCTTGAGACAACTAGCAAGATACGGTATGTCTAAAAGGATCCTAAAAAAACTTTTATAATGGTGCCATAGGCTCACTTCTGACCTCCTCCTTCACGGTCTGGTATTGCGGGGCCACAGCCAAGGACAAGAACAGGCTGAACAGGATCACCAGGACAGCCGAGCAGATCACTGCATGCCCTTACCATCCCTGGAGGAGCAATTCATGCAAAGGATCTGCTCAAAGGCAAAAAGAATAACTGAGGATTAATTCCTCAACCATTCAATAACCAATCTGTAATTAAACATACTTTACCAAATAATTAGCATGACCCCAATGAATCTGCTTTGTTGGTTTTTGTTGAATCTCTTAATAAAGAGGAAGTCCAGTCAGAAATATGCATCAGTATCAACGCGCTAACCTAGAAAATTGGCTGCCTCTTCCAGGATTCCTTCCATGGGGGCTTTGGAACAGCCTATCGGGCCCACATACCCAGTGGTTGCACAGTAATGTGCATGGCCACTAGCCAGCCTGACAGGCTGCTCGTGGTCACATGAGATGTGCAACTCAAGGGGTGAGTATCCAGATAGCCCTGTTCTCTGGTTTGGCAGCAGTGACTCACAGCAGGACACAATCTGATATAGGCTGTCCCATTGCTCAATATTTCCAAGTAACTGGACAGCAGACACAAGAAAACTGGCATCATTATTACTATGGGCAACTAAAAAGACAATCGTGCTGAGATGGGCTAACCCCGCACCCCCTTATAAAAAATGATGGTACAGATCCCTAACAACAGAACTCAAAACTGAACTAGTCTTAACAATATGCTCTACATATGACAAACTGTTAAATCAATATTATAATTAATTATTATAATTAATAATACTGCAGAATCCTCGACTATGACCGATACTGACTAACTAATGGGGGGGGGGGGGTATAGGGGGAATGCATACCGTTAAAATTCCACAAGAGCCAAAACTGTACCCCTACCAGAAATGTCGGAGGCCTGTCAGACATATACAAGATAATATCCATAAAAATAAAAAAACATATAAGAAAATATATTGGATATGTATACATGCATAGATAAAGATATATGTGTATAAGTTGATATATATTGCATTAATCTGTATACAATGCCTCCTAAACCACGATGATGAACCAGCATAAGTACCTCTGACCAGATAGTGTCCTATATAAACACTATATGATGTCACTAACACATGACTGGACTAACACTAGCGTGGATAGAGATACAAGGTCTGAGTGGGGGGGGGGGGGGGGGAAAAACAGCATCCTATGGGGGATGGTAAATAATTTGACAAATCATTCTGCATAGCCCATAGGATGCTGTAGTTTCCAAACTATAAAAAAAATCCTTTCCTCCTTGGAAGAATTATGCACCTCACCTGTGCCATATTGCAAGGGTATGCGAATTATTAAAATAAGTTAAATCAAAACATTTTATAGTTTTTTTTAGTGTGTACAAGTTCAAGTGAAATTCCACTAATAGATTTACCCCCCCCCCCCCTTCCCCCTGCCCTGCCACCCTCCCCTGGCACTGAGGCAGGACAGGGGTCACAAAGAAATGCTGGGTGCAACCAACATGGGAGAAAGCACAAAGTGGCATCCTTTGGCCCCGGGCACTCCTGCAAAAAGACAGAGAATACCACATAGTCAGGGACGAATTTGGTTTTCATGCTGCCCTAGGCACCTAAAGGGCTGGAGCCTCCTTTTGTTATTAGGTTTATGTTATATAGGTTTATGTGGGACCTTGGGTGATTGAGTATCAGTGGGCCGCTTATGTGTGGTTTGGCTCCATACATGGTGATAAAGTTGCATGTATGATGAATACTGCTAAAGAATAAAAAGTAAAAAATAATAGAAGGAATGACAAAGTATAGAAGGAATGACATAAAGAAAGAGAAATACGGAACATTGGAGTAGAAGGAATGACAGAAAAAAAATGTAAGCAGAAAGAAGGAATTACAAAAAAAAGATGAAACGAAATAAAAAATAAATGCAAAGAAAGAATGAACAACAAAAACAAAGAAAATGAACGAATGACAGAAACAAAGAGAGAATAATGGAAAGACAGGAAAAAAAGCAGGTAAGAGAGAAGAAATGGGAGACAAAAAGAGCTGAAAGGAAAGAAACAATAGAAGGAATTGCAGAAAATATAGAAGGAAAGAAAAGGAATGGCTCAACAAATAAAAAGTAAGAAAGATACTAGAAGAAAAGAATAGAATAGAACAAAAGGAAAAACGAATACAAGAACTGACAAAAAGGCTCTGCCAATGGCCAATTTGCCTCTAGTTGACAGTCCTTAGTCATGGCTAATGTGCAGTGGCCCTGGCATCTTCCTGAGTATGCCTAGTGCTGATGCCTACCCGGACGTTGCAGTTCGCCAATATAAAAAATAAATGTGTACAGAGGAGAGGTTTCGAGGGGTAAAATGCACTTGTATTATAGATTACTGACACACAGGAGTCATATGGCCACAACTATAAAGGGGAGAGGATTATGCTGCAGACTGCCTTTAACCTGTTGCACCCTCTCCCAGTCTATATATATTACACACACACTCTGTGGGGGAGGCATTTGTAACATGCCAACAAATTTTTTTTCACCATAGCAGTAATGTCAGCCCCCCCCTTGCAGGTGGCCACCCTAGGCACATGCCTAGGTTTGCCTAATGGTAAATACAGCCCTGCGCATAGTGCCTTTCTGTGTGGCAGCTGCATAGACCCAGCAGAGAGGCACTGGAGCAAATGTGAGTTTTATTTCACACACTAAAAAAAAACCCAAATGGTAAACTTGATTTACCAAATCTTTTCTCCTGCACAAATCTTAAAACCTCCATATCTTTAAGTCATAGTAAATATGTAAGTTGTGGATTTATAATATTACATTGAGCCCTGTTTGTTTTTCACTTTTTAAAAAGAATAACATTTGACTCTATTATCCGAAAAAGAATAACATTTTCCTTATTTCAAATTTGAAAAAATTATATTGCTTTTTAGAAATCCTATAAAAGTGAATCCATGGATTATACAGATACCAATTACATTCTCATTTAAGACATTTCAGCCACTGACAAAGATTCATTTTACTTCATGGAATGGTAATGGAGAGAAATGCTACATAAAGATGATACTTTAAGCTCCTTAACCAATTCAAGGAGTAGTAGATATAGTTTTCTAGCACTTTATCTTAGCGGGGAAGGTGGAATTAATCGTAGTCACTCTAAGTTTCAAATATTTTTCAACAGCAAAATGCACTAAAATGCAAATGCAATTTCAAATTGAGCAGATTGTATCCTGATCTGCTTTTACTAAACGCCTTTTTTCTCTTTCCATTTTTTATATATATGGCACTTGTATAGTGCAGCACAACAAACACGAGGGGAAATCATGAGATATATTTGTAGACTTTACACATAATTTGTGACTGCGGTAAAAAAAATGCATTAGTATAAACATTGTTATAGTATAAACACAAACCTATATACTAATTTAGGCTATGTCCTCTATTTCCCTCATTTAGCTTAACAAGCCAAACAGGCCACAAGGCAAAGTTCCGCATGTGGTCAAGGGGACTTGAAACTGTATATATATATCTACTCATTTTTACACAGCCATTACTCCCACCTGTTGACACATGTTTTAGGGTACCGTCCCTCATCAACAATAACAATGGGGGTTATTCATCAAGGAATAGCGGCAGGTAGCATCTGGTGAACTCTGGGCGCTGTACGCAATACCTCATATGTGAAAGCGAATCTGGTGAGCGACTCTAACAGCGCCATGTAGCGTCCAATGTATTATTACAGGCGGCTCAACGTATAGCGCCGGCGCTCTATCTTCCAGAGCACCAGGTATTACCTGTCCCTACCTGTCGCTCTCCCATACATTTCAGTGGACGTTCCTTTCTTATTTAAGCAGGGTTTTTTTTGTTTTTTATGCAGAATTGTCATTACAGGTCTGGCACTAAAGTGTTAATGTCACAATGTTACAACAATGTCATTCTATGTGTTTTACTGGTGTATATGTGTTCAAAAACAGATTTTAATCACACTGTGTCTGGCGCTCTATGCTATAGTGACCAGATTTAGAGCGCCAACTGTGTGTGCGTAGTTTTAAGTATGGTGTGAGTGGCTGAAAGTCAGTCACACTAAGCTGGCGCTACCTTTCGCCCCCTGCAATGCTGTACTGGTGTTAGAGCGCCCAACATACATCACATTCATTAATGCCGGCCAGGTTAATAGGGCGACTGAGGCGCTCTATTACAGCGCCCGATACCTGCTTACAGCGTCTACTAGCGGCCACTCTAAACGCTGCTATACAGACGCTCATCTGGCAATACCTGGCTTTAGTAATGAATAAGCCTCTACGTAATAATTAGTAGCTATACCCAAGCAATTAGTTTTAAAGAAGTAAAGAAATAATTTGCATGGCTCTGCCTACTACAAAGGATTCTGGGAGAAATCCAGCTATCCTTGGTTTGTATGCAGCATGTAAATACTTTCTGTTTTAAGAAAGCATTCTCTGCTTAAACCCTTACACAAATTCTTTATATGTTGCACTTGCAAAGTGAATCAATCCTAAACAATCCTCTTGCTTTACTCTGCCTGGCATACCTGGCACAAGTTACCCTGTTTCCCTAAAAGACCTACCCCAAAATAAGCCCTAGCATTACCTGAAGCACAAAGACAAGAAGCCCCCCCCCCCCCCGTCACTGTCAGGGCCATTTCCTGCACAGGACGTTAGGTACCCCAGCACGCTAGCAGCCTGCCATGGCAACATGACACGGGGGCATCATTGTGAAGCCATGCCTCATGCTGCACACTCTACACTTTTAAAGGAATATTTGAATGTTCCTGTTTTGCGCCAAAATGATTTTCAAGGCGCTGAGCTGATTTAGTATTTTTTTAAATTTGTTCATGTTATAAATGTGTGTTTTATGGAAGCAGTTTTCACTACCTGCAATCTGTTGCTATTGGCAACGTACAAGTCTGTACACAAAGAAGAGAGAATTGTCTCATGTACACACAGATCACTGCTGCTATGGCCACTGCTGAGGTCATGGAGATCACTCAACCTGTAATGCCCTGTGAGTCTTCCACCTTCTGTGAGCTGTCAACCCCCAATCTCCACTGTCGCTTCTGCCTATAGCCAAGCCCCCGTTAGCTTAAAGGGTTAAACTAAATAATCATAAAAATAAATCTTGGTGGTAGAATGTACAACCCTGCATTTATCATCTCAAATATTAAAAACGTATATCAGGTGCTTAAAACACTGTTAAATCAGATCTTGGAGGAATCTGGAATGTTTAAACAGCTTTCTTGCTGGTCAGGACATCTTCTGATGTAGCACTGTAGCAATCATCCCACCCCTGTCTACATGACAGTGTGGGAGCAGCTTCATTAACGCTCTGTAGAAATCATCTCCACATCTGCCTGTCTGTTTACTCCAGCCTCCTGTACAGTGTAAATGCAAAGAAGGAAATGCATGCTGTAGTTACACATGCTGCTGACAGTGATCTGTGTATGAGGCTGGAGTAAACAGGCAGAAGGAGAGATGGAAGCCTTGCTCCCAACCAGAGATATGTAGACTAAATAAAGGCTAGAGGGCGTGAATGTCTGCTGGATTGTAGCTCTCCCAATGCAACAGGGTGTCCAATTGGCCTCTACATAAAACCCCTCAGCTGAATTCTATCACTGTGCAGGCAAGTAAAGCATCTCTCATTGTGTATGGGCAAGCAAGTTGAGTTATTGCACGTTAGACGTGCTGGTTCATGAATTGCCTTGCTTGTGCACACACAAGTAAAGGAGTAGCAGTGTCTGCATAGCTCTTGTATGTTAGGGATGGGGTATAAATTGGATGGCTGTGTAGCGGCTACCTTGCTTTTACGTTAATTTTAATCGGGCAAGCTGATTCATCACTAACACCAGGTCGCGACAGATGAGCGTCTGTAGCAGGCATTTCAGAGCGCCCCCTAGTAGTCACTGTGCTCGCCGTGGGTCGTTAGCTGTGCAGCAATGATGAATACATTTTGGGGGTATCTGACCAGTACAGCGCTGTATGGGAGTGCATGTTAGCAACTGGTCAGTGCGACCGACTCACAACATATTCATTAAAGAAACAGCCTCACAAAACTCTGGCACTCAAAAATGCTTCTCTGAAGCCTAGAGCGTTAGAGGCTGATTAAATAAAGTCTGTTTTAAGCATGTATCCACCAGTAACAAAGCGAAAACATAGGGAATTACATTGTTATTACATTGCAACATGAACACATTAATGCCAGACCTGTAATGTCAATTCTGCATAAATTTAAAAACATGAAAAATATTTAAAAAAATGGCTTTTTCTATGCCAGAAGAGGTCAAAACATTATTTGAGCTTATTAAAAAAAAGAAAACATAAACCCTGTTTAAAAAGAAATAAAAGAATGTCCATCGAAATGTATGGGAGAGCGACAGGTAGCGAGAGGTCATACCTGGCGCTCTGCAAGGCTGAACGCCGGCGCTGTCCGCTGAGGCTGGGATAATGATGAATCAGACGCTACATGGCATTATCCCAGTCGCTCAACAGATTCTGCTTGATAAATGTGTCATTGCGTGCCCCGTCTGGCGTTCACCTGACGCTACTGTTACGCACCGGGTTGAACGTGCGAAGAAGTGGACCCGCAGGATCTGCAGAACTGTTTGGCAGATACCGCGTCAGGGGAGCGGAGTCTAAGGAGCCACTGGTTTTCACCAGAGCCCACCGCAAGGCGGGATGGTCTTGTGCGGCAGGTGACTCCCAGGTCGCTACCCCCCAACAGCGGCACAGTTCCACAAACTGCTGAGGTGACGTGCAGTAGAGACAAACAGTGGTCGAAGGAGAAGGCCGAGGTCAGGACTGGCAGCGCGGGTTCAATAGCGGAGAAACAAGCCGAGGTCGGGACGGGCAGCACAGGTTCGAAAGTCAATGGGAGAGCCGAGGTCATACACGAGGAATCAAGCAATACAGCGACTATCATTCACGGAACAACACCGAAGATCCGGCACAGGAAGTAAGGCAGGGTTCAATTTATAGGAAGAGCCAAAAAGGGATTGGATGGCAGACACCAATTAACAGGCAGTGTGAGAGAAAAACAGCAAAGGGCATAAACGCACTCAAGGACCCAAGGGTGCAAGACAACGGGCAGTCCCTCAGCCCTCAAACATCCAGGAAAAAGTAGCAAGCGTCAGCACTCCTTAAAATTCAATAACTTTAATGATCAAGCTTAAAATTGTATCTCCATATATGTATCAAAAAGGCAGCTTAAAAACAATAACAGACCCTAGCGGATGTTAGAAAGTACCATGCTGGCTTACGCGTTTCGGACTGCTGGGGTCCTTAATCATAGATGAGTGCATGGTAAAAGAAAAACACTTAAATAGAGTAAAGGGAGAAAGGCTTACCTTCCGCCACCATCACGCCAGCCGGGTCCGCGCCACCGACGGAAGTCCGGGAGCGTCATCACCCGGAAGTCGTCCTACGAACCAGTAGGGAGGAGAGAAGAGGGAACCAATCAGAGGAGAGGTCACCACGACGTCACCTCAACCACTACGGGAACCCGGACGAGTTACCAGGGCAACGAAGCCGCAGGACGCCATCGGGGAGGAAGCGGCAGCTGTGAGGGCAGAGGAAAGGCATTTACTAATAAGAGGTATACATGTATGAATAGCGCCAAATATTAAAAGTATATCAATTGTAAATAATGCACATTAAAGTGAACAGCAACATAAATATAAACAAGTAGTAGCTAAATAGTATTTGTATTAATAAAAAGGTTTTTTCCTCTATTTTCATTCATTTTATGCAACCACAGAAAGAAAATCATCAAACACTTGCAGAACGCTATATTACATAGAAAAACACATATATAGTCTAACCTATAATATTGTAATATAATAACATTATATGTGCAGGCAAGGGACAATACTTCTAACTCTATCTGTCGGTAATGAATGAAATGTCCCATTTATGATTTAACCCATGTGGGAATCTTGTGCCCAGGGTGAAAATCCAAAACGCCTCTCTGGCCAATAACTTTTTATGGATATCCCCCCCTCTCGGTCCAATATTGACCTTCTCTATAGCACTAATTTTAAACTTAATATCCAGACCTGAATGTAGTTGATTGTGATGTTTGGCAACATTAGAGTTCTTGCCGTGGCATAACCTACCTATGCCCTGAAGGTGTTCCGAGATTCGTACCTTTAACTTCCGTGTGGTGCACCCTACATATTGTAAGTGGCAATGCAAGCACGTAACCAGGTATATTAGCATTTTTGAGTTGCAATTCAACAATGTTTTAATTGTGTATGTTTTACCTGAGACAGTGGATGCAAACTGGTTGCCCCTATCCACATACTTGCAGAGGCCACAACGCAGGGTACCACAAGGGAAAAAAACAGTTGTGGCCAACCAAGTATATTCCTCTCAGGGCATTTGAAAAAAGCTAGGTGAAAGAGAATTGGCCAAACTTTGGGATCTCCTACTGACTACCCGTACACCGTTATGAACTATTGCATGGAGAGAAGGATCTGCTTTCAATATAGGTAGGTTGTTCTTAATGATTTTAGTAATCTCATGAAATTCTAAAGTATAGGGTGTACTGAAAGTCACCCCATCATAGGTAGAGGATGATTTTTTCTTTCTATTGGTCCTTAACATACTATCACGGGATTTTTTAGAAGCTATATCCCTCGCCCTCGAAAGCATCCATGAGGGGTATCCCCTCTCAGCTAACCTAGATTCAATATGGCTAGATTCCTGAAGGAAAGAGCTCATCTGGGAGCAGTTACGGCGGCTGCGGACCATCTCACCCACTGGGATGGACTTGATAGTGTGTGGTGGATGGCAGCTAGAGGCAAGTAATATGTTGTTGCCAGCAGTAGGCTTACGGTAAGTTGACGTTTGGAGTTGCCGTGACAAATTGTCAATAGTTATTCTAAGATCTAAAAATTCAATTTCTTGCTCATCAATGTGGGCCGTAAATTGTAAGTTGAGGTCATTACGGTTGCAGAATTCAATGAACTGAGTTAGATCCTCCTTAGGGGCATTCCAAATTATAAACAAATCGTCAATATAGCGAAAATAGTTGATGATGGAACTGCGCCATATATTGGCTTCCCCATATATCGAGTGGTGCTCCCACCATCCCATGTAGAGGTTGGCTAGGGACGGGGAAAAGGGGGCACCCATGGAAGCCCCTCTAAGTTGCAAATAGAATATGTTGTCAAAAACAAAATAATTGTGTTTGAGTAAATAATCTGTAGTCATAATGATAAATGAGCATAAATCAAAATCATAATCTGAGTATAATTGTAGATGAAATTCTAGGGCTTTAATAGCTAACTCGTGTGGAATGGATGAATATAACGATGAGACATCCATGGTGCATAGAATAGATCCTGGTTGCCATACAAAATTAGAGAGCAACCGTGTAAGATGGCCTGTATCTTGTAAGAATGCTGGAAGTCTCAAAACTAGTGGCTGGAGCATACTGTCGAGCCATTTCCCCAAGGGTTCGTTAAGGCCCCCAATGCCAGCCACAATGGGTCGGCCTTTGGGGGGGATTTCCTGTTTGTGAATTTTCGGTAGATGGTGAAATAAGGGAATAACTGGGTTAGTGACTTTAAAGTATTCTACCATCTTAGATGATAGGACCCCTAATGAAAAGCCCTCATCTATTAGGTGAAACAAGGTCTCCTGGAATGGTTTCGTAGGATCCATTAGTAGTTTTTTATATGTGACGCTGTCATTAAGTTGTCGTAGCGCCTCATCTCTATACATGAGTTTGTCTAAAACTACGACCTTCCCCCCTTGTCGGCCTGTCTGATGACTATCTGATCATTGTGTTTAAGATTAGACAGAGCTTTCATTTCCTCTGATGTCAAGTTGCCCCTACGTTTGGGACGACTAGTAGAATTAAGGAGTAGGATTTCCCGTTCAATAGACTCCTGAAACATAGATAAAACCTCCCCTGGAATTAATCGGATAAAAGTCACGATTGGGTATACGGGATGTCTGTGGTACAGAAATACAAGAGAGGGACGACTTCTGACCAAGCTCATATTGGAGCTGTTCTATATCGGAATTTCTACAAAGCTCAGAAAAAGGAATACTAGACCTTATGGTTGAAGGGTTCTCAGTAGACAGGCTATGTTCGCATCCAGTCGTCCCCGATGTGCTCTGGCTAAATGTATTCTGGCTGGATGTCCCGCCCTCACCATCAGGCTGTCCTGTGGGTACATCTAATATTGCATTAGAGAAATGTCGTTTAAGAGTAAGTGCTCTAATAAATTTATTCACATCTAACAGGGTACGGAAAGCATCAAAATGTACATCTGGAACAAATGATAACCCCTTTGAGAGTAATGACATTTCTGCATCGGAAAGAGTGTAATTAGACAGATTCATAACATTATTAAAGTCTAAAATCTGGGTCTGCGCGAGCCTTGTCTTGGGGCCATATTTATGTTTACGGCCCCCCCTCCGGCATGGTCTCTTTGTCGTGAACGTGTCATCATCCGAGCAGAATGATTTTGTTCTTGATCCCCTAAAAAAGAGGTTTCATCATTTTTGTTGTCGCTTCGATGAAATGTGCGAGGGGTATGTTTCCTTCTGGAATCTCTCATATTTCGGGTTACATCGAATCTTCCAAGGGTTTCAGTGTCCGTTTGATCAGAGTCTGAGTCTGATGTTAGAAAAGTCACTCGTTTTGACCTCAATGACCTCTTAAGGATGGATTTAGGAGTGTGTCTCCTATTTTCATATGCATTCCAGTCATAGACTTTGTTTGCTTTATAATCATTAGTATCTCTCAAATATTTTCTTTTCTTTGTATTTACAATAGTGGCTTCCAACTTTTCTTGTGTTTGGAGCATTTGATTGTAAAGCCTTGAGAAGCCAGATAGGGTTTTATTCGCTTCCAATTCCACGGTGGATTTTTCCAGGGAGGCCTGTAAATCATCCAGCCTCTGACCCTGGTATTCCACCAGAATGCTCATCAATGAAAGTGAGGCTTCAGTCAAGACATTGTTCCATCTTGCCTTAAAATCTTCAGGCAATTCAAAGGTAGGAAACTTTTTGATTCGAAGACCTCGTGGGATCATGCGCTCATCTATATATTTTGATAGCGTGGACATGTCCCACCAGATATGAGTCTCCTTATTTAATAGATCTCCATGTGATTTAAACAATGTCTGTAGGTCAGCTTTAGGGTCAGGTAAACCACTCTGTTCCTGATCTTTATGGGAAAAAGTATCCAATTGAGCTAACCGTTTGCGCTTATCAGTAAACATGAAATCTAATTCCAAAACATCAACAGGGTTATCAAGGGAAGCTGCCATTGCAGGAGTAGCCACAATGCAGGATACTCAGGAGATATAGCCCCTCACACACAGGGGGGAAAATATAGATGAGTCCAGGTGCAGTTTATCAGGGACAAAATCACAGTCAGTGTGAGAGAAAAACAGCAAAGGGCATAAACGCACTCAAGGACCCAAGGATGCAAGACAACGGGCAGTCCCTCAGCCCTCAAACATCCAGGAAAAAGTAGCAAGCGTCAGCACTCCTTAAAATTCAATAACTTTAATGATCAAGCTTAAAATTGTATCTCCATATATGTATCAAAAAGGCAGCTTAAAAACAATAACAGACCCTAGCGGATGTTAGAAAGTACCATGCTGGCTTACGCGTTTCGGACTGCTGGGGTCCTTAATCATAGATGAGTGCATGGTAAAAGAAAAACACTTAAATAGAGTAAAGGGAGAAAGGCTTACCTTCCGCCACCATCACGCCAGCCGGGTCCGCGCCACCGACGGAAGTCCGGGAGCGTCATCACCCGGAAGTCGTCCTACGAACCAGTAGGGAGGAGAGAAGAGGGAACCAATCAGAGGAGAGGTCACCACGACGTCACCTCAACCACTACGGGAACCCGGACGAGTTACCAGGGCAACGAAGCCGCAGGACGCCATCGGGGAGGAAGCGGCAGCTGTGAGGGCAGAGGAAAGGCATTTACTAATAAGAGGTATACATGTATGAATAGCGCCAAATATTAAAAGTATATCAATTGTAAATAATGCACATTAAAGTGAACAGCAACATAAATATAAACAAGTAGTAGCTAAATAGTATTTGTATTAATAAAAAGGTTTTTTCCTCTATTTTCATTCATTTTATGCAACCACAGAAAGAAAATCATCAAACACTTGCAGAACGCTATATTACATAGAAAAACACATATATAGTCTAACCTATAATATTGTAATATAATAACATTATATGTGCAGGCAAGGGACAATACTTCTAACTCTATCTGTCGGTAATGAATGAAATGTCCCATTTATGATTTAACCCATGTGGGAATCTTGTGCCCAGGGTGAAAATCCAAAACGCCTCTCTGGCCAATAACTTTTTATGGATATCCCCCCCTCTCGGTCCAATATTGACCTTCTCTATAGCACTAATTTTAAACTTAATATCCAGACCTGAATGTAGTTGATTGTGATGTTTGGCAACATTAGAGTTCTTGCCGTGGCATAACCTACCGATGCCCTGAAGGTGTTCCGAGATTCGTACCTTTAACTTCCGTGTGGTGCACCCTACATATTGTAAGTGGCAATGCAAGCACGTAACCAGGTATATTAGCATTTTTGAGTTGCAATTCAACAATGTTTTAATTGTGTATGTTTTACCTGAGACAGTGGATGCAAACTGGTTGCCCCTATCCACATACTTGCAGAGGCCACAACGCAGGGTACCACAAGGGAAAAAACCAGTTGTGGCCAACCAAGTATGTTCCTCTCGGGGCATTTGAAAAAAGCTAGGTGAAAGAGAATTGGCCAAACTTTGGGATCTCCTACTGACTACCCGTACACCGTTATGAACTATTGCATGGAGAGAAGGATCTGCTTTCAATATAGGTAGGTTGTTCTTAATGATTTTAGTAATCTCATGAAATTCTAAAGTATAGGGTGTACTGAAAGTCACCCCATCATAGGTAGAGGATGATTTTTTCTTTCTATTGGTCCTTAACATACTATCACGGGATTTTTTAGAAGCTATATCCCTCGCCCTCGAAAGCATCCATGAGGGGTATCCCCTCTCAGCTAACCTAGATTCAATATGGCTAGATTCCTGAAGGAAAGAGCTCATCTGGGAGCAGTTACGGCGGCTGCGGACCATCTCACCCACTGGGATGGACTTGATAGTGTGGGCCTTGGCCCTTTAAATCTGTGAAGGTTGACGCGCGCGCCCCCTAGTGGCCGGGGACGTGCGCGCAAGGAAGGCGGAACAGCAGCAGTAGGAGGAAGCCGGCGGCCATGCCGGTCAGAGGAGGAAGCGCGGGGACCAGGTAAGGGGGAAACGCAGCCTGGGGGGCCAGCAGCGGACGCCCGGATGGTGGTAGAGCGGGGAGCGCTGCAGGAAGGGGACGCAGCGCTCACCCGAGGAGAGGCACGGAGGGGGGCGCTGCGCGGGGAAAACGCAGCGCTCGCCCTAACAGTACCCCCCCCCCCTTAGGTCTCCCCCTCTTTTTGGGACCGAGGAAGTTTGAAATAAGGCTCCGATCGAGGATATTCTCCTCAGGCTCCCAGGACCTCTCTTCTGGACCGCAATTCTCCCAATCCACTAGAAAGTATCGTCTCCCTCTGGATGTTTTGGAAGCCAGAATCTCTCTCACCGAGAAGGCATCTTCGGTACCCGCGACCGGAAGTGGCTCCAACGTTTTAGAAGAGAATCGATTAGTCGTCAGAGGTTTTAATAATGAAACACGAAAAGAGTTGGGAATACGTAAGGAGGCTGGCAGATGAAGTTTGTAACAGACCGGATTAATTAGTTGCTTGATCCTGTACTGCCCTAAATAGCGAGGACCCAATTTATAACTGGGTATCTTGAAACGAATGTACTTGGCTGAAAGCCAAACTTTATCTCCAGGAAAGAAAACAGGAGCGATTCTCCTTTTTTTATTAGCGCTGTTCTTCATGCGGGTAGAGGCTAGAACAAGAGAATGTCGTGTTTCACGCCAGATAGAGGAAAAAAAACTGTGTTAAGTCATCCACGGCGGGTACCCCCGACTGTGTAGGTAAGGGTAGAGGAGGCAAAGGTTGGCGGCCATAAACAATGAGAAATGGAGATTTTTTTTGTGGCTTCAGAATCTTTGAAATTATAAGAGAACTCCGCCCATGGCAAGAGATCGACCCAGTCGTCTTGTCGGGCCGAAATGAAGTGACGTAGATATTGTCCTAGAACCTGATTGACCCTCTCCACTTGGCCGTTGGACTGGGGGTGGTAAGCCGAGGAAAAATCTAATTTCACTTTTAACTGAGTACAGAGAGCCCTCCAGAATTTTGAAACAAACTGAACTCCCCTGTCAGAGACAATGTGGGAAGGAAGTCCATGGAGCCGAAAAATATGCTTAAAAAAGTTCTTAGCCAACTGAGGAGCGGATGGGAGTCCAGGTAGCGGAACGAAGTGCGCCATTTTTGAAAAACGATCCACAACAACCCAGATCACTGTATTGCCTTGAGATGGAGGAAGATCCGTGATAAAGTCCATAGCGATGTGTGACCAAGGGATTTCAGGAATAGGAAGAGGATGAAGAAGGCCCGCCGGTCTTTGGCGAGGGGTTTTATTACGTGCACAGGTGGTACAAGCTTGCACGAATTCTGCCACATCCTTCTCAATGGAGGGCCACCAATAATATCTGGCAATAATTGCGTTAGACTTTTTGATACCAGCATGCCCGGCAATACGGGAAGCATGACCCCATTTTAATATTTGGAGGCGTCGGCGAACCGGGACAAAGGTCTTCCCAGGCGGAGCCTGCACTAGGGAGGCAGGAGCAGAATGAATCAAATGATCAGGGGATATAATGAACTGAGGAGCAGTGTCCACGTCTGTGAAGTCCGAGGAGCGAGACAGAGCATCTGCCCTGATGTTCTTAGAGGCAGGCCGAAAGTGAATGCGGAAATTAAACCGCGCGAAGAATAGTGACCAACGAGCTTGGCGAGGATTCAAGCGTTGAGCAGTTTGTAGATACAAAAGGTTCTTATGGTCGGTAAAAATAGATATGGGGTGAAGTGACCCTTCTAGTAGATGTCTCCACTCTTCAAGAGCTAATTTGATAGCCAGAAGTTCACGATCCCCAATGGAATAATTTCGCTCCGCGGAAGAAAAGGTCCTAGAAAAGAACCCACAAGTATGATTTTTCCCTGATGGAGACCTCTGTGTGAGTACAGCTCCTGCTCCGATGGAAGAAGCGTCAACCTCCAGAGAAAAGGGACGAGAAGGGTCTGGTCTGGAGAGCACCGGGGCCATAGAGAATGTCTTTTTCAATGCTAAAAAGGCTGCCTCCGCCTGTGGAGGCCATGACTTGGGGTTGGCTCCCTTTTTGGTGAGAGCCACAATGGGGGCCACGATAGTGGAAAAATGGGGTATGAATTGACGGTAATAGTTGGCGAAGCCCAGAAATCGTTGAATGGAACGCAGACCAACAGGCCGAGGCCAATCTAATACCGCTCTCAATTTGCTAGGGTCCATTTGTAGTCCTTGGGCTGAAACAGTATAACCCAAAAAAGGCAGAGCGGTCTGGTGAAAGAGACACTTTTCTAATTTGGCATAAAGATGATGCTGCCGAAGGCGGGATAGTACCAGACGAACGTGCCGGTGATGCTCTTCGAGGGAAGAAGAGAAGATGAGGATATCATCTAAATAGACCACGACACAGGAGTACAACAAGTCCCGGAAGATGTCATTGACGAACTCTTGAAATACGGCAGGAGCATTACAAAGCCCGAAGGGCATCACCAAATACTCGAAATGACCGTCACGGGTATTAAAGGCAGTCTTCCATTCGTCTCCCTTGCGGATGCGGATCAGATTGTAGGCTCCTCGGAGATCTAGTTTGGAAAAGATCCTGGAGCCACGAAGACGGTCGAAGAGTTCTGGAATTAAAGGTAAGGGGTATCGGTTCTTTACCGTGATCTTGTTAAGACCCCGATAGTCAATACAGGGTCGGAGAGAACCGTCTTTTTTCTGTACAAAAAAAAAGCCTGCCCCAGCGGGAGAAGAGGACTTCCGGATGAAGCCCCTCTGCAGATTTTCTTGTATGTAAGTAGCCATTGCTTGAGTTTCGGGGACAAATAGTGGGTAGATACGGCCACGAGGAGGAGTGGTTCCAGGCAGGAGATCGATCGGGCAATCATAAGGGCGATGTGGCGGAAGGGTCTCAGCTTGCTTCTTACAGAAGACGTCAGCGTAGGCCCGGTAAACTTCGGGTAGACCCGGTAGAGATGTGGTAGGATGATCGGTTCGAACTGGTAAGGCTTTCAAGCAATTCTTTAGGCAGGTTGTACCCCACGCCTTGATGTCCCCAGTGACCCAGTCTAGGGTAGGATTATGGAGTTGAAGCCAAGGAAGACCCAATAGGATTGGGGAAGTACAATGGGGTAACACAAAGAGTTCCAAGTATTCCTGGTGAAAGAGGCCAATCTTAAGGAGCAAAGGCTTGGTACGGTACTGCACCATACAATTCAGTCTATCTCCATTAACTGAGGCGATGAATAACGGTTTGGCCAAGCAGTTAACTGCTATGTCATGTTTCTTGATCAGGGAGGCCTCTATGAAATTGCCCGCCGAACCAGAATCCAGGAAGACCGGCAAATTAAGCACAGAGGCAGATGAGAGACAAAGCTGTGCAGGTACGGTAAATCTTGGAGAGGAAGCACACACACCCAGAGACGCCTCTCCCAACGAGTCTAGGTGCGCCCGTTTCCCAGTCGAGAAGGACGAATGGGGCAATCTCTTAGAAAATGATCAGGACTGGCGCAATACAGACAGAGATTTTCATTCCTCCTGCGAGACCTCTCCACGGGGGTTAGGCGAGAGCGGCCGACCTGCATGGCTTCCACCTCTGGAGAGGATGGTACAGACAAAGGTTTCTGAAAGGTGGGAGCCAAACGAAACATCCTCCTGTCGCGTTGGGAATCTCTCTCCAGGCGAAGTTCTTCACGCCTCTCAGCAAAGCGTATGTCAATGCGAGTGACGAGATGTATGAGTTCAGAAAGGGATTCAGGTATCTCTCGGGCCGCTAGAACATCTTTGATCTTGCTAGAGAGACCTTTCTTAAAACAAGCGCAGAGAGCCTCATTATTCCATGCTAACTCGGAGGCCAAAGTACGGAATCGAATAGCATATTCACCAACAGAAAGATCGCCTTGCGTTAAATTCAATAGAGCGGACTCGGCAGATGAGGCTCGAGCGGGTTCTTCAAAAACCTGACGGAATTCTGTAACAAAGGCCTGGACGGTGAAGGTGAGAGGATCATTACGGTCCCACAAGGAAGTGGCCCAAGCCAAGGCTTTTCCGGAGAGCAGACTAATGATGAAGGCCACTTTAGAGCGTTCGGTGGGGAATTGATCGAACAATAATTCCAGGTGCATAGAGCACTGGGCTAGAAAGCCTCTGCACAACTTCGCGTCCCCCTCATATTTTGCTGGCAAGGAGAGGCGGATTCTGGATGAGGAAACTGCTGGAGACTGCGGTGGCGGCACCGGTGGCGGTGGAGAAGGCGACTGCTGTTGGGTCAAGAGTTGCTGCATCATAGCGGTAAGCTGATTAATCTGCCGGGACTGCAAAGCCACCAGCGCTGGGAGTTCGGAAGTCTCCGGCAAGGGCACCTCAGCGGGATCCATGGCCGGATCTTACTGTTACGCACCGGGTTGAACGTGCGAAGAAGTGGACCCGCAGGATCTGCAGAACTGTTTGGCAGATACCGCGTCAGGGGAGCGGAGTCTAAGGAGCCACTGGTTTTCACCAGAGCCCACCACAAGGCGGGATGGTCTTGTGCGGCAGGTGACTCCCAGGTCGCTACCCCCCAACAGCGGCACAGTTCCACAAACTGCTGAGGTGACGTGCAGTAGAGACAAACAGTGGTCGAAGGAGAAGGCCGAGGTCAGGACTGGCAGCGCGGGTTCAATAGCGGAGAAACAAGCCGAGGTCGGGACGGGCAGCACAGGTTCGAAAGTCAATGGGAGAGCCGAGGTCATACACGAGGAATCAAGCAATACAGCGACTATCATTCAGGGAACAACACCGAAGATCCGGCACAGGAAGTAAGGCAGGGTTCAATTTATAGGAAGAGCCAAAAAGGGATTGGATGGCAGACACCAATTAACAGGGCCTTGGCCCTTTAAATCTGTGAAGGTTGACGCGCGCGCCCCCTAGTGGCCGGGGACGTGCACGCAAGGAAGGCGGAACAGCAGCAGTAGGAGGAAGCCGGCGGCCATGCCGGTCAGAGGAGGAAGCGCGGGGACCAGGTAAGGGGGAAACGCAGCCTGGGGGGCCAGCAGCGGACGCCCGGATGGTGGTAGAGCGGGGAGCACTGCAGGAAGGGGACGCAGCGCTCGCCCGAGGAGAGGCACGGAGGGGGGCGCTGCGCTGGGAAAACGCAGCGCTCGCCCTAACAGCTACCTCTAATATACAAGGCACTACCTGACGCTATTCCCTCATGAATAAGGGCCTAAGTTAACTAACAGTAACTAACAAGTGTTAGCTAGCTTCTTCAATAATCTGAGTGTGCAGAGGGTTACATTTCTTTTTTGCCTATGGAGGGCGTTAATATAGAACACAGGCTAGAACTCAGTACAGTATATACAGCATATCTCTAAACTGAAGTTAGATGGATTTCTACCATTAGAACTTAGGAACTTGGCTGCATCCTTTCAACCAACTGTTTTCTCTATGTACACAAAAAACTATTTATCTGATTAAAAAGCCTACATTCTAACAATGATACTACAGTCAATGATCTGAATAGGGACAAGGTGGCATAGAAAATGTGTGGAGGATATGCTAGGCACATGGTGTGACATTAACAGCCTTATGATTAACTCTGCAAAGTGCTGCTGGAAATGATCATAAACTCATCTCCAACAATCTCAAATGAACAGAATAAAGAGAGACCTGCCAGGAAGCTACTTGTATCATTCTACAATGCTGTTATTGGTTCAGTTCAATACTTTTCACTCACCTCCTGGTTCTTTTGGGCAAGAAGAATGGACAAGATGAGACTGCAGAAAACATTTAGGATTGCTGAGAAGATCATTGGTGCTCCCATACTGGAGTGTAGTGAAGGGAGAGTCAAGTCACAAGCACCAATGATTAGCTTAGAACCTCTCCCACCAATGTTGCTGGTCACCATTCATTCTGGGCAGCACTTAACAATGCCAGCCTGCATGACGTATAGATCAAGCGTCTCCAACCCTATTCAGCAACTACCACTTTTAATCATTTTAAATTTTCAGTATATCATGTGCCACCTGTGTACATATGGATTGTCAGAAACCTACCATTAAAAGTACAGATAAATAATTTTCTGCATTCTTTGAAGCAGTTTTGTACTTATGCATAAAATCAGGCTTAGCTAATGCACTGATAGCAGCAGATCAGGTTGGGATACAGATCATTCTGCAGCCTCACCAGGTACCACCTAATATGATCTCGAGTACCACCAGTGGTACATGTACCACTGGTTAGAAATCTTTGCTTTAAATCAGGGACGATTCTTTCAAAAGGACCCTTTGGATATTAGTACTTCATAATATATCTTTGTTTATATTGGGTCTTGAGCAACGTCGTGTAGCCTACTCATTACCACTGTATCTTTTTGTATGTGAATGGTGTGGATTGCCAAGAATATTCCTTGTACATGCTGTGTACTTTGCGTGTCTCTAAACTGTCATTAGATTGATCTTTAAAGACTAAATAACAACTGGTATAGTGCCAAGAGATTGGCGCAAGGCCAATGTGGTGCCCATTTTTAAAAAGGACTCTAGTTCTTCTTGGGGTAATTACAGACCTGTATGTTTAACATCCAATGTTAAAACATTGCTTGAGAGTCTGTTAAGGGACTACATACACGAATATGTAACTATCCATAATATTATAAGTGACAACCAGCATGGTTCTACTAAGGACAGAAGCTGCCTTACTGGCTTCTATGAGGAGGTGAGTAGAAGCCTGAACAGAGAGGTGGCTGTAGATAACGTTTTTCTGTATTTTGCAAAAGCATTTGACACTATACCTCATAGATGCTTATTGGGGAAATTGAGGTCTTCAGGATTAGAAAATAAAAATTGCAAACTGAAGGATCATGTGCAGAGAGTTGTGGTTAATTATACCTACTCTGAATGTTCTCTGGTTGGTGTACCCCAGGGTTCAATGCTGCGCCCACCATTATTCAACTAATATATAATTGATGGAATTAAATGCACCGTCTCACTTTTTGCAGATGACACAAAGATATGTAGCACAGTGCAGCCTATTGAAGATGTTCACAAGATTCAAGCTGACTTGAACACTTTGAGTGTCTGGGCTTCTACTTGGCAAATAAAGTTCAATATGATGACATTTAAAGTAATGCACTTGGGGTTTAATAACCTGAAGGTCACATATGTCCTCGGGGGAGTAAAACTGGGAGAATCACTTGTTGAAAGGAATCTGAGGTTACTGGTGGATCACAGGCTAAATAGCAGCATGCAATGTCCGGCAGCGGCTTCCAAGGCCACCAAGATATTATAATACATTAACAGAGGCGTGAAATCACGGGATAGGGATGTAATTTTGCCTCTTTACAAGACACTGGTGCACCCTCATCTGGAATATGCTGTCCAGTTCTGGTCACCAGCTTATAAAAAGGATGCTTTGATTATGGAAAGGGTGCAGAGGAGATCCATCAAACTAACTAGCTAGGAGAAATGAAGGAGCTTAGTTATAAAGAAAGATTGCAAAAATTAAATGTGTTTAGTCTTGAGAGGAGATGTCTAAGGGGGGGCATGATTTAATTGTATAGATATGTAAATGGCCAATACCAAAAATATGGAGCAACACTTTTTCAGGTAAAATCCTCTCAAAAGAAAAGGGGGCATTTCCTTCGAAAAAAAAGAGATTAAATCTTCGGAGGCAACAGTCATCTTTCACCATAAGAACTATAAATCTGTGGAAGAGCCTTCCACAGAAGCTTGTTACAGCATCAGCAGCTGACAACTTCAAAAAATGATTAAATGCTTATTTAGAAGAAAATAACATTAACCGTTTCTAAAAAATAGAAAATAACTTTCCCCAACCTGACCCTTGGTTGAACATGATGGACTTGTCTTTTCTCTTTGTATTTACAATTTTTTTATGAACAAATGGAATCCAACAGCCATACCTGGACAATGTCACCGGTGAAGACAACAGAGAGTGTAGGCCCCTGCATCACCTCCTTATTCCTTTCATTGAGGGAAATTCATTTTTCTCACGTATTCATCTTGTATATGTATGTATGTAAGCTTGCAGTCTCACATGGGAAGGTCTACACATTTTGGTAAATATGCCAACTTTTGCACTTCACCAGGAGAAGGCATATAAGGAAAGGAACTCTCCTAAAAGGAGCTTTCACCATATTTTATTGAAAAACCCCTATGTTACTATCTTTCCCTGTTTGTCTAACTTGCGATTCTCTTCTTGCTATCCTCCTGCCATCCTCTCTGTACCAATTCTCCCTATATTTACAAATATATCCTCCTTCATATATATATATGGTTGGGGAAAGTTATTTTTTATTTTTTAGAAACGGTTAATGTTATTTTCTTCTAAATAAGCATTTAATCAATTTTTGAAGTTGTCAGCTGCTGATGCTGTAACAAGCTTCTGTGAAAGGCTATTCCACAGATTTATAGTTCTTATGGTGAAAGATGACTGTTGCCTCCGAAGATTTAATCTCTTTATTTTGAAGGGAGTGCCCCCTTTTCTTTAGAGAGGATTTTACTTGAAAAAGTGTTGCCCCATATTTTTGGTATTGGCCATTTATACAATTAAATCATGCCCCCCTTAGACATCTCCTCTCAAGACTAAACAAATTTAATTTTTGCAATCTTTCTTTATAACTAAGCTCCTTCATTTCTTCTAGCAAGTTAGTTTGATGGATCTCCTCTGCACCCTTTCCATAATCAAAGCATCCTTTTTATAAACAGCATATTCCAGATGAGGGCGCACCAGTGCCTTGTAAAGAGGCAAAATTACATCCCTATCCCGTGATTTCACGCCTCTGTTAATATATTATAATATCTTGGTGGCCTTGGAAGCCGCTGCCGGACATTGCATGCTGCTATTTAGCCTGTGATCTACCAGTAACCTCAGATTCCTTTCAACAAGTGATTCTCCCAGTTTTACTCCCCCGAGGACATATGTGATTTTCAGGTT
The DNA here is from genome assembly GCA_027917425.1 of Gastrophryne carolinensis. Taxonomy (NCBI): domain Eukaryota; kingdom Metazoa; phylum Chordata; class Amphibia; order Anura; family Microhylidae; genus Gastrophryne; species Gastrophryne carolinensis. The sequence goes on from CM051236.1 coordinate 466,398,165, forward strand.
ATTAGTAGGGATGAGCAAATCGATCCGGACGAACCCGGATTCGATCCGAATTTCATGAAAAATTCGATTCGGATCGAATCCGAATTTCCCCGCGATTCGATCGCTCGAAGTTTTCCTTTAACATCCATTCATTTACATACAGGCATTCTAAGATGGCGGACGGGACATGTCTAGACATCAACCCCGCACCAGTGCAAGCTGGGACAGTCACATGCAGCCTGTCAGCAGCCAGCAAGCCCGATGACGTCACAGCGCTATTTAAGGCCGGCGGCCATCTTGCTTTTCTTCATTTCTGTATTGCATTCGTGAGAGACAGAACGCTGCTGTAGGTAGGGAGAGAGACAGTTAGACAGACAGGGACAGACAGGGACAGACAGGGACAGGCTGGAGACAGGCAGGAGACAGGCAGGAGACAGACAGAAAGTCAGCGAAAAACAGGGAAAGTTAAGAAAAATCGGAGGCAGTCACAGGGAGATTTTTTTTTTTTTCATCCAGCCTGAGTGTTTGTTACTGGCTGGCTGACTGGCTGGCTTTGTTAGCGTTTTCAGGCTGCTTATACACTAACTGTGCATATATACTGAACTGATCTTAAGTCTGCTGTGAGGCATCCCATTCTGTGACTACACCAGCCTCTATTTAAGAACATAACCATTTGCACTTATTCTAATTGAAATTAGGCCTGATAAAGACACTTTTGCTGTGCATGGTACTACTGGTCCCTGCCAGGTGCACTCCTGTTGTGGCATCCCATTCTGTGACTACACCAGCCTCTATTTAGGACCATAACCATTTGCACTTATTCTAATTGAAATTAGGCCTGATAAAGACACTTTTGCTGTGCATAGACTTACTGCTGCCTGCCAGGTGCACTCCTGTTGTGGCATCCCATTCTGTGACTACACCAGCCTCTATTTAAGAACATAACCATTTGCACTTATTCTAATTGAAATTAGGCCTGATAAAGACTCTTTTGCTGTGCATGCTACTACTGGTCCCAGGTGCACTCCTGTTGTGGCATCCCATTCTGTGACTACACCAGCCTCTATTTAAGACCATAACCATTTGCACTTATTCTAATTGAAATTAGGCCTGATAAAGACACTTTTGCTGTGCATAGCACTAATGGTCCCTGCCAGGTGCACTCCTGTTGTGGCATCCCATTCTGTGACTACACCAGCCTCTATTTAAGACCATAACCATTTGCACTTATTCTAATTGAAATTAGGCCTGATAAAGACACTTTTGCTGTGCATAGACTTACTGCTTCCTGCCAGGTGCACTCCTGTTGTGGCATCCCATTCTGTAACATACCATACCCCTCTTTATTTACACTAAGCAGCTCTCTTATTTACACTAGGCAGGCCTGTTGGAGGCTGAGTGTTACTGCTCACTTTTGGTGTGCATTATATTCTGTTTCATATAGACCCACCGCTGCCTGGGGGTTCTTAAAATATCACCTACTACCACGCCAGTTAGACTATGTCGGGCAGACAAGTGCCTGGAAGTGAAAAGAGGAGTGGCAGAGGCCAAGATTCCGCAGGCAGAGCTCGCAGCAGACTGGGGGCCAGTAGCAGCAGGAGTCACGCTGAGAGACCTAATCTGCCAGTATCTGCTAGCGGTCGGGTCTCCACCAGTAACGCATCTGCCGTGGTAGATTGGTTGACGCGCTCATCAACAACATCATCACAACTTACGTCTGAGACCCCCAGTCTAGGGTCGGTAGGTTCCTCTGACACAACCCTGAGTTGGCATGCCCCGAGAGCAGTCCCTGTCCTCCCATTGCCTCTGTCCTATGCTGTTCCCTCCCCCAGTGACGTATCCTATGCTTTGGGTTCAGCTCCACTCTTTAGTGAGGAGGACGATCAGATAGAGGACAGTCAGCAGCTACTGCCCAGCCAAGAAATGGAGGTGGCTTCTTTAGCTAGGCAGACAAATAGTGATGTGGACAGTGTCGTGGGTGCTGCGAGCGTTCCAGCTCCTGCGCCAGACACTGTTGACGAATCCACGAACATCAGTGACGTACAACCACAACTCGGAGATAATGATGATGACGATGAAGCCGATCGCACTTGGGAGCCGGGTGATGAAGGGGCTTCATCGTCATCATCAGGAGAAGAGGGGCGCAGGTTGCCCCGGAGTCAGCAGCTGAGGCAGCAAGGTGGTAGCAGTCAGCATGGGGGCACAATTCCAAAGGCTGGAGCCGGCCGGGGCCGGGGTAGAGCACCTGCTGTGCGGCAGTCTACCTTATCGGGAGGTAGTGGAGCAGGGGTTCCTGGAGTTGGCAACAGCAGCAGTGAATCAGTGAGGCCAGGGGGTGGGAAAAGTAGCTACTCGGCAGTGTGGCAGTTTTTCCTGAAGCATCCGCAGGAGGGTAACATGGCCACATGCAAGATATGTAGGCAAAAGGTGAAGCATGGCCAGGGTCCAAATGTTGGCACCACGGCCCTGCGTCAACATATGATGCGTCACCATAAAGCGACCTGGGAGAACCGAGGCTCCCAAGGGGTGGTCCAGTCTGCTTCCTCAACAAGTGGCACGCCGCTCCCAATTTCTGCCAGCCAAGGCTCCAGCACCTCAGCCGAAGGCAGCTGTGCGTCATACCCATCCTCTGTCGCTCCTGCTCCTCCTCCTCCTCCTCCAAGTCATGCATCCCGCCAGCAATCCATCAGCGAAGCCATGTCCAAGAGACAGCAGTATGCGCCCACTCATCCTACGGCGCAGAAGCTGAATGTGCTCCTGTCCAAGTTGCTGGTGCTGCAGTCGCTCCCTTTTCAGGTGGTGGAATCTGCACCTTTCAGAGAACTGATGGCTTGTGCCGAGCCGAGGTGGAGAGTCCCAAGCCATCATTTCTTTGCCAAGAAGGCAGTACCAGCGCTGCACACTTTTGTTGAACAGAAGGTGGGCCAGTCCTTGAGCTTGTCGGTGTGTAGCAAAGTGCATGGCAGCGCCGACATCTGGAGCTGTAACTACGGTCAGGGACAGTACATGTCGTTTACGGCCCACTGGGTGAATGTGGTCCCTTTGCAGCAGCAGCAGCAACTTGGACAGGTCACGCCGCTTCGGCCTCCGCGCTCCCTGCCCGTTGGGCCTGTGACACCGTGCGACTCGGCCTCCTCATCCTCCGCCATCTCCTCACCCTCCACTGTAGGCTCAAGTCTCAGTGCCCCTCCAGTCTACCATGTGTGCAGGGCACGGAGGTGTCACACAGTGCTTCACATGGTTTGTCTTGGCGAACGGAGTCGCACAGGGGAGGAACTGCTTAAATGTATTCATCAGGAAATCCAAACATGGCTTACTCCAAGAAAACTTAAAATGGGAATCATGGTTACCGACAATGGGAAGAACATTTTGTCTGCGCTGCGCCAAGTAAACCTGACCTATGCCCCCTGCATGGCTCACGTCTTCAATCTGGTTGTCAAGCGGTTTCTGAAGTGTTCCCCCCATCTGCAAGACATCCTAACAACTTCAAGGAAACTTTGCATGCACTTCAGCCACTCATACACCGCCAAACACACCCTTCTTGAGCTACAGCGTCAGAATGGTATCCCCCAACATAGTCTGATTTGCGATGTTTCCACCCGTTGGAATTCCACCCTTTACATGTTGGACCGATTATATGAACAGAGAAAAGCCATCACGGATTTCCTGATGATCCAAGCAGATAGGGGGACTCCCCTGTGTAACTTCAATGTCAACCAGTGGCAGCTCATACGTGACACCTGCCGTTTGCTCAGGCCCTTTGAGGAAGCCACTTTATTTGTCAGTCGGCAGGATTACGGGATGAACGACGTGATTCCACTGCTTCATGTACTACAGCACATGTTGGAAACCATGGCTGGTCAGGGCACTGGAGACATGGCGTTTACATCTTACGGCCACATGAACCCCGTTGGAGCTGAACTGGAGGAGGAGGAGGAAGAGGAGGAGGAGGAGTTGCCCAGCGAAACACAGTTTAGGCTTGGCGAAATGGCTGGTTTATCTAGTCAGCGGACAGGAGAGGAGGAGCAGGAGCAGCCAGAGGAGCTAGAGGTTTTTGAGGAAGGCGAGACAGAGGACCCGGGCACACCGTGGCAGTATGCAGTGGAGATGGAGACAGGTAGTCCATCCGAGTCACTTGCGCAAATGGCACGAAGCATGCTCACGTGATTGCGTAGTGACCCCAGAATTGTTTCCATCTGTCGGCGGGATGACTTCTGGCTGTCCACCTTATTGGACCCTCGCTTCCGGCACAAAATGGGGGCATTTTTTAAACCCACCGAGAGGGAGGACAAACTGAACTACTACAAAGACATTCTACGTAGGCAGTTGGCCAATGCCTATCTGCGCCATGGTCCATACTCTCGCAGGTCTGACTCGAGGGGACCTCTGTGCTCACCTTCCACTGCCATGGCCGCTGGGGGGGTTGGCAGGAGCAGCAGCAGCAGCCTCAGTCTTCAGTCGCTAATGAGTAGCTTTCTACACCCGCATAGTGAGGCTACTCATGAGCAGCAGGAAGACCTGGAGCAGGACCTGAACCAGCAGGTCATGTCATACTTTGACATGACCATGCCAACACACCTTGAGGATCCGCTGTACTTCTGGGCAGCCAAACTTGATTTGTGGCCGCAACTAGCAGAGTTTGCCCTGGAAAAGCTGTCCTGCCCGGCAAGTAGCGTGCCATCTGAGCGGGTGTTTAGTGCGGCGGGGGCCATAGTTACGGCGAGGAGAACTCGTCTGTCAACTAAAAATGTGGAGAGACTCACCTTTGTCAAAATGAATCAGGGATGGATCAGCCAGGATTTCCACCCACCAATGCCTGATGCATGCGACTAGATTCAGCATGGTGCCACGTTTTACACTTTCCAAATGGTGCAAAACATATTTATGTCTTTAGGCCAATTTTTGGGCTCCTGCTGCTGCTGCCAACTCCAGGGTGTGATTCATCCAATTTTTGGGCTCCTGAAGCCAACTCCAGTGTCTCTTTAAAGTAATATTTGGCCTCCTGCTGCTGCTGCCAACTCCAGGGTGTGATTCATCCAATTTTTGGGCTCCTGAAGCCAACCCCAGGGTCTCTTTAAAGTAATATTTGGGCTCCTGCTGCTGCTGCTGCCAACTCCAGGGTGTGATTCATCCAATTTTTGGGCTCCTGAAGCCAACTCCAGTGTATATTTGGGCTCCTGCTGCTGCTGCTGCCAACTCCAGGGTGTGATTCATCCAATTTTTGGGCTCCTGAAGCCAACCCCAGTGTCTCTTTAAAGTAATGTTTGGGCTCCTGTTGCTGCTGCTGCTGCCAACTCCTGCCAACTCCAGGGTGTGATTCATCCAATTTTTGGGCTCCTGAAGCCAACCCCAGGGTCTCTTTAAAGTAATATTTGGGCTCCTGCTGCTGCTGCTGCCAACTCCAGGGTGTGAATCATCCAATTTTTGGGCTCCTGAAGCCAACTCCAGTATCTCTTTCAAGTAATATTTGTCCTCCTGCTGCTGCTGCCAACTCCAGGGTGTGATTCATCCAATTTTTGGGCTCCTGAAGCCAACTCCAGTGTATATTTGGGCTCCTGCTGCTGCTGCTGCCAACTCCAGGGTGTGATTCATCCAATTTTTGGGCTCCTGAAGCCAACCCCAGGGTCTCTTTAAAGTAATGTTTGGGCTCCTGCTGCTGCTGCCAACTCCAGGGTGTGATTCATCCAATTTTTGGGCTCCTGAAGCCAACTCCAGTGTCTCTTTAAAGTAATATTTGGGTTCCTGCTGCTGCCAACTCCAGGGTGTGATTCATCCAATTTTTGTGCTCCTGAAGCCAACTCCAGTGTCTCTTTAAAGTAATATTTGGGCTCCTGCTGCTGCTGCTGCCAACTCCAGGGTGTGATTCATCCAATTTTTGGGCTCATGAAGCCAACCCCAGGGTCTCTTTAAAGTAATGTTTGGGCTCCTGCTGCTGCTTGCAACTCCAGGGTGTGATTCATCCAATTTTTGGGCTCCTGAAGCCAACCCCAGTGTCTCTTTAAAGTAATGTTTGGGCTCCTGCTGCTGCTTGCAACTCCAGGGTGTGATTCATCCAATTTTTGGGCTCCTGAAGCCAACCCCAGTGTCTCTTTAAAGTAATGTTTGGGCTCCTGCTGCTGCTTGCAACTCCAGGGTGTGATTCATCCAAGTTTTGGGCTCCTGAAGCCAACCCCAGGGTCTCTTTAAAGTAATATTTGGGCTCCTGCTGCTGCTGCTGCCAACTCCAGGGTGTGATTCATCCAATTTTTGGGCTCCTGAAGCCAACTCCAGTGTCTCTTTAAAGTAATGTTTGGGCTCCTGCTGCTGCTGCTGCTGCCAACTCCAGGGTGTGATTCATCCAATTTTTGGGCTCCTGAAGCCAACTCCAGTGTCTCTTTAAAGTAATATTTGGGCTCCTGCTGCTGCTTGCAACTCCAGGGTGTGATTCATCCAATTTTTGGACTCCTGCTGCTGCCAACTCCAGTGTCTCTTTAAAGCAATGTTTGGGCTCCTGCCCCTCATAGTGATGCCACTTCAACTCTCTTGAATTCAATTGTGCCGCTCTGCGATTCTATTAGCGATGCCTCTGATCTGCATGTGATATTTATTCAAAGTATTATTTAACTAACCCAGCACGCATCCTGTGCATGTTACAGCAAGGCAGAATGGTTTACAACCCTATTGAGGCTCTAGGAGGCTCAGAAATAGCCGTTTTTAATAGCGATTCGTCGCAAATAAATTCGGGTCGAAACGATTTTTGTCGGAAAATTCGGCGAATCAGTCGAATCGAATTTTTCAAAAGTTCGCTCATCTCTAGTTATTAGACCCCAAGTGCATTACTTTAAATGTCTCCACATTGAACTTTATTTGCCAAGTGGAAGCCCAAACACTCAAAGTGTCCAAGTCAGCTTGAATCTTGTGAACATCTTCAATAGGCTGCACTGTGCTACATATCTTTGTGGCATCTGCAAAAAGTGAGACAGTGCATTTAATTCCATCTTCTATGTCAATTATATATTAGTTGAATAATGGTGGGCGCAGCATTGAACCCTGGGGTACACCACTTCCAACCAGAGAACATTCAGAGTAGGTATCATTAACCACAACTCTCTGCACATGATCCTTCAGTTTGCAATTTTTATTTTCTAATCCTGAAGACCTCAATTTCCCCAATAAGCATCTATGAGGTATAGTGTCAAATGCTTTTGCAAAATACAGAAAAATGTTATCTACAGCCACCTCTCTGTTCAGGCTTCTACTCACCTCCTCATAGAAGCCAGTAAGGCAGCTTCTGTCCTTAGTAGAACCGTGCTGGTTGTCACTTATAATATTATGGATAGTTACATATTCGTGTATGTAGTCCCTTAACAGACTCTCAAGCAATGTTTTAACATTGGATGTTAAACATACAGGTCTGTAATTACCCCGAGAAGAACTAGAGTCCTTTTTAAAAATGGGCACTACCAGTTGTTATTGAGTCTTTAAAGATCAATATAATGACAGTTTAGAGACACGCAAAGTACACAGCATGTACAAGGAATATTCTTGGTAATCCACACCATTCACATACAAAAAGATACAGTGGTAATGAGTAGGCTATACGACGTTGCTCAAGACCCAATATAAACAAAGATATATTATGAAAGTACTAATATCCAAAGGTCCTTTTGAAAGAATTGTCCCTGATTTAGAGCAAAGATTTCTAACCAGTGGTACATGTACCACTGGTGGTACTCAAGATCATATTAGGTGGTACCTGGTGAGGCTGCAGAATGATCGGTATCCCAACCTGATCTGCTGCTATCAATGCATTAGCCAAGCCTGATTTGCTGCATAACTACAAAACTGCTTCAAAGAGTGCAGAAAATTATTTATCTGTACTTTTAATAGTAGGTTTCTGACAATCCATACGTACACAGGTGGCACTGAAAATTTAAAATTATTAAAAGTGGCAGTTGTTGAATAGGGTTGGAGAAGCTTGGTCTATAAGTCATGCAGGCTGGCATCGTTAAGTGCTGCCCAGAATGAATGGTGACCAGCAACATTGGTGGGAGAGGTTCTAAGCTAATCATTGGTGCTTGTGACTTGACTCTCCCTTCACTACACTCCAGTATGGGAGCACCAATGATCTTCTCAGCAATCCTAAATGTTTTCTGCAGTCTCATCTTGTCCATTCCTCTTGCCCAAAAGAACCAGGAGGTAAGTGATAAGTATTGAACTGAACCAATAACAGCATTGTAGAATGACACAAGTAGCTTCATGGCAGGTCTCTCTTAATTCTGTTCATTTGAGATTGTTGGAGATGAGTTTATGTTCATTTTCAGCAGCACTTTGCAGAGTTAATCATAAGGCTGTTAATGTCACACCATGTGCCTAGCATATCCTCCACACATTTTCTAAGCCACCTTGTCCCTATTCAGATCATTGTCTGTAGTATCATTGTTAGAATGTAGGCTTTTTAATCAGATAACAAATAGTTTTTTGTGTACATAGAGAAAAGAGTTGGTTGAAAGGATGCAGCCAAGTTCCTAAGTCCTAATGGTAGAAATCCATCTAACTTGCTACTGTTACTGACTAAAGCGCAGACAATAAGGGTGATTCACAGCCTTCTAGCTTAAAATTCTTTTTAGTACGTAAACATACGCTGGCTTGTACGAATATGCGAACCTCTTGTTTTTTGTGTTTTCCATTGTTCTGCCCCATGGCCCTGGCATTCTAGTACTTCCTTATTGCTGTGCCAAGTGTCTTCTGCTCCTAAGTGCTTACTGGTACCCATCCTTATCTCCAGCATTGCCCCTTCTCCTTGCTTGGTGTTTGTTTCTAATGTCCCATCCAGTGAGTTTTTATCTCCTAAGTGCTTGCCAGTACCACGTTGTGATGTCCCATCCACAGTTTTTTCCTCTCTTAAGTGCTTACCTGTACCACTTTCTGATGTTCCATCCAGTGTCTTTTCATTTCCTAAGTGCTTACCTGCACCACATTCTGATGTCCCATGCAGTGTCTTTTCATCTCTTAAGAGCTTGCCTGTACCACTGCCTGATGCCCCATCCAGTGTTTTTACTCTGCTTACCTGTACCCATCCTCTCCAGTGTTGCTCCTTCTCCTTGCTTGTTTGTTTGGGATGCCCCGGTGTATATAAATTACACATTACTCTTGCAAACAATCACAGTAAAAGAAAGACACCACAACATTTTAGATGTATTAATAATAATAAGTGTTTATTAATTTGTTATTTATTTTCCAAATGGCAAAGTATTATAGAAGTTTTAAAATAGATTTTTGTCAATAAAACTATAAAACACTATTATAAAAAGGGGGTTCCAAGCTATGTGGGAACTAAAAATAAGACAAAAACAGACAATTAGTGTCTAGCCTCTGCTTCCTGCAAACCGGTTGAAGATGGCATGCTATTGAAATATTTACTTGTCATAGAACTTACTAGACTGGTGTGGTTGTCAGGTTTGGGGAGCCACCCTTCTCACTCCTCGGGGTCCAAGTCTGTAGATCACAAAAAATATCTATTAGTAAATGTGTTAGAGTTGTGAATTGTGTGTGACACATCAACCACCTACTTGTTGGGGCTTCTGGAGTGGTGCACCTCCTTCCCCTGCCTGTTTGCCCACTGGGTCTTCCTGGACATCTATATGCAAGCATCCCAAAAATCCACAAGTTAACACATATGTGTGCATGTTTAGTGTGTGTCTTCCTGTGTGTGGTTTTGTGTGATGCTCATACCTGAGTCATTATGCACAGATTCTCCATCCTCCCTGTTCAACATCTGTGCCTCCACCTCTGCAGTTTGGTCCTGGTGAGCTTGGGGCTCAACTGCAGAGGAGGATGAGGACATTGGCACCCCTGAAAGCCTCCCTACATGTCCACCAGGTATTTCCAGCATTGGCTGGCCTCATCGCTTCTGGGTTGGCCCAATTCTCTGCCTGGACTCTGAACTAGAAGAGAAGTGCATTATTTTACACACGGCCCTGCCTAATGTGCTTGTAGGTTTGACTACTTAGCAAATAAATGTCACTTACTTGGGAAGTGCAAGCTAAAAAATTTCCTCTCCTGGGGCCTCTGTCTCCTTTTCAGGTCATACCAATGCTGAATGACCTGGGTGAACATGTAGGTGATTTCTGTATCCTCCTCCAGCTTTCTAAAAATTGAAGGCAGCCAACCAATTGGGTCATGCCCACAATTGCATGCATCATGTTTATGGTGGAGACCAACCATGGCGGAACTCACAATACAGTTTCTCAAAGGAAACACGGCCAGGTCAGTTCAAATAGCTCAATGTCATGCATGTGATCGACACCCACACGCAAGCTCTGGCAGGCACATGCACAGTAGGCCATGACGCTGCAAATACATGTACTCTGCCAGGACTTCATCAGAGGGCTCCATCACCAAACATTATTGTGCACCATGCCACTGCACTCCCGCCAGGAAAATTAGCCCATAATTGGAGCGTAAAACAGGCCATTTTATTGGCACATACAGAAGGGTGAATCAGGGCTAATCAAGCCTGTGAATCATGCAGAAGCCCATACTAATCACGTATTATATGCTAAAACGTGAAAACAACACTGGGAAAACACGCAGTAGACTTCTGCATGAAAAGACTAAAACGCACTTACGCAAACACAAATACTTCCAAAATAACTCACCAGAATCTCAAAAATACACCAAAAAATACAGACATAATACACATTCACTTACTTTTTGATGCGTAAGTGCGTTAGAGAAAGGCCGTAAATTCACCCTATTGAAGGGAATATCAACTGGATCATCTTCTTGACTACCTTTTTGGTATATGTATGTCTTATCTGCACAATTTGAGAATATAGGGGACTAGATTATAAACTTGATAATCAGTACAGTTTATGAATGAAAGATATGTATTTCCAACCATTAGGATCTTGGTAAATTGGTGATCCAGCTAATAATTTACTGTTTTTCGGCACAGCGTGACACTGTATGTACAGTAACTGTATTGTTGTAGAAGAACGTTGCAGCAAAAAAAATACGTTTTTCTCTTCACCGCCAAAACTATAAAAGTTGCCTAGAGAGAGATTTGGAACGGAAATAACTTCAAACTGCTATGTAAACATAGGTTCAATTTTCTGTAATCCACAAGTTTTTCTTTCTGCTAAATTGATACTGTTATGTAATTTAGTTGAACTGACAAAAATGCAGCATTACACCTGCTGAGTTCATCTGCAGAAAGTGGGGCACAAAGCTGATTCCACCAATTTGTTCTGGATTGAACATCAAGATAGGACGTTTAGCTCACTGCCCCCACCTCCCCACATTGGTGCAGTTTGTCATAATCTGACATTAAAGGTTGCTTTTTTTGGCGTTCTCATACTGTTTTAATAAAATGTCTCTTAGGTTTGCTTACAAAGCAATGCATTTTACTAAATTGTTACTGTCTGAAATCATTTAGTTGTAGTACAGTGATGAATTTTAGCTTCAGTGTAGCATAGCCAATAAAAGCTACTCACTTTCATGTGACATTGGACATTCTAGTACATCAATCTGCTGTGAAAAAAACACATACTGATAATTTCTTAGGATGAGCTATGAATTAAATGTTAAATGATATCATCAAGCCTATAATATCAGTTATATATAATTTTATGGGCTTATTCATTTACAGAAAATGTAGAGTTCTCTGCCAAATTGAATCAGATGAACAGAGCATTTTTCATCCCAAGTGAGATTGTAGCTATACTTGTTCTATCAAACCCTCTGGCCATGTTTGGAGCTGAGAAACTTAAAGGAAAACCCCCTTTTGTCTGTTTTTTTGTGTTGTGTCTTGTTGTTTTCCACTTCCAGAATGTAAAATGAACATTTTTGTTAGGATTGTGCCCTTTTACCTGTGATTTACTTATCAGCATGCTGTTTCCATGTTTCTTATATTCCCATGGCTCAATCTAGGTAAAGTAGGAGTGGCTTTCTTTCCGTTATATTAAAATAATGCAGATTGGGTTAAATTTGTCATCTATGCCTCAACTAGAGATGAGCGAACTTTTGAAAAGTTCGATTCGGCCGATTCGCCGAATTTCACAAAGAAATTCGGGTTCGGCCGAATCGAACTTTTACGAAGTTCCCCATCATAAATGCCGGCATGGTGGGAGCGGGCCGGCCATTCCGCTGTCAGCGGGCCGGCCGGCGGGCCGGTAAAGCCGGCCGGCCCGCTCCCACCATGCCGGCATTTAAAAAAAAAAAAAAAAAAAAAAAAAAGCATTTTTGCCGGCATGGTGGGAGCGGGCCGGCCGGCTCCGCTGTCAGCGGAACCGGCCGGCCCGCTCCCACCATGCCGGCATTTCAAAAAAAAGCAAACACTTACCTGCAGGTCCGGAGCGTGGAGGCCGGCGCCGCTCTCAGCTGTCATCTGAGGGCGCGTCATCAGAGGGCCCGCTCCCACCATGCCGGCAAAAATGCTTTTTTTTTTTTTTTTTTTTTTGTTTTTTAAATGCCGGCATGGTGGGAGCGGGCCGGCCGGCTTTACCGGCCCGCCGGCCGGCTCCGCTGACAGCGGAACCGGCCGGCCCGCTCCCACCATGCCGACATTTTTTTTTTTTTAATTTCAGGAAAAATTCGATCGGCACGAACCACAAAATATTCGGGTTCGTGCCGAATCGAATATTTCCTGAAATTCGGAGCGAATTCCGGTTCGTCCGAACCGGTTCGCTCATCTCTAGCCTCAACCAATAAGATGATTGATGAGTCAGATAGTTTCAGAAATGTTCATCAGAACACCACTACATTGCTAAGGTAAACACATTGTTACTAGGGAAAACTGTTTTCTTTTATAATATAGAGTTGCAAAACAATAGAAAAAATTAACAGATAAACTCAGCACCTTAAGCACATCATATTGGCACACAATAATAGAATATTTTAGAAATGTCATTGAAAGTGGAATTACCCTTTAAGGAGATCTAAACTGGTTAATGAAAACAACACATTAAAGGAAAATTGCATAGGCCAGGCACTCTAAAACTTTTAATCAGATGTTATTCAGTTGTTCATTGGTTTATTAAACAACAGGTTAATATATTACCTACACACTAAGGAACGTATTAGGCAAGTAAGTTGGAATGGGAGATGGCCAAAGAGAAAAAATACACAAACAATAGCTTAGGATATGTGCGGTATAATTCTCGAAACTCAGAGACAGAGAGATTTTCATATAGATAACCTTAAAAATGTCTGTAAAAATATTACTTGATGTCTTCAGCCAAATCTCTATGAACCATATGTTGAGGAAGCAAAGATCTAGTTGTGTTAGATAAACGGCAGCCTTATAGCTGCAACTGATCAAAAGAACAGCCCTTAAACAAATAGATCTACAGGAATCTGACTGTCTAATGTACATAAGTCAAAAGAAAAAAAAAATAGCAGGCATGCTTGAACTACCACCATCATTTAGACAGAAACATTAGATAGACCAGACCAAGACTGACACTGAAATACTGTCATCACTGAAAAACAATCCTCAGATCAACAATATGACTGCTAAGGGAACAGTCCAGTAAGAGGAAGGGCTGTAGACAATTTACTTTCTCAAAGTAGGCCTGCAACCTTCTGTTCTGTAGTGTTGATGCTTTTGCTTCTTCAAAAGATCTGATTCAGCACCACCTGAAAAATACTACTGTTTCGGAAAGAAAATTGGCATTCACTTTCATTGTCTACCTGATTCAGCCCCAGGTGGAAGTTTACATCTGCTGAATCACTCCTAAGGTAGACAATGAAAGTGAATGGCAGTTTTCTCTACCAAAAAGTAGTTTTCTTTCCTGGTGGTTAATCAACCCTAAAATCCATAAGCCATCAATAGTTTAAAAAAGCTAATGAGGCCTAGTTACTTGATTGAACAGAATTTAAAAAAAATAAAAAAATGTTAAACATGTATAGGGAAACTGGGGGCAACCGGGAGAGGAAAGTAGGGGGGGATGAAGAAAAGAGAACAGAGGGATAGAGAGCATTAAATGGTGGTCAGTGAGAGGCTTTGGAGAAGGAAAACTGCAGTGAAGATTAAATGTGTAGGGTTAGAACAAGCATAAGATGTTTAATGTGCAGGAGGAATTTTGGAGCTCCAAGTGTGGGCCTAATCAAAATACAAATCTTTGCTATAGGACATGCTCTCACATATCACATTTTTAATTTAATGTTAGGAATAAGTAAGATATAAAGGTAAAATTGTCAAATAATACTTGAATTCCTTATAACTTATACGAGGAGATAAAACTCCTCTTCAGCCTATGGTATTGTAAAACAGAGGTCTCACGGTAGTCAGTATAGTTTATAGACCAAATAATTAAGGGACCCAAACAATGAGTATAATAAGAGGGTAAAAATGAAACAATAAAAAATAAAAACATTAATACACATACACATTAATTCCTCACACAGAACCAGAGCCATAGAGACAAGGGGGGGGGGGGCAGAGGAAGGGAGCCCTGTCATATTTAACAAAGTAAGGCAGACTCAATCTGATCTGATAATCCATATTGGGCGTACCATGGCTAAGATCTGGGGATATTAGTAAAACGAGTCAGACAAGATCAGTTTCAGTGGATGTTCCTGAATAGAGGCACTCATTATTCTCATTAGGAGCCTCCATGAATAGGCTGAGCATTTGGGCAATTAAATTAAAATGAGTTAAAGAAGCCCTACACCCTGGTGCAGGAGCACTGCTTATGTTTGGGGTTGGGCATCCCGACTCATGTTGCCCTCACAAATACCACTCCTACAAGCCTGAGAACCCTGACCCCAAATACTAACCACTTCCGGGAATGCTTCCGTCACCGGCCAGTCCCAGACCCACGTGACTGCTGGTGGCCATGGCCAGGGACAGCAACTGACCATCACCATCACATCCATCCGGTCCATGCATTGGGTGGGCGTGGCCTGCAACCGCTGTTCTCATTGGAAGCTAGCTGCAGGCTATGTCCCCCAGCTGCACGGACCAGGTGTTTGTTAATGGCATGCGCTGCACCTGAGAAGCAGTGGCGGCAGGGACAGCAGGCAGATGCTCATCCATCATCTGACCTCATCATCTGGCTGCCAGCAATGCGGGATGTAAGATTACTTTTTTTTGTTCGTCCAGTGTTGGAGAAGGGGGGGGGGGTGTCAGGATATTCTGCCACACTTTCCTATATGGGGAGTGAGATGGGGGAATGGCAAACTGCTACCTAAATCTATCCAGGAGTTTATTAAAGCAAGGAAGTGAAATATTCTTGAATGACCAAGTCAGTCACTTGATCTCAACCCAATTGAGCCACATTTCACTTGTTAAAGACTAAACTTTATACAGAAAGGCCCACAAACAAACAACAACTGAAAACCACTGCAGTAAAGGTCTGGCAGAGCATTAAAAAGCAGGAAATGTGCAGATAGGGCACTTATCCCCAGACTCTGGAAATCAGAATGCACACCTACACTGGGAGACTGGATCTGAGAAGCCGACAGAGTGAAGGAGATGGAGGAGCTGACAGCGACCGCTCACGGCAGAGAAAAGCAGTTTAGAGCGATATGGACCATTGGTATCTATTCCAGGGTTCTGGGCATCGGATGATGGAGCCCCTCCCCTGGCATACTCCTACATACTTGCCTTCACCCTCCCCCTGCTGAAAGCGGATCCTCCCTGGCGTTGGACCAGTGCGCTGAGCCCCCCTCCCTCCTCTATGCGACCGTTCAACCGCTTACCTTCCCCTATTCTTCTTTCTTCTCTTCTTTCTTCTGTTATTCTTCTTTCTTCTCTTACTCCTTTCTGGTACAGCAGGGGAGCTTGTTCAGTCCAGAGATAAGAAGCAGTTTTCTGGGAGGCTTCTCCTGGAATATAGTAATATTCACAGATGACGCTTCCACAGAGTCTGCCTAGATGAGGTGAATAGGAGTCAAATTGCCAGATGGACTGGGGGTGGTGAACTGGGGAGAGTTCTCCCCTCTTGGCTCCCCGAGACAGCGGAATCTTGCTATGGCAACCGATGTGGTGGAAGTGACTAACTCGGGACAGGTGGGGAGGTCGTAGGAAATATGGGCTTGTGCTTGTTATGTCTGATATGCTGTACTCTAATTCTGCACTTTGTTTGAAATGTTGTCTTGTTATTCTATGCTGTCTATAAGTGAAAAAACTTAAAATAAAAAGTTAAAAAAAAGGAGGAAATGCAGCTTCTGGTGAGGTCTATGAGTTCAAGACTTCAGGCAGTCATTGAAAACGAAGGGTTTTCAACCAAGTATTAGAATTTAACATTTAATTTTTCAAATTACTTTTGAGCCCCTGAATTGAAGGGTTTGGATTTAAATAATGCTTTACTTCCTCATATTTTTATGCAATCATTTTGTTCAACCAATTAAAGCTGAAAGTCTGAACTTCAAATGCATCTGAATTGATTTGTTCAAAATTCATTGTGGTAATGTACAGAACAAACATTAGAAAAATGCTGTCTGCCAATATTTATGGACCTGACTGTATAATGGTCCTCCTGAACTAAAAGAAACCAAAAAAAAAAAAAGTGAAGATGCTTCTCAGTTAGACAGGTGGCCATCTGCTCGACATTTTCAGTAGACTATTTAAATCCTTTAATACAGGTTCTGCAAATAAAGCGTTTGATTGGCCTTGGAGCACTGCCATGCACAAGGTGATATATTTATAACACATCTTTAGGGTACAAAATGTATAATAAAGGTTCAAAAATATTTTCTGCTTTATTTCCAGTATAGTCCAGTAATTACCCTCTCAAAACCTGCATGTTTTGTCTGCATATGTATTGGAACTTTTAGTTGTAGTTATTTTTTCTCTCATGGTAATATTAGTATTTCTTTATGTATCAGTCATGGCAGAAGAATAGGGCTACAGACGGCCGTTCAAATTGTTTAGTCTTTTAAGTCTTTCATTTGAACACATTGATTTTCCAAGTCATTTGTAGAAGCCGTCTATGACAAATAACCTTTCACATTGTATCAGAAGCTAGAACAACGGTGGCTGCATATATATCTTCCGATCAAAACACAGTATTCACTTCCACCATAAATTAAATGTTACATGTGATAAATAATAGATATCAGCATGAGAATTAAAGGAAAATGTCAGAGGTGCATTGGCGCTGTTACATGCAGCCTTTTAGTGCTTTCATTTAGCATGTTCCAAAAGTCTTCTTGGTATGTAGGTTAAGACTGATGAGCTCATAAATACAGCTGACTGCCAATAATGTGGATAAGTTCGGCTGGTAACAGCATGCTTCCAGCATAAGTGGATGCCTTTCATAAAGATGTGTCTCGGAAGCTTGGAAGGTTCCTAACTCAGGAATAGTTAGGACATGATGACATAATTCACCCTTATAAAAAAATATAATTTTATTAGGCTTGGTTTTATTTTTTTAAATATTTTTTATTTTTTATATTTTAAATTGTTACTGTTATATGTTACTTTTATTTTAAACTGAAATAATGCAACCACCAGGGGTGCCCCAAACCCCAAAGCGGGATATATCCAAAGACTGACAATGGCACTCTATTGAATGTTATTCATAGCAAGTTTATTCCATAATCAAAATGACATACAAGGACACATTAAAAAAGATTTCTTTAAAAAACATATAACACACATATAAACTGCCATCAAATTAGAGGAAAAAGGGGGGGGGGGATTTTATCCTATAATATCCCAGTGGGGTACCCTAATCTCTGTGCAATAACTAATAATACTATAAAGATAAATATATAAAGTTTCAGAGTGCTTCCAAAGTGCATCGATATCAAATATAAATAAACATTAGCAATGAGGTAGGTGCAAGTCATGAACAAAATACAAAAACATAATAGCTTACTTGTCAATTAAAGTGCAGTGCAGACCCACTGGTACCCCCAAGGCAAATTTGCACTGCACTGCACTGCACTGCACTTTAATTGACAAGTAAGCTTTTATGTTTTGTATTTTGTTCATGACTTGCACCTACCTCATTGCTAATGTTTATTTATATTTTTTAATGTGTCCTTGTATGTCATTTTGATTATGGAATAAACTTGCTATGAATTACATTCAATAGATTGCCATTGTCAGTCTCTGGATATATCCCGCTTTGGGGTTTGGGGCACCCCTGGTGGTTGCATTATTTCAGATTAATTGGGATCCACCAGAGCAGGGCACCTATATTTACTATTAGTAACTCACTGTTTGGTGTCACCCATATTCCTTGTTTATAATTACTTTTATTTTAGTGTATATTTCAAAAGATATGTGAACATATTTTACAATGCAATACAAAGTAGTGAAACTCTTGAGGTGCCTCTTAAAAACACACTTAGAAATGGTTCTAGTACGAACGGTCAGTTGTGTCTCATCTGTGTAATCTGTTGAAAACTGTAATTCTGTTTTAACAATAGGAATGAGCGAAGTTCGGCTTCGTCAAGTTTGACCGACCTTGTCACTAAAGTTCGATTCTGGTCAATGGGGGGCCAAACTTGGGGGCCCAAAAAATGGGGAAAATAATGGGGGCTGTAAAATGGGGAAAGCATGTGCTAGAGGGCTGCATATTTAGGGGAACAGCAGGGAAATTGCCCTCACAAAATAGGTTAAGAAAAGTGCTCCAATTTTTTTACATCCTTCCTCCCCCCTTTTCTTTCTTCTGGTGAAGCAAGTCAAGCTATTCATAGATTAGATGGCACACAGTGCTTCAAGTTCTTTCAGACTGTCTTCAATGCACTCCATTTTTGCCAAAAGCACAGAGCCCTCAACCTCTTCCCCTTCAAAACAACAAGGCCATCTCAGCCACAACTCATGGAGCAGTTACTAATGCTTTATGATGACACTCCTAGCTGGGATTCCATGGGCCAACTACCTGTGACAGTTGCAGCTGCAGGGGTTCCCAGATGCCCATAGAGATGCCTTAGAGAATGAGGAAGTGGACATTGGACCATCACAGGACATCTACAATGAGGATGAAACCAAAGTGTCGAATGCTGCGGCTTTCTGTAATGTGGAGGCCGATAAGGGGGGTAGTGAGGTAAAGATGGTGGAAGATATTCTGAGGGGCGATGGCGAAGTCTTAAACCTAAGGTGAACTGAATGCAATAAGATTTTGGAAGAACAGCAGGTGGACATACTTCCCCAGGCAGCCAGCAGAAAAGGGTGAAACCAGCAGCGGCTGAGCGGATGGAGCAAAGGATCTCACCAGCATGGCATTTTTTCAAACAGTGCACAGATGACAAGTCTCTGGTCATTTGACTGCTGTAAGTGGGACAGTTTAAACCAGTTTGTGGGCGATGGGTGTGGTATTGTTGTGGTTTAGCCTATGGCTAAATTATGGATCACATGCTCTAGAAATATTTTGGTCCATAAAAGATGCCAGTGCTTAGAAGTCCATACATTCCAATACCTCCATTCAACCAAATAGCCAGAGCAGTTGTAAACTAAATCTGCAGAGCCTGATATTTTTGGGCCCTGGTTTTGATTCTTAAGGTAAAAAGCTTGTCTAAGTTTTGAAGGGACACCTTAATGATTTTCTCTGCTGTTCTGATGATTCTATGCAGTCAGGGTTTTTTTTTCTTTCCTACCGGCTGCACTGTACCAGACTAAGCAAGATGCAGTAAGGATTGATTCCCCATACCCTATTTAATACATGGACATCACTTTCTAGGATAGGCCATATTTCCTAAGCAGTCTCAGTAGATAAAGTCTTTGATGAGAATTCTTTAAAACATGAACAGTCTATTTCAGATCTTGTGAGAGGTGAATTCCAAGGAATTTTGCTTCATCCCCTCCTCTTTATGTTGATGCTTCCCATACAAATTGGAGTCAATGTTGTTTTTTTTATAATGAAAATTGGCCACCATCTTTACAGATTCTTGGGGGTTAACGATAAGATTGTTATCAGTACACCATTGGACAATGTACTTGATTGTATTTCAGTAGGCCCCTTATTCATTATTGTTTATGAGGCTGATGCTGGTGGTATCATCAGCGTACTTTACAATTTCGACTGAGTCCCTAAAGAAGGTGCATTCATTGATGTAGAGAGAAAAAAAGAATGGAAGAAAGTACACACCTTTGGGGTGATCCAATGTTGGTGATATGTGTGGATGATGTTTTTTGTCCGAGCTTGACATGCTGTTCTCTGTTGGTGAGGAAGTTCTGCAGCCAGTCGCAGACCCTGGGGGGGGGGGGGGGGGTGGACATGTGCCTAAATTTAGTGTGTGGATGCCAGGATCTATAGTATTAAATGTCTGCAAATAAGGTAATCTTAAGGCAAGGGGGGGCATTTATCTCAGTTAGTTAGAGCGTGGTACTTACAAAAATCTTATGGCTGCGGCTGCCCCACAATACATCATTCCCAGCCACCACAACTTTTCTCAAACAGCCATCCCTACCCTGCCCCAAAAGATTGTGGAAAAAATAAGGTGTGCACTGTGCAATGCTATATGTTGCAAGGTCAACATCACAACTGACACACGGACAACTAAGCATGGGCAGGGATGTTACATGTCTTTAACTGAACACTGGGCCTGGGCCCAAGCCGCAAATCGTTTCGGTGCATATAATTCCCCAAAAAAAACCTCACGCGGTGTGGAGACTACACAAATATTTTTATTTCAAAAGAGCATGACACAGCCTGAAAAAGTGTATACTCTACTAAGAATTGTTACCCTTAAGTGGCCTGAGCAAGTGTATACTCCACTAACAGTGACACTTAAATGGCCTAAACAAGGATATACGTCAGTATTAATTGAAGATTGCGGCGCCCGTGGAAGAAGCAGTGGGAAAGGGTCTGTTGGGCTCTCTCCAGAAGCTGGAAGAGCTAAGGGGGGTGTTCGGAGGCCCCCCGGTGAAGAAGAGACCCGGCAGGAATGATCATGCATGAAGGTGAGTAAATTTCATTGTTACTTTTGTTTTTACATGTAATGCTGGTGGTTGCTCAAGCAAGGGACCCTGTTCCGGGCACTCTCCTGCAGCCGGAGGGGCCCGGGCGGGGGATTGAAGTCCCCTCGGGTGAAGAGGAGACCTAACTGGTTCAATAGATGGGTCAGATGCATGTCTTTTTTTTGGACCCTCTAGCAGAGGAGAAAGCCAGGTGCGTAAAATTTTCGTAGCTGGCAGTTAACGACAGGAGAGGAAGCTACGTGAATTTTACGTAGCTGCCGTTAGAAGGGTTAAACTGCAATGACACCCAAGTGTTCTGAGCAAGGGTTAATGCAGTGTTACTTGATAATAAACTGCAATGACAGCCATGTGGCCTGAGCAAGGATATACTCCAGTATTACTTGCTATTAAACTGCAATGACAGCCAAGTGTTCTGAGAAAGGGTATACCCCTCTATTACATTATATTAAACTGCAATGATAGCCAAGTGGCCTAAGCAGGGGCATACTCCAGAATTGCTAATAAACTACAATCAGAGCCAAGTGGCCCGAGCAAGTACTCTGAACAAGGTTATACTATAGTTTTATTTGATATTAAACTGCAATGACAGTCAAGTGGCATGAGCAAGATTATACTTCATTATTACTTGATATGAAACTGCAATGACAGCCAAGTGGCCTAAGTAAGGGTATACTTCAGTATTACTTGATATTAAACTGCAATGACAGCCAAGTGGCCTAAGTAAGGGTATACTTCCATATTACTTGATATTAAACTGCAATGACAGCCAAGTGGCCTAAGCAAGGGTATACCCCACTATTACATAATATTAAACTGCAATGGCAGCCAAGTGGCTTAAGCAGGGGTATACTCCAGTATTGCTAATAAACTACAATGAGAGCCAAGTGGCCTGAGCAAGTACTCTGAAGAAGGTTATACTATAGTATTATTTGATATTAAACTGCAATGACAGTTAAGTGGCATGAGCAAGATTATACTTCATTATTACTTGATATGCAACTGCAATGACAGCCAAGTGGCCTAAGTAAGGGTATACTCCAGTATTGATAATAAACTGCAATGACAACCAAGTGTTTTGAGCAAGGGTATACTCCACTATCATTTGATATTAAACTGCAATGACAGCAAAGTGTTCTGGGAAAGAACTTCTCTTGTCTTAATGATAGCCAAGTGGCCTGCGCAAGGGTATACTCCAGTAGTATTTGATATTAAACTGCAATGCCAGCCAAGTGGCCCACACAAGGTTATACTCCTTTATTAGGAGTAAGGAAAACACCAATATTACTTGATAATAAACTGCAATGACACCCAAGTGTTTTGAGCAAGGGTATACTCCACTATTACTTGATATTAAACTGCAATGACAGCAAAGTGTTCTGAGAAAAGGTATACCCCACTATTACTTGATATACAATTAATGACAGCCAAGTGGCCTGCACAAAGGTATACTCCAGTAGTATTTGATATTAAACTGCAATGCCAGCCAAGTGGCCCGTGCAAGGGTATACTCCTTTATTACTTGATATTAAACTGCAAAGACACCCTTGTGCTCTAAGCAAGGGTGTTCTCTCCTTTTACTTGATAATAACTGCATTGACAGCAAAGTGGTTGAGCAAAGGAAAACACCAATATTACTTGATATTAAACTGCAATGACACCCATTTTTTTCTACTTGGTTTTGAGCCACATCTGACTGCCAGCAGCCTGTCAGGTATACCTAGTGGGGATGCACATCATTGTGCACCTGCCAAATCCAGTTGTCTGGCAGTGGTCAAGTGAACAGCGGTCATCAAAGGGAACGCAGAAGGGTGAGTATGGGCTGCCTGGTTGAAGGCTTTATGGTGAGGGCAAATTAGGGTGCCTCCATGGTATGATGGCAGAGGACCACACACAAAGTTAGTAGTTGGTTGAAGCACACCAATGTAATAAGAAAAGCCAGATAAACCAGAGGGGTTCTATAATTCCCTAGTGCGCCTGCTTGGTGCGTACTGAATACTACAAGAAAATATACATAATGGGAAAAATGAACACCCGACCTAAGAGCTATGCATGTAAAAAAAGGTAATTTAATAGTGATATGAAACCATCAATCATACAACGAGTCCCAAGCAATAAGTGATACATATGTACATCTATACAATAAGTGGCCGCTAGGTGGCGTAAGTAAGCTGGTCCCAATCTTAATTTTGCGTTTCTCCAACAAAGGTTCAAAAAGAGATATAAACAGCACAACTTAATGTAGTTAAAGCATGTAGGGAATAGTCTCTTATTCCCTACATGCTTTAACTACATTAAGTTGTGCTGTTTATATCCCTTTTTGAAACTTTGTTGGAGAAACGCAAAATTAAGATTGGGACCAGCTTACTTACGCCACCTAGCGGCCACTTATTGTATAGATGTACATATGTATCACTTATTGCTTGGGACTCGTTGTATGATTGATGGTTTCATATCACTATTAAATTACCTTTTTTTACATGCATAGCTCTTATGTCGGGTGTTCATTTTTCCCATTATGTATATTTTCATGATGGCAGAGGACCCTCAGTCATTTTTGACACTATAGTAAAAAACAAATACCCCCCCCCCCCCCACTGGGCCCTGCTCCTGGAGCTCAGTCAGTGGGAGGGTGTAAATAAATAATGAACTCTTCTGGTGCTGCTGTCATTGAGCAAATCCCCATACCACTCAGCACACACAGTAACGGGTGCAGCGGGGCAAAACAGGTCTCAGATTCTCATTCCTCTGCAATTTCTGGCCTGGCAACTTGAATGCATAGTCCCCTTTACCCAGGTTCCCATGGTGAAGCAATGCAGCAGCTGCAACCTTTGCTATCTCCATGCAATTCCCAAACCGGGATGCCACAGGATCAGGGACTAAAGCCTGGGGCTGTCAAAATCACAGGTTGTTCTCCACCTTAAAGCAACTCTAAACCCATGTAAAACATCTCTAAAAGACTCTAGACCCAGGTTAAAACTTGGCCTTGGGGCATCCTGATTTGGGATGTCCTCTTACATGAAAGTATGTGCCTTTTCAGCCATCCCATAAAGCATGATATAAAACCTATATGGAACCAAAAACAGCCAATAACAGCACATCTAAAAAAATACTCAATAAATGTAAACTTTATTCAATACACAATAAAAAACATATACACCAAGACAAACACTACACAAAACACAAACTGGGGCTCTCCAGCCACCTGAGCTAATAAAAAGTAAAATAATAAAAATAGAGTATTTCATCAAAGAATATATAGTATTTAAACCCCTATCTAGTATTTGTTTGCCCAAATCCTGATCTTCATTGAAAAAGTTATTTCAATGTGCAAATTGAGCAAATAACAAACACCCTAAAGTGGATCTAAACCATTCAAAAGTGCATAAGTGCTAATACTATTGCCAAGTGTCCATATGATGAAACTGCAATAACTATAATTTATGTGAGTCAAACTAATAATATGAGGAACATATTGAGTGTGGGAAGCATTGGGTGCACCGGGGAGAAAAGGGGGAACCCAGGCACCAAAGATACAAGACACAAGTGAGCAAATAAAACTCCAAATGAGCAACTGGCAAAACATATTGTAAAAAAAGTGCATATATATATATATATATATATTGTGACATTCATGCAGGCCGGATAGTAGAGGACAGGTATATTTCTCCCAGGTTCCTTTCCTATGTGAGGTAATAGCTGAGCCTCTCACCTGTCAGGTAATTAATTAGGGGGAATGAGAGGCTGAATAAAGGAGGAGTTCTCTCTCTCTCTGTCTCTCTCGGGCGAAGGACACAGCCCAGGACTGTGGAGAGACTCATGTGAGTAAAGGTTGCTGGAAGTAGTTTTTAAAGTTGGCAGAGAGAAGCTCTCCAGCTAGTAGTGAGGGTTTTCACTTGTATAGTTAAGTGCCGGACAGGCAAGGATTTACTTTTGTTCCCGTGTTATCTTATTTTTTACTTGCAACCTTTACAAATAAAACTGACCTTGAGTCAGCTTGAATGAACTTTCTGCTGTTTGCCTGATTGGATAAAGACAAAATACGTGTCCCTCGACATCAGAAGAGGGCGATCCCGGAGACTTATCACATGTGGTGGAGGATGCGGGCAGCACGTTGCTAGGGGCAATCTACCGTGCCTGTTGCAAGTGGAGTACAAGAGCAGGACTGTGTCTGGTGCAAAGCCGTTGCTAGGGGCAACAGCCCTGTGCCAAAATGGATGACGTGGTAAAAGCCTTGGTGCAGTCGGTCGCTGCGCAGCAAGAGGCTACCAGAGCTCAGCAAGAGGCTGTCAGAGAGCAACAACACACCAAGCACCTACTGGCAGCACAGTTGACTGCTTTAGCAGAGGCTGCAAATAAAGACCGACAGACGCTGCAGGAGCTGATGCAAAGTGTGGCCAATCTGCCAAGCGGGCAGCTGCCGACACCGCAAAGAGATATCCGTGCAAACCAATATCTGCAAAAGATGACGCCGGCAGATGATGTAGAGGCCTTCCTTGCAACCTTTGAGAGGATAGCTACACGGGAGGCCTGGCCGAAAGAAAGTTGGGCCGGCTTGGTGGCCCCATTCCTCATAGGAGAAGCACAAAAGGCTTACTATGATCTGGAACAGGATGCGGCTCAGGACTTTAACAAACTCAAGGCAGAGATTCTGGCACGCCTGGGTGTAACCATAGCAGTCAGAGCCCAGAGAGTACACCAGTGGACATATAATGTGGGTAAGCCACCCCGTTCCCAGATGTTTGACCTCATCCATCTGACCAGGAAGTGGCTACAACCAGAAGCTCTGTCCGCACCGGAGGTGGTTCAACGTGTGGTTATGGACCGATATCTTAGGGCCCTACCCCAGCGTTAAGGAAATGGGTAAGCCACGGGGACCCAAAAACTGCAGATCAGTTTGTGGATCTTGTTGAGCGGTACTCTACAGCGGAAGAGCTCTTAAGTAACTCCCAGCCCCAGGCCTTAACCAACCGGTCAGCCAAAGTTCCCGGTAAGACTGTTCTGGGGTTTGTGGGAGTTGGGAAAAATGTAAATATTTTACAAAGAAAAGATGAGACTGTGGGCTCAAGGAAGCCTGAAATGCGAGACTTTGGTCTAGGTAGAGAAAATATCCGATGTTTTCGTTGTCATGAGTTGGGCCATATTGCCATGAACTGTCCGATGACTGTTGAACCTATGCAATGTGATGCGGCCTTTTTGAAAAAACGTATGTCCACCTGTATGAATTAACAGTAGAAGATAACAAGGTGGTGGCTTTACTAGACTCCGGGAGTGTGGTCAGTCTGGTAAACGCCAATCTTATAAGTGCTGCTAACAGGTGTCCAGAAACTTACACGGTAACTTGTGTGCATGGGGACACACGTGAATACCAAACTGCTATTGCTTGTATTTCAACTTCTTATGGTTCTGTATGTCACAGGGTGGGGATAGTTCCCGCCTTAATGCAGGATGTCATTCTTGGCAGAGACTTTCCACATTTTTGGAAGTTGTGGGAAGACAATCTGGGGGTTAAAGAGGGTACACCTGATAGGCCCACAGCCTCCAACTTAAGCCCTGAACCATTTGATAGTACCCCAAGGAAAGATGTGGTTGGGGTTTATGTAGAAAAGCCTTTCCCTTTTTCTGTTATGGCAGGGGATTCTGGAGAACCCCTAACAGAGACAGAAACTCCGGGGGCTTCTCGGCAGTGTATACCTGATTTAGAGGTCCGAAAAGATGATTTTCAAAGTGAGCAGTTAAAAGACCCTGCCCTTACCCGAGCCAGAGAAAATGTAAAAATAGTCAATGTGATACCTGTGGAGCCCGGGGCTAGGCTTGCTTACCCATATATGATTCTAGAGAATGACTTACTGTACCAGGTTGATAAAAAGGGCGAGGAAAACATACACCAGCTAGTGGTTCCCAAAGCCTTCAGGAGAACAGTTTTAGATCTGGCACATGGACACATATTGGGTGGTCATCTGGGAGTCCAGAAAACTACAGAGAGAATTTTGCTCAGCTTCTTCTGGCCTGGGGTACATCATGATGTTAAAGAGTATTGTGAATCCTGCCCAGACTGTCAGTTGTCTGCCCCTAGGCCTCATTTCCGCAGCCCTCTAGTCCCATTACCAATTATTGAGGTACCATTTGACCGGATTGGGATGGATTTGGTCGGGCCCCTGATAAAGTCAGCTCGTGGTCACCAACATATTTTAGTTATAATGGATTATGCTACACGTTATCCGGAGGCCCTACCTTTGCGAAATACATCGTCAAAGACTATCGCAAAGGAGTTAGTGCAGGTGTTTAGTAGGGTGGGCATCCCAAAAGAAATACTCACCGATCAAGGCACACCCTTTATGTCGAATGTGATGAAGCAACTTTGTAAATTGTTTAAGGTGAATCAACTACGCACATCGGTCTATCACCCTCAGACCGATGGCCTAGTTGAAAGATTTAACAAGACTCTAAAGCAGATGTTAAGGAAAGTCGTGGACAAGGACGGAAAAAACTGGGATTTGTTGCTTCCATATCTGTTGTTTGCCGTAAGGGAGGTGCCTCAATCGTCCACCGGGTTTTCTCCGTTTGAATTGGTATATGGTAGACATCCCCGGGGTTTGTTAGATGTGGCAAAGGAAAGCTGGGAAGGGCAGGTCACTCCCTACAGAAGTCTAATAGAACATATTTCACAAATGCAGGACAGAATTTCAGCTGTGATACCAATTGTAAGAACCCACACGGAACAGGCTCAAGGTATGCAAAAAAGAATCTATGATAGGGGTGCTAAGGTACGTACCTTTGCACCAGGAGATCGGGTGTTAGTACTGGTTCCTACTATAGAGAGTAAATTCTTGGCCAAATGGCAGGGTCCCTACTCCGTTATAGAAAGAGTAGGTGAGGTGAATTATAAAATTCACCAACCAAATAAAAGAAAGCCTGAGCAGATTTACCATGTGAATCTGATCAAACCTTGGAAAGACAGGCAAACTCTGGCTGCGAAGGTCGCGTGGCCAACCGGTGATGGTCCTCTAATACCTAATGTTATTATAGCTGAGACTCTGTCTGACACACAAAAGAAAGAGGCTAGACAACTGATAATTCATAACATAAGTTTCTTTTCTGACAAACCAGGACAGACTCCACTGATAAAACACGACGTTGTGACCGAACCTGGAGTAAAGGTACATGTTAAGCCCTATAGAATTCCTGAAGCTAGGCGTGAGGCAGTGTCTAAAGAAGTGAAAGACATGCTGGAGTTAGGAGTAATTGAGGAATCCCATAGTGAGTGGTCCAGCCCAATTGTGCTCATTTCAAAACCAGACGGTACTATACAGTTTTGTAATGACTTCAGGAAGTTAAACTCTGTGTCTAAATTTGATGCCTACCCTATGCCAAGGG
Organism: Gastrophryne carolinensis; assembly: GCA_027917425.1. Classification (NCBI taxonomy): domain Eukaryota; kingdom Metazoa; phylum Chordata; class Amphibia; order Anura; family Microhylidae; genus Gastrophryne; species Gastrophryne carolinensis. The sequence continues at coordinate 466,426,378 of CM051236.1, forward strand.
TGGATGAGCTGATAGAGCGACTCGGTACAGCTCGCTACATCACAACACTAGATCTGACGAAAGGTTATTGGCAGATTCCGCTGATGGAATCTGCCAAAGAAAAGACAGCATTTTCCACACCGGACGGTTTATTTCATTATGTAAATATGCCCTTCGGCTTACATGGGGCTCCTGCAACCTTCCAACGGTTGATGGATAGAGTGTTAAAACCACATAGGAAATATACTTCGGCCTATCTTGACGACATAGTGATACATAGTCCTGACTGGGAGACACACCTTTCTGACGTTCAGGCAGTCGTTGACAGCTTACAGGCTGCAGGTTTGACCGCTAATCCAAAAAAGTGTTGTATTGGGTTAGAAGAAGCCAAATATCTGGGTTATATTATTGGAAGAGGCGTAATTAAACCCCAGGTAGATAAAGTTGAAGCAATCCAGAAGTGGCCTCAACCGTTAAATAAAAAAGAGGTGAGGGCATTCCTCGGAATTACAGGGTATTATAGGCGATTTATACCCAATTTTGCTTCCATAGCAAATCCCCTGACTGATCTCACCAAGGGAAAAGACTCTGTGATGATAAGATGGAACCCTCAGGCTGAAAAAGCGTTTCGAACCTTAAAATTGGCCCTTTGTTCCCTGCCAATATTGATCACACCAGATTTCAAAAAAGGATTTGTGGTCCAGACAGACGCTTCTGAGACAGGAATAGGGGCTGTCTTGTCACAAATCCGGGCTGAATAAACACGAAAGAAATTATGCAATTGTAGAAAGGGAATGTTTAGCTATTAAATGGGCCCTCGAGTCCCTCAAATATTATTTGTTGGGAAGAAAGTTCCGGCTAGTCACTGACCACGCCCCTCTGAAATGGATGTACCTTAATAAAGAGAAAAATAGCAGAGTAACAAGGTGGTTTCTAGCTCTGCAGGCCTACAACTTTACAGTAGAGCACAGGGCTGGGCGACTGCAAGGAAATGCAGATGCATTGTCACGTGTGCACTGCCTTCTGGTTACAAATGCTCATTCCCGGTGGCCTGAGCAGAGGGGGGGGGATATGTGACATTCATGCAGGCCGGATAGTAGAGGACAGGTATATTTCTCCCAGGTTCCTTTCCTATGTGAGGTAATAGCTGAGCCTCTCACCTGTCAGGTAATTAATTAGGGGGAATGAGAGGCTGAATAAAGGAGGAGTTCTCTCTCTCTGTCTCTCTCGGGCGAAGGACACAGCCCAGGACTGTGGAGAGACTCATGTGAGTAAAGGTTGCTGGAAGTAGTTTTTAAAGTTGGCAGAGAGAAGCTCTCCAACTAGTAGTGAGGGTTTTCACTTGTATAGTTAAGTGCCGGACAGGCAAGGATTTACTTTTGTTCCCGTGTTATCTTTATTTTTTACTTGCAACCTTTACAAATAAAACTGACCTTGAGTCAGCTTGAATAAACTTTCTGCTGTTTGCCTGATTGGATAAAGACAAAATACGTGTCCCTCGACATCAGAAGAGGGCGATCCCGGACACTTATCACAATATATATATATATATATATATATATATATATATGATCCAAAGGAGGGGAAACACAGCCACAATTTCCAAAGAAACAAGTGACAAGCAAACATGTTAAGTATCCATTAAGGGGATGCCAGGTTCTGGAGAGCTATACTCACAGGGCCACGCGATCCGCAACCAACAGTGGCTGCTTCCTCACCTCATATATATCAAATGGTGTGCTAAACCCACACCCGCACCAAGAACCTAATAGCAAGAAGTGTGAAGAACCCCCTACACACACAAAAAAACCCTGACAATTGGCCATTTACAGAATTCCCCCAACCACCCAATAATGTATAGTATGCAGAATCCCCCCAATAACTTAATAATTTTAAATAATTTAAAATTTGGGATGCCTCTTCTGCTACAAGGCCAAATTCCAGGTGTGTCTCTCCTCCAATCAGCTTCCCCGGGAACGCATATTAATGTGTGGCTGGAGAAGCTGAATGGAACCCTCGCCACCAACCACACATTTTCCATTAGCTCGGTGGTAAGGTAAGCATATCATAGCTTGGGAGCTTTCACTCAGGGGCATCCCAAATTGGCATAGCACAGCGGGTGGAAGGCATATGGACATGCTAGGTCCAGTTTTAGTCAACTTTAAATTTTTTTCACTCTCCCCTTTGTCAAAAAAATGGGTAGCTTAGCAATCTACAGAGGCAGACGCAAACCAACTGTAGTGCATCACCAGCCATCAGGTGGGACATGCAGAGCCTCTGGGGCTGGGTGAATGGAGGGCAGACACTCCAGGTCCGGCTTTTTATTCCACGTGCTGGCCGGCTGAACGGAAGGAACTTTGGCCATCAGGCAATTCTTGGTCCTCTATGCTGCAGCCTAAGATGTTTGGGCTGTAACACAGGAAAGAGCATAAGTGCGAGCTTTTGGCACAGCTGCAAGCGGCCTTTCATTGTGCTGCAGAGCCGGCTGTCATAGGCTGCAGCACAGTGCCGAGAGCCATCGAATGGCCACTGTCTGTCCTATGTTCAACCGGCTCGCACAAGGAACACACAACTGGACAAGGGGTGGTCCAGCAAGCCAGCACTACACACAGGAAGCGGCCTACGGAGATCCGTCCCGGTATGCCCTATGACCAGTCTCCCCCTGCCCCAAACATGAGAATGTGGATTGCCAATAAATTGCCAGCACCTTCTGCCCAATGTCCTATTACTAAACCTTTATTCCATGGTTAAAAAAAACATCAAAAGACTCCTATGTCCGGTAACAGGCCAGCATGAAAGATATATAAAGATATATATTTTAAACCTCTTAAGGATAATTCTGCATTGTATTTTTTTTACTTACTTTTTAGGAGAGAAAACAGTTTTTTCTCATGAATGTTTCCTTCAGTGCAATTCATCGCCATATTTAGCTATGCAAAATTCAATGTAATGTATGCTTTACACTGTCTGTTATTAATACTTTGTACAGCACTACGGAAGAGGGTGGCACTATCTAAATCAATAATAATAACATGCTGAAGTTTTGGCTCACCACAGTATAAAGTCACTAACATGGAGCCCCTAACTAGCAGCAAGCAGTTGCTTAACACAACATTGGCTACGGCAAGGTGTGCTGATTTTTGATAATGCAGTCACACACACTCAACACACATCGGTGAAAGAATGAATTCATGGAAAATACACGACAGGGCTGGATTAAGTGTGGTGGAGGCCCCTGGGCACAGAATCTGTTGGAGGTCCCAGATACAGTATTTTTTTTTTCCTTTAAAATAATAGTCCAACCAAGTAACTGATTGGTGGTTGTCTGGCACCCGTCTACTTACTGGAACATCAGATCAAGTCCCTTGTGCCACCCTTGTGCGGGTGCGTGCTGCTCGGGAACTCCTGCTTTGCCATTCTGGGTGGGGGGGTAGTGTGGTCACTCAGCTGGTCCAGCAGAAAACAGTTCGCTGCATTGAGCTTCCAGTGGCTGTGCTCGGTGGCTTATGTGCAGTGAGTGGCCACTGATTGACAGCTCTGCACGTACCCATCACCACTTTGTAGGGCAAGCAGTGGAGGCCTCGAGGTGCGTGCGCCTTGCGCCCCCCTCATAATCTGGCCCTGATAAGGGAGAAAAACAATAATGTGTCAAACATACAGTCATTTAGTCTTAATTATCTATTTACAGAGATGTATTAAATGCATCAAAAATCACAATGCACTTGCTGTATACTGATGATTTATTAAATGCACAAATGCCAATGTGCACAAATGTGCTCTGATGTGGCGCAGACTGGCTCAGTCAGGCATATTATTTGTGTATTTTTATTTTCCTATCTAACTCTACACAAATTCAGCAAATATCTGAAGATAATGTATCTTATTTTGAATAATTTGCCCATGTCTTTCAACTGTTTCTAATCCTTTAATTTATAAAATGTGGTCATTCTCCTGCCATACTGGTTTTCATTTCAGACTTTATAGTTCATTGACCTATTTTAATTGTGTCTTTCTATGATAAACTATGAAAAACCTTCCCAGATCTGCACGCAGTAGGGTCATATTGTTCCCATGTTCAAGAAAACCAGGTGTTGGATACACTTAAATTGGTGCCTGTAGATTTGATCTTAGTACCTCTATGTTTTCTCTGCATTTCTTCCCTCCTGTTGTGATCAAATTGACTATTTATGATTGGTAAGAGTCCTCAGGTGAAAGCAGCTGTGGCAGTCTGAACTGTGGAGCAGTGACTGTGGAATAAGGCACATCTGTTAAGGACGTCAATCAGGAGATCCAGACTGTGTTATATTACAAAATTGGCCTTCTGTTTATTACATTATTACAACAATATGAAATATAGATGATATTGTGATTTTACATATGCATCTTTGTTACACAGAGTTATACAGTCTTTCAGACAAGCGTTATTGTGATCTGCCATGTAGAATTGAGAATAGTAGAGAAGTGACGAAATATGGTGATGGCTTTTGTAGGCTGAGTAACACATTTTTAGATGAGCTTTCAAAAATATCTAGTTCCCTTCGTCAGATATAATATTATACAAGGAACCAAAAAGCAGATATTTATATAAAGAAAACCAACACACATTAAAATATATAAAAAAAACTTTAATAGAGCATCAGGAGATAGGAGGGTGATTTAGAGCAAGTTATTTACAATCACCCAAAACAGATATTTCAGATTAGTCAGACGTGAAGGATCAACATGAAATCTTAATCTTGATAGTGTTTTTTTGTAGGGAAAAAAACAAGAATGGGCACCAAATGGGCAATTACTCAGACTATGGTGACAATTTGGAGCCTGGTGAGAAAACTCACTTCTTTTTTAGGAGAGAAAACTGCCATTGACTTACATTGTCTACCGGATGTAAATTTTCACCTGGCTCGGAATAAGCTCCAAGGTAGACAAAAAATGTGAACGGCAATTTTATTTCCTAAAAAAGAAGTGAGTTTTCTCACCAGGCTCTAATTCGACCCCATAGTGGAACATAAAGCTGGACTGAATATTGGTTCAGATTTGCAGGGTATGTAACTTTTTCATAAGTTTGAGCTACCATATTTTTTTTTCTTTAACCCAATGGTCATCAATTGAGTGTCCCTGTCTGGAGAATTGTCACACTGGCAGGTGTGTCCTGGCATTCATGATGCTGAATCAGGCTCAGGCTTACATAAGGGTTGATAAAGCACTGCATTTTCTCAAAACATCCTTAGGATAGCATACCACTAAGATAATAAGGCTCCGTCCCAAGGTAGGAACACATGACCACCAGAATACACAAAAGATTTAGCTCCTTCCCCCGACACCACTTCTTTATATGTTCATGTCTGGGGGCAGACCACCAGCTTCTGAACCATGGGCTTAGGTAAGTAGACCGGATCGCTTTGGGTCTGATTGGGTTGACCCATTCCCTGGCTCTGGAGGCACGTTGCCAGGGACCCAGGGGATTCCCAGAGGATGGCCAGACTTCCCTATCCCTGACTTATAGCCAGCGGGGGAGGGGGGTTCAGCGCTAGCCTCACACCATATGCTAAATATCTGAGGCATTGTGAAAATCATCATGGGGGATTTCCGGGTCCCCTTCTTTCCCACCACCCCTTCATGTCTGTTGAAGCAAATGGATATTAATGAGACAATGAAGGCTTTACTGATTCTCTTCTCAGCGGCCTAGTTTCTGTCTGATGCCACGGCAGAATCTGTCAGATTTTCCCACTAAGCATAGCCATTTCAGAAATAGATTTTTTTTTTCTCTTCACGGGGCAATCCAGTAGAGTCTCCCACTAAATGTGGAATTGTTTTAACCGATCCCCAATTAAGGACCCGGCGTCATTGCTTCTTAAAGACTTGGCACTGTTGGGTACCAGAGTAGATCCTCTAAACCCTCAGAGTAGATCCTCTAAACAAGGACTAAACGAGTCCTTGCTAATAAATGGCTGTCTATAAGAGGACTGACTAGAAATCGCACTGATTAACCAGTTGGTGCTTGTCTGTCATTGTTTTTCAGATCTCTTAAACTACTGATGTCAGGAGGAGAAGGTAAAGCTTTTATGTATTCTGGTGGTCATGTGTTCCTACCTTGGAGCTTAGCCTTAATATCTCAGTGGTATGCCGCCCTTTTGGATGTTTAGAAAAGAAGTTACAAGGTAACTAACACGTTTTTTTACTCCCTTTTTTGTGAGTAACAACTTTTTCTTATGATTGCTCCCCTCTGTGCAATTGAGTATAATATTTAGCTGTGCAAATGTTCAAAATAAATATGGTTCTGAATTGCACTGAATGAAAAAAAAATCATGAGAAAAATTTGTAAAAAATGTGAGTAAAACAAATGCGGTGCTGAATCAACCCTATAGAGGCCTGTGGAGGGACATTGTGCACACATTGTTCGGGGGGGGGCGGGGCTCCAGTGTACTTCAGACCATGATTTGTTGCAGCCAGTACTTACCTGTCCACTGCTTCAGAGCTGCTCTCTGTTGGTGAGGGGACACCATCAACAGCTAGCAGCTGACACAAGAAGCACTTCTTACACCTGTTTGCCCACCACCATGTTAAACCCAGCAATGCAGTCTCTGCAGTGTTGGAGGGAATTCCTGGTTCTGCGTCTCCACTGAATGGAGGTGGCTACTTCAAAAGCAATCTCTTGTAATGTTTGACCACATTTGAATGCCTTGCACTGTTGTCCATTGGCCTAATCTGGAGTGCCTCGACTTCTAGCCATGATGGACTATGTCTAGAGTTCTTGCCCTGTTTCAGACCACTGTCCACATCCAAACATGCTGCCACTACTTTTTTTACCCCTCTGTATAGACTCATTATAACTGCATTCTCATTGACAGCATAGAATTCTCATTTAAGGTGGTCCAAAATTCTGGTCACACTGGAGTCTGATTGGGTTTATCATTGGGGTTAATGTACCATGTGCATAGCATGTGCATAGCTTTAGTGGTATATATACTTGTTTTTTTTATAACCAAACCCCGAGCTAAATTTACTCTAGCTTTAGCTCTTACTCTTACACTTCTACACTTCTGCATCTTCACCTGTCTATCAGTGGATAGATTTTACACCACCAGCTATCATGCCCCTGGACATGAGCACGGGACTGGACAGTGGAATATGGAACTAGGAACATAGAGGACAAGCAACAACCCACCTGCACCACCAAAGAGGTAACCAACCTAGCTCTTCAGCAGCACTCTTTAGGGTGGAGTGTACACAGGCCCCAGGTAGTCCTTTGCTGATCGCAGACTTGGGAAAGGGAAAACACAGGGGTCCAAGTGCAGAAAAGGACGGGAGCTGGGCCCCAGTGCAGACAACGGTGGGAACCAGGCCCCAGTGCAGATAACGGTGGGAACCAAGTCATGAGCAATAGGAGCCATAGGCCCAGAGAGGACAAGGAGGGTGTGTGCCCAAATACAAAAAAGCCTGAGGGCCCATATACAAGATACTGGAAGGCCCACAAAGACTAGGAAGTTAGCAGAGGGTCGGAGAGCACGGCAAGGCTTCAGGAAGACAATGCCATGATCCAACACAGGGACAGGGCCAGGCACATGCAGTTCTGGAAATCACCACTGCATAATGAACACCGGGTGAGGTTGAACAAGGAACCCCAAGACCCAGCCCTAGGATCCAGAAGAGAATCACACCACTCCAGCACCACAGTAGATAGCACAGTGTCTAAGGTAGTAGACTCTGAGTGATAACAAATCGCCAAGTCAAGACCCATTCATGCCAGTCCTCACACCAGTATTTTGTTTCAGACATCCAAGATTTATAATCAGAGTTTAGGTATGCTTGCTTCATGAATTTGCAAAAAAAGGTTTTACAAAAAGGTGATTGTAAAATGGCTGGTCTCTTCAGGTTATTAGGGTCGATTCACAGCCTTCTACATTCCTTCCCGTTTTTATCTCTCCGTGTGAACATTACACATGGCTTTCTTCAGTATAGCGTTCACATGATTCAGAGCCTCCATCGGGAGCATCTCGTATTGTTCCCGATGATGTGAGAGCCATTGAGAACGCTGTGAGAATCTCTCTCAAAGCCAATTTCACAGACAAGGCTTTTGTGTATGTTGATATGTAATTCTCACTCGTAGTGTTTTTAGAGCGTTTTTTAACGTATTTTGTGTGAATGTCAGGTGAGATGTGTGAATGTCAGGTGAGATTCTTCTAGTTTCCATCAGAAAATTCCTGTTTTTACCTTCATTTAGCCCCTAAATTATGTGAACTTTTCATTTTTGTGAGATTTATACATAGACATTGGCTTTTTTTGTGGATTCTACACATATCAAAGCCTATTTTTTAACTGTCTCGCATACCTTGGTCCTGCAAGCCCATTACTTACTTATTGCTGTGCCAACTCTCTTCTGTTCCAAACTACTTAGGCCCTTATTTAACAAGGGATAGCGCCAGGTAGCGAATGGTGAGCGAACGGTAATGACGCTCGCCGCCACGAGAACGCCGGCTCCCCTTCGCAATCACACATTTATCAAGCCGATCCTGCTTAGCGACTGACAGAGCGCCAGATAGCGAATCATTCAGCTTTATTCCAGCCTCACCCCACAGCGCCAGCGAGCGACCTTGAACAGCGACAGGTATGACCTTTCGCTACCTGGCGCTCTCCAATGCATTTCAATGGAGCAATCTTTAAATATTCTTAATTAATTGCTATTATTTTTTTTTTTTTTTTTTTTTTTTTTTTTTAAATGTCAAAAATTCTGTGACCACTTCTGCAATGTTAGATATTTTTTTTTAAGGTTAAAAAAATAAATAAATAAATAAAAATAAAATTTGTGCAGAATTGATATTACAGGTCTGATATTAATGTATTCATATTACAAAATGTTTTGAAAAACATGTTTTTTTTTTTCAAAAAATATGGTTGTTTGGGGGTTAAAAAACTACTTTTAACCCATCGCCGCCAGCGCTCTGGGGTTTAAACAAGCATTTCACAGCGCAAGAATTTTTTGAGCGTGATTTGTTAATGAATATGCTGGGAGCCGTTCGCTATGGACATTCGCTGTCATGCGCTCCCATACAGCGCGGAACCTGTCAAACAGTGACTCCTAACCCCGTATTCAACATTACCGCACAACATTACCGAACAACGGCCAAGCACAGCGAATACTAGCGTGCGCTGTGAAAATAACGCTACTGTCGCTCATCTGTCGCTACCTGGCGCTATTAATGAATCGGCCACCCAGTATGCCATGCATTCTTCTTCTCCTAAAGCATACCTTAACCACTTTAATGCATTCTTCTTTTTAATTCATAAAGCATACATTAACCACTTTAATGCATTCTTCTTTTTAATTCATAAAGCATACCTTAACCACTTTAATGCATTCTTCTTTTTAATTCATAAAGCATAATTTAACCACTTTAATGCATTCTTCATTTTAATTCATAAAGCATACCTTAACCACTTTAATGCATTCTTCATTTTAATTCATAAAGCATAACTTAACCACTTTAATGCATTCTTCTTTTTAATGCATAAAGCATAACTTAACCACTTTAATGCTTGCCATGCATTCTTCTCTACTTCTTCCTAGTTGAATATTTGGGATGCCCACATGGATATAATGTAAAAATTACTGAGGTAATGCTACCTAGCGGCACGTAGCGTCTGGTGAACCACATTTAATAAAGCGAATCTGGTGAGCACCTCTAACAGCTCCATGTAGCGTCACATGTATTACTACAGGCAGCTCAGCAGGTTCAGGAGCACCACATATTACCTTTCGCTCAGTGTCGCTCTGCCATACATTTCAATGGGGTTTCATTTGTTGGTGTTTAAATAGTGTGTTGGGCAATTGATATGAATTTTTTTTTTTGCTCAAATCATTGTGTGACCAAAATTTTAAATAAACAAATGGGGATAATTTGATAACATTCAAGCAGACCTTAAGAGTTGTATAAAAACATAAATATATATAAACTATGAAATTACTATTCTTAATGTATTTTTATTTTTAATATTTCTATTATTTTTTGGGGGGGTGGTTAATGTAAAAAAAATATACCTTATCAAAAAATAGGTCACATTTTATTTATTAAAAATATTTAAAAATGTTTATTTTGGGTGGTGCCTTAAGAACTCAATTCTGTTTTTTCACACATCACCAAAGCACAATCTCACCAAAAAATAGTACCCAGAAGTGCCATCGGAAATTTCCCTTTGTAAAGCCCTCTCTCCCTGGGCTCTGAATCATGTGGAAGTCTCACTCATTACGAGTTTTACACATGAATGGGAAAAAAATACAACGCAATTACACACAACGGAAAAGACTTTCACACACAACGAAAACACTAATACGATGGAAAAAGCTAACGAGAAACTCACAAATGGCCCAAACCCAACGGATAAAATACACATACACATGCTTTTTCATGTGAAAGTGCATGTGATAGAGGCTTTGAATCAGCCCTATTGTCCCAGTCTTGGGTAGTTAGTTCTGATGCAAGATCTTTTCCCCATTTTCTGATCGTGTTCCCAGGAAATGGGCAGCATGCATTTAGGATAGCAGTGTATATTGGTGCCAGCCTTATTGAGTGTGATCTTTGGTATCAAAATAAGCTCTTGTAATTAGTGCGGGTATGAAGTTCTTAGCCATGTGGGCTAATGGAATGTAAGTAGCTGTTAATCTGGGTTTCTGTCAGAAAATATGAAGGTTTTGATGAAAGTTCATTAGTTATTTTGGCTTTATCAGTTGTTCCCTTTTGCATTAGGCATCGGTCTACTAATAATATTTGCAAGCCTTTGAGAAGCTGATGCTGTTAAAATGTAGATGTAAATCAAGGTTGGCGGAGACTGTCAGTAAAATAATCTGAGATTTGTATATGGATTTATTTGTAATGAGATTTAGAAAGGTCCTCAATACTGTATTTTACCTGTGAAAATATGTGTTATTATCCACAAAAAGCTTGGTGCCAAATATTAGCTCTATCTATAATATTGGCCCTATAGTGGATAATGTTTGCTGCAACTTTTGAGTGAGGACACTGCAGCTGGCAATAGAAGTGTCCTAACTCATGGGAACTGGTGGCCAATTTTTTGCAGTCCACGGCTGGGGCCAAATTGAGAAGCTGCTTCTGCTCTGCCACCGCTGCTGATGATTTAGAGGCCGATTCATTAACAGCGGCAGGTAGCGACAGTTGAGCGACTGTAGCGGCATTTTCAGAGCGCCCGCTAGTAGTCGCTGTGCTTGGCCGTTGTTCGGTAGTTGATAGCGACTCAGTCGGTTTGCCGTAATGTTGAATATTGGGTGAGGAGGGTCGCTATTTGACAGGTTCCGCGCTGTATGGGAGTGCATGATAGCGACTGGTCAGAGCGACCGGCTTCCACCATATTCATTAACAAATCACGCTCAAAAAATTCTCGCGCTGTAAAATGCATGTTTAAACCCCAGAGCGCTGGCGGCGATGGGTTAAAAGTAGTTTTTTAACCCCCAAACAACCATATTTTTGGAAACCAAAAAAAAACAAGTTTTTAAAATAATTTTGTAATATGAATACATTAATATCAGACCTGTAATATCAATTCTGTATTTTTTTTTTTTTACCTTAAAAAAAATGATTTAAAATGGCAGAAGTGGTCACAGAATTTTTCACATTTAAAAAAAAAAACATTAATAACAATTAATTATGAATATTTAAAGATTGTTCCATTGAAATGCATTGGAGAGCGCCAGGTAGCGAGAGGTCATACCTGTCGCTGTTCAAGGTCGGACGCTGGCGCTGTGGGCTGAGGCTGGAATAATGATGAATGAGAGGCTATCTGGCGCTAAGCAGGATTGCCTTGATAAATGTGTGATTGTGGTGGGGAGCAGGCGTTCTCGTGGCGGGGCCCGTCATTACCGGCCGCTCACCAGTTGCTACCTGTCGCTATCCCTTGTTAAATCAGGGCCTTAGATTACTGTTGCACTCTCTGTGCCCCCCCCCCCCCCCCTCCACAGCCACCCCCCAAAGTCTGTGTCCTTCTTGATTTCATTTTTTTTTTTTAAGTTTATAATATTATTTATTTAAAGTTCAGCCAATTTTGCCAGACCCGGACTTTGGGGGGCTTGCCCATAGCAATATACAAGACAAGAAGTGTGTATCTCAAGAGTAATATTGTGCTTGTTGCTCAAGGAAACACTTCCAATGATTTGTGCTTCATGTGTTACAATCCTGACTGCTTCATCCTGGGGGCATCTTATTATACTTTACACAGAGCTGTGATTTTGACTCTACTATGTTATTGCTACACGCTAGTATTATGTAGGGAAATTTAATCAAGTCTCTCTGGGCTTTAATTGCTAGTGAGGCAACATGGAATACTTCCTTGGTTTTTTCAAATGGCTAGCGATATTAAGATGTGTCTCGTGAAATGACTGGCTTTTTAATTTTATATTAGACATGAGACATTATTCTGTTTATAAGTCTGCGAGAGGTCTGCCAGTGATTGTATTGAATGGGACCTTTCAAGAACTCAAGATGAGAAATGTGTACATGCATGCTATATGTATCCAGGATTTTTTATCCAACTGTTTCACTGGAAAAGCCTTTTGTGGACCTCAAATGTCATTTAATACTAAGAAAAGCCATTATAAATATTTAATAATGCCTCCCAGTCTTTGTAATACATCAGTAGTTTTTCATGATTTAGTGAAAATGTCTTTTGGGTCAGTTCATGCTAGTTTCTTTGGTTTTGTTTTGCTTACAATTAGAGAACTTGTCAGGGCAGTGTTACAGACCAAAAAAAGAATACCTGTATGTGAAGGTCAAGAAGTGTACATTTAAAGTTTCCAAAGTGTCATTTCTATATTATAGTTTTTAGATCCAAGGTTTGACTATGAGCACTGCTAAACGATCAGCTGTCTCTGAATATTTCTTTGGCTTTCTCCATTTAATTGACGTTTTATTCAGACATTCTTCATCATTCTTCATCATTGGATCACAGATCTGACTGCCCAAAATAGTCTACCCCACAATCTGGGCAAAGAAAAATTTGCAATCCTTCAAGGTATAAAAAAGAGACCTCTGTCCTTGTATGTTGTTATATATTGTCACTTTATTATCCGATTTTCAGAGCTTCGAGATGGAGACACTCTGCTCTCAATATTTTTGCAATCTGGAACGTTTGCACTAGTATCTGTATTTTTCTAGGTTAAGTCTAAAGTCTAACATTGAACAAAATGAACTGTGGGCAGTGAAAAGCCATTGAAAGCTATGGGCTGGAAGAGGCTTTTTATCCCGTCACTGTATTTACATTTCACAAAAAACTTTGATATATGGAGTCAGGTACATGGCTAGATCCTAGGCAGGATAGGTGGGACTTTTCCTTTCTAGCTTTAATGTTATCTGTTTTCTTTCAGCCAAAATTTAGGAATGGTAAGGCCAATGACCCAGCATCCTTCTCCTCCACTTGATCAGCAGAATTATCTGGCTGCTCCCGTTACTAAGTTTGTGCTTAGCTTGTGACCCTGATTTCTAATGCCACAATTATGAAAGTTCCTGCAAAGCTTAGCCGGGCTCCCATAGAAAATGCTGTGTGCCTCAGTCTGGCCATGTCCTCCATAAATGGCTAATGGGTAAAAGCTTTCAAGGTTCCAGTCTCAAGGGGTGGTGTGGAGTACTAGGCCAGAATGAGAAGCTTATTATTCACAATGTATGTCCAGTCCCAGGAGTGTGCTCAAAGCCGCAGGAGAGCCAGCAGGTCTAGAGCCTCGTGCCTCCGACATAATCTGATGTCTGTTAAAAAATGGTATTGGTTTCCATCATAATGCACTTGAGCTTTGCTTGGCTTGCTTTTTCTACATAGTGTGTTGAACTGCTGGCACCCACATTGTGATGACAGCAGGTGGTGGTGTTTCATCCAAGGCTCTGTTCTTATAGACTGTAGGTGGACTTTAGGTCCAGATAAGTTAATGCCTAAAAACCAGGGCTGAAACTGTAGAATCTGGACAGTTCAGATGAAGATTTTTTTTGCCACGGGATGCCCTTTTTATTAATAAAATGATCCTATACCCAGAAAGAAAGTCTATTGTCACCTTCTATCCCAAGCCCAGTACCCCAAACATCCTGTGTTTCTTTTTTTCACTAAAGCCTTTGCCCAGTATTCATAAAAACAGAAACAGCCCTGTCCCATGATGCTTTCCAGCAATGATATACTGAGTTACAGTACACACAGATCAGCATTGGGGACCACTTCAACCTAACTGCCATTATGTGACAGTTTAGCCATAACGGAATTAATTAGCATATGGCTGCCATTCAGACATCTTTCAGTGTTTTCATTAATATTGGGCAAAGGCTTTAGAAAAAAATAAAAATAAAGAGAGAAACACAGGCTTTTTGGGGGCACTGGGCTGGGGATAGAAGTCTATGATATAACCTTCTTCCCTGGGTATAGGATCACTTTAAAACATTTGACTTAATTATGCATTAGGAAAGGTAATATAGAAAGAAACATAAAAAAACATATCCAAGAAGAATATTAAAGAGGAGTCCAGGCACAGCTTAATCTTAAACTTACAGTAATTTGGCTAGAGTCATTTTCATATATCCTGCGATATTCTACCAGCACAGTGCTCTGCTCACTTTGTCCACCCAGCAGACCTGAATGAATGCAGGTGCGCACATAGAAAAGGGAAATCAGAGCCCTTTGCTGGTTGCCTGTATGATGCAGTTTGATACTGGGACTAGGTTAGTTTTACTCTCTCATTTTAGTAAATCAAGAGCATAAGGAAATTTAACTTCAGGCTTGGGAACTATTAGATTAATGTTACTACTCTAGGAACCTAGTGGAATATTACACAAATTAAATGATTATGTTCTATTTCATTGCCTGTCATCCTGTATCAATGTGATACCTCCTTAGGTTAACAAATAACATTCGATGGGAAAAAAAACCTTTGTCTTTTTTTTTGTCTTGTTAAATGATTTTCTTACTTTTTTTAAATAATCACTGAGCCAATTGCATTTTATTCTTTGCTTCAATGATATTGAAATGACTCCTAATCGTGGCGATTATATTGTCAGATAAGCATTGATTTTTTTTTCAGGTAAGCACATTAGGACTCCCAGCTTTTTCCTGTTTCTGGCTTATCAGTAATATCATCCGATTAGATGAGTCTACTCCAGATAGCTACTTTGTATGCATTAGTTTTCTGGGACATAAAGCAAAATGCATATAAAACTGTTGTGTGTGTGTGTAATAAAATCACACAAACGTATTTATAAGTTACAGAACAAAAGGTATGAGCCAGGGAACTTTTCTATGTATAAAAAAACAGAACAGAGCAGAAATGAAATGAACAATCTGAATTTCATACTTCGTAAGGGCTCTGTTTACTAGAAGAACTGAATACGAGAATCTGTCACCAGGAAAGTCCAGGATGACAGAGGCTTCAGTGATGCGATAGGTAGGCCCCTACTGCAATCCAAAGGTTGCTTTGACTTTTTCCATAAAAAACGTTAGTTACTTACTGGTAACGCCCTTTCATTTTAGTCTCCATGATATCACAACAAAAGTGAGGAGTCCACCTGCAGATCACGGAATAGTAAATTAGCAGGAGACTGTAAATTCTAATGCCACCCACCATTCCTCAGTGAATATTATAGAATATATCAGCTTTTTTTTTTTTTTTTTAATTGAAAGTTTTATTACGGATGACACGAATCACAGGCCAACATCAACAGAAACAATCTTAAAGGCATCAGATGTAAGCATGAAATTATACAACAACTTTATTAACTATTGATAGCCCAGAACAACATCACATGATATGTAATAAAGCTTTTCCGGACATAGGCTGTGTCCTGTCTCTCCTTATAACGTTTTTAAAGAATAATAACACATGCATGAACTAAAAACAAAAACGGGGACACACCTGTGGTGCGCCAAAGAAGACAAGGAAGAATGGGAGGAGGAAGGGGAGAAAGAAAGGGGAAGAGGTGAAAGGTAAGAAGGGGGGGGTCCCCCACATCCGCCCCCAGGGTCACTCCTGGAGGAATTTGAGGTAATCCGCAGACAGCGTGAACTGGGCCCAAGAACGCCAGGTCTCCCAATGCCTCCCACCACCGTCCCTGAGAGATGCCGTGAGCTCCTCCATCCTGCAGATGTCTCCAACCCGCGACAGCCACATGGCCGTAGAGGGTGGATCCGACGATTTCCAGCACGTGGGGATACAAGTCTTAGCAGCGAGCAGAAGAGGGGCCAGGAGAGATTTCCCCCTAACCCGCATGGGGGCGGGCGCAAGGTTCAAGAGATAACTAGCCGGGTCCACCCCCAGGTCAATACCTGTGAGGTGCTCCACAATCACCCTCACGTTGGTCCAGAATCTCGACAGCTTAGGGCATTCCCAGAATATATGGGTCATAGTACCCCTATCCTGTGAGCACCTCCAGCACAGGGGGGAGGCAGAGGGAAACATCTTCTCCAATTTAGATGGAGTCAGGTACCACCTGGAGAGGATTTTGTAGGAGGCTTCCTGGTATCGATTAGATATGGAGGACTTGTGGGTAAGCTTACACATCGCTAGCCTCTCTTCGGGCGAAAAATTCAGTCCGAGTTCCCTCTCCCACCCCACCACGAAGGACGGAACAAAGGCGTCAGGGGGATTCACCAGTAACGCATATGTGCAAGACAAGGTACCCTTAATATGACCCAGCCCCGTGCAGACTTTCTCGAATGGGGTTAGAGCTCTGGCTACCTGGGATGAACGGGAGATAGATTTTTGATAGTGGGAGAGTTGGAGAGCCTGCCACTCATTGAGGGGCCGCAAAGAAAGCCTCTCAGCAAGCTCCCCCAACCCCTGCCACTCCCCTCCCACACTCAAATGATGGATTCTATAGCAGTTTCGTTTTGCCCAGGCCTGGAAGGGGGCGTCAGAAAGACTCACCGGGAAGTCAGGGTGACCAATCACCGGAGTCAGGGGCGAGAGGGGTGGGGAAATATCCGTCCTCGAGAAGAACCTCGCTGCTACCCCCCTGGTTGGGCCTATCGTCGGGTGCTTGTGGGCCGCCGCATGATAAAGTCTCCAGTCCGGGAGACCGATGCCCCCTGCCCCCTTAGGCAGAGTCAGCAGGGAGGCCGCCAGACGGTGTGGTTTCCCCGCCCAAACAAACCTGGCACACAAGCCCAAGAGCTTCTTGAAGAATGACCGCGGGACCTCCACCGGAAGGGCCTGGAACAAATACAATATTCTGGGTAGGATATTCATTTTTATTACATTCACTCTGTCGAACCAGGTGAGGGTTCCCCGGGACCATCTCTGCAGATCGCTCTCCTTACACATCGCTAGCCTCTCTTCGGGCGAAAAATTCAGTCCGAGTTCCCTCTCCCACCCCACCACGAAGGACGGAACAAAGGAGTCAGGGGGATTCACCAGTAACGCATATGTGCAAGACAAGGTACCCTTAATATGACCCAGCCCCGTGCAGACTTTCTCGAATGGGGTTAGAGCTCTGGCTACCTGGGATGAACGGGAGATAGATTTTTGATAGTGGGAGAGTTGGAGAGCCTGCCACTCATTGAGGGGCCGCAAAGAAAGCCTCTCAGCAAGCTCCCCCAACCCGTGCCACTCCCCTCCCACACTCAAATGATGGATTCTATAGCAGTTTCGTTTTGCCCAGGCCTGGAAGGGGGCGTCAGAAAGACTCACCGGGAAGTCAGGGTGACCAATCACCGGAGTCAGGGGCGAGAGGGGTGGGGAAATATCCGTCCTCGAGAAGAACCTCGCTGCTACCCCCCTGGTTGGGCCTATCGTCGGGTGCTTGTGGGCCGCCGCATGATAAAGTCTCCAGTCCGGGAGACCGATGCCCCCTGCCCCCTTAGGCAGAGTCAGCAGGGAGGCCGCCAGACGGTGTGGTTTCCCCGCCCAAACAAACCTGGCACACAAGCCCAAGAGCTTCTTGAAGAATGACCGCGGGACCTCCACCGGAAGGGCCTGGAACAAATACAATATTCTGGGTAGGATATTCATTTTTATTACATTCACTCTGCCGAACCAGGTGAGGGTTCCCCGGGACCATCTCTGCAGATCGCTCTCCACCTTCTTCAACAGCGGGGGAAAGTTAGAGCCATAAATTTTCTGTGGATGTGTTGGGATTTGTGTGCCCAAGTAAGTTATAGCCTCTCTCTCCCATGAAAAGGGGAAGTTCACCATAATACGTTCCAATCGTTTGAGTGGGACATTGATATTAAGGGCCGAGGATTTATGGTAGTTTATTTTGTAATTTGATAGTGTCTGGTATGTTTTAAATTCAGCTAGAAGGACTGGGAGAGTCGTCTCAGGTTTTGTTAGGAAAAAAATTAGGTCGTCCGCATAGGCTGCGACCTTGTGCTCTACCCGCCCAGCGCGGATACCCGCAATATCAGGATTGTTTCTGACGGTGCGGAGGAACGGTTCCAGGGAAAGAATGAAGATCAAAGGGGAGAGGGGGCAGCCCTGCCTCGTACCGTTGGCCAGGGCGAAGGAACTGGAGAGGAGGCCGTTTACTCTGACCGAAGCAGAGGGGACTGTATAAGAGGCCGATATCCACTGAAACATATTATCCCCCAAGCCAATGTGTCTGAGAACAGCAAATATTAAGTCCCAGCTGACCCTATCGAATGCCTTTTCGGCATCTGTCGAGAGGAGGATTGAAGCTATTTTGTTTGAATGGGCCCAATGTATTAGGTCGATTACCCTTGTGGTATTATCCCTGCCCTCCCTTGATGGGACGAAGCCAACCTGATCCCAGTGAATTAAAGAAGGGATAAATGGAGCCAGTCTGTCCGCGATTATTTTGTTAAAGATTTTAAGGTTGCAATTTAATAGGGATATGGGTCTGTAACTGCCACATTGTGTCGGGTCTTTGCCCTCCTTAGGTATTACAGTTATGCTAGCCCTGAGAGTGTCTTTGGGCGGAGCCAGCCCATCCTTAAGGGAATTGAAGGCGGCAACAAAGTGGGGACCAAGAGACCCCGCAAATCCTTTGTAGTAGCTCAGGCCGAAGCCATCGGGGCCTGGAGCCCTTCCTGGCTTTGTGTTTTTAATGGCTTTCAAGAACTCGTCGGGCTCAATCTCCCTATCGAGCGAGTCTATCATCTCCCGGTTCAGTCTGGGGAGGCCCGACCCCTGGATGTATGCGGCTATTTTATCCCGACGGTCCGCAGTCCGGGTCTGGGGGAGGTTGTATAGGGCCTCGTAGTAGTCCCTAAAGGAATTGGCTATGTCTGCCGTCAAGCATTTCCTGTTCCCCCCCGCGTCGTGGATGAGTGGGATGAAGTTCTTGCCTCGCTGAGCTCTGAGGGATCTGGCCAACGCCCTACCGCATTTGTTGCCAAATTCGTAGAAAAATCGGCGCCATCTAACCGCCATACCCCTTGCCTCCCCAAAGCAGATGTCCCTGAGGGAGTCCCGTAGGCTTGTCAACTTGGCTCCCACCTCTCTCGACTGGGTTTGTTTGTGGAGGGTTTCCAATCTGACAATTTCTTGGGTTACCTTGAAAATTTGTTCATTTTTCTCCTTTTTCAGTCGGGCACCGTGCTTAATTAGTACACCTCTGATTACGCATTTGTGGGCCTCCCACAAGGACATCCGCGAGACCTCTCCATTTCCGTTCAGCTCAAAATACTCCCCCAGGGCCCTCTGGACGTCCTCCCTGACCATGGCATCCTGTAGCAGCGAATCATTCAGCCGCCACTGGCCCCGAAAGAGGGGAACATCCGGGATGGACAGGGTAAGAATGATCGGAGCATGGTCCGAGAGAGTAATGTGTCCGATATCGGTAGTCACTACGAGGTGCAAAAACTGGTGGGGGACCAGGAACCAGTCTATGCGGGAATACGAGTTGTGTGAACTGGAGAAAAATGTGTAGTCTCTACCTCTCGGGTTAAGGGTTCGCCAAACATCCATCAACTGATTATTGAGTAGCAGCTGCTTAACTTTTTTGAGAGTTGAGAAGGGGACATGGGAAGACCCCTTGGACGTGTCCAGGGAAGGGTCTAGGGTCAGATTGAAATCCCCCCCCAATACCAGGATCCCCTCAGTGAAGTTGGCCAATTTGTCTAAGGTTGACTGTAGGAATTTGTACTGGTTGTCATTAGGGCAGTAACAGGTTGCCAGGGTCACTTTCTGGGAAAAAAGTGTCCCCTTTACACAGAGGACCCTCCCTTCGGCGTCCTGCATAGAGTCAAGATGGGACCAGGGTAATGAACCGGCCACCAGGATCGCCACCCCCCGCGATTTTGAATCTGGGGAGAGACTGTGATACTGGGTCCTAAAGGTCTGATTGGTGAGGGTGTGAGAGCGCCCCTTCTTCAGGTGGGTCTCCTGCAGGAAGGCAATATGGGAGTTCAGGCGTTTCAGATCCCTGAGGATGGAGGTTCTCTTAATTGGGGAGTTCAAGCCCTTGGCGTTGAGGGATGTGCACCTGACCGCAGCCATAATAAGCGTTAGAGTGCAAGCTCACGCAGTATCAGCGGAGAAGCACCGTGCAGCGAGCCACCCACGAGGCGGGGGAGTCACCACTGGGGGAGGAGGGGGGGGACACACAACGGGGTGAAAAGAGGGGTAGGAAGCCCAGGAAAGGGGCTAAAGGGCGGGAGTAATGACAAACAGACAAGCAAAACGTAAGAGAACAACAACTGAAAATACAAAACAGGTATGAACGAATATATCGTACCTACTAAGCGGAAAGAAGGACTTTCCTAAACAAAAACAAGGTGCCCCCCTCCCCCGTACGTGGCCGGGGGAAAGGGAGACCTGGCCTATTGTGGGAACGAGGCGGAGCAGAGGGGAAGCAGAGCCCCCTCCGGCCCACCGCACCCCCCGGTCAGTCGGCTCCACTGCAACCGTACGTCGCCGAGGAAAACTATAGTGTGGGGGGGCTACCCCCCACCAACCCACGCTAAGCAGAAAAGAGCACAACGAGACCAACCCGCGGTCCCCCGCGCTCCAGCCGCCACCACTTAAGAAAGAAGAAAGAGAACAGTGGATCTATCGCGAACTCCCAGGGTAGAAAAGGCAGAGGGTCCCGGATGGGACCCCGCCCAACTGAGCTTTCCCAGGCGGGTCGAGCGCGGAAGACCGCCGCGGGACGGCCCACATATCAGTCATAAATCAAGCCAGGCAGGGCAAAGAGAGGCGGTTCACTTTTGCACACGAAAAAGTCAATTTAAAGGATCTCAAGTGTCCGCCCCGGGGGGCATGTTTCCTAGATTTCATTATTCATGTGCCGGCGAGTATCCCCCCTCCTTCCACCTCTCATTCTATTAGGAGTGGCAGCCTCCCCGGCCCGGCGGGGTCCCGTCTGTTGCCATCTTCTGGGTTGCTGGGATGGCGGGAGAGGTGGCAAGTCCAGCCAATTAGGGACCTCAATAGGCCCCGAGTCCAGGAAGGCAAAAAGTTCAGGGAGATCCGCCGGGGACCTCAGTGCAAAGACTTGTTGGTTCCTGCGCACCAGGAGATGGAAGGGGTACCCCCAGCGGTAGGACGCTCCACAGTCCCGTATCTTTCCCAAAAGAGGTCTGAGCAGGCGCCTCATCTGGAGGGACCTCCTAGAAACGTCGGGAAATATCTGGATCTCAGCCCCGTCAAAACAGAGCCGACCTTTCTCCCAGGCCTTCTTGATGATCTCCTCCTTGACGGAGAAATAGTGGAGTCGGCAGACCACGTCCCGCGGGCGACTGGGATTAGTCGGTTTGGGGCCCAGAGCCCTATGGATACGGTCCATCATAATCTCGGAATCAGGCGGACGGTCAAGGATGTCGTTGAAGATGCCCGCGACTGTATGGTGGAGTTGCTCCGGGCCTGTTGCCTCAGGAAGGCCCCGGACTCGGATGTTGTTCCGTCGGCTCCTATTTTCAAGATCGTCGAGGTGCAAGACAGTCGCTTGTGAGATGGATTGCTGGTGCGCCATGGTTTTCTCTAGGGCCTCTATTCTCTGAAGGGCCGAGCCGTGTGCATGTTCCAGCCCGGACATCTTAGTATCGAGGGTCTCCACTGAGTTTTGCAAAACGGAGATTTCCTTCCTGAACGAATTTTCAACTCTTGTGATGAAGGCTTCCAGGCCCGCTTTAGGGGGGAGGGCTTTGATTTCGGCTCTGATATCAGCCAGCACCGAGTTGTTATATTCTGCTCTGGGCGGGTAAGTCTCGCCCACCTGCTGAGCTCCGGGGCTCATCTTCTTCTGCAGATCTCTTGACGCAGGTGCCGGGTGTAGCTCCATGCGCCGGGTAGGAACCAGGTGGGACACGGGCACAGCACCCCGAGGTCCCAGGGGGCTTAGCATCGGGGAGGGCAGCTCTCCCAGCTCCCCCGGGGCACAAATCAATTCCGGGCCGGGACTCCAAGAGCTCCCACCATCCCCATGCGCGGAAAGCCAGGGGGGCGTGGGTTCACTAGGGATACCTCCACTGGGGGCGCACCACTCAGCCTCCAAGCGCGGGGGAGCCTCCGAGGAGGCCAGCGATTCAGGGCTTGAAATTGCCAGCCGGGAGGAGCCCGGACTGGGTAAGGGATGCTGGGGATGATCCTCGGCTTCACTGGGGCTGGGGCACCCAGCATCCCGGAATGTAGGGCTAGGGGACCCTCTCCCCCAGGAGGGGCCAGGAGAGATCCTCTTGCGACTGGGGAGGCAAAGCCCATTTGTAGCCCCTTGTCCCCCAGTTCCTGTCCACCCTCCTCTGACATGCATAGCTATGACTAGTGTTCTGGGGGCCTTCCCGGATCTCCCGTCCAGGAGAGGAAGTGATGGTCTCACCTGGCGGTGGTGAGGGCTCCCGCCCAGACAGCCCTCCAGTTCTGCCGGCCAGCTGTGGCCCGTCTTCCCTCTCCAGTCCCGTGGGGGGGTCCGTGCCCGCCTGCCGCCTCACGATGCGGGGATACTGCTCTCCCCGCCTCTCACATGCTGCCTCCGCTAGCACGGAGCCGGGCAAAGTCTCGGTGACGTCACCCGCGCCGTCGGCGAGAGCCGCCGCTCGCCTCCTCTCCTCAGACCCGCCGCCTGCTTCACCGGGGGGGCAAGGAACACCCAGTCCCCCGGCGCCGACCTCCTCAACTTCACCTGAGACAGGCGGTAGTCCTCCGCGGGCCGTCTCCTCGCCCACCGCCGCCGCATTACTGTCTCTCCGGTCTTCTTCTCCTGTCGCCGCCATTTTGGCTCTGGCCGCCGCCGCCTCACCGGGTCTGCCCACCGCCAGGTAGGCACTGATTTTTTTGTTCGGATGTGCCGGCGGGGTCCTCTGGCCTCTCCTCCTCCTCGCCATGGCTAGTGGGTTAGTGTGGGACACCACTTCTTAGTAAAAAACTGGGGTTCTCGTTCCGGCCGAAGGGAGCTCCACAGAAATGCTGCCTCAGCCACTCATGTCCGGCCACGCCCCATATATCAGCTTTTTGACTTTAACACACAATGAATTCCAATAAACAAAGTTCAAATTTTTCTCAAAATGTACCTGTTTACAAATGAGATTCAGTGAGATGCAAGTGAAAGGTAAGGATATTTTGAGAGTTTGGAAAAAGCAGCACCGTATAGGGTAATCTAAAAAAAAATCTACATAGCCTATAGAGTGCTGATTTTTTTAAAAAAATGTTAAATAAAATATTGTTATTTCTTTGTATTGTCAGAGAACAGTTTGGTAATCTTACAAAGTTAACCAAGATGCAGGTTGCAATTTGTACCCAAACGTGCACCTAAAGCTACACAAACCATGGGTGCACTTTTATGTGTGAATTTAAAGGGTTATTCCACTTTCATTGGCATTTTTAAAAGTTTCCATTTTTCTGTGGCAAAATGTCTTCAATGTGCTAAGCTTATCTATTCTTTTTGTTTGCAGCTCTGTCTTGTAAAAGAAAAGTTTTCCATAGCAACAATATGTTTCCCTTAGCTACGCTATGTACACCAAAGTGGGGATTTTGAGTACATATCATAGAATTCCGCACTCTAGCTTGCTAATCATCTGATTGGCTATGCCATGGGCGAAAGGATTTTGACTATCCTGGGTTTTGATCATTGCGCCGCACACAACGGGGCATCTCCCTGATCCGGCATGCCCTGTTGTGAGAGAACCCCCAGATGCCCAATCTAACTCACCTTTCCCTGGTCCCATGGTGCAAGCCCGGCATCTCGTTCAATCAGCACACTCGGGTTCGCTCCCGTCCACTCGTCTAAGAATAGTCTAGCCAGGCAGACCCAAGTGTGCCGGCTGCCACATCCCTGCCACCCTCTAACAAGGAGCGTGCCAGTGCCGGCCATTCACAATTGGTTCACACTAAAGGTATACCAGGGAGCAGGCATTGCTCACAGATGTGCCACTGGATTGGGGGAGAAGGTGAGTTTACACAGCGGAGTGCCCTGGGGGAGGGAATCAAGTGACCCAGGAATCTTATAGATTCCAGGGTTGTCGGCCTGGGTTTTTGTGCACGTTAATGCATTCTGTAGAAATTCAACTTCTCCAGTTTGGAAGGATCACAGTCTTGTGTTCCAGTAGAAAAAGGGTTATTGGCAGGGTCCTCAGCGGGAGACACCATTAGGAATTTGAGAATCATGGAAACCGTATGCTGAAAAGTAAATCACAGGTTAGCGCAATCCTAACATAAATTATTATTTTACATTTTAAAAGGAAAACAATAAGCCAGAACACCAGAAACCCGACAAAAAGGGAATTTTCTTTTAAAGGTTAAGTCCGCTTTCAATTGAATTTTGAGCTGGAGGATGTGTGCAAGGTACTGAGCTGTTGCTCTCTTCTTTTTTAGGAGAGAACTGTCATTCACTTTCATTGTCTACCTTGTGGCTGATTTACATCCAGGTGAAGATTTACACCCAGGAGACAATGAAGTGAATGGAAGTTTTCTCTCCTAAAAAATACAATTCTGTGATACTCACCTGTAGAATTGTTTTTTAATATATCCAGTCCAGGGCATCCCAGAAGTAATGACATATGGGTAATCCACCGCTAGGTGGCGCTTGACTGCAAGATCAAAAGCTGCAGCTCCTCCCGGCCCCCTATAAAAAAGGGTGTCTCTCTATGATTCCCCAGTGGTTAAACAGCAGTAAGAAGGAGACTGGCCGGGAGGCCAAGAAACCATGTTATTTCACATAGTTTCAGCATGTACTCTCTCCAACAAAAAACTTAAGGACAATGGTCCAATATAAAAATGGTAATCACCATAACAGGCAAACAGAGAAAATGAAAAATTAGGGCGGGGTGGGACAACCTGGACTGGATATATTCAAAAACAATTCTACAGGTGAGTATCACAGAATTGTATTTTTTACTATATCCAGTCCAGGTCATCCCAGAAGTAATGACATATGGGGCATCCAAAAGCAGTGTCCATTAGGGCGGGATCCCCAGTGCGGATCCCCAGAGCATGTAGTTCAATACTCTGCCACCTGAAGCACCTTTTGACCAAAGACAGCATCAGCTGAGGCCCTAACATCAACCTTGTAAAACTCGGTAAGGTATGAACAAAAGACCAAGTGGCGACCTTGCAAACTTGTTCAACAGTTGCCTGGTGCTGAAAAGCCCAGGAAGCACTAATAGCTCTAGTAGAATGAGCTGTAATACGAAAAGGGGGTTCCTTCCCCTTGGCAGAATATGCTTGCATCACCCCTGCCTGATCCACTTACTGAGCATGGACTTGGCAGATGGCAAACCCTTCCTAGAGCCCTCTGTCAGGAAAAAGAGCAAATCCGATTTCCTGAAGGGTTCGATCGCAACCAAGTAATACTTAATGGCTCTGACCACATCCAAGGCATGGAGGGTCCTTTCCTTAGAACTAGTCGGTGCAGGACACAAGGAGGGCAAGACCACTTCCTCATTAAGATGAAAGGGAGAGATGACCTTAGGCAAAAATGTAGGTTTAAAGCGAAACACCACCGTATCTTTATGCCGCTCAAAGTAGGGAGGCTTCATACAAAGCGCGGCCAGTTCTGACACGCGACGCACCGAGGTGCTAGCTACCAAAAAGACCACTTTAAGGGTCAAGATAGACAATGCAGCATCACACAAAGGCTCAAAGGGGGGACCCTGTAGAGCAGAAAGCACCAAATTCAAGTCCCACACCGGTAGCACAGGCTTATGCGGTGGACGTACATGGGTAACTCCTTGGAAAAAAGTCTTGATCAGTCTATGATTGGCAAAGGCTCTTCGGAAAAAGATGGCCAAGGCTGAGACCTGGCCCTTGAGGCTGGAGAGTGCTGAGTGCAAGAAGCTACAGAGAGAGAATGTTTATATAGGCTGTGTGTGAGTGTCTCTTCAGAGCACATATCATTATATACAGGTGTATTCCATAAAGGACGAGGAGGCTGTCAACAACCAGAAAGAGTATATTACCAAGGTAGCAACATGTTTAAACCTGCAACATAATGAAAGTATGTGAAGAGGCACTAAAGTTGGCCCAGGTGTCTAAACAATGCCAGGGCTGGCTGTTACTTTATAGTGGAGCATCTCGGGAATTGCTTCTAATTCTAAATTGACCTGCAATCCTACAGCACATACTCTGTACAAGCTCTCTTCCAATCAGGGTATAAATGTGCAGTGGTTCTGGGGGTTTCAAAGAGTGGGGCATCCCAAATCATGGAACGAAATAACAGGATAGTGATAGCCACCATGTAAGAAAAATACAATTCTGTGATTACTCACCTGTAGAATTGGTATTGTATGTATACAGCACGTCCTGTTCCAGACTATTCCTTACACATGGGTAATACATCCACAAGATGGCGCTGGACTGCAGAAAATGTCTTGTGGCTCCTCCCGGCCCTATATAAGTCAGGGACCTCCCTCAAATTCCCCAGTATTGACAAGCAGTTAACAAGAAGCCGGGAGAACAATAATAACAAGTATTCAAAAAAGAACATATGAACAATCACCATACAGAGGTAACTAAAAATAATAATAACAAGGGCGGGATGGAACAGGACGTGCTGTATACATATAATGCCAATTCTACAGGTGAGTAATCACAGAATTGTATTATTCTAAGTATACAGCACGTCCTGTTCCAGAATATTGCTTACACATGGGACATCCAATAGCAGTGTCCGTAAGGTAGGCTGGGATCCCCAAAACAGGCCCTAACATCAACCTTGTAAAACTTAGAAAAAGTATGAACAGAAGACCAAGTAGCGGCCTTGCAAACTTATTCAACAGAAGCTTGATGCTGAAAGGCCCAAGAGGCACCAATAGCACGAGTAGAATGAGCAGTAAGGCGGAAGGGAGGCTCCTTCCCCTTAGTAGAATAGGCCTGTACCACAGCCTGACGGATCCACTTGCTGATAGTGGACTTAGCTGGAGCCAGACCCTTTTTAGGTCCAGACGGGAGCACAAAAAGAGCATCAGTCTTCCTGAAGGATTCAGTGGCCACCAAATAGAACTTCAGAGTCTTGACCACATCTAGAGAATGTAAAGCCCGCTCCTTAGGGTTACTAGGATTGGGGCACAGAGAAGGCAAAACAATGTCCTGATTGAGATGAAAGGCAGACACAACCTTAGGTAGAAAATCTGGCTATTCGTGGACTTCTCATCTGCATTCAACACCATTGTCCCACAAATTCTCCATGAGAAGTTGCTATCCTTGGGCATCCCACTAAACTTATCAGGCTGGATTTTTAGTTTTCTGACAGGCAGGTCCCAAAGGGTCAAACTGGGACCCTTCATTTCCACATCTAGGATCACAAACATGGGTGCACCACAGGGGTGCGTCCTGTCCCCACTACTCTTCTCTCTTTACACCAATGACTTCATCTCCTCAGATCCTTCGGTCAAGATCATTAAATACGCTGACGACACCACCTTAGTTGGCCTCATCAGTGACAATGATGAGTCTAGCTATAGGGCCCAAGTAGAAGCTCTTGACTGTTGGAGCAAAGCTAACAATCTTATACTGAATACACATAAAACAGTTGAACTTATAATTGACTTTAGGCGATCCCACCAATCACACCATCCCATTTTGATTGGTGAGGAGGCTGTCAAGATTGTAACCAGTGCCAAATTTCTTGGTACTCATATCACACAGGACCTGAAGTGGAGCAAGCAAGCGTCTGCTATCTTAAAGATGGCCCAACAGAGGTTATTCTTCCTCAGACAGTTGATAAAATTCGGGTTGTCCAAAAAGATCTTGAAGGCATTCTACAACGGTGCCATTGGATCAATCCTGACCAGCTCATGTACAGTCTGGTACGGCGGGGCCTCAACAAAAGACAAGCAGAGGCTGAAAAGAATAACCAAGATTGCGGAGAGGTTGATTGGTTCCCCCCTACCTTCTCTGGATGATCAATACATGAGTAGAATCTCCTCGAGGGCAAAGAAGATCTTTGGCGACGTGACGCACCCGGGTCAACCCTTCTTCAGGCTCCTACCATCTGGCCGAAGATTCATGGCTCATGCAACCAAAACTTCCAGACACAGAAACAGTTTTTTTCCTCTTGCAGTCTTGGCGATGAATAATCCCAGTGTATGAGTGGCACTTAATTACATCCTGTTCTGCATCACTGACAATTGTTAGTCACTATAGTTACCTGTACTGTATCATTATTCCTTTTTATACTCTGTTCATGTAATTGTTATAGCTCTCATGGAGTATCTCCTTGCCAAAAAAGCATTCCTTGTCTGTACACTGTACTTACTTGGCGGTTCAATAAAGTATTGAAGTATTGAAGTATTGAAGTATTAAAGCGAAACACCACCTTGTCATGGTGTCTCTCAAAATATGGGGGCTTGATGGAAAGCGCCGCCAACTCAGAAACACGCCTAACAGAAGTGATAGCCACCTAAAAGACTACCTTAAGAGTCAAAATGGACAAAGGGGCCTCACGCAGAGGCTAAAAGCGGGACCCCTGCAAGGCAGATAAGACCAAGTTCAAAGCCCAGACTGGTAACATAGGCTTACGTGGAGGACGCACGTGAGTAACCCCCTGGAAGAAGGTCTTGACCAGACGATGGTGAGCAAAGGATCTTTGGAAGAAAATAGCCAAAGCAGAAACATGACCTTTGAGGGTACTAAGTTGAAGACCCAAATCCAAACCATGTTGCAGGAATTCCAGAATCCTAGGGATGGAAAACACCCGACAGGGAAGCGACTTAGACTCACACCAGTCAATGTAAGCATGCCATACCCTATAGTAAATGGATGATGAGGACTTCTTCCTAGCCCGAATCATGGTATTAACAACAGAGGCAGGCAGCCCCTTTTCCATCAAGATGGAGGTTTCAGCAGCCAGGCCGTTAAAGCCAGCATTTGTAAATTGGGATGGCATAGCTGCCCCTGCGTGAGCAGGTCTGGATCCTTGGGCAGAGCATACTGATCTACTGCCAACTGCACGACGTCTGCGAACCACACCCTTCTTGGCCAAGACTGGTTGGCACCTTTTCCTGGGTAATCTTGCGCAACACCTTGCCCAGCAGAGGAAAAGGAGGGAACACATAGAGAAGCTGAAGGCTCTTCCAAGACATTGCTAGTGCATCCATGGCCAATGCCAGAGGGTCCTGGGACAGAGAGACAAAGACTGGAAGCTTGTGATTGTGATGGGACACAAACAGATCCACATCTGGCTGACCCCAGCGGTGGCACAGGGAGCGAAACACCCTGCTGCTGAGTGACCATATTCCCAGACAAGTCCCCCTGCTGAGGGACTCTGCCTCCAGATTCTCCACCCCCGGGATGTACACAGCTGAGATGCAGGGAACATTCTCCTCCGCCCAAGAACAGTATCAGGGACGCTTCCTTGAGGGCCCTCTTGCTCCGGGTCCTCCCTGATGATTGATGTAGGCAATCGCCATCTGGTTGTCCAAGCGGACCCGAACCGCCCTCAATTCCAGAATGTTGATAGGGGTGTGGGCCTCCTGAGGGCCCCACTGACCCTGGAATTTCAGGGATTTCCAGAAGCCCCCCCAACCTGTCAGACTGGCATCTGTGGTGACTGTCCCCCAGCACGGGGCCAGAAAGGATCTGCCCCCCAACAGGTTTCTTGAGTCCAGCCACCACGAGAGAGACCATCTGGCCAGAGGTGACAGAACCAACACCTGATACAGGGACAGAGGGTCCTGTTCCCATACTGACAAGAGGTGAAGTTGAAGAGGTCTCATGTGAAACTGAGCGTATCCGCCTTGAAGCAAAACACCATCAGGCCCACCAGCTGCATCCCCTGCCAGATGGAGGTATGAGGGCAAGACAGGAGGAGCCTGGCTTGGGCCTGATGACTGTCCACCTTCTGCTGAGGGAGAAAAATTTTGACCTGAGATGTATCCAGAGTCATGCCCGGAAAGGACTGAAAGAATGAGCCTATTTGCTCTAGAGCGATCTCCCTGGACCCTCTTCAGGCACGCTGTCTCGCAATTGCAATAACTCCTATGTGTGATTTCAGATATCTGGGAGAATTGTACAGGGGTTCAATAATAACGACACACACACAGACTCCCAGTACAAACTCTACTTTACTTCCGCTTTAGGGTGGACTTATAAAGCAAAAACCACAGAAAACAATATGTACTTGTTTCATCTTTACAACATATAGGTAAAAACCCACAGAGAAGTGCAACCCACGGTTTCCTCATACAGAAAGGTCACCATCTAGCAGTTAGCGAGTCATTGCTCCATTTAGTTGTTTTTGTGGTTTGACAGTTACATTTCGCTAGCATACATTTCTGCAATAACATTTTCCTATGAAGCTTGCAAATATTTTACATTTCTGTGAAGCCTTGCATATAACTATATCTGGCAGCCATTTTGTTCACTTCAGCCATTTTGTTAGCAGGATCTATGAGGCTTATTGCCTCTGCCAACAAACCCTTCTTAGAGTCTCAGAACTTATTACAAGTTCTCAGACTCACCAACCATGGCATCATCATATGTCCCAGATTCAGCCCTGTGAACTATATAATCATGCTGGGCTCTGAGGTATTGAATCAGAATGTTACTTCACCTTTGGCGTTTTTACTCACATATTTGGAGATGAGTTTATCTCCCGTAGACCTTTCCTTTACAACATGGGGCATGGGAGTTTCAGGCTTCGGACGCGGGGAGGGGGGTATAAGGGCACTCTGTCTCAAACCCAAAGGTTCACATACCTGCTGAAGTGGACCTATGGCGGGGCGATCATAAACACAGTTACACACAACCCATATTATTCACACTATCAGAAAAGACAGAATCATTGCAGTGCAAAAATGATTGGAGCCGTAGAACCAGCGGGCAAGCCAGTGCTGGCCTGTTTTCGGACCCATTCCTGGCTGGGGGTCTGCAACCAGCTTTTTCTTGTCCCCTTGGTGGGACGTCTGACTGTGGCCCCCTGGGTGGGGCGTCTGACAGTGGCCCCCTTGGTGGGGCGTCTGATCCTTTAACTTGCAGTACTTCATCCTCGTCCAGTATCTGAAGTGTAGGGACTTTCTTCACCCAGGTGGCGTGGATCCAATTTTGATTTCCTTCCACAAGCACGGCTGTCCGAGTGACTGCTATCACCTTCGTCGGCTTCTCGAAAGGGAACTCGATCTTCGGTTGATTACCGTGCTTTTTCACTAATACCGTGTCTCCAATCTTTATGTCATGAAACGAGTCCTGTAAAAGAGAAGGAAACTTCTGACAGACAAGTGTTTCACTAGCAGTGAGCTTCTCCACCAGAGCCCTGGTGTATTCTTCCTGCCTGCACTTCCCTTCTTCGCTAGTCTCTCTAATGGTCCTGTGCCATGGCAAGGGAAATGGTCTACCCAGTAATATTTCATAAGGAGAAAGCTTAGTTACTTTATTAGGTGCCATCCTTATTTCAGCTAAAACTGCGGGTAGCTTGTGTCTCCAGTTTTTAAAAGTTCCTTCAGTAGCTTTTCTAAGTTTGTCTTTTATTGTTCTATTCATGCGCTCCACTATCCCTGAACTCTGAGGATGGTATGGGATGTGAAACTGCCATTCAATGTTTAAATGTTCTACTAAATCTTGACATATTTTGGCTTTAAAGGCTGTGCCATTATCGCTGCGTATGCGCGAAATGCACCCAAAGCTAGATAGTTTTTCTTGTGTCAAAATTTTCACTACGGTCTTAGCATTCTCTTTCTTGACTGGAAAGCATTCTGGCCATTTTGAAAACATGTCTACCAGAACTAGTAAAATTTCAGGCTTACCTCCTGGTGTAATTGTAATGTGTGTATGGTCAATGTTCCAATCAGTACAGGATTCTGTGGGGTATACTAGATGGTCATGCTGTGGCTTATGTGAAATGTTGGGGTTATTCATCTGGCATGTTATGCATTTCTCTACATAAGCTTTCACTTGTTTCTCACATTGTAAAATGAAAAAACTTTGTTTCAATGTCATGTGCGTGTGTTGTGCACTTTTGTGTCCTATGTCATGTGCTTGAGAAATAAATAGGGGGGCACTATGTATGGGTATGCATGGTTTACCCTCGATACACCAAATCCCAGCTATTGATTTCTGTGCCCCTGTCAGTACCCAATCCCCCACTTCAGAAACAGATGTCTGCTCCTGCATTCTCTGGAAGCTGGACGACCGCGTACCCGGTTTGAAACACGTCATCTCTGGGCCGGGAACATGAACCGTCAACGAAGACAAGCTCTGAACCTGCGATTGGCTCAGACTCCAGGTCTGAGCGTGGTGCAGTCTCTTGTTGGATTATGTCATTACAATCATGGCTCGGAGGAATTTTGTCATCCTCACTTTTTAAACCTAATAATGCATTTAAAATCGGGGCGGGTCCCTCGGTATTCGGGGCATATCTGATCTCTAGATGGGGATTTGACAAAAGGATTACTTCATATTCGCTGAATCGCTGCGCTGTCATATGTTGGGTATGTAAATTGTTCATCAGATGTTTTACATTGTGACCTGCCTGCAGTATCGTGTGGTGTCCCAGCGTGACCGAGGTGGCTTGCTCGATCACCATTGCACAAGAGGCCAAAGATCTTAAACAGCCTGGCATTCCCTAGACTTGCACTGGGAGAAGTTTAGAGAAGTATGCCACGGGTCTCAATTTACCCCCATGACTTTGAGCTAAAACCGAGCTGTATCCCTTACAAAAGTCACGTACATACAGGTGGAACACCTTCACATAGCTTGGTAAACCGAGCCCGGGGGAACATATCAGTACCTCCTTTAACTTTTTAAAAGCATTTAACATTTCATCTGACCATTCTATGGTGTCAGGTCGATCAGCACGTGTGGTAACTCTCAGTATGTTGTTATAATAAGAGCAGTCAGGGATCCATTGACGGCAATAACTAATCATTCCAAGAAAGCTTAGCATGTTTTTTTTATTCTGTGGAGGGCCCAATTCCACGATTGCCGCTACTCGTTTGGGATTTAACTCTCTCTTTCCCTGTGACAACACAAAAGCCAAATATTCAACTTTCTGCTGACACCATTGTAATTTCTTAACCGAAATTTTCATTCCATGCTGACAGAGACATTTCAATAGGAGGATTCCGTCCTCTCGGGCTGCGGTTATTGATTGACTGGCCAGTAATAGATCATCACAGTAGATCAGAACAATCGAGTTACAGTTCGGTTTATATGCTTTTAGCACTTCTCTCAAAACAATGGAAAAAACAACAGGACTATTCAAGAATCCCATTGGCAAACGGGTAAAAGTTAGGGATTCTCCGCGGTATTGGAATGCATAGAACGGGCGTGTCTCGGGATGCACTGGGATCCCAAAAAAGGCATTTTTTATATCGCAGACGCTGAATATTTTGGCGTCTTCGGGAATGGCGGTTAGAAGTGACACCACGTCGGGCACAATGGGAGCCAGCGGTACTACCAAGCTATTTACTGCACGCAGGTCTTGAACGAATCTATAAGTCCCATCAGCTTTCTTAATTGGGTGAATTGGGGAATTGTACGGTGATACCGCTTTTTCTAATATGCTCTGTTGTAGAAAATTGTCTATTAAAGGTCTTATACCCTCTTCCCTTTCTTTGTTCAAGGGGTATTGTTTAATATAGACTGGCTGTGATCCCTTCTTTAAGACGGCTCGATAAGGAGTGACATTTGTAAAGCCTACATCGTAGTCCCCAGTAGCCCATACCTCTGGAGGGACCAATTTGAGGCAAGGGTCATCTGGGAGGACGACGGGAAGTAGGAGTCTGCATGACAGTTTCTCCTCCTGTTTACAGGTGTGAGCCTATAAGTGTCACTATCTACTCGGACACCTCCCTCAGGATTCACCCTTAGGGAAATAGCCATTTTAGCCATTAGGTCCCTGCCTAACAGGTTAACAGGACAGCTGGTCATGATTTTAAAGACATGGTTGATTGAGGGGCTCTGATGGAGGTCCGTCACCGTGAGCGGTGGTGTTTCAAATGTTTGTGTTAAAATCCCATTAATTCCCATCGAGGGGGCGGTCTCTTCCCTTGGTCCTGTGTATGCATTTCTCCCCAATACGCTGCATGTAGCTCCAGAATCCACTAAAAATGTTAACTTCTTTTTACTAATCATCAAATCAATGCATGGTTGTTGTGAGAAATGCTGTGAGACTACTGGGAAGGTGGGATTTGCCCCTGGGCACCTTCATTGGGGTCCTACATTTTGCCAGTCAACATTGAGGCGAGGGGTATTGTGTTGTACATTGGCGGGAGCAGCCTGCGGAGGTCTGTTTGAACCCTGTCTGTGTGTATCAGGGTATGGGCAATCGGCTCTCCAATGATCCATTGCGCCACAATTGAAACAGCCAGCACTCCTAGCCTGCTGTTTGGGGGGTCCCTGTCTGTCTCCCCATTGCTGTTTGAGATTTCCTCTATTTCCCCTGCCTCGTCCTCTACCCCTAGGTGCTGCACGGGCTGACCTGCGTTTCTCTTCCCAGTATTGCTGCTGTCCCCATGGGTCCCCATAGGGATATGGAACTGGCTCTGGTATGCTGAGCTGTGCTGCGTGTGTCACTGACGGTCTTATTATTTCAAAACATCCTGCTGCATCTTTACTTATTAACCTTCTACCAAACTCTTCTATTGGCAGCTCAGTCCATCCATCTATTTGCTGTTTAATTTGTAAACCTAAACTTGGTAGGCAGTTGGAGATAAATGTACTGATACACAGGGCGGGTATCCCTGGGCCATCTCCCATTTGGCTTTCTAAACGCCAAACCTGTAGAAATCTCTTCCAAAACGCAGTCAAAGATTCACCTTTTTTCTGCTTACATGCAAGAGAGGGTGCCATATCAGCTCTGGGCTTAAACGCCTGGTTTAAGTGATCTTCTAAAGCTTCCCACATTTCAGCTTCATTCCCTTCTTGGTACAGGGGTATGTTACCTGGCTTTGTATCTGCAGGTGTGTCCACCTCCATGTGAGGTATCCCTTTCCAGCTAAGTGGGCTATTCTCCCCAACTACCATCTCTAAAACCATCTTAATGTCTTCGGGCATATAATTCTTTCCTTTTATTGCCCTCCGAAGGTAAGCAATTGTACCTTTGGAAGACTTGGAGGGGTGAGGACAGTGTTTGGCCATGTGATCTAGTTCTTTCATATCAGGAGGGGTGATGACCAGAATGTCTCCTGCTGTTATGAAAGGATTGTATGTACTAACCATGGTCATAGAGCTTGTTGCTGCAGTGGGCGCTGCTGCTGCTATTACTCCGGGGGTCTCTATGGAATCTATGTCTCCTGCTGGTTTTTTAAGTGTATTATCCAGTGTTCGTTTTTTGTTCCTGGTCTGTCTCTGGGGCTCCCCTATGTTAACGTTAAGTATGATTTGTTTGTCCTGACACAGGCGTGTTTGTTTGGTTGGTTTAATTTGTTCATCAGTAATATTAACTGTGAAAGATTCTGTGTCTAATTCCTCTTCCTGTCCCTTATCCTCTTCCTCTCCTAGCGACATTTCTGGTTGCTGTTCATCAGCATGTGACCACTGGTTCTCATTCTGAGGAAGGATATTTTGTGACATTTTCTTTTGTTCCCTCTCTAGTTTCTATCTTTTTTCTCTTTCTCTTTTTTTCTTTATTACTTCCACATCTATTCTCTCCTCTTTTTGTTTTCTATTGTATTTGGTTTGTTCCACTGCTGCCATTGTTATCACGGCTGCCGTGGGACTCAAATCATTTCCTTGGAATGGCATTAAGGAGGGATATTGAGTGGTAGTTACAGTTTTTACTTTTACCTGTTTAGGTCTGTGCTCCTTCGTATCATATGGCGGGGGCGGAGCGCTAGGTTTAGTGTCGGGGTTGGAATGATTTCTAATTTCATAATTCAGCTTCTCACTTTTATGTCTCTTATCTAACTCCTTTTTACTAACTTTTTTCCTGAGACTCATTAATCCATTTCTCCTATACCACCCTGCCACTATTTCTAACCATTTTATTCCACACTCTCTCATATAGGACTAATCCCAATTAGGATCCCCTGAATAATAGGGCCACGCCTTTTTATCTCCAAGGCACATTCCCATTATCATTTCCATGTAATAGGGGTCACTACCGCCTGTCCTAGGGAAAGCATGGGGGCTACCCATAGCCTCCGTCCAACCTGCCATATTTTCCATAAACGGTAAGGTATAATAAGCCCCTCCTTTTAATCTCTCTACATAGTGAATACAATCTTCACCAACATGGGGGATCTTGCTTTCTGTCTGACCCATACTAACAAAATATATCTTATACTTCTAAAGTCAATTGCCTGAGTCCTGCTCACCTTCAGGACTGTCCGACAATACAAACAGATAAACTTATAACTTTATGAACATCAACACCAAGACAGACTAATCACACATCAGAGGTATCCAAGTGCAGACACGTCCTATGAATTTCTATAGCGCGCTTTTTCTATATCTAAGGCGACAACCCGTGTCCCTTTTCAAACTCGCCTAATTGCGAGAGGCCACTAAAGAGCCAACACTTTTAACCTTCCCTCTGGGTTTAGTAAATAAAATTACTTACCCCCTTCAAGGTGTGTTGCCCGCATTCAAACTCCACCACTGAAAGAATGAGCCTATTTGCTCTAGAGCGATCTCCCTGGACCCTCTTCAGGCACGCTGTCTCGCAATTGCAATAACTCCTATGTGTGATTTCAGATATCTGGGAGAATTGTACAGGGGTTCAATAATAACGACACACACACAGACTCCCAGTACAAACTCTACTTTACTTCCGCTTTAGGGTGGACTTCTAAAGCAAAAAAACACAGAAAACAATATGTACTTGTTTCATCTTTACAACATATAGGTAAAAACCCACAGAGAAGTGCAACCCACGGTTTCCTCATACAGAAAGGTCACCATCTAGCAGTTAGCGAGTCGTTGCTCCATTTAGTTGTTTTTGTGGTTTGACAGTTACATTTCGCTAGCATACATTTCTGCAATAACATTTTCCTATGAAGCTTGCAAATATTTTACATTTCTGTGAAGCCTTGCATATAACTATATCTGGAAGCCATTTTGTTCACTTCAGCCATTTTGTTAGCATGATCTATGAGGCTTATTGCCTCTGCCAAGAAGGACCTCACCATTGACGGAGACAGAAAAGACTTGGGGTGGTTTATCACCCAGCCGAAGGACTCCGGTGTGGACACCACCAGCTGGGTATCCCTCTTGGCCTGCTGGAGGGACTGAGACGTGATGAGAATGTCGTCCAAATAAGGAAGGATGCGAATGCCCTGATATCTCAGCAGAGCCATTACACCCGCCAGCACCTTGGTGAATACCCTGAAAGCCGAGGTGATACCGGAAGGCAAAGCCACAAATTGGTAGTGCTGATCCTCCAGAGAGAACCTGAGGAATCTCTGATGACCTGGAAATATTGGTACATGAAGGTAAGCGTCCTTGATGTCTACAGAGGTCATGAACTTGCCCGGGCGTAGTGAATTGACAGCTGAGCGCAGAGTCTCCATGCGAAAGTATTTGAATCTGACAAATTTGTTGAGGCACTTTAAATCCAGGATAGGTCTGATGGACCTGTCTTTTTTGGGAACAGTGAAAAGATTGGAATAGTAGCCTCTGCCCCTTTCCCTCAAAGGCACCTGGCAGATGACCCACAACTCCAGAAGGATTTGGACAGCAAGGCACAGAAACTGAGCTGACAGGGGGTTTTGAACCATCCGGGATTTGATGAATCTTGGGGGGGGCCAGGGTGCAAACTCTATCTTGTAACCGGAGGACACTACCTCCTGAATCCACCGGTCTGAGACGTGAAGCCTCCAGACGTGAGCAAAGAGCCGGAGCCGTCCCCCCACTCAGATGTCTGAGGGGGCTTGGGTGAGGATTTTGGCTTGGGACCCCAGGAGAGGCCAGGACGGCCACGTCCTCTGCCCCTTCCCTAGTAATCTCCGTGGGCCCCAGTAAAGGAGACTCCTCGTCCAGTTCTGGAACCACGGAAGGATAGGAGAAAGGCACCCATTCCCCGAAAGGACCCTGACGGCCTCCTATGTTGAGGTAACCTACCACCCCTGGCAAACAAATACAAATGTTCACCAAAAAGGCGTAGGTCCTTGAAAGGGAAACCAGTGAGAGCCTTCCACTGACGTAGCCAGAGAGAGCGGCGTATAACCACCAACAGGGCAGAAGTCCTACCACACATTCTAATGGCATCACCCATAGCAGAAAGAATATATGCAATAAATTCCTCACAAAGCAGGAGAGATCTATACTATTCTCTACCCACATCCTCAGATACCCCGTCCAAGAGACACTTAATCACTCCTTTAATGGCAATAGCCGTGATAGCAGAGGTACAAACCGGGCGCAGCACCGTCCCCACACAGGCAAAGGCGTGACATGCCAGTTGGTCCAATCGCCGGTCCTCCCCATCCCGCAGGGTAGTAGTATCAGGAGAGTGCATGACAGATGTATTGGACAACCCGAGAACGGGCGCATCCACCTCGGGAGGACATGACCAATGCTTAACAACATCAGCAGGAAAGAGATACCTCTTGTCCCAACTCTTAGGCACCCCTGGCAGATTGCTAGGGCATTCCCATTCCTTGAGCACTAGATTATTAAAGTGAGACTGCTAAGAGAACTCCCAGCGTGGCTTAACCGTATGAAAAAGCTCACCCTGCTGCTGCGGAGCCACTGCCGGGGGAGAAATACAAAGCACTTCAAAAATATAACGCAGCAATCTGTCATTGTCTTCCCCAAAGGGAGTCCCAGTACCACCGTAAATTTTAGGTTGTTCCTCAGAGGATTCAGAATCAGAAAATAATTGCCCCTCCTCAAGGGAGTAGGGGCCTGAAAGTGAGAAGGGGCCCTCATCTTCTATGGGCAAGAGGGAAACCCGGATGAAAAATGCTGCTTCTTAGCAGAAGCCTTACGCGGGGCAGACCAGACCAGGCGAAGCCAGAGGGGGCGCAGCACCAGGCCCAGTAACAGGCAACCCAGACCGCAGCGCAAGCACTTGCTGGGCACAGGGTACATATACCCTGACATCATCACTTATGGGGATACCTCACACACAACACATAGCCGGGCTTGTCCCGAAGGAACCCCAAGCACATTATCCCCAGAAGCCTCCATATGGTGATTAGAGTGGCACAACAGGCCAATATAGGGTTAACGCTAATGATAGCGACCCGGGATGCCCCAAGAGCCCACTAGGGAAGTGGGAGATATAATAGCAATAGCCTTAACAAAAAGGGGAAAGGACCGGGAGAAACCACAATGAGGTCTACCCGCCTGAAAGACATAAGAATACATTCCCATAAGAATATATACAATAAAATATATAAATAAAAGATATATAAAAAAGCCACCCTGCAGGGGCACGCTCGGACCGCGATGGGAACAGCAGACACGCAGCACAGGGAAGGTAAAAATGGCGTCCGCATATACCTCGAGGGGCTGGCCACAGAGAAGTGATGCGGAAAACATCATCCGCAGATCCCGCCCCCCGAAGTGCGCGAAAAGCGCCCACGTGATCCCGCCGTCCAATGACGGCGCGGCAGCGCCTGAGGGAATGTCGTCGCCGTCCACGGATCGCTGTACAAGCGCGGCGGCGGCTAACAGTAAAACACTTTAGGCACAAGCAAGTAAAGTAAGCAATTCAGGCTGCTTGACATACCGCGCACACACCCTCCCTCCCCCCCCAAGATCTCCCCAGGGAGAGCGAGGCAAGGGAGCAGCAGTCACATAACGCCCAAAGTGAAATAAAAAGGAGAGGAGGGGGCAGACACCTAAGGGGGATAGGGATTAAGGGGGAACCCCGGAACCCGGGAAGCGGGCATCCCACAAGGCTCACCACAGGCCTATACCGCCTACCCATGTCAAAGCAGGGACTGCGGTCGGAGCAGCGCTCCTCAAGCACCTGACCTGGTGCTGTCCTACCTTCACCTGAGCCAGTCAGCCGAGGCTGGGAGGCAGTGGTCCTGAACGGGTGGAAATAGTCCCACAGGCCCGCAGTCTGGTAAGCCCCGCTTGCCTGCGTATATAGAGAGCCATCTTCTATCTTCACAGCCCAGACTGCAGATGAAAACTGGGGAATTTGTGGGAGGTCCCTGACTTATATAGGGCCAGGAGGAGATACAAGACGGAGTTGAATATCTCCTGATTCAGTTCCCACTCCCACTGTTGTATTTTTTGACAACTTACAAAGCCTATGGATGAGTTTTCGATTCCCGAAATATGCACTGCGGATATTGCTGGTATCAGTTTTTGCAAAATTGATCTTTGAGGCAGTTATTTAGGTATCCAAGACTGACCTCCTCTAAAGGGTGATTTCCCTTTGCCTGTGAAGGAGGGGATTTGTCTCTGAGGACCCTTGCTGTTGTTTATATTGAATGAAAATTTCTGTTAGAGATGCCCTTTTTTGAAGTATCCAAGGCTCTACGGGGGAGAAAAAAAAGAGTACTTTTGCCTCTGGCAACTTTTTTTAATAAAAAACCACCACTACCAAAGCATCTCCAAACAATTCACTGCCTCTGTATGGAAGAGAAACCATAGTCTTTTTTGCAGCAAGATCACCTGAATAAATTTAAAAACCATAATACTCTTCTGGCTGCTATGCTGAGAGACATAGCTCTAGTTGACATTTTCAAGTAATTCTTAGCGGATCTAAAAATGTCCATAGCTAATTTCAGATCTTGAATAATCAAGGCAATAGAGTCAACAATGCTTCGTCTTTTTCCTCAGCAGCTCTAGCAAACAAAGTCAATGCACAACTGGAAAGAGCAGCAGCTCCAAGAACCAATTGCGGATGTCTTAAAAATGACTCAATTCTGTCAGTGGAGTCTTTGAGAGCAGCAAGTTTGCCTGTAAGTAGGGGAGAACCTTTGAAGGAATAGCCATGGGATCATTCACCTTTGGGATCTCACATTCTTTCTTGGAAAATTCCCCTGGAAAACATTCTGAATGTTCATATTCATAAATGGCCTTAAATTCACATTGCTTAGGAAATATTAAATCTTGTTGAACTTTTTTAGACAATTCTGGTTTGTCATTAGGACCATCTTTCTTGTCTTGGGCTCTGGGATTTTCAAAACAATCCTGACCCACAAGTAAGCATTTTTCTTTTCCGTGCTATAACTTTGAGAAGCTATCTGGTCCTCAGAATCAGAAATGACCTCAGTATCAGAATGACCAGCCACTCTATTGAAAGAAGACTCTGTTCTATGTCTTTTAAGCTAGACTTCCTCTCCATCAAAAAAATCTGAGGAAGAAGACTCTCTGAAAGTTTTTCGAGATGCCTCACCATGACCTTCGGTGGAAACATGTGACAGACTGACAGAAATATTGGACTGACCAGTGCCACACATAGGAGAAGTAAATTAATACGTTGTACATTAGCCATTTTAAGTTAATGTCCATGGTGCTGGACAGGAGCTGTCCATTTAATTATTTTTCAGATTTTTTTTACACAACAAAAACCTGCCAAGTTAACAGGGGCATGGATACATTTTAGATATATGGCCTGGGTGCTGTGATGCAAGCATGTTTTGGGCTTAGAATAAAAAAAATGGGCAGTCTCTAAGAGCACAAATTATCAGCACATTCATTATCCTCAAGATTGGATATTTCAGTGCCCCAGACACTGCAGCTCATAAAACAAAAACATAAAAATGACATGTACCCCTACCAGGTAGTTGAAGCTACCAGCCAGCACACCAGACATGGGGGGAGGGGCATGCAAGGACACCAGCCCCTATGCCCTTCAACAGGGGTCTGATGCTCCCCCAGGTGTGAACAATGTGCCCGCAACAATAGGCACCTGACTCCAGGACCAGACACTTTGGGTTTTGTCCCGCTTTAATGTCCTTATGTACAACATGCTTAAAGCGTCAGACAAGGTTTTTTTTGAAAATCACTTTTTTTTATATATACATATATAAAGAAAAGTCCATGGTGATACAATGGAAGTGATGATTTCAGCTGGAGCCTTAATATTACGTGATTCTTTGTAAACTAAGGATAGACAGACATCAGCACTTTAGGTCCTTCAAATTGAGAAATTAATTTTTTTAATATTTAATGTTTTACCTACATATTCTATTGTGTGAAAATCAGGAATTATAACAGTGCATGACCTTCCTATAATAAAATTACAGATTTATAGGGTATATGAATAAATGAATTTATTAAATGCACAGCAGCTGCAGGTATCTACTTTTGAATCCCTCTCGTTTCTTGTTATATCAAGCCTGAAAATATGTGGAACCCCAACGCTCTGGAGGAATCGGGGCAAATTCCAAATAATTCCATAGGTCTATTCCTTGCTTGTACCCTCTGTGTAATATAAAAGTACAAGATAATGTATAAGCTGAATTTGTTATGTTATTGCTGGTTGTTGCCAAGAGAGCAGAGCAGCTTAATGTGTCCTTTTTGTCCGCAGCACTAGTATCTTCTCTTATGTGCAGACATTGAGATTTTCAATTTGTATCGAGCACCAAGCATAGCTGGTTCCTTTAGGGGTACAAGAGGCATTTATTTTTATGGCTTTCTTCAAGCGTCACTTTACAGATGAAAGCTCATCTGCTACGGCAGCTGTTTCTTTGACTATACCTGGCTTCTTTCTTTAGTCCACTTGCATATCTCTGGAGGACTTTTCTACAAAATAAATGTTCTTTTGGGAATGTCTGAAGGAGATTCTCTATTGTAGGGGCCTTTACTGTCTCCAACCATTTTTGAAAGACATATATCTTGAATTAGCCACTATTATTGCACTGCATAGCTTTAAACTGAACACTGTTAACCCTTTACTGACTACACAAAAGTTATGGTGCTTCTAAAAAAGTAACATTACTTCTCTTGTGCAACAACAATGAAACTACACTCTTCAGAATCCTGGTAAAGGTTCCCCAGATAATTTTCATGTTAAAGTGACACAGCAGGAAAAGATAATTGTTACACCATTGCGTAGGGCTACATTGGG
Organism: Gastrophryne carolinensis; assembly: GCA_027917425.1. Classification (NCBI taxonomy): domain Eukaryota; kingdom Metazoa; phylum Chordata; class Amphibia; order Anura; family Microhylidae; genus Gastrophryne; species Gastrophryne carolinensis. Next base: position 466,469,631 of record CM051236.1, read on the forward strand.
CACTGTCCTAAACTGTTTTCCGTTTTTAAATTGAAGAAATGGCCAAGGGTTAACAGTTTCACCTAATGATTTCTCTTCTGAAAAAAGTGGGTGGGGCCCTTGAATCTGTGATGCTGCACATTAATCAGCATTATGGGTGGGGTCTGTAAGATTCCCAGAACTTGCATAAGACAATCTGGCTGTGCAATGTGAATCTGGAGGAGGGAGGGACCAGCAATCCTGTCCTGCTCTGCTGAGCTGATTTGGGAACGGGATGAAAGAGAGAATGCACTGAACATGTAAACCTTGATATCTCTGCCATTTCTGCTTCAATTTAAAAACTGACAACAGTTTTGTACAGTGCCAAATATAATCCAGTGCAATGATGTAAAAATGACCTTTGCCTACAGTATCACTTTAAATGTTCATGTGTCGCATTAATTCAAACTAAATATTTGAGTTTCTGAAGGCCCTGAATTCAAGTCTATTACAATTTATGGGTGGGTGGATTCTGGTGCTATCTTTTCCCTCCATAAAGCTCATAAGTGAGCCAAATACTGGGACCAGATCACCAAAGTGTGTATCACTGCAAAATCAAACCATAGGTGTCACCAGGAACACCAAGTGTCACTGACTTGGGTCTTACTAGCAAATTTTCTTAACCTCATGATTCGTTTCTCAAGAAACTCTTTATTCCACCACTGGGTGAAAAAGGTTTCCTTGGTTGTTGTATTCCACATCTGTTACATTACAGCCTCGATTCAATAAAGGTAGAAAAAAATTCTCATGGTAGTAAATGATTCAATTCATGAGAAAAAAGCCTGAGAATGTCACTGTTGCTGAATCACCAGATAGGAAGACAATGAAAGTCAATGGCACTTTTTTACTCCTAAGAAAAGTAGAGAACTGTTTACTCCTTTATACACTGTAGTAAAAGCTGCCATTGAATTTCTTTGTCTTTTTATCTAGTGATTCGGTAACAGTGAATTTCTCAGGCTTTTTTCTCATGAATTGAATTTTTTACTACCATAAGAATTTTTTTCTACCTTTATTGAATCGAGGCCTATGTTAGTTACCACAAATTTGTTTGATAATCAAAAATTAGCGCAAATATCATTATCAGGGTGTACCTATAAAGAGTGCAGAGGTACTTAACACATTAGGGCCATGAGGTGAGAGGAGCCCCATAATTGCAACTTCTCTACCTGCTCTGTAATGTCTGTCCCAGGGTTTTGTCATAATTGTTTATTTATTTATAAAGCACCATCATTTTATATGGCACTGTACAAGATAAGAATCACTATTATGAGTCAGATGTTGCAGAAATGCAAACCATTTTGATGAAAAAGCACATTAGGGGAGAGGGCCCTGTCCTTGTGGGCTTACAATTCAAAGGATAAACATAGAGACTAGAGGTTGGGTCACAAGTAGTATGTTCTAAGCATGGCAGCAAGCATTTTGAAGGGTTAAACGTCCGTGGAGTGGCTTGAATAAAGGGATGTTAGCTTACCTGTTATGCAAAGGATTTATCCTGGTGTCCTGCTAAGCAAGAGAGGTGGACCCATCTCCATAATAAAAATATGTTTTTGTGGGTTTTGGTTTTCTTTCATTGCTGTAACTCGACTTGCAACTGAAGAGTATCACTTCAGTGTAGGCTTACTTATGGTAAGCCAGGGTTGCCAGTTTTCAGGGCAGAGGTAGCTATAAGTTAGGGAGGGCAGTAGAGCCGCACTTCAGCCTTCCAATGTATGTTTGTATTCAATGAAAGAACACAGCAGAACATAATACAAATACAGCCAATATTTCAGGGCAGCACAAGTACCCCTTTGTGAAGGAAAACAAACAAACATGCAGCATGGCAGAGGTGGAAAATATGTAAAGATAAGCAGCCAATCTCAAAGCTCCTAGTGGCAGAGAGCCCCTACCTGACATCAGTGCTGATAAATTGGGTCTGTCCTAGACCCTACAGTGAATCAAGCTGTGCAATCAGTGTATATACACCTCGCAAGAAGGTCATATTCCCGACTAGAGATAAGCAAACTTTTTAGAGGTTTGATTCAGGTGAAGAAATTTGGGCTCACCCGAATCTAACTTTTAACGGAGTTGCTCAAAAACAAGCTTACCTCCATCCTTATTCCAGTGCCAGGTGATATCCTCCTCCTTTGGCTACTGCCCTGCATGGCTCTCCGCAGAAATCCAAGCCCCAGCTGGGTCCCCGGCATTTTTCTCCCCGCCACAGGAGTATAACAGGAGTAAACTGACACCAGCTCACTCTACTGGTATAAACAGCCATTCCCTGCATGTGGGAGCAAGATATGTAAGATATCAGAAGCCAGAGAGATTGGCGGAAGCCAGGTGCTTCTCAGTGAGAGCAGCAGCGGACATCACGGGACAGAGCGATAGGTGGTGGATTAGAGGTAAGTATGGGAGTAATAATAATAAATAATAATGACTGTGTATGTTTTATTACATTTAATGCTTCGTCAACTGGTAAAGGGTCCTTGAGACCCCTGTACTAGTTCCCAAGGCAGTGAGACTGGCAAGCAAGTGAATTTCCAAAACCCTCTGCCCCATTACCTGCATTTCCAAAGCCCATGAGGGTGCAAAAGAGCCTGTGGCCTGTAAGGGCTATGCAAGTTGGTAGCTTTCAGGGCTTGGGGGTGGCTGGTCGGACTTCACCATTAAACCCTTTAAATATAAATAAAATGGCATGGGTCCCCCTATCCAAGTAAAATCAGCCTGGGCACCAGCTATGGGGGCTGGTAGTGCGAAGAACGGATGTCAACCAGCCGGCCAAAGGCCTGAAAGCTTGCAACCTGCATAGCCCTTCAATTGGGTGCTCTACCTAGGGGGGTAGGAAGATAGTTGTTTTTTTATTATTAGACAACCTTGTTTGCAGGTAGCTGTGGTAGGCGGGCCTGGGTTAGGTGAAATATCACCTGTGGCAAATTCTGTAAGCATAAGGATAGAACAACTGTCTGTGAGTGTCTCTTGTGCTTGGATATAGAAGGGGAGAGCAATTTGACCAATGAGAGGAATTCATAAGAGCCTGGGGTCTCCTATACAAAAAATGATGCAGGAGTTTTTTGAAAAAAAATAGAAAATAACTTTAAAAAACGTAAAAAATAATGTAATGCATTTGTTAATTCAGTTCTTTTCAAAAAGATGGATTGTTCTGTTGTTGGTCTTGCGGAGGAGTGAAAATCTGTTTTTGTGCGGTCACGAGGCTTAATTCTCTGCTTTCACATGTGGCCTGTGAAAAGGGTCTTGGGGGTTCTGCATCATTTTAAAAGTGAACAAACTGGAAAACCCACCAAGTATGAATAACAAAATTATCCAGTTTTGCTGCCTATAGCCCTCTCACTGGGAGCAGAAAAATGCTATTTGCACTTATCCTGACACACCACAATTTTGGTGTTGTTTCCTGGGCTGTTATATCAAAGGGTTGCAGCATTGGGAGTGGGCATTTCATAAATAATTAACACAACAGCTTTTTAAAATCTTGGGACATGATGCCACCTGGCAATTGCTGGTCCTGCCACCTAAACCCCCAACAATCTGGAACTTTGGAGAAATTGCCAGACCTATTGCTGGAAAAGGAGAGAAAACAGCATGACAAAATTTAAAAAGGTATTCATTTGAAGTGAGGGATGCAGGGAATATTTTTCAAAAAGATGGGCTTTTGGTCCACTTTAAGCTGGCAGCAGGAAGTAAGCAGTCAATTGGTCTTCAAGCCTACACTGATGGCCCAGTGCAACTATAAGGAGAGTACATTTTGCCTGGTGCTTTCCTCTTCTGCAATGTAAAATAAACATTTGTGTTAGAATTGTGCCCCTATACCTGTGATTTACTTATTAGCATGATGTTTCCAAATATCTTATATTCATGTGTGTATGTGATCCTAAAGTAGGAGCGGTTTTCCTGGCCTCAAGTAAAAACTACTACAATTCTGCCAGTAAAACTTTAGCTACTGGAACACAAGATTGTGATCCCCTTATCTGCAGAATTTGAATTGGAAGTGGGGTCAACTTCAAAACACCAGTTTGGTGTGTGTTGCTAATATAAACACATAGTTGCTAAAGAAAAGTTTTTTATTTTATAACACAGATAGAGATGCAGACAAATAGAAAAGAAAAGAAAGAAAAGTTCAGCACCTTGAGAACATTATTTTGACAGACAATAATGGAAACTTTTAAAGGCCATTGAAAGTTAAGTTACCCTTTGAGTTAATCTTATCTTCTCCTCCTCCTTCGCCGTTTTGGCCAACCTTTGAAACTAGACCCAGAGGAAGCCACTGCAGGGGAGAAAAGCTGAGTGCTACTGCATCTTTCCCGCAATACTGGACATGCAGGTTAGGTTAGGATTGTCTTTGCTGGCCTTTACTAGGGGCTTTAAATTTACTGTTATCATCTGCCATCTTCTCCAGGTTCCCTGTGCAGGCATCATCAGCTTGATTCCAGAAAATAAACTGTCACCCTACAGTGACCAAGCTTGGACAGTGGTGACTAATTGTATCACACATCATTATCTTTGGTGCTCAGTGGCTTGCAAGGAGTTGTATATCGTTTTATCTCTCAGTTATTTCAAATCCCACCGATGAAGGGTGGAAATTTATAGAGGTGGTTGTGAGACCTGTGCTGTTATTGCTGTAACAACTTCATTTTTTTTCACTCCTTGCAGAGAATGCATAAAATACATTTTACACAAATAAATTACTGCAAACACATCAATTCTTGAACTTAAATTCTGCAAAGAAAAGCAAGAAGATGATGATCTGTTACAAATGCCCTAAGGTGCTGGAAAAAAATGTTCTCTAGACAGGGAAATTGCAAATCCAATCTGTTGTACAGGTAGAGGCATTTCACGTCTCAGTGTTGGTATGGAAATCTAGAAGATATCCTTCAGGAATAAATCTCGGGGATGCGTTTTCATATATGAGATTCTTTATATAGTCTTCTTCACAATGAGGTTATTTTATGCAGTGTTTTATATGTTGATACAGAGAAATCTAATTTTACTGTATGATTTTACAGAATAGAGCGTCAAATTTTTCAAGGTCACACTGCATTTTTTTTTCTTTACTTGTCTGCCAGCAAAACACAACAGTCTCTAGTCAACTCTATGTTATAGCTATGTTAAGTAAAAGTTACTTTTTTGGTTACATATGAGCCCCCCCACCATTCTGGACATCTACGGATAAAAAGTAAATTGTCATTTGTAGATTTACACCTAATAGGTATACTTTAAAACACATCTTGGGGGAAAAAACTAAATATAAAAATATTCACATTTTATATGATAAACCCTATTTTTTGTTCCATAAGATGCCCATATGTGTGTGTGGCGAATGGATATCTGTGCAACCTACTGTATGAAGCAGATGTGGGGCTGGAAAAAGGAATAGTCCACTCACCTTGCCAGTGGTCCTGTTTTTCTGACCATCCTCCTGAATCTCATCTTCATCCCACAGCCCTTGTTCTGGCTGGTTGGTGGGCGTCCATGTACAGCTGGGTGTGGTCTGTGTTCAACTGGCTCTCATTGAAAACAATAAGCAGTGGCCAATAAAAGCCCATGCCAACCAGCCAGCCTGAACCAAGGCTGCAGGAGGATGATCAAATGCAGGAGGATGATCAACAGTGCAGGAGTGCCAATAAAGTGAGTGGACCTTTCTTTTAAAGTATATGCAGCGGTGCAGCAGCCCTGTTAGTGGAGGATGGGCAGCTAGGCTGCACACTGCACATTATGGGGTTATTGATGTAAGTGGGGGGATCCTGCATGCTGCATGTTACAGTGTCCTTTTTGTGGGGGGGGTTGCATGCTGCCTGGTATAGGGTTCTTGGGGGGGGACTTCTCACTGCATGTTATTGGGTTCTTAAGGGAAAAGGAAGGTTTTAGAATACCACTTGATTCAGAATTTTTTTTTCTTATTTTCCTCTTCTAAACCCTACGTGTGCCTTATAGTGAAGGAAATATGGTAGTTGATGGTGGTAGATCCTGTTACTTTAAATCGACTGTAAAATAAATAAAGAGATGGGAGTGATCCTAAAATCTTTTTATAATTTTGGATCACTTTGAAAATGTAAAACACAGGCCAGCAAAAGGTCATGTTCTGCCAATCTCTACAAAGATGCACAGATGAGAAAATAAGTGCTCAGACAAAGTTATAAAGCCAACTATGTGGAGAACCACATAATTTGACAGCCCTTATTTAGAAAATCTGAGTGCCAGCATCCAGGACAATCCCCCACCACCTTGTACAGATGAAGTGAAATAAAGCAGTGCCCAGCATAGTGCTACTGTAACAATGAATCAAGCTGTGGGCTCCACTCACTGACACTGGCATGGACCAGTAGAGGGTCACCAGATACAGGCTCAGACTTACCAACAGGGTTAGTGGGAAATCCCCCTGTGGGCCCCTTATGGGCCAACTATGTATAGCTTATTTGTGGCATCCCCAGTGCACACACAGACACACACACACAGACAATGCAGTTTGGCTTACAGTAATGTTTCTGTGTATGGGCCCTAAATATAAGCCAATGAAACGTACATCTGACTGTGGAATGGGCCCCCAGAGTTCTAGTGCTTGTCCTCAGATATATGCAGATTCTTAAAAGTATTTACTTCCTATTATGAATGTATCAATAATAGAGTAGATTCAGAGGCAGGTGATCATTTTCACTCCTTTTTAAGGAGTAAAACATTCCTTCATGACCTTCATTGTCTACCGGGTGTAAATTTTCACCTGGTTCTGAATCTGCCCCAAGGTAGACAATAAAAGTCAATGCCCCCCCCCCCTTTAAAAGGAGTGAGAATTCTTACCTCACTCTGAATCGACCACATTGTCAGAGTGTTTATTAGGATGCATATAGTAGGTGCAGACAGAGAAGTGTGGAGGTGACTGCTCACCTCCCAAGGTCACTAGAAAGCTGCATTTCTAATTATCATATGATCAAATCTTGATATTTTTGCTATTTAATCAGCTGAAAACTTCTATAGCATAGTGCTGAATGTGTGCCCAGACTCCTAACACAGCCCCAGTCTTTCATTTATATTGAAAATGGTAAATAGCTTCTTTTTTTGCTGGGTGTTTGGAAAATGTATCTGCCCTTGGTTAAATAAACTTTGATTCCTAAACTGAAACTGAATTGGAAGAAATGCAACATTTCCTGTTGTTATTAATTATTTTGCATTTCAGAAAGAGGCCAAAAAGGGTACAAACAGTCGATTTTATTATTTTTAAATGCGAATCACTTCAGCCTGAGATTATGCTAGGTGATATTCCTGGAATATCAATAAGATGTTCCCTCTTGGAAATGCACCTTTGATAGTCTTTTTTATTAAAAGCTGTGACAAGAATGATGGCAGAATATATGAAGTATTAAGACTTAATATATTTGTTAAATGTTTAATAAACTGAAAACCATTCCAAGGTCCATTGTGACAATGTAGAAAAAAGTTCAAGAGGAACATAATGAGCCTAGAGTCTGTCTTGTCATTAGAGGGCTTATGCTTCATGACATGCAACAGCAGGGGCGGACTAGGCATAGAAAGACTTAATGGGTGTTGGTCCCCACTGTCTGCTCATCAAAATAAGCTCAGGGGGGCATCCAGAGTGCTGGAGCCCTCCTCGCAGATAACCTCCTAGAACGTCCATAATACTAACCTTCATTACGAGCCAGCACTGAGAAAGGAGTCCCACGATTGGCACGCCGGGCGGTCGCGTTTGCTGCGGCGGCCATTAGCAGGGCCTGCCCACCAATCACTGGACTCCTTTCCTGGCGCGCGCTGGCTCGTAATGAAGTTGAGTATTACAGGCATTCTGGGATGTTATCTGCGAGGGTGGCGCCAGCATTCTGGATGCCCCCCCCCCCGGGCTTGTTGTGATGAACAGACAGCTGGACCAACACCCGTTAAAGAAATAAGGGGTGTTGGTCCTGTTTAAGAGAATTTCTGGTGGACTGCATTGCTTTGGGATTTCTGGGCTGCTGCTTCTAATACCCCCATGTCTGCTTACCGAGCCCCACCCAGCCTCACATCACACCAATGCAAATACTTCCCCTAATGTATAAAGAATAGCCCAACTGTGCCACATTTTCTGTTCAAATATACCCTTACCCACAATGATATAGCCTAAGAATTGGTGTATCACCATTGACCAACCAGGAGGCACATTGGGGTGTCACAGATATGTCACAGCAGTGTAGCAGTGATTCTGAATTAGAGTGTAAACTTAAATTCAAATAGTGATGTACTCAGCAGCTGTCTCTGCTTCCTCTAACATCTGCCACAAAAGTAAATAAAGAGAATCTGTGGATGCTCTTCCATCCCCAGATGGCTCCAGACTTCTGTTTTTTTAGGGAGGTAAGGGTTCCTGTAAAAAAAAAAGCATAAGTTGTACTGGAGCTTTCCAGCATTTTGGATGATTTTTTTCAATAACAAACATGTCAAAGTGATCCAATAGTAAAAAAAAACAGTATCGTTGGTGAATTTTCTGCATTACGGAGCATACCATTTGTTGATGCCCCCTCGTGCATACCCTTACAGCTAAGCACGATAGGGTAGGGATCATACATACGACTTCTGTGACATCATCAATGCAGGCATCGGGACACAATCCCATATGAGCGCCAATGGCCAGATTCACCAGGGGGATGGACACAGTCACCCAGCCATTCAGGAGGGGTATGCACGGGGTAAAGGTATAATCAACTGATCCAGACAAAGCAACCCTGATCTGTTGCTTCACTTTATTATGTTGTAGAACTGTGCCCTTTGACATAATAAATACACCATTTTTTACCACCTAATAGATTTTAATTGATAGAGTTTTAGTGTAGGACGCTCAGGGTAGGGAGAGAAGCATGCTGTTGGCACCAAAGCCAAAAATATTGACACACCTTATTAATATACCTACTATGACATGAGTTAAGCAAAATGTTCTGCATTATTCAAGTTTGCATATTTGCTACATCATAAGAGATTAGACTAAAATGTTGGGCCTTTGACTGACACATATACATATATATATTTTTTTGCTCCCGTTCCAGTGTGTGAATCAAGGGGGTGATGTTGTTCTTATAGTGGGAATCAAACAGCGCTGGTGACTATGCGGTGCCACCCTGCTGTTAGAGAAAGTAGTCCTTCTTCTCCCCCTCCGATTCCTTCAAAACTGTCCTCTGGCTGGACATTGGCATACCCACCGCTGTTGGCCCAGCAACCCACCCTTTGAGCCAATTGTGCACTGCCATGACAGTGTGGAGAAAGGGCCTGCCTCCTCCTCCTCCTCTCCGTCTACTCAGTCATGGTTTGAAGCATTTTTACCAGCAGGCAGAGGATGGGGATGGTAGCGCTGACTATGGCGCCATCAGCACTACCATCCCCATCCTCTTCCTGCTGATAAAAATGCTTGGTGGTGTATTGGAAGCAGTGCTACGCCGCACAGATGTCCCTCATGGAGTCTCACTCATTGGTAGTGAAGTGCTGTTGGTCTGCACAGCAGAGGAGGAAGCAGAGTAGGAGGAGGCTACAGGAGGCACAAACTGATGTCCCACAATCCTGGGTGGTGGAAGGATCTGCGCCACAGTGCTTTCCCCCTCAGTCCCAGCTGCCACTACGTTGACCCAGTGGAACGTCCCTGCCCATACCTACCATAGTGAGGTCGACACTGGAACTAATGGCATCACCCAATGCACATTTATTTTTCACAACCTGTTGGTGCAGGGCAGGGATGACCTGGCAAGAAAAGTAGCGGTGGCTGGGAACTTTAAAACTGACCATCCCCACCAGGAGGAATGGAAGCATTTTAAAAGCCAGCCATTTTGAAATGCTTGCGTTCAGGGCCAGGGCTTGTGGGTGAGATGGGCCCAACTTCCGCTTTCTCTCCAAAGTTTGCGGGATGAAAATCTGAACGTTTCCCTGGGATGATGTGTGACCGCCACCTCTTCCTCAGAACTCTGATAGCTTTGAATCTACATAGAGTCTAGGACCTCATTATCCTCCCTGGCATTCTCTTCCACCCACTCCTCCCAGCTAGCCTCCCTCTCATCCTCAACATTGCAGAAAGCTGCAGCAGTTGACACTTGAGTCTCATCATGAGGGACTCCAGTGATTGTATGCTGGCCACATCCTCCTTCTCCTACAGAAGATCTTGGGCATCCATGAGTCATAGGTCTGCAACTGGGGCCGGACAGGTGGATGGCTCATGGTGTCCCAACCAAACATATCATCATAAGGCATTAGTGAATCTGTGACATTTGGTTGGAACGATGTTGCAGATTTTATGGGGTGAGGTGGGGCGCCTTGCACTTGGTGGAAGAACTTCCCATGGAACTGGTAGCACTGTGTGCCATATAATCTATAACAGCCTCAATATGTTCTGGCCTCACCACTCTGCCAGCAGTATTGGGGCGTACAAAAATGTGCCACAAACCCTGGAGCATGCTTGCACCAGAGGAAGGTGTAGCAGGCAAGGATGAAAGATGTCCTCTCCCTACAGCACCAGTGATCGGATGAGCACCAGATCCATTACCAGCAGCAGCAGAATCACCATGGCCCGGTCCCTGCCCCTTATTTGCTGCATTGTAAGACACCTGCAGTTACAGCAGCCCAAAATGAAACAAATAAAATAAAATCACTGACAAATGCTCCTAAAGTTCCAGGAAAAAAAGGGTACACTCACCCCAAGCAAGATGTAGTATAACATGGTACACTCAGCCTAGGGCCTAGACCAAATTGTACACCCCCAGGGCTTAGAGCAAGTTGTGATATAACAGTGTACACTCCAATGCTTATACCAGTCTACACACACTAATGCTTAGAGTAAGTTGTGGTATAACAGGGTACACTCACCCCAGTGCTTAGTCCAAGTTGTGGTATAACAGTGTACACTAACCACAGTGCTTAGAGAAAGATGTAGTAGTAAAACAGAATACACCTCAGTGATTAAATCAAGTTGTGGTATAACAGGGTACACTCACCCCAGTGCCTAAGGAGTGGTATAACAGGGTACACCTCAGTGCTTAGAGCAAATTATACTATAACATTGTACACCTCAGTGGTTACAGCAAGTTGTGGTATAACAGACTACACTCAACCCAGTGCTTAGTCCAAATTGTGGTATAACAGGGTGCACCCCAGTGCTTAGAGCAAGTTGTAGTTTAACTGGGTATACATTCGTACTTAGAACAAGTTATGGTTATGGTATAACAGAATACACCCTCCCCAGTGTTTATAGCAAGTTGTGGTATAAAATGGTGCACATCAGTGCTTAGAACAAGTTGTGGTATAAAAGGGTGCACATCAGTGCTTAGAGCAATTTGTGGTATAACAGAATACAGTCCCCCCAATGCTTTGAGCAAGTTGCGGTATAACAGGCTACACTCACCTCAGTGCTTAGAAGAAGGTGTGGTTACATAGAGGCCGATTCATTAATAGCGCCAGGTAGCGACAGATGAGCGACAGTAGTGTTATTTTCACAGCGCCCGCTAGTATTCGCTGTGCTTGGCCGTTGTTCGGCTGTTGACAGCGACTCAGTCGGTGTGCGGTAATGTTGAATACGGGGTTAGGAGTCGCTGTTTGACAGGTTCCGCGCTGTATGGAAGCGCATGACAGCGAATGGCCATAGCGAACGGCTCCCAGCATATTCATTAACAAATCACGCTCAAAAAATTATCGCGCTGTGAAATGCTTGTTTAAACCCTAGAGCACTGGCGGCGATGGGTTAAAAGTAGTTTTTTAACCCCCAAACAACCATATTTTTGGGAAAAAAAAAAAAACATGTTTTTACAAACATTTTGTAATATGAATACATTAATATAAGACCTGTAATATCAATTCTGCACAAATTTTTTTTTTTTTTTTTTTTACCTTAAAAAAAATATCTAACATTGCAGAAGTGGTCACAGAATTTTTGACATTTAAAAAAAAAAAAAAAAAAAATTAATAGCAATTAATTATGAATATTTAAAGATTGTTCCATTGAAATGCATTGGAGAGCACCAGGTAGCGAGAGGTCATACCTGTCACTGTTCAAGGTCGCTCGCTGGCGCTGTGGGGTGAGGCTGGAATAATGATGAATGATTCGCTATCTGGCGCTCTCTCAGTCGCTAAGCAGGATCGGCTTGATAAATGTGTGATTGCGGAGGGGAGCCGGCATTCTCGTGGCGGTGAGCGTCATTACCGTTCGCTCACCATTCGCTACCTGGCGCTATCCCTTGTTAAATAAGGGCCATAGTTACATAGCAAGTTCTGGCATACTCACACCAATGCTTATACCAAGTTGTGGCATAACATGCTAAACTCACACAGTGCTTACACCAAGTTGTAGAATAACAGGCTACCCTCACCCCAGTGCTTAGAGCAAGTTGTAGTATACCAGGGTACACCTCAGTGCTTAGAGCAAGTTGTGGTATAACAAACTACACTCACCCTAGTGCTTAGAGCAAGTTGTAGTATAACAGGCTACACTCACCTTAGAAGAGGGTGTGGTTACATAGTTACATATTTAATATGGTTAAAAAAAGACATCCATCAAGTTCAACCAAGGGTGTTGGGGTAGGGGGAAGTTATTTTTTATTTAATTTTTGTTTTTTTTACTGATAACAGCTAATAGTAACTGTTAATGTTATTTTCCTCGTAATAAGCATCTAATCCTTTTTTGAAGCTGTCAGCGGTTGATGACGTTACAAGCTTCTGTGGGAGGCTATGGTAAAAAACGATTGTCATCTCCAGAGATTTTGAGATTTCTTTTTTTTTTCAGTCGAAGGGAGTGCCCCTTGTCTTTTTTGTATTGGTCATTTATATTTTTATACAAGTTAATCATGTCCCCCCTCAGTCGTCTCCTCTCAAGACTAAACAGATATAATTCTCGTAATTTTTCCTCACAACTAAGATCTTTAATTCCTCTTATTAGTTTGGTGGCTCTCCTCTGCATCCTTTCCATAGTCAGAGTGTCCTTTCTATGAATGGGTGTCAAGAACTGAAAGGCATATTCCAGGTGAGGGTGCACCTTGTAAAGAGGCAAAATGACATCCCTATCCCGTGATTCCAGGCCTCTTTTAATGCATGATACTATCTTGGTGGCCTTGGAAGTAGCTGCTCGACATTGCATGCTGTCATTTACCATGCTGTGATCTATCAGTACCCCCAGATCCTTCTCAACAAGTATTTCCCACAGAGAATATAAGTGGCCTTCAGGTTGTTAGACCCCAAGTGCATGACTTTACATTTCTCCACATTGAACTTCATTTTCCTAGTGGATGCCCAGACACTCAAAAGGCTTGATTCTGAGAGACAAAAAAATATTTTCGTTTTAGCGCCGATCTGTTTTTTTTTTTTAATTCCCGCTCTCGTATGAGTGTGTGAGCAATTCTATGCATGCATTGCTAACCTTCTGTAAAGTTTCTGTCCGTTCGTATGCCAGAGTACGAGTATGAGGATGTCATTTTCCATCGTGACTTTTCTGTTTCATTTTCTCATGTTCCAACGTCGGCTTTCGATTTTGCCCTTTTTCCATCGTCTCCTCCCACGAATCCTTTACGTTTCCCGTTAGATTCTGTTTCCCTTTTTCAATAAATAATCGTCCAGACGGAAATCCTTACGATCTTGCACCTGCGCACTACAAACTTAACTCATTAAAGTGCTCGCCTACATATTTGCCACCCTCACTTCTACTACAATGTTTAGCTAAATCAATTAGCGCTATCCTCCATTTTCCCTTTTGGACCCTTAAAGCTCACCCCAACCACTTAGCACTATCCTCCATCTTCCCTTTTGGACCCTTAAAGCTCACCCCAACCCCTTAGCGCTATCCTCCATCTTCCCTTTTGGACCCTTAAAGCTCACCCCAACCACTTAGTGCTATCCTCCATCTTCCCTTTTGGACCCTTAAAGCTCACCCCAACCACTTAGCGCTATCCTCCATCTTCCCTTTTGGACCCTTAAAGATGACCCCAACCACTTAGCGCTATCCTCCATTTTCCATTTTGGACCCTTAAAACTTACCCAAACCACTTCCCGGTTAGGTTCTTCTTCCATTTTATGTCCCTAAAACTTACCCAAACCACTTCCCGGTTAGGTTCTTCTTCCATTTTATGTCCCTAAAACTTACCCAAACCACTTCCCGGTTAGGTTCTTCTTCCATTTTATGTCCCTAAAACTTACTCAAACCACTTCCCGGTTAGGTTCTTCTTCCATTTTAGGCCCCTAAAACTTACCCAAACCACTTCCCGGTTAGGTTCTTCTTCCATTTTAGGCCCCTAAAACTTACCCAAACCACTTCCTGGTTAGGTTCTTCTACCATTTTAGGCCCCTAAAACTTACCCAAACCACTTCCCGGTTAGGTTCTTCTTCCATTTTAGGCCCCTAAAACTTACCCAAACCACTTCCCGGTTAGGTTCTTCTTCCATTTTAGACCCCTAAAACTTACCCAAACCACTTCCCGGTTAGGTTCTTCTTTCATTTTAGGCCTCTAAAACTTACCCAAACCCCTTCCCGGTCATCTGAATCTTCATCTCTAAATATATATTTCACCCTTCGTTTGGTGTTAATGTATTTGTGTTAAAAAATGACACTGAAACTCTGTTTTTTTTTTTTTTTTACTTGAAGGCCATTTTTTGGGCCCATTATATATATATATATTTTTTTACAAATTTTAATTTAAAAAAATTATTTTTTTTTTGACTTAGAGACAAATACATGTTTCTCACCTGTGGATGGAACGTTTTTTAGTTGCCAACATAAATCAATGACATATGTCAGTCTGCTAAGTAATTACTCTAAGCAAGTGGGCACTGGTCATTCTGCTAAGTAATTACTCTAAGCAAGTGGGCATATGTCAGTCTGCTAAGTAATTACTTTAACCAAGTGGGCACTGGTCATTCTGCTAAGTAATTACTCTAAGCAAATGGGCATATGTCAGTCTGCTAAGAAATTACTCTAAGCAAGTGGGCACTGGTCATTCTGCTAAGTAATTACTCTAAGCAAGTGGGCACTGGTCATTCTGCTAAGTAATTACTCTAAGCAAATGGGCATATGTCAGTCTGCTAAGTAATTACTCTAAGCAAGTGGACACTGGTCATTCTGCTAAGTAATTACTCTAAGCAAGTGGGCACAGGTCAGTCTGCTAATGCCATTGACTATGGCTTGATGTATCTGGGTGATCATGTCACTTAACACATACTGCAAAAAATGACATTACAACTTACTTGGTTGGTGGCCGACGGATGCCTCGTTGGGGACAACCCTACGTCCTGGGCCCTGCCACTGTTGTGAAGTAGAGGCTGTTGAGACATGGCAAATAGGTCACTTATAATGTCTTAGTCAACAGTAATCAAAATTAATTTTCAATGTGTGTGTCACATCACTCACCTTCTCCCTCTGCCTCCTGGGTGAGATCTGCTGCAGCCTGCGCATCTTCACCCGCTCCAGAAGCATCTACAAAAACAGATGAAGGGAATCAGCTTGGGTGGAAATTGCATGTATATGTGTGTGCGGTTACATGAAGAGTCACATACCAGAGGCTCCCGCCTGCATCGCTGGGTACGACTCCCTGCCCATGCCGTGCAGCCCCTCCTCTGTGGAAAGGTCCAGGGGTAGGTCTGAGGACCCAACAGAGGAGTGGTAGGACCGTCGCACAGGAGATCCACCACCTTCACTTCCAGCTACAGATTCATGCAGCACTGGTCAGCCTGTGCGCCTCTGGGTGCGGCGGATTCGGTAATCCATTTCCAACACTAGAAAAGAAAAACAATTATAAATAAATGCCTACCTTCTGCATGAGTTACATCTGCCTTGCAACCGCTATGTACTTACTAGAGAAATGGATTCTGAAAAAGTGCCGCACCCGGGGCATGTGCAGCCATTTCAGGTCCGACCAATGCTGCATGATCTGCGTGTGGGTGAAGGTGGTGTCTGTCTGATGTTGGATTTGGGCAGTGATCTCCAGGGCGACGGTGCGCTTCTCAAAAGAGTTGGGCAGGTAGTTCAAACTGCATACAAATATCTGTCAACAATTGATCATTTGACTAAATGACATTAACAGACACATTTGTAGCCTAATACAATCCTTTAAGCTGACCTCAGTGTTGGTTCGCACGTGTGGGCCCTCTCTTCGGTTTGGCACGGAGTTTGAGACACTTTTTAAACCAACCGTTTCTTTATGCGCTTCCTTAAGGTCTAGGCATGCATTTTGATGGCAAATCAAAGGCAGTAAAAGACACTTACAAGCATGATGATCTCTTCTTGTTGGAGGGTGAAGATTGTGGGCGCCATCGTGCCGCTTGTATGCAGCAGATAAGTAATGCCCCTGCGGTTTCCGGGTTCCGCACGGCAGGACGAACGGCCGTACGCACATCCGTACGCACGCGTACGCATAGCTTGAGACCCCGGCAATGTTATTTAAAGGGTCCTGGACACACAGCTCATTCTCTTTCAGAGTCCATGAGCAATGGCACCAAAAAAAGCTCCTCAAAAAGCAGCAAAGGAGCAAAGGAGGCCACCACCAAACAGGCAGCCAAACAGCAGGAGCCTGCTGAGGGGCCCAAGACTCTGTCCCAGATGACCAAAAAGAAGTTACGGCCAACCCGTAGTGCCCAGGCAAAGGCACCCAGCACAACTAGGCAAAAAAAGGAGGCCGCTGGAAAAAGCAAGCCACAGGCCAGAAAGCCAACCCCAGCGGAGGGGACAAAAGGGACCAAGAGGGTGCGAAGCCCCAGCCCCCCAAGGTCTCCAACACTCCACGCACATGGCTACTATGGCAAGACAACCAAAAGGAGACACCGGGAAAGAAGCCCCACCAGTTCGACCTCCCCATCCACACCACCCGCACAGGGCCACAAGGCTCCTGCCAAGAGGGCAAGGCACAGGGCCAGAAGTCAGAGTTCGCTCTCCCCACCCGAATGGGTGTCAAAATCATCGGAAAAGAGGGCAAGGCACAGGGCCCGAAGTCCGAGTTCGCCCTCCCCACTCGCACGGGTGTCCAAATCAGCGGACAAGAGGGCAAGGCACAGGACCGGTCGTCTACCTCCAAGGGGCATGGGTATTCTAAGGGCCCTAAGAGGCACCGGGCCCCAAGCACGACTTCATCCACAACACCCTCTCCTCATCGGCCACATTTGGCACCGGCACAGGTGGAAAGGCAGGCTGAAGATGCCACAGCTACACCTGCTAGTTCAGTGGCCACCCAGCCAAGAACCCCAAGTCCATATCCAAGTCCAGTTCAATCAGAAGCCAGCCACCTGTCCTACATTTCTCCCTAATACAGCCAGCCCAGAATGTCCCCTGATTTGCCACCAACCCCTGATGAGCCAGAACGTCTAGCAACAGGGTGCACATTGCGCCGAGGCCACTTGAGTGGCAGGTTTGGTGAGGCCCAAACTCTGGCATTGGCTAGTGGCCTCACCTTGTATAATGATGAGCTATATGAGTACAGATCCAAAGCTACAAGCAAGCAGCGCAAAGGAGGAGCTCACCAGACAGGTCAATGCAGCGGGGGAAGAGCTCAAATATGTGGAGCAGGTACAAAGCAAAATATCGGACCTAAAGTATGCAGCACGGAAGAAAGAAAATAAACGGCGTAATTACAGGTACATATATACTTTGTGAATTTGGCTTCGTCTTGTATTGCAAACATTTAGCTAAATGTGTGCAACTCTCTTTTTCTTTTTACAAACTGGCGGCGGATTCCCCACAAAACTGCAATTTACCCGAGGAGATGGTGCTGGGCCTGCTACATCCTGTTGCCTTAGAGGGACACTCGGCCCGACAGGACACAGACAACCCTACTATTCCTGCAGGTTAGTAATGTTAGTGTGTATGTGAAATGTGAGCTACGTGTAAAATTAGGCACAAACCCATATATTAACACATGCCCCTGGGGTTTGCCTTGTAGTGGAGGTAACAATTTAAAGAGGGTGTGTTATGTGTGGCGACCCATCATATGCTTTTTTCCTTGCTCATACATTATTTGGGAGAGTCTTGAGGAACACTATTGAGATTAGCAAAGGACTGCCTGTTATGTATTTGGAGTCAATTACATACAACACTTCCAGCTATATCTGTAGGCAATTTGGTTTTGAGCTGTGCTTTGCTCAGAAAGACTGGATCTGGGGTGCTTGAAACTTTGACCTAGAAAGAATGGCAAACAAGCTAATTTAATGGCAAATGCTATTTGCAAGCTGAGTGTGGTCCCATAATAGGCTTTTAGGGATGTGTGAAGCCTCAGAACAGCCAGTACATGCATGTTTATTTTGGTTAAGGAGAGACCAATGTGTGTGTACTTGTTGACTAATACATCTAACAGATAATGGCATTCATAGTCAAGTTAAACTTGGTCCGTTGGGGGATTTGCCATTCATGCATGGGCCTGTGTTTTAATGAACCATGTGTGTTAATTCACATCAGCAATGCCTAGTTGTGTGTTAACATGCCTTCTTTTCCCCAATGCAGCCCAGCATCATCCCTCAGCTAGTGGGGCAACCTCTGTCAGTTTTACCATGCCGTCTACTTCCGTGCTGCCTCGGACCCAGGATCCGATATATACGGTAAGTGCCTTTTTCTGATGTTGCTTATGCATGTGCCTTGCCATGTTTCTTTTTGCTGAATTACATATGTATTCCCCAAACTGAACCTTTGTTATTTACATGTCCAACAGACCCACACACTGATGGAGGAAATCCAGGAGCTGGAGGAAGATGGAGCCTTCATTGAACCTTCAGAACAGCTCCTCCTGGGACAGAATCTGCAACTGTCCCAACATGTTTCTACACCAAATCCTCAGCAGCAGAGTGAAGCTGGCTGCATGCTGCCAACGCATCGTGGGCAGCATGCAGAGAGTGAGCCGACAGTCCCCAGTGTTAGCTCTGCTGCTGAGGATTTGCCAAGCAGACCTGTGGCTGTTGGTGGACCTAGAGACACATCATCTGCATGCCCCCCAACCCGGAGAATAGGGAGGCGTAGTCGACTACGTCGCCCAGTTGCCCAGGGGAGGGGCGCACCGATGATGGAGTCAGCATGACACCATGAGAGGCGGCTATTTCGCCTCCAAAATCAACGAAACCACGAGCATCTTCATGGGCAATTAGAAACATTAAACCACACCTTAAACTCCATGCTGACTGAATTTAGGTCCAACAACAGCCACATGGCCACCTTATCCAATTATTACAGTGCCATGCTTGAGGAAGTTCAAAATAGCAACAGCCACATGGCCACCTTAACTAACAATCTCAGTGCCATGATGGCTGAATTTCGAACTTCCAATAGAAACATGTTGGAACAGTTGCAGAGTCTGAATGCCACACAGGCCCAGGTGAGGGCCCGCCTCCAAGGGCCCCAACCTGGGTTTTATGGGCATCCCCCATTTTAAGGCCTATTTGGCCTGTATCTGCTCCACATCTTTGCTCTACATCCCCACTGTATTGACCTGTCTGGTGAGCCCTACCAATATACCCTTTTGGGATGGCTTTGCTTGTTTGCTTTGGATTTGCACCCATATAGCTCATTAGAGTGCTGAGGTAGCCCTACTAGCCAATGCCAGAGGTGAAGCCTCAATGAACCTGCCACTCAAGCTGTTGCGCTGCATGCTTTTGGCGAATTACATTGGTTCTGGCTCCTCCGGTTTGTAGGCATGATTGGGGGACATTCTGGGCTGGCAAACTACTACCTTGACCCCTGGCTGAGATTGAACTGGACTTGGATTGGGACTCTGGGTTCTTGTTTGGGTGTCACACTGAGTAACAGGTGTAGATGTGGCATAGGTTTGGCTGCTTTACACCTGTGCCTGTGGCAAATGTGGCCAAGCAGGAGAGGGTGTGTCTGTGGGCCTATTTGTTTGCTGCCCAATGTGGACATGGCATGTCACCAATTTTCATTTGTACAAAACTTTGCACAGGAGTGCCTTACTTTAAAACTCCTGCCTCTGGGCAATTGCTATGTGGCCTGATTTGCCTAAACATTCATTTGTGTTTTGCCCATGTATTTCATGCAACTATGGGAGTGACCATCAACTCCAATGTTTGCTTTGGAAATAAACTACATAAAACTGTAATTAACCTGTTGTGGACTAAGTTTATGCCTTTATGTTTTTGGGGAATAAAGATGAGTTAAAGTAAGCAGTAACAAATTTGGAACATCCCAAAAACCAAAAAATAAAATCATGTGTGAGGTTCTTTGGAATTATGTCTTTACTGTTTGTAAAAGTAAGAAACAAACATACAAACACAAAGGTCCAAAAACACAATTAACAAAAAATAAAGGGACAAAACAAACAAAGGAACACAAAATTAAGCAAAATGTGTCTCAGTTAAATTAGACCGCACGGCTTAGGCAGACGCACTCGGGGGGCCACGATAGTCCTCGTCTGGGTCATCGGTGGGTGGAGAGGGGGGCAAATCCCCATACCGGGGGACACGCTGCAAAATAGCAAAATTATGCAACACTGCATAGGCCCTAATAATATCTATGACCTTTTCGGGGTCATACTGAAGTGCTCCCCCGGTATGGTCCAATCATCGGAAGCGGGTCTTCAATAGGCCAAACGCCCTCTCCACCACAGCCCTGGTCTTCCTGTGCGCCCTATAATATGCCTCCTCGGTTGCATTCTGGGGCCGGAGGATGGGCGTCAACAGCCACGGAAGGAGTGGATAGCTGGAATCACCTGCCAAAATGTATTATAAAATACATAAATTACACATTACTCTATAAATGGAATTCCCTAAACGGCCCATCAACATGACTAAGAGGCTAGGTCACATTTGCTACACAGCATGAGCATACATAGTGCACAGGCCAAAAAAAAAAAAAAATTCAAATAGATGTGGAAACAAATTAAACATCAAAGATGGCGGATTAGGGCCATTCAGCCAGACTGCTAACAGGTATTGGTTTCGGACTGTGCTGCTCAGCATTCTTGGATGTCTTAAATTCTTAGGACCCTGTATCTGCTTGGTATGAGTCCAAAACAGCTCTAACCCACCCCCTGCACTATGTCCCACTCTCCTCTACTCAGTAAGTGTAATGCATCTAATCAAAGATGGCGCCGACTCTATTCTAAATTCAAGGACATAATTTAAGCAGAGTGTGGGGAAGACTAAAGGGTTGATTCAAAGAAACATGTAACAGCTTGGATTTGGGTCACGATCATCCTATTTTTCACGTCCGCTCGTGCGTTCGTATGAACTTGCGAGTGATTCAATAAGCAAATACGTTTCTATCCTAAAATATACGTCCGTTCGTATGGCAGTTCGGGAATCAGACCTATGTCAGTTTCCATCCTGAATTTTCCGTTTCATTTCTCAGGTTGCAACATTGGTTTTGCCCTTTTTCCTTTTTTGTCTGGACGTAAATCCTTCTGATCTTGCGGCTCCGCACTACAAACTTACCTCATTAAAGTGCATTCTAAATATTTGGTCTTTTATTTTTCTTTATTTCATTCATTTTGTAGTAACCAACCATTAATGAATGCATTTGCATAAGTAAATCTTACTTTGTTTAATTTTTAGTTAACTTGCATTTTTTACTTGTGGATTTAATTTTAATATTTATGCTTCAAATGGTACAACTTTAAAATTTTAGTGTGGTTACCCACACCCTCTACATACAGATTGCTCACAAATATTAAAAAACACCCAGCAACTTCTGCATGTTATGAGCCTAGAAACAGCCAAGATGGCGGCTCAGGTATTATCGGGCAGCCTGCAAACAGAAAGGGCCTTGTGACTGTGTTGCTCTGGATTCTTTGATTTCTGACCTTTCCATGCCCCCAGCTCTGCTGTGTCTGTGCAAAATACAGCAGTAACCCACATCCTGCACTTTATCCCGCTCTCCTCTCCTCAGTAAGTGTGATGCATCTGACCAAAGATGTGCTTTAAAAATTAAACAAAGCAAAGGTAAACAACTACACCAATAAATGCAATCTAAAAATATTATTCTAGTACCTCAATTTTAAAATAAATAACAAAGGACATAAGTTTCTTTAATTAACGCAAATATATTGCAAAATAAAGGTTTACATGCAAAGGACTAATTAAGGTCCACATTAAAATGCTTTTAGAAGGCATACATGAATCAGGTATGCATTGCCATACAATTTATGGCCTCGGCCATGCTGATACATGCAGTTCATTGGAGCACAAGACGCGCAAACTCCTCCACATAGCCAAAAAACCTGTTCACGAACAGCAATCTGGCTGCTAAAAGGTGTCGGCTGTGGCTTTCTTTTAAAACGCGTTTAGAGGTTTCTCTGAATCACACCTAAACACATCCAATTAACCTAAGTTTTACGTTTTGATCGTAAGTTTTAGGATTTGATCCTAAGTTTTACGTTTTGATCCTAAAATTTAGGAACGAACTTCCGCTGATCGTAAGAGCATATACGCATTCGTACGTAGGCTCGTGCGAGTCGGAAATGGCCAAAAAAACAGGAAAAAATGACTAACACCCACCCAAACTTACGATTCTCGATACGAAATCAATTAACTTTTGCTCTTTGAATCGAGGGGTAATTCTTACTTTACTCTAAATTCAATGTCAACATTTTGCTAATGCAGGACTAACATTTGGCAAGGCTTGGTTGCTTGAAGAATCTAATGGTTAAGGTTGTGTTTCACATGTAAACAAGGTGTTCAAATAGCCATAGTTTCATACATGGAACACAAAATAAATTCATAGCCATACATATTAAAAAAAAGGACGTTATTGGCGTCAACTTCCCAAGGAGCCATCCACCGGAAAATTCCCCAGACTCAATCATGGGATGAGCCTGGGAACCCGGCGAGCAGACTAAGGAACCGTGTGTCCGGGGCCACCACTGCTTGGACATTCATTAAGTGGCCCATTTTGCGGTTCCTGGGATAAAAAAAAAAACATTATAAAGGGAAGGAAAACTAGGGAAACACTAACTAATCACACCCTAAGCAAAAAACCTGTGGCCCAATTAAAATAGCAAAAAACAAGTACATAAGTATTTTGTCTTGCCAAAAAAGAATATATATGTTTGAAAAAGGAAAGATTAACTTTCCAGGGTCTATTTCAGGTACACATTAAAATGTTTCCTTGCTGAACACATGTGACATTTATATGCAACTAAATACGGTCCATGGTTCCACAGGGACTCTTTACAAGGAGGGAATACTTAAAAGGAGGGATACATTACAATGAGGGCTAAATTACAAGGAGGGATTACTTACAAGGAGGGAATATTTACAAGTAGGAAATAATTACAAGGAGGGATTAATAGCAAGGAGGGATTATGTAAAAGGAGGGATAAATTACACGGAGTGATTAATTAACCCTTTAACCGCCAGCCTACCTTGAGATTTTGTCACCCTTTGTTGCCAGACCATTTTGCACTATTTTGCGCTCCCCATGTTCAACAGTGATTTTTGAAGGGATTTCCCAGTATTTCCCTGGAAAATTATATATTGTTTTTTTCAGCACAGTCTGGGCTTTAACATGAAGTGTCTTGTTAGTAAGATTGTTAGTGTTTTTTAAATATTTTTGTGGATAATATGTTAAAAAAACCCAAAAAAAACATTTTTTTTACAATTTGTTGTACGTTTTCTTAATAAAACATACAAGTTGTTCCAGAAAATCATATTGTGTGTAAAAGCCTTATTTCTCCCGATTGCAACAGTACCACATATGTATTGGTAGACATCCTTTCCTGCCCAGCAGACACGTAAAACTGAAAATAGCGACTGAGCCAATTTTCAAAGAAAATACAACCATTTTGCTCTCCTTGCGCTTTTTCAACCAAAACACCACTTTTCAGTTAAAATACCCCCCACAAACCATATGTTCCCTGAAAGTACACACCTCAAGCGTTCTAGGCGTACCAGGGTTGGTGTTGTAGCTGCAGCTTTTCGGACACCAGACTTCCCGAAACCAACTTGTTGTCCCGGATTTCCATAAAAAAATATCAAAAATGCAGCATTAAGACCAAATATTTCTCTAAAAACATGCGCTAAGCAAAAAAAACTAACCAAATCTGAAACGGCAAGGTCTTCTGAATGGAACAATACCCAACATGCATAGCTACCTGCAAGGGTAGGGTTGCCAATTACCCCAAAGCAAAGCGTATGCATAAGGGGCATTTCACGTAAAATTTCCTGCTCTGCAGACAAAGTGCGCACCTTGCGCATTTTCAACTAAAACAATACTTTTCAGTTAAAATACCCCCCACAAACCATATGTTCCCTGAAAGTACACACCTCAAGCGTTCTAGGCGTACCAGGGTTGGTGTGGTAGCTGCAGCTTTTCGGACACCAGACTTCCCGAAACCAACTTGTTGTCCCGGATTTCCATAAAAAAATATCAAAATTGCAGCATTAAGACCAAATATTTCTCTAAAAACATGCGCTAACCAAAAAAAACTAACCAAATCTGAAACGCCAAGGTCTTCTGAACGGAACAATACCCAACATGCATAGCTACCTGCAAGGGTAGGGTTGCCAATTACCCCAAAGCAAAGCGTATGCATAAGGGGCATTTCACGTAAAATTTCCTGCTCTGCAGACAAAGTGCGCACCTTGCGCATTTTCAACTAAAACACCACTTTTCAGTTAAAATACCCCCCACAAACCATATGTTCCCTGAAAGTACACACCTCAAGCGTTCTAGGCGTACCAGGGTTGGTGTTGTAGCTGCAGCTTTTCGGACACCAGACTTCCCGAAACCAACTTGTTGTCCCGGATTTCCATAAAAAAATATCAAAATTGCAGCATTAAGACCAAATATTTCTCTAAAAACATGCGCTAACCAAAAAAAACTAACCAAATCTGAAACGCCAAGGTCTTCTGAACAGAAAAATACCCAACATGCATAGCTACCTGCAAGGGTAGGGTTGCCAATTACCCCAAAGCAAAGCGTATGCATAAGGGGCATTTCACGTAAAATTTCCTGCTCTGCAGACAAAGTGCGCACCTTGCGCATTTTCAACTAAAACAATACTTTTCAGTTAAAATACCCCCCACAAACCATATGTTCCCTGAAAGTACACACCTCAAGCGTTCTAGGCGTACCAGGGTTGGTGTGGTAGCTGCAGCTTTTCGGACACCAGACTTCCCGAAACCAACTTGTTGTCCCGGATTTCCATAAAAAAATATCAAAATTGCAGCATTAAGACCAAATATTTCTCTAAAAACATGCGCTAACCAAAAAAAACTAACCAAATCTGAAACGCCAAGGTCTTCTGAACGGAACAATACCCAACATGCATAGCTACCTGCAAGGGTAGGGTTGCCAATTACCCCAAAGCAAAGCGTATGCATAAGGGGCATTTCACGTAAAATTTCCTGCTCTGCAGACAAAGTGCGCACCTTGCGCATTTTCAACTAAAACACCACTTTTCAGTTAAAATACCCCCCACAAACCATATGTTCCCTGAAAGTACACACCTCAAGCGTTCTAGGCGTACCAGGGTTGGTGTTGTAGCTGCAGCTTTTCGGACACCAGACTTCCCGAAACCAACTTGTTGTCCCGGATTTCCATAAAAAAATATCAAAATTGCAGCATTAAGACCAAATATTTCTCTAAAAACATGCGCTAACCAAAAAAAACTAACCAAATCTGAAACGCCAAGGTCTTCTGAACGGAACAATACCCAACATGCATAGCTACCTGCAAGGGTAGGGTTGCCAATTACCCCAAAGCAAAGCGTATGCATAAGGGGCATTTCACGTAAAATTTCCTGCTCTGCAGACAAAGTGCGCACCTTGCGCATTTTCAACTAAAACACCACTTTTCAGTTAAAATACCCCCCACAAACCATATGTTCCCTGAAAGTACACACCTCAAGCGTTCTAGGCGTACCAGGGTTGGTGTTGTAGCTGCAGCTTTTCGGACACCAGACTTCCCGAAACCAACTTGTTGTCCCGGATTTCCATAAAAAAATATCAAAATTGCAGCATTAAGACCAAATATTTCTCTAAAAACATGCGCTAACCAAAAAAATCTAACCAAATCTGAAACGGCAAGGTCTTCTGAACGGAACAATACCCAACATGCATAGCTACCTGCAAGGGTAGGGTTTCCAATTACCCCAAAGCAAAGCGTATGCATAAGGGGCATTTCACGTAAAATTTCCTGCTCTGCAGACAAAGTGCGCACCTTGCGCATTTTCAACTAAAACAATACTTTTCAGTTAAAATACCCCCCACAAACCATATGTTCCCTGAAAGTACACACCTCAAGCGTTCTAGGCGTACCAGGGTTGGTGTGGTAGCTGCAGCTTTTCGGACACCAGACTTCCCGAAACCAACTTGTTGTCCCGGATTTCCATAAAAAAATATCAAAATTGCAGCATTAAGACCAAATATTTCTCTAAAAACATGCGCTAACCAAAAAAAACTAACCAAATCTGAAACGCCAAGGTCTTCTGAACGGAACAATACCCAACATGCATAGCTACCTGCAAGGGTAGGGTTGCCAATTACCCCAAAGCAAAGCGTATGCATAAGGGGCATTTCACGTAAAATTTCCTGCTCTGCAGACAAAGTGCGCACCTTGCGCATTTTCAACTAAAACACCACTTTTCAGTTAAAATACCCCCCACAAACCATATGTTCCCTGAAAGTACACACCTCAAGCGTTCTAGGCGTACCAGGGTTGGTGTTGTAGCTGCAGCTTTTCGGACACCAGACTTCCCGAAACCAACTTGTTGTCCCGGATTTCCATAAAAAAATATCAAAATTGCAGCATTAAGACCAAATATTTCTCTAAAAACATGCGCTAACCAAAAAAAACTAACCAAATCTGAAACGGCAAGGTCTTCTGAACCGAACAATACCCAACATGCATAGCTACCTGCAAGGGTAGGGTTGCCAATTACCCCAAAGCAAAGCGTATGCATAAGGGGCATTTCACGTAAAATTTCCTGCTCTGCAGACAAAGTGCGCACCTTGCGCATTTTCAACTAAAACACCACTTTTCAGTTAAAATACCCCCCACAAACCATATGTTCCCTGAAAGTACACACCTCAAGCGTTCTAGGCGTACCAGGGTTGGTGTTGTAGCTGCAGCTTTTCGGACACCAGACTTCCCGAAACCAACTTGTTGTCCCGGATTTCCATAAAAAAATATCAAAATTGCAGCATTAAGACCAAATATTTCTCTAAAAACATGCGCTAACCAAAAAAATCTAACCAAATCTGAAACGGCAAGGTCTTCTGAACGGAACAATACCCAACATGCATAGCTACCTGCAAGGGTAGGGTTGCCAATTACCCCAAAGCAAAGCGTATGCATAAGGGGCATTTCACGTAAAATTTCCTGCTCTGCAGACAAAGTGCGCACCTTGCGCATTTTCAACTAAAACAATACTTTTCAGTTAAAATACCCCCCACAAACCATATGTTCCCTGAAAGTACACACCTCAAGCGTTCTAGGCGTACCAGGGTTGGTGTTGTAGCTGCAGCTTTTCGGACACCAGACTTCCCAAAACCAACTTGTTGTCCCGGATTTACCAAAAAAAATATCAAAAATGCAGCATTAAGACCAAATATTTCTCTAAAAACATGCGCTAACCAAAAAAAACTAACCAAATCTGAAACGGCAAGGTCTTCTGAACAGAACAATACCCAACATGCATAGCTACCTGCAAGGGTAGGGTTGCCAATTACCCCAAAGCAAAGCGTATGCATAAGGGGCATTTCACGTAAAATTTCCTGCTCTGCAGACAAAGTGCGCACCTTGCGCATTTTCAACTAAAACACCACTTTTCAGTTAAAATACCCCCCACAAACCATATGTTCCCTGAAAGTACACACCTCAAGCGTTCTAGGCGTACCAGGGTTGGTGTTGTAGCTGCAGCTTTTCGGACACCAGACTTCCCAAAACCAACTTGTTGTCCCGGATTTACCTAAAAAAATATCAAAAATGCAGCATTAAGACCAAATATTTCTCTAAAAACATGCGCTAACCAAAAAAAAACTAACCAAATCTGAAACGGCAAGGTCTTCTGAACGGAACAATACCCAACATGCATAGCTACCTGCAAGGGTAGGGTTGCCAATTACCCCAAAGCAAAGCGTATGCATAAGGGGCATTTCACGTAAAATTTCCTGCTCTGCAGACAAAGTGCGCACCTTGCGCATTTTCAACTAAAACACCACTTTTCAGTTAAAATACCCCCCACAAACCATATGTTTCCTGAAAGTACACACCTCAAGCGTTCTAGGCGTACCAGGGTTGGTGTTGTAGCTGCAGCTTTTCGGACACCAGACTTCCCAAAACCAACTTGTTGTCCCGGATTTACCTAAAAAAATATCAAAAATGCAGCATTAAGACCAAATATTTCTCTAAAAACATGCGCTAACCAAAAAAAAACTAACCAAATCTGAAACGGCAAGGTCTTCTGAACGGAACAATACCCAACATGCATAGCTACCTGCAAGGGTAGGGTTGCCAATTACCCCAAAGCAAAGCGTATGCATAAGGGGCATTTCACGTAAAATTTCCTGCTCTGCAGACAAAGTGCGCACCTTGCGCATTTTCAACTAAAACACCACTTTTCAGTTAAAATACCCCCCACAAACCATATGTTTCCTGAAAGTACACACCTCAAGCGTTCTAGGCGTACCAGGGTTGGTGTTGTAGCTGCAGCTTTTCGGACACCAGACTTCCCAAAACCAACTTGTTGTCCCGGATTTACCTAAAAAAATATCAAAAATGCAGCATTAAGACCAAATATTTCTCTAAAAACATGCGCTAACCAAAAAAAACTAACCAAATCTGAAACGGCAAGGTCTTCTGAACGGAACAATACCCAACATGCATAGCTACCTGCAAGGGTAGGGTTGCCAATTACCCCAAAGCAAAGCGTATGCATAAGGGGCATTTCACGTAAAATTTCCTGCTCTGCAGACAAAGTGCGCACCTTGCGCATTTTCAACTAAAACACCACTTTTCAGTTAAAATACCCCCCACAAACCATATGTTCCCTGAAAGTACACACCTCAAGCGTTCTAGGCGTACCAGGGTTGGTGTTGTAGCTGCAGCTTTTCGGACACCAGACTTCCCAAAACCAACTTGTTGTCCCGGATTTACCTAAAAAAATATCAAAAATGCAGCATTAAGACCAAATATTTCTCTAAAAACATGCGCTAACCAAAAAAAAACTAACCAAATCTGAAACGGCAAGGTCTTCTGAACGGAACAATACCCAACATGCATAGCTACCTGCAAGGGTAGGGTTGCCAATTACCCCAAAGCAAAGCGTATGCATAAGGGGCATTTCACGTAAAATTTCCTGCTCTGCAGACAAAGTGCGCACCTTGCGCATTTTCAACTAAAACACCACTTTTCAGTTAAAATACCCCCCACAAACCATATGTTTCCTGAAAGTACACACCTCAAGCGTTCTAGGCGTACCAGGGTTGGTGTTGTAGCTGCAGCTTTTCGGACACCAGACTTCCCAAAACCAACTTGTTGTCCCGGATTTACCTAAAAAAATATCAAAAATGCAGCATTAAGACCAAATATTTCTCTAAAAACATGCGCTAACCAAAAAAAAACTAACCAAATCTGAAACGGCAAGGTCTTCTGAACGGAACAATACCCAACATGCATAGCTACCTGCAAGGGTAGGGTTGCCAATTACCCCAAAGCAAAGCGTATGCATAAGGGGCATTTCACGTAAAATTTCCTGCTCTGCAGACAAAGTGCGCACCTTGCGCATTTTCAACTAAAACACCACTTTTCAGTTAAAATACCCCCCACAAACCATATGTTTCCTGAAAGTACACACCTCAAGCGTTCTAGGCGTACCAGGGTTGGTGTTGTAGCTGCAGCTTTTCGGACACCAGACTTCCCAAAACCAACTTGTTGTCCCGGATTTACCTAAAAAAATATCAAAAATGCAGCATTAAGACCAAATATTTCTCTAAAAACATGCGCTAACCAAAAAAAACTAACCAAATCTGAAACGGCAAGGTCTTCTGAACAGAACAATACCCAACATGCATAGCTACCTGCAAGGGTAGGGTTGCCAATTACCCCAAAGCAAAGCGTATGCATAAGGGGCATTTCACGTAAAATTTCCTGCTCTGCAGACAAAGTGCGCACCTTGCGCATTTTCAACTAAAACACCACTTTTCAGTTAAAATACCCCCCACAAACCATATGTTTCCTGAAAGTACACACCTCAAGCGTTCTAGGCGTACCAGGGTTGGTGTTGTAGCTGCAGCTTTTCGGACACCAGACTTCCCAAAACCAACTTGTTGTCCCGGATTTACCTAAAAAAATATCAAAAATGCAGCATTAAGACCAAATATTTCTCTAAAAACATGCGCTAACCAAAAAAAACTAACCAAATCTGAAACGGCAAGGTCTTCTGAACAGAACAATACCCAACATGCATAGCTACCTGCAAGGGTAGGGTTGCCAATTACCCCAAAGCAAAGCGTATGCATAAGGGGCATTTCACGTAAAATTTCCTGCTCTGCAGACAAAGTGCGCACCTTGCGCATTTTCAACTAAAACACCACTTTTCAGTTAAAATACCCCCCACAAACCATATGTTTCCTGAAAGTACACACCTCAAGCGTTCTAGGCGTACCAGGGTTGGTGTTGTAGCTGCAGCTTTTCGGACACCAGACTTCCCAAAACCAACTTGTTGTCCCGGATTTACCTAAAAAAATATCAAAAATGCAGCATTAAGACCAAATATTTCTCTAAAAACATGCGCTAACCAAAAAAAACTAACCAAATCTGAAACGGCAAGGTCTTCTGAACAGAACAATACCCAACATGCATAGCTACCTGCAAGGGTAGGGTTGCCAATTACCCCAAAGCAAAGTGTATGCATAAGGGGCATTTCACGTAAAATTTCCTGCTCTGCAGACAAAGTGCGCACCTTGCGCATTTTCAACTAAAACACCACTTTTCAGTTAAAATACCCCCCACAAACCATATGTTTCCTGAAAGTACACACCTCAAGCGTTCTAGGCGTACCAGGGTTGGTGTTGTAGCTGCAGCTTTTCGGACACCAGACTTCCCAAAACCAACTTGTTGTCCCGGATTTACCTAAAAAAATATCAAAAATGCAGCATTAAGACCAAATATTTCTCTAAAAACATGCGCTAACCAAAAAAAACTAACCAAATCTGAAATGGCAAGGTCTTCTGAACAGAACAATACCCAACATGCATAGCTACCTGCAAGGGTAGGGTTGCCAATTACCCCAAAGCAAAGTGTATGCATAAGGGGCATTTCACGTAAAATTTCCTGCTCTGCAGACAAAGTGCGCACCTTGCGCATTTTCAACTAAAACATCACTTTTCAGTTAAA
The DNA here is from genome assembly GCA_027917425.1 of Gastrophryne carolinensis. NCBI lineage: Eukaryota > Metazoa > Chordata > Amphibia > Anura > Microhylidae > Gastrophryne > Gastrophryne carolinensis. Next base: position 466,500,894 of record CM051236.1, read on the forward strand.
ATACCCCCCACAAACCATACGTTCCCTAAAAGTACATACCTCAAGCGTTCTAGGCGTACCAGGCTTGAAAACTTTGGCCACTGGAACAACACATTAACGGGTTTCACGTGTTTCCACATTTTACCCAAAAAATCTATATGCAAACAGGAATTAAAAGTTAAATCTGAAACAGCAGGGAACGCCGAACCGGACGATACCCAAAAGAACACCTCAAAGTAAAGCATGCGCTATGAAAGCGCACAAAACAGACCTTTACATTTCTTAATAGTACAAACAGCTGCAATGAGGATTAGACTTGTGAGGTGCAGATAGGCTACATTAGCTGTGGCATCAGATTATAAGATCAGTGAACCGGGTCAGGTATTACAATGGTGAAAATGGGGGCTCACGTTTTAATCATCATGCTCCACAAGTAACCGGCTGCTCCTCCTCCAGTACATCCCATCGCATCTGTAAGCACATCAAAAGAAATGAAAAGGAAAAGAAAACACATTGACAACAAAAAACCTACAGTCTAAACTTACAGAAAAATTAACCCAGTACTAATTAGTAGTTTAACTGGGTGTGGTATGCTTCAAAGCAATGTTCGAAGCATAAACCAGGTTGGCTGGGGCAAGTCGGGCAGTAGTACCGCACATCCTTTCTAATGCCATGGCTTCTACATACCCTACAAGCCTTCTGGGGATACTTTTTACCACCCATGTCGGGAATGCACTTTATAAAGTGCTTCCCCACTAACCTAGCCTGGTTGTCATTAGCTGACATTTCTGGGGCCTCCTCAGTATCCCCAAACAACAGAGCAGGAAGTAGCTGTTGCTGATACTTTATAAAAGTCAGATTAGAGCCTGGTACTGCTGCCTTGAAGACAACAAAGGAGTTAAAAGTTGCCAGCTGGACCAAATGAATCGCAACTTTTTTGTACCAGGCTCTGGATTTGCGGGCGGCGTTGTAGTAGGTTAGTATTTGGTCCGTCTTATCAACGCCACCCATGAATTTATTATAGTCCTTTATACAACGTGGCTTTTGGTAGGGGGGTCGGGGACCACGTTGTCGTACAGTCATGACTGACTCATCGTGGATTGTCGTCAGCATGATTACATTTTTCCTGTCCATATATTTCACGGCCAGGAGCTCATTGCTTCTTAAAGCATAGGACTCTCCACGATTCAGTTTTTTTTGCAGCAATGACCTGGGCAAACCTTTTCGATTGCGGTTGATGGTGCCACAGGCCGGTGTGTCCAATGAATAAAGGGCTCTAAATAATGGGATGCTGCTGTAGAAGTTGTCCACATATAAGTGGTAACCTCTTCCCAGTAGAGGAGTCATGAGCTCCCAAACGATTTTTCCACTGATGGTCAAATTAAGGGGACAACCAGGGGGGTCCAGATGCGTGTCCCTTCCTTCATAAATCCGGAAAAATTTGGTATAGCCGGTCACACTGTCACACAATTTGTAAAATTTAATCCCATAGCGGGCACGCTTGCTAGGGATATACTGACGAAATATAATGCGCCCTTTAAACAGCAGAAGTGACTCGTCAATGCTTAAATTTTGTGAGGGGGTGTACACTTCTGCAAAGCGCTCTGACAGGCTATTTATCAGGGGTCTTAATTTATGCAGCCTGTCGTGACCGGGCTCACCACGGGGAATAGCAGTGGTATTATCGTTGAAGTGCAGAAACCGCAGTAAGATTTCGTAACGGTTTCTGGACATTATGGCCGGAAACAATGGGGTTGCCAATATGGATTGGGTATCCCAGTAGGACTCAATGCTAAATTTTTTGACGATACCCATTGCTAGAGTGAGCCCCCAAAATTTTTTCATCTCACTCAAATTTGTTGGTTGCCATGCATGAGCTCGGGCGTGCCTCTGTGGGGGATTTTGGGTGAGGACCTGCTCAGCATAGAGATTCGTATAATGGACCATATCCAGTAGGATGGCCTCTGAAACAAATAAATTGAGGAAGTCAATGAGACGGAAGTTTGTGGTGTCAACATTGACCCCGGGGACCGAATCAAATGGGGGAATTTCGGGGGAATAATTATTAGGAGGCCTCCACGCAGGCTCTCCTTCAGCTACAGCACTCCCACCCTGCCCTACACTTTCCTCCAGCATGGCCTCTTCTTGTGCGGTACCATCCCTTCTAGGATGCCTAGCACTGGTACTACTGCGCGGCTGTACCTCCTCACTAGAGGAGTCGGACTCGCTACCTGAGGGCATATACTCGGACCCTGACTCGCTAAATTCTTCTGAGTCCGACTCCATCAGATAAGCCGCTGCTTCCTGAGCAGTGTACCTTCTCCCAGCCATTTTTTCTGATAATCAAAAAAGCTACAAGATCAAAACCCTATGGGGGATGACTGTACTAACTATAACCTACAACTATAACCTACAACTATAACCTACAACTATAACCTACAACTATAACCTACAACTATAACCTACAACTATAACCTACAACTATAACTTACAACTATAACTTACAACTATAACAAAATACAAAAAATAAAACTACACAATAAAAACAGTCAAGAAACAATATATCAAAAAAGTAAAAAAAAGTGTATATCTACGAAGTGGTGAACTCAGCAGGAGCAGTTGATCCGAATGCTAATATGGGAGGGGGGGGGGGGGGGGGGGGATGGGAGTGGGGGATGGGAGTGGGGGATGGGGGTTCCGGACGGGGGGAGGAGGACACGGGGACTATTAAATTTGAGTTGAAGGGGGCTACAGCAGTCCCAGGGACAGCAGGACTGTACACAGGAGAGGTCCTAGTAGGGACAGTCCCAAAACGGAGGGCGAAGGTCCAGCGAAGGTCCAACTGAAGAAGTCTCCAACCAACACGCCTGAGGAAAGTTTATTTAACAGAAGTATAGATTAAGAAGCGTAGGTAAAAAAAAAAACCCTGAATCCCCTCTAACAACGACCTTATGCCCGCTCCTGTGCATACACTGGTAACAGTCACACTACGCTATACTTTTAGCCAGCATGCGCCATTGAATTGGCAGTAAGGTACATGGGTGGCAGGTGCGCGTCAGGCCTGGCTCACCCAGTGAACACCTGTGTGTAGACGGGGGGAGCGATAGGGGAGCCGCTAATGAGGGGGAATGGAGGTGGCCATGGGGGGGTGCAGGCTCATGATCACCAATCACATGGCAACCAGAAATCAGCCAGAGCTCCGCTCGACACCCCCCCCCCCCCCATTTCTGCCTCCTCACCCACCACCATCGTCGGCTGCACCCAGGAGAGAGCGGGGCCCGGCGCATACCTGCCATCGCCCCCCCGATAAATACTCATTTATAAATATTATTAATTAGAACACACCAGTGCCAAAACACATTACAGCATAAAATCATAAATTCATAAAATATAACAGCATAAAATGGAGGCAGCAAGTTACTCTGCAAAACAGAACACAGTAGTACATCTCATAGTAATGAGATCCATTCACAAAAAACAGCGATCTCAGGTAGAACACCGTTTTTGGTGAATGAATGTCATTACTATGGTCTCCTACGGCCACCCACCCCTCAAAAACCTGCCCAGATCACCTTCCCCACACAGCCACTTAACTCACATCGCCGGCGCCCACGTGATCAGATTGGGGAGATTGGGGGGTATAGATGTGGCTAGGGGGACCAGGCAGGGCTGGCACCAGCACCCGGCAAACCACCCAGCATGGCATAAAAAACTGCTCACCCCGCTACTACGGCGCATGTGCGGGCACTCGGCCAATCAGCACCCTCAGAGCAGCTGTAGTATGCACGTCCAAGGGATGGACAACCACAGCGGCTCTGAGAACGTTGACGGCCGCATCTCCCGCTTCCCTCTAACAGGGAGCGCGCCCGCACCAACCATTCAAACAGCTGGCGTGGGCACTGCTAGAGAGAAGTGCAAGATGCGGCCCACGCATGCGCCGTTGGAATGGGAGTAAGGTAAGGTGAATGGGGCGTTCTGGGGGGTTTCACACAGTGGGGCATCCCAATTTGGGATGCCCCCCGGGGAGGGATCTGATCGGCCCAGGAATCTTATAGATTGAGACCGATTGGTCGGGGAGCAGATCAGATTTGGAGACACAGATCATTTGGTGGCAGATCAGATTTGGAGTCTGTGTCTCCAAATCTGATCTGCCACCAAATGATGTGTGTCTCCAAATCTGATCTGCTCCCCGACCAATCTGTCTCAAAATCTGATCTGCTCCCCCAGATCACCCGCTCACCACACCATCGCTACATTGCCACATTACCCCATCACCCCATTGCCAAATCGCCACATTGCCAAATCGCCACATTGCCAAATCGCCACATTACCCCATCGCCACATTACCCCATCGCCACATTGCCAAATCGCCACATTGCCAAATCGCCACATTACCCCATCGCCACATTACCCCATCGCCACATTACCCCATCGCCACATTACCCCATCGCCACATTGCCAAATCGCCACATTACCCCATCGCCACATTACCCCATCGCCACATTGCCAAATCGCCACATTGCCAAATCGCCACATTGCCAAATCGCCACATTACCCCATCGCCACATTACCCCATCGCCACATTACCCCATCGCCACATTACCCCATCGCCACATTACCCCATCGCCACATTACCCCATCGCCACATTACCCCATCGCCACATTACCCCATCGCCACATTACCCCATCGCCACATTACCCCATCGCCACATTGCCAAATCGCCACATTGCCAAATCGCCACATTGCCAAATCGCCACATTGCCAAATCGCCACATTGCCAAATCGCCACATTGCCAAATCGCCACATTACCCCATCGCCACATTACCCCATCGCCACATTACCCCATCGCCACATTACCCCATCGCCACATTGCCAAATCGCCACATTGCCAAATCGCCACATTGCCAAATCGCCACATTGCCAAATCGCCACATTGCCAAATCGCCACATTACCCCATCGCCACATTACCCCATCGCCACATTACCCCATCGCCACATTACCCCATCGCCACATTACCCCATCGCCACATTGCCAAATCGCCACATTGCCAAATCGCCACATTGCCAAATCGCCACATTGCCAAATCGCCACATTGCCAAATCGCCACATTACCCCATCGCCACATTACCCCATCGCCACATTACCCCATCGCCACATTACCCCATCGCCACATTACCCCATCGCCACATTACCCCATCGCCACATTACCCCATCGCCACATTGCCAAATCGCCACATTGCCAAATCGCCACATTGCCAAATCGCCACATTGCCAAATCGCCACATTGCCAAATCGCCACATTACCCCATCGCCACATTACCCCATCGCCACATTACCCCATCGCCACATTACCCCATCGCCACATTACCCCATCGCCACATTACCCCATCGCCACATTACCCCATCGCCACATTGCCACATCGCCACATTACCCCATCGCCACATTACCCCATCGCCACATTACCCCATCGCCACATTACCCCATCGCCACATTGCCAAATCACCACATTGCCAAATCGCCACATTGCCAAATCGCCACATTGCCAAATCGCCACATTACCCCATCGCCACATTACCCCATCGCCACATTACCCCATCGCCACATTACCCCATCGCCACATTACCCCATCGCCACATTGCCAAATCGCCACATTGCCAAATCGCCACATTACCCCATCGCCACATTACCCCATCGCCACATTACCCCATCGCCACATTACCCCATCGCCACATTACCCCATCGCCACATTACCCCATCGCCACATTACCCCATCGCCACATTACCCCATCGCCACATTACCCCATCGCCACATTACCCCATCGCCACATTACCCCATCGCCACATTGCCAAATCGCCACATTGCCAAATCGCCACATTGCCAAATCGCCACATTGCCAAATCGCCACATTGCCAAATCGCCACATTACCCCATCGCCACATTACCCCATCGCCACATTGCCAAATCGCCACATTGCCAAATCGCCACATTACCCCATCGCCACATTACCCCATCGCCACATTACCCCATCGCCACATTACCCCATCGCCACATTACCCCATCGCCACATTACCCCATCGCCACATTGCCAAATCGCCACATTGCCAAATCGCCACATTGCCAAATCGCCACATTGCCAAATCGCCACATTGCCAAATCGCCACATTGCCAAATCGCCACATTGCCAAATCGCCACATTACCCCATCGCCACATTGCCAAATCGCCACATTGCCAAATCGCCACATTGCCAAATCGCCACATTACCCCATCGCCACATTACCCCATCGCCACATTACCCCATCGCCACATTACCCCATCGCCACATTACCCCATCGCCACATTACCCCATCGCCACATTACCCCATCGCCACATTGCCAAATCGCCACATTGCCAAATCGCCACATTACCCCATCGCCACATTACCCCATCGCCACATTACCCCATCGCCACATTACCCCATCGCCACATTACCCCATCGCCACATTGCCAAATCGCCACATTACCCCATCGCCACATTGCCAAATCGCCACATTACCCCATCGCCACATTACCCCATCGCCACATTACCCCATCGCCACATTACCCCATCGCCACATTACCCCATCGCCACATTACCCCATCGCCACATTGCCAAATCGCCACATTGCCAAATCGCCACATTGCCAAATCGCCACATTGCCAAATCGCCACATTACCCCATCGCCACATTACCCCATCGCCACATTACCCCATCGCCACATTGCCAAATCGCCACATTGCCAAATCGCCACATTGCCAAATCGCCACATTGCCAAATCGCCACATTGCCAAATCGCCACATTACCCCATCGCCACATTGCCAAATCGCCACATTGCCAAATCGCCACATTGCCAAATCGCCACATTGCCAAATCGCCACATTACCCCATCGCCACATTACCCCATCGCCACATTACCCCATCGCCACATTGCCCCATCGCCACATTACCCCATCGCCACATTACCCCATCGCCACATTGCCAAATCGCCACATTACCCCATCGCCACATTACCCCATCGCCACATTACCCCATCGCCACATTGCCAAATCGCCACATTGCCAAATCGCCACATTGCCAAATCGCCACATTGCCAAATCGCCACATTGCATCATCGCCACATTGCATCATCGCCACATTGCATCATCGCCAGCAACCGATCGCCAGCAACCGATCGCCAGCAACCGATCGCCAGCAACCGATCGCCAGCAACCGATCGCCAGCAACCGATCGCCGATCGCCAGCAACCGATCGCCAGCAACCGATCGCCGATCGCCAGCAACCGATCGCCGATCGCCAGCAGCCGATCGCCAGCAACCGATCGCCGATCGCCAGCAACCGATCGCCGATCGCCAGCAACCGATCGCCAGCAACCGATCGCCGATCGCCAGCAACCGATCGCCAGCAACCGATCGCCGATCGCCAGCAACCGATCGCCAGCAACCGATCGCCGATCGCCAGCAGCCGATCGCCAGCAACCGATCGCCGATCGCCAGCAGCCGATCGCCAGCAACCGATCGCCGATCGCCAGCAGCCGATCGCCAGCAACCGATCGCCGATCGCCAGCAGCCGATCGCCAGCAACCGATCGCCGATCGCCAGCAACCGATCGCCAGCAACCGATCGCCGATCGCCAGCAACCGATCGCCAGCAACCGATCGCCAGCAACCGATCGCCGATCGCCAGCAACCGATCGCCAGCAACCGATCGCCAGCAACCGATCGCCGATCGCCAGCAACCGATCGCCAGCAACCGATCGCCGATCGCCAGCAACCGATCGCCAGCAACCGATCGCCGATCGCCAGCAACCGATCGCCAGCAACCGATCGCCAGCAACCGATCGCCGATCGCCAGCAACCGATCGCCAGCAACCGATCGCCGATCGCCAGCAACCGATCGCCAGCAACCGATCGCCGATCGCCAGCAACCGATCGCCAGCAACCGATCGCCGATCGCCAGCAACCGATCGCCGATCGCCAGCAACCGATCGCCAGCAACCGATCGCCGATCGCCAGCAACCGATCGCCGATCGCCAGCAACCGATCGCCAGCAACCGATCGCCGATCGCCAGCAACCGATCGCCAGCACCCGATCACCGCACCGCACATCACTTACCTGTGATCGCCGACGAAAGAGGCCGATGACCGCGTGACCGCCGTTTAAGTAGCAGGGGGCGCCGGCTGATGACGGCTGCCGTGCGCCCCCCGCTGATTGGTCCGGGAGGCGAGGGGTGACTTGGGTCACCAAGAGGTGACCTCCAGCTCACCCCTGGGCTACGCGATCGAGGCTCCGCTGGCGTCATCCCATCGAAGTAAGCAGGGGGCGCCGGCTGATGACAGGTGCCGTGCGCCCCCCGCTGATTGGTCAGGGGAGCGATCGGGTGACTTGGGGGACACCCAGGTCACCTCCCCCTGACCCCTGGACACCCTTCCAGAGGATTCCATCGAAACTGGCCAGCTGATTCTTCTGAGGCGCCTGTAAGGTAAGGGGAATGCCAGCCACGTAAAATTTACGTGGCTGGCGGTTAACTGCAGGAGAGGCAGCCACGTAAATTTTACGTGGCTGGCGTTTAAAGGGTTAAAATAAGGGAAGTATTTGAAAGGATGGATAACTTACAAGGAGGGATTAATTACAAGGAGGGACTTTTTGAATTTTTTGGGACATAAAAAAAAAAAAAGAAAAAAAATATGACTGATTGTACTTGCCTATAGATATACTCGTCGACTGCCGGAGGGACCAGGGCAACGTTGGTGCAGTCAATTGCACCCATGACGTTGGGCATGTCGGCGATGTTATAAAATGCCAGCTTAATCGCGTTTCTGGCTACCATGTCGTCAGGAAAACAAATATATTTGCGAGTAATGGTAGCCATGCCTTCCAAAAACTTGGATAGCGTAGGCTGGGAGATCCCTATGGAGAGGGCACCCAGCCTCTAGAACGAGCCATTCGCCAAAAATTGCAGGCAGCCAAGCATCTTGGTCATACCTGAAATTGCTTGCCCCTTCCTTGTGGTGCGGGCTAACCATGGCCGCAGCTCACTATACAATTTATGGAGAGAAGCGCGATTAAGTCTGGTGAGCTCGAACAGCTCAAAGTCATGCATGCCATCGATGTGCATGCGTCGCCGGTGCAATCTGGTCTCAGCCCTCCGGACAATTTCAATGCCCATGAGCTGCAGATCCTCATGCTCCTCAAATACACTAGAGTCATCCATAGCTGCTAGTCTCGAGGTCAAAATGGTCCCGTAAGGGGATCGCAAAGGAAACAGATTTATAGGGTGGGGGCAGTCGGCAATCAGCTCTCTGAATGAGACGCAAGCCCATAGCAATAACATAAGTTATCTGAACGAAAATGACTCGAACTGTGAAATGTTCCGCTTTGCTTTCGTTCATCGAAAGCGCATATACGCATTTGGGCGAATGTTCGTACGAATGAAAAATGAATGTAAAAAAGCAAAAAAATTACAAACACCCACTAAAACTTTCACAGGGAGCTATGGAAGTGCAGACGAATGTGCCTCTGAATCGAGCCTAAAGTGTCCAAGTCAGCCTGAAGCTTGTGAACATTCATCATTAGACTGCACTGTGCTACATATCTTTGTGTCATCTGCAAAAATAGAGACAGTGATTTTAAGTCCATCTTCTATGTTGTTTATAAACAAGTTGAATAATAGTGGGCCCAGCACTGAACCCTGGGGTACATCGCTTACAACTGGTAACCATTCAGAGTAGGTATCATTAACCACAACTCTCTGCACATGATCCTTCAGCCAGTTTTAAATCCAGTTACAAACTGTATTTTCTAACCCTGAATATCTCAATTTGCCCAGTAAGCGTCTATGGGGGGACAGTGTCAAATGCTACAGTCATCCCATATAACAGGGTACACTCACCCCAATGCTTAGAGCAAGCTGAGGTATAACAGGGTACACTCCCAGTACTTAGACCAATGTGTGGTATAACAGGGTACACTCACCCCAGTGCTTAGACCAGGATGTGGTATAACAGGCTACACTCACCCAGTGCTTAGACCAAGTTGTGGTATGATAGGGTATACTCGCCCCAGTGCTTAGAGAAAGCTGTGGTATACCAGGGTACACCCCCAGTACTTAGACCAAGGTGTGGTATAACAGGGTACACCTCAGTGCTTAGACCAAGTTGTGGTATAACAGCGTACACTCACCCTAGTGCTTAGATCGAGTTAAGGTATAACAGGATATACCTCAGTGCTTAGACCAAGTTATGGTATAACAGGCTACACTCACCCCAGTGCTTAGTGCAAGTTGTAGTATAACAGTCTACACCTCAGTGCTTAGACCAAGTTGTGGTATAAAAGGGTATACCTCGGTACCTAGAACAAGTTGTGGTATAACAGGGTACACCCCAGTGCTTAAAGCAAGTTGTGATATAACACCAAACACTCACCCCAGTGCTTAGACCAAATTGTGGTATAAAGGGGTAAACCCCAGTGCTTAGACCAAATTGTGGTATAAAAGGGTACACCCCAGTGCTTAGACCAAGTTATGGTATAGCAGGGTACACCTCAGTGTTTAGAGCAAGTTGCAATATAACAGATTGCTTTGAGAAATTTGTAGTATAACCAAGTACACCTCAATGCCTAGATCAAGTTGTGGTCTAACTGGGTACACCTCAGTGCTTAGACCAATTAGTGGTATAACAGGGTACACCTCAGTGCTTAGACCAAGTTGTGGTATAACAGGGTACACTCACCCTAGTACTTAGATCAAGTTGTGGTACAACAGGGTGCACTCACCCCAGTGAATAGAGCAAGTTGTGGTATAACAGGGTACACCCCGGTGCTTAAAAAAGATGTGGGGCACCCAGACCCTAGAAGTCCCAAGCCAGTGGTATTAGTGCAGTAGTAGTGAATACAACCCTACTCTAGCCCTCAATCTAGCCGCTATCCCTGAAAGTTTGACCTGAAAAGGGCAGTTTTTAACAAAATAGGCATATGTGTCCCTCATCAACAGCCAGAAACCTGTCCCTATCTACTGCAGAGCGCACATTGGCAGTGTGTGGCATGACGTGACGTTGCTGCTGTGCAAACAGCAGCAACGTCAGGTCATGTGCAAAGCCAAACATACCAAACATGCGCACAGATTCCTATGTGAAATCCATATTCGACTTCGAGCACACGAACTGCAAAGTTTGGTACAGATCAGAACTTTGCAGGTTGGATCCACTCAACACTACTCTCAACTGATTTTGTTTTTATGCAACTGACATAATACGATACATACAGAATCACAAACCTGTAAAAACATGCACATCCACAGGGCTGTCATCACATCAGAATTAACATAAAGTGACACTAATTATTGTAGCCCCTCTCACATACAGGCTTCATCAAAGAATTTGAGGACCACTTCCTGTTGATCAGTTAAATAATCAGTCTAAATATATACCGTCTACATTTTGCTACGTGAAAACTCCCTGTAGCTCTTCACAACTAAATCACAGAAAAATGAATTATGAAATTAGACAAACCTTTGGTTGATTATAAAGAGAAGTGAGCACAAAGGAGTTTGACTTTGCTAAAACCTTAGTTGGTCCAAGCCTGATTTCAGATTCAGGAGGAATCATGTATCTATTCTTGGTGGACGAGGCCTTAGACCACCTTGTGGTGGGTGTATGGAAGCATCATGTCACAGGTCAATTCATATAGCTAGTTAGCAAATCAATTTAAAGTAGTACAGGGACTCGATTACATTATGTAAGGGTTAAAGGGGTTCCCTAGGATAAGTTTGCTTTAAAGTGGAAGTCCAGTCTCGTGGCACCACCCCCACCCTGCATCCCTTCCCTGGTGCTAAGAAAAGATGGGGAGTGACAAGAAAACCCTTACCTTGCATGAATCCCACACAGTTCCACACGGGAGGGGGGGGGGATTATATGCAGCAGCTGTATACCAAACCCCCTCTGGTATTCTTACCTCTCTGGCAATCCTATGGTACATGTGCAGGCTCTTCTTCAATCCAAGTAAATTGGCAGGTGCTGCCAGACAATCAGAATGGATTGCATATCATCTGGCAATCAGCTCTGAGTGCCCGACACCTCCCACTGGCATTTCCCTATAGCTGATGCCTGCCCATGCCAACCATTCAAAAATGGCTGCAGGTGCACACATCAGTGATGCCAGTGATTCCACCAGGGCCCCGTTCATGCCCCCCCAACAATGTACTTGTTTTACAGCGCATATGCAGTCAACAGACTGCATTTGTATAATGCCATTGCAAGATTGCGTAAAATAAAAAAAAAATACAATTCTGTGATTACTCACCTGTAGAATTGGTATTATAAGTATACAGCACGTCCTGCTCCAGAAGATTCCTTACACATGGGTAATACATCCACAAGATGGCGCTGGACTGCAGAAAACAGCTTATGGCTCCTCCCAGCCCTATATAAACCAGGGACCTCCCACAAATTCCCCAGTATTGGCAAGCAGTTAACAAGAAGCCGGGAGAACTATAATAACCATAATTCAAATGAACATCTGAACAATCACCATAAAGGGGAAACTAAGAATAATGATAACAAGGGTGGGATGGAGCAGGACGTGCTGTATACTTATAATACCAATTCTACAGGTCAGTAATCACAGAATTGTATTTTTTTTTTATTTTACACAATCTTGCAATGGCATTATACAAATGTCCCTCATCAACAGCCAGAAACCTGTCCCTATCTACTGCAGAGCGCACATTGGCAGTGTGTGGCATGACGTGACGTTGCTGCTGTGCAAACAGCAGCAACGTCAGGTCATGTGCAAAGCCAAACATACCAAACATGCGCACAGATTCCTATGTGAAATCCATATTCGACTTCGAGCACACGAACTGCAAAGTTTGGTACAGATCAGAACTTTGCAGGTTGGATCCACTCAACACTACTCTCAACTGATTTTGTTTTTATGCAACTGACATAATACGATACATACAGAATCACAAACCTGTAAAAACATGCACATCCACAGGGCTGTCATCACATCAGAATTAACATAAAGTGACACTAATTATTGTAGCCCCTCTCACATACAGGCTTCATCAAAGAATTTGAGGACCACTTCCTGTTGATCAGTTAAATAATCAGTCTAAATATATACCGTCTACATTTTGATACGTGAAAACTCCCTGTAGCTCTTCACAACTAAATCACAGAAAAATGAATTATGAAATTAGACAAACCTTTGGTTGATTATAAAGAGAAGTGAGCACAAAGGAGTTTGACTTTGCTAACACCTTAGTTGGTCCAAGCCTGATTTCAGATTCAGGAGGAATCATGTATCTATTCTTGGGATGGAGCAGGACGTGCTGTATACTTATAATACCAATTCTACAGGTGAGTAATATCATGATTACATTGTATTATTCCAAGTATACAGCAAGTCCTGCTCCAGAAGATTCCTTACACTTGGGACATCCAATAGCAGGGTCCGTAAGGTAGGGTGGGATCCCCAAAAGCAACAGCGGGCAGTTTAAACCACTGCCACCTGCAAAACTTTGCGGCCAAAAGCAGCATCAGCTGAGGCCCTAACATCAACCTTATAAAACTTAGAAAAAGTATGAACAGAAGACCAAGCAGCGGCCTTGCAAACTTGTTCAACAGAAGCTTGGTGTTGAAAAGCCCAAGAGGCATCAATAGCACGAGTAGAATGAGCAGTAAGGCGGAAAGGAGGTTCCTTCCCCTTAGCAGAATAGGCTTGAATCACAGCCTGACGGATCCACTTGCTGATGGTGGACTTAGCAGGAGCTAAAGAGAGAAGACAGAAGGGAGAACAAAAAGAGCATCAGTCTTCCTGAAAGGTTCAGTAGCCACCAAATAGAACTTCAGGGTTCTAACCACATCGAGAAAATGTAAAACCTGCTCCTTAGAATTACTAGGATTAGGGCACAGAGAAGGCAAGACAATGTCCTGATTGAGATGAAAAGCAGACACAACCTTAGGCAGAAAATCTGGCTTAAAACAAAACACCACCTTGTCCTGGTGTCTCTCAAAGTAAGGAAGTTTGATAGAAAGCGCCGCCAACTCAGGCTACCTTAAGCGTCAAAATAGGGGGCTGCAAGCAAGGGCTCAAAGGGAGAGCCCTGCAAGGCCGATAATACCAAATCCCAGACTGGTAACATAGGCTTACGAGGAGGACGCACGTGAGTAACCCCCTGAAAAAAGGTCTTAACCAGATGATGGTTGGCAAAAGATCTTTGGAAGAAAATAGCCAAGGCTGAGACATGACCTTTGATGGTACTAAGTTGAAGACCTAAATCCAAACCATGTTGCAGGAATTCCAGAATCCTGGGGATAGAAAACACCCGACAGGGAAACGACTTAGACTCACACCAGTCAATGTAAGTATGCCATACCCTATAGTAGATAGATGACGAGGACTTCTTCCTAGCCTGAATCATGGTACTAACAACAGAGGAAGGCAGCCCCTTTTCCATCAAGGTGGAGGTTTCAGCAGCCAGGCCGTTAAAGCCAGCGTTTGTAAATTGGGATGGCGTAGCTGTCCTTGAGTGAGCAGATCTGGATCCTAGGGCAGGACATACTGATCTACTGCCAACTGCACGATGTCTGCGAACCACACTCTTCTGGGCCAACGGGGGGCCACCAGAATGGTTGGCACCCCTTCCTGGGAGATCTTGCGCAGCACCCTGCCCAGCAGAGGGAACGGAGGAAACACATAAAGGAGCTGAAAGCTCTTCCAAGACATTGCTAGCGCATCCATGGCCAAAGCCAGAGGGTCCTGGGACAGGGAAACAAAGACTGGAAGCTTGTGATTGTGACGAGACGCAAACAGATCCACATCCGGCCAACCCCAATGGTGGCACAGGGAGTGAAACACCCTGCTGCTGAGGGACCACTCCCCCAGACGAGACATCCCCCTGCTGAGGGAATCTGCCTCTAGATTCTCCAACCCCGGGATGTAAACATTGACATTCTCCTCCGCCCAGGACAGAATCAGGGACACTTCCTTGAGGGCCCTCTTGCTCCGGGTTCCTCCCTGATGATTGATGTAGGCAACCGCTGTCTGAGCGGACCTGAACAGCCCGACCCCGAAGGTGTGGAGTCAATTGAGCGAGAACCAAGCTTATCGCCCTTAGTTCCAGAATGTTGATAGGAGTGTGGGCCTCCTGAGGACCCCACTGACCCTGGAATTGCAGAGACTTCCAGAAGCCCTCCCAACCGGTCAGACTGGAATCCGTGGTGACTGTCTCCCAGCAAGAGGTCAGAAAGGATCTGCCCACCAACAGGTTCCTTGAGTCCAGCCACCACGAGAGAGACCACCTGGCCAGAGGGGACAGAACACCTGATCCAGGGACACAGAGTCACGATCCCATACTGACAAGAGGTGAAGTTGAAGAGGTCTCATATGAAACTGAGCGTATGGAACCGCCTCGAAGCAAGACACCATCAGGCCCACCAGCTGCACCCCCTGCCGTATGGAGGGATGAGGGCAAGACAGAAGAAGCTGGGCCTGAGCTTGAAGACACTCCACCTTCTGCTGAGGGAGAAGGATCTTGACCTGAGACGTATCCAGAGTCATGCCCAGAAAGGACCTCACCAAGAACGGGGACAGGGAAGACTTGGGGTGGTTGATCACCCAGTGTGAACACCACCCTCTGGGTATCCAGCTCTGCCTGCTGGAAAGACTGAGAAGTGATGAGAATGTAGTCCAAGTAAGGAAGGATGCGAATGCCCTGAGATCTCAGTAGAGCCATTACTCCCGCCAGTACCTTGGTGAAAACCCTGGGAGCCAAGGTGAGACCGAAAGGCAAGGCTACAAACTGATAGTGCTGATCTCCCAGAGCGAACCTGAGAAATTTTTGATGACCTGGAAAAATTGGTACATGAAGGTAAGCATCCTTGATGTCTACAGATGTCATGAAGTCGCCCGGGCGCAGTGAATGGACTACAGAGCGCAGGGTTTCCATGCGAAAAATGTTTGAATCTGACAAACTTGTTGAGACACTTTAAATCCAGGATGGGTCTGAGGGACCCGTCCTTTTTGGAGACAGTGAAAAGATTGGAATAGAAGCCTCTGCCCCTTTCCCTGAAAGGGACCAGCCAGATGACCCCCAACTCCAAAAAAGGTTTTGAACAGCAAGGCACAGACCCTGAGCAGACAGGGGGTTTTGAGCCATCCGGGATTTGATAAATCTTGGGGGTGGCCAGGCTGCAAGCTCTATCTTGTAACCGGAGGACACTACCTCCTGAATCCACCGGTCTGAGACGTGAAGCCTCCAGACGTGAGCAAAGAGCCGAAGCCGTCCCCCCACCCGGATGGGTGAGGGCGCCCCTTCATGCCTGAGGGGGCTTGGGGGAGGACTTAGGCTTGGGACCCCAGGAGGGGCTGGGGTGGCCACGTCCTCTGCCCCTTCCCCAAAAATCTCTGCGGGCCCCAGCAAAGGAGGCTCCTCACCCTATTCTGGAACCACGGAAGGAAGGGAGAAAGGCACCTGTACCCCGAAAGGACCAGGACTGCCTCCTACATTGAGGCAACCTGCTGCCCTTAGCAAACAAGTCCAAGTGTTCACCAAAGAGGCGCAACCCCTTAAAGGGAAAGCCAGTGAGAGCCTTCTTAGCAGCGTTATCAGCTACCCACTGACGCAGCCAGACAGAGCGGCGTATAGCCACCAGCAGAACAGATGTCCTCCCACACATTCTGATGGTATCATCCATAGCAGACAGAACGCATGCAACAAATTCATAGCAAAGCAGGAGAGAACCGTACACTTCTCCTCCCGCGTCATCAGAGGCCCCATCTAAGAGACTCTTGAGCAAGCCTTTAATAGCAACAGCAGAAGCACAAACCGGGCGCAGCGCGGTCCCACACAGGCAAAAGCATGGCAAGCCAGCTGGTCCATGCGCCGGTCCTACCAATCCTTCAGAGTAGTAGTGTCAGGGGAATGCATGACGGAAGTATTGGACAGCCCCAGAACAGGTGCATCCACTTCGGGAGGACATGTCCAACGCTTAACCACATCAGCAGGAAAGGGATACCTCCTATTCCAACTCTTTGGCACCCAAGGAAGCTTGCTAGGCCGTTCCCATTCTTTGAGCACCAGATTATTAAAGTGAGTTTGTTCAGGAAACTCCAAGCGTGGTCTAGCCATATGAAAAAGCTCACCCTGCTGCTGCGGAGCCACGACAGGAAGAGAAATACAGAGTACCTCAAAAATATGAGCCAAAAGCCTGTCAGTCATCTGAGGACCATAGGTCAGCCCCAGACCCGGTATCACCATAAACCTTAGGCTGTTCCTCAGATGATTTTGAATCAGAAAATATTTCCCCTCCTCCAGGGGAGTATAACCAGGAACGTCAAATATTTCCTCGGCCTCCATTGGAAAGAGAGAAACAGCGGGTGATAAATGCCGCTTCTTAGCAGAATCCTTATACGGGGCAGACCCAGCAATATGCTTTTCAATGCTAGCCACTCAGGCTGAGACTCCCCACTGGTATGCACCTCGGAGTCAGATGTAAGCGTGGGGGGGTAGGCGAAGCCAGAGGGGGCGCAGGCCCAGCCACAGGTAACCCAGACTGCAGCGCAAGCACCTGCTGGGCGCAGGGTACACACACCCTGACGTCATCACTTATAGGGGATACCCCACACGCAACACATAGCCAGGCTTGTCCTGAAGGAACCCCAAGCACATTATCCTGCGAAGCCTCCATATGGTGATTAATGTGGCACTGCAGGCCAATATGGGATTAACGCTAAATATAGCTACCCGGGATGCCCCAACAGCCTGCTAGGGAAATGGGAGATATATAAATACAATAGCCCTGCAATATAAGATTAACGCTAAACCAAGGGGAGAGGACTGGGAGAAACCACAAAAAGTTTGACCCGCCTGAAAGACATAAGCAGAAAACCCCGTAAGCAAACACTGAAAATAAATCAGACATAAAAAAGGCCACCCCACAGGGGCACTTACGGACTGCGTTAGGAAGAGAGCAGCCACGCAGCACAAGAGGCAAAATGGCACCAGCATATACCTCGAGGGGCGGGCCGGGGAGAAGTGATCCGCAAGGCCCGCACCCCCGAAGAGCGTGAAAACGCGCCCACGTGACTGAGCCAGCCAATGATGGCGCGACAGCGCCTGAGTCGATGTACAAGTGCGCGGCGGCGGCGGCAACAAGACAAAACACATGAAGCGGATCTAAGAGAAAGCAATTCTACAACCCTGCATTGGCTGCCGCAGCACACATACACGCACACCCCCCCCCCCCCCCGAAGATGTACCCAGGGAGAGCGAGGCAAGGGAGCAGCAGCCAACCTAAGAAAGGGGCCCAACTAAGAGGACAGGGAGTAAAGGGGTACCCCAGAGAGTGGCAGGGGCATCCCATAAGGCTCACCACGGGCCTATACCGCCTACCCTTTAAGACAGACAGGGACTGCGGTTGGAGCAGCGCTCCTTAGCACCTGACCCCGGTGCTGCCTACCCTCACCAGAACCAGTGCAGCCTAAGCTGGGAGGCAGTGGGTTTGGAACGGGTGGGAATAGTCCTACAGGGCCACAGGCTAATAGCCCCGCTCACCTGCGCAGCTTAAAGAGCCATCTTCTATTCTTCGCAGCCCAGACTGCAGATAAGAACTGGGGAATTTGTGGGAGGTCCCTGGTTTATATAGGGCCAGGAGGAGCCACAAGCTGTTTTCTGCAGTCCAGCGCCATCTTGTGGATGTATTACCCATGTCTTCTGGAGCAGGACGTGCTGTATACTTGGAATATCTTAGTAGATTGTGGCTTGGTGTGATTGCTGCTGCTCAGTTTTATAACCCTCTTATGTCTCCTGAGTCTGCCACATGACTGTGCTTAAATCACTCATATCATGCAGCAATCTCACTCCGTGTATAGCCAGGTCTAATCATTAGAGACGGACAAGTAGCACGGAAGATAATAATAATAATGTTACAGCAACAGTAAATGCAGTGTTTAGAGCCAGCCATTTGTGTTGGAGGCATTAAAATATGTAATCAGCTTTGGTGGGAAGAGACGGATGAGAGTAAATTCAGGTACAAGTCTACATTGCTTGAGGACAATCTGCAAAAACATTATTCGACAGAATAATAAAGAACATGAGAGCTTTTTCCGAGTGTAAGTAAAGGTCATTTGGTCTATCAAGACACATCCTCAGCACACTTCATTTCCCCGAGGAGGGATTCTAATTGTTACTTCAATGACACTAGTACGTTTTTGCCTCAATAACTTTGCCTAGTGGCTCTTCTGCGCATTTATTATTCTGTACATGAAAAGGCACTTTCAGATATATTTTGTGAATTTATGTTTTCATTTGTCCTGTAACCTGCACAAGGCTGCAAAATAATTTGTACAGGAAAACAGGTAGACTATGTAATTTAAGAGTAATGAAACCCTGTTACTTGTAAATACTGACAGCGCAATTAGACTCTCAGGCATTGAGGAAATGATTTGCATGCACTCAGAATTCAAAATTTATCATTTATAAGATCAATGTGAAATATCGCTGGTGATATTTGCTAAATTAAGTATTACTTGTGAGAAATGTGAGTTTGTTTTTTGGCTATTGTTATTCTTGTTTATGTGATTCTAAAACAACAAAATAAATAGCATGAGTTGTGTGGCACTGTACTTTTTAAAAAATAAAAGGCTGTGGCAGGATAAAACCATTACTGTAACTTGTCATGTGATGGCAAGGATGATGGGTAAAAACAGGACATATGTTTAGAGACCAGTGAATACATTTTACAAAAACTGAATTTGGAGTTTCATATTAGAACAGAATCCCAAGTTTTAGTTATTTGCTTTGCACCAATTTAAAGGTAGGGGGCTGCTCTCGTGGGAAGCATGAGGGCTGAAATCGCCACAGTATGGAAACCACAGCAGTAGGCTGTACTAGTCATTATTTCATATGCCATTGGCCACTCCCAGCCTAGGAATAGATGCTGATTAGAGATAAGCGAACACGAACCCCAGTTCTGGTCCATGATGAACTTCTCCGGTCCCTGTAAGAACGGCTCAGGTAAGTGTACAGTCACTTCCTATCTGCTTCACACTCTGCATTATGTTCAGGGGCACCCCTTGCTCACTGCTGCAACCACCAGCCCGTTGCCACTATTTTTTTTTTTTAAACATTCCCAGTCTGATTCTGCCTCTGGGGGCCCCTTGACAGGTGGGTAATTTTTGGGTCACCAACTTTGGGTCCCCATTGATTTAAATAAGGTTCAGGTTCGGTCAAGATGGGGCACTCAAACTTCTTCGGGTTCGCTCAACACTAGTCCTGATAAGCATAAGAGGCTATTGCCAGCCACCTTCTCACCATGTTGGGTAGATGGCCTGATCTCTTAAGTGTTCTATGGACCCCTATGCCAGTTAAAAAATAGAAATTAATATATAAATACTTACTGCTGGCATCTTCAGCGGTGTCCTAGAGGATGTAATTTTGCCTCTTTACCAGGCACTGGTGCGCCCTCACCTAGAATATGCCGTCCAGTTCGTGGCACCCATTCATAGAAAGGACGCTCTGACTATGGAAAGGGTGCAGAGGAGAGCCACCAAACTAATAAGGGGAATGAATAATCTTAGTTATGAGGAAAGATTACGAGAATTAAATCTGTTTAGCCTTGAGAGGACGGCTGAGGGGGGACATGATTAACTTGTATAAATATATAAATGGCCCATATAAAAAATATGGGAGAACACTACTTCAGGTAAAATCCTATCAGGTAAAAAGACAAGGAGGCACTGCCTTCGATTGGAAAAAAAGAAATTTAGTCTCCGGAGGCGACAATCGTTTTTTACCATAAGAACTATAAATCTATGGAATAGTCTCCCACAGAAGCTTGTTGCAACATCAACTGCTGACAGCTTCAAAAAAGGATTAGATGCTTATTTAGAAGAAAATAACATTAACAGTTACTATTAGCGGTTATCAATTAAAAAAAAACAAAAAATAAAATAAATAGCTTCCCCTATAGAATAAAATAAAAAATAACTTCCCCTACCCCAACACTCTTGGTTGAACTTGATGGACATATGTATTTTTTCGACCCTATTAACTATTAACTATCTAACTATGTGTCCACTGGAATCTGGCCAGTCTATTCTCCCCTTTCCATTTATTGCTGTAGAGAAGAAGGAACGTGCTGAGGGAAGGGTGCCTGGCCAACTTTTGCCCCCAGAAGACAGCAGTCAACAGCAGAGTCTCTGCTTAAGTTGGCGGCTTGGTATGTGAGCTTGTCCCAGCTCGGCCTCCCAAAGACATTAAGTACCCAGATGACACCAGACTCTATTGGAGACCCTGCTGGAAACATTAGCAGTATGTTGTATTTTATTACACCCCCAGCAGTTCCAAAGGCATTATTAGGAAAGTCACGTGCCTCCATGGTGAGTAGGTGACTTACAGATGCCCACTGCTCATTACCCACACCCTCCTGGGCATGGGGATGGATGGTCAGGCAGGTGCTCTGTGAAGTGTGCCAAATTGGCAATCCTTACAAATCTCCCCAGGGTTGGTATTAATAGGATATGGCACACATGGGGATACCAGCCCATATGTCTGGCCTGCTAGGTTGTTAGCCTTAGGAGGAGGGATCCCACATCAATATAAGCTGTTCTAAGCTTTGTGATGAATTCATTCAGGCCAAAAATAAAATTCTGTGAGTACTCACCTGTAGAATTGGTATTATAAGTATACAGCACGTCCTGTTCCAGAATATTCCTTACACATGAGTTATACATCCAAAAGATGGCGCTGGACTGCAGAAAAACTTGTGGCCACTCCTGGCCCCTTAAATAGCCAGGAACCTCCCACAAATTCCCAGTATTGAAAAGCAGTTAGACAAGAAGCCGGGAGAATAATAAACACAAAATGAACAATCACCATACAGAGGCAACCAAAAATAATGCAAAAAATAAAAATAATAAAATAACAAGGGCGGGATGGAACAGGACGTGCTGTATACTTATAATACCAACTCTACCGGGGAGTACGCACAGAATTGTATTATTCCAAGCATCCAATAGCAGTGTCCGTAAGGTAGGGTGGGATCCCCAAAAGTAACAGCGGGCAGTTTAAACCACTGCCGCCTGCAGAACTTTGCGGCCAAAAGCAGCATCCGCTGAGGCCCTAATAGCACGAGTAGAATGAGCAGTAAGGCGGAAGGGAGGCTCCTTCCCCTTAGCAGAGTAGGCCTGTATCACAGCCTGACGGATCCACTTGCTGATAGTGGACTTAGCTGGAGGCAAACCCTTCCTAGGACCAGAAGGAAGAACAAAAAGAGCATCAGTCTTCCTGAAAGATTCGGTAGCTCAGGGCTGTATTTAGAATTTATGCTGCCCTAAGCACTTTTTTGGATACGCTCCCCTCAAAAATAAATGTTGAACGGGAAAGCCCTTTCCCAGTGCCATTGCTCGACACTTCTGGGAGCCAA
The DNA here is from genome assembly GCA_027917425.1 of Gastrophryne carolinensis. NCBI lineage: Eukaryota > Metazoa > Chordata > Amphibia > Anura > Microhylidae > Gastrophryne > Gastrophryne carolinensis. The sequence continues at coordinate 466,523,320 of CM051236.1, forward strand.
TTCTGCATCGCAGCTCTACGTGACTGTGATTATCCAGTAATATTTGTCAGAAGGGCACTCCCCACTGGATTCCTGTAGTCATGTGGAAGATAGATAGATAGATAGATAGATAGATAGATAGATAGATAGATAACTGAGCTTGGGCTAACCGCTCTCATATCTAGGGCCCACCTGACTACCTGCTCCCTCGATCCTATTCCATCCCACCTTATTCCTCAACTGTCTCCATCCCTCACTCCAGCCTTAACCTCCATATTCAACCTTTCTCTCTCCACTGGCACCTTTCCTTCTTCCCACAAACATGCAGTTATTACTCCGATAATCAAGAAAGCCTCTCTCGACCCCTCTGCCCTCTCCAGCTACCGCCCTATCTCACTACTACCTTTTTCCTCCAAACTTCTTGAACAACATGTCCACTCAGAACTGCCACAATACTTATCCACTAACAACTTATTTGACCCCTTACAATCAGGATTCCGCCGTAACCACTCCACTGAAACTGCCCTCACCAAAGTCACCAATGATCTGCTCACTGCCAAAAGCAAAGGTCACTACTCCATCCTCATCCTTCTTGACCTCTCCTCAGCCTTTGATACTGTCGACCACTCTCTGCTTCTTGATATTCTCTCCTCTCTTGGAGTTCAAGGTCTTGCATTCTCTTGGCTCACCTCTTACCTCTCTGACAGATCATTCAGTGTATTCTATTCTAACCCAGTCTCATCCTCACGTTCCCTTTCTGTTGGTGTGCCGCAAGGTTCTGTCCTGGGCCCCCTACTTTTCTCAGTCTACACCTATGGCCTTGGCAAACTTATAACTTCACTAGGCTTCCAATACCACTTCTATGCGGATGACACTCAGATATATCTCTCAGGCCCCAATCTCTCCTCTCTCCTATCTCGCCTCCCCAACTGCCTCTCAGCTATTTCTTCATTCATGTCATCTCGCTACCTCAAGCTAAACATGGACAAGACAGAACTGGTCATTTTCCCACCATCTAACTCCCCTCCCCTCTCTAACATGTCTATTTCTGTCAACAATTACACAATACCAGCAACTCCCCAAGCTCGGTGCCTGGGAGTCATTCTGGACTCTGCCCTCTCTTTCAAACCACATATTCACTCCCTGGCCACCTCCTGTCGCCTCCAACTTAAAAACATCTCCCGCATCCGTCCTTTCCTCTCACCTGACACCACTAAAATGCTAGTGCATGCCCTGGTCATATCCCATCTGGATTACTGCAACATCCTTCTTTGTGGCTTACCAACTAACAGACTGGCACCACTCCAATCTATCCTGAACTCTGCTGTTCGCCTCATCCATCTCTCCTCTCGCTCCTCCAGTTCTGCGCCTCTCTGCCAATCCCTACACTGGCTGCCAGTCCCACAGCGAATCCTGTTCAAAACTCTAACTCTCGCATACAAAGCTCTTTCCAACCAGGCCCCTCCCTAAATCTCATCTCTAATCCAACAATATCAACCTAGACGCAGCCTCCGCTCTTCTGCCGATCTTCTCCTGTCCTCCACCCTGGTCACCTCCTCTCACGCCCGCCTCCAGGACTTCTCACGTGCAACTTCTATCTTCTGGAATGCCCTCCCGCACCCAATCCACCACTCCACAACCCTCAAAACCTTCAAAGGCGCCCTTAAAACTCACGTATTCAGACAAGCATATAATCTGGCCTAACCAATCCTCTAAAGGGCACATGCCACAAGCTCAATACTGACTGTGATCCTTTCCCCTCGTCTTCACCCCTCTTCCTTTAGACTGTAAGCTTGCAAGGGCAGGGCTCTCTCCCCTATTGTATCTTGTACTCAGAATATCCATTGTCAACTCTGTAAAACTGCATTTGAAATAGTATGTATGTATGTACCGTATGTTTCTACCCTGTCTGTAATTACTACTTTGTAAAGCGCTACGGAAGATGATGGCGCTATATAAATAAACAATAATAATAATAATAGATATGGGAGGGAAAGATAGACATAGATAGATGGATGGTTGGATAATAGATGGGCAGAGAGATAGGCAGATAGATATATGGGAAGAGATAGATAGATAGATAGATAGATAGATAGATAGATAGATATTTGAGCAGAGATAGATAGATAGATAGATAGATAGATAGATAGATAGATATTTGAGCAGAGATAGATAGATAGATAGATAGATAGATAGATAGATAGATAGATAGATAAATGGGTACAGAGAGAGAGATAAACGGGCACAGAGAGATAGATAGATAGATAGATAGATAGATAGATAGATAGATAGATGGGAAAGATAGACAGAGATAGATGGATGGTTGGATAATAGATGGGCAGAGAGATAGACAGATAGATATATGGGCAGAGATAGATAGATAGATAGATAGATAGATAGATAGATAGATAGATAGATATTTGAGCAGAGATAGATAGATAGATAGATAGATAGATAGATAGATAGATAGATAGATAAATGGGTACAGAGAGAGAGAGATAAACGGGCACAGAGAGATAGATAGATAGATAGATAGATAGATAGATAGATAGATGGGAAAGATAGACAGAGATAGATGGATGTTGGATAATATATGGGCAGAGAGATAGACGGATAGATATATGGACAGAGATAGATAGATAGATAGATAGATAGATAGATAGATAGATAGATATTTGAGCAGAGATAAATAGATAGATAGATAGATAGATAGATAGATAGATAGATAGATAGATAGATAAATGGGTACAGAGAGAGAGAGATAAACGGGCACAGAGAGATAGATAGATAGATAGATAGATAGATAGATAGATAGGAGGGAAAGATAGACAGAGATAGATGGATGTTGGATAATATATGGGCAGAGAGATAGACGGATAGATATATGGACAGAGATAGCTAGCTAGCTAGCTAGCTATATATATATATATATATATATATATAGCTAGCTAGCTAGCTACGGCAATCTATCTCTGCCTATATATATATATATATATATATATATATATAGATAGATAGATAGATATATGGGAGGGAAAGATAGAGATAGATGGATGGTTGGATAATAGATGGGCAGAGAGATAGACGGATAGATATTTGGGCAGAGATAGATAGATAGATAGATAGATAGATAGATAGATAGATATTTGGGCAGAGATAGATAGATAGATAGATAGATATTTGGGCAGAGATAGATAGATAGATAGATAGATAGATAGATAGATAGATAGATAGATGGCCTGAGTGAGGGAGAGAGATAAGACAGAAAGTGAAGCTAGATAGATGGAGAGAGAGAGAGAAAAATAGAGAGTCTGTGAAATCAAACAACCAAAAAAGTTCAGAAAATGAGTGAACATATATTGGAGGCAAATGTTGGGCTGGCAGCCCACTTTCTCCATCAATGCACTACAATGACATTTAAAACATTGGTGACACGGGTTAATGTCGCCCCCCACCATGAAAACGGGTCTATGTACATTTGATCGGGACTCAGCTTGGCACATTTGCTGTCTCCTGAGCCTCCCCCAGCTTCTCCCCGCTGCCTGTTACCTTGAATGGAGCTCCGCACAAGCTACTTCGATGACGAGCATGCTGGGAGTGACGTGTCCATTCCCAGTTGCCCCTGCAGAGGCAGTGGGTGGTGCTGGGGCCACTCTATTGGCAGGCAGCGCAGAGAGGAGCGGGCGGCAGCCCGGGAGCTTCACTCTATTGATGTGTAAATCAAAGGAAGGGAAGCGCGAGTGGGCCGGAACATTTCCCGCACATTAACATATGAATAGACCCCATTGTACTATGTACATCTGGCGGGAGGCAGCATTTCACATGTATTAGCATATGAATCGCCCCATTGTACTTTGGGGGGAGGGGCAGTTTCGGGTGTGGGCGGGCGGGCGGCCGGCCGGCAGCTATAACAAGTAAAAGGACAACATTTTATTGTTGCAGAGAGGCCGCCCTAGGTACAGGCCTAGGGTTGCCTAATGTTAAATACGGCAATGTTAAATACAGCAAATACGGCAAGACAATGTTCTGATTGAGGTGAAAAGCAGACACAACCTTAGGCAGAAAATCTGGCTGGTGTCTCTCAAAATAAGGAGGTTTGATGGAAAGCGCCGCCAACTCAGAAACACGCCTAACAGAAGTGATAGCCACCAAAAATGCTACCTTAAGCGTCAAGATAGACAAAGGGGCCTCACGCAGAGGCTTAAAAGGAGGACCCTGCATAGGCGGATAAGACCAACTTCAAATCCCAGACTGGTAACATAGGCTTACATGGAGGGCACACATGAGTAACTCCCTGGAAGAAGGTCTTAACCAACCGATGGTTGCCAAAGGATCTTTGGAAGAGAACAGCTAAGGCTGAAACATGACCTTTGAGGGTACTAAGTTGAAGACCCAAGTCCAAACCATGTTGCAGGAATTTCAGGATCCTGGGAACAGAAAACACCCTTCAGGGAAGAGACTTGGACTCACACCAGGCAATGAAAGCATGCCATACCCTATAGTAGATAAAGGATGAGGACTTCTTCCTAGCCCTAATCATGGTATCAACTACAGAAGCAGGCAGCCCTTTCTCCATCAAGATGGAGGTTTCAGCAGCCAGGCCGTTAAAGCCAGCGTTTGTAAATTGGGATAGCGCAGCTGCCCCTGAGTGAGCAGGTCTGGATCCTTGGGCAGGGCAAACTGATCTACTGCCAACTGCACGATGTCTGTGAACCACACCCTTCTTGGCCAACAGGGGGCCACCAGAATGGTTGGCACCCCTTCCTGGGCTATCTTGCGCAGCACCCTGCCCAGCAGAGGAAACAGAGGGAATACATAGAGGAGCTGAAAACTCTTCCAAGACTTTGCTAATGCATCCATGGCCAAGGCCAGAGGGTCCTGTGACAGAGAGACAAAGACTGGAAGCTTGTGATTGTGACGGGATGCAAACAGATCCACGTCCGGCTGACCCCAGCGGTGGCACAGGGAGCGAAACACCCTGCTGCTGAGGGACCATTCTCCCAGATGAGAAGTCCCCCTGCTCATAGAGTCTGCCTCCAGATTCCCCACCCCCGGGATGTACACAGCTGAGATGCAGGGAACACTCTCCTCCGCCCAAGACAGTATCAGGGACGCTTCCTTGAGGGGTCCCTTGCTCCGGGTCCCTCCCTTATGATTGATGTAGGCAACCGCCGTCTGGTTGTCCGAGCGGATCTGAACAGCCTGACCCCGTAGGTGTGGAGTCAATTGGGCGAGAACCAACCTTATCGCCCTCAGTTCCAGGATGTTGATAGGGGTATGAGCCTCCTGAGGGCCCCACTGACCCTGGAATTTCAATGACTTCCAGAAGCCCCCCAGCCTGTCAGACTGACATCTGTGGTGACAGTCTACCAGCAAGGGGACAGAAAGGTCCTGCCCACCAAGAGGTTCCTTGAGTCCAACCACCACAAGAGAGACCGCCTGGCCAGAGGGGACAGAACAAACACCTGATCCAGGGACACAGTGTCCCGATCTCATACTGACAAAAGGTGTAGCTGAAGAGGTCTCATGTGAAACTGAGCATAGGGTACCGCATCGAAGCAAGACACCTTCAATCCCACCAGCTGCATCCCCTGCCGGAGGGAGGGATGAGGACAATACAGCAGAAACTGGGCCTGAGCTTGAAGACTCTCCACCTTCTGCTGAGGGAGAAAAACCTTGACCTGAGATGTATCCAGAGTCATGCCCAGAAAGGACCTCACCAGTGACGGGGACAGGGAAGACTTGGCATGGTTGATCACCCAGCCGAATGACTCTAGTGTGGACACCACCATCTAGGTATTCAGCTCGGCCTGACGGAAGGACTGAGACGCGATGAGAATGTCGTCCAGATAAGGAAGGATGCGCATGCCTGAGATCTCAGCAGAGCCATCACGCCTGCCAGCACCTTGGTGAATACCCTGGGAGCCGAGGTGATACCGAAAGGCAAGGCCACAAATTGGTAGTGCTGATCCTCCAGAGCGAACTTGAGGAATTTCTGATGACCTGGAAAGATTGGTACGTGAAGGTAAGCGTCCTTGAAGTCTACAGAAGTCATGAAATCGCCCGGGCGCAGTGAATTGACTGCTGAGCGTAGGGTTTCCATGCAAAAATGCTTGAATCTGACAAACTTGTTGAGGCACTTTAAATCCAGGATGGGCCTGAGGGACCCGTCCTTTTTGGGGACCGTGAAGAGATTGGAGTAGAAGCCTCTGCCCCTTTCCCAGAAAGGCACTGGGTAGAAGACCCCCAACTCCAGAAGGTTTTGGACAGCAAGGCACAAACCCTGAGCTGACAGAGGGTTTTGAGCCATCCGGGATCTGATGAATCTTGGGGGCGGCCAGACTGCAAACTCTATCTTGTAACCAGAGGAAACCACCTCCTGGATCCACCTGTCTGCTACACGTCGCCTCCAGACGTGAGCAAAGTGTCAAAGCCGTCCCCCCACCCGGATAGGTGAGGGCGCCTCTTCATGCCTGATGGGGCTTGGGGGAAGATTTGGGCTTGAGACCCCAGGAGAGGCCGGGGCGGCCACGTCCCCTGCCCCTGCCCAAATAGTCTCCGCGTGCTCCAGCAAAGGAAACTCCTCGACCAGCCCTGGAAGCCCAAAAAGGAGGGGAAAGAGGCACCAGACCCCCGAAAGGGCCGAGAAGGCCTCCTGCGTTGAGGTAACCTACCGCCCTTAGCAAACAAATCTAAGCGTTCACCAAAGAGGCGCAACCCCTTAAAGGGGAACCCAGTGGGAGCCTTCTTAGCAGCATTATCAGCTACCCACTGACGCAGCCAGACAGAGCGGCGTATAGCCACCAAAAGGGCAGATGTCCTTCCACACATTCTAATGACATCATCCATGGCAGAGAGGATATATGCAACAAATTCATAGCAAAGCAGGAGAGATCTATAGTCTTTACCTCCCGCGTCATCAGATGCCCTATCTATGAGACACTTAAGCAGCCCTTTAATAGCAATAGCCGTTATGGCAGAGGATCCCGGGCGCAGCGCAAACCCCACACAGGCAAAAGCATGACAGGACAGCTGGTCCATGCGCCGGTCCTCACCATCCCGCAGGGTAATAGTGTCAGGAGAATGCATGACAGATGTATTTGACAACCTTAGAATGGGCACGTCCACCTCGTGAGGGCAAGACCAACGTTTAATCACATCGGCAGGAAAGGGATACCTCTTGTCCCAGCACTTGGGCACCCCAGGTAGCTTACTAGGCCGCTCCCATTCCTTGAGCACTAGATTATTAAAGTGAGTCTGCTCCAAGCGTGGCTTAACCGTATCAAAAAGCTCACCCTGCCGCTGCGGAGCCACTGCAGGAGGAGAAATACAAAGTACTTCGAATATGTGACTCAACAACCTGTCATTATCATCTGAAGACCATGGGTCTGGACCCGGTACCACCATAGATCTTAGGTTGTTCCTCAAAGGATTCTGAATCAGAAAACAATTCCCCCTCCTCAAGGGGGTAAGGGCCAGAAAGTGAGTAAGGTCCCTCATCCTCTACAGGAAAGAGGGAAGCAGCGGGAGATAAATGCCGCTTCTTAGCAGAAGCCTTACGTGGGGCTGACCCAGCAATATGTTTTTCAATGCTGGCCACCCGTGCAGCCAAATCAGAGTCCCCGCTAGTGTGCCCCTCACTGGGGGTCAGGTGGAAACGTGGGGGGGGGTAGGCGAAGCCAAAAGAGGAGCAGCACCGGGGCCCGCAACAGACAGCCCGGACTGCAGCGCAAGTGCCTGCTGGGTGCAGTTTACACATACCCTGACATCGTCACTCACGGGGGAAACCCCACACGCAACACACAGCCGGGCCTGTCCCGAAGGAACCCCAGGCACATTATCCCCAGAAGCCTCCATATGGTGATTTGAGTGGCACAACAGGCCAGTATATGGTTAAGGCTAGTAATAGCCACCTGGGATGCCCCAAAAACCCGTTAGGGAGGTGGGAGACTACCAAAGGGAAGAGGGCCGGGAGAAACCACAGTGACGTTTATCCCGCCTGAAAGACATAAAAAGACATCCCGATAAGCATTTACAAGTGAGAATCAGAAAGAAAAAACACCCCGCAGGGACACTCACGGACCGCACTGGTAAAGGAGCAGCAGCGCATGCAGCACGAGCGAAGGAGGAAGAGAAGTAAAATGGCACCCACACAGACCTCGAGGGGCGGGCCTCGGAGATGTGACGCCAAAAGCATCATCCGCAGCGCTGCCCCCCCCCCCCCCGAAGAGCGCGAAATGTGCCCCACGTGATCTCGCCGTCCAATGACGGCGTAGGGCAATGTCGCCGCCATCCGCGGAGCACAGTACAAGCGGCGCAGCGGTAAGCGTATTAAGTAAAAACACCACAACACAAAAAAAGTGAAGAAGGGGGGGAGGGGAACGGGGGACCCAGAGTGCAGGAAGGGGCATCCCACAAGGCTCACCATAAGCCTATACCGTCTACCCATGTCAGTGCAGGGATTGTGGCAGGAGCAGCGCTCCTCAGCACCTGACCCTGGTGCTGTCCTACCTTCACCCGAACCAGTCAGCCAAGGCTGGGAGGCAGTGGGTCCGGAAACGGGTGGGAATAGTGCTGCAGGGCTGCAGGCTGATAAGCCCCGCTCACCCGCGCAGTATAGAGAGCCATCTTCTATCTTCGCAGTCCAGACTGCAGATAAGAACTGGGAATTTGTGGGAGGTTCCTGGCTATTTAAGGGTCCGGGAGTGGCCACAAGTTTTTTCTGCAGTCCAGCGCCATCTTGTAGATGTATAACCCATGTGTAAGGAAATACAATTCTGTGATTACTCTCCTGTAGAATTGATATTATGAGTATACAGTGCGTCCTGCTCCAGATAAGATTCATTACACTTGGGAATTACTCCGCCAGATGGCGCTGGACTGCAGAGACAGCGAAATTGGCTCCTCCCGGCCCCTCAAATACCCGAGACCTCCCACAAATCCCCAGCATTGAAAAGCAGTTAACGAGAAGCCGGGAGAATTAAAACAGAACCAACTAGTAACTATAACAATGATAACAATCACCATACAGGGGATCCAGGATAATGCAAAACCAAGGGTGGGGTGGAGCAGGACGTACTGTATACTCATAATATCAATTCTACAGGTGAGTAATCACAGAATTGTATTATTCTTAGTATACAGTACGTCCTGCTCCAGATAAGATTCATTACACTTGGGACATCCAATAGCAGTGTCCATAAAAAAGGGTGGGATCCCCAAAGGTAACAACAGACAGGTCAGACCACTGCCGCCTGCAGAACCTTGCGGCCAAAAGCAACATCAGCTGAGGCCCTAACATCAACCTTGTAAAACTTTGAAAAGGTATGAACAGAAGACCAAGAAGCGGCCTTGCAAACTTGTTCAACAGAAGCCTGGTGTGAAAAGCCCAAGAGGCACCAATAGCACGAGTGGAATGAGCAATAAGGCGGAAGGGAGGATTCTTCCTCTTAGCAGAATAGGCCTGAATCACAGCCTGACGGATCCATTTGCTGATAGTAGATTTGGCAGGCGCCAAACCCTTCCTAGGACCAGAAGGGACCACAAAAAGAGCATCAGTTTTTCTGAAAGGTGCAGTAGACACCAGATAGTACTTCAGACACCTAACCACATCCAAAGAATGCAAGACCCTCTCCTTAGCATAACTAGGATTGGGGCACAAGGAAGGAAGGAAGAACAATGTCCTGATTCAAATGAAAGGCAGACACAACCGTAGGCAGAAAATCTGGCTTGAAGCGAAACACCACCTTGTCCTGGTGTCTTTCAAAGTAGGGGGGCGGGATGGAAAGCGCCGCCAACTCAGACACATGCCTAACAGAGGTTATAGCCACCAAAAAGACTACCTTGAGAGTAAGAATGGCCAGGGCAGCCTCCTGCACAGGTTCAAAGGGAGCACCCTGCAAGGCAGACAAGACCAAGTTCAAATCCCAAACAGGCAACATAGGCTTACGTGGGGGACGCACATGAGTAGCCCCCTGGAAAAAAGTCCTGATCAGAGAATGCTGAGAAAAAGACCTCTGGAAGAAAACAGCCAGGGCAGAGACATGACCCTTCAACGTACTGAGTTGGAGCCCCAACTCCAACCCATGCTGCAAGAACTCTAGGATCCTGGAAATAGAGAACACACGACAGGGAAGAGACTTAGACTCACACCAGTCAATGTAGGCACGCCAAACCCTATAGTAAATGGAAGAAGAAGACTTCTTTCTAGCCTTTATCATGGTATCAACAAAAGAGGCAGACAGCCCCTTCTCCATCAAGATGGAGGTTTCAGCAGCCAGGCCGTCAAAGCCAGAGTTTGTAAATTGGGATAGCGTAAGTGACCCTGAGTGAGCAGGTCCAGCACCCTGGGCAGAGCGTACTGATCCACTGTCAGCTGCACCACGTCTGCGAACCAAACTCTTCTGGGCCACCTGGGGGCCACCAGTATTGCTGGCACCCCCTCCTGGGCTATCTTGCACAGAACCCTGCCCAACAGGGGGAAAGGAGGAAAGACACACAGGAGCTGAAAGTCCTGCCATGACATTGCTAGAGCATCCCTGGCCAAGGCCAGAGGATCCTGGGACAGGGAGACAAAGGCTCAGAGAGTTAGAGGTCCCCCTGCTCAGAGAGTCTGCCTGCAGATTCTCCACCCCCGGGATGTACACAGCTGATATACAGGGAACATTGTCCGCCGCCCAGGCCAGGATCAGAGACATTTCCTTGAGGGCCCTCTTGCTCCGGGTCTCTCCCTGATGATTGATGTAGGCAACCGCCGTCTGGTTGTCCGAGCGTACCTGAACAGGCAGGCCCCAAAGGTGATGAGTCAAATGAGTCAGAACCAACCTGATCGCCCGCAGTTCCAGAATGTTGATAGGTGTGTGGGCCTCCAGAGGACCCCACCGCCCTTGGAACTGCAGGGACCTCCAGAAACCCCCGAAACCTGTCAGACTGGCATCCATGGTGACCATCTCCCAGCAGGGGGCCAGAAAGGATCTGCCCACCAACAGGTTCCTGGAGTCCAGCCACCACGAGAGTGGCCGCCTGACTAGGGGGAAAAGCACCAGGACCTGGTCTAGGGACACAGGATCCTTGTCCCATACTGACAAGAGGTGGAGTTGCAGAGGCCTCATGTGAAACTGGGCATAAGGGACCGCCTCGAAGCACAACACCATCAGGCCCACCAGCTGCATTCCCTGCCTGATGGAGGGATGAGGGCAAGATAGCAGGAACGGCACCTGCGCTAGCAGACTGTCCACCTTCTGCTGAGGAAGAAAAATCCTTGCCTGAACCGTATCCAGATTTATTCCCAGGAAGGGTGTCATCAAGGATGACACAGGGAAGACTTGGTTGATCACCCAGCCAAATGACTCCAGAGTGGACACTACCAGCTGAGTATCCAACTCTGCCTGTTGGAGGGACTGGGAAGTGACGAGAATGTCGTCCAGATAGGGCAGCACGCGAATGCCCTGAAACCTGAGCAGAGACATCACTCCTGCCAGCACCTTGGTGAACACTGTGGGAGCTGAGGTGAGACCGAAGGGCAATGCCACAAATTGGTAGTGCTGATCCTCCAGAGCAAACCTGAGGAACCTTTGATGACCTGGAAACACAGAAATATGAAGGTAAGCATCTTTGATGTCCACAGACGTCATGAAGTTCCCTGGATGCAGGGAACTGATGACAGAGTGCAGAGTCTCCATGCGAAAGCGCCTGCACCTGACAAATTTGTTGAGGATCTTTAAGTCCAGGATGGGCCTGACTGACCCATCTCTTTTGGGGACGGTGAAAAGTTTGGAATAGAACCCCCTGCCCCTTTCTCGTGAGGGGACCTGACAGATGACCCCCCCAGCTCCAGGAGGCTTCGCACCGCCAGAACTAGAGCCTGAGCTGACACAGGGTCCTGAGAAATCCGGTATCTGATGAATCTTGGGGGGGGGCAGACAGCAAACTCTATCTTGTAACCGGAGGGCACTACCTCCGGAATCCACCGGTCTGAGACATGAAGCCTCCAGACGTGAGCAAAGTGCTGAAGCTGTCCCCCCACCCGGATGGGTGAGGGCTCCCCATCATGCCTGAGGGGGCTTGGGAGAAGACTTAAGCTTGGAGCCCCAGGAGGAGCCAGGGCGACCCCGTCCATCTGCCCCTAACCCAGAAATCTTCTCGGGCCCCAGTAAGGGAGACCCCCCTCCCCTGTCTGGCACCACGGTAGGGGGAAGAAAAGGAGCCCTGTCCTCGAAAGGGCCAAGACTGCCACCTGCGCTGGGGTAACCTGCCTCCCTTAGCAAACAGGTCCAGGCGGTCCCCAAACAGGCGTAGTCCTTTGAAGGGAAAACCAGTGAGAGCTTTCTTGGCAGCGTTGTCAGCAGCCCACTGGCACAGCCAAACCGAGCGGCGTATAGCCACCACCAGGGCAGAGGTTCTGCCACACATCCTAATGGTATCATCCAATGCAGAGGGGACATAAGTCACAAAAACCTCACAACGAGTGCATTACACTCCTCACTAGACACATCATCAGGGGCACCATCTAGAATACTTCTAAGCAGGGTCCTAACGGCCACAGCCGTGATGGCAGAGGCACAGACCGGGCGCAGCGCCATTCCCACACATGCAAAGGCATGGGACGCCAGCTGATCAATACGCTGGTCCTCACCATCCCGCAGTGTAGTAGAATCAGGGGAATGCATGACAGGGGTGTTAGATAACCCTAGATCCCCTCCACTTCAGGAGGGGATGACCAGCGCTTCACCACATCAGCAGGAAAGGGATACCTCATATCCCAGCTCTTAGGTACACCGGGCAGCCTGCTGGGGCGCTCCCATTCCCTGAGCACGAGGTTATTAAAATGGGCTTGCTCAGGAAACTCTAAGCGTGGCTTAGCAGTATGAAACAATTCCCCCTGTTGCCTGGGGGCCGCAACCGGGGGAGAGATAGCCAGAACCTCAAAATCTGAGCCAACAGCCTATCAGTATCATATGGGGCCCAGGGGTCAGAGCCAGAATCATCATGACACCTGGGCCTCTCATCAGATGACTCAGAATCAGAGAATAACTCCTCTTCTTCCAAAGGGGTATAGCCAGACAGTTCCAAAAACTCATCAGCCTCCATAGGGAAAAGAATGACATCAGGCGTTAATTGCCGCTTTTTAGCAGAGGCCTTACGCGCCAAGGTATTAGCAAGCAACTTCTCAACACTAGCCAGTCTGGAAGACACAGCAGGCTGAGAATCCCCACTAGTATGCAACTCAATGAGGCTTGGGGGAGTAGGTGACGCCATACGAAGCACAGGCCCAGCTACTGGTAAACCAGGCTGCAGCGCAAGCACCTGCTGGGCACAAGGTACACAGACCCGCACATTGTCAGCACTAATAGGGGACACCCCACAAGCAACACACAGCCGGGCTTGTCCCGAAGGAACCCCGAGCACATTATCCTGAGACGCCTCCATATTATAGCGGCACAATAGGCCGATAGGGATTCACGCTATAAAAAAGCAACCCGGGATGCCCCAATAGCCCGCTAGGGAAGTGGGAGTAATTTACACACTAGGCCTCAAAAGTTTCATAACTAAATAGAGGGAGTAGGGCCGGGAGAAACCAATAGAGGTCGGCCCGTCTGAAAGACATAAGCGAAGAGAACCCCGTAAGTGACATGCATAATGACATAGGGTAAGAAAAACCGCCTGCGAGGCCACTCACAATTTCGCTGTCTCTGCAGTCCAGCGCCATCTGGCGGAGAAATTCCCAAGTGTAATGAATCTTATCTGGAGCAGGACGTACTGTATACTAAGAATATATTCTGAAACAGGACGTGCTGTATACTTGGAATATGATTATTTAAACCAATTCACTCAAACTGCAGAACCAAAACAAATTTAAACCAGAGCACTGGCTCAAAACTGCAGGTGCCAGCTTTAAACTGCATGTGCAATCTTGAGTTTGTTTTATACCCACTGTAGTTTTGATTGTTTTGGATTAACAAGCCAGACCCTCATTTTCAGAAGACAATTTCTTAGTAGTTATTAAGCCGTGTGTCCAGCATTGGCAATCCTCCCGCTTTATCCTCACAGTAGCAAAGCAGGTAAGTCCAACCAACCCCATATTGATCCCTTTATTACCAAGTGCCTATATTTTGTTTTACATGTAGTTCAATGTAGCAGTTACATGCCATGACTTTAGATATGTCTATCATGCTATACTACCTACAAAACCATACTAGTTAACAGCATACCCTCTGTTCATATTACAAACTTATGATCGTGCACATTTATCTGCCATTTGCAGCTGATTGATCTAATTAGATGTTAAGTATACATGTATCAAAATTACATTGTTTATGATGTCTTTCACCCGGATGTGATATTTGAGACAGGTGAGACATTGGCCACTTTGAATGGGGAGAAAGCACACACACCTGCAGACCATTGTTATGTGCACATGCATGCCACTTTCTCACCCGGATTTGATTCTGGTTACAGGTGAGACATTGGCCACTTTGAATTGGGGGTGGGGGGTGGGGGGAGGAGGTGCTGTATTTAAGCTCTGCTCAGCCAGCATTCATGTAGCCTGATGAAGTGGGGTTTACACCCACGGAACGCGTGGCTCCTTGTGCTGTAGGCGGTGGGGAGACCCTTTACTGGCATACCTGTGATACCTTGAGTATATTTTGGTTGGATATATTTTTGCGCTGTATTTGGTATTTAATGGTTGATTGATACTAGCATCTATATTGGTGAGGTATTTTGTGGTCATTTTTATATTTCTTATAGGGTATTTAGGTATTGGGTAATTATTTAGGTTTTATTTGTGATTATATATTGTATTTGTGTCTGTTGATTGGTTGCACTTTGCACTTTACAGTTGTTTGATGTAGGATCCGGATCATAGGTAGGATTTGCACATTGTTATTTGCACTGATTAGATCACTTGTGTTTGTGTTTTTATATATAGATGCTGATTGATATTTGTGCATGCCAGTGCTCTATCGCCTACACACTTCCATGTTGGTTTGTCTTATATGTATTGTCTCATTATGTGTTTTTTAAGGGATTTTAATTGTGTAGTGGTCATGTGTAGTGATTAATTTAGTGATAAAATAAAAAATATATATTTTTTTGACACATTTTTTGAGTGCCTCCCTCAATGATTCTGTTTTTGCAGTTACATGCCATGACTTTAGATATGTCTATCATGCTATACTACCTACAAAACCATACTAGTTAACAGCATACCCTCTGTTCATATTACAAACTTATGATGTGCACATTTATCTGCCATTTGCAGCTGATTGATCTGATTAGATGTTAAGTATACATGTATCAAAATTACATTGTTTATGATGTCTTTCCTAAAGGCATCTCAATTTGGAAAGCTCCTGCTTAACCTGTAAATTTACCTTGATCCTTAATCTTACAGCTGCAGTAAAGCTTAGCCACACTCCATAGCACCCTGACTACCTCTGCCTGCTGGCAGGGCTAACAAGCACACATAGTGGGGGTACTTTCAGAGGCCCCCACATGGACTGCGGGAGCAAGGTTACTGTAGCCCGGATCTCAGTCCACCTTAATATTGTTATGCTAATGTTTTTGATTTTCTGTATCAGTTAATCAATTAATTTTCCTAATTAGCCTAGGATTGTTGAGAAGAAATTAGCTGATAAATGCATTGGTCACTTCAAAAGCATGCTCCGATCTATCTCCTTCTTATCCTAATGAATATGGAAGCCTGCCTGGTGTGTGATTAGATTTTAATGACTGCGAGGTCAGGGGCTCTGAAAGCCTTCATTCGCCTCACAAGGTCGGCAGTGGCAAGCAGCTCAAGGATCATAAAATAAACAGGGAACTGCTGTGGATATTTTTCTTTTCCTCCAATAAAGCTCAGAAGAGGGGGAAGGTGAACAGGTGACATTGCGCTAACTTGTTTTGAAGCTGAAAATTAACTTCAAAGCATCAGTGCATCCCTCTATACACCTTGAATTAGCTTTTGCACATGCTTCTAATTGAAATGCTAACAGTTTTGTGACACAGTTGGCTGGGAAAGCATATATGGCATATAGGAATTAGTAACACTTGTCTTTGAATTTATTAGAAAAACATAAAAAATACTTATTATAGTATTGTAAAAATTGGGTAAATTAACCATACCTCTAGTGATCCATCACCTGACCTATAAGCAAAGCAAGCAATCCCTTAAATAATGAGTGGGGGGCTGTGCAAGGGACATCGCTTACTTGAAAGGGTGTTGGCCGGCTTTAAAGTTAACCTACAATCAGAAATGTATGGCTTGCCTGAACCTTAACTGCTCCCGGGGGATCCCAAATCTTGCTGTACTTACTTTATACTCACTTCTGTGCCACTTACCACCTGTGGCGAAAAAGTGTTATAGGGCAGGCATGTGCACAGCTGCCAACTGCCATCACCAGGGGTGGATTGGCTATAGGGAACAAAGGGAGAATTCCTGGTGAACCACACTGCTTTAGGGCCACTTGGGCTGGGTGTAGCATCCAGCATGCAGCCCAACTCACCCAAAGCCTATACACCTCCTCTTCTAATAACTCCATTCACAACCTACCTTCACCCCCCCCCTCTAGTCAACCCTGCCACAGTATCTGCCCCTACATTATTAAAGCTTTGAGGACCATCAGTTATCACATATCCATCCCTGTCCTTGATTGGTTCTCTTAGTGCTAAAGCAATCAGAGATAAAAGCACCCTTTGAGCAGCTGGGAATGTGGGCTGGACAGGGCCTGTAAATTCCCATGTTGCTTTTTGTCCACAGCCCACCCCTGTTTATCCACAGGTGGAACATGGTGTCCATTATGCAAGATTTCGAGCTTGCACTTGCTTCCAGTATTAAACTAGATGAGCAACCCTGATGTCTATTTTTGATTGTAGGTCCACTTTACAGGTCAGCTATAATCACTGACATGCACAATACCCATGCAAAGGAATAAATAGGGGTTATGTTTAGATACAAAGTAACTTTAATCAAGTAACAAAATACAGATATCCACTTTACATTTTACAACTGCTCCATTGATGCATCCTTCCCTGAAAACATCATCAGCAATCTCTATGCCATCCTCTCGCCATGTTTAGTTTGTGTTGTTTACAGATGACAAGGTAAAAATCACAGAAAACACACTCAGACATTGCAGAAAGCTATTGTAAGTACCTTACCTCCCAACCGGCCAACATGCCAAAATACTTTATCATCTGTAATCTCTGTGCCATCCTCTCACCATGTGTGGTTTGAATTGTTTATGGATGCAACATTACTCTCTGTAGGTTAAAGTCACAGAAAACACACTCAGACATTGCAAAAAGCTATTGTAAGTACCTTACCTTCACCAGGTATTCAAGCTGTTTATAATGTTACTTATTTCTGTACATATTGCCATATCAATACAAATCAGATAATTAAAGTTGAGAAGCAATAATGGTGGGGCCTGAACTCATGAGTCCTCATGCAGTCACATGCTCTACACCCCCTTGTATTTGCACCTGCAGTGCAGAGGAGACAACTTTCATGCTAGACAGACCACATAACCGCCTCTCCAGGGTGACTGCGAGATCTCGTACCCCTCCATAGACTAAAAGATGCCCACTGGAAACCATTTACTGAAATTAATTGAATTTACCATTTACCCAAATCCAGCAACACTGATACTTATCATCATATTAGTTATCATAGGTTATCACCATAGTCTATACCAGCTGCTTTGTAAATGGTAAGAAAAATATGAATGAGCATATATGGCTTGATGCAGAGCCTCCCCGTTCAGCTCCCCTGTGCGTTTCCCCGTTGGTTTTGGGCTTTGATCGGATCAGGAAAGGGTGCTACGTTGATTTTAGTGTGCGTTTATGCGCTCAGGTGTGCGCTCAGCCGCCTTTCCGATTGTCGGCTCGCACGAGGCTGTTTCCCGGGAAAACGGACGCCTCGTTCATTGGTCCGTTTTTTTCAGTGATGCAGAGCCTTGATTTCCTCTTGAAAACACCCTAATAAAACGGGGCCGCCGAGCCTTCACTTACGGCAAATCAGAGCAGCCGTATTTGCACTCGGGCAATAATATGCAGTCCTCTGTTGGAGCACATCAGCGGCGCCAGCTCCGCGGTCTTGTCCTGCTGAGTATGGCAGAAACCAGGCTGCACCGCACGCCTTTGGACATTGATGGCATGAGTATTTGATATTTTTTATGGTTTTTTTTTTGGGATCCTTTTTACAGGGTCTCCATAATTTTTATTTTATTGTTTGTGTGCAGGCATTTGAAGATGGGACATAGGATAAATGTGCAGGCACTGGCTGGCCCTGATTTGGTTTTTGGGAGTCGTTTTTCTGGCTTTCCCTGCCTAGGAATTCCTGCCTACATGAGCGATTCAAATCAGCCGATCTATTTGGTGGCTGGCTACTGAGTATGTGTCTGAAACTTGTATTGGTTGCCCACCCTCTCTGACTGTGTTTGTTCCCGTAACACACTATTTGGTAACTTTTTTCGTAGTATATTTGGAGCCCAATTATTGATCTACAAATTAAATGGGTTAAGTGATTGTACCCTATTGCGTCATGTTCTTGCCCTCTTATGTAAGTAGTATTCCCCAGACTTTTTTAATCAGAGTACAGGTTGGATGTGCATGTAGTCTCATTACAAATGTCCTTTCCTCCCACCCTACCCCGCTCACCTATTTGTCCCTCTTTTCTATTGTTGCAATGCACACCTTTTTTTAATGTTTTTTTTTTTTTGGTTTTAGGGCAGGAGACTCTGCCTATCCTTTGGTCCCCTGGATGAAGACCCCCATCCTGCACCGATCTTCACAGGCAGAGGAGCGCTACAATACTGCCCCCAGGAGGACTCGCTCTGTGTTGGAGCGAGGCTTTGTTCTCTTGAAGATGAGGTTCCGTTGTCTTGATGAGACTGGGGGGGGCACTACAATAGACGCCTGCAACGGTCCTAAACCTAATCATGGCTTGTGGGCTACTCCACCACCTTTAGTTTCAGCCCCCCCACCCCTCCTTTTTCTTGCACCCAAAGTGGCACCGCGCAAACCATACGCGCACAACTAGTGTTTAGTGTTTTTTCAGAGACCACATTTTTTTTTTTTTTTTCAAACAAATTTTGTTTTGTCATTTGTTTTTTTGTGCCCAAAAGAAAAATTACACGTGGCCACAGAAAATGTATTCCCCACAAATTGGTGGTATGTTTGGTTGCATGGTGACGAGGAATGATGTTGTGCCTGCAAATTGGCTGCAATGTGGGCCAGGCTTTGATTAATCTCACCCATATGTCTGGTTAGGGCAGAGATATTTCTGTTTAATACCTCTACTTGGGCGTTGAGGTTTGTGAGTTGGGTGCACACAGTCTCATTGAATTGCTGTGTTGTCGCAGCAAAGGCAATATTTTCCTGCCTCCATGTTTCCTCCAAAATTTGAAGTTGCCTTCTTTGGGAAATATGGCGTCTAGACTGGGTAGGAGCAGTGGGACGGGTGGTTGGTTCTGGTTCCGAAGGTGGTTGTGGATGTGGTGGCTGTGCCGGGGTTGACTGCGTTGCTGTCACTGGTGCAGTAGTGGTTAGTGACATATGTGGGGTGTCCTCCTCCAAATCTCGTATATGGTCGATGATGGGTGGGCTTCCTGTGGTCTGTAAAGAAATATAGCATCCTTTTAGTTTATTTCTGGCCACAAAAGCTCGCAAATATCAATGTTAAAAGTACACACCAAGGCCCATTGACTTACCTCATCGCAATCCACAATTTGGGTTTGTGGTGTAGAAGCCTGGTGTGCCCTTGGCCTCGGTGCTAACGCAGGGGTTTGGGGGCCTGGTGTGTCCTGTTGACTTGGTCCTTAGAATGTAGATAGGAAGATTAGGTAAATGGCCAAGTACAGTGTGTTGTGTAGCATAACACTGCCTTCTTGAACTTTTTGTACTAGGTCATGGCAAAATCAGACTCACCTTGGGACCTTACATTCCGGTCTGTGTCTTGTGCCTCTGCCAGTCCCTGGATGCTGGCCGGGTGTATGAATGTATATACATGTTCCTCGGCGGGCGTAAGGATAATTTTAGTGGGTAAGCCACCCCCTGTCTGTTGGCTGGGGAAGATTAAATCACACCTAATAAGTGTTACATCCTTTTAACAATGTTACAAAAAATGCATTTTACTTTTTCCTTTACTTCTGCTCCACCCCCTGTCTGTTGGCTGGGGAAGATTAAATTACACCTAACAAGTGTTACATCCTTTTAACAATGTGACTAAAAATTGTCCATTACCTCTGCTGACGGCGCATGTCCATTTTTTTTTTTTGCTGTAGTATTTCAGGTCCCCAAATGTCCTTTTTATTTGCTGAATATCTCTCCGGACTGATCCCACACTATTGACCTGCCTGCAAATATTAGTCCAGATCTCCATCTTAGCCTGCTTAGTGGTGGTTTTGGAGGTGCGGCCAAATAGGGCATCATAATGCTCGCAAACTGCATTTGCCACTGCCATGCTTTGAGCATCGCAAAATCGGGCAGTTAGTGAGCCACGCCGTAGTTGTCTGCCACATGGGTGTGTGGTCTCCCCTGCCTCTGAGGAAATTGATGGTTGGGTATCTGGGGAGTCGTGTGTGCTTCTTTGGCTTATGGGGGAGGGGGATGTTGTGTGCGTGCTTCTCTGGCTTAATGTCTGGGTTCCTGTTGAGCTATCAGATGTGGAGCTGCATGTGGAATCTGAGGTACTGGAATTGGGGGAACCAGAGGGTGGAGGTGGAGGGGTGGGTGACCTGGGTGGGGTGGTGGTTTTTGCAATGCGCTTACCCTTGCTTATGTGTTTGGATTTGTGGGTATGCTTGGTGTGTGGAGGTGGAGGATGCTGCATGGTCTGACTAGATGGGGCACCCTTGTGTGTGCGTGGTTTTTTTGCAGGTGGTGGTGAATGGGTTAATGTACCCTTGGTCCTGCGTTTTTTTGAATGTGCCTGTTTGTGTGGAGTATCCACCGTTTTAGTGGGGGCATGTTCGGCATGTGTCTGGTGCCTGCTCTTCTGTCTTGTGGAGGATGAGGCATGTGTGCGGCTGCTATGTGCCTCGGCCCTTGGTTGACTCTTTTTGCTCCCTTTAGGTCTGCCCATATTGATATGGTATCCAACACAGAGCAGAGTGCCTTGTGCTTTAAATATGTTTTCCGTGTGGCCGTGGTCAACAGCGGGTGCGCGCCTGCGCGCACGCACGCACTCACCTACATCTCCGCGGGGGAACGTCAGAGCTATACCTTGCAAACCCAGAAAAGCTGTCGGCCGCAAACTTTACCCCGGAGCAGGACGACATCATCATGGATGTGAGTATGCGCGCGTGCGTTTATGTGCGCGCACACATTCCTTGTAATAAAAAAAAAACAAAGCGCCAGAATAGTCTGAAACAACTTAGTTTTTCACGTTACATACAAGCCCACCTTAGTTTAACACATGTACGCAGCTCAAAACTAGGCTACATGCAGATAGCAGAACTAGGGCAATGTGAGACAGCAAGAGGTTCAAAAAGTGACTTTAGTTAGGCCAGCAAACTTGTTAATGCTTTTTGTGTACATGAGACAACAACAGTCTCTAATATCAGTGTCTTTGTCATGCAAACAGATTCACAGCAGCAACCAAGGGAGCAAGAATGGAGACTCCGCCCCTGACACAATATGCGCCTAAAACATTGTAAGTGGCGTTTTTTGGTACCAAAGTAAATGAGCCAACAATTCCATTGGCCACAAAATGTAAAAACCAAAAAAAACAACCAAAGACTTTGTCTAAAAAGCCCTTAAAGCGGACCTTCACTCAGAATAAGAGTCTATCTTATATGTTTCCCACACCCTGTACATAAAGTTTGCCCACCTTCAAAATCATCCTACCTGCACCTAGTGCATGTTATGAGGCTTTCAACATCCAAGATGGCGGATTATGGAAGCCGCCATCTTATCTGGCAGCCTGCAAACAGGAAGTGCCTTCTAACTGTGCTGCTCTGCATTCTGGGATTGCTGACCTTTTCAAGAGGTCTCTGCTCTGTGTGAGCAAAGCACAGCTATAACCCACCCCCTGTACCTTATCCCACTCTCCTCTCCTCAGTAAGTGTGATGCTTCTGAGTCAAGATGGCGGCGGCCGTATACTAAATTCCTGAACTGAGTTGCAGCCCAGTGGTGGAAAGAATAATTATTGATTGACTAAAAAATTACAATCTATTATTTTGAGATGCTGCGGAATCTTTTGTTAAGAGTTTGGGCTTTTCAGTAAATAACGCAGAAGGTCCGGTTTAAAAAGGGCCCCAAAAAAAACATGCACAACCAAACCAAATAAACAATGCTAAACTAATGTTGTTTTTCATTCACAGATACAAGAAAAACACAGGCACAAGACACCGAGGCCTAAAGAATTTTAATTTGGCTTAAAATGAAAATAGTTTATTTGTTAAAACATTTAGATTCAATTATTTGTAAAAAACTTTGTTTAAAACTTTCAATTTCAAACGTTGGAATAAAATAAAAAAAAAAAAAAAAGTTGAAAGTTGTGTTTCCTGCAAATGTACAATCACACAACATCATCACACATTTACATGACACAAAAAGTTTAGATATGGTACAATAAATCCAAAACAATCAGAAAGAATTAAGGTATGCATTAATGGCAAGGAAAAAGGAACACAAAGGAGATTAAGGTATGCATTAATGACAAGGAAAAAGGAACAACCCAAATTTATTGTTCCCAAAAAAATATGTGTCAAATTGGCAGTGGTTGCCATATGTATATTCCAATGGAGTTTGAGGGATGTGCGCTTGCGTGTAGCCAGATTGGCAACTGAAGAGCCATGGAGATGTAAGTATACTTGCTAAAACCACCAAAATGGAAGGTCAAATACGACGGAAACCAAGCAGGTACGTTCAAAAAGGCAGGAAAAACCAGGGAAAAACGGGCCGCCCGTGTGAACGTGAACGGGAGCCCCGATCAAATTGAAGGCACCCGAGAGAGCAAAAAAAGCTTTCCGAGTAAAGTGAAATTGACGGATCAGTTAGGGAGCCATTCCGACCGAGGCTCTGCATCACATTTGAGCCACGATTCAAACGGGAGCCCCGGACAATCGGAAGGTTTTAAGGGCAGTTCAGAGGAGGCTCTGCATCAGGCCCATAATCCAAAATGCAGTAAATTAAACTATGCTATAAGGCACATATTTTGGGTAAAATATTTTCTTTATGTAGGCTGTATGTTTGCTTTTGTGAATGGAATAATTTATTGGCCTTTTGAACGTAAAACAATTTTTAGAGCTATGTGACAACTATTTAATTTGTTTTTTTAATGTAAAATTACATATGGCATTATGTAAAACTACAGGTAATCTCAAGTACCACAGTGCATCTTTTTCTTTTACAATAATTTTTATTGTTTACAGAAGAGCAGTACAAGTCATACGAAAAGATACAATGAAAGCACTCTGCAAGCTCTGTCAGCAACATCATGTACATGTAGAATGTCAAAAACCAGCATGTTTAAAGATTCACCTTGCACAAAAAAATAAAATTATATAAAATTTCTATTCAGCGTAATATCTCGTTAATATTGTGGTTATCATAAGAGACAGGCAATGTCATTTTGTCAGTGACGAGGCAGGGCCTCTACCTTCACATAAGCAGGTGCATGAAAGTCAAATAATTGAAAGAAAAAAGGAAAGATAGAGTGGGTATGGGTAAAGAGAACCCTCTGACTCAGGAAGAAAGGGGTAGAGGGATGAAGTATGGAGGAGAGAGGGGGGAGGTTAGGAGGGGTGGGAAGGGGAGGGGAGGAGCTGCAACCAGTACATCCCATCCGCAACAGAGCGCCTAGAGGTCCCCCACTTTTCCATTCACCCCAGTGTACTTTATCCATGGGGACCATATATCATTAAAGCGGTCATAGTCGTAATGGGCAATTGCCGTCAGTTTTTCCATTATCATAATATCAGATATTTTAGAGATCACCATCTGCCAAAGTAACCGCCCATTTCTCCAATTTCTAGCTATCACTAGCCTTGTTGCCGAGAAAATATGCAGAACCACACAGTGCATCTTTTTTATTGGTGGTTAGATCTTGGTATCAGACTTACAGTGTACAGTGATTGCAGATAGTGAGAAATGCTTCCATAAAATACATTTGCTAACATCAGAAGATATGTTCTTCTGTATTCAATAATATACAAGGGAAGTTTCATAAGTTATCTACCCCAATATGCTCTGTCAATGTTAAAGAGCGGAGCTGTGCAGGCTGAGACATGTCTGGTCAGGCATCACATACAGTAACAGTTTAGTTTGACGAAGGCTCGAATGACACCTAAGCAAAAAACATGTTGCCAGAAATTTAGTAGAAACGTACTCCCCTCTTTGATTTTCCAGTGGCTTCCAGGTCTTCAGAAGGTCTCTGAAGATGCTTAAGCCTGGGGTATCCAGATACAAGTCTGTTACTGGCTCCTTCAGCCATATTTCAGTAAAACAGAATGCATGGACTGCCTCTTCTTACACATCAGTTTCAGTTTATCCAACTTATTGGTGAGAGACCAAATGTTCATCAATGTGCTAGCTCTTTTCTTGCGCCTTCTACATAGCTTGAACCTCGCCTCATAGTGGGTGTCATCTATCAGGCTGATTCATCACTAACGCCAGGTAGCGACAGATGAGCATCTGTAGCATGCATTTTCAGAGCGCCCGCTAGTAGTCACTGTGCTCGGCCATGGGTCGCTAGTCTTTAGCGACTCAGTCGCTGTGCAGCAATGATGAATACATTGTGATGAGTCGCTATTTGACCAGTACAGCACTGTATGGGAACGCCTGTAGCGACTGGTCAGTGCGACCGACTCACAACTTATTAATTAAAAAAACAGCCTCACAAAACTCTGGCACTGAAAAATGCTTCTCTGAAGCCCAAGGCACCGGAGGCTGTGTTTAAAGTCTGTTTTTCAGCATGTATCCACCAGTAACAAAGCGAAAACATAAGGAATTACATTGTAATAACAATTCTAAACAAGTTCTAAAACTGCTTGGCGTGTGGTCCCTGTAACAAATTGAGAATAAAACATTACTTGGAGAACAATACATGTTTGTCACCTGTGGATTAAATGTTTGTAAGTTAGCTAATTAAATAAAGGCCACATATGTCAATCTGGCAAGTCATTAAGCTAAGGAAGTGGCCAGAGGTCATTCTTCGAATGCCATTGACTATGGCTTGATGTATATGTGTGTTCATGTCAATTACCACACACTGCAAATAATGGCATTACTACTTACTTGGTTGGTGGCCGAGAGAGGGCTCGTTGGGGACAACCCGACGTCCTGGGCGCTGGCTCTGCTGTGAAGAAGTTCCTGGAGAAACATGGCAATTACAGTTAGTTTTTATGTCTTATTCAACAGTAAAAAAATGTCTATTTAAATGTCTGGGTCACATCAATCACCTTCCCCATGTTCTTCAGGTGGCCGATCTGCCGCTTCCTCCACAACTATAAGAACAGATGAAGGGAATCAGCTTGGTAGTAAATAGAATGTATATGTGTGTGTGTATCCATGAAAAGTCACATACCAGAGGCTCCCGCATGCGTGGCAGGGTACGACTGCCTGCCCACGCCGTGCAGCCCCTCCTCTGTGGAAAGGTCCAGGGGCTGGTCGGAGGACCCAACAGAGGAGGGGTAGGACCAACGCCCTGGAGATCCACCACCTTCACTTCCAGCTGCAGCTTCATGCAGCACTGGTCGGCCTGTGTGCCTCCGGGTGTGGCGTATACGGTAATCCATTTCCAACACTACCAAAGAAAAGGCATTTTAACTAAAGGCCTACCTTCTGTCTTAGTTACATCTGGCATGCAATCGCTATGTACTTACTAGGGAAATGGATGCCGAAAAACCTCCGCACCCGGGGCATGTGCAGCCGCTCCAGGTCCGACCAATGCTGCATGATCTGAGTGTGGGTGAAGGTGGTGTCGGTGTGTTGCTGTATTTGCCCGATGATCTCCAGGGCGACGGTGCGTTTTTCAAAAGAGTTGGGCAGGTAATCGTACCTGCGCTCCAGCATGGTCTACAAAACATAAAGCAAACATAGCATTTAGTTCCAATTGACTACCAATATCTGTCAAAAATAGATCCTTTGACTAAATTACATAAACACACACATTTCTAGGCTAATCAAATCCTTGAAGCTGGGCGAAATGGTGTTTGGCACATGTGTGCCGTGACTTTGGTTGTGCACGGAGTTGTAGCCACTTTTAAATAAAGCCCTTACTTCCTGCGCTTCCTTAAGGGGTAGATATGCATTTAGCTGGCAAATGCAAACTGATAAAAAGACACTTACAAGCATGATGATCTCTTCTTGTTGGCGGGTGAAGATTGTGGGCGCCATCTTTGTTCTTCTCCGCAGCAGATAAGTAATGCCCCAGCGGTTTCCGGGTTCCGCACGGCCGAACGAATGGCCGTACACACGCGTACGCGAGCGCGTAGGCGTCACAGGCCACCGATCTTACACACACAGCTCATTCTCTTTCAGAGTCCGTGCAAAATGGCACCCAAGAAGCAAGCAGCGCCAAGCGGCAAAAAGGCACCCAAGCGGCAGGAGGCTTCAGAAGGGCCAAAAACTCGTTCGCAAATGCCCAAAAACAAACTGCGGCAAAAAACCAATGCTCCGCCCAAGCAACCCACCACTACTCCCCAAAAAAAGGAGGCACAAGCAAAGCGAAAGACACAGGCCACCAAGCCTACCACAAGGGAGGTGCTTAAAACTGGTAAGAGGGTGCGAAGCCCCAGCCCCCCCGGGCCCACCCCCCCCCACCTGGCACCAAGGCAGTGTTGAAATCCAAAACCCACCATGACAAAGGTGGCAGGTGGCAAAGAAGCCCCCGACGCCCAAAAAGCCACAGCAGGGCCAGAAACCCCCGACGCCCAAGAAGCCACAGCAGGGCAAGAAGCCCCCGACGCCCAAGAAGCCACAGCAGGGCCAGAAGCCCCCGACGCCCAAGAAGCCACAGCAGGGCCAGAAGCCCCCGACGCCCAGAAGACACAGCAGGGGCAAAAGCCCTAAAAGACCGAGAATCCCAAGCTCCACATCCCCACCCGCACGGGGCTACCAATCCAGGGGCAAGAGTGGCAGAACCACAAGCTCTGGGTCACCCATGGACCGGCCAAGTACCTCCAAGGGCCATGCTGGTTCAAAGGGCCCACAGAGCAACAGGGCCCCAAGCACAAGTTCAAGCTCATCCAGACCCTCTCTTCCTCGGCCACATTTTCCACCGGCAGAGGTGGCCAGCCAATCACCCTATGCCACATCAACCCCTGCAACTTTTGTGGCCACCCAACCACGAACACCCAGTCCAGTTAGATCAGCAGCCAGCCTGCAGTCCTTGAATTCTCCAACACACACCCAGGCCAGAATGTCACCCCATTTGCCTGGAAACAATGAGGAGCCACAACCACAACCAACAGGGCACACATTGTGCAGAGGCCACTTGAGTGGACGTTTTGGTGAGGCCCAAACTCTGGCATTGGCTAGTGGCCTCTTGTTATATTATGATGAGCTATATGGGAGCAAATCCAAATCAACAAGCAAGCAGCGCAAAGCGGAGATTTTGGCAGAACTCACCAGACAAGTCAATGCAGTGGGGGGCAAGCTCAAAGATGTAGAACAGATTCAACGGAAAATATCGGACCTCAAATATGCCGCACGGAAGAAAGAGAATAAAAGGCGGCAGTACAGGTACATATCTTATTTTTTGGTTTTTATTCTTCTTGTATAGACATCATTGAGCTTAATTTTTTTAACTATGTTTTTCAGCTTACAAACTGGCGGAGGATTCCCCACTAAATTGAAATTTACCCAGGCTGAGGAGATGGTGCTGGGCCTGCTACATCCTGTTGCGTTAGAGGGACACTCGGCACAACAGGACACGGACAACCCGCCTATTTCTGCAGGTTAGTAATGTTTTATTTTCCCAAAATATTGTGCAACCGGTGAAATTAGCCAGCAAGGCATATCTAAACACATGCCCCTAGGGTCTGCCTTGTAGTGGAGTGAACAATTTGACCAGGGTGTGTCATGTGTGTGGACAGATAATTTGAGAATTTGCTTGCCCATACATGACGTTTCTGAACATTTAGGAAGAGTAGCAAAGTAATCAGATTAGCAAAGGACTGCCTGATATGTATTTCTATTCAATCACATCCAACACTTACATCTTTATCTGTTGCCCACTTGGGTTTGAGCTGTGTTTGGGTCCCAACAGCTTAAGATGGGGTGATTTCAATGTTTTCATAGATACAATGGTAACCAGCAGAATCTTATTGTAACTGCTATTTGCAAGCTGAGTGTGTTCACTTAATGGCCTATAAGGGATGTTTAAACACACACAACAGGCAGCACTTGCATGTTTGGTTGGCTTCAGGTGACCAATGTGTATGTACTTGTTTCAAAATCCATTTTCAAGATAATGGAATAGTGAAGGTCAAGTTGCACCGTTGTGGTAGTGGCCATTCCAGCTTGGCCACGTGTTTGATTTAAGCATATGTGTTATTAAGCATCACCAGTGCATAGTTGTGTGTTTACATTGTTTGTTTTCTTCTAATGCAGCCCAGCATCATCCCTCAGCTAGTGGGGAATCCTCTGCCAGTTTTACAATGCTGTCTACTTCCGTGCTGCCTCGCACCCAGGATTCGATATCTACGGTAAGTGTCTTTTTATTGCTTATGCATGTGCCTTGCCATGTTTATTTTGGCTGAATTACATATGTATTCCCCAAACTGAACCTTTTTTATTTACGTGTCCCAACAGGCCCACACACTGATGGAGGAAATCCAGGAGTTGGAGGAGGATGGAACCTGCATGGGACCTTATGAAGATCTCCCCCTGGGCCAGAATCTGCAACTGTCCCAAAATGTTTCTCCGACAAACCCTCAGCAGCAGAGGGAAGCTGACTGCATGCTGCCTGCACATCGTGGGCAGCATGCAGAGACTGACCCTCCAGGCCCCAGTTTTAGATCTGCTGTTGAGGATTTGCCCAGCATACCTGTGGCTGTTGGTGGTCCTAGAGCACCATCATCTGCACGCCCCACAACCCGGGGAATTGGGAGGCGTACTCAGCAACGTCGCCCAGTTTCCCAGGGGAGGGGCATGCAGATGATGGAGTCAGCATGGCACCATGAGAGGTGGCTATTTCAGCGCCAAAATCAACAAAACCGTGAGCATATTAATGCCCAATTAGAGAACCTCAATAATAACTTAAGTGCCATGCTGACTGAATTTAGGACCCATAACAGCCACATGGCCAACTTGACAACCGAATTCAGGGTCAGCATGGCTGAATTGCAAACTAACCAAAGAAACATTTTGGAACAGTTGCAGATTCTGAATGCCACACATGCCCAGGTTAGGGCCCACCACCAAGGACCCTAACCTGGGTTCTATGGGCATCTCCCATATTAAGGTGTATTTGGGCTGAATCTGTTCTACATCTTTGCTCTATGTTCCCACTGTATTGACTTGTCTGGTGAGCCCTACCAATATAGCATTTTGTTATGGCTTTGCTTGTATGCCTTGGATATGTGCCCATATAGCTCATTAGAGTCCTGAGGTAGGCCACTAGCCAATGCCAGAGGTCAAGCCTCACTGAACCAGCCACTGAAGCTGTTGCGCTGCAGCCTTAGCCATAATTACATTGGTTGTGGCTCCTCCTGTTTGTAGGCATGTTTGTGTGACATTCTGGACTGCCAAACTACTACCTTGGCCCCTGGCTGAGATTTTACTGGACTTGGATTGGGACTGGGTGTTCTTGTTTGGGTGGGCCACTGAGTAACAGGTGTAGATGTGGCATAGGTATGTCTGCTTTAAACCTGTGCCTGTGGCAAATGTGGCCAAGCAGGAGAGGGTGTGTTTGTGTACCTATGTTTAAAATGTAACATCTCTGAATTATCCTCTTGACAATGCTTGGCACATATATGTTAGTATGTTCTTTTTAAGGTTAACTTAGTCCTGGAGTGCCTTACTTAAATCCAGGCTGTGTGCAATTGCTATGTGGCATGATTTGGGCTAAATTTCATGTCCATGTATTCCCCATAACTATGGAAGTGACCATCAACTCCCAATTGTATGCTTAAAAATTGATCAAAAATAAAATAAAATACACGTGTTTATGACTAAGTTGCTGTCTTTCGGTTTTTGGATAATAAATATGACTTAAAGTAGCCCCAAAAACAAACACCCAAAATTAACAAAAAAAGAGTCGCAAAACATTGTTGATGGTTTTTGTAATAATTCATTACTGTTTTTTTTATAATAAAACCCAAAGCAAAAAACATATGGAACAAAGCAATAACAACAAACAAGGTAAAAACAAAACAACAAAGGAGCAAACAATTAAGCAAAATGTGTTGCTATTAGATTAGCATGGACGGCTTGGCCAGACGCACTGTGCTGCCCAACATAGGCGTCCTCTGGCTCATCGGCGGGTGGAGAGGGTGGCACATACCGGGGGACCCGCTGCAAGATTGCAAAATTATGCAGTGCAGCACAGGCCATGATGAGATCTATGACCTTTTTGGGTCATACTGAAGGGATCCCCCGGTATGGTCCAAATATCGAAATCGGGTCTTCAATAGGCCTCCACCACTGCCCTGGTTTTGCGATGCGCCCTATTATAGGCCTCTTGGGCGGCATTCTGTGGGCGTAGTACAGGCGTTAACAGTCACGGGAGGAGTGGATATCCCGAATCTCCTGGCAAAATTAAAGGAAAAAAAAATTAAACAATTAATCCATACACTGAAGCCAAAAATACGCTGAAACTAACTGAATAAGAGGCTAGGTGACATTGACCCAAAAACATGAGCATACATATTGCACAGGGCAAATCGACAAAGAAACATATCTAATAGATGGGGTCCAAAATTAGAGAACCAATATTGCGGATGCTGGCCAATCAGCCAGTTAAGAGCTATTGGTTTAGCTCTGTGCTGCTCAGCAATCTTGGATGGGTTACATTTTCAGGACCCATTATCTGCTTTGACTGAGGCCAAAACAGGTCTAAGCCGGCCCCTGCACTTTATCCCGCTCTCCTCTACTCAGTAAGTGTAATGCATCTAAGCAAAGATGGCGCAGACCCTATGATAAACTCCACACCAGAATTACAGACAAGTGTTGGGAAGACTGAATCGTAATTTGCCTCAAATTAGTCTTTAGATTTTTCACTATGCAGGACCAACATTTTGCAAGGCTTTGTTGTTTTGCTAATGTAATAGGTACAGTCGTGTTTCACATGTTACCAAGGTGAGGAAAAAGGCATAGTTTAATAAATGGGACCAACTACACTATACCCCCCTACTAGGTATGCACCACCCAAATAACCACTGACGGACAGGTGCCAACTATAGGGACCAAATTGCATATACCCTCTTTACCTGGTGGGACTCCAGGGCTAGCCCACTTGTAGGTCCACAAATACTAGTTGCACACTACTATACCTTTAAATGCAATTTATTAGAAAATAGAGTACATTTACATAATACTACATACAAACAATACTACATACAAACAGTTAAAAAACATATAATAAAAACCCAAAAAGTGGGGAGGAGCTTAGGGGCTATAGATATATCCAATAAATTAGTCAAATAAAATATACATCCAGATTATAATAAATTTCATACATCGTAATGTACAATGGCGCTTATGGGAAGTGCTGAGTGCATGTATGAAATTTATTATAATCTGGATGTATATTTTATTTGACTAATTTATTGGATATATCTATAGCCCCTAAGCTCCTCCCCACTTTTTGGGTTTTTATAATATGTTTTTCAACTGTTTGTATGTAGTATTGTTTGTATGTAGTATTATGTGTATGTACTCTATTTTCTAATAAATTGCATTTAAAGGTATAGTAGTGTGCAACTAGTATTTGTGGACCTACAAGTGGGCTAGCCCTGGAGTCCCACCAGGTACAGAGGGTTAATAAATGGGACCAAAACATAAATCATAGGCATACCTAGAAAAGAAAATGACGTTATTGGACTCAACTTACCAAGGAGCCATGCACCGGAAAATTCCCCAGACTCAAACCGACGGAACAATCCAGATCTTCTAAGGATGTAGGCGTCATGGAATGAGCCTGGGTAGCCTGCGAGGACGCTAAGGAACCGCATGTCCTGGGCCCCCACTGCTTGCACATTCCGTGAGTGGCCCATTTTGCTGTTCCTGGGAAAAAAGAGTGAAAAAAACATCAGTAAGGCTTGGCAAACAATTTAAACACTAACTTATAACACCCTAAGTAAAACATGGATGCCAATACAAATAACACAAAACAACTACATAAGAATTTAGTCCCCACAAAAAGGATATGTATATTAGACAGTTTAAATGTAAACTTTACTTGTTCAATTTGAAGGCCACTTTAAAATGTTTGCCTTTGCCCCACATGATAAATTATTTTATTCAAAAATACGGACCATTGGTTCACATGCACTCTTTGCAAGGAGGGACTCTTTGCAAAGAGGGACTGTTTGCAAGGATTGAAACATTACAAGGAGGGAATAATTCCAATGAAGGAATATTTACCATGAGGGAATAATTACTAGGAGGGACTATTTACAATGAAGCATTAATTACAAGGAGGGACTATTTACAACGAGGGTATATTTTCAAAGAGCAAATTTATACTAGGAGGGAACAATTAAAAGGAGGGACTACTTACAATGATGGAATATTGACAAGGAGGGCAAATTTACTAGGAGGGAACAATTACAAGGAGGTACTAGTTACAAGGAGGGAATGTTTACAATGATTGGAAAATTACAATGAGGGACTAATTACAATGAGGGATTATTTACAAGGAGGGACAAAAAATGAAAGTAACCCATAAAATAAGAAAAAGTTTATTTCTACATGACAGATTGTACTTGCCTGTAGATGTACTCGTTGGCAGCCGGAGGCACAAGGGCAACGTGGGTACAGTCAATTGCACCCATGACGTTGGGCATATCAGAGATATTATAAAATGCCAGCTTAATCGCGTTTCTGGCTACCATATCCTCAGGAAAACGAATATATTTCCGAGTTAGGGTACCCATGCCTTCCAAAAACTTGGATAGGGTGCGGCTGAGCGTAGGCTGTGAGATCCCCACGGAGAGGGCACCCAGCCTCTGGAACGAGCCATTCACCAAAAATTGCAGGCAGCCAAGCATCTTGGTCATACCTGAAATTGCTTGCCCCTTCCTTGTGGTGCGGGCTAACCATGGCCGCAGCTCACTATACAACTTATGGAGGGAAGCGCGATTAAGCCGGGTGAGCTCGAACAGCTCAATGTCATCCATGCCATTGATGTCCATGCGTCGCCGCCGGTACAATCTGGCCTCTGACCTCCGGACGATCTCAATGCCCATGAGCTGCAGATCTTCATGCTCCTCAAATGCACTTGAGTCGTCCATAGCTGCTAGCCTGCTAGTTCCGATGTCAAAATGGTCCCGTAAGGGGATCGAAAATGAAACGGTTTTATTGGGTGTTGGCCCCAAGGCAATCAGCTCTCTGAATTAATCCCCAGATCATTGCAATAACGTAAGTGTTCTGAACGATCGAAACATTTCAGATTTGGATTGGAAAAGGTCCCGAACTTCCACAAAACTTCCGATTTCCTTTGGATCATCGAAAGAGCATATACGTGTTAGTTCGAACATTCGTGCGAGTAGAAAATGGACGAAAAAAAACAAAAAAAAGACTAACACCCACCCAAACTTTCACAGACAGCTACGGAAGTCCGGACGAATGTGTCTTTGAATCGAGGCTATTACCCTTCTTTGATTTGCCTGGCAAGGACCCAAGAGGCTGGTAGTGTGTTTCCCCCTGCTTTCTGTCTGCACCCTCCCATGCTGCTCTTTGCTGCATCCTCATCTCTGCTCTTTTCCATGTTGCACCCCCCTCTCTGCCCTGCTCCCTGCTACACCTCCATTTCTCTCCTGTTCCATTCTGTACAACCATTTCCATCCTGCTTTTTACTGCACCCCATCCCTTCCCTCATCTCTTTACTGCTCCATGTTGCACCCCTATCTCTGGCCTACTCAATGCTGCACCCCCATTTCAGCCATGCTCCCTGCTGCACCCCCATCTCTGTCTGCTCCTTTCTGCACCACCTTCTCTGTCCTGCTTTTTGCCGCACCCCCATCCCTCCCTCCATCTCTGCCATGCTCCATGCTGCATCCCCATCTTTGCTCTGCTGCATGCTGCACTCTTATCTCTGCCCCATCTTTACCATGCTGCATGCTGTACCACAATCTTTGCCCTCCTTCCTGATGCACCTCCATCTCTGTCCTGCTCTTAGCTGAAGGGGAGCAGGACAGAGATAGGGGTTCGGCAGCTAAGCCCCCATCTCTGTTCTGTGCCCATTCATGGTGGCAAATGTGGATTAGTGTTAACGATAGGCCCACCTCAAGGCCTTGGGGGCCCCGGCCCGTGGAGTTTCACACATTGGGGCATCAAAAATCAGGATAGTCTTTTAGCCTCTAGGGTTATCAAAATGGGTTCCGCATTTATGTATTTTCCAGGGGCTCAACAAAGAGAGAAAAAACATTCAAAGAAATGCTATGGTATGTTACTTCCATAGCCATGGAATTTCAATTTAAAGTGCACCAATCTTACCAAAACATGAACTTCCTAACCTAAAAAGTCTACTACTTATAAGGTCATCCCATCTACAGTACAGGTTATTACTGGTCAGCTCTGTCTTTATACAGACAAGTTATGAAAGACTCTCTATCTAATACAGCAGAATGCAGAACTGTCTACACTCCATATCCTCAATTAGCACAGCCTAAAGATTGTCAATGCGATGTCCCCTGACCAATATTTTTGAGCTACATCTGAACTGTTCTGTAACACTAGCAATGTGATCTGGGCAAATGGGTCTATGTTAATCCATCAGAGCTGCTGCTCTTTCATGTTCTCAAGGTCCCCCACTAGAACAAGCATTCACATGAACATAACATATTCGATAATTTGATGAGCAGAAGGTGGTCAGACTAACCTCTTTACTGACAGAAATCTTCTATGAAAGCTAACCCTTTGCTGTGGGCATCCCAGAAGATTCAATCACGACAGCGCTTAATGAGAACACCTACTGCCTGGAAAAAGATTTGCCTTTAATTGTACCTTGGTGCAGCTGACCCAGCATGACCATCACTCTATTATTATAAGAAGGAGACAATGACCTCATGACATCCCTGTGCTAGTAATTGGGTGCAACACACATGTATTACAAGCTATTGATTCAGTTATTCATCATTAAAAATAATCACAAAAGCATCACTATAATTAGAAAATAGAACAATACATAGTAATATGAAGGATACTTTGTGAACTTTATAGTTACACTTCTCTGACTATGTAAAAATTACACTTCTAAATAATAAAAAAAGAATTATTAAGCCCAATGAATGAAGCTGTTCTATCTTGCTCTGTGCATTTCTCCTCCTCCTGCATCTGGATAAAAGGATCTTAGATATGAATAGTCTACAGTACAATAATTTGCGTACATATGATCAGGAGTGGTTGTAAAACACATGGGTAGTGCATGTGTTTTCACCTAGCACTTTGACACATGTAAAACAGCCAGGTCACAAATGTATGACCTCTTTCACCTCACTAACAAGTGGCTGCAACAGGAACAATTCTCTTCAGGCCAAATCAATTACACTTCTAAATAATTGAAAAAAAAGAATTGATAAGCCCAATGAGTAAAGCTGTTCTATTTTACTCTGTGCTTTTACCCTCCTCCTGCATCTAGACAAAATGATCTTAGGTATGAATAGTCTACAGTACAATCATATTCGTACATATGGTCAGGAGTGGTTGGAAAACACATGGTTGGTGCATGCATTTTCACCTAGTCCTTTGACCCAGATAGGTCACAAATGTAAGACCTCTTCCACCTCACTAACAAGTGGCTGCAACAGGAACAACTCTCTTCAGCCCAAATCATGGAGTGAGTTGTTCCTCTATGACCTGCTGGAGAACCTATAGCTCTACTTTGGTTATAATGTCCCAAAAAGAATGTGTATCCTTTATGGAAAGATACAATTCTACTGTATCTTCAGGAAATGCATCTCACGGGGTGACACCCTATAAACATTTCTTAGTGTTAATTTTTCTAAAAAGGGTAGGACCCAATTGGTGGATAACAGGGGAAGTCATCAAGTGGAGAGAGGGACACTATCGAAATCCCAGAGCTAAATCCTATGTTGGCAGTGCCAGGGGCTGGGATATATGGCTGCAGATTGTCCAATGCAAGTTGGACCTATGGAGAGTAATTTGGGGGGGCTGTATAGTACGTCTTTATTCTCCAGACTTGCTTATAGTGCCCACATGTGACATAAAGACCATAAGGGGGCATCTTTTGATTGCAGTGCGGGTCTGCAGAAGTCTGGAAATCTTGGTACAGTCTTGTGGACCCTGAAAACCATGAACTCAGGAAGGCAAGAATGCATAAACTCGTACTGACACGTGTTAATATGTCAAATACTTGTTTTCACATACGCAAACTGGAAAGCCCCAGAAAACAGCAAACTCGGTCCAAAAACCACAACACTGAATAACACGAGCCAGAAAAACAGCCAAATCCGAGATTTTTAAGCTTTCACGAGAATGCATACAGAGAGGCTATGAATCAGGCTTATTATGTGATATATCAAATGCCTTTTATTTATTTATTCTTGTTTATTTATATAGCGCCATCATCTTCTGCTTTCCAAGCTATAATTTTAGACAAGCAGTGGAGTATCCAGCTTCTCCTTGTCCTAAAATAACTTTTATTAAGTCTCATTAAAATAGTATGGTATGATTAAGGGCGTTTGTGTGCCCAAAACATGTCACCGAGTCCCAGCGGTGGGACACCATGTGGATCTGGATCCTTTCATGACATCTGTTTATGCTGGGAGCATATTTGCGACTTTTTGGACTATTTTTAATAAGACTTAAAGCGGTCCTTCACTCTAAATAAGAGTCTTTCTTATATGTTTCCCTCACCCTGCACATACAGATTGCTCACATTAAAAATCATCCTACCTGCATCTACTGCATGTTATGATCCTTTAAACATCCAAGATGGGGGCTCATGGAGCATCAGGCAGCCTGCAAACAGGAAGTGCCTTCTGACTGTGCTGCTCTGCATTCTGGGACTGCTGACCTTTTTCTGGACCCCAGCTCTGCTCTGTCTGAGCAAAGCACAGATATAACCCGTCCCCCTGTATTTTATCTCACTCTCCTTTCCTCAGTAAGTGTGATGCTTCTGAGTCAAGATGGATGCGCCTGTATCCTTAAGTCCTTAACAGATTTCCAGCCCAGTGGGGGAAAGAATAATAAGTGATTAAAAACTTAAAATATATTAATTTTAGTTGCTGGGAAATTGTTTCTTAAGGTTTTTTGCTTTTCAATAAATCATGGTGATGGTCCGGTTTAATAAAAGTTCCATTTTATGACATGGGAGAAGTCTTGAAGGTGTGAGTACGAGGAGGTGACCAAGGAGGAGGACAGGGGAATGCCAGAGGCCGAGCAGAGGTTACGTTTGGGTTGGTATCGCTGGATCAGAGATTAAATGTAGGGAGGGGTATGGCTGGAAAGAACTTTGTAGTTTATTGTTAGACATTTGAACTGAACCATCTGAGAGACAGGTAACCAGTGGAGGGATTGGCAGAGGGGAGCAGCACTGGAGAAGCATGAGAAGAGGTGGATGAGGCTAGCAGCAGAGTTCAGAATAGATTGAAGGCGTGCCAGTCAGTTAGTTGGTAAACCACAAAGGAACGTGTTGCAGTAGTCAAGTTGGGATATGACCAGGGCTTGCACTAGCATTTTAGTGGTATCAGATAAGAGGAAAGGGTGTTTTGGGAGTTGGAGGTGACAGGAGGTGGTTAGGGAGTGAATGTGAGGTGTGAGAGGATGGAGAGGAGTCCATAATGATGCCCAGACATCGAGCTTGATGAGTTGCAGTTATTGTAACATTATTTACAGAGATTGTGGTCTTGGAGAGTGAATGGGAGGGAGAAGGTGGGGAAATGACCAGTTCTGTTTTGTCCATGTTCAGTTAAAGGGAGCTAGAGGACATACAATTTATA
Organism: Gastrophryne carolinensis; assembly: GCA_027917425.1. Lineage (NCBI taxonomy): Eukaryota > Metazoa > Chordata > Amphibia > Anura > Microhylidae > Gastrophryne > Gastrophryne carolinensis. The sequence goes on from CM051236.1 coordinate 466,561,372, forward strand.
TTGAATGCCCTGTGAGCTAATTAGTTGGCCAAGACCATAAGTGTATGTAGAAAAAAGTAGGGTTCCTGACTGAGCGTTGTAGCGCACCAACAGAAAGAGGACGGGGAGGGGATATTGTGTTTGAAGATACACTAAATGTACGATCAGGGAGATAGCATGAAAGCCAAGAGAGAGAGAGACCTTGGATTCCAAGAGAAGAAAGAATATTTAGAAGCAGAGCATGGTCAACAGTGTCAAAAGCAGAGGATAGGTCGAGAAGAATGAGACTGGAGTAGTGGCCTTTGGATTTGGCAGTTAAAAAAATGTGGAATGACTTGAACGGAAACCAGACTGGAGGTCATCTAGAAGGAAGTTTGTAGACAGGTAGTCAGCCAGTACTGTGTGGACATGCTGTTCAAGAAGCTTGGATGAGAAAGGGAGCAGCAAGATCAGGCGATAACTGGGGAGGGCAGAGAAGTCCAGAGATGTTTTTTTGAAGGGTGGAGGTATAACAGCATGCTTATAGAAGGAAGGCAAGGTAGCAGTGGAGAGGAACAAGTTGAATAAAGATGTTAAGGCTGGAAATTGAATGACAGATGGAGTTGAGGAATAGGGTGTGATGGAATGGAACCAAGGTAGCAGGTGGTCAGGTGGGCCTTAGAGACAAGAAAAGAGAGACCTTGTGCAGTTAACTAAGTGAAATTCGTTAATTTTGTCTATTTTATCTTTAAAGAATGTGGCAAATTGCTTTGCTGTTAGCTTGGGGAATGGAGGGGGTGGCGGTAGGCAGGGGAGAGAGTTAAAGGTGATGAATAGCTGTTTTGGATTCCAGGCCTGTGCTGATATGTGTGATGAGAAATATTTAGCAGATGGAAGGACATTATGGATTGGGGACCCAATTTTTGTGTTGTGAGTAAGGTGGCACATGTGGATGTTTTTTCAACTTTGTCAAGTGTGGTGGTATATAGTGTAGTACCAATACCCAGGTGGTCATGTCCCTTTATTGAGGTTTGAGTTTCTATTTCAAGATGATGTGGTCATCTTCAGCTCAGATTGGGAGTCCCACCTGCCCAAGGTACAAGCAGACCTGGACATGAATGGGAGAGGCTGGCTTAACCGCTAACTCTAAAAATTGTGTTATAGTTTAAGATAAGGTCTGTTACCTGAAACACAACATTGGCATGAGAACTAATCAAACCCCAAGTGGACAAAATGAAAAAATACAATTCTGTGATCACTCACCTGTAGAATTGGTATTATACGTATACAGCACGTCCTGTTCCAGAATATTCCTTACTCATGGGTAATACATCCTCTAGATGGCGCTGGAATTCAGAGACAGAAAAGTGGCTCCTTCCGGCCCCATATATACCAGGCACCTCCCACAAATTCTCCAGTATTGAAAAGCAGTTAAAATGAAGCCAGGGAAACTATAACCATTATCAAATATTGAACATAAGAACAATCACCATAAAGAGGTAACTCAAAATAATGATAAAAAGGGCGGGGTGGAACAGGACGTGCTGTATACATATAATACCAATTCAACAGGTGAGTAATCACAGAATTGTATTATTCTAAGTATACAGCACGTCCTGTTCCAGAATATTCCTTACTCATGGGACATCCAAAAGCAGTGTCCGTAAGATAGGGTGGGATCCCCAAAAGTAACAGCAGACAGTTTAAACCACTGCCGCCTGCAGAACTTTGCGACCAAAAGCAGCATCAGCTGAGGCCTTAACATCAACCTTGTAAAATTTAGAAAAAGTATGAACAGAAGACCAAGTGGCGGCCTTGCAAACTTGTTCAACAGAAGCTTGGTGCTGAAAGGCCCAAGAGGCACGAATAGCATGAGTGGAATGAGTAGTAAGGCGGAAGGGAGGCTCCTTCCCCTTAGCAGAGTAGGCCTGTATCACAGCCTGACGGATCCACTTGCTGATAGTGGACTTAGCTGGATCCAGACCCTTCTTAGATCCAGACAGGAGCACAAAAAGAGCATCAGTCTTCCTGAAGGATTCAGTAGCCACCAAATAGAACTTCAGAGTCGTGACCACATCCAAAGAGTGTAAAACCCTCTCCTTAGAGTTACTAGGATTAGGACACAGAGAAGGCAAAACAATGCCCTGATAGAGATGAAAAGCAGAAACAACCTTAGGCAGAAAGTCTGGCTTAAATGAAACACCACCTTGTCCTGGTGTCTCTCAAAGTAAGGGGGCTTGATGGAAAGCACCGCCAACTCAGAAACACGCCTAACAGAAGTAATAGCCACCAAAAAGACTACCTTAAGCGTAAGAACGGACAAAGGGGTCCCCTGCAAGGGCTCGAAGGTAGACCCCTGCAGGGCAGATAAGACCAAGTTCAAGGCCCAGACTGGTAACATAGGCTTACGTGGGGGACGCACGTGAGTAACCCCCTGGAAGAAGGTCTTGACCAGGGGATGCTGAGCAAAAGATCTTTAGAAGAAAAAGGCCAAGGCAGAAACATGAACTTTCAGAGTACTGAGCTGAAGACCCAGATCCAAACCAGAAACTCCAGAATCCTAGGAATAGAAAACACACGACAAGGAAGCGACTTAGACTCGCACCAGTCAATGTAAGTACGCCAAACCCTATTGTAGATGGAAGAAGAGCACCTTTTCCTAGCCCTGATCATGGTATTAACAACCGAGGCAGGCAGCCCCTTTTCCATCAAGATGGAGGTTTCAGCAGCCAGGCCGTCAAAGCCAGCGTTTGTAAATTGGGGTGGCGTAGGTGCCCCTGAGTGAGCAGATCTGGAACCCGGGGCAGGGCGTACTGACCTACTGCCAGCTGCACGATGTCTGCGAACCACACTCTTCTTCTCCAACAGGGGGCCACCAGTATGGCTGGCACCCCTTCCTGAGCTATCTTGCGCAGCACCCTGCTCAGCAGGGGAAACACATACAGGAGCTGAAAACTTATCCAAGACATTGCTAAGGCATCCATGGCTAAGGTCAGAGGATCCGGGGACAGAGAGACAAAGACTGGAAGCTTGTGATTGTGACGGGATGCAAACATCCGACTGACCCCAGCGGTGGCACAGGGAGCGAAACACCCTGCTGCTGAGGGACCATTCTCTCAGACGAGAGGTCCCCTGCTCAGAGAGTCTGCCTCCAGATTCTCCACCCCTGGAATGTACTCAGCCGAGATGCAGGGAACATTGTCCTCCGCCCAGAACAGAATCATAGACACTTCCCTGAGGGCCCTCCTGCTCTGGGTCCCTTCCTGATTGATGTGGACAACTGCTGTCTGGTTGTCCGAGCGGACCTGAACAGCCCGACCCCGAAGGTGTGGGGTTAAGTGGGCGAGAACCAACCTGATCGCCCTCAACTCCAGAATGTTGATAGGGGTGTGGGCCTCCTGAGGGCCCCACTGACCCTGGAATTTCAGGGATTTCCAAAAGCCCCCCCAACCTGTCAGACTGGCATCCGTGGTGACAGTCTCTCAGCAAGGGGCCAGAAAGTATCTGCCTCCCAGCAGGTTCCTTGAGTCCAGCCACCACGATAGAGACCGCCTGGCCAGAGGGAACAGAACAAACACCTGATCCAAGGACACAGGGTCCCGATCCCATACTGACAAGAGGTGAAGCTGAAGAGGTCTCATGTGAAACTGAGCATATGGAACCGCCTCGAAGCAGGACACCATCAGGCCCACCAGCTGCATTCCCTGCCCGATGGACGGATGAGAACAAGACAGATGGAGCTGTGCTTGCTCTTGAAGACCTTCTGCTGAGGAAGAAAGATCTTGACCTGAGATGAATCCAGAATCATGCCCAGAAAAGACTTTACCATGGAAGGAGACAGGGAAGATTTGAGGTGGTTGATCACCCAGCCGAATGACTCCTGTGTGGACACCACCAGCTGGGAAGAATGCGAATGCCCTGAGATCTCAGCAGAGCCATCACTCCTGCCAGCACCTTGGTGAATACCCTGGGAGGCGACGTAAGACCGAAGGGCAAGGCCACAAATTGGTAGTGCTGATCCTCCAGAACGAACCTGAGGAATCTCTGATGACCTGGAAAGATTGGTATGTGAAGATAAGCATCCTTGATGTCTACAGAGGTCATGAAGTCCCTTGGGCGTAGAGAATTCACTGCGGAGCGCAGAGTCTCCATGCGAAAGTGTCTGAATCTGACAAATTTGTTGAGGCGCTTTAAATCCAGGATGGGTCTGATGGACCCGTCTATTTTGGGAACAGTGAAAAGATTGGAATAGTCGCCTTTTCCCCTTTCTCACAAGGGCACCTGGCAGATGACTCCAAATTCCAGAAGGCCTTGGAAGGCAAGGGACAGACCCTGAGCTGACAGGGGGTTTTGAGCTAATCGGGATCTGATGAATCTTGGGGGCGGCCAGGCTGCAAACTCTATCCTGTAACCGGACACTACCTCCTGAATCCACCGGTCTGAGACATGATGCCTCCAGACGTGAGCAAAGAGCCGAAGCCGTCCCCCCACCCGGATGGGTGAGGGCGCCCCTTCATGCCTGAGGGGGCTTGGGGGAGGACTTAGGCTTGGGACCCCAGGAGGGACCAGGGCGGCCATGTCCTCTGCCCCTGCCCAAAAAATCTCTGTGGGCTCCAGCAAAGGAAGTTCCCCGTCCAATTCTGGAACCACACAAGGAAGGAAGAAAGGCACCTGAACCCCGAAAGGACCGGGGCTGCCTTCTACACTAACGTGCCTCCCTTAGCAAACAAGTCCAGACATTCACCAAAGAGGCGCAGTCCCTTGAAAACCAGTGAGAGCCTTCTTAGCAGCATTGTCAGCTGCCCACTGGTGCAGCCAGACCGAGCAGCGTATCGCCACCAACAAGGCAGATGCCCTGCCACACATTTTAATGGTATCATCCAAGGCAGACAGAACATATGCAACAAATTCCTCACAACGCAGAAGAGCTCTATACTCTTCACTACCTGCATCATCAGGGGCCCCATCTAAGAGACTCTTGAGCAGGCTTTTAATAGCATCAGCAGTAATGGCAGAGGCACAGACTGGACGCAGCGCGGTCCCCACACAGGCAAAGGCATGGCAAGCCAGCTGATCTATGCGCCTGACCTCCCCATCCCTCAGGGTAGTAGAGTAAGGGGAATGCATGATGGATGTGTTGTACAACCCCAGAACTGGTGCACCCACCTCGGGAGGACATGACCAACGTTTAACCATCTCAGTGGGAAAAGGGATACCTCTTATCCCAACTCTTTGGAACCCCGGGAAGCCGGCTAGGCCGTTCCCACTCTTTGAGCACCAGATTATTAAAGTGAGTTTGTTCAGGAAACACCAAGCATGGTTTCACAGTATGAAACAGCTCCCCCTGCTGCCGTGGAGCAACGGCAGGAGGAGAGATACAGAGTACTTCAAAAATGTGAGCTAAAAGCCTGTCAGTATCATCTGAAGCCCATGGGTCAGACCCAGAATCGGCACCATAAACCCTAGGTAGTTCCTCAGATGATTCTGAATCAGAAAATAATTCGACCTCTTCCAGGGGGGTATAACCGGTAACGTCAAAAAATTCCTCAGCCTCCATAGGAAAGAGAGTAACACCAGGTGATAAATGCAGCTTCTTAGCAGAAGCCTTACGCAGGCCAGACTCAGCAATATGTCCCTCAATGCTGGCCACCCGTACAGCCAAATCAGTTTGAGACTCCCCACTGGTATGCACCTCACTAGGAGTCAGATGTAAGCGTGGGGGGGTAGGCGAAGCCAGAGGGGGCGCAGGCCCAGCCACCGGTAACCCAGACTGCAGCGCAAGCGTCTGCTGGGCACAGGATACACACACCCTGACATCATCACTTATAGGGGATACCCCACACGCCATACACAGCCGGGCTTGTCCCGAAGGAACCCCAAGCACATTATCCTGAGAAGCCTCCATATGGTGAATATTGTGGCACAACAGGCCAATTGGGATTGACGCTAATAAGGCTACCCAGGATGCCCCAATAGCCCGCTAGGGAAGTGGGAGACAATGGATCACAAAAGTCCTCCAATAAGGAGTTAACGCTAAATAGAGGGGATAGGACCGGGAGAAACCACAAAAAAGTTTGACCCGCCTGTAAGACATAAGGCTAAGATCCCGTAAGCATAACACAATGAAATACAAAGAAAAGCCAGCCCGCAGGGGCACTTACGGACCGTGATAGGGAGACGCCAGACACGCAGCACAGGAGCTACAAAATGGCGCCCGCATATACCTCGAGGGGCGAGCCGCGGAGAAGTGATGCAGAAAACGTCATCCGCAAGGCCTGCCCCCCTGAAGAGTGCGAAAACGCGCCTCCGTGACAAGGCCAGCCAATGACGGCGCAGCAGCGCCTGTGGCAATGTCACCGCCATCCGCGGAGCGAAGTACAAGCGTGCGGCGGCGGTGATAATCAAAACCAGTGCACCAAGACAAATCGTAAAATACATAGTAAAATACATAGTAAATACATACACCCCCCCCCCCCCCCCCCGAGATCTACCCAGGGAGAGTGAAGAGGAAGCAGCGGACAATCCAAGAGGAGCCTGAGGGTACAGGGGGCGAAGGGCAAACGGCCGCGGGAGGGACATCCCATAAGGCTCACCACGGGCCTGTACCGCCTACCCTTTGGTGGGGAACTGCGGTAGGAGCAGCGCTCCTTAGCACCTGACAGCGGTGCTGCCTACCATCACCCGACCAGTGCAGCCTAAGCTGGGAGGCATTGAAAGGGAACGGGTGGGAATAGTCCTACAGGGCCGCAGGCTAATAAGCCCCGCTCACCTGCGAGTAGAAAGAGCCATCTTCTAGTCATCGAAGCCCAGACTGCAGAGAAGAACTGAGGAATTTGTGGGAGGTCCCTGGTATATATGGGGCCAGGAGGAGCCACTTTTCTGTCTCTGCAGTCCAGTGCCATCTTGAGGATGTATTACCCATGAGTAAGGAATATTCTGGAACAGGATGTGCTGTATACTTAGAATAAGGGGTTACCTTAGCTACCTAGCTTACCTTACCAGGAGATGTGCATCCTCGAGTCAGCAGAGGCAGGTGGTTGCCATTCAGTGCTGCAGGAATGTCATGGGGATCCCTCACTCGGATTAGATGTCCCAGCGACATGAAGCGGCGAGCGCCCCTGGACATCTGGTAGGGCAGAACTGCGTCCAGCTGAACAGCTTCTTCTGGATCCAGTGAGTAGGGACTCCCCTATTCTCCCGGGATTGGGATGCAACAAAACGATGCAGTTCTCCACATTGCTATAGGAACTGTGAACATTGCTTAAAGTGGGCCAAAACCCAGGATTTTGGACCTAGGCTTTGGTCCTTGGCCCTGGGGCACCAGGTTTAGGGTTGCCCCACTGTGTGAAACTCCCCAGGTCGCCCAAACGAACTCACCTCTCCTACACATGCAGGGCGTCCTGTCCAATCAGTGCACTCGGATCTGTTCCTGCCCACTCTGCAAAGGATTGTCTAAGAGCCGAGTCCTGACAAGCAGACCTGAGTGCGCCCGGCATCACAGCAAGCCCCCCTGCATTATTGCAGAAGCTTCTTATGGCTTCATATACAGCTGGCCGTGCCGGACTAAGGAAGCCAAGCATAGTACCTCTCCAGCCCTTCCTCGCTGCTCCTCCTGTGATTAGTGTTGAGGCAGACAAAGGACCATCCCAATCAGAATCCCTCTGATCAGAAAGTCTCTTGGATCAGGCATTTGATACTTGGTAAGAATACCAAATCTATGTAAAGAATATGGCTGTTTTTTTCACAGTTTTTCACATTTTTAAAAAATAATACAGCCCCTCCATGATATGTGGCACCCTGGATGAACACCTGGCTCTCAAAACACAACATTAAGTGTATTTACATCTGTTGTCATAGGGCATCATCCGACCTCCCATTCAGTGGCTCCTGCATTACCGACCCCACCAGCAGCAGCCATCAAAATGATCACTTCTAATGGCATTTGGGGGTCGGTGTGTCTGCCCTGACATCCAGCCAGGGGGACCTTATATACTACAGAGGTGGAGCCTCTGTGGAATCCCTCCATGTGACTACTTATGTCACTGGAGGGGAGGGGCGTGGAGGGCATTTCCTGGGGCAACCCTTCCCCCTCCAAAGGGAGTAGGGGCTGGCAAGCTGATAGGGACAGGGGTTTGCTATTTGACCTTGGGTTGCCAGCCCCTATGCTTTTTGCACTGAGCTAGTAGCCCATGGGGAGGGGGACGCTATTTTTTTCTACTTAATAGGAAAAAGTACCAAATGATTTGATATAGATCTTCTCACTACTCAGGGTGGGGCAGACCTGACTGAATCAGTAAGATCCAGGTTGAATTTTGCTCCGCCTGGATCTGAAGCCTATCTACCTGAGACCTCCATATTACATTTGGCTTCTGTCTCATCTAGTAGCTGGCCTGGTGGACACCTCACTATACAACATCAGAGCACTGATGGCAGCTACAGTTTATTTCGGCTGGATAACTACTTTAAGGAGAAGCAACCACTTCTATAAGAATCTATTTGGGGCATCCTGAATGCCCAGACATGCCTCATTAATAGGGCTCCTGGTGTACTTGTGTGCTGTTCCCGCCCCTCCGGTCATTCACTTTACTTGTGCACAGCACCATACATTCATTGCAATAGAGGGGGCGTGCCAGAAGGTTCTAAGCAGTGGAGCGGTCGGAAGCTGCTGCGGGGGAGAGAAGGTAAGTACCTGTTTTTTCTTTTAATTTGGGTTTAAAAGCAGAGCTCTGATTGGCTAAGCATGCTGCTCAGCCAACCAGTGTGCTCGGTTTCAGCCGAACCTGCGCCTTGGGAACCCCAGGAAGGTGAGTTTCCTGCGCCATCCATGGGGATACATACAGTGGGCATCCCAATTCAGGATGCCCCATAGGGTCACACAATTGACTCACCTCTTTCCTGAGCCTTCGCTGCTTTTTGGTGCCGTGACCGCATTAGCCAGCGGCTATCACTCCATTCAGATTTCTTTGCCACACTGAGCTCGGAACCCAAGACAGTGAAAATCTTGCGGTTTGTTTCTGTTGAATGAGCAGCAGTAAAAAAAGCATGTATGTGGGGCAAACTCACATTTGGTGCTGGATGATCTTAAAGAGGAACAAAACACTGGATTTTGACTATTTTGGATTTTGTTCCATGCCTTGTGGGCATCCTGAAATGGCATGGCCAGCTGTGTGAAACCCCCCCAGATCGCCAGATTCAACTCACCCCTTCCTGGTCTAACGGTGCATGCGTGGGCTCTCATACAATTAAAGCTGGCACATTAATGCTCTGAGCTCGGCAAGGAGGAGCAAGAGCGGCCACATCCCCAGCAGTGTGCATGCTGACAGCTGGAACATGCGGGGATGTGGACGCCCAGTGTTTAGATCAGCGAGGGAGCCAGGAAGCAGGTGAGTGTAGCTGGCACCTGGGGGGTTTCAGCCATTACTTTTATGTTCACAGGCTTACTTGAATGATACACAGAAGTGGGGTGCAAGGGATGAAGGGGGCCACCCTACTTCATGGAGACCTCTGTTTTTGACTTTACACTTCTCTTCCTCCAGGACAGAGAAAGGCCCCCCGACAAGATCGTCTACATAAAGGTGCGTTGCTAAGTAAAGAAGCAGAGGTATATCCCACTGTTAAAACAGTCACAACAATCTTGGGACCCAGTAGTGGGGGGGGGGGACAGCAATTTGAATCCAGTACACATTTCCACCAAACACAGGGATTTAGCCTTTCCCATAGGACACTTCCCAGGAATCTCCTTATGCAGATGGCAGTGGGCCAGAAACCCACCAGCTGCCAAACACACTAAGTTCTGGTCTCGGCTGTCACTCAATCTCTGAACAGCTATTCACTGAGTTGCACAGGCTCACCGGCCCTCGTTCATAGCAGCCTCACAATTCCCACATTTTCACCAGGGTTCTTTTTTATACTAGAGGTGGGGACCACATATACCCAACTAGACTTGACCCACTCCCTAAAAGAGGCTAGCTCCTCCCACTATCTACCCTAGTATCACAACTTCTGCAATGATGGCTTTCCAGGAAGCTCTGCTACCAACCATATGACAGATGACTCCCACCAGGACACATCATTAATCCCACCAGCTTCCTAATGCACTAGGACAGGGACTTTGAACTCATTCCCTAAGATGAGCATGGACCTTACCCAGAACCCCCCCTTACAGATGACTATCACTGTGACACCCACAGGGTGCATGCGCTATAGGACGCCCTCCAGAAAGGTGCTCCTAGAGAGGGCAACCCAACCAGAGGACATGGAGACCCTGTTAGCCCTGGCAGGTTTCACAATGCCAGCCTGGCAGTTTCCAGTGGAGGAGAGCTCAAGGGAGGACATCCCAAACTAAGTATAGGTGAACTCAAAGAAGAAGAGAAATGCAAACTACAGTTTCATGGACTGCTCTGGATTACCTGTACTTTACCTCTTGTTTTGCAGGAGAGGAACTGGTACTGTATAACCCTATGTCACCAGTTGGAAACCCTGGTCCACCCTGGGGGAACTCCAGCTGGTGCAGAAGAGGCACAGGAGAAGGGAACCAACTCAGGGACACCCTGGGCCCTGTATTCCATTGGGATACCAACCTATCCAGACAACTGCCTGGTGTGTAACTCACAATAACTCATATAGGGAGAAAACCAAGTCTTACCTTTCGGACTTAGGCTCCCACCTATCCTAACATTATCCCTATTCTATCTATACAGGGTTTCTCTAAACTACATATCTGCTTCAGTGTAGAGAAAGATCCAGGATGTACGTAGTAGGGGACATCCCTGAGATGCCAACGGCCCTGTTTGCTCATTATCCTGTCCATCATTCTCTCCTTAAAGTAGCGCTATTGCGGAAAAACGGGCCAGTAATAAAAGTCCATATAAATATGCTGAGTGGCGGGAGGAGTGATAACTTATACACCCAGCATCAAGAAATATCCAGCCAGGTTTGTTTTTTATTTTTATTAGGGGAAGGAAGAGCAAACCGGGTGACAGGTTCTGTCACCCCAATACACTAAACCTGTCACCCCTGGATGTTATTCCTACCAGGAGAAGAAAACGAGCTTGGCGGGAGTTTTATTCAGTTTATGTTTATAAGTGACCCCTCCTCTCATTAGCCAACGTGTTTATATGGGTTTTAAAATTACACAATTTCGGGATAGTGCTCCTTTAATAAAGCTTAATGCTGTTAAAGCAACATCAGTGTATAGTATTATTTTGGAATGTACCACATATGTACAAAAAGTAAGCAGCATTTTCTCTGCTGTTTAATTTTTTAGTAAATGTATATATTCCTCGAAATGGGGCTTATGACTAGAGAATGGTCTGAGAGGGTTGTCACTTTAAATATATGTAGAAAGTGATCAACACATTACAACTGCGCAATGTTTGTTGGCAAACTTGACAATTCAATGCTGACCTCTGTGGTTTGCGTGCTCTACAAACATAACAGATACACATTAAAGTCTCGTCTTTGTCTTCCACTGTTCTTACAATAAATCATGCCGTTGGAATATTAATTACACAGCCGTGGACAAATGAAAAATGTTCTCAGCATCTGTTTGTCGGCAATGGCGCACACTCTACTGGCTTGCAGCACAAAGGGATCTTTCATGGTGTTTTATGCATAGCTGTCTAAGCACACATTGGGATATGACCGGCTTCCTCTCAGTTTACACCGTTTGATCATGGCGAAAAACAACATTTGCATTCGTATGCAAACAGGAACCATCAAAGCTCGCGTTTTGCTGAGCACGGATAATATAGAAAAAACAAACAGCTCCCACAGGAATTGTAATGCTTTACATTTCCACATTTTAATATTTTTTTCCTGGCAAATTAAGAACCAACAGTTGTATATTGTTTTCTAATGTTAACCTTATTTTATGCATGTTTGTAGAAAATTTTCATTTACATATGTCTCTAGTGCTCATGATTAAACATTCTCAAGTTAATAATTTCACAAAGAAATCTTGTTTTTTATCCTTCTCCAGATATTATGCTAGGGCTCAAATTAATATTAGCGCCACCATAACTTTCAGGTTAGGATGGGGTATTGTGATGCTGCCAGGGCCATCATTTTTATAAGCAGTGTTGGATTAAGAAGGGAATTTACTTGGGCTAAGGGGTATGTTGTCAGCAGGGTTGGCGTCAGCTCTGTGCATAGCAGGGCAGGTGTGCAAGGCCTCTGCACATTGGGAGGGCCCACCTTATACAGTGGCCATGTGATATACCTCTTCCCGATGGTGAGCAGTGTCATTTCCTCTCCCGAGGCAGCCCATATGCAGCATGCAGGGGCATGTAGTAACCAGGACTGACTGAGCACCAGCCAGGGGCAGACTGACCTTCGGTAATTGGTTCTTTCTGTAATTCCTTCATTTCCTTCTTCCTTTATTCTTTCTTTGACATTCCTTCTTTTTTTTCTTTCATTCTTTTCTTTATTTGCCATTTCTTCCCTTTGTTCTTCTCTTTCTTTTTTGTGATTCCTTCTATCCTCTCTGTTATTGCTTCTATTCTTTCTTAGTCATGCCTTTTGTCATGGAACAAGTGTTCCCCTATTTCAAAATGGTAGAAGACAATTTACCAGTTTATTTATTAATTTAGGTCACTTGCAGTGTTTACTTGATCTATGCATTTTTTATCAGGTTTGATTGTTACAGTCTTATCAGCTTAGCTAGAATCAACACCCAAGGCCTGATTACCCAGTGTCCATTGAGCTGTAAACTTGTCCTTTCTCACCAGCAGCCATCTTAGCTGCAGAAGCAGACCATGGCCTTGATTCACCAAATCCAGTGATTGTTGATTTTTCAGCTACCTCTGCTGGAAGTTTGTTCCAAGCATCTACTACTCTTTCTGTGAAATAAAATTTTCTAACATTGCTCCTGATTTTCCCCCCGACTAGCTTCAGGTTGGACCCCCTTGTTCTATCATTAAGTTTCTTCTTAAAAACACTTCCCTCCTGAACCTTATTGAATCTTTTCACATATTTAAAGGTCTCAATGTCCCCATATTTCCCTTCTTTCCTCCAGACTGTACAAATTAAGTTATTTAAGTCTCTCTTGCTAAGTTTTAAGTTTAACCCTTTGAGTGCCAGCCTACCTAGATTTTTTGTCACACTCTGTTGCCAGACTACTTTTCACGTTTTTGCGCTACACGTGTTCAACCTGGATTTTTGAAGGGATTTCCAGGGATTTTTCAGTAAAATTATATATTGTTTTTTCAGCAGACTCTGGGCTTCAACATGAAATGTCTTGTTTGGCCTTTTTTTAGTGTATTCTCAATACTTTTGGGTGAAATATGTGCAAAAAAATTAAAAAAAATCTATTTTTTACAATTTGTAGTGTTTTTTTTATTAAAAATTGTAAGTTTGTTAATAAAATATTATTGCGTGTTAAAGCCCTATTTCTCCCGGTTACAACGGTACCACATATGTGTTGGTATACACCCTTTCCTGCCCAGGAGACTCCCCTAAACTGAAACAGCAGTTTAGGAGATTTCAGATAGGATACAACTATGCAATATGATTGCATAGTTGTAAGGGGTTAATTTAAAAAAAAAATGACATAGGGTCCCCCCTCCCAGGGAGGGGGACCTCATTTTTGGGGGGGAATTTTAAGGGTTAAAAACCCTTAAAATCCCCCCCCCAAAAATGACATAGGGTCCCCCTTACCCAGCATTACCGACCCGGACCAGCTATGGGGGCTTGTAGAACAGGGTGCAGGGGCCAGCGTTGGTGGCCCCTGGCCCTGCAGGCTACTAGCCCACATAGCCACGTGACCCGGGCCCTTCTGCCCCCCCTGGCCGTTGGGGAGGCAGGTAATGGGGGGCTGGGGGTTATGGCAAGTCACCCGCTTGCCGCAGGTGACTTGCCATACCCAGAGCCTTGTGAACTGGTATAAGGGGTCTCATGGACCCCTTACCAGTTCACAAAGGGTTAAGTTAAAAAAAAGACACAGACACAAAATTCTTTATTATTCTTTTTTCATACTATATATACTTACCTCCCATCCAGTGTCCCGCGCCGCTGCAGATGACAGCTGTCGGTAGTGATCGGAGCAGGGAGGGTGGCAGGCAGGGAGATCAGAGCCTCCCTGTCTGCCACCCTCCCTGCACCGATCGCTGCCGACAACTGACAGATCAGAGCCCGGGTGCCGGTAACCCGAGGAGCGGGATGACGTCATCAAGTGGGTGGGGTCAGGGACGGGGCCATGGTGGGGCTAGGGGCGGGGCCAGCGCCCGCCGAAGAGGATGGTGAGGGCCTGTTTCTGGGCCCTCACACGAAGCGTGGAAAGCCCAGGGGGGGGATCGGAGCCCCCCCCCCCCCTGGTGAAGAGAAGACCCGGGGAGAGCCATCGCGCTGCGAGGTGAGTAAATGACATTTCCTTTTTTTTTTTCAGATGTTGGCGCTGGCGGGGGGGGGGGGGGGGGGGCTCCTGAAGAACAGATGCCCGGGGGCGAAAATCTAATATTAATCTAATATTCTTGTACAGAATCGCTGGCACTTTCAAATGAGGGGTCAGGTAAGTCTGTATCTTTTTTACTTTTTTTTTTATGGGGCTCTAAAGTCAGCTACGTGACTCTCACGTAGCTGGCACTTAACGGTTGGAGAGGCAGCTACGTGAGAGTCACGTAGCTGGCACTAGAAGGGTTAAGTCATTCTACCATTTTTGTTGCCTGCCTTTGGACACGTTCTATTTGAAATATTGTATTTTTGCAGGTAATGTTTCCAGAACTGCACACAGTATTCTAGCTTTGGCCTTACCAGGGCTCTATACAGCGGCATCACAACCTCCCTCTTCCTACTGGTGATGCCTCGAGCTATGCAGCCGAGCATCCTGCTTGCTTTTCCCACTGCCTGGCTACACTGTCCAATCATCTTGCAGCTATCAGTAATCAGTACCCCTAAATCTCTCTCCTCCGAGGTCCTGGCTAACACAGTACTGCCCATATGGTACTCAGAGCAGGGATTCCTTCTACCCAAGTGCATAATTTTATATTTAGAGACATTAAACTCTAGTTTCCACAGTTTTGACCATTTATCCAGTAAAGCTACAGTAAATCATGTTCCATGTTGCAGACACCTCCAGGAGTGTCCACACTATTACTAACCTTTGTATCATCAGCAAACAGGCAAACTTTTCCTACCAAGCCTTCTCCTATATCAGGAAGCTGGAGATTTGAGCCCAATAATTTATTTCTTGTCAGGCAGTGCAGCTATGCCAGGATGGAGGACTAAAACCTCAAGCTTCTTAAGAGACAAGTTTTTGCATTTTGATGGTAAAATTCACCTTCAAGGGAAAGTCTATGAAAAGACCTCAGAGCAGATAGTGGCACCTGTATGGCAGGTAAATGGGTCCCATCGGGTCTGTTGCTACTATATGCACAGAGGCCATTGGGGTAAGTCTATGAAAGCAGACTTTAAGAGAGAACTGCAACAAGGGGAAATATCCATGACAACTGCAGCTTTACCCCCATGTGTGTCACAACGCAACACAAAGGATACGCTGAGACTCTGTCGCCAAGGGCCCACATAATATTAGATCCGGCCCTTATTTTAAATTAAAGTGATTCAGCAGCCAAACAAAAAAAAACAAAAGGTTAATCCGGCAATCAGTTACTCACCCGATTGCCGTATCCTGCGACATTAAACTCTAGTTTCCACAGTTTTGACCATTTATCCAGTAAAGCTAAATCATGTTCCATGTTGCAGACACCTCCAGGAGTGTCCACACTATTACTAACCTTTGTATCATCAGCAAACAGGCAAACTTTTCCTACCAAGCCTTCTCCTATATCACTTACAAACATATTAAAAAGAATGGGGGACAGGACAGAGCCTTGCGGCACACCACTGCCCCTTATGTTGCATTCATCCACATAGTGTGTTTACTGTCCCCCAATACTGTTATATGTAGCTTATTATTATGTCAGTAGCTGGAAGCCAGCTGAACTACACAGCTGATCCAGCAGGAAGCTGGAGATATGAGCCCGGATTCGAAAGACAAGCAAGGGTCGGGAGCAGGGAAGTCAGAGAGCTGTGCAGTATCAATGGATGAAACAGGCGAATGGTCGTGGTCGTGCCAAGGTTATGCCAAGAGATCAGAATCCAAACGTGGTACCAAGGGACTAGACAGAAGGGGTGCTCAAAGGGTAAGCTGAGGTCACGACAGGAGTTCAAAGAGCTGATATTTAATCAGATACAGAGCACCACTGAAGTGAATACTCTAGGAGGAGGTATGACTAAAGTGATGCTGGGAATCAACAGGTTATACAACACAGCCAGAGAGCACAGGACAGGTGAAAATCAGGATAAGTCAGGGAAACATGAAATCCTGACAGTCAATCCTTTCCTTTTGTCATTCCTTCTATTCTTTCTATGTTCATTGATTCATTCTTTTCCCCCAGTAATTTATTTCTTGTCAGGCAGTGCAGCTATGCCAGGATGGAGGACTAAAACCTCAAGCTTCTTAAGAGACAAGTTTTTGCATTTTGATGGTAAAATTCACCTTCAAGGGAAAGTCTATGAAAAGACCTCAGAGCAGATAGTGGCACCTGTATGGCAGGTAAATGGGTCACATCGGGTCTGTTGCTACTATATGCACAGAGGCCATCGGGGTAAGTCTATGAAAGCAGACTTTAAGGGAGAACTGCAACAAGGGGAAATATCCATGACAACTGCAGCTTTACCCCCATGTGTGTCACAACACAACACAAAGGATACGCTGAGACTCTGTCGCCAAGGGCCCACATAATATTAGATCTGGCCCTTATTTTAAATTAAAGTGATTCAGCAGCCAAACAAAAAAAACAAAAGGTTAGTCCGGCAATCAGTTACTCACCTGATTGCCGTATCCTGCGCCATTCAGGGCCAATGCATGGGGTCGAGACTGATGGTGGAGTTGGGATTACGACCACCATCAGTGAGAGGAGTGCTGCCACACCCTCTCCATTCATTGCAATGGAGGGAGTGTACTGATGCCTGGCATGCCCCCATTCCTTGTAGTGAATGGAGAGGGTGTGGCCATACCTCTGTGACTGATAACGGGGTGCGGGCACCCGGCAATCGGGTGAGTTGCTGATCGCCAGACTAGCACCAATCAGCTGCGTGGAACAAAGGTACGTTAAGTCCTTTTCTATTTTTTTTTTTTTATTTGCCTTCTGAATGAGTTTAAGAAGGTTTAATTTTGGCTGATGAGGCTCTTGTCTATTACTTTGCTTGAAGGGTTTAATAGGGAATCATATGTGGCCACTAGGTTTTTTAATAGATTAAAGGGACTGTAAAACCAGCACAATAATATGGCAGCAAAGAGCTCACCTGATTCCGGTCCCACGTGCCTCTCCTTTATTTCCTGCAGCGCTGGGTAAATGCTGTAGTAAGGTTCCAAAGTTTGCCCTCCTTTCAATTTTATTTCCCCAGCTCCACGCAAAGAAGTGGTCTAACAGTGACTCTGTCTCCTGGTGTTTTCAGCATGAGCATGGCAAGCCACACTGGTCCCACAGATGCCTGCTCGATAGTCCTAGAGTTGCGCCATGACATGCCCTTCCCAGCTCATTCACAACACAGAATTTGAAGTGAAGAAATTTTTTTGCTTAGAATACATAGGCTATTAACCCATTAACTATGAGCCTACCTAAAGATTTTGTCACCCTGTTGGCAGGCCATTTTTAACCATTTACACCATATATGTTTAACTCTGATAACAATTTCTAGAAAAATTATAGTTTTTTTCTGCAGAATTTGGGCTTTAACTTGAAATATCTTGTTTGCAATTTTTCCTTGCCTTCACAATATTTTTGAGTTAAATATGTGAAAAAAGTGGGAAAAATTGAAATATATTTTTAAAATGTTGTAGCCTTTTTTAAACTGAAACTGAAAATAGCGTTTTAGGAGATTTTCAAATAAAATACAACTACTATGTGTTACTGCTACTATGTGCATTGTTAAACGAACCTCCTTACATCGCTGTTCACTGCTGTCCCATACCGCCTGATCACTGCCGCAAACAGTGATCGGCAGAAACTGGGAGCAGGGCAGATGATCATCAGCTTCTGACTCTCACTCCTGCCACAAGAAGGGACCTTTATACTGGCAAGTGAGCTGACATCAGCACACCCGCCGGTATAAAAGGCCCCTCCCTGAGGCAGCAAGGGAGATGCCAGAAGTCGTCTCTTGGGGCAGTGATCACTGTTCTTTGCCCATCTGAAGACCCAGGACCAGCGATCAGAGGCTTGCCTGGGGAAAGGAGTCCCCTGGTGCTGGATCCTGGATGGAAGTGAGCGTTTATTTATTTTGCTCTAAACTAAGGAAACGGCAAACATGTGAAATGTAGGAGGCTGGTGATTAACGCAAGAAGAAGCAGCCACATGAATTTCATGTGCTTGGCATTTAAAGGGTTAACATATAATTGATATGATTTTGGGATGTGTTGAAAGGTCTCTTTTTACTGTTTTCTCAAGAGAGATAAGGTGGGAAGTAAAGGTATTTATGTAAACTCTTAGGATTTATGATGTATTTATTTGGTCCACTTATGAATAGCGTTGCCAGTGAAACTTCTTATAGATAAAAAAGAGGGGGGACCCTTCAGAAATTAGAGATATTCATTTGACGGCAGGTTTTTTTTATAGCTTAGGTTAAGTTTTTTAGTCTTTGGTGACTCTTGATTAGGGCATAGCCATTTGGCAGCATTTTTATTTACCCCAATAGGTGTTCATGCAAGCGAGGTGGGCTTTGGTACTTATTAAAGCTAAATCCCATTTGGATTTTTAGCTCAGGAGTTTAGGGTTATTTTATACTATCTGATCTATGGAATGGTATGAAATAATGATTTGTTAGAAACTCTTATGGATTAAATGTGTATTTTTTAGGATGAGAGATCATTTTGTGGATTGAGGGGTATTCATTTGGGTGAAGGGTTTCTAATGGATAAAGGGTATATTTATGCAGTATGAGGGGTCTCCTATGAGTTAGGGGTTGCTTGGCCAATTAAATAGTTATCATTAAATTAGGCATATGCATTTTGGAGTGGGGTAATTTGTATAGATTATAAGTAACTTATCTGCCAGTTGCTATGGTTTGGGCACAATGCATTTGGCTCAAGGTTTGAGGTAGGGTCAAGAGCAGGCCTGGGCAATGTACGGCCCGCGGGCCATATACGGCCCTTTGCTAGGCTCTTACCGGCCCGGGCTGAGCTGGCCAGTAAGAGACGCAGAGGAAGGGAAAACATGCCAGACTCGACGAGCCGAGTGGCCGGTCGGCTGCTGCTTAACTTAGGTGATCGCCTGTGTACAGTGTGAGAGGCTTAGGTTAAGCAGCAGCTGATCGGCCGCTCGGCTCGTCGGGTCTGGCACATTCTCCCTTCCTCTGAGGAAGCCAGACCCGATGAGCAGGTGATAGAGACCTGGGGACTTTGGAAGGACAGAGTAGGGGCTCCAGAGCATCAGTAAGTCTGCTCAGAAAGATTATGTAGTTTGCTTGTGTTTTCCCTTCCTGCCTGCTGTCTCTTTTTCACCATGTACCTGCCCACCATGCTCTCACCATGTCCCCTTCCTGCTGTCCACCATGCTCTCACCATGCCCCCTTCTTGCTGTCCACATGCTCTCACCATGTCCCCTTCCTGCTGCCCACCGTGCTCTCACCATGTCCCCTTCCTGCTGTCCACATGCTCTCACCATGCCCCCTTCCTGCTGTCCACATGCTCTCACCATGCCCCCTTCTTGCTGTCCACCATGCTCTCACCATGCCCCCTTCCTGCTGTCCACATGCTCTCACCATGTCCCCTTCCTGCTGTCCACATGCTCTCACCATGCCCCCTTCCTGCTGTCCACCATGCTCTCACCATGCCCCCTTCCTGCTGTCCACATGCTCCCACCATGCCCCCTTCCTGCTGTCCACATGCTCTCACCATGCCCCCTTCCTGCTGTCCACATGCTCTCACCATGCCCCCTTCCTGCTGTCCACATGCTCTCACCATGTCCCCTTCCTGCTGCCCACCATGCTCTCACCATGCCCCCTTCCTGCTGCCCACCATGCTCTCACCATGCCCCCTTCCTGAAGTCCACCATGCTCTCACCATGTCCCCTTCCTGCTGTCCACCATGCTCTCACCATGCCCCCTTCCTGCTGTCCACCATGCTCTCACCATGTCCCCTTCCTGCTGTCCACATGCTCTCACCATGCCCCCTTCCTGCTGTCCACCATGCTCTCACCATGCCCCCTTCCTACTGTCCACCATGCTCTCACCATGCCCCCTTCCTGCTGTCCATCATGCTCTCACCATGCCCCCTTCCTGCTGCCCACCATTCTTACCCTTTGCCCCAGCTGATATGAGCTCTCCTTCCAGACTGCCAGAAGCCAAGGGCTTCTCTGATTGGCTGGGAAATTATCACATCAGAACGTTTGAAGTGGACCAAAACCCTGCTTTATCAGCCTGGGAATCTTATAGATCCCCTCCCCGCGGGGCATCCAAAATCGGGATGCCCCGCTGTGTGAAACCCCCAGGTCGCCCATAAACTCACCTTCTTTCCCAGTTCAACGGCGCATGCACGAGCTGCGGCCGCATGCCCGCTATCCCTCTAGCAGGGCGCGTGCCTGTGTCAGCCATTTGAGAATGGCCAGCGCGGGCGCGCTCCCTGTTAGAGGGAAGCTCGAGATGCAGCCGCCAGCGCACTCAGAGCCGCTGAGCTTAGACGTCGCTTAGACGCCCATAGCTCAGCGGCCCTCCACAATATTTTTAGTTTCTCATGTGGCCCCATGGAAAAAATAATTGCCCACCCCTGGTCAAGAGGGTCTGCCTTGGCACGTCCCCTCCATTGCATTAAACTAAACTAGACTCAACCTCGGTCAACATCTTTGTCTGGAGAAGACACCAGCAGGTCCTATATCGCTGTTTTTCTTTGTTTTGCATGGACAATCCCTTTAAGGAGGTATTTATTTGGTGTTTTCATTTTTCTGTGTGGCATTCTTAATTATTGACTAGCAGTTAATAGCTAGTCATATGTACTGTATTTATGGTAATTGATTTGGTTAAGGGTATTTTATTAGGGTTCTTAAAGCAGAACTTCAGTCTATATTTACCCCGCCCCCACCCTGCCACCCTACCCTGGTGCAGAGGCAGGACAGATGGGTTACTAAGAAAAAAGAAACCCTTACCTGACCCTCCGGCCACTGCTGCTCCTTTGGCATTCCGGATCCTGGGTGCCACCACAGTCACAGTATGAGCCATGACAGAGTTTAATATTCGCACCAGGGTCTCGTCACATTTAGTTATGCCAGTGGAAGAGTTAGAGTGGCACTGGAATTCTCAGACCCAATCATTTATATGCAGAGTCATGTGGATTTCTCAAGAACTGAAATAATCACACTTTGAGGGAGTGCAGGTTGGGATAGTTGGAGATACTGCGAAATAGCTTACAGCTTGTACCTGTATGTGATCTGCATCTGTATTGCTTGATTAATGCAGTTTACATTTATGACAGTAGATTGCACTGATCATAAATATATATATATATATATATATATATAGTACATTATGTACTGCATGTTGTTTCCTGTGGATTGAGGTGACTTCTTTTTCCTGTCTATGTTATCCATTTCACTTGATGGACTGGAAGGTTGTCGCACAAGCAAAGTTGTCTCGAGCCGTGCACAGCATGTGACCCAAATATTCATGGTTTGAGATGGGCAGGGTCTGAGTCTGTCTTGTAGCCCTTGGGTCAGGGACCACCAGAGAAGTAAGACTACATTAGATTCTGAGACCAATCAGCAAAGGACCAGAGAAGGGACTGAAAGAGCCGTAGTAGCCTGACTGGAGGCTCAGATGGGAAGATGGGCAGGCAGGTGCTAAAGGGGTTGTACTAAATTGAAAAAGCCATCTGTGTACAGTATGTTGCTTTTGGAATTGTAATACTGTTGCAAATTGTAAAGCTTATAAGGGGAATTCATGTAAAAAATCTAGATTCCCTCCCCCAGTGATTCTATATCAAAAAACCCGTATGTGATGGCTGGCAAGCAAACAACAAGCAAAACCGACACCACAAGTTATGCTCAGTCTTACTCATGGTAACATTTCCCCTTCCAGCCCCTGTGTCAATGGAGAGGTCAACATGATTGTTGGGGTGGTGGGGGCACTTATACAGTACTAGACTAGAATGAAAATCAATAGGACCTGAGGAGGGGGGGTGGAGGAGTATGCTACCTGGCTCCATACAGCTGCCCAGTTTTATCCTTGCTGCATTATCCTTGCATTTTGTTTGCAATAATAGAAATGTCTCTGAATTTGTAAAAAGTCATTTTAATTTAAATATACAGTGTTATTTTTCTTAATTTCTGGAGTTAACTTTTTTCCTGTTACAGACTTAAAAGATTACTTATCCATTCGATTTAAAAGCAAAGAATACTTTTCAGCTTCATGTGGGAAGTTGACACCTTCTGGTTCGTGAATGTGGCAATTTCTTTTCTTCCATTATTTTTCAAATGAAAAACTGATGGACATGCTGGAGTCACACATGCTTATTCCAGTGGCAGAGATTGACTTTATTATTAAATGTTCCTTCTTTCTCTATCAAAAAATGAATGCTGACTGCTGGGAGAAGATCAAATGAACTTTGTTAATCTAAGGCTTTGTCTTAAAAAAAAATGCGACAGTTCAATATCGACAAGCTGGTGGACAGCCAAATAGATATTTTGTTAAAGGCTTGAATAAGAGCTGTAACCACTATATCCCCTGGTCCCATGTCATGTGGAAAGTCATTACATATAGCTAGATTGTTTCTTTAAAAAGCTCCAATGGACACTGGATCATGCCCTGTAACTGAGCATCATTAGAAGCGCCCCAATATACAGTGACAAGCTGGGGGTCCTGGTAGATTCCAACTGAATATAGCTAGGTCTTTTGGGACTCAATATAACCAATATAATGAAGTATGTTCTATATATATGACAGTCATATATCATGTTACAAAAGGGGAATTCGTTTTACTAACTGAACTAGAACACAAACACACACACGCGCACATACAGGTCTTACAAATGTAACTAATGTATGAGGCTAAAATTACAATATAACCCTCTTTTTCTGAAGATTGGGGGGTTTGAACAATGCAGGCAGACATTCTCTTCAAAATTAAGAAATAAAAAGCCATGAGGATTCATGAAATTTAAAAAAACCTACAGATGCAATCCTTAAAATGGACCAAGAATAAATAGACTTTTGGTCCACTATCTAAATCACTATGCAGTATCACAATTTTGGATGCTATGCAGTGTAATTCTGTAAAGACAAGGCAACAGCCGTGCTTTATACGGGGAGGCCGATTCATTAATAGCGCCAGGTAGCGACAGATGAGCGACTGAAGTATGGCGCTATGAGCGCCGCTAGCGTACGCCGCGGGCGGTAGCGATTCGCTATAGCAGGCCTCCTCAGTCGCTACCTGGCGTTGTTGGGAACAACGCCTACATTGCTGAATATGATGTTGGAGCTCAGCTTTGTAGGCGCTGTCAGTCAGTTTGACCACGCTATTCAACACAGCGCCTGCGCTTTGCTTTGCTGTGGGCTGGGAATCAAGTACCTTCAGAATTAAACACATTGCAACATGTTTCTTTAGTTTTTTTTTATTTTGTGTTGAAAAGGAAATAAAATTAAAACAGAAATTAGAATGAAAAGGAAAATTAAAACAGAAATTAGAATGAAAAGGAAAATTAAAACAGAAATTAGAATGAAAAGGAAAATTAAAACAGAAATTAGAATGAAAAGGAAAATTAAAACAGAAATTAGAATGAAAAGGAAAATTAAAACAGAATTAAACACATAGCCACATGTATCTTTAGTTTTTTTTTTATTTTTTGTAGAAAAAGGAACTAAAATTAAAACAGAAATGAGAATGAAAATGAAAATTAAAACA
Source organism: Gastrophryne carolinensis (assembly GCA_027917425.1). Classification (NCBI taxonomy): domain Eukaryota; kingdom Metazoa; phylum Chordata; class Amphibia; order Anura; family Microhylidae; genus Gastrophryne; species Gastrophryne carolinensis. The sequence goes on from CM051236.1 coordinate 466,585,214, forward strand.
GAAATTAGAATGGAAAGGAAAATACAGAAATTTGAAAGAAACGGAAATTTGGCTTCAGGGTGCATCTCGGGGTGCCTGAAAAAGAAAAAAAAGTGCAGTTAGTATATATATTTAAATTTGTTTTTTCGCTGTAAAAAAATATTGCATTAATTGTTAACCAACATTTGCGTCAATCTTGCACACCAACCCTAATTGTTATGTTGTTCAGCTTCCACCCCCCCTTAGAGTGGTTTGGGTCATCTTACACCCCCCTTAGAGTGGTTTGGGTCATCTTACACCCCCCTTAGAGTGGTTTGGGTCATCTTACACCCCCCCTTAGAGTGGTTTGGGTCATCTTACACCCCCCTTAGAGTGGTTTGGGTCATCTTACACCCTCCCCTTAGAGTGGTTTGGGTCATCTTACACCCCCCTTAGAGTGGTTTGGGTCATCTGACACCCCCCTTAGAGTGGTTTGGGTCATCTGACACCCCCCTTAGAGTGGTTTGGGTCATCTTACACCCCCCCTTAGAGTGGTTTGGGTCATCTTACACCCCCCTTAGAGTGGTTTGGGTCATCTTACACCCCCCTTAGAGTGGTTTGGGTCATCTGACACACCCCTTAGAGTGGTTTGGGTCATCTGACACCCCCCTTAGAGTGGTTTGGGTCATCTGACACACCCCTTAGAGTGGTTTTGGTCATCTTACACACCCCCTTAGAGTGGTTTGGGTCATCTTACACCCCCTTAGAGTGGTTTGGGTCATCTTACACCCCCCTTATAGTGGTTTGGGTCATCTGACACCCCCCTTAGAGTGGTTTGGGTCATCTGACACACCCCTTAGAGTGGTTTGGGTCATCTTACACACCCCCTTAGAGTGGTTTGGGTCATCTTACACCCCCCTTAGAGTGGTTTGGGTCATCTTACACCCCCCTTAGAGTGGTTTGGGTCATCTTACACCCCCCTTAGAGTGGTTTGGGTCATCTTACACCCCCCTTAGAGTGGTTTGGGTCATCTGACACACCCCCTTAGAGTGGTTTTAGCCAAATTATGATGGGAAGTCAAATACATTTACCCAGTAGTGCAGTACTTGGATTAGAGTGAAGGGTAGTTAACTTACCGCAAAAAAGGAAGTGATCATCCTTTCCCTTAGCTCATCGCCAGTCTGGGTGTCCTCACTTCTTCCTGCGGGCAAGTTGGGGATTTCTGGCACCAGTGCTGTCTCCTCAGGGGATTGAATTCGGTGACATATGCAGATATTATGGAGCACACAGCAGGCGAGGATGATCTTGGAGACCTTCTGTGGGCTGTAGAGCATCTCTCCTCCTGGGCGTGCCAAACAGAGAAAGCGTGCTTTCAGCAGGCCGATGGTTCTTTCCACAATGCTTCTGGTCTTGCGGTGTGCTGCATTGTAGCGTTCATGTGCAGAGGTCCGTGGGCTCCTGACCGGAGTCATGACCCACGTTCTCTGCCCATATCCCTTGTCCGCTGTAGAAAAAACACAAGGAGAGAGACAGCAATTAGTACTAGTACATGTTTTGTTTTTCTTTTTTTCTAATTTGGCTTACTAGGCCACATATTTGAGTCCAAATACTTTGACATGGTTAATTATTTACCCAGTAGCCAGCCAGCTGGCATTTCGTTGTTCTCAAACTTCCGGCACAGGACTGTCCGCTGCAAGACGTAAGAATCGTGGCATGAGCCGGGGAACCCCGATCTCACCGCCCGCAGCTTCATGTCATGGTCACAGACCAGCATAACATTGATCGAATGAAATTGTTTCCTGTTTCTGTAATACAGCTCCTGTGCACGGGGAGGGCGGAAAGGGATATGTGTACCATCAACGCACCCTAGCACATTCGGGATCCCTCCCATGAGATAGAAAGCATGTTTTATTTTGGCAACCTCTTCCTCATCCTCAGGAAACTTGATGTAAATTGGGATTAAATCACAAATCGCCAGAACTACCTGGATTAGTATGCGGCTCATAGTAGCCTGGCTTATCCCGCTGAGGAGGGCGGAGGTTGCCTGGAAGGTCCCTCGTGCCAAAATATTCAGAGTGGCACACAGGCGTACTATGCCTGGAATGGATTGAGTGCGTTTGGTGGATGGCTCGATTTTGTGCTTAATCTGATCATATAGGGACTGTAGTGCAGCACGATTCAGACGGAAGCGGCTCCTGATCTGCTCGTCACTTAAGTCCCATACTGAAAGGCAGATTCCAAAGGAGCGGGGTGCCCTAAGCCTCACAACACCCCGCTCCCTGTCCTCCTGCTCTTTCAGCATACACATCCATCCATCCACCCAGACACCATACATCACCCTCTTATCCATCACACACACTCAACAGATATACAAAATCAAACAAACAAAAACAAAAACCACAAACACACCACACACACAAACAATCACACTCCTCACACACTCGCTACAATGCAGCTCACCACAAAACCAGAACTATAGTGGTCCAAACAACCAGCCTGCTGAAAAACAGCTTTCTAAGTTAGGCACAACCAAGAGGGGAGTTGCTGCACAGCCCACAAAAGGCCCCAAAATCAAGCCTCACTTGCTGTATGCTCCACAATATTTGCATATGCCACCAAAAACAATCTCCTAAAGAAACAGCACTGATGTCAGAAATCACCCAACAAGCCACAGAGAGTGAGGACAGAACCCAGACAGAGACTCAAATGAGCTAAGGAAAACAAGCACCACACCACAGCCTTTGCCACAGTGTAACAATACCAGAATCTTGCAAATTCCTTCCATTTATACTTCACTTTGAAAAAGGACAGGTCCGCTTTGCCGCCTTTTGCGTTGCTCTGCTATTTCCGGGCGCCAATTAGCCGACCCAGGTGTGCGTAAAACGGAGTGCGCACGCGCGCGCTAGTAGCGCTACTAGCGTACGTGAGCCGAAACTTGCGTGCATTAACGGACATGGGCAAAAATTCAGTGGTGGGCCAATGAAAGGTAAGCTGCTGTTTATTTAAATAGCCGTTAGGATAGCCACATGTCACAAGGGTTTCAGATACATCAGTCCATTGTTGTATTTGGGTGTGTGTTGTTTGGTTAATGAGGTCTGTAATTAGTTAATTGGCTAACACACATGCTTCAGTCAGTGCAGTGGAGCTGTGGCTAGAAGGAACTGGGCTGTATGTGTGAATCAATTAAGTGGGCTGGTTTGTGATTGGCTGTTAGAGCATATAAAACCTACCCAACCCAAAGAGAGTGCGATGCCATTCTGTAGTCTGCATGCGTGCTTGTTGAGTGTGTATTTGTGTGTGTGTGCAGCTACAGGATGGAGCCAAATTCAGGACATCTGCCGGCCACAGCAGGCCCAAGTAGGAGTTTGGTGGGTGCTGTGCACAGACTTACCTTACGGAAAAGGGCCCAGCCTGAAGGTGGGGCAGCACCCCAGGCTAAGCGCCCAGGTGCCAAGAGGGAGCCTGAATTTAATTTGGCAGAGAATAATCATCTTGTGCGCCTTACCCTTGCTAAATGGGAGCTACTCTTTGGCTCCCAAAGCAAGTCAATAGGCAAACAAGAAAGAAGCAAACTGTGGGATGCCATTGATGTGGAGCTTAGTAGCACTGCTCAACACCCACGTAGTGGCCCATCCTGCAGGAAACGCTTCTACACTTTGAGAGGGGCCCTTATGAAAAAGATGAATCACGATCTTGATGTGGACAGTGGGACCATCCAGGCTCCAAAGAGTACCTACAGGCCGTATGAGGAGATGCTGAAGGCCAAAATTCCACTGGCTCGGCTGCAGGGTGTGGATCCTGGGGATGACACCACAGGTTGGACTGAAGGTACATATTTTCTGCCTTTTTATAAAAGCTAATGTTAATGTATGTGATTAGCATTTTCTCTTTCTGCCCAACTAACAGGAGGACCTGTGAAGTAGTACATTAGACCTCATACATTTTTTAATTTCCTGTCTGTTGCTTTCTGCATAGGTGCACATGGTGCTGTCCAGGATTTGCCTCAGGACACACAAACTCCTGCCCTTCAACCAACCTGAAGCCTAACCCAGTCTGCCATTGAAGGTATTTACCACTAATTTAGGTGCTGGTTGTTTGGGGAACAAATGGGTGTGGGAGCAGCTCCAACAATCGAGTGGGGCACTGTTGAGTATTAATAATATGGATCTGCGGCCTAATTTCACGCCCACTTTAACCCTCACAGCAACTAACTAACAAGGCCCTAACATGTGTAGCTATGTTGAAAGGCAGAGATGTGTGGCCATATATCTGCATATAAATGTGGAAGCCACACTGGCCTTGATTAGTGAATATTAGTGAATGAGCTGCTCACACACACCTTAATGCATGTTGGATTTTTGCACGCACATTAACAATGGCTCAATGTTTGCTTGATTTTTGCCTAGCTGCCCCGCCATTGGCCCCAGCATCTCCTCAGGAGCCAAGCTACTCTTTGGATGTCGGTAAGTGCATGTGTCAACTTTGCTTTATCCACTTTAACCCAAGTGCATGTGTCTCATTCCTCTTTTTTATTGGTAGGCCAAGTGACTGGTTCATCTTTGGACCCCACTTCCGATGTTGCAGGTCAACAGGACCCTGTTGGTGTGTATAGCAATACATAATGTATCCTTTATGCTGTTTCTGTTACACTGGTTCGATTTTGGTCTAATAATCTACATGTTTGCTCTGTCAACTTGAAGATGCCTCTTGGGAGTGCTTATTCCCTCCCCAGGGTCAGTCTAATAGTTCTTGGAGTGATAGCAATGCATTTTGTTTGACATATTTTTGGACAAACATTCACCGTAGTAGTTTGATGAATATTTAGAGCCATTACTTGTGTTTTTTAGTTGACCAGAATATCGGAAGTGGCTGTCCGGAAAGGGCCCTTCAAGTTCAGGCTGCCAGAGATGAGGGTAAGTTGTTTTGGCTTGCTCTAGTATGTATTTTGGCTCTACTTTTGTGGCACTTGCTTCAGGCAACGTCCACATGTATTTTAAAGGTCCAAGCTCGAGTGAGGGCCCCACTCCAGACATCTGGGAGATTGCGGGTATGTGTAATTTAAGCAATGTGTCTGATCTTATTTGGCCAAATTATTGCCTCTTAGTCCTCTAACATACATGTTAACAATCTGAGTTTAACAGATACCTTTGGTCTAGTGTGTAATTTGGCACTTTGTTTAGGTATGGCCTCGATAGCCTAGCCATGTTACATTTGAGTTTGGTCCACTGACCTACTAACCTGACTTTCCTGTTTAGCATATGCCAACTTGCCGGAGATCTCTGATGTTGAATTGCCCCTCTCTGGCAGCGATACCTCGCTCCTACCTGTGGCGGACGACACGGAGGTAACATGGCTGATTTAGAGGACCAATAACCACATTGCCATGTTCGTGGGTAGTGGATGAAGCAACATGTCACATTTCCTTTCTTTGTCGTTTTGGCAGGAGGCTGAACCAGAAACCCAAGCTGGGACCTCTTCCCAAGTCCCATGTGGCCAAGCTTCCGAGGCTCAGACAAGGGTAAGTTGTATAGTGACTGTTTGGGCAAATGATTTTGAGGGGCATACCTGCATTGTTTCGGTTTGTCTAAAATGTTGTTTTCTATTTTGTTAGCCTCAAACCACAGCAAGAGGAGGTGTGGCACCAACCAGTGCAGATTTTTACGAGCTAGGGGTCCGGATGCTGGAGGACTACAGTCGCCAACAGCCGCGTGATGGAACTAATGAGCGCATTGCGGCGTTGGAACAGCAGGTGCTGATGTGTCAGCAACAAAATGAGGCCCAGCAGCGCCAGATCGACCTGTTGATGCGTAACCAGCACCAGAACCAGGAACTTGGTCGGCTGGCCAATCTAATGGAACAATCTCTCCAGCAGCAGCAAGAAGCTATACAGCGGCAGGACCAAACTTTGTTGTTGATACAACAGCTCATACAACAGCAGTCTATTTTTTTACTGCACTGTTGTCCCCCAACACCGCCCCTAGCAATGACTCCCAACCTCCCCGGCCACCCAGCCAAGAATATTAATTTTGTTAGTGTTTTTATTTCTGTAAATATATTGGATTAACCCACCTCTAAATTGTGTTTTTCCTAAGACATAGCTAATAACACAGTCAGGGATGAGTATCTTGATCTAGATATGTAAATGTATTTGTAAATTTAGGCCACACATTTGTGACCATAGCTTACTATGGTTTACACATGAAATGGCTCCAAAGGTATGGCTAAATTTACACACAAATGGGTTTTGAGACAGTTAAACTATGCTTGCCAAGGCACAACACTGTAATTATGTAAATAGAAAATTTTTATTTACAAAGGTGGCCAACAGGGCCAACATTGCCCAACAAAGGGCGTCAACAGGCCAGGCATCCCCCCACCCTAACGCCGCCGCCGCCGCCTCTTCTTGGCCAGCAGCATCAGCTTCAGACGCCTGATCTCCCGCCACAGTCTGCGATGCTGGTTTTCACAAGCTGTAGAGATGTATAAACAAAAATTTATTAATAAATGGAATGTGACCTCAACAGACACAGATGTAGCAATGTAATGTCAGTGTGTCCAATTAGCTGACACTCACATTAACATTGTTGCCCACTGTGCGCTTATTTGTTAACATTATATGAGTACTATTGACTGGCAGAAATTTGGACACCACATCCCAAGCATACATTTACTCTTAAAGTGTACCAACACCCACCGGTGATCGGCCCTGGAATCTATCAGATTCCCGGCCCGATCCCCTCCCTCCCCGCGGGACATCCGAGATCGGGATGTCCCGCGGGGTGAAACCCCCCCAAAACCCCAAACTCCTTACCTCAGTTTCGGCGGCGCACGGCCGCCGGCCCCTCCCTCGTGCCCCTCTAGACGTGCGCGTAAAAAGGGACGCGCGGGAGGCGGAGGAGGAGGAGCCGCTTGTCCGCGGCTTGTCCGTCGGCTCGAGGAGAGGTGAGTTCAGGGGGTTGTCACACAGCGGTGACGATCGGGGGTGCCCCACCGTAGTGGACCAAGACCCAGGAAAGTCAAAATCCTGGTTGTTGGTCCACTTTAACTCTTGGGAAGCAAAGAAGGTATAAGTCCCAGTGTGTACATTTATGTGTTTAGTCACAGCCAAACATCAGGGCCTAAGTCCTAATGCGTAAACTAGTTTTGACAAGATTCTTAGAGGTCACGACCTAAGCAGCCCCATTTGGTTGTGTCTAAACCACTAATTGACTCAATGTGGCAAAATCCAGAATGTGAGGCAACAATCAAGCATGCAGACAGGCATGTAGGATTGTTGACCAAACACATGTAACCTAGATGTGTGTTAAATTAACACATAGGTACATTGTAAATGTCTGCAGATTGGACTCGAAGACATAGGGTTCACAAGTGCATAGGAAGTGGGATGTACTCACCATCGCAGCTGTGGCGGGGGCCCATGCTGCTGGCCGTCCCTGGAGCTGGGGTGGGGAGGATGGTGACTGGCTCCGTCTGCGTAGAAACATCTGTCAGGAGAAAGCAAAAGAGAAAACCTAAATTAGTGGGACAATGACACCTGACTATTTGACATCCATCTGGTTAGGGAGTCTGAAAAACCAAATGCTTGCATGGTTAGATACATGTTGTCCAACATAAGCATATTTCCTGGAGCATGAGTTCATGTAAATTATTTATGGTTGCAACATGGACCCCTAAAGATAATGTGCCAATAACCTTGACAGTGCAATGTTAAGGACTAATTTGCAGTTGATTGTTGAATGTTACTAGTGTGCAACATGTGTTAGCCGGAACAACTTAACCAAATAACACATTTGCTAGCCCCCATCATGTTGTGGGCAGAAACATAGGGGTGGTTGCCAGTTGGCTAGCACTGTAGTGGGGTTTGTGATGTTAATGTACATTATCAAACCACCTTGTACTATGGACCAGGAAACATGTGTCTCATCAAAGTGGGCCAAGACCCAGGATTGATACTATTCTGTGTTTTGGTCCACTTTGGCAGAGCACCACCATTTGAGTGAGACACCGTCCGCCGCCGCTGCCTTCCGCACATCACTCCTCCAGTGTGTGCGCATGCGCAGGCCATTAGAAAACAGAGAGCGCAGGCGCACACACATCTAGAGGGGCACGCAGGAGGCTGCGCCGGTGGCTTCTTCCACCACCAATGAGGTAAGAAGTTTGTGGGGGGTTTTTTTGGAGGGGGGGGGCCCTGGGTGAGGGAGGTGATTGGGCAGGGAAGCTTCGAGATTCCAAGCACAATCAACCATGGGTCTTGGTCCACTTTAAGGAATGTCATAACATAGTGAATGTGATGGATAACAACAAACACTTACCATGACTATGCCCGTGGAGAATCCGTCGCCAAAAGGCCATGGAGGTGCCGCCTATATGATGCCCTGCAAATTAGAGAGGAATGGCAAGGGCAAATGGGCAGATGAAACCTGTCACAGACCAACAATGACAAAATGTGCACTCACCAGGGGATGATCCGCCACTTGAAGCCCAGGGAGGGCTCTGAGGAGGAGGCGGGGAGCCTCGGCTCCTCACACTCTGCTCCGAAGATCCACCAGCCAAAGGGCCACCCTCCTCCCTCTCACTCCCTGCTCCTTTAGGGAGTGTGGGAGAGTCCATTCCTTCCACCCCACTTGGACTCCCCACTTGAGAGTGGCCCCTTGGCTGGTGAGACTCCTCAGAGTCAGAGTGTGAGGAGCTGAGGCTTGAGCCTGCCAGCCCCCCAGCAGCACACTCCTCTGGGGCGTCATCCCCTTCCTCCCCTGGGTCCTCCAAATAGGATCCGCGAGAGGGACCCTCCCCCGATGACTCCCCCGAGTCCGCCTGCCTGGTTCGGGGGAGGAATCCCTTCCCACGTTTACCCAGGGGAGGATGCTTATCTGTGTTGAGGGGGTGAAAGAAAATAATTAATATTACGACCACAAATGGACACAGCTTAGCAGATGATTAAAACTAAAGTATAAACATAGCATAAGCTTAAACGTACCTGATGCGTAGGCATCATATAGGCGGTACACGCCTTCAGGGTCCCGGCGCTTAAAGTCTGACCATTTTTGCTGGATGGCACGGATAGACAGCTGGGTATTGAAGCGCCGGGACACTGTGGCCTTCACCTCCATGGCAATGCGCTTCTTGCCCCCACGGGCATAGTCATATTGGTGGATGCAGAAATCCTATGACAAATGAAAAACAAACACAAATCAATACATGACATCCGAACTATGGCATAAACAGTTATACTGAGACCAGAGTAAAGTGGACCCACACCACGGATTAGCAATATTCTGGGTTTTGGTCCACTTTGGTGGGGCACACCAATCGGGGGTGGGCCGCTGTCTGAACCCCCCTTGGAAGGGCTGAAAAACACCAATGACCACACTCCCACGTGACTGCGCCAGGCTAGCACAGCGCTCTGCGCCGCTGTGGTATGCGCATCCAAGGCCATTTGGACGTGCATACCAGCTCCGCTGCCTCTGAGCGCCAAAGAACGCGTGTGGCGTTTGACTCTAACAGGGAGTGCGCCTGCGCAGGCCATGAACAAATGTCTGGCGCAGGGGACCACCCTGCTAGAGGGAAGCGCAAGATGCATCCGCAGCTCACGCATGCACAGATGGGACGTGGCTGAGTTAAGGTTTATGGCCCTCCAGGGGGGTTCATCCACGCAGGACATCCAGATTGGGGATGCCCCATGGGGAGTGATCAGATTGGTCCAGAAAACTAAAAGATTTCAGGGCCAATCCCCCCTGTGTGTTGGTCCACTTTAAACATAAAATGCAAGAAAAACATACTCACTTTGACCACCTGGCCATTTACGCGGCTATCCACGCGCATTCTTTTTTTTTAGCTTGCCCAGGAGGGGAAGGGGTGGGAGGGGTGCTAGGTGGGGGAGGTGACGTAGGTGGGGGAGGTGGGGGAGGGGTGGAGGGGTCGGATTCTGAGGAGGAGCTGGGGAGGCGCTGGATCCGTCTCCTGGGCAGCATGGTGGAAACGCTAAGGAGGAAACAGGAAACGGATATGACCCAAGCGACAGGGACACCAAAAAAAAAAAAACACGCTCCGCGCACCAGGCACAAGCTAATATCAGCTATGTGCAAGCTAAGTGGCGGAAAAAGTAAATTGACGCATTACAACCAGCTATTGGCCTAAGCGCTAGACATTTTTTCCCTTTAGGTGGCTTTGAAACGCAAAGGAGGGAACCGGAACCGGATATGACGAAAACAACTGGGAAATAACTTGGAAAAAAAAACGCTCCGCGCACCAGGCACAAGCTAATACCAGCTATGTGCCAGCTAAGTGGCGGAAAAAGTAATTTGACGCATTACAACAAGCTATTGGCCTAAGCGCTAGACTTTTTTTACCTTTAGGTGGCTTTGAAACGCAAAGGAGGGAACCGGAACCGGATATGACGAAAACAACTGGGAAATAACTTTGAAAATAAAACGCTCCGCGCACCAGGCACAAGCTAATACCAGCTATGTGCAAGCTAAGTGGCGGAAAAAGTAATTTGACGCATTACAACAAGCTATTGGCCTAAGCGCTAGACTTTTTTTACCTTTAGGTGGCTTTGAAACGCAAAGGAGGGAACCGGAACCGGATATGACGAAAACAACTGGGAAATAAATTTGAAAAAAAAAAAAAACTCCGCGCACCAGGCACAAGCTAATATCAGCTATGTGCAAGCTAAGTGGCGGAAACAGTTAATTGACGCATTAAAACAAGCTATTGGCAAAGACGCCATTATTTATTAGCTTCATTTAGCTGGGGGTTCAACATACTGTAATGCATAGGTCCTTGAAAACCAAACAACTTGGTGCTGAAAAAGACAAATCTTATTCCTTCATAAAATCATCACACAATAAAACTATCCAACTACATGATAATGTGGCACACATGAGAATGCATAACGGGTTGTTATGAGCTTGTACGCCTGAATTAAATCCTGCATAATGTGGACATGCACGCTCACAACTACAGTGTATTCATTAAGAACGACTGGGGTCGCGGGAAGTGAATTCCTTGCAAATGGCAGAAGGGCACATGTATGAACAGCACAGCGCCGCACAACGCAGCGCAGCGAAGCACAGCGACGCTCGCGCCGCCACATAGCGAATCAAAACAGCGACTGCACAAACTCTGACCAACACAGATTCATCAAGGACAGGGCTGCCGAATAGCTTGGGCGCTGACAATTTCGCAGAGCGAACGTGACCGCCAAACAGGACTGGCTGAAAAGTAGCTTTACAAGCCCCGTGTGTGGTGAAAAAAAGCGATTTAGAGCTCAATGAGTTTGGTGGGAGGAGATGCATTTGAGATATCGCTTGATGAATAAGGGCCTAAGTTTCAGTGGCGATGAAATGTGTCAACAGCAGAGGGAGCTGCTGAGAAGCTGCATCCCTTCTCTCTCTGCTCAGTGCACCTGGCAATGGGGGTGCCTTCACTAGTTCCCACTGCATTGCACCACATTTTGGATAATGCTGCATTCGCCTCGCAATGCAGTCCATATGTGTCTATATGCTGGAAGTATATAATCACTGCCATAGCCCCTGCTGGGTCCTCTACACTCGCTGTCACTGGTCTTGCCACAGGGTCTTTCCATTAGCAGGTACAGATACAACAGTGCACAAGTATTCTCTGGTGGCTGGATACCTGCGGGGTAGCAGCTAATATATGGTATTAAAAAAAAAGCCAGTTACATAATGTGCACGCATTCACTACCCATCTGCCTATAATAAGTGCTAGTGGCCAGTCCGTTCGAGGCACTTGTAGTTGCATCACAATTATTAGCCACAACAGTTTCTTAGTTTCTCCAATGAGTGATAGATGAGATTTAAAAAACAGACGTGTAATTTTGCAAAACAGGCATTACTTAATAATAAATATCTAACATATAAAACATCCAGGGATTTGTTCATATAACACAATTTCCTCAGGAGTTCCAGACAAGACCTGGGACATAATCACTCTTTCACCCTGCCTGCACCCACTGGATCAATCTTTTAGATTCCAGGGCCGGCCACTGGATTTTCTCTGGGGCATCCCGAACTAAAAGCTTTAGTGCATGCTACATTGGCTAGGTGCCTACTGAATGATGGAATAAAGTCGGTGAAGTGGTAACAGAGAAGAACAGCATAAAGAACAGAGTTGCACTAACAGTCCTATTTAAGCAAAAGAAATCCCGGGAATTTGACTTTTCTGGCTTTTGTTACTTGCCCCCCCCCGTGTGAACCCCCCCTAAGAAGCCCTAAAAAGCTTACCTCACCACGCTCCAACAATGCATGTGGGGGCTCTCATCCAAGAAGAGCCACCTGCTGTGACTATGTGATTCTGCAATGTGGGACGTGCTCCCACCCCAGCCTTTCATTGATTAGAATTAGAGCCATCTGCCAAATGACATAGATACAACAGCCAGCTGTAATTGGACAAGGGCCCGTCCATGCACAATTGGGAATTTGACTTTTCTGGCTTTGGTTACGTGCCCCTTGCTGTGTGCAACCCCCTAGGAAGCCCCTAAAAACTCACCTCACCACTCTCCAATGGTTCATGTGCGGGCTCTTGTCCAAGGAGAGCTGCCTGCTGTGACTACATCATTCTGCAATGGGGGAGGTGCTCCCGCCCCAGCCATTCATTGATTAGTAAGAGAGCCGTCTGCCAATGATGTAGACACAACAGCCAGCTATGACTGGACAAGAGCCCGTCCATGCGCGATTGGAGCGTGGCAAGGCAATTTTTGGGGGGCTTCCTAGGGGGTTGCACACAGCGGGGCATCCCGACTCAAGATGCCTCTGGGGCACATCATAAAAGCCAGAAAAGTCAAATTTTATTCACTTAAATAGGACTGTTATTGCAACCCTGTTCTCGATGCTTTTCTGTTACCATGTCACCAAATTTGTTCCACCATTCAATAGGGGCCTACCCAATGCCACATGCACTAATGCTTTAACTGCAATCCTGAGACTCCCTTCTTAAATAAAGTCTATTACTTTAACGGAAAAACAGCCACATGTGCCATTCTTTATGCAAAAGTGCATTCCACGTGAGACCAATTGCCTTCAAAGCGCACTTACTGAGAACATGTGGGTAACCGAATCAAAGGAATCCAAGAAGAGCTTATCCATATTAAGTACTCATAAAACAGTAAGAAGCCGGTAATAGTAGAAATAAGCATAACTGGGTGTTTATACCAGCAAAAACAACTCCAGAAATGATTATGCCTCTCAGCAGCAAGGCTTTGTCCCCTGGGTCTATTTAAGGTAATGTTCTTACATACTGCTGAAGTGTTGCTTTAAAACATTTTATGGGTACAAAAACACTATTTATTTAAAGCCCATGAAATGACTCCTAATACACCACTAACAAGTGAAAGCAAATAATTCTTGTGTTTATTTTTAATTTGACGAAGGTATGAGAAGTCCTGGAAGAAAGACGCTGAAGAACAGATGGAGAAACAATATGGGATGTTATATTACGGGAGCAAAAACAGCCAGAACCAATGAGCTAAGACGCAAGAAAAGAGAGTCTTCCCAGAATGTCGAATTCAGGCGCAGGTCCAATGTGACAGATGCCATTAAGAGTTACAAAGGACAATGGAGCACAAAACATATGCTTATTAAATAAAAAAAAGAACAGAGTCACGATGTTCCAACAACGTATACAGATACTGTTAAAATTAGTCACAGTGTAGATCTGGGATGTTCACCAGAGATACTTCCACTCATAATTCTGCATATATATATATATATATATATATATATATATATATATATATATATACAGCAAGTCAAATAAGTACCAAACACATCACCAATTTTTTAAGTAAATATGTTTCTAAAGTTGTTGTTTAAAATGAAAATCTCACCAACTGTCAGTAGCAACCCATACAATCCCAACGTGCAAAGAAATTAACCGTAGCCATAGATGTCCATAAATGAAGTTATGTGTAGTGTCGGGCGAACCCCAGAAAGTTCAGGTTTGGCAAGTTCGGCTGAACTTTGAATAAAAGTTTGGGTTCGGGATCCAGACCTGGTACCCATTGAAATCAATAGAGACCCGAACTTTGGGGCACGATTCTGCCTCTGGGGATCCCTCTCTCCCAAAGGCAGAATCGTAGGTGACAAAAAAAGGGCATTTAAAAATTACAAATATGATCTCTCATCAGTAACCTTTGAAAAGTATAAAGCAGTAAATAAATCATGTAAACAAGTAATAAAGCTAGCAAAATCACAAAATAAAAGATATGTAGCCATCTGGGGAACGAGAAAAGGCGGAGCTGCTAACTGGGTTCTTTAGCTCTGTGTACACAAATGAGGCACAAGGTACCAATGTAGGCGTTGCCACTGCAACCAATACCCCAAGCATAATTCTTAACTGGCTAAACATGGATATCATCCAAGAAAGACTAAACATTGTAAATGTAAATTAGACTCCAGGACCAGATGGACAGAGCTCTTAAAGAACTCAGCTCAGTTATATCCGCACCTCTGTTTTGATCTTTAAAGACTCACTAACAACTGGTATAGTACCAATGGAATGGCACGAGGCAAATGCCCATTTTTAAAAAGGGTTCTAGGTCTTCTCTGGGTAATTACAGAAGCTTAACATCCATTGTGGGAAAATTGTTTGAGGGACTCCTAAAATACTACATACAGGATTATGTAACTATGCATAATATTCTAAGTGACTGCAGGCACGGTTTTACTAAGAGCAGAAGCTGCCAGACTAACTTGATTGACTTCTATTAGGAAGTGAGTAGAAGCCTGGACAGAGGAGCGGCTGTTGATTTAGTTTTTCTAGATTTTTCAAAAGCATTTGACACTGTTCCTCATAGACACTTATTGGGGAAATTGAGGTCTTCAGGGTTAGAAAATACAGTTTGTGAGTAGATTGAGAACTGGCTGGAGGGTTGTGTGCAGGTAGTTGTGGTTAATGGTACTCACTCTAATTGGTTCACGATTGTAAGTGGTGTACCCAAAGGTTCAGTGCTAGGCAAAGGTTCTATTATTCAATTTGTTTATAAATTATGTAGAATATGGCATTAAGAGCACTGTCTGTATTTATGCTGATGACACCAAGAGTCTATTGAAGATGTTCACAAGCTTCAGGCTTGGACACTTTGAGTGTCTGGGCATCCACTTGGCAAATAAAGTTCAATTGGATAAGTGTAATGTGATGCACTTGGGGTCTAATAACCTGAAGGCCACACATATTATTAGTTGTTTTTCACATACTGGGTAATTTCTAATGTTCACGCTCGAAAAATAAGTTTAAAGATGATAAAAAACCTAAATAACATTGATTCCTAAGGGTTTCGCCACTAAAAGGTGGTGAATGCAAAAGTGTTTGGCAGCATTTGCTGAGCCAAACTGAAGTAGAAGTAAATCCAAAAAGCATGGACATTGCTGGCAGAACATGCTAAATTTCACTTAGTAAATGCGTTAACCAGGCGGATGTGCGGCGGATGCCGAAAGCAGTGCAGTTCACTAGAATTTCTCCAGGTTCTCCCTTTGACCATTCCAATTCGATTGCAATATATATATATATACGTGTATACATTTTCCTGGCAGCGGCCAGGCACGGCTATAAAATTAAGAGATAGGGCACATAGGGAGTCACAAACTGCAAGGGGGAAAGCATTACTGAGCTTGCTGCAAGGTAACTTTATGAGCCAGTTGTCTCAGTATAAATATGGACTTAATCTGAACTAGTCGCATATGGTTCAGGTCATCTCAATGATGTAACTTTAGCTATGTAGCAGAAACAGTTATAGGTGAACATCTGTTCACTGTCCCTTATACTCACATCTAGGATTGGCTATGGAAAAAAAGGTTTGTTGTAAGAAAAGTTGTTCTTTACTTTGAAGATTAACATTTCTTTTTAGAATAGCTACATTATAATGCATTGCTTCTTATTTCTCAATTTTCAATTTTCAAAATATCTGTATTATAATGCATTACATATTTCTATATTTTCAAAGTATATCCTAAAGTATTTTAAATAGGTAGAGTGCAAGGACAGCAAAAAACATTTTTTGGTCAAATCTTTTAATAGGTTAAATGGATAATTGAGATATGAGATTGATTGAGATTGAGTTTGATCATTTCTGCTGTCTGTGATCCCATTGAAGGGAGACAGATTATTTGGTATCATCAGTATCCAAAGGTGGAATTGACAGGCACAAAATATAAATAATATAAGGTCCTCATGCATAGAGTCAGTTTTAACCTCCCACGATGTTAACCTGTAAAAACGCCCATCACAGGTACAGGTAATTTTTGGGGAAAAAAGCTAGAACAAAAATTTTGTTTCTTGTGTCTAAACACAAAAAAGTTTACGGGATGTGGGTTGCAATCCATACTGCAATGCACACTGGAAGTCACACTGGCTACACCAAATAATTAGCATGACCCCCCCATAATGTGGTCCACTGAGAATCTTACAACCACTGGCTATAAATAAACATAAATCTATTACCAGTTAAACAATAGTACGTAACAAAAATGGTCAGTACATAATGAAAGATCACATCATCACAATGCACCATAAATCAGAACAAATACATAAGGCACAGCAATGTTCATCCCCAATCTAACATAAACCATAATTTAGGCATACAAAATTAGACAAGAATCAGCCTTGATTCCCAGAATTGTATAGAGGTGATCATTGGAGAGTACAGCCAACGTTTCAGCATATACAGCCCCTTCCTCAAATTAGCAAATGTGCATAGCAAATGTTTAATAATGTACGAACCATGTCTGTTAAGTTCTTATGCATTTATTCTGTATTTTGTCACTTACCTTAAACCGGACCTTCAGCATGATTTAATGAAAAGCCCAAACCCTTCAAAAAACTATCCCCCAGCATCTAAAATTAATACATTTTAAGTTTTTAGTCGCTTACTCATTATTCTTTCCCCCACCAGGCTGCAACTCTGTTCAGGACTTCTTGACTCAGAAGCATCACACATACTGAGGAAAGGAAAGCGGGATAAAGTACAGGGGGGTGGGGTTATAGCTATGCTTTGCACAGACAGAGCAGAGCTGAGGTCAGGGAAAAGACAACAATCCCAGAATGCTGAGTGAAACAGAAGACACTTCCTGTTTGCATGCTGCCTGATGCTCCATGAGCCGCCATCTTGGATGTTTAAAGGCTCATAACATGCAGTAGATGCAGGTAGGATGATTTTTAATGTGAGCAATCTATATGTACAGGGTGGGGGAAACATATAAGATATGCTCTTATTCAGGGTGAAGGTCCGCTTTAAAGCTAGCCACAGAAAGAGCCGGCGCTCTAGCTTCCAGAGCGCCAGGTATTACCTTTCGCTCGCTGTCGCTCTCCTATACATTTCAATGGCCATTCATTTGCTTGTGTTTAAACAGCGTGTTTGACATTTTTGCTCAAATCATTATGTGACCTCTCCTGGCTGCAAACACTTTTAGAAACTTTTTGGACTTTTTATATTATTTCCCAGAATTGTCATTACAGGTCTGGCACTAAAGTGTTGTCACAGTGTTAAAACAATGTAATTCCATGTATTTTCGCTTTGTTACTGGTGGATATGTGTTCAAAAACAGACTTTAATCACACAGCGTCTGGCGCTCTATGCTATAGCGACCAGATTTAGAGCGCCGACGCTCTGTGTGAGTACTTTTTTGATAAGTATGGTGTGGAGCACCGAGAATCGGTCGCACTGAGCTGGTGCTACCTTTTGCTCCCTGCAGCACTGTACTGGTGTTAGAGCGCTCAACATACATTACATTGATTAATGCAGGCCAGGTTACTACAGCGACTGAGGCGCTCTGTTACAGCGCCCGATATGTTTACAGCGTCTACTAGCGGTCGCCCTAAGCGCCGCTATACAGACGTTCATCTGCCGAAACCTTCAGTTAGTAATGAATCAGCCTCTAGGTCTTTAGCTTCCACCTAAGGTCTAAGTGGCTGATCTATGGTCTAGTTTGAACTTCAATGTAATTTTCTCATCCTCTAGCTACTACCGCTCAGTTCTATCTTCTACAGCAGCAACAATTAAAATCAAACCGGTTCTCACTTTTATTAGCTCTGGCATACGTTATACCAAGATTTGACAAGTTTGTATAATAAAATCTGACTAGTTGAAAAATTGCAGAATGAATTAAAAGATATAAAGGTAAATACCCCTCTCCTACGTGTTTTTTTAGGTGGATTTCCCCGTCTTTTCAGTATTACACCACTGACATTGCAGTGTCTGGAGAGCAATCCACACTTTATTTAGTTTCAATATCCTTACAGGGTATATATAAAGGTGGATCTTTGATATGTCACATTTTTTTAATTTAATACAATAGGGTATATTTAGGACCATTTTGAGTAAAAATGTAAAGGAAAGAGCAGTATTTGTATCTGGTGCTGAAGGTGTAAAATAAATGATAAATGTCCTTTTTATTCCAAAAGCCTCTTTGCAGCTGGTCCTGAATCGACCCCAATAGGTGAGACATTTTAAAGTCATTAGTGTTCCCCTTCATTTTATTTGTAGAGATGGGTTTTCCAGCAGGGGAGGCAAAGGTTTTATTGAATAAGGGCTTTATTCATCAAGGGATAGCGCCAGGTAGGGCCTTAGCGGCAGGTAGCATCAGGTGAACGCCGGCCGCGGCACGCAATACCACATTTATGAAAGCGAATCTGGTGAGCGCCTCTTACAGCGACACGTAGCGATCGATTCATCATCACAGTCGGCTATCAGAGTGCCTGGTATTACCTGTTGCTACCTGTCGCTCTCCCATACATTTCAATGGACGTTACTTTTCTTCTCTTTAAACAGGGTTTTCTTTTAATATTCTTTTTTGTTTTGTATCAAATCATTGTGTGACCTTTCCTGGCCTATTTAAATACATTTTTGAAAACTTTTTAGAATTTTTATATGCAGAATTGTCATTACAGGTCTGGTATTAAAGTGTTAATGTCACAATGTAATAACAATGTAATTCCATGTGTTTTGCTTTGTTACTAGTAGATATATGTTCAAAAATGGACTTTAATCACACAGATTCTGGCGCTCTGGGCTACAACCATACAATCCCGACTTTTTCCCTAATTTTTTGGGTGGGGATATTTTTTGAAAGTTAGTTCTGCCCCATATGATAATTCTTTCCAAAAAAATCACAGTAAAAAGATAGAGAAAACTGCAGTGAATGGATTTTTCTCGCAAAATCAAGGCCTATTTTTTTCTATGACATTTCAACTATAATCCAAATGGCTTGTAGGAAAAAATGTTTTGAGGCATGAGGTTGGATCAAAACCTATAATAATACCTTACAGCTCCAATCATGTAAATCCAGTCAACAGTTTACCCCTTCGATGCCCTTGACTCAATGATGATTTCAGAAAATGAATTGCTGATTGGAGTAACAGTGAAGTGCATATAAGCTATAGTACAGATCATAATGAAACAAAAAAGTGATTTGGATGAAAAAAAATGACATTCTATATTACTGGTATTTACTTCAGGGATCAGATACCTCCCCTGTTCTTTGCTATTTTTTTTTCAAGTAAGTACCGTGTAAGCTGCTATTGATTGGCTATAACAAAAGGCCCAAAAGGCTAAAGTGGACACCATAGGATGTGCTTTAGAATACAGACCCCCCCTTCAGAATAGACAGTTACAGCTTATCTTCCAAAGCTCTGCCCAGTTCAGCTATATAAGGTGATGTTCGCCATTTGCTTTCTATTTTTCAAAGCTCTGAGCTCCAGCACAAGCTACATAAAATTTAAAGTAATAGTGAATCACAAATCCTCCATCTAAAAAAAAAAATGTGCCCAAGGAAATGTCCTTATCTATCTTTCTGTATAAGACTGGTATATTCTGCTCCTTCTATTTGTTGTATAAACAGTTCCTCAATAGTGCTATACTATTGCTGATCTATAAAAAATCAACCACAGTTATATATTGCTTACATTTAACAGTCAATAAAGATCAGTCTATATGTGGGCAGTATCAATTTTCCCTAATAGTTATGATCAAAGATGCAAATTAAAAAAGCATCCAGTGTGCTGAGAAGCCACCATAATATTCAATACGATCAGTTTGTCATGATTAGGGGGTGTATGGCCAATCTACTACAAATCAGCCTCCAAAACACCCCTCCTTAATGGTGGTTTATTATATCCTAGGAACTCCTCTCACCAGGGCAATTAGGAGTTTCCAGGAATAAACTTCACAGTGAAAGATTAAATAGAAAGAGGTTTCTTACTGCAGGTACTATCAAGGTCATGCCCGGAAGTTCTCCAAGACAAAGAGACACAGCACAGAAGCAATGAGGCGGAACCGATGGTCAGAAAAGCAGAATGTCAGGACCAGCAGCAGAGGTTCCAAGACGATGTACAAAGCAAAGGGTCAAAGCAAGCAGCAGAGAGGTACAGGCCAAAGGTACACAGATCGCAGGAGCCAGCACTTAAATGGGGCTGTCACCATCTTTAAATAGAGGCCTTGATCCTAAGTGCACATGCTCGATTGGGCATGCATGCATGCGCACTCTCACACAGACATTCACGTGCACCAGTTAACATGGATGTGCCTGAAGACCTCCCGGAAAACTTGTCTGCGTTCAATTTGCAAAGGCAGTAGAGAAGACGACATGGACAAGGCACAATGGTGGTAAACCTATGGCACCTGTGCCAGAGGCGACACTCAGAGCCTTTTCTCTTGGCACCCGCCAACTTTCCAGTACATGTATTTTGTTTTGTTTTTCATCTCCACCAGGGCACTAGAGCAATCAGGTTGGCACTTAAATAAAGTTTTGGGTTGCAGTTTGGGCACTTGTCCCTAAAAGGTTTACCATCACTGGACTAGGATATGATCAATGGCAGCAGGAAAGACAATGAGAACTTGACGACAGTCGATACCAGTGGAGAAGGCAGTGAGGACTGCAGGACAATCAGAGAAGGACCCACCTTGGCAGCGTAGCTCAAGGAGGACATAATGATGTGATGCACTGCAAAGGGGCAACTGAGTCTCCCTCACCCAAGGACCCACATAAACAGAAAGCAGGCCTGCCACTAAGTTACCGCTCTGCACTCCATTGGTCAAGTGACCCGCCAGTGGCCAATGGGATTTGTCATGAAGCTGCACAAGTGTTATGGATGCACCCAGTCACTAGATGCTGACACGAAATGAAACCTTTTAAAATTTTACCTGATTCCATAATTTCCTGCTCCGTTACAAATTGGCGTACCTTTATGTCCTTGTTATACATGAATATTCAAATACTTCACTATCCGAACAACACTGACATTAAAATCAGTTTTGAATCTAGCAGCATGATAATTAAAAGTAAGCTCCCTTTGTTAAAGTGGAGGAAAACAACACTCCAGATCTCAAAGAAAAGCAAGAAGGACGAAGGGAACAATGACATTATTTCCGAATAAAAGAATAACAAAATCTTTTTAAACTCCCTTTAAGCCCCAGGAAATCATTATGTAAAGATAAAAACCTAATCAAGTGCATTTTATTACAATTAATTTATTTAAAAGCCTTAATTTGCTGCATGATAATTACAGCAAGGAGTGTAATCTTTTTAATCTATTACTGACTGTTCTTGTTATGAGGCAAGGTTGATGGCAGCTATGTGAAAAATAGAATAGTGTGTTCTGTGATTAAAATATTTCTAGCTTTTTCATCTTAACATTTCTGTGAACACATGAAATGTTTAGCACCACAAGGTACAGCCTAAAAAGAAAGCATAAAAATACGCTGAAATCCTTACCACTTCTGGATGCTAGTGCTGGTAATAAGCTGTGGACATGTGGTTCCGGGAACTAATTGGATCAGTCAGGCGTGCTTGCAGGAAGCCACAGAGTGGCCGAGCACCAGGTGATTCTGATTGGTAACCTTCAATGAAGGGGATGTGAAGTCTCCTCTTATCAGCGAAACAAGGGGTAGTTCTGGAACATGGCAGTGGTAACCCCTTCAGTCCCTTCTTGGTCTTCCTGTTTAGTATTACACTGATATACAAAAGATGGGAAAGTTGATTGTTGCAACCCTCCTCCACTTAGAAAATGCGTTCCACAATAGATCCCACAACGACTTTAATAAAACTGAAACTATTCTCAAGTAACACCAACACAAGCAATACATATACACAAAAAAGGTTCCCAGGCAGAATAACTAATGAATAAAAAGTTAGTTTGTTGGGTAGGACTTGTGGGGGGTCCCTAGTTGTCAGTGCCAGAAAGGGGGATAGTGAAACTGAAGGGTAATCATTTTCCATAAGAGACGGGGAGGCTAATTTATTATTATAGGTGTGGGGGGCACTTGAGTGCATCGCCTGAGACGCTTGGCAGCGCCCGCATCGATGTGTCTGCTTCAAGCTGTCAGCGCTGTCAGCTGTAGAGCTTTTATATGCCTACTCTATTAAGGGAAGACCCACTCCTTACCCACACCCCACAAACTATGGCACCACCGCTGCTTCTTAGAAATATATAAATCACTTTATTAATAAAAGGACATACATTGAGACATCATTAAAAAACATGAAAGACAAAATATCTACAAAAGGAAGGGAGGACTAGCAGGGGCAGTGGGGGCGGACATGAAGAATCTCTACTGATCTAAATTCCAAATGCATAAAACCTGGCTGTAAAGTAAAGTGCATATAGTGCTATGTGCAAACAAATCTACAACATATCCTCTAAGCAATAATCCTGCATCGTGGTATAAAAAAATTCTACTCCTACAAAAATTAATAAGTAAATGAATTATACAATTATATGTGGGGCCTAATGGCCCTCCAAGCTCTATGTGCCTGTGAAGATCCCAAAGTGAACACCACGCCAGGGGGGGGAAAAAACAAAAGAAACAAACCCCAATTAAAATAAAAGATAACTCACATATGGAGACGACCACCTGCCCACTGCCCCGCCCGTCTACGCGTTACGTGACGTCAACCAACGCGTCACTTCCTCAAGTGACGCGTTGGTTGACGTCACGTAACGCGTAGACGGGCGGGGCAGTGGGCAGGTGGTCGTCTCCATATGTGAGTTATCTTTTATTTTAATTGGGGTTTGTTTCTTTTGTTTTTTCCCCCCCCTGGCGTGGTGTTCACTTTGGGATCTTCACAGGCACATAGAGCTTGGAGGGCCATTAGGCCCCACATATAATTGTATAATTCATTTACTTATTAATTTTTGTAGGAGTAGAATTTTTTTATACCACGATGCAGGATTATTGCTTAGAGGATATGTTGTAGATTTGTTTGCACATAGCACTATATGCACTTTACTTTACAGCCAGGTTTTATGCATTTGGAATTTAGATCAGTAGAGATTCTTCATGTCCGCCCCCACTGCCCCTGCTAGTCCTCCCTTCCTTTTGTAGATATTTTGTCTTTCATGTTTTTTAATGATGTCTCAATGTATGTCCTTTTATTAATAAAGTGATTTATATATTTCTAAGAAGCAGCGGTGGTGCCATAGTTTGTGGGGTGTGGGTAAGGAGTGGGTCTTCCCTTAATAGAGTTGGCAATATTTGTAACACCCATATGTGCACACTGCAGGTTGTTTATTTAGATCCTATTAGGCAATTATCTCCGGTGCAGTCTCAAATCTTTATTTAAATCTTTCTTTTATATGCCTATGCGCTAGCGACACCTAGCGCCAGGTGGAAGCGCCGCAAGCTGAATGCATTTAATAAAAAATACGTGGAGGCTGATTCATTACTAATGCCAGGTATCGGCAGATGAGCGTCTTTATAGAGCGACCACTAGTAGACGCTGTAAGTGGGTCTCGGGCACTGTAACCTGGCCGGCATTGATGAATGCGATGTATATTGGGCGCTCTAACACCAGTACAGTGCTGCAGGGAGCAAAAGGTAGCGCCAGCTCAGTGCGACCGACTCGGCACTCCAAAACCATGCTATCGGCGCTCTGGATCTGGTCGCTATAGAATAGAGCGCCAGACACTGTGTGATTAAAGTCTGTTTTTGAACACATATATACCAGTAACAAAGCCAAAACTCATGGAATGACATTGTTTTAGCACTGTGACAATAACACTCTAGTGCCAGACCTGAAAAGACAATTCTGCGTAAAAATATAAAAAGTTCATTTTTTTGTATGTATAATGTAAAAAGTGTTTGCAGCCAGGAGAGGTCACACAATGATTTGAGCAAAAAAATAAATAAAAAAATGTCAAACACGCTGTTTAAACAGAAGCAAATGAAAGGCCATTGAAATGTATAGGAGAGCGACACTGAGCGAAAGGTAATACCTGGTGCTCTGGCAGCTAGAGCGCCGGCGCTATACGCTAAGCCTCCTGTAATAATACATTGGACGTTACATGGCGCTGTTAGAGTAGCTCACCAGATTCACTTTCATAAATGTGGCTTTGTGTACAGCGCCCAGCATTCACCAGACGCTGCCAGCCACTATGAAGCATTACCTGCCGCTATCCCTTCATAAATAACCCCCTTGGAGTGGTTAGACCATAGCCCAGAATTTTCAGATTACCCCAAAAAATTACCAAAAAAACCAAATTACTATTGGTTAAAGCAGGAAATTACCGACAGTCTACTGTGTTCAAGTGGACCAAAACCATCTAATCCCCCCTGCCGAATAACTTTTTTTGTATCCAAAAACAATTCTACAGGTGAGTTTCACAGAATTGTATTTTTCCCTACATCCAGTCCAGGTCGTCCCAATATCCTTACGACTGGGACATCCAAAAGCAGTGTCCATATAGGCGGGATCCCCAGTGCGGAACAGCATGTAGTTAATTTCACTATCGCCTGAAGCACTTTTTGGCCAAAAACAGCATCAGCTGAGGCCCTGACATCCACCTTGTAAAACTTTGGAAAAGAATGAACTGAAGACCAAGTGGTGGCCTTACAAACTTGTTCCTCCGATGCCTGGTGCTGAAAAGCCCAAGAGGCACCAATAGCTCTAGTTGAATGAGCTGTGATCCGAAAAGGGGGTTCTTTCCCCCTGGCAGAATATGCTTGCACCACCGCCTGTCTGATCCACTTACTGAGAGTGGACTTGGCTGGTGGCAAACCTTTCCTAGAGCCCTCTGTTAGGACAAAGAGCAAATCCGATTTCCTGAAGGATTCAGTCGCAGCCAGGTAATACTTTATGGCTCTGACCACATCCAAGGCATGGAGGGTCCGTTCTTTGGAATTAGCTGGTGCTGGACACAAGGAAGGTAAGACAACTTCCTCATTAAAGTGGACCAACACCCAGGATTTTCACTATCCTGGGTGTTGGTCCACTTCTGCGGGGCACCCCGACCGCCAATCAGCGCGGACGGACAAGCTGGAATATGGACCGGACAAGAAGAGCGCGCCCGCAGCCGCCTCTCGCGCTTCCCTCTAACAGGGAGCGCACCCGCGCCGGCCATTCACAAACAGGGGTGCGCGCCCTGCTAGAGGGAAGCGCCAGAGGCGGCGGCGGCCCGCGCATGCGCCGTTGGAACGTGGAAAAGGTAGGATTTTTGGGGGTCCTGGGGGGTTTCACACAGCGGGGCACCCCCGATCGGGGTGCCCCGTGGGCAGGGAGCTGATCGGCCCGGGAATCTTATAGATTCCCGAGCCGATCAGCAGTCGGTGTTGGTCCACTTTAAGGTGAAAAGGAGAAACGACCTTAGGCAAAAAATCAGGTTTAAAGCGAAAAATCACCTTATCCCTATGCAGCTCAAAGTAGGGTGGTTTCATACAAAGTGCGTCCAGCTCTGATACACGACGCACCGAGGTGATCGCTACCAGAAAGAACACTTTGAGAGTCAACATAGACAATGCAACACAATGGCTTGAAGGGTGGGCCCTGAAGAGCGGAAAGTACTAAAAAGTCCCACACCGGACATGGGTAACTCCCTGGAAAAAAGTCTTGATCTACCTATGGTTGGCAATGGATCTCTGGAAAAAGATGGCTAAGGCAGAGACCTGACCCTTGAGGGTGCTCAGCTGGAGATCCAAGTCTAAGCCGTGTTGTAAAAACTCCAGAATCCTAGAATAGAAAATATGCTGCAAGGAAGACTCTTGGTCTCGCACCAAGGGATATAGGCGTGCCAAACTCTGTAGTATATCACGGAAGAAGATTTCTTCCGTGCCTGAATCATTGTCTGCACGACCATGGCCGATAACCCCTTCTCCGTCAGGATTGAGGTTTCAATAGCCAGGTCGTCAAAGCCAGCGTCCGTAAATTGGGGTGCCGCCGCAACCCCTGTGTGAGAAGCCCTGGGTCGTCGGGCATGATGTAGTGATCTATTGACATCTGGACTATGTCTGCAAACCAACTCCTCCTCGGCCAGCGAGGAGCCACCAGGATGGCTGGTACTCCTTCCTGGGCTATCTTGCGCAGCATTCTGCCCAGGAGGGAATACATACATAATTTTGAACTCCGTCCAAGGAATCGCCAGAGCATCTGTTGCAATGGCCAGAGGATCTCTCGAGAGGGAGACGAACCTTGGAAGCTTGTAATTGTGTCTGGACACAAAAAGATCCACTCCCAGCGGTGAAAAGTCTCCTTGCTGAGGGACCATTCCCCCAGGTGCGAGGCACTCCTGCTCAGGAGTCTGCCTCCTGGTTTTCCACCCCGGGGATGTAGACCGCCGAGATGCAGGGAATATTCTCCTCTGCCTAAGTCAGAATCTGGGTTACCTCCTTAACCCTTTCAGTGCCAAGCCCGTAGTTTCTACGTGCTTGCTTCCACTCCACTTAAGTGCCAAGCACGTAGAAACTACGGGCTTGGCATTTACCCCAAACAGTTAAAAATAAATACAAATTAAACACTTACCTCTGGTATCCCTGGGAAGCTGGGGGTCTCCTCTTTCTGGGGGGGGCATCCGATCGCTCCCCGACGTCCTCCGTCTTCAGGGGGGGGGCCGAAACCGGCCGCCCCCCCCCCCCCCGTTTTCCCCCGCTCAGCTTCATTGAAGAAAAAAAAAAAAAGTGCCACTGCCTCACCTCCTCGCCCGATCCCCAGCCCGCCGTCTTCTCTTCACCAGGGGGGGGTCCGATCCCCCCCCTGGGCTCCGCAGGCTTCGGTGAGGACCCTCTTCCGGGTCCTCACCGCTCGTAATGGCGGCGAAGGCCGCCATCTCTAATGGGAGGCGGCGGCCCCGCCTTTTGTGGGAGGAGCGGGATGACGTCATCCCGCTCCTCCTATACCCTCACCGAGCACCGGCATCTGTCAGATGCCGGTGGTGATCGGTGCAGAGCGGGTGAGAGGAGAGGAGGCTCCGATCGGAGCCTCCTCTCCTCTCATCCGCGCTGCTCCGATCACTATCGGCATCTGACAGATGCCGGCGGTGAGAGAGCGGCGCGGGACAGCGACGTGGGACCCAGGATTGGAGGTGAGTATAGTGTAAAAAAAAAATAATAAATGTCATTTTTTGAAATTTGTGTCTGTGTTTTTATTTTTTACTGTTAACCCCTTGTGAACTGGTAAGGGGTCCATGACCCCTACACCAGTTCACAAGGCTGGGGGGATGGCAAGTCACCTGCGCTAGCGGGTGGCTTGCCATTAACCCCCGGCACCCCCATTACCTGCCTCCCCAAAGGCCAGGGGGGGGCAGAAGAGCCCGGGCCCACGGGCTATGCGGGCTTTGTAGCCTGCAGGGCCAGGGGCCACAAAAGCTGGCCCCTGCGCCCTGTTCCTACAAGCCCTGCATAGCTGGTCCCGGGATGGTTACTTCGGGTAAGGGGGACCCCATGTCGTTTTTTTTTGGATTTTTAAGGGTTTTTAACCCTTAAAAATCCCCCAAAAAATGGGGTCCCCCTCCCCTGGGAGGGGGGACCCTATGTCGTTTTTTTTTTTAATTAACCCTTTGATTTCTGTCATCCAGCAGCTATAAAAGGCTTCTAGCAAGTGAGCAGAAGCCAGTGATTGCGAGGGACAGAGTGATCCAGTATGGATGGGAGGTAAGTAAGTAAAAAAAAATAATAATAAAATATTTTTTCTCTTTGTGTGTCTGTGTTTTTTTTTACATTTAACCCCTTGTGAACTGGTAAGGGGTCCATGAGACCCCTATATCAGTTCACAAGGCTGGGGGGATGGCAAGTCACCTGCACTAGCTGGTGACTTGCCATTAACCCTTGGCACCCCCATTACCTGCCTCCCCAAAGGCCAGGGGGGGGCAGAAGAGCCCGGGCCCACGGGCTATGCGGGCTTTGTAGCCTGCAGGGCCAGGGGCCACAAAAGCTGGCCCCTGCGCCCTGTTTCTACAAGCCCTGCATAGCTGGTCCCGGGCTGGTTACTTCGGGTAAGGAGGACCCCATGTCGTTTTTTATTTGGATTTTTAAGGGTTTTTAACCCTTAAAAATCCAAAAAAAAAATGGGGTCCCCCTTACCCCCCTCCCAGGGGGGACCCTATGTCATTTTTTTCCCGATTTAACCCTTTGTAGTGTGGATGGTAGTTGTATTTTATTTGTAAATGTTAAAAATTACTTGTTTCAGTTAGGGGGGTCTCCTGGGCAAGAATGGGGGGGCTACCGATAAATATGTGGTACCGTTCTAATCGGTAGAAATGGGGCTTTCACATGCAATATGGTTTTCTTTAATAAAATAAATTTTTTTATGTAAAATAAAGGAGGCAATTTTCTAAAAAAAATTTTTATTTTTATTTTTTTTTTTACTTAATAATATTGTAAAAAACAGAATAAAATTTACAAACAAGACATTTCATGTTAAAGCCTAAACTCTGCTGCAAAAAATATATTTATATAATTTTCCTGAAAATTCCAGCAAAAATGTCGCAAAACATGGCACAAAATGGGGAAAAAATGACCTGTCAACAGAGGGTGACAAAATCTCAAGTAGGCTGGCAATTAAAAGGGTTAATAGTACCTATGCATGTTGGGTATTGTTCTGTTCGGGGGACTTTGCGCTTTCAGACTTAGCTTGTTTTTTCTGGTTTGCATATTTATATTTTAGGAAAAGGTGTTTTTTATTCAGCTTTTTTATAATTTTTTTAGGGAAACCCTGTGCAACCAAAGAATTCTTTGAGGGATTAATTCCAGAAAGATGAGCCCACTACAACAAGCTGGGTACGCTTAGAAAGCTTAACATGTGTACTTTTAGGGAATATATGGTTTATGGGGGATATTCCAAATGTAAAGGGTTGTTTTGGTTGAAAAATCGCAAGGTGCGCACTTTGTCTGCAGAGCTGAAATTTTCAAGAAAAATTACCGTTATGCGCACGCTTTACTTTGGGGTGTTTGGCAACTCTTCCCTTGACAGTAGCTATGCATGTTGGGTATTGTTCTGTTCAGGGGATGTTGTTTTTTCAGATTATACTTGTTTTTTCTTGTTTGTAAATAGTTTTTTTAGGAAAATGTGGCTTTGATTCTGCTTTTTTATCCTTTTTTAGGGAAACTCTTTGCAACCAAAGAATACATTGAGGGATTACTTCCAGAAAACTGTGGCCACATCAACAAGCCTGGTACACCTAGAAAGCTTGAGGTGCGTACTTCCAGAGAATATATGGTTTGTTGGGGGTATTTTAAATGTAAAGGGTTGTTTTTCTGGAAAAACTGCAAGGTGCGCATAGCGCATATCACAGTTGTATTTTTTCTGAAAATCCCCTAAAGCGCTGTTTCAGTTTGGGGGAGTCTCCTGGGCAGGAAAGGGTGTCTACCTATACATATGTGGTATCGCTGTAACCGGGAGAAATTGGGATTTCACACGCAATAAGATTTTATTGACAAACTTACATTTTTTATTACAAAAAAAACTACAAATTGTAAAAAATAGATTTCTTTTTATTTTTTTGCACATATTTCACCCAAGAATATTGAGAATACACCTAAAAAATGACAAACAAGACATTTCATGTTAAAGCCCAGACTCTGCTGAAAAAAACAATATATAATTTTCCTGGGAAATCCCTGGAAATCCCTTCAAAAATCACATATGAACATGGGGAGCGCAAAATAGTGCAAAATGGTCTGGCACCAAGGGTGACGAAAACTTCAGGTAGGCTGGCAGCGAAAGGGTTAAGGGATCTCTGGCTCCGAGTCCCGCCCTGGTGGTTGATGTAGGCGACAGCCAGCTGATTGTCCGAGTGAACCTGGATCGTACAACCTCTTAAATGGGGAGTCGAACGTAGAAGCACCAACCGGATCGCTCTCAGCTCCAAGAGATTTATGGGTAAGCGGTTTTCCTGCGGACCCCACTGACCCTGGATCTTCTGGGTCTGCCAAACGCCTCCCCAGCCTGTCAGACTGGCATCTGTGGTAACTATCTCCCAATGGGGAGTCAGAAAGGACTTGCCCACCAACAGGTTCCGGGAGTCCAACCACCACAAAAGGGACTGCCTGGCCAGGGGGAACAGCGAAAAGCCGTGTTCCAGGGAGTCCGATTCCAGCCGGTCAGCAGGTTCAATTGAAGAGGTCTCATGTGAGAAAGGGCACTGCCTCGAAGCATGACACCATCAGGCCCACCAATCTCATCTGCAGACGTACCGACGGCTGCTGACAAGACAGCAAGGCCTGCACCTGCGTTTGGAGACCCAAAACCTTCTGCTGTGGCAGAAAAACCTTGACCTGGTGTCTATCGACATTCCCAGGAAGGATCTCACTGTTGAGGAAGTGACAAATTACTTGGGGTAATTGATTACCCAGCCGAAGGCCTCCAGGTCGCCAGCACCTTGGTGAACACACAGGGGGCTGAGGATATCTCGAATGGATGTGCTACAAACTGGTAATGCTGATCCTCCGGAGCAAACCTCAGGAACTTCTGATGTCCGTGGAAAATCTGGATGTGCAGATAAGCATCCCTGATGTCCACCGTGGTCATGAAGTAGTTGCAGCAAAGCATTCTCACCGCCAACCGCAATGTTTCCATGGGGAAATTTCTGACTCTTACAAACCTGTTGAGACCCTTCAGGTTCAGGATCGGTCTTAGAGTTCCGTCCTTCTTGGGAACCGTAAACAGGTTGGAGTAAAATCCCCAACCCTGTTCCTGCCGGGGTACAGGACAAATCACACCTATCCGCAGGAGGTGTTGCACCGCCATTCTCAAAGCTCGAGCCTTTAGCGGGTTTCAGGATATCCTTGAACGGAGGAATTTTGTGGGCGGCCTAGCTGCCAGCTCTATCTTGTAACCGGAGGAAACTTCCTCCTGAATCCACCGATCCGAGACAGGCAGTCTCCAGTTCTGAGCAAAAGGCAGAAGCCGTCCCCCCACCTGGATGGGTGAGGACGCCCCTCATGCCTGAGAGGGCTTGGCAGGGGGCTTGGACTTAGCTCCCCATGAGGGGTTGGGTCGGCCGCGGGACCTACCTCTGCCCCAGGTATCTCTGCGGGCACCTGGAAATGAAGAACCTCTTCCTCCTCGAAAGGAACGATAGGAAGAGGGGTTCCGAAAGGACCGAGCAGGCTTCCTTCTCTGAGGGAGTCTACTATTCTTGACCAAAAGGCCCAGGCACTCCCCAAACAGCCTGCTCCCCACAAAAGGGAGACTTGTGAGAGACTTCTTGGCAGCCGCATCAGCCGACCACTGCTGCAGCCAGAGCGAACGGTGCAGAGCAACCAGCAAGGCCGAAATCCTGGCACCAAGCCAGACCACATCATCCATGGCAGTAACAACAAAGCCAATGAAATCCAAGCAAGCCTTGAGTTCCTTATACTCCTCAGCCCGCCTGCGAGCCTTCGCTCTAGCCACAAGGTGTCTCACCTTTCTCCTGTTGGCGAGTGAGACAATTGCCAAGGCGCACACAGGATGAAATAGAGCACCAGCAAAGGTGAACGCATGGCAGACCAGCTGATCCATGCGTTTATATGCAGGGTCACGTAAGGAAGCATTGTCAGGTGACGGCATAACAGTAGTGCTGGACAAGCCTGACACGGGAGTGTCACGGACCGGGTGGAGCGGACTCGGGTGTGGATCCGCTTTAACTGTGGAACCGATGGCGGGTACCGTGTCAGGGGAGCGGAGTCTAAGAGGCCACCGGTATTCACCAGAGCCCACCGCAAGGCAGGTTGGTCTTGTGCGGCGAGTTACCCCCAGGTCGCTACCGACTAACAGCGGCCCAGTCCCACAGTCAGCCGAGGTTCAGTGAGGTACACAAGTGGCAGGCAAAAAGGCGTAGTAAGTACAGGCAGAGATCGGGGCTGGCAGCACAGGTTCGCGGTAAAGGTGAGTAGCCAAGGTCAGGGCAGGCAGCAAAGGTTCAGAGTCGGGGACAGGCAGAGGTCGGTACACGGGTGAGCAATCCAAGAATGTCTGACTTTCAACAAGCATGGAGAGACCAAGATCCGGCACTGAAGAAAGGAAGTGCCTGTTTAAATAGGGGAAGATGATGCAGGATTGGATGACATAAACACCAATCAGTGCTGTACAGGCCCTTTAAATCTCAGGAATCCAGTGCGCTCGCCCTCTAGTGGACAGAGACATGCGTGCACCTGAGCATGTGAGGAGGAAGCATGGGGGGGAAGGGCGGCAGCTGAATGCAGCCATGAGGAAGTGCTGCAAGATGGATGACGGCTGCATGCAGCCATGGAGGTAAGTGACTTGCTGTGAGACGGGCGTGCAGCGCTCGCCCTAACAGAGAGGATCCACCAGAGGAGGGTGAGACCATAACTGAACCAACTCATCAGGGAAGAGATACTGCCTATCCAGGCCCTTAGGGACCGACGGTAACTTGTTAGGCCTTTCCCATTCCTTAAGGATCATCTTAGAAAAGTGAGGCTGCTCCGGGAAGACCCGTCTTTGCCTCTCAGGCCGAAATAAATCACCCTGCTTCCTCTTAGCCTCTCTGGGAGGAACAATTGGGTCGATTCAAAGAAACATGTAACAGCTTGGATTTGGGTGCCGATCATCCTATTTTTCCCGTACGCTCGTGCGTTCGTATGAACTTGCGAGTGATTCAATGAGCAAATACGTTTCTATCCTAAAATATACGTCCGTTCGTATGTTATCTCCCGAACTTGCCTCAGTCAGTTGACAATCGTAAAAATCACGTTCATGTGCTCACCTGTTGCGGCGGCAGCCTGTTTTTTCTGCTGCTTCCATCGTCCACCTCTTCCAATTACTTGCGTTTGCCTCTGGTTTTCATTGGTTTTTGGCCTCTTAGATTTGTGCGTTCGTATGTTTATAAGATCTTGCACATGCGCACCCTCATCCCGCACCCCATCCAAACCCCTTAGCGCTTGCATCCTTCTTCATTTCTGGGTCCCTAAAACTTACCTAAACCCCTTAGCGCTTGCATCCTTCTTCATTTCTCGGTCCCTAAAACTTACCTAAACCCCTTAGCGCTTGCATCCTTCTTCATTTCTCGGTCCCTAAAACTTACCTAAACCCCTTAGCGCTTGCATCCTTCTTCATTTCTCGGTCCCTAAAACTTACCTAAACCCCTTAGCGCTTGCATCCTTCTTCATTTCTCGGTCCCTAAAACTTACCTAAACCCCTTAGCGCTTGCATCCTTCTTCATTTCTCGGTCCCTAAAACTTACCTAAACCCCTTAGCGCTTGCATCCTTCTTCATTTCTCGGTCCCTAAAACTTACCTAAACCCCTTAGCGCTTGCATCCTTCTTCATTTCTCGGTCCCTAAAACTTACCTAAACCCCTTAGCGCTTGCATCCTTCTTCATTTCTCGGTCCCTAAAACTCACCTAAACCCCTTAGCGCTTGCATCCTTCTTCATTTCTCGGTCCCTAAAACTTACCTAAACCCCTTAGCGCTTGCATCCTTCTTCATTTCTCGGTCCCTAAAACTTACCTAAACCCCTTAGCGCTTGCATCCTTCTTCATGTTGACGACCCTAAAACTTACCTAAACCCCTTAGCGCTTGCATCCTTCTTCATTTCTCGGTCCCTAAAACTTACCTAAACCCCTTAGCGCTTGCATCCTTCTTCATGTTGACGACCCTAAAACTTACCTAAACCCCTTAGCGCTTGCATCCTTCTTCATTTCTCGGTCCCTAAAACTTACCTAAACCCCTTAGCGCTTGCATCCTTCTTCATGTTGACGACCCTAAAACTTACCTAAACCCCTTAGCGCTTGCATCCTTCTTCATTTCTCGGTCCCTAAAACTTACCTAAACCCCTTAGCGCTTGCATCCTTCTTCATTTCTCGGTCCCTAAAACTTACCTAAACCCCTTAGCGCTTGCATCCTTCTTCATTTCTCGGTCCCTAAAACTTACCTAAACCCCTTAGCGCTTGCATCCTTCTTCATTTCTCGGTCCCTAAAACTTACCTAAACCCCTTAGCGCTTGCATCCTTCTTCATTTCTCGGTCCCTAAAACTTACCTAAACCCCTTAGCGCTTGCATCCTTCTTCATGTTGACGACCCTAAAACTTACCTAAACCCCTTAGCGCTTGCATCCTTCTTCATTTCTCGGTCCCTAAAACTTACCTAAACCCCTTAGCGCTTGCATCCTTCTTCATGTTGACGACCCTAAAACTTACCTAAACCCCTTAGCGCTTGCATCCTTCTTCATTTCTGGGTCCCTAAAACTTACCTAAACCCCTTAGCGCTTGCATCCTTCTTCATGTTGACGACCCTAAAACTTACCCAAACCACATAATGTACATATGTCTATATGTTTATAAGCGTGTTTTTTCTTGTTTGTGTAATTGTTTTTTGGTCCGCATATTAGAAAAGACACATTTATGAAGGCTTAAAATATAATTTATTTAAAATATTTTGTTTGTTTGTTTTTTTTTTTTTGTTAAAACATAGTAACTTTTTTTGTTTTGGTTTGTTTTAAAACATTATAAAAGTTTGTTGTTTTTTTTTTGGACAAACATATTAATGTTTTTTTTATTTTGTTTAAAACATAGGAAAATGTTTTAGTTTTTTTTTTGGTTTTTGAAAAACTATAAAATTTTAACCAATAAAAACATTTTAAAAACATTTAACCAAAGTAGCCAGGACCAAGGGCACTAATCATCCTCCTCTTCTTCATCTGTTGGCCCCAACGTCGCCTGTATGGCCAGCAGCTCGGCCACCAACTCCTTGATTCTTTTTTTGGGATAATCCCTGTAAGCAATAGAGAAATAAACATAAATAGGAGTACCAGACCGGTTTGTATGCTGGAAATCGATTTGGGGTTAATCAAATAAATGTAAATGCATGACATATGTCATTCTTCCAAGGGATAAAGTTAATGCATTTCCCACAGGTAAGTATTTAAACTCCTTAAACCGGACCTTCAACATTATTTAATGAAAACCAATAACTATTCCCAAATGATTCTGCACCAGATCAAAGTACATTTTGGAGGTTTTTTGATTACAGCGCCGCCATCTGGACTCTGAAGCATAACACTTAATGAGGAGTGGAGAGTTGGCTAAAGTACAGGGGAGTAGGTTACAGTGGTGCGTTGGGAAGCCAGAGCATAGCTGGGTTGAGGGAAAGGTCATCACTCCCACAATGCATTGCAGCACCTTACTTTTTAAAATCTGTATCCCATGCTGCCTGTAAATATTGCGCATTCAATATTCCGCCATATTGGATGTTTACAGGCTCCTAACATGCATTAGATGGCTGAAGGCTGTTTTTCCATGTTTCAAATCTGTAGGTACAGTGTGTTGGCTAATTATTAGCTATGTTCTTAATACAAGTTAGGGTCCGCTTTAAGCTAACGAAGTGGCCACATGAAAGTGTTAACTACACATTGGCTACGCCTTTAGTTATGTGTGTGTTATTAGCTAACAAAACATTAGTATGAATAATGGCATGGAGACTTACAGAGTTGGTGGCCGACAGATGGCTGGTTGGGGCCAACAGGCTGCCCTTGGTCCTGGCTATGCTGTGAAGAAGTCCCTGGAGAAACATGTGACATTTGGTTAGTAGTTGTATAGAGTCACTATTCCAAACAGATCTGGCTCCCAGGCTGGCTGACATCACTCACCTTCGTCAGGATCTCCTTCCAGCATCTCTGCTGCCTCCTCCTCCACTATTTCACCCGCTCCCGAAGATTCTACAAATACATAATAAAGGAGAACTTAGTTTTTGGCCTGCCATGTATATCTTTGTGCCTATACATGAAGAGTGACATACCAGAGACTTCCCCATGCCTGGCCGGGCATGACTCCACGCCCACGCGGTTGGGCCCCTCCTCTGTGGTAAGGTCCAGGGGCTGGTCTGAGGAGGCCACAGAGGAGGGGTAGGTCCGTCGCCCGGGAGATCCACCACCTTCACTCACAGATGCAGACTCATGCAGCACTGGTCGGCCTGTGCGCCTCCGGGTGCGGCGAATTCTGAAATCCATTTCCAACACTAGCAAAGAAAAGTCATTATAAATAAAGGTATAGCTTAGACATTTCCTACATATCACATGCTATCGCTTGGTACTTACTTGGGAAATGGATCCCAAAAAACCTCCGCACCCGGGCCATGTGCAGACGTTTCAGGTCCGACCAATGCTGCATTATCTGGGTGTGAGTGAAGGTGGTGCTGGTGACACGGTGGATTTCCGTGATGATCTCCCGGGCGATGTCCCTTTTTTCGCACACATTGGGCGCGAAGTCATACCGGCGCTGAAGCATGATCTGAAAAACATAATGGACACAGAGCTTTTACTTTTACACACAGACCCATATGTGTTGCATCACAAGTTGAGAATTTCATGTCATTAACACACACATTTAGAGTGCCAGCCATTTTTGGGGAGTGCCTTAAAGCGGACGTTGACTGGGAATGAGAGTCTGGTCTTATGTTATATGTTTCACACACCATGTACATACAGATAATAGCCAACATTAAAAATCAGCCCACCTGCATCTATGGCATGTTAGGATGGTTTAAACATCCAAGATGTAGGCTTATGCTTAGGCTTTTGGCCCACGTGTGTGGCTTCCCGTTGTGTTTTGCGTGCTTAGGCAAACAGTGTTCCTCAAACATCCGCATCAAGGTCCGAGACAGGCCAGGTTTGACAGCTAGCCCCGCTACTCCACAGGTTAATTAACTGGTGCTAAGCCTGAGCAATTGCCCTAATTCGGACATCAGCATAGACAGGTGAAAACGTGGCCATGCTCGGCCCTTGAGGATGAAGTGTGAGGAGCCAGTTCTTAAACATTAAGAGACCCAAAACTAGTTACAAACGCATCATTTACATTTAGGCCATCATTGACTATTAGATTAAAATGCAGAGGCAGGCACTTACCAGCATGAGGATCTCTTCCTGTTGACGGGTGAAGATAGTGGGCGCCATCTTTATGCTTCTTCAAGGCAGCAGATAAGTGAAACCCCAGCGGTTTCCTGGTTCCGCTCGAACGTACGTCCGTACGAGCGCGTAGTCGTGCGCATAGGCGTCACACGCTGGGCTCATTATTTAAAGGTCCCTGCACCCAAAGCTCATTCTCTTTGAGCCTTTGTGGAAAATGGCACCAAAAAAGCCAGCATCCAAACGCGCCCAGCAAAGCCAGACCTCGGAGGGCCCAACCACCAGGTCCCAGCAAGGAAGGAAAAAACTCCGATCCAAGACGGCAAGTACTACCTCTGTCCCACCAAGGGACACTGGACCCTCCGTTAGCCAAAAAAGGGGCCCCAAGGCACGTGCCCCTGCGGCAAAAAAACAGGCCACAGCAGCACCCACCACCTCTGCCCCCAGAAGAGGCCGCCCAAGGGAGGACACACCGCCCATGGGTTCAAGCAGGGCAGTTCGCAAACCCAGGCCCCGCAGCAGGGCCAGAACCCCATCCAGGGCCAGAAGCCCATCCCGGGCCAGAAGTCCGTCCAGGCACACAAGCAGGGCCAGAAGCCCAGAAAGGCGAGAACGGAGGCCCAGAACCCCAGCAAGGCCCCGAAGCAGGGCCAGAAGCCCCTACAGCCACACAAGCCGGGCCCGAACCCCAGAAAGGCCCAGAAGCAGGCCCAGAAGCCCCTACAGCCACACAAGCCGGGCCCGAACCCCAGAAAGGCCCAGAAGCAGGCCCAGAAGCCCCTACAGCCACACAAGCCGGGCCAGAAGCCCAGAAAGGCGAGAACGGAGGCCCAGAACCCCAGCAAGGCCCCGAAGCAGGGCCAGAAGCCCCTACAGGCCCCGCAGCAGGGCCCGAACCCCAGAAAGGGAAAGAAGCAGGGCCAGAAGCCAAGACAGGCCCCGCAGCAGGGCCAGAAGCCCACGACCTGGCACCAGCCGGGAACAGAGCCCCCGACCTGGCACCAGCCGGGAACATAGCCCCCCAAGAGGCCAAAGAATGGCCACCCTGACCACATCTACACCTGGAAGTTCGGTGGCCAGCCACGCAAGAACACCCAGTCCCTTGGCCAGTCCAGTCATTGGGAAGCCAACAATCCGTCCATTCCCCTACCCAGCCCCAGGCCATAATGTCACCACATGTGTCTGCACACATGGAGGAGCAGCCAAGCCAACCATCTGGCCGCACATTGCGCCGCGGCCAGTTGAGTGGGAGATTCTCCCATGACCAAAATATGGCATTGGCTAGTGGCCTTACATTATACTATGACGAGCTCTATGGGAGCAAATCAAAACACACCACAAAGCAGCGCAAG
Source organism: Gastrophryne carolinensis (assembly GCA_027917425.1). Lineage (NCBI taxonomy): Eukaryota > Metazoa > Chordata > Amphibia > Anura > Microhylidae > Gastrophryne > Gastrophryne carolinensis. The sequence goes on from CM051236.1 coordinate 466,623,582, forward strand.
ATGGAATTGTTTGAAACCATCCTACGACAAGTAAATGCAGCGGGGGAAGAGAGGAAAGATGTGTCCCAAATTCAGAAGAAAATCTCGGATCTGAAATATGCTGTACGTCAAAAAGAAATTAAAAGGCATAATTACAGGTAAATAAATGATGTCTCCAAATATAAGGATTAGGATGTACTGTATGCACCTTTTCTGAGTACCAAACGATTTTCTCTTTTCAGCATGCAAACTGGAGGTGGCTTTCCTACCAAACTGGAGTTTACCCCTGCTGAGGAGATTGTGCTGGGCCTTCTCCATCCGGTCGCGGTCGGTGGACATGCTGGTCTAAGGGACACGGACTCACCGACCCGTACCCACGGTGAGTACTCTTAAATCTGCATTTTTGCCTGTTTGGTAAATAATCTAAAGTTCACTAGTACCAAGATGACGGGATGGCCCTATGGCTTGCCTTGCTTGGCCTCGCACTACTGTGCCTGTTTGTGTCCTGTTTTGGTCCCTGTGAACCACACATTTAGGACCACATCCATTATGTAAAAGATCAATTTCCAAAATTTATTGGTCAAGTAACGAAGTTTATCCTGAAAAGTGATATATTTTGACTCAATCACAAAACACACATCATGATGGATGGGTTGGCTATTTGTTGTGTGAGTTGTGTTTGAGGTAACAATTTAATTACCCACCCCCAAACATATCGGACCTAGAGCAGCGAGACTCAACTGGCGGCCCGGGGTACCAATGCGGACCTTGGCACCAGATTCCAGGACCCCTGGCCAGACAGCCCTGCACTCAGTTACTTCTGTGTTGACGTGCTCAGAGCTGCCCCCTTGATCGGCGATGTAGTGGTTGTTCTCCTGCCCAATGTCATGGCTCCCTGAAACATAGCATTGCAATATGAAGTACTGCACAGGAATTGGCATTGCAAGGTACACAGTAACTTGGTGCATCTTTCTCTTGGTCCAATCGTGTCCCGCTGCCCCAGCTCTGCCCCATCTGCCACAGTCCCCCCATGTGCCCCCCCCCCCACATAAGCCCCATACATTTGTAACAGATTTGCTCCATCCATCCCATCACCATCAATTCGTGAACTCCCCCCTTTAGCCATCCAATCCATGTCCCCTCAGCTCTGCCCCATCCAGCCCAGCAAGGGCAAGCAGCCTTTATTAGTTTGCACTTGGCAATCTCCAGCCCCTCCCCCAGTGTGTTTATTTCTAACTAGACACCCCCTGCGACAGCCCCATGGCCAGACATTCACCTCTCACCACATACCTTTAAATGGACCTTTACAAGAAGTGTTTGAGTACCCCTGACCTAGCGAATGGTAGTCAAAATCCAAATATTGGCGGTGCAAGTTGTATGCTGACTGGGTACACTTCCTGACTTCGAACTGAGGTCAGTTAGCAGTTTTCTCGAGCCATTGCACCTATCTAAAATAGCGTGTCTTTTAACAAATGTCCCCATTGCTGTAGAGTTGCTAAATATTACAAATAGTGGTTTTTTGGATTAACTTCAAAAACAATGCTTATGTGTGTGTTTACCTTGTTTGGTTTTCTCTTCTTCAGGCCAGCATGATCCCTCAGCAAGGGTAAACTCACCCCCCAGTTTGCTTATGCCTACCAGGTCCGTACAGCATAGGAGCCCAGATCCGAGATTTCCGGTAAGTTAATTTAGTACCATAAATACTACCAAGTGCTTATGCATGTGTTAAACTGATGGAATCCCAAATTTGGACGCCAACTTACCCTTTTTTTTTATATGTCCCTACAGACCCGCACAATCATGGAAGATATCATGGAAATGGAGGAAGCTGATGTCTCCCTGCAGGGCACGTCCGATGACCTCCCCCTGGGTCCCAATCTGGAACTGCTCCCTAATGTTTCTCTGGCCAATCCTCAGCAGCAGAGTGAATCTCCATCCATTGTGCTGGCACATGGGGAGACTGACACAACAGTCCCCAGTGTTCACTCTGCTGCTGAGGATTTGCAAAGCAGGCCTGTTGCTGTTGAGGGGACGACACCACGCGGCAGGGCACGCCCAAGAGCCAGGGTAATTGTGCGGCGGACTCCATTACGCCGCCCCACAATTTCCCAGGGGAGGCAGAGTGCTCTGCTTCAATTATGGACCCAAGAAAGGGACTCTTATGAGGCACAGCTCGTTACAGAGCGTGAGGAAAGGCATGCCGACATGGTCACCATCAATACCAGCTTACAGGGCATCCTCGCGGAGTTGCGTACCCTCAACAGCAACATGGTAACTGCAAGTAATGGCTTCCAGTCAGCCATGGCTGAGATGACCAATATGCAGAGAAACATTGTGGAGCAGTTTCAAATTCACAATGCTGCCATGGCCCAGGCTAGGTCCCATCCACCTGGACCTCCACCTGGGTATTATGGGCAGCCACCATATTAAGCCATGATTGTGTGGGACATCTTTTCTCTTACCCCCCACTGTATTTACTTGTCCTTTGAGGTTTCAAACAATCCATTTTGTGTTGCTCATGCAGGTTGTGTTTTGTATTTGCTCCCATATAGCTCCTTAGAGTAATGATTAAGGCCACTAGCCAATGCCATAGGTCTATGTGGAGTGTATCTGGCCACTTATGGCTTGAAATATGTATTTGGTTTGTGCTCCTCCTGTTTGCAGACATGTTTGTGTGACATTATGGCCATGCCCAAATATCCCTGGGCACAGGCAATATTAATGACTGGACTAGGCTGGCCTTTGGACTGGGTGTCCTTGTTTGGTTGTGCCACTCACTTCCAGGTGTAGATGTGTTTATTTTTTGTTTGGTTATCTCATGCCTTTTTAACCACAGTTGTATGTGGAATGTTTTATGTTAAGCCAAATAACTATAATTAGACAAAGTAAAACAAAATTTAAATTTACTATACTTGTGGCGTTTTTACTGGAAACACAGTTTAAATCAGCTTGGGCTAAACCAGATCCTTTTTGGTTTAAGAGGTGTAACAATGCAAATATCAAGGTAAATAAACAACATGAAATACATTAGGCAACAATTAAGGGAATTTTTTTTTAATTTAAGGTAATGCCACATTACGGCAAACCAACATATTGAACCAAAAGGCTAAGACACACACACAGAATGTTGCAAAACGAAACTAAATTAACTAAAATGCTGCAATATCAAGTTTGCTCGAACTGATTGTCCAGACTCACTGGGTGGGCCCACATAATTTTCCACATCATCCTCTAGGGCTGTAGAGGGCAGACTATCCACATAACGTGGTACACGTTCGAGTATAGCAAAATTGTGCAAAACAGCACATGCCATGATGATGTCGATCACTTTTTTGGGATCATATTGCAGGGCGCCCCCAGTATGGTCCAAACAACGAAAACGGGTCTTCAACAGCCCAAAGGCCCTCTCCACAACAGCCCTGGTCTTGCGGTGCGCACGGTTGTACGCTTCCTGAGAGGCATCCTGGGGCCGCAGCACAGGCGTCATGAGCCAGGGGAGAAGTGGGTACCCGGAATCACCTTAACAAGACAATGAAATTTCATAAACATTAAAAAGGCAAGAGAACAAACACAAAGAATTTGACATATATCCAAATGATGTAAGGTAAAGGGCGTAAAAATACACCCAGGGCACATTTGCAAAATAACTATTGCCACTAATGGAGTACATAAATAAAAATGCCGCTTAAATATACCAAAAAATTATAAAACATCTGCACGGGCAAGGGCAGGTAGAATTTACCGATATTTTGGGTTTTCGGACATGTTACAATTAGGATGCTGCTGAGGGCCACTCAACATTTATGTAAAGAATACAATGTATGCAGTTTAAGTCCACTTTGACATTTAAAGACCAATACTACAAAAGGAACCTAAACTAACAGACACTTGGGTATCAACTCACAACCAATATATTTTGGGACATGGAACTTACAGACATCCTAACTAAAGGGAAAACATTCTGAAGGACAAAGTGAGGCAAGCATTTTGGTTGGGAGTTCAGAAAAGAAGACCCAACTAAAAGGCAGTTTCAGGCTTATGTAAAGAATACCAAAACAGAAATATCCACAAATAACAGATTAGTCTGAAATGTAATACCAAATAAATAGGACACACTTACCAAGCAGCCATGCACCCGAAAATTCACCTGACTCAAATCTCCGAAACAACCCAGATCGTCTGAGTATATAGGAGTCGTGAGACGATCCGGGGTAGCCGGCAAGGACACTCAGAAAACGCATGTCCGGCCCAACCACGGCCTGGACATTAAGGGAGTGTCCCATTTTTCGATTCCTTAAGGGAAAAGCATAAAAAAAGGGTAATTAATAATTGAAAAAAGGATGAAAAATTTAAAACATGTCTGCACTCTATTGGAAACTACTAATGAAAAGCCTAAATAAGGCATGTACACAAATGAGGCCAAAAAAAATATGCTGCCGCAAAGGAAAAAAGGTTACATTACACGTTGGGCAACATAATAAGCTAAAACAAAATATCAATACCTATATATATACTCGTCGGCTGCCCTAGGTACAAGTGCCACATGTGTGCAGTCAACAGCACCAATAACGTTGGGCATGTCGGCCACATTATAAAAACCAAGCTTAATGGCGTTTCTGGCTGCCATATCATCTGGAAAAAAAATATATTTTGGAGTTATGGCAGCCATGCCTTCCAAAAATTTAGATAGTGCGCGGCTCAGCGTAGGCTGGGACATCCCCACGGAGAGGGCACCCAGCCTCTGGAACGAGCCGTTCGCCAAAAATTGCAGGCAGCCAAGCATCTTGGTCATACCTGAAATTGCTTGCCCCTTCCTTGTGGTGCGGGCTAACCATGGCCGCAGCTCACTATATAATTTATGCAGGGAAGCGCGATTAAGCCTGGTCAGCTCGAACAGCTCAACATCATTCATGCTATCGATGTTCATGCGACGACGCAGGGGCAATCTGCTCTCAGACATCTGGATCAACTCAATGCCAAAAAGCATAAGCCCTTGATGTGCCACAAACTCGCTCCTCTCCATCCTACTCCCGAGGCCAAATAGCTGCCGGCAAACATTTCGTAAAGCAGCTCTTTAATGGGCTTCAAAACAATTAGCAATCACCTCTCTGAATTGGTCGCAAGCCCATGTGAAGGACGTAAAAAATAGGATCTGACGCAAATAATACGATTTGGACGGGAAAAAGACACGAACTAACGCAAAATATACGATTCCCGTACGAAATGCGTATGTTCATATACGTCTATGCGCGAACGATCGTGCGAATACGAAATGGGCAAAAAAACAAGAAAAAATGACAAACACCCACCCAAACTTACGATTCTCGATCCGAAATCAATTAACTTTTGCTCTTTGAATCGAGGGGAATGTGTAGGGTATCAAACACTGAGGAGAGCAAATTCTCCGTATCATCTGGAAGCCAAGAATCCTCATCCGAGGAGGAACCAGGAATACTGTCATTGCCTAGCAGAATATTCCACCGTGGAGCGCGAATCATCTGGCAACTCACCTTCCTCCGCAGAACCCAGGCAATAAAAAAGATCATCATCATCCGAGTAAATCGGCTCCAGATGCCGCTTCTTACTCGAGGCTCTCTTAGGGTCCGTCAACGAGATCTGTCTCTCAAGACTGGCCAGCCTATGCGCAAAGTCGGTGTGAAACCCCTTCCTGGCTCCCCCTTCGCTGAATGCAGCAGCGGAGGGTTCGGAGAGGCCGATGGTAATACAGGGCTAGGGTCAGGGATGACCGCCCGCTCATGGTCCAAAATAATGCCTCTGGCGCCTGTGGTACAAACAGTGCTGAACCCGCCCAGAGGATTCCTTCTGCACAAGGGGCAGAGCCTGTCCTGCCCAAATGGGGCCCCAGCTCACTATCCCCTGATGCCTCCATTATGGTGATTTAAAACAATAAAATTCAATAAGGCTACAAGACTCTCCTGGCCTAAGCCTATAAAACAATCCCTCTTATTAAAAAGGGGGACCGGGAGGAACCACAACCCTCAACCTTAGCCCACGATCTAGACAGGAGAAGAGAAGAGAGAGCCCCTGGTCAGCCTTGGCATAATACAAAAGGCAAAATCAATACAGCAAAAAGAGGGACTCACAACACCGACAGTAGGGTTTCCGGAGCATCCGCAGCCAGAAGGCCACGCTTGATCCCCAGCAGCAGCAGCAGCAGCAGCAGCAGCAGAGGGGCAGCAGCAAGAGCAGACAGCGTGTCCAGGCCAGCCACCTTCCAGAAGGATCCTCAGGGGGCGCAGCGATGGCGCGACGTCAGCAGCGTGCTGGGCTCTGCCCCCTCCGCGGTGCATTGCAAGAAGATGCCCAACCCCTTCAGAGCTGCTCAGACTCATACATAGTGGTTCCCCCTCAGGCTCACCATAAGCCTGTGGCCAGCTACCTTTTAGTATAAGGTCTGCGGCCCAGAGCCTAAGTTCTGCCGAACGCCACAGACCCCGGCGTTCACCCTACCGTCACAGATCCCGTAGCAGCCAAAGGCTGGGAGGCAGGAGTGGGTCAAAAGAGATCCATGGAAATAGAGTCCGCAGTGGCCGAAGGGCTAGGTGGCCCCGCTCTGCTGCCAATATCTGAGAGAGAGTGCCAACGATCTTGTGCAGCCAAACTGCAAGATGAACGACTGGGAGATGATAGAGGGGCAGCTGCCTTTATAGGGGGCCAGGAGGAGCTACATCTTTGATCTTGCAGTCAAGCGCCCCCTAGGGGCGAACACCTAGTCGTAAGGATATTGGGACAACCTGGACTGGATGTAGGGAAAAACTCCCCTCGGCCACACCAAAAACACATTTCCGCACCACCATATAAATCCAAAGCTATACAAATGTTATTGTTAATATTGGGCAAACACAAAAGTCACGATTAAAATTACATTAAAAAACATATAACACATGACTGACATCATATATTCTCTGGGACACTGCCATATATTATCATATAAAGTGCAAAATCCTAATAAACAATGGCCATAAAGCCCCTCTTAGCATAAATCTCTGCTATTACATCTCCAAAAATTACCCCACAAAAGTGCATAGTGCATGCCCAAAAATCATAACCATGTGCCAAATTGTACGAATAAAAGTGCCAATAACCCCCTATTTCTTCAATTCATGAATAATCACTCCCTTAGCTCACTATCCCACCTCAAATCCACCAAAAAAGCACCTGTGCTAAAAAAATCACTAACCCTTTAAAAATCATCCCTTCAGTGGAGCAGAACTCGGAGGGGAACCACAAGCCATAAACATCAATAGTAAAGTTAATAGTAATTACCAATTGTAACAATACAGTACCCCCGCCTCCAACATGTTCTGTGATGGTTGGCCCTCATCACTTCATCAGGGCAAGGTGTCCTTCATTAATGTAAAACTTACAAATATTTTTTCTGATACACTCTGATACAGAATTTCAGAGTATTTGAGGTTCCTTTATTAGCCCATGCATAGCAGAGCATGGAGCACATGTTTTGTGCTTTTCCAACCCAGAGAGAGAAAGATACCGATTCAGCTTATCTTCACCAAGAACATGACCCCTTCTTCACCCTTTTTTCTTTCTTTTCCTTTTCAAATTCCCTTCTTTTCCATTTACGGTATATAACTTGTATCTGGGCAATACGTTTTGTTAAATGTTCATGGTCATAACAATGGCTTTGTGGCTAGCTAAATGTTTGAAATTTGTTTTTCATTAACGTAATTTGATATTTAACATTTTCAATAAAGATATTATTAAGTGAAATATATTGCTCCCATATCAAGGTAGTAACCTTTCAATTTTAAATGTTTATGGTCAAATAAAATAGTTAATACAATACTAGGGAAAAATATACTTTTTTCTTTGTCTGCATACTGAATTTTTAGGGCACTAAATACAGACCTGTGGACCTTTCTGTAACAAAGAATAACCTTTGTTGCCCTATTTCTTTACAAGGTCAGACTTTTCCCAAGATGCATTTTGGAATGATCTTAGTTGTAATTACAGCTTGTTATGCTCCAAATTGGACCTAAGCTTGTTTACCATTAAAAGGAAGGATGCTGCAATAAACATTCTATACATTTGGGTCTACACAGTCGGATAGGATTTAGGAAATAACTTCTCATGATTAGCCTGTAAATGCAGATTATAGAGGGTGGAAGAGTCTAAGCGTACACCGGATAAAGCACATGCTTTTCCAAAGCTTCTTTTGCCCTCGAGTCACATACTTTGCCTTAGTGAAGTGATACATTGCTAACATTTAGATCGATAAACAATTATTGTTCTGGGTGAGATACCGTTGGGGGATTTGAAGACTTTTCTGCAAAAAGACATCATTTACTAATGGCTGTCAACTGAACCCTTGGAATTCTTTTATATTTGGCTTGCATTGTATCTTGAGCTAAAAAGGAAGGGTGAAAAGGAATGTATACTTTATATATTATTTGTCTTTCCTTAATAATTAAAATCTTCAGAAAAATAGCCCACAGACATACAGACACACACACAGACGATATTGGACTGGTGTATCTTGAGACCACCAGAGGCAATCCAGCTTGAGGCCCACTCAGGAATATCAGATGCCACATGTGGTGTTTGCATAGACCAGAAATCCCTAACCTGTAGCCCAGAAGCCACATGTGGCTCACGATCCCATGCTATGTGGCTCACAAGTTGACTGAGGTCAATGAGGAGTTGAGCTGATGGAAAAGTGGACCAGTCAACCTGCACTTTATTTTCCAGGCTTACCAAGTCAACACACTTCTCCACTTACCTAGGCCATGTTATTTTTTTTTGGGGGGGGCTGGGGAATTCATGTATAGGGAGCGAGTATTTATTGGGTGGGGATCCAGACACTTGCTTATTGATGTCAGGGGATGACAAGGGATTTGCACAGAAATAGTTGCAGTATATATACAAAAAATGACATTGGTGTCGCCAAACAATCTGTTTTAGATGTGGCCCGCAGCCCTTTCTAAAGGGGTGGATGTGGTTGGGGACCCCTTCTCAGGTCTTAATTTTGTCTCCTCTTTCAAATTTGGTTCCCAGACTGCCTAAAATTGTCTGTATTGGACTCCAAAAGCAGAGGTAGAGCAGTTGGGTGAACATCTATTTTCTACACACTATGCCCCAGCCACCAAATCTGGGCTTCAGGATGGACGTGAGCAAACCTCCAGTGCAAGGTTAAATTAATTGTGCACTGTGTTGGGCCCCATACATGAGTAACTCCTGTACTACCTTGCTGGGGCCCATCTGTTCTGTCATGCTTAGCCCACAGGAGAGCCTGGACAAAACAAGTACACTGATTAATAATATATTATAACAAACAAAATAACAAAGCAAAATACAGTGACACTTCATATAACAGTAAAAATGAAACTCCAACGGGGGATGGGAAACACACTAGGTGAATGGATGCAGAAAGGGGACAGATATTAGGATGCGATAGTGTGCTACACACTATGTACAGCAACAAATACACTCTAAATAGTGAGAGATGAAATAAAGAGTGCACTTGACTTGGCTGTGCTGTGTGAAGGGCTGAGTGTCAGAATCAGATAAAGGTGGCTTAGCAAGCATGGTCTGCTTCTGCAACTAAGATGGCTGCTGGTGAGAAGAAGGGATGGGCTACACACAAGACACACTGGGTAACCAGGCCAAAGATGTTGCTTTCAGCAAAAGCTGATAAGACTGTAAAAATCTGATAACAAATACATAGATTGAGTATAAAGACTAATGACCAGAACAAGGCTGCAATTTGGTAAATTGTCACTAGATGGCAGCATCTTCAATGGAACTCAATGCAAGATAAAGGGGACCGTCACCCTGAATAAGAGCATATCTTATATGTTTCCCACACCCTGTACATACAGATTGCTCATGTCATGCCCGGAGTTCCTCCTTAGCCGTTTGCCTGTGTATTTATGCAGCCTGACAACCAGATGGTGCTGTCCAGCAGAACTCCTGGGATCAGCCAGCACCTGGGCTAATTAGCTGCTACCCTTTATAAGCTGATGCTGACATGTAGTCAGTGGCTTAACATTGTTGTTGTTGTTGATGATCATTGCTTCGTGTACTCTGTGAACCTGGACCCTTTGATCTTGAGCCTGAACTCTGTATTGCAGAGCATCTGTATCCTGTATCCCCTTGTGAACCATTGTGTTCATTTCTGTTGCCTTGGACTATATTGGACTGGACTTCGTGTTTGCATGTTATTCCTCACTACCACTGTATGTATAGCAATCTGAGTGTTTGTTTGCTTGTACACAATAAACACATTGTGTTGCTGCACTATGCCAGTCTCTCTGCCTTTCAGTTCTCTAATAATTGGTCACCCCTTATTAACGGTTATCTCCCGGGAGATATCCGTGACAGAATGTTAAGCCCATTAAGACCATAAGAGACTGTAAGGCTGAGCTGGCTTTGGTGTGCTGAGTGTATGCATGGTCCTAGTGCCAGCCTTAGTACTTTGTCTGCATTGCCTTCTAGCCTTTGCCATAGTTTGCCATAGCCTGTATTGGGGCCCACCTTGTTTTGTAGTTTGGGGCCCAGTTCTTTTCTGTCTAGTTTGTCTGTCTAGTATTTGTCTCTCCTGTGTTTCCCCTTCCCAAGTCTGCGACCACCACGGGATTACCTGGGGCCTGTGCATCTTCACCTTCAGAAGCTCTGCTGAAGAAGTAGGTGGATAACGGGCTCCTTGAGTTCCAGGTCCCCTACGCCTCTGGTTAATCGGCAGTTTGCCTCCCTGGTGGCGCAGGCGGGTTGTCTGTCTGTTGTGTGTTTAGTCAGCCTCCCAAGATGTCCAAAAAGGCATCTGTAGCTATGGACCCTGACCGTCCCACGTTTCCCACAGACAGATACATATTTGTGCCCCCACCTCGCTTTAAAGAGCTCACCCTGACCACTTATTCCCAGTTCCTCCAGGCTGCCGCAAAATTACTGTCGGAGCCTTATTTTCAGCAGTCTCCTAAGACTACCTTAAGTCGTCAGGTGGCCTACTTTCTGTTGGAGGATGACCTGTTTTTCTGGGCTGAAGCTTGGTTAGATCATTGCAAACATCTCAGTGAAAATGTAGTCGAATTCCTGAAATTTTTAGGTACTTCCTACTTAAATATTCCTGAGACAGTGTTTGCTGGCTTAGACCTGGCTTCAGTATTTGCAGCCCAGAAATCTAAAATGTCTGACCAACCTGTCTTGTCTGATCAATCTGACCAACCTGTCTTGTCTGATCAATCTGACCAACCTGTCTTGTCTGATCAATCTGACCAACCTGTCTTGTCTGATCAATCTGACCAACCTGTCTTGTCTGATCAATCTGACCAACCTGTCTTGTCTGATCAATCTGACCAACCTGTCTTGTCTGATCAATCTGACCAACCTGTCTTGTCTGATCAATCTGACCAACCTGTCTTGTCTGATCAATCTGACCAACCTGTCTTGTCTGATCAATCTGACCAACCTGTCTTGTCTGATCAATCTGACCAACCTGTCTTGTCTGATCAATCTGACCAACCTGTCTTGTCTGATCAATCTGACCAACCTGTCTTGTCTGATCAATCTGACCAACCTGTCTTGTCTGATCAATCTGACCAACCTGTCTTGTCTGATCAATCTGACCAACCTGTCTTGTCTGATCAATCTGACCAACCTGTCTTGTCTGATCAATCTGACCAACCTGTCTTGTCTGATCAATCTGACCAACCTGTCTTGTCTGATCAATCTGACCAACCTGTCTTGTCTGATCAATCTGACCAACCTGTCTTGTCTGATCAATCTGACCAACCTGTCTTGTCTGATCAATCTGACCAACCTGTCTTGTCTGATCAATCTGACCAACCTGTCTTGTCTGATCAATCTGACCAACCTGTCTTGTCTGATCAATCTGACCAACCTGTCTTGTCTGATCAATCTGACCAACCTGTCTTGTCTGATCAATCTGACCAACCTGTCTTGTCTGATCAATCTGACCAACCTGTCTTGTCTGATCAATCTGACCAACCTGTCTTGTCTGATCAATCTGACCAACCTGTCCTGTCTGATCAACCTGACCCGTCTGTCCTGTCTGATCAATCTGACCAACCTGTCCTGTCTGATCAACCTGACCAACCTGTCCTGTCTGATCAACCTGACCCGTCTGTCCTGTCTGATCAACCTGACCCGTCTGTCTTGTCTGATCAACCTGACCCGTCTGTCTTGTCTGATCAACCTGACCCGTCTGTCCTGTCTGATCAACCTGACCCGTCTGTCCTGTCTGATCAACCTGACCCGTCTGTCCTGTCTGATCAACCTGACCCGTCTGTCCTGTCTGATCAACCTGACCCGTCTGTCCTGTCTGATCAACCTGACCCGTCTGTCCTGTCTGATCAACCTGACCCGTCTGTCCTGTCTGATCAACCTGACCCGTCTGTCCTGTCTGATCAACCTGACCCGTCTGTCCTGTCTGATCAACCTGACCCGTCTGTCCTGTCTGATCAACCTGACCCGTCTGTCCTGTCTGATCAACCTGACCCGTCTGTCCTGTCTGATCAACCTGACCCGTCTGTCCTGTCTGATCAACCTGACCCGTCTGATCACTCTGACCTGTCGGTCCAGTCTGCTCAATCTGACCTGTCGGTCCAGCCTGCTCAACGCGCCCTGCCTGCCGGGTTGGATCGCCCTGCTCAACGCGCCCTGCCTGCCGGGTTGGATCGCCCTGCTCAACGCGCCCTGCCTGCCGGGTTGGATCGCCCTGCTCAACGCGCCCTGCCTGCCGGGTTGGATCGCCCTGCTCAACGCGCCCTGCCTGCCGGGTTGGATCGCCCTGCTCAACGCGCCCTGCCTGCCGGGTTGGATCGCCCTGCTCAACGCGCCCTGCCTGCCGGGTTGGATCGCCCTGCTCAACGCGCCCTGCCTGCCGGGTTGGATCGCCCTGCTCAACGCGCCCTGCCTGCCGGGTTGGATCGCCCTGCTCAACGCGCCCTGCCTGCCGGGTTGGATCGCCCTGCTCAACGCGCCCTGCCTGCCGGGTTGGATCGCCCTGCTCAACGCGCCCTGCCTGCCGGGTTGGATCGCCCTGCTCAACGCGCCCTGCCTGCCGGGTTGGATCGCCCTGCTCAACGCGCCCCGGTTGCTGGGTTTGATCACCCGTGCCACCATTTCGTGGACTTTGATCCTGGGGGGACTTCGATGTCCGCCAAGTCTTCGCCTGCTTTGGTCTTTATCCCTGTCCTGCGGAGCAGGTATCTAAAGGCGTTCGGTGCCCGCCTGGTCGGGGGGGGGGATACTGTCATGCCCGGAGTTCCTCCTTAGCCGTTTGCCTGTGTATTTATGCAGCCTGACCACCAGATGGTGCTGTCCAGCAGAACTCCTGGGATCAGCCAGCACCTGGGCTAATTAGCTGCTACCCTTTATAAGCTGATGCTGACATGTAGTCAGTGGCTTAACATTGTTGTTGTTGTTGATGATCATTGCTTCGTGTACTCTGTGAACCTGGACCCTTTGATCTTGAGCCTGAACTCTGTATTGCAGAGCATCTGTATCCTGTATCCCCTTGTGAACCATTGTGTTCATTTCTGTTGCCTTGGACTATATTGGACTGGACTTCGTGTTTGCATGTTATTCCTCACTACCACTGTATGTATAGCAATCTGAGTGTTTGTTTGCTTGTACACAATAAACACATTGTGTTGCTGCACTATGCCAGTCTCTCTGCCTTTCAGTTCTCTAATAATTGGTCACCCCTTATTAACGGTTATCTCCCGGGAGATATCCGTGACAGCTCACATTAAAAATCATCCTACCTGCATCTACTGCATGTTATGAGCCTTTAAACATCCACGATGGAGGCTCACAGAGCATCAGACAGCCTGCGACTGTGTCGCTCTGAATTCTGGGATTGCTGTCCTTTTCCTGACCCCAGCTCTGCTCTGTATGTGCAAAGCACAGCTATAACCCCACTCCTAAACAGAGTTGCAGCCCAGTGGGGGGAAGAATAATAAGTAACTAAAAACTTAAAATATATACATTTTAGATGCTGAGGAATAGTTTTTTAAGGGTTTGGGCTTTTCATTAAATCATGCTGAAGGTCCAGTTTAATGAGTGCATAGGAAAATCAACAAATATCAATGCAGCAAGGGAGTATCGTTCCATGACACCATTTCCTCTGATTCTCTGGAGGGTCATTTTGACCTTGTATTTAGAGACTATCTCATAGCAGTCAATAACTGACCATTGAGTTTAGCAGTATTTGCTCACAATAGTTCTGACCAATTTGCTTCATATAGCTCTCAAGTCATATGATTCCCTAAATGTTGAACCCTCAACTTGATTTGGGAGTTACCCATATTGAGGCCTCCCTTACTACCAGATGAAGTGCCAATAAAAATCCTGTAAGGCCCCAAAGGATACAAGAGGATACCCATAGTCCAGCACATTGCAATCATCTTCAACCAAAGATTATTGTTCTGACGTTTCCCCCTAAAATGTGGCATTTTTACAAGGTACAGATTTCTCCGAATGAGGTTTGGGTATTTTTTGTTAATTTGCAAAACAAAAGCACCCTATGGGGTGAGCAAAACAACAATAGGTTTACTGAATTATCCTTTTTGTGTTAGAAATATTATGTGCCTCACCTGTATAAAGTGCTCTGTCTGTACACCTTAAAGGAGCACTATCGCGAAATTGAGTAATGTTAAAAATCCATATAAATACGTCTGCTATTGAGAAGAGAGGTCAGTTATAAACCCGAACAGAATAAAACTCCCGCCAAGCTAGTGGTTTATTCTCACATGGTAGGAACAATATCCAGGGGTTACAGGTTTAGTCTATGAGGGGTGACAGAGCCTACCACCCTGGATGCCCTTTTGCATCCATTAAAATAAAAGAAACTTGCCTGGCTGGATATTTCTTGATGTTGAGAGTATAAGTGACCTTGCCTCCCGCCGTCCAGCATATTTATATGGATTTTTATCATTGGGCTCCTTTAAACTCTACTCATATCCAACATCTTGACTTTTTTGTTCCCTGTGTTTCCGCCATACTTTCCAGTAATCAAGTCCATACAAGCCCCTGGGCTTTATGGGATGCCTCTTAAAGGCACAGCTGTAAATTTATTTAGTCCAGGCTAAGTGTAAAATTATATCCACATTTATCACTTCCTATGAAACTGATTTATCCTGCTGTGCTGCTGAATAAATATGTTGAACATCTAGCCAATTTTCTGTGGCTAAACTCTCAGCCTTTCTTTCTTGTATTGGCACCTTTATTGCTATGTGAGACAAACCGATTGCTGTGTCTACAGGGGTGATTTCTGTTTTCTGCTCTGCTCCTCTGTCTCTTCTCTGATTCTTAGCGCAGTGCCAGTTTAACTATCAGCAAAAAAACCCTTGCTTCACATACCTTCATAAAATGATACCAGTCTGTTTCTCAAACCAAAATTACAGACATCTCTGTAGAAGACGCATCATTATGAGGGTAGAAAGACACACTCCGTGTTTAAAGGATACTTTCAAGCCCTAGTTTGAATGTGCCCTTTTAGGGCACACTATGGGGGTAATTTAAGAAGGGATAGTGCCAGGTAGTGCCTCGTACTGGCAGGTATCATCGGTTGAACCCCGGGCACTGTACGCAAAACCACATTTATGAAAGCGAATCAGGTGAGCGACTCTAACAGCGCCATGCAGCGTCCAATGTATTATTAAAGGCAGCTCAGCGTATAGCGCCTATGCTCAGGTATTGCCTTTCGCTCACTGTTGCTCTCCCATACATTTCAATGGGTGTTTGCTTGTGTTTAAACAGCCTGTTTGACATTTTAATTTTTTTTTTGCTCAAATCATTGTGTGACCTCTCTTGACTACAAACAAACACTTTTAGAATTTTTTTTTGACTTTTTATATTGTTATGCCGAATTGTCATTACAGGTTTGGTACTAAAGAGTTGTCACTGTGTTATAACAATGTCATTCCATGTGTTTTCGCTTTGTTACTGGTGGATATGTGTTCAAAAACAGACTTTAATCACACAGCGTCTGGCGTTCTATGCTATAGCGACCAGATTTAGAGCCCCCACTCTCTGTGTGTGTCCTTTTTTGCTAAGTATGGTGTGGAGCACCGAGAGTCGGTTGCACTAAGCTGGCGCTACTACAGCGACTTAGGCGTTGTGTTACTGCGCCCGATACCCGCTTACAGCGTCTACTAGCAGTCGCTCTAAGCGTCGTTATATAGACGCTCATCTGCCGATAAATGACTTTAGTAATGAATCAGCCTCTATGACTGCCTTTGCAAATAATTTATTTCCTGTTCTCTGGTTCCAGGCTGAAAACAAATGGCTGTGTGCTACTGATTTTTCTTCTGCTCAAAATTCCAAATGGTTGCAGTTACTGTACGTCTAAGGATTTGCATTCATTTTAGTCTTTTGGTTAGTGAAACCTCTTTATGGAACATACACCAAGCCTAATTGCCTTTATCTGTTACTAGATACACTGACCTAGATTAATTATCTGAAAAATAAAAAAACAGATGACTAGGGAAACCTCTTCAACCTTTTTAATGCCAGCCTAACTAGAGATTCTGTCACCCCTCCCCTGTTGCCTGACATTTTTTTAGCATTTTGTACTATATATGTTTAAATGTGATTTTTTCAGGAATTTCCAGGAAAATTATATATTGCTTTTTTTTTAGCAGAATTTGGGCTTTAACATGAAATGTCTTGTTCGTAATTGTTCCAGTGCTTTCTCAATATTGGAAAAAATATGTGGAAAAAAAGTTTAAATCTATTTTTTTTAATTTGTAGCATTTTTATCTTTCTAAAATGTAAGCTTTACAAGAAAACCATATTCCACGTTAAAGTGTGATTCCTCCTGATTACAATGATACCACATATGTATTAGTAGACCTGCCCAGGAGACAAAACTGAAGGGTACTTTATAAGATTTTCTACATAAACTATCAATTTTTTTAGAAAATGGCAAGGTCCCCCTCCTTTTTTAACATTTTTATGGGTTAAACCTTTAGAAACTGAAAAGAATAATAGTGGGGAGTCACCCATCTTGAACAAAACCAGCACAGGCACCAGTACTTCAGCTATGGGGACTGGTGGACCAGGGTGTGGAGGCCAAGCGGCCGGCCCCGGCCTAACTGAATCTTGGCCTGTGATAGGTTTCAGACTACTGATCTAGGACAGATGAGCTGTGCGGGACTAGTGTGTAGTATGTATTTTTTGTATGTTCTGCTCAGAAAGAATTAAATAAATCAAATTACTGGACTTCAACTTTAATATCTCTCAGCTAACTCTTACTACTGTGTATGTAGCTTTTTCACATAGCCCAAGACGTGCTTATAAAGGATGCATTCCCCTAAGGGAATACTACCCCCCTTTCTAGCACTGAAACTAGGGGTTCCCCCTCTACTACCTCTGCCTGCTACATCTGGGGCAATACGCCTAGTCACAAGATTTTTCTGGTGGTTCTGGCTCGCTTATACTGTTTGACTTTAAATAAAAAGGGGCCCCTACTTACCTTTTTGATGTTGCCGCTGCCTACGGCCGAGACATCTGGCTGCTTCAGGGCCCGATCCCCTCTCCGCCAGTGGCTTAGCCTTCGCTAACTGACAAGCAAGCTTTAACTGTGCTCTTCAATGTCCCACATCGATCTTGCAGCTCCACAAAGTCTTGCAGGATTTCAAGAGGCTCCATTGCACCCTATTCATGGGCACTGCGCAGACGCGAGACCAGGGATCACGCACAAGCTCTGAAGGGATGCAAGATGGCCCGTCGGGAGGCCACCCGGAATCCAAGGGTCCCAGAAGACAGATGCCCCGGCGAGGAGATGTCCAATTGTGAAACCGGACAGGGGGGAACAGTCCAGTGAGGTTTGTGGGAGGTTTTAACCTGCCCCAATGTTCCTCTTTAAGATTATATTATTCCCCTTTAATTTTACTTAAACACTATAGCAAGCCCAGTAAAGACTGAATATGATGTATTTCCTTGTGGACTATAAATAGCAGAAGGTTTTGTTCTGCCCCGGGACTACAGGGAAAGAAACAGTGGCAAGCAGCTTTTTCATCTGAAACCATTTTTGCTTCACTAAGTACAACAGAAATACAAAGTAGGAAACCAAGTATGAAATCTTTGGGATTTTAACAATAGGATTTTTAAAATTAGAGACGTTGGTGTCAGAATGTCAGACACACTAGATAAAGCTGAAAGCCGTACAAAGGAGGCACTGAGCAGAGAGCGATTAGGAACCCGCGTGTGCTAAGACGGGAGGCTATTTTTATTTTCTCTCTAACTTTGCACAGCACAGTGCAGACGCACAACAATATGTTACAGCAATTATATTCAAATAAAATGAGATACCTTGCCAGCTTGGAAGGAAAAATATAAGTATACCCCTTCCACCTGCCAGCATCCGAAAATAAAATGTACAACATAAATGTTCATGAAGGATTATAGCAAGCTGTAAAAAAATGTAAGGGGCCATTCCAAGCAAAAAAGGTTTCAATTAGCTCTGCTTTCTGCTCTCCCTATGGTTGCTGTGATGGCCCCCAATCTTTCATTCAGCCTTCTTTATATTTCCTAATAAGCACTATTGAACACTCTACAGCAGCTGAAGTGCTAGACTCTTGCAGCATTCCCACTAAGGGGCTGATTCATTACTAATGCCAGGTATCGGCAGGTCGCTTAGAGCGACCGGCAGTAGACGCTGTAAACGGATATCGGCAGTAGGGATGAGCGAATCGATCCGGACGAACCCGGATTTGATCCGAATTTCATGAAAAATTCGTTTCGGATCGAATCCGAATTTCCCCGCGATTCGATCGCTTGAAGTTTTCCTTTACCATCCATTCATTTACATTACAGAAATTCTAAGATGGCGGACGGGACATGTCCAGACATCTACCCCGCGCCAGTGCAAGCTGGGGCAGTCACATGCAGCCTATCAGCAGCCAGCAAGCCCGGTGACGTCACAGCGCTATTTAAGGCGGCGGACATCTTGCTTTTCCTCATTTCTCTATTGCATTCAGGAGAGACAGGACGCTGCTGTAGTGAGGGAGAGACAGAGAGACAGGGACAGACAGGGACAGACAGAAGACAGGCAGGAGAAAGGCAGGAAGTCAGCGAGAAGAAGGGAAAGTTAGGAAAAATCGGAGGCAGTCACAGGGAGATTTTTTTTATTTTTCATCCAGCCTGAGTGTTACTGGCTGCCTGACTGGCTTTGTTAGCGTTTTCAGGCTGCTTATACACTTACTGTGCATAAATACTGAAATGATCTCAAGTCTGCTGTGAGGCATCCCATTCTGTGACTACACCAGCCTCTATTTAATACTATAACCATTTGCACTTATTCTAATAGAAATTTGGCCTGATAAAGACACTTTTGCTGTGCATAGTAGTACTGCTCACAGGTGCTCTCTGGTTGTTGGGGCATCCCATTCTGTGACTACACCAGCCTCTATTTAATACTATAACCCTTTGCACTTATTCTAATAGAAATTAGGCCTGATAAAGACACTTTTGCTGTGCATAGTAGTACTGCTCACAGGTGCTCTCTGGTTGTTGGGGCATCCCATTCTGTGACTACACCAGCCTCTATTTAATACTATAACCCTTTGCACTTATTCTAATAGAAATTAGGCCTGATAAAGACACTTTTGCTGTGCATAGTAGTACTGCTCACAGGTGCTCTCTGGTTGTTGGGGCATCCCATTCTGTGACTACACCTGCCTCTATTTAATACTATAACCCTTTGCACTTATTCTAATAGAAATTAGGCCTGATAAAGACACTTTTGCTGTGCATAGTAGTACTGCTCACAGGTGCTCTCTGGTTGTTGGGGCATCCCATTCTGTGACTACACCAGCCTCTATTTAATACTATAACCCTTTGCACTTATTCTAATAGAAATGTGGCCTGATAAAGACACTTTTGCTGTGCATAGTAGTACTGCTCACAGGTGCTCTCTGGTTCTTGGGGCATCCCATTCTGTGACTACACCAGCCTCTATTTAATACTATAACCCTTTGCACTTATTCTAATAGAAATTTGGCCTGATAAAGACACTTTTGCTGTGCATAGTAGTACTGCTCACAGGTGCTCTCTGGTTGTTGGGGCATCCCATTCTGTGACTACACCAGCCTCTATTTAATACTATAACCCTTTGCACTTATTCTAATAGAAATTAGGCCTGATAAAGACACTTTTGCTGTGCATAGTAGTACTGCTCACAGGTGTTCTCTGGTTGTTGGGGCATCCCATTCTGTGACTACACCTGCCTCTATTTAATACTATAACCCTTTGCACTTATTCTAATAGAAATTAGGCCTGATAAAGACACTTTTGCTGTGCATAGTAGTACTGCTCACAGGTGCTCTCTGGTTGTTGGGGCATCCCATTCTGTGACTACACCAGCCTATATTTAATACTATAACCCTTTGCACTTATTCTAATAGAAATTAGGCCTGATAAAGACACTTTTGCTGTGCATAGTAGTACTGCTCACAGGTGCTCTCTGGTTGTTGGGGCATCCCATTCTGTGACTACACCAGCCTCTATTTAATACTATAACCCTTTGCACTTATTCTAATAGAAATTAGGCCTGATAAAGACACTTTTGCTGTGCATAGTAGTACTGCTCACAGGTGCTCTCTGGTTGTTGGGGCATCCCATTCTGTGACTACACCAGCCTCTATTTAATACTATAACCCTTTGCACTTATTCTAATAGAAATTAGGCCTGATAAAGACACTTTTGCTGTGCATAGTAGTACTGCTCACAGGTGCTCTCTGGTTGTTGGGGCATTCCATTCTGTGACTACACCTGCCTCTATTTAATACTATAACCCTTTGCACTTATTCTAATAGAAATTAGGCCTGATAAAGACACTTTTGCTGTGCATAGTAGTACTGCTCACAGGTGCTCTCTGGTTGTTGGGGCACCCCATTCTGTGACTACACCAGCCTCTATTTAATACTATAACCCTTTGCACTTATTCTAATAGAAATTAGGCCTGATAAAGACACTTTTGCTGTGCATAGTAGCACTGCTGCCAGGTGCACTGCTGGCTGTTGGGGCATCCCATTATGTGACTACACAAGCCTCTATTTAATACTATAACCCTTTGCACTTATTCTAATAGAAATTTGGGCTGATAAAGACACTTTTGCTGTGCATAGTAGTACTTCTCACAGGTGCTCTCTGGTTGTTGGGGCATCCCATTCAGTGACTACACCAGCCTCTATTTAATACTATAACCCTTTGCACTTATTCTAATAGAAATTAGGCCTGATAAAGACACTTTTGCTGTGCATAGTAGTACTGCTCACAGGTGCTCTCTGGTTGTTGGGGCATCCCATTCTGTGACTACACCAGCCTCTATTTAATACTATAACCCTTTGCACTTATTCTAATAGAAATTAGGCCTGATAAAGACACTTTTGCTGTGCATAGTAGTACTGCTCACAGGTGCTCTCTGGTTGTTGGGGCATCCCATTCTGTGACTACACCAGCCTATATTTAATACTATAACCCTTTGCACTTATTCTAATAGAAATTAGGCCTGATAAAGACACTTTTGCTGTGCATAGTAGTACTGCTCACAGGTGCTCTCTGGTTGTTGGGGCATCCCATTCTGTGACTACACCAGCCTCTATTTAATACTATAACCCTTTGCACTTATTCAAATAGAAATTTGGCCTGATAAAGACACTTTTGCTGTGCATAGTAGTACTGCTCACAGGTGCTCTCTGGTTGTTGGGGCATCCCATTCTGTGACTACACCAGCCTCTATTTAATACTATAACCCTTTGCACTTATTCTAATAGAAATTAGGCCTGATAAAGACACTTTTGCTGTGCATAGTAGTACTGCTCACAGGTGCTCTCTGGTTGTTGGGGCATCCCATTCTGTGACTACACCAGCCTCTATTTAATACTATAACCCTTTGCATTTATTCTAATAGAAATTTGGCCTGATAAAGACACTTTTGCTGTGCATAGTACAGTACTGCTCACAGGTGCTCTCTGGTTGGTGGGGCATCCCATTCTGTGACTACACCAGCCTCTATTTAATACTATAACCCTTTGCACTTATTCTAATAGAAATTTGGCCTGATAAAGACACTTTTGCTGTGCATAGTAGTACTGCTCACAGGTGCTCTCTGGTTGTTGGGGCATCCCATTCTGTGACTACACCAGCCTCTATTTAATACTATAACCCTTTGCACCTATTCTAATAGAAATTAGGCCTGATAAAGACACTTTTGCTGTGCATAGTAGTACTGCTCACATGTGCTCTCTGGTTGTTGGGGCATCCCATTCTGTGACTACACCAGCCTCTATTTAATACTATAACCCTTTGCACTTATTCTAATAGAAATTTGGCCTGATAAAGACACTTTTGCTGTGCATAGTAGTACTGCTCACAGGTGCTCTCTGGTTGTTGGGGCATCCCATTCTGTGACTACACCAGCCTCTATTTAATACTATAACCCTTTGCACTTATTCTAATAGAAATTAGGCCTGATAAAGACACTTTTGCTGTGCATAGTAGTACTGCTCACAGGTGCTCTCTGGTTGTTGGGGCATCCCATTCTGTGACTACACCAGCCTCTATTTAATACTATAACCCTTTGCACTTATTCTAATAGAAATTAGGCCTGATAAAGACACTTTTGCTGTGCATAGTAGTACTGCTCACAGGTGCTCTCTGGTTGTTGGGGCATCCCATTCTGTGACTACACCTGCCTCTATTTAATACTATAACCCTTTGCACTTATTCTAATAGAAATTAGGCCTGATAAAGACACTTTTGCTGTGCATAGTAGTACTGCTCACAGGTGCTCTCTGGTTGTTGGGGCATCCCATTCTGTGACTACACCAGCCTCTATTTAATACTATAACCCTTTGCACTTATTCTAATAGAAATTAGGCCTGATAAAGACACTTTTGCTGTGCATAGCAGTACTGCTCACAGGTGCTCTCTGGTTGTTGGGGCATCCCATTCTGTGACTACACCAGCCTCTATTTAATACTATAACCCTTTGCACTTTTTCTAATAGAAATTAGGCCTGATAAAGACACTTTTGCTGTGCATAGTAGTACTGCTCACAGGTGCTCTCTGGTTGTTGGGGCATCCCATTCTGTGACTACACCAGCCTCTATTTAATACTATAACCCTTTGCACTTATTCTAATAGAAATTTGGCCTGATAAAGACACTTTTGCTGTGCATAGTAGTACTGCTCACAGGTGCTCTCTGGTTGTTGGGGCATCCCATTCTGTGACTACACCAGCCTCTATTTAATACTATAACCCTTTGCACTTATTCTAATAGAAATTAGGCCTGATAAAGACACTTTTGCTGTGCATAGTAGTACTGCTCACAGGTGCTCTCTGGTTGTTGGGGCATCCCATTCTGTGACTACACCAGCCTCTATTTAATACTATAACCCTTTGCACTTATTCTAATAGAAATTAGGCCTGATAAAGACACTTTTGCTGTGCATAGTAGCACTGCTGCCAGGTGCACTGCTGGCTGTTGGGGCATCCCATTCTGTGACTACACAAGCCTCTATTTAATACTATAACCCTTTGCACTTATTCTAATAGAAATTTGGCCTGATAAAGACACTTTTGCTGTGCATAGTAGTACTTCTCACAGGTGCTCTCTGGTTGTTGGGGCATCCCATTCAGTGACTACACCAGCCTCAATTTAATACTATAACCCTTTGCACTTATTCTAATAGAAATTAGGCCTGATAAAGACACTTTTGTTGTGCATAGTAGTACTGCTCACAGGTGCTCTCTGGTTGTTGGGGCATCCCATTCTGTGACTACACCAGCCTCTATTTAATACTATAACCCTTTGCACTTATTCTAATAGAAATTAGGCCTGATAAAGACACTTTTGCTGTGCATAGTAGTACTGCTCACAGGTGCTCTCTGGTTGTTGGGGCATCCCATTCTGTGACTACACCAGCCTCTATTTAATACTATAACCCTTTGCACTTATTCTAATAGAAATTAGGCCTGATAAAGACACTTTTGCTGTGCATAGTAGTACTGCTCACAGGTGCTCTCTGGTTGTTGGGGCATCCCATTCTGTGACTACACCAGCCTCTATTTAATACTATAACCCTTTGCATTTATTCTAATAGAAATTTGGCCTGATAAAGACACTTTTGCTGTGCATAGTACAGTACTGCTCACAGGTGCTCTCTGGTTGGTGGGGCATCCCATTCTGTGACTACACCAGCCTCTATTTAATACTATAACCCTTTGCACTTATTCTAATAGAAATTTGGCCTGATAAAGACACTTTTGCTGTGCATAGTAGTACTGCTCACAGGTGCTCTCTGGTTGTTGGGGCATCCCATTCTGTGACTACACCAGCCTCTATTTAATACTATAACCCTTTGCACCTATTCTAATAGAAATTAGGCCTGATAAAGACACTTTTGCTGTGCATAGTAGTACTGCTCACATGTGCTCTCTGGTTGTTGGGGCATCCCATTCTGTGACTACACCAGCCTCTATTTAATACTATAACCCTTTGCACTTATTCTAATAGAAATTTGGCCTGATAAAGACACTTTTGCTGTGCATAGTAGTACTGCTCACAGGTGCTCTCTGGTTGTTGGGGCATCCCATTCTGTGACTACACCAGCCTCTATTTAATACTATAACCCTTTGCACTTATTCTAATAGAAATTAGGCCTGATAAAGACACTTTTGCTGTGCATAGTAGTACTGCTCACAGGTGCTCTCTGGTTGTTGGGGCATCCCATTCTGTGACTACACCAGCCTCTATTTAATACTATAACCCTTTGCACTTATTCTAATAGAAATTAGGCCTGATAAAGACACTTTTGCTGTGCATAGTAGTACTGCTCACAGGTGCTCTCTGGTTGTTGGGGCATCCCATTCTGTGACTACACCTGCCTCTATTTAATACTATAACCCTTTGCACTTATTCTAATAGAAATTAGGCCTGATAAAGACACTTTTGCTGTGCATAGTAGTACTGCTCACAGGTGCTCTCTGGTTGTTGGGGCATCCCATTCTGTGACTACACCAGCCTCTATTTAATACTATAACCCTTTGCACTTATTCTAATAGAAATTAGGCCTGATAAAGACACTTTTGCTGTGCATAGCAGTACTGCTCACAGGTGCTCTCTGGTTGTTGGGGCATCCCATTCTGTGACTACACCAGCCTCTATTTAATACTATAACCCTTTGCACTTATTCTAATAGAAATTAGGCCTGATAAAGACACTTTTGCTGTGCATAGTAGTACTGCTCACAGGTGCTCTCTGGTTGTTGGGGCATCCCATTCTGTGACTACACCAGCCTCTATTTAATACTATAACCCTTTGCACTTATTCTAATAGAAATTAGGCCTGATAAAGACACTTTTGCTGTGCATAGTAGTACTGCTCACAGGTGCTCTCTGGTTGTTGGGGCATCCCATTCTGTGACTACACCAGCCTCTATTTAATACTATAACCCTTTGCACTTATTCTAATAGAAATTAGGCCTGATAAAGACACTTTTGCTGTGCATAGTAGTACTGCTGCCAGGTGCACTGCTGGTTGTTGGGGCATCCCATTCTGTGACTACACCAGCCTCTATTTAATACTATAACCATTTGCACTTATTCTAATAGCAATTTGGCCTGATAAAGACACTTTTGCTGTGCATAGTTGTACTGCTGCCAGGTGCACTGCTGGCTATTGGGGCATCCTATTCTGTGACTACAAAAGCCTCTATTTAATACTATAACCCTTTGCACTTATTCTAATAGAAATTTGGCCTGATAAAGACACTTTTGCTGTGCATAGTAGTACTGCTGCCAGGTGCTCTCTGGTTGTTGGGGCATCCCATTCTGTGACTACACCAGCCTCTATTTAATACTATAACCCTTTGCGCTTATTCTAATAGAAATTTGGCCTGATAAAGACACTTTTGCTGTGCATAGTAGTACTGCTGCCAGGTGCTCTCTGGTTGTTGGGGCATCCCATTCTGTGACTACACAAGCCTCTATTTAATACTATAACCCTTTGCACTTATTCTAATAGAAATTTGGCCTGATAAAGACACTTTTGCTGTGCATAGTAGTACTGCTGCCAGGTGCACTGCTGGTTGTTGGGGCATCCCATTCTGTAACTAAACCAGCCTCCATTTAATACTATAACCATTTGCACTTATTCTAATAGAAATTTGGCCTGATAAAGACACTTTTGCTGTGCATAGTTGTACTGCTGCCAGGTGCACTGCTGGCTATTGGGGCATCCCATTTTGTGACTACAAAAGCCTCTATTTAATACTATAACCCTTTGCACTTATTCTAATAGAAATTTGGCCTGATAAAGACACTTTTGCTGTGCATAGTAGTACTGCTGCCAGGTGCTCTCTGGTTGTTGGGGCATCCCATTCTGTGACTACACCAGCCTCTATTTAATACTATAACCCTTTGCGCTTATTCTAATAGAAATTTGGCCTGATAAAGACACTTTTGCTGTGCATAGTAGTACTGCTGCCAGGTGCTCTCTGGTTGTTGGGGCATCCCATTCTGTGACTACACAAGCCTCTATTTAATACTATAACCCTTTGCACTTATTCTAATAGAAATTTGGCCTGATAAAGACACTTTTGCTGTGCATAGTAGTACTGCTGCCAGGTGCACTGCTGGTTGTTGGGGCATCCCATTCTGTGACTAAACCAGCCTCTATTTAATACTATAACCATTTGCACTTATTCTAATAGAAATTTGGCCTGATAAAGACACTTTTGCTGTGCATAGTTGTACTGCTGCCAGGTGCACTGCTGGCTATTGGGGCATCCCATTCTGTGACTACAAAAGCCTCTATTTAATACTATAACTTTGCACTT
The DNA here is from genome assembly GCA_027917425.1 of Gastrophryne carolinensis. Taxonomy (NCBI): domain Eukaryota; kingdom Metazoa; phylum Chordata; class Amphibia; order Anura; family Microhylidae; genus Gastrophryne; species Gastrophryne carolinensis. The sequence continues at coordinate 466,650,408 of CM051236.1, forward strand.
ATTCTAATAGAAATTTGGCCTGATAAAGACACTTTTGCTGTGCATAGTAGTACTGCTGCCAGGTGCTCTCTGGTTGTTGGGGCATCCCATTCTGTGACTACACCAGCCTCTATTTAATACTATAACCCTTTGCACTTATTCTAATAGAAATTTGGCCTGATAAAGACACTTTTGCTGTGCATAGTAGTACTGCTGCCAGGTGCTCTCTGGTTGTTGGGGCATCCCATTCTGTGACTACACAAGCCTCTATTTAATACTATAACCCTTTGCACTTATTCTAATAGAAATTTGGCCTGATAAAGACACTTTTGCTGTGCATAGTAGTACTGCTGCCAGGTGCACTGCTGGCTTTTGGGGCATCCCATTCTGTGACTACACAAGCCTCTATTTAATACTATAACTCTTTGCACTTATTCTAATAGAAATTAGGCCTGATAAAGACACTTTTGCTGTGCATAGTAGTACTGCTCCCAGGTGCTCTGCTGTTGGGGCATCCCATTCTGTAACATACCATACCCCTCTTTATTTACACTAAGCAGCTCTCTTATTTACACTAAGCAGGCCTGTTGGAGGCTGAGTGTTACTGCTCACTTTTGGTGTGCATTATATTCTGTTTCATATAGACCCACCGCTGCACTGGGGGTTCTTAAAATATCACCTACTACCACGCCAGTTAGACTATGTCGGGCAGACAAGTGCCTGGAAGTGAAAAGAGGAGTGGCAGAGGCCAAGATTCCGCAGGCAGAGCTCGCAGCAGACTGGGGGCCAGTAGCAGCAGGAGTCACGCTGAGAGACCTAATCTGCCAGTATCTGCTAGCGGTCGGGTCTCCACCAGTAACGCATCTGCCGTGGTAGATTGGTTGACGCGCTCATCAACAACATCATCACAACTTACGTCTGAGACCCCCAGTCTAGGGTCGGTAGGTTCCTCTGACACAACCCTGAGTTGGCATGCCCCGAGAGCAATCCCTGTCCTCCCATTGCCTCTGTCCTACGCTGTTCCCTCCCCCAGCGACGTATCCTATGGTTTGGGTTCAGCTCCACTCTTTAGTGAGGAGGACGATCAGATAGAGGACAGTCAGCAGCTACTGCCCAGCCAAGAAATGGAGGTGGCTTCTTTAGCTAGGCAGACAAATAGTGATGTGGACAGTGTCGTGGGTGCTGCGAGCGTTCCAGCTCCTGCGCCAGAAACTGTTGACGAATCCACGAACATCAGTGACGTACAGCCACAACTCGGTGATAATGATGATGACGATGAAGCCGATCGCACTTGGGAGCCGGGTGATAAAGGGGCTTCATCGTCATCATCAGGAGAAGAGGGGCGCAGGTTGCCCCGGAGTCAGCAGCTCAGGCAGCAAGGTGTTAGCAGCGTGGTTGGCAGGCAGCATGGGGGCACAATTGTAAAGCCTGGAGCCAAACGGGGCCGGGGTAGAGCGCCTGCTGAGCGGCAGGCTACCTTATCGGGAGGTAGTGGGGCAGGGGTTCCTGGAGTTGGCAACAGCAGCAGTGAATCAGTGAGGCCAGGGGGTGGGAAAAGTAGCTACTCGGCAGTGTGGCAGTTTTTCCTGAAGCATCCGCAGGAGGGTAACATGGCCACATGCAAGATGTAGGCAGAAGGTGAAGCGTGGCCAGGGTCCAAATGTTGGCACCACGGCCCTGCGTCAACATATGCAGCGTCACCATAAAGCGGCCTGGGAGAACCTAGGCTCCGGAGAGGTGGGCCAGACTGCTTCCTCACCGAGTGGCACGCCGCTCCCAATTTCTGCCAGCCAAGGCTCCAGCACCTCAGCCGAAGGCAGCTGTGCGTCATACCCATCCTCTGTCGCTCCTGCTCCTCCTCCTCCTCCTCCAAGTCATGCATCCCGCCAGCAATCCATCAGCGAAGCCATGTCCAAGAGACAGCAGTATGCGCCCACTCATCCTACGGCGCAGAAGCTGAATGTGCTCCTGTCCAAGTTGCTGGTGCTGCAGTCGCTCCCTTTTCAGGTGGTGGACTCTGCACCTTTCAGAGAACTGATGGCTTGTGCCGAGCCGAGGTGGAGAGTCCCAGGCCGTCATTTCTTTGCCAAGAAGGCAGTACCAGCGCTGCACACTTTTGTTGAACAGAAGGTGGGCCAGTCCTTGAGCCTGTCGGTGTGTAGCAAAGTGCATGGCAGCGCCGACGTCTGGAGCTGTAACTACGATCAGGGACAGTACATGTCATTTACGGCCCACTGGGTGAATGTGGTCCCTTTGCAGCAGCAGCAACTTGGACAGGTCACGCCGCTTCGGCCTCCGCGCTCCCTGCCCGTTGGGCCTGTGACACCGTGCGACTCGGCCTCCTCATCCTCCGCCATCTCCTCACCCTCCACTGTAGGCTCAAGTCTCAGTGCCCCTCCAGTCTACCATGTGTGCAGGGCACGGAGGTGTCACGCAGTGCTTCACATGGTTTGTCTTGGCGAACGGAGTCACACAGGGGAGGAACTGCTTAAATTTATTCATTAGGAAATCCAAACATGGCTTACTCCAAGAAAACTTAAAATGGGAATCATGGTTACCGACAATGGGAAGAACATTTTGTCTGCGCTGCGCCAAGGAAGCCTGACCCATGCCCCCTGCATGGCTCACGTCTTCAATCTGGTTGTCAAGCGGTTTCTGAAGTGTTCCCCCCTTCTGCAAGACATCCTAACAACTTCAAGGAAACTTTGCATGCACTTCAGCCACTCATACACCGCCAAACACACCCTTCTTGAGCTACAGCATCAGAATGGTATCCCCCAACATTTGCGATGTTTCCACCCGTTGGAATTCCACCCTTCACATGTTGGACCGATTATATGAACAGAGAAAAGCCATCACGGATTTCCTGATGATCCAAGCAGATAGGGGGACTCCCCTGTGTAACTTCAATGTCAACCAGTGGCAGCTCATACGTGACACCTGCCGTTTGCTCAGGCCCTTTGAGGAAGCCACTTTATTTGTCAGTCGGCAGGATTACGGGATGAACGACGTGATTCCACTGCTTCATGTACTACAGCACATGTTGGAAACCACGGCTGGTCAGGGCACTGGAGACATGGCGTTTACATCTTACGGCCACATGAACCCGTTGGAGCTGAACTGGAGGAGGAGGAGGAAGAGGAGGAGTTGCCCAGCAAAACACAGTTTAGGCTTGGCGAAATGGCTGGTTTATCTAGTCAGCGGACAGGAGAGGAGGAGCCAGAGGAGCTAGAGGTTTTTGAGGAAGGTGAGACAGAGGACCCGGGCACACCGTGGCAGTATGCAGTGGAGATGGAGACAGGTAGTCCATCCGAGTCACTTGCGCAAATGGCAGGAAGCATGCTCACGTGCTTGCGTAGTGACCCCAGAATTGTTTCCATCTGTCAGCGGGATGACTTCTGGCTGTCCACCTTATTGGACCCTCGCTTCCGGCACAAAATGGGGGCATTTTTTAAACCCACCGAGAGGGAGGACAAACTGAACTACTACAAAGACATTCTACGTAGGCAGTTGGCCGATGCCTATCTGCGCCATGGTCCATACTCTCGCAGGTCTGACTCGAGGGGACCTCTGCGCTCACCTTCCACTGTCATGGCTGCTGGGGGGGCTGGCAGGAGCAGCAGCAGCAGCTCCATCAGCAGCAGCCTCAGTCTTCAGTCGCTAATGAGTAGCTTTCTACACCCGCATAGTGAGGCTACTCATGAGCAGCAGGAAGACCTGGAGCAGGACCTGAACCAGCAGGTCATGTCATACTTTGACATGACCATGCCAACACACCTTGAGGATCCGCTGGACTTCTGGGCAGCCAAACTTGATTTGTGGCCGCAACTTTTGCCCTGGAAAAGCTGTCCTGCCCGGCAAGTAGCGTGCCATCTGAGCGGGTGTTTAGTGCGGCGGGGGCCATAGTTACGGCGAGGAGAACTCGTCTGTCAACTAAAAATGTGGAGAGACTCACCTTTGTCAAAATGAATCAGGGATGGATCAGCCAGGATTTCCACCCACCAATGCCTGATGCATGCGAATAGATTCAGCATGGTGCCACGTTTTACACTTTCCAAATGGTGCAAAACATATTTATGTCTTTAGGCCAATTTTTGGGCTCCTGCTGCTGCTGCCAACTCCAGGGTGTGATTCATCCAATTTTGGGCTCCTGCTGCCAAATCCAGTGTCTCTTTAAAGTAATATTTGGGCTCCTGCTGCTGCTGCTTGCAACTGCAGGGTGTGATTCATCCAATCTTTGGGCTCCTGCAGCCAACTCCAGTGTCTCTTTCAAGCTATGTTTGGGCTCCTGCTGCTGCTTCAAACTCCAGGGTGTGATTCATTCAATTTTTGGGCTCCTGCAGCCAACTCCAGTGTCTCTTTCAGCCAATGTTTGGGCTCCTGCTGCTGCTTGCAACTCCAGGGTGTGATTCATCCAATTTTTGGGCTCCTGCTGCTGCCAACTCCAGCAATGTTTGGGCTCCTGCCCCTCATAGTGATGCCACTTCAACTCTCTGCAATTGTGCCACTCTGCGATTCTATTAGCGATGCCTCTGATCTGCATGTGATATTTATTCAAAGTATTATTTAACTAACCCAGCACGCATCCTGTTCGTGTTACAGCAAGGCAGAATGGTTTACAACCCTATTGAGGCTCTAGGAGGCTCAGAAATAGCCGTTTTTAATAGTGATTCGTCGCGAATAAATTCGGGTCGAAGCGATTTTTGTCAGAAAATTCGGCGAATCAGTCGAATCTAATTTTTCAAAAGTTCGCTCACCTCTAATCGGGAGCTGTAACAGAGCGCCTCAGTCGCTGTAGTAACCTGGCCGGCAGTAACCCGACCAGTACAGTGCTGCAGGGAGCGAGAGGTAGCGCCAGCTCAGTGCGACCGACTCTCAGCGCTCCACACCATACCACTAGCGTAGGCGCTCTAAATCTGGTCGCTATAGCATTGAGCGCCAGACGCTGTGTGATTAAAGTCTGATTTTCAACACATATACACCAGTAACAAAGCGAAAACACATGGAATGACATTGTTTTAACACTGACATTAACACTTTAGTGCCAGACCTGTAATGACAATTCTGCATAAAATATAAAACATAAAAGTGTATAAAGTGTTTGTTTGCAGCCAGGAGAGGTCACACAATGATTTGAGCCAAAAAAAGGGTTTAAATACAAGCAAATGAACGGCCATTGAAATCGGAGAGCGACACTGAGCGAAAGGTAATACCTGGCGCTCTGGAAACTAGAGCTATACACTGAGCTGCCTGTAATAATACATCAGATGCTACATGGCGCTGTTAGAGTCACTCACTAGATTCGCTTTCTTAAATGTGGTTTTGCATACAGTGCCCGGTGTTTACCAGACACTGCCTGCCGCTACTAGGCACTAACTGGTGCTATCCCTTCTTTAATAACCCACGAGTGCTTTCCACACCAGGCACACTGGTCGGAATAGGGACGCTGTGGGATCAAGGATTGAGGTGAGTTTATAGGGAAAAGCAGGGGTTTCATACTGTGAGACATCCCAAATCAGTACACCCCTAGGAAAATCTCTTAAAGCTCCCCTAGGGCATCGCAAATGGGCGCTGTGGGATGCCCTCATCCAATCACAGCCATTTGCCTTTTGTACCTCCTGCATCCATTCAGATATGCCACTAGCAGGGGCAGACTGGGCATAGGGAGACCCAGGCAAATGCCCGGTGGGCCGCACTTCTTTGGGGCAGTCTGGGCTGTACTAACACTCCCATCTAATCCCAGCCCCCCATCCCCTTCACCACTCTACCCCCTCACCTAAGCAACCCCAGCCCATGTTCTCACCCTAATGATATAGCCTAAGTCTTGGAGCATTCCACACCTCCATTACACAGGGCCCCACGCCTCCATTACACAGGGCCCCACGCCTCTATTACACCCTCACACAGGGCCCCACACCTCCATTACCCCCTGTGTAAAACCCTCCAGAACACAGAAAAAATCACCTCTTTTCCATCCAGCGGCGCATGTGCGGGCTCTCGTCCAATAGGAGCAGTTTGCCAAGGCTATGATTTGGGAAAAAGCTCCGATAGATTTCAATGGGGAGGGACGGCGGCCACATCCACAGGACCCTCATCTCAATGGCTGGGGCAGGAGCGTGCACACAGTCCGAGGATGCCAGGATTTTTGCCGAACTACATCTTCCCAGAAAATGGCTCTGATTGGACCAGAGCCTGCGCATGTGCCATGGACTGCAGAAAGGTAAGTCGATACCAGCAAGCTGATGGAGGGGCTTTTGCACAGCGGGGCATCCTGGATTGATAGGAATGCTATAGATGCCAGGGCTGGCCACGCACAGGGCATCCCAAATTGGGAGGAATACTATAGATGCCAGGGCCGGCCGTGCGCAGGGGCACCCTGGATTGGGAGGAATGCTATAGATGTCAGGGCCGGCCATGCACAGGGGCACCCTGGATTGGGAGGAATGCCATAGATGCCAGAGCCGACAGTCCCCAGGGGCATCCCAAATTGGGAGGAATACTATAGATGCCAGGGCACCGCAATATGGAGCGGGGGCGCATCCTTGGCGATACCGCCGACTTATGTGAATGGTTGGGTGCAGGAGCGCATGAGACCCCAAGGTAAAGTAACTAATGGGGTATACTGGGAATTGTAGTGCACTTGGGTAACGGTTATGGGAGGAATGCTGGGATTTGTAGTGCACTAGGGATGCTGAGGGTGGAGCTAGATTATGTGATGTGGGTCCCTTACCAGTGAGGGAGCTGCCGCGCTCTTCTCCTCCCGCTGCCTCGGCCGCCTCTGGTCTCCTCATAGGAGGGAGCAGGATGCTCCAGCCGCCATCTTGTTTCTCCTCCTTCATCCTGCCAGAGGTGATGCAGCCAGGCCTAGTCCCCTCCCCCACCACATGTCACAATTACCCCATCGCCATGGCGCTATGTGTGTATGATTGCAGTGTTGCCGACTGGCCAGCAGATGGTGTGTGTGTCTCTTTGATATTACATTATTAGTTGTAAAGTTGTAAAATGGAAAAGTGTCTGTTGCCTTCAGCCAGCTGCATAGCGCAACCGTTAGGGAATTCATTTTTGGAGCTCTACTGTGCTCTAATGGGAAAGTGGGTTCAAATCCAACTCTATAAATGTCTTTTTTTTTTACCATGTTTCTTTTTCTAAAGCTTAATATTTTTATGGCGGGAAATATGTTTATTTTCAAATCATGAGTCTGGGGGGGGGGGGGGAGAGGGGCGGTTGTTAACAGCTTAGTATGCAAATGAGCTTGTGATGTCACAGCTGGAGAGTAATATAAAAACCGCTGCACGCCGCAGAGCCAGCCAGACCAGTACCGTCCTTGCATGTGTGAGGACCGATTTCTTCTCGTCTGTACTGTTCATACACTATGGCCATACCAACCCCTTTCAGATTCCTGGAAATAGTAGAGGAGGATAACGAGGAGCAGCAGCAGCTGAAAGAGCTCAGGTCAAAATTACTCACCTTTACCAGCTCCAGCAGCATCTACACAAACAACGTGTACTTAGTAGCTCCATCCTCCCTTCCTACAATATATATTCTATCCGCGAGGAGACCAAAAAACAGCTTGCTGCCGCCCTGTGTGAAAAAGCAAAAGGCAGATCCCGGATTCGGATAAAGACTAAATTAAGATATAGCCAGCGAAAAATGCAGGACAATATCAGATGAAAACATTTAGAGCAGCTTACCTGTCATCCAAGCTGATTCACTGGAGGACGATATTGGGGAGCAACAGTAGAGACTGCTGTATAACACGCTCCTGTGTGATGTGCTCTCCAGCAATATACTGTAAAATCATCCAAGCGTCCAACCACAGCTCAGCTCTATAAAGAGCGCAGAAACAACCGCATCCCCTGGGACCTCACACTTGAGACCATCCAAGAGGAGACAAGGAAGGAGCTTGCTGCAGAAACAGCAGGACTGACTACGCCTAAAAGAAGGAGAACCCTGGCAAGGTTTATTCATGGCCTGCAACCATCTAAAAACAGCAAGGATGGTAAAGAGACCAAGCCAAAAAGAAGAAATATCAGTGACCAGAATGCCGTCATAGAAGAAGTGGCCAAGCCAGAGATCCAGCCTGATGCAGCGCCACAATCCATCCGGCCAAAACGAAAATTGTGGAAAATTCCATGTATAGGAAGGCTGAATAAGACCAAGCAATGGCAGGAGGAGGAGGAGGAACAGCTGAATGAGCTAAGGGGGAAATTACTCACCTTTCAAAGCTCCAGCAGCACTATCTACCCAAAAAAACGTGGACCTACTGCCATCCGCCCTGCCAAAAAATTATATTCCATTCAAGAGGAGACCCAAAAACAGCTTGCTGCCGTCCTGCATGAAAACGCACAAGGCAGATCCCGGATTCGGATAAAGACTAAATTAAGACCTAGACTGCAAAAATCCAGTAAAGTATTGGATGAAAAAAATCAGAGCAGCTTACCTGTCATCCAAGCTGATTCACTAGAGAATTATGTTGAAGAGCAACAGCAGAGACTTCTTTATAACACGCTCCTGTGTGATGTTCTCTCCAGCAAAATAAAAACATTCAAGCGTCCAACCACCGCTCTGCTCTATAAAGAGTGCAGAAACAACTGCATCCCCTGGTATCTCAAACTTTAGACCATCCAAGAGGAGACCAGGAAAGAGCTCACTGCAGAAGCAGCAGGACTGGCTACGCCTAAAAAAAGGAACATCCTGGCAAGATTTATTCATGGCCTAAAACCATCTAAAAACAGCAAGGATGGTAAAGAAACCAAGCCTAAAAAAAGAAATATAAGTGACCAGGATGCCGTCATAGAAGAAGTGGCCGAGCCAGAGATCCAGCCTGATGCAGCTTCAGCTGAAGATCAATGTTTTACTTGCTTCCTAAAGATCCGCATATGCTGCTGCACCTGCATCTGCATCATTTAATTGGATTTTGATCAGTTGTTATTTTTATTACATTTTATTTAACTTCATTTGTTATACACCACCGTTACCTCAACCCCCAACCCCACCATCTCCCGGCTTAACACCATCATAGCCGGATTTATTACCATCTGACTCTCCGCTTACCATCTCCCGGCTTACACCCATCATAGCTGTATTTATTATCATCGGACTCTCCGCCCACCATCTCCCGGCTAACCACCATCATAGCCGATTTTATTACCATCTGACTCTCCGCCCACCATCTCCCGGCTTACCACCATCATAGCTGGATTTATTACCATCGGACTCTTCGCCAACCATCTCCTGGCTTACCACCATCATAGCCGGGCTTAATTACCATCTGACTCTCCGCCCGCCGTCTCCCAGCATACCACATCATAACTGGGCTTAATTACCATCTGACTCTCCACCCACCATCTCCCGGCTTACCACCATCATAGCTGGATTTATTATCATCGGATTCTCCACCCACCATCTCCCGGATTACCAGCATCATAGCCGGATTTATTACCATCTGACTCTCCGCCCACCATCTCCCGGCTTACCACCATTAGGGATGAGCGAATCGATTCGGACGAACCCGAATTCGTTCCGAAATTTCAGGAAAAATTCGATTCTGAACGAATTTGAATTTCCCCGCGATTCGATCGATTGAAGTTTTCCTTTAAACTCCATTTATTTCAATTACAGCCATTGAGAAATGGTGGATGGACATGTCCGGACATGTCCCCTGGGGCAAGTTATCATGGGAAGGTCACATGCAGCCTATCAGCAGCCAGGAAGCCCGGTGACATCACAGTGCTATATAAACGGCGGCCATCTTGCTTGTGTGCATTTCAGCCTTGCATTGCAGACAGAACGGAGGTTGCTGCAGACAGGGAGAGACTAACAGACAGGAAGGGAGAGTCAGGGAGACCCACAGAGACCCACACAGTGCCAGGGAGAGCCAGGGAAAGATAGGGAAAAATCGGGAACGATCCAGGCAGGGACAGCAGAGAAAGTGACAGGGAAACTTTTTTTTTATTTTCACTTCATTTGCCAGATCAGTTTTAAATTGCTTTTTTTTTTGTTCTGTAAATAATCCTGGCCACTGTGCATCCCATCTTGGCAGTGGCATATTTAACCCTATCTGTTACACACAGCATTTCTTATAACTCGATTAGTTTACATTTTTTTTTGTATGCTGTAAAAACCCCAGCCCACATGGGCATACTATTTCAGCACATTTGACCCTATCTGTTATACTAAATCAGCTTCTAAATGCTCTGTTTTATTAATATATTGCATTTTGAATTGGTTTTGTGCATCAAGTAAAAACACCAGGCCACATGGGCATCCCAAACCGGCACATTTCACCCTATTATACTAAATCAGCTTCTAAAGGCTCTGTTTTATTAATATATTGCATTTTGAATTGGTTTTGTGCATCCTGAAAAAACACCAGGCCGCATGGGCATCCCAAACCAGCACATTTCACCCTGTTATACTAAATCAGCTTCTAAAGGCTCTGCTTTATTAATATATTGCATTTTGAATTGGTTTTGTGCATCCTGTAAAAACACCAGGCCACATGGGCATCCCAATCCAGCACATTCACTCTATCTGTTATACTAAATCAGCTTCTAAAGGCTCTGCTTTATTAATATATTGCATTTTGAATTGGTTTTGTGCGTCCTTTAAAAACACCAGGCCGCAGGGTATCCCAAACCAGCACATTTCACCCTATCTGTTATACTAAAGCAGCTTCTACAGGCTCTGTTTTTTTAATATATTGCATTTTGAATTGGTTTTTTGCGTCCTGTAAAAACACCAGGCCGCATGGGCATCCCAATCCAGCACATTTCACCCTATCTGTTATACTAAATCAGCTTCTAAAGGCTCTGTTTTATTAATATATTGCATTTTGAATTGGTTTTGTGCGTCCTGAAAAAACACCAGGCCGCATGGGCATCCCAAACCAGCACATTTCACCCTGTTATACTAAATCAGCTTCTAAAGGCTCTGTTTTATTAATATATTGCATTTTGAATTGGTTTTGTGCATCCTGTAAAAACACCAGGCCACATGGGCATCCCAATCCAGCACATTTCACCCTATCTGTTATACTAAATCAGCTTCTAAAGGCTCTGTTTTATTAATATATTGCATTTTGAATTGTTTTTTTGCGTCCTTTAAAAACATCAGGCCGCAGGGTATCCCAAACCAGCACATTTCACCCTGTTATACTAAAGCAGCTTCTACAGGCTCTGTTTTTTTAATATATTGCATTTTGAATAGTTTTTTTGCGTCCTGTAAAAACACCAGGCCGCATGGGCATCCCAATCCAGCACATTTCACCCTATCTGTTATACTAAATCAGCTTCTAAAGGCTCTGTTTTATTAATATATTGCATTTTGAATTGGTTTTGTGCGTCCTGTAAAAACACCAGGCCACATGGGAATCCTAAACCAGCACATTTCACCCTATCTGTTATACTAAATCAGCTTCTAAAGGCTCTGTTTTATTAATATATTGCATTTTGAATTGGTTTTGTGCATCCTTTAAAAACACCAGGCTGCAGGGTATCCCAAACTGGCACGTTTCACCCTATCTGTTATACTAAAGCAGCTTCTACAGGCTCTGTTTTATTAATATATTGCATTTTGAATTTTTTTTGCGTCCTGTAAAAAAAAATAGATAAAAATCATTCCATAGGGGAGGAGGGTTTGGATACCCCCTCGCCAATAGGGGACCAGAAAGGTACTGATATTATTAATTTATCAGATCACATATTAACTGATAACCAAAAAGAACTGTTGAAATTAGGCCTTAACTTTTGCCCCACGGGTCGCACGGATACCTTTGAGGTAATTACTGACCTTCATTTATTTGCTCGGAAGTTAATTTGTAAATTACAGTTTCAAATACAACCTGATTTACAAGCCCCATTAGAAATGGAACCCCAGATTAATGACGAATCAGTATTTCAAGATCTATTAGACCTAGCCACAGAGGCCACAGTTATAACACCAATGACAAGCCCTAAACAACGAACATTTAAGAAAAAATCAACGTATTTCCCCCCTTTGTCTGCCAACGCCCACGTTTTGACCTTTGTGGACCTGGTGTCCACAGATGTGGAAAAATTAAAACACAAAACAAACTCCAATATGACAAAAAAATTGAATGAAGCATTGGATGAATTGCAAAATCTACATGATGTGATAGTGAAACCGGCAGACAAGGGGGGAAATATTGTGGTCATGGCTAAAAACCTTTACATCAAAATGTGTATGGATATCCTTAACAACAGGGAGTGGTATGTCAGGGCCCCCATGTCGAGGCTACGGGAGGACTCCGGAGCCTACCATCAACTGATTGACGAGGCAGTGGAGGGAGGGGTGGTCGACAGGGCGACTGGTGCGTATCTTGAGGTTCCTAACCCTACATATGCCACCTTCTATGCACTGCCCAAGGTGCACAAATCTCTTTGTGCACCACCAGGCAGGCCAATAGTGTCGGGTATTGGGTCCCTCACTGATGCAGCCAGTCGCTATGTCGACCACCACCTCCAACCACTTGTCCACCAGCTTCCGTCATATTTGAAAGATACCAGCCATTTATTACGGCTACTTGATGGCATGACAGTAGCTCCGGGGTCCTTACTTGTTACCGTCGACGTGGAGGCCCTGTACTCGAGCATCCCCCATGATAAAGGGTTGGCGATGATCCGATTGTTCTTAGACGAACTCAACATTGAACAACACAACCACAACATATTCTTGTTAAAACTCTTAAAGTTCATTCTCACCCACAACCTCTTCTTCTTTGACCAACAACTGTACCCTGGGTGGGTGGGAGAGGAGGTTGTGGGGAGACGATGAACTGGCTGAGTACCTGTGCCACGTTGCCACGTGGCACAGGTACATAGATGATATTTTTATCATCTGGACAGGCCCTGAAAATATGTTGGAGCAATTGGTGTCTATTCTGAATACCAACAAGCTGAATCTAAAATTTACCTGCGAGTACAGTGTATCTAGTGTCAAATTCCTGGACCTATCGATTGCCATTGACCGTACAGGCCATATTACAACTGATTTCTTTTTTTTTTTTTTTTATTGTAGTTTTTTTATTGAAGAAGCATGGCATGTTACATAGCACGATCAGCATAGTCAAACAACAGTTAATAATATAAATGGACACAAGTATGTCAAGCAGTTAACAAACAACTATGAAGCCGATGCGGCAGTATGAACAACCCGGCATATGTCGGAAGCAGGCCGAGGTCGTAATAATGGACTGTGAGAAAGAAAAATGAATGGTGGCCTCGGCTGCCGGCGAGCCCCTCTGACGAGGGCATGGAGGGTGTCCACACAAAAGCATCTCTCTTACTATTCATTAAGATGTAATAAAGCGTGCAATCCAAACACCACGTCTCCAAGGTTTTAGTTTCTTTTTTATCCATTAGAGAGTCATGTATCAACTGAGAGAGGGGTCAGTTACAGGTAATCTGACCGGTACATATAGGGGGGGGGAGACAAGACAACACGAAGACAGCGGGGGGTGGGGCTGGGGGGGGAAAGGGAAGGGATGAGGGGGAGGAGGGGGGGTCGAAGACCCCACACATCTTTACTCCTGTAAAAATTTCGAATATTCTACCGAAAAGGTGAATTGTTCCCATATCCGCCAGCGATTTCTATACTCGTCCATCTTCCCTCTCAGCGAGGCCGTCATCTCCTCCATCCTGCTAATATCGGCAACCCTGGAGAGCCACATGGCTGTCGTGGGGGGTGTCGTGGATTTCCAGCAGGACGGAATACAAGTCCTGGCTGCATTCAATAAAGAAGCCAGAAGAGACTTAGTCCTCCTCCTGAGGGAAGTAGGGGCCAGGCCCAATAGGTATCCCGCCGGGTCCTCACCCAGATCTATATCAGTCAGAGTCAGGGTAATTTTCCTGACGTTGCTCCAGAACCCGGCCAATGCCCCACATTCCCAAAAGATGTGCAACATCGTACCCCTGGCCCCTGAACATCGCCAACACAAGGGGGAGGAGGAGGGAAATATTCTTGCCAACTTGGATGGCACCAGGTACCAGCGTGAGAGGACTTTATAAGAAGCCTCTTGATATCTGCACGACATAGATGATTTGTGTGCTACCTGTAACATGGCCTGCACCTGCTCCCTCGTGAAAGACCTGTTTAGCTCTCTCTCCCACGCTTGAACATACTGGGGTTTGTAGGAGTCTGGGGGGGCCAGTAGCAGAGAATATGCATAGGACAAGGCTCCTCTGAAGTGTCCGCTACCCAAACAGGACCGTTCGAAAGGGGCAATGGGGCCTATGCCTACCATGGCTTCGGTTAGGGAGGCCTGATAGTGTGAGATCTGCATGGTCTGCCAGGTATTCAGGGGGGTGAGTGAATGTCTTGCCGCCAAGGTCTCCCCTCCTACCCAATCTCGCCCCTCCCGTAGATGGAGAACCCTAAAGCAGTCCTTTTTTATCCATGCGCGAAAGGTGCCATCTGTTAAACTTGCTGGGAAGTCTGGATGTCCCAACACGGGGATCAAAGGTGAGGCCGAGGGGGAGATGTCCAGCCTTGGGAAGTAGCTGCTCACAATTTTTCGGGTTGGGCCTATTGTGGGATGTTTGTTCAGGGCGGGAGCCCGGTCAAGTGGGAGCCAAGGGAGCCCCGGCAGGGGAATCACCGAGGCCTCCTGCTCTATACCTGTCCATTGTTTTAGAGAGGAGTGTCTGCACCAGTCAATGACCCTTGATAAGTGGGCCGCCGCATGGTACGCCCTCCAATCTGGGAGGCCTATTCCTCCCCTCTCCTTGGGAAGAGCCAAGAGGGGGGCCGCCAAACGGTGACGTCTACCCGCCCAGACGAACCTGGAGCAAATCCCTGTCAGGCGTTTGAAAAACGTATGTGGGATCGTGATGGGGAGGGCCTGGAAAAGGTAGAGAACCCTAGGCAGGATGTTCATCTTAATGATATTAGATCTACCAAACCAGGAAAAGGCGTTCCTGTTCCAGCTCTGCAGGTCCTCCTCTACTTTCTTCAACAGCGGCGGAAAGTTCATGCTATACAGTTTTTGTGGCGTAGCCGTAATCTGGGTCCCCAGATATGTTACAGCTTCTTTTTCCCACTTAAAGGGGAAATTTTCCGCAATCTGTTTCAATCTCCCCTGGGGTATGCTAATGTTAAGGGCCGAGGACTTTTGGTAATTAATCTTGTAATTGGAAACTGTTTGGAAGGCCTTGAGTTCTGCTAGAAGGATGGGGAGGGATGTCTCAGGTCTGGAAATAAAGAATATTAGATCGTCGGCATAAGCCGCAACCTTGTGTTCCCCCCTACCTACTTTGATGCCTGCAATGTCGTTGTTTTTCCTTACATTTCGTAGGAAGGGCTCAAGTGTCAAAATGAATATCAGGGGGGAAAGGGGGCATCCCTGACGAGTCCCGTTCGCCAGCTGGAATGGTTCAGAGGCCATCCCGTTTACCACGACGGACGCCGAGGGGCATGAATAGGAAGCCATGATCCAACGGGTCATGTTCTCTCCTAGACCAATCCGACGAAGGGTTGCGGAGATAAAGGCCCAGCTCACCCTGTCAAAGGCCTTCTCGGCGTCCGTCGAGAGAAGCATAGCCGCTGGACCCCCCGTACGGGCCTGGTGAATCAGATTGATCACCCTAGTGGTGTTGTCTCGTCCCTCTCTCGAGGGAACGAAGCCGACCTGATCCCAGTGAATGAGGGATGGGATATATGGCGCTAACCTGTCAGCAATTATCTTGTTGAACAGCTTGATATCGCAGTTCAACAGGGAGATGGGCCTGTAGCTTCCGCATTGCGCCGGGTCTTTCCCTGGTTTGGGGATGACGGTAATGTTTGCTTTCAGGGTATCTCTAGGAGGTGGGTTCCCGTCCTTCAAGGAGCCGAATGATGTGATAAAGTGTGGGCCTAATACTCCAGCGAACTCCTTATAGTAATCCAAACCGAATCCGTCAGGACCCGGGGCTCTGCCTGGCTTGGTGTTCTTTATGGCTCCCATGAATTCCCCTAGCTCTATGTCTCCCTCCAGAGCCTCCACCACTACACTTCCCAGTCGAGGGAGTCCAGACTCTCGGATGTATTGCTCTATATTGGTCGTCTCGGGGGCATGGTGATTCGATGGTAGGTTGTATAAGTTTTCATAGAACTCCCTAAATGCCCTCGCTATGTCCTTTGTCAAATATAGGTCTCTACCTCCTCTATCCCGGATGTGTGAGATGAAATTTCTCGCTCGCTGTGCTTTCAAAGCCCTGGCTAGTGCCTTGCCGCATTTGTTGCTGTATTCATAGAAAAAACGTCGACACTTAGCCGCCATACTCTTGGCTTCAGTGAGGCAGATGTCCCTGAGAGATTCCCGGAGGCGCGTCAATTTGGCACCTAGCGCTGCGTCTAGTGTCTTCTTGTGCAAGGTCTCGGTTTCAAAGATCTCTCGGGATAGGAGCTCAATTTGTTTGTTCCTTTCCCTCTTGAGACGTGCACCATGTTTAATCAGTACGCCTCGGACTACGCACTTGTGGGCCTCCCACAGGGACATCCGCGAGACCTCTCCTGTGTCGTTAGAAGCGAAGTAATCTGTGATCACCTTATGGATATCTGCTTTTACTACTGGGTCCTGCAAAAGAGAGCTGTTTAACCTCCATTGACCTCTCAAGGGGGTCGTGTCGGGAATGGCGATGATCAGGGAGACAGGGGCGTGATCTGAAATAGTTATCTGCCCAATTTCTATGTTGGTGATTAGGTGTAGGAACCTGTGGGGGATCAAGAACCAGTCGATGCGCGAGTAGGAGTTATGTGGAGCGGAGAAGAACGTATAGTCCCTCCCTCGGGGATTAAAGATCCGCCACGCATCCATCAACTGGTGTTTGTAAAGTATTGTTCTGAGTTCCCTCAGGGAGGAAGAGGGGGTGTGCGAGGAGCCGCGGGAGGTGTCCCAGGACGGATCCAGCACTGTATTGAAGTCGCCCCCCAGCAGGAGAACCCCCTCCGCAAACCCGTCCAGCTTGTTCAGGGCAGAGCGTATGAATTTAGCTTGGTTGGAATTGGGGCAGTAGCATGTTGCCAGCGTCACCCTCAGGGAAAAGAGGGTACCCCGTACAAATAGGAATCTACCCTCGGGGTCCTGAAGCGTCGCCAAATGTGTCCACGGCAGGGATCCATCTAGCAGGATGGTTACGCCCCTCGATTTAGAGTCAGGAGAAAGGGAGTGATATTGGGTCTTATAGTAGCGGTTGGAGACATTGTGAGTTCTCCCCACTTTGAGGTGGGTCTCCTGCAGGAAGGCGACCTGGGCTCGTAGGCGCCTCAGTTCCCTAAGGACCAGCGTTCTCTTCAAGGGGGAATTGAGTCCCTTTACATTGAGGGAGGTGAGCTTTACCCGGGACATCGTGCTGCCACCGCACCCCCCTCCTTCGTTTCACCAGGGGAGCCCGGACCAGCCCGCCTGCCTCGAGGGGAGAAACAGGGAGGGGGTAGGGTAGGTTGAAATAGGGGGGGGCGGGGGGGTACAGAAGGACTACAGGGGGAGCGACAAGACGTGGGGAAGGAGAGAAAAAAGAGAAAGAAAAAGGAAGGGAAGAAGAAAGGGGAACGTTTAAAACAGCGAGGACCGGAAAGGGGAGGAAGAAAAAAAAGGGGGGGAAATAGAAAACGGAAGATAAAGAAGAAAAAACTAACCAACTAACTAAACCGGGACGGGAGCAACCTTAGAACGCCTCCGCCCGGTTGGGAAACCAATTACTGTTTCCCAAGAGAGTCACCCCCACCCCGCTCCGCTATGGCGCGGGGAGGAGGGTAACAGCCTAATGTGGGAACGCGACGGGTCCGAGAGACACGTAGAGTCGCTCCGACCGATCCTTGTGATATAAACTGGGTTCCCCGGAGTCCCTTTCCCGGACCCCGAGGAGTTGCCCTTCGGCAACATCCCCCCGTAAGACCTAGGATAAACAAAATAAGGGGGTGTATTCCCCGACGCCCCCCGCGCGACCCGGCCGCCACGAAGCCCGCCCGGAGTGGCAGAGCCCGGACCGCCAAGCCACGCAGGAGAACGCCCGGGGAGCGCCCCGTGGATGAAATTCAACAAACATAAGTATAACTAATCCAATGTACATTAGACAATGAAACAATGGCAACTAGTGTATCAGACATGAAAGCGCAAATGCAAGGCAAAGGATATCCGGGGCTCCGGACAGTCCCGTATCAGAGCTCGTGGTGGGCATTCCCTTCAGGGTTCGTTCGGCAGCGGGGCCGGCCCCTCGGGAGGACCTCTAGGCCGTCTTGAACGCGTAGTAGACGGAGCTCTCCTTGTGCGCGGCCTCCGAGAGCGATCGCCGCCAAGGGAGGCCTGGGGGGGCAGAGGGGAAGGGTCCAACCAGTCCCGAACTTCCATTGGGGGGGAGTCCAGAAAGGCAAATAGGTCTGGGAGGTCGGTGCGGGATCTTAAGGTGAAGACCCTCTGGTTCCTTCGAACGAGCAGGTGAAAGGGATACCCCCATCGATATGTGGCTCCGCACTCCTGGATCCTAAGAAGAAGCGGCTTCAAGCACCTGCGCATCTGGAGTGTTCTTCTAGAGATGTCCGGGAACACCTGGATTGGTGCCCCATCAAATATGATTCTCTCTCTGTCCCAGGCGCGTCTGAGGACCTCCTCCTTAACCGAATAATAGTGCAGGCGGCAAATCACGTCTCGTGGGCGGTTGGGATCTGTTGGTCTAGGCCCCAGGGCCCTGTGGAGGCGGTCTATCACAATTTCTGTGTTAGGCGGGCGGCTGAGAATTCCGTTGAAGATGCCCACGACTGTGGGTAGTAGCTGATCTTGACCGGTCGCCTCTGGCAGGCCTCTCACCCTGATATTGTTGCGTCTGCTCCTATTTTCAAGGTCGTCCAGGTGAAGGACCGTAGCTTGAGTGATGGTTTGTTGGAGCGATAAATTCTTTTCCAAGGCTTCAATTCTTTGTATGGAAGCAAGGTGAGAATGTTCTAGATCGGCAACTGAAGAGCTCAGGCCCTCGACGGAGTTTTGCAGGTCAGATATATCTTTCTTAAATGAGCTCTCTACTCTTGCAATAAAGGATTCAAGGTCCGCCTTGGTCGGAAGGGCTTTGAGTTCTGCCCTAATATCTGCCAGAATCGGGTCGTGAGAGGGCGGTGTAGGCTGGGGAAGCTCCGCATCAATAGCCCGCCGGCCACCTTCCATCGCAGGTGTGTTGCAAGGGCGTGTGTCCCTCCCCTCCGCACGGGGCCCAGGCTGGCCGCAGGTACTAAGCTTTCTTCTGGCCTCACCCGCGGGGCTCGGCCACTTTTTGGGCGGTACTCCAGAAGTACAGGGAGACGCAGGAGGCGCCGCTTCCAGTCGCCCGCCCTCCCTGCTCCTGCACCATGTGGCCCCAGTTGAGTTGCTGCGTGAGAGCCACGAGGGGGATCCCTGCGCCTCTTCTCGGGCACCTGGGGTGAACCAGTCATTCTGGGGGCTCTGCGGCGGCCCATCCATCGCAAGGGACTCTGGGCTCGGAGGGGAAATCCTGGGTCCGGGGGGCACCGCCCTGATCATGATTGGGTTGGGGGATGTGTCTTCCCACATCCTGCCGGGACTTCTCCCACGATAGGGGGATGGGGCCACCACGTGCGGTCGCATGTCTGTCTCCCACTGTCCCGTGTGACCTGCCGGCATATTGGGTCCCCTCCCGGGCGGCTGCTGCGGTTGGGCATTGGGGAGTCTCGTGGGTGTACCCCTCCATTGTAAGGGGTCTACCATGTGATCTGCAATGGCTGGGCTCTTCCACCCCCCCTTCTCTGTGCTCGCAGGTGGTGCAAGGGTTAATGGTGGGCTTGGGTCTCCCTTGTCTGCACAGCTCTGCGTGTCCCCAAGTATTCCCCACTCACCAGACCTCAGGGGAGTACCGATCTCCGGGAGGCACGTAGGCTCCAGGCCACTGCTCCTGTCTGTGGAGCATGTGTTAATGCGGCAGTCATCTCCGCTCGCAGCCGCCGCCGGTGTCATGATGTTCGCGCTCCCCGCCGGCTGCGGGGGCCCGCGTCTCACCGCCGCCTCCTCTCCCGTCTGTGTCTGGCTGCCCGTGTTCCTCGCTGGCTGCGGGGACTCGCGTCTTCCGGCCGCCTCCTCACCCGTCGGTGTCAGGTCGCCCGCGCACCCCGCCGGCTGCGGGGGCTCGCGTCTCCCAGCCGCCTCTCCTCCTCTCCTCCCGTCTGCGCCTCCGAGGATCGACCTCTCCACGTCGCCCGCAGCACCCGGCACCGAAGCTTCTGTTTCCCGTGCGGGGGGATCCCCACGCATGTTAGGGGTCGCGACCCCGCCATCCTCCATCGCCGCCATCTTGGAGAGCCCCGCACCTCCGCCCCTCATGCGGTCAGGGGCCAGGTAGGAGCTGATTTTCTTGCGCTGCGGGGGTGTTTTGGGTTTAGCCCCCTTCTTGCCCTTTGCCATAATGCTCTGCAGTAGGTCTGGGTGGGGAAGAACCCCAGAAATCGCTAATTTATAAGTCGGCCGGAGGGAGCTCCAGGGATGTGCGTCCTCACTCACTCATCGCCGGCCACGCCCCCCCCTACAACTGATTTCTATCGCAAAGAAACTGCCACGAAAAACATACTTCGAGCCTCTAGTGCTCATCCCAAGCATTTAGTGTCAAGTATCCCCTATGGGGAATATCTGCGTGCTCGGCGAAACTGCACATTAGACTCAGATTTTGAGCTAGAAGCAGCCAATATTAGAACTCGCCTGAATGCAAGGGGTTACAACTCCTGAATTTTAAGGAAAGCATATAAAAAGGCAAAAGCCAGGCCACGTCAGGACCTGCTATATAAACCTAAAATCTCGAGCCAGAATACTTCTCTAGCGATGATCAGCACATATACTGAACATCATGCCGAAATTAAGGCCATATTTACACGTCATTGGCATATACTTAGAAATGATCAAAATCTGGCTCCTCTCATCCCTAGGACTCCTTCCTCTGTATACAGAAGAACTAAGAATTTGAGAGACCATTTGGTACATAGCCATTTTAATGATATACCGGAGAAACAGTGCTGCGGAACCATTGGTACATATCAGTGCCAGAGTTGCACTGTGTGCAAATACATATTGACAACTAAGACCCTTACTATAGGAAGTAGACCTCCAGTAAAATTGAGACATTACGTTAACTGCAAATCGTCTCATATCATTTATGCCCTGATATGTCCATGTGGACGTTTCTATATCGGTAAAACAAACCCACAACTCAAGTTACGCATATATGAGCACACCTACGATATACGAACAGGGAATTCTAAAACACCTGTAGGAAGGCACTTTTCCATCCATCATAATAAGAACCCTGAAGGTCTGAAGGTCGTAGGGTTAGACCGTATACATGCGAACATTAGGGGGGGGGGACATAGAGAAAGTTACTCTTCAAAGAGAGACTAGATGGATTTATTATTTTGGGGCCCATCGTCCCCCGGGCCTCAATGAATCGATCAGTTTTGTACCTTTCTTGTAGGGTTCCAATCATAGATTTAAAATTAACCTTACCATATTCCCATGTCAATAAATGCCTATGACAACTTTGAAGTATCTATAGAAATGTGAAGATTCTTCACATATAGGGAAGGGGGTTTCTGATGTCGAAAGTGATTTCAAACAACATCCTGCGAGTGTTATATGTTAATATTCTACCCCGTTATGGCTTCCGCTTGTGTATTTGTATCTTATAGGGTTTTGTTTTCTATATTTACTCATCCTCTTGATTTTTTAGAACATGCTGTAAGAGTGCAGGGCATCCCTGGGACATCAGTGATCTTACGAAGGGGATACATCATAGTTGTAATTCTCCCTGAGTGACCTGGGGTAGTTTGACTAGCCATTCATTGGGGTGTTAGCCGCATCGCCCCTATTACACATTGTGCCGTCCAAGGGGTGAATTTGCACCTCCACCAATATCAAATATGACACAATTTCATCATCTTATTTCTTATATATGAGGGTAATGCTGACAACCAGTTTTCCTGGGCGATTATGTAATAGTTATGACCAAATAGAACCTCTCTTTCCCTCTATATTAACATATGAATACCTTAGTTACTTTGGTGCTGACGGTTCTTGTGTCCGCTGTGTTGGACACTGACAGGGGGCTTTGGAGATGCGGCCGGGTGCCGTGATGCTCCGGTTCTCCGGTGGAACGCATATGACTTCCGGATGTGACGCCGGCTGGTCAGTGCGTTCCGGAGACCGGAAGCGGTGAGGCCGCACTTCCACCTTCTTTCCCTCCAAGCTCACTTAACCGCCTTCGGGCGGCGGTGGCGGAGGACAGCTGTGCGGCACCACCGGGGAGGCCGTCACTCTCTTTCCTGGCGTGGGCGGGGGCGCAACATACGGGCCCCTGTCGTCGGCACGGGCGTAGAGGGTATTTTCTGGACGGCACCTAATCGGCACCCGAGGAGGTTCCCCACTTTACAGCATTGCCAGGTACCCTGTAAATCCATAGCCAGACACTTTCATCTCATCTGTTTGTAGCGGTAAGGAGCACAATCTGGTCACATGCTTCACTACATTTATAATGGTGACTATTCTATGTGATAATGCATGGTTTTTCTATATATAATTGGGAATGGGACGCATATTACCTCCAGCCCCAATGGTGATCTGTCACTTCCCTGGTCATAAGGGAGAATTTTTGGGTATTTTTTCCGGCAACTTTCCTTCTATCTCACCCTATTTAAAGTTATACATGTATATATATTATATAATTTTTACATACGTTTCTCAGTGCAATACTAGCGGCAACAGCCAAAAATTTCATTAACTGCAAATGAACACACATTAACCTACTACAAGCAAGTGAATTTGATCAAGTCATTGAATGCCCAAGTGCATGCCCTGCACTCATAGGTAATTTATAATATATTTTTTCATTGATGTGCTTATTGTCTGAATGTGAACAGAGTTCTAAAACAATTAGCTATGAAAAATTTCCTTTTTTGGTTTTTCTTTTTGTGATTCTCTACCCTTTTGCTAAGGTCAGCATATCAGAATGCAACCAATGGTAACAGTAACTTTGTTTGGTCCCTGCAGACACTGAAG
This sequence comes from Gastrophryne carolinensis, assembly GCA_027917425.1. Lineage (NCBI taxonomy): Eukaryota > Metazoa > Chordata > Amphibia > Anura > Microhylidae > Gastrophryne > Gastrophryne carolinensis. Next base: position 466,673,425 of record CM051236.1, read on the forward strand.
AAGCTTTGAGAGCGAAACTAGTTTGTCCTGCAGGGACAGAATTCCAGGCTAAAAAGGAACAAACTGCACTATTAGAGGCTGTAATGTACAAAAATTTGTCCATTTCAACTATGTATTTTTGGGTCGCAATAATGAATTATCTTTTTTAATTATGTATTTTCAATACTGTATGTTTTTAGTGTAGAACAACAATAAATAAATATGTATTAATACAAAGTCAAGCAAAGTTTTGCAATTAATAGAAGGCGAGGTCAATGATTTATTGAGCCCCGTTTACCAAGCCACCGAGTTGGGGAGATGGTCTACTAGGCCCCAACAGGTAATCTACCAATCTTGTCCTGTAAAAACACCAGACCGCAGGGTATCCCAAACCGGCACATTTCACCCTATCTGTTATACTAAAGCAGCTTCTACAGGCTCTGTTTTATTAATAAATTGCATTTTGAATTGTTTTTTTACATCCTGTAAAAATACCAGGCCGCAGGGTATCCCAAACCAGCACATTTCACCCTATCTGTTATACTAAATCAGCTTCTACATGCTCTGTTTTATTAATATATTGTATTTTGAAATGTTTTTTGCGTCCTGTAAAAACACCAGGCCGCAGGGTATCCCAAACCAGCACATTTCACCCTATCTGTTATACTAAATCAGCTTCTACAGGCTCTGTTTTATTGATATATTGCATTTTGAATTTTTTTTTGTGTCTTGTAAAAACACCAGCCCGCAGGGTATCCCATATTGCCAATTTTTTATAGTTTCTGGTGCAGAGAAGCAGTATCTCACTTTATTTAGCTTCAGCTTTTTAAAGTAAACACGTTTTTTTAAGTGCCTATTGCGCATTTCAAATACATAAAAATGTCAGGCAGACAAGTGCCAGTATGTTCAAAGAGGAGTGGCAGAGGCCAAGATTCAGCAGGCAGAGGTCGCAGCAGACTAGGGGCGAGTGGCAGCAGGAGTTGCGGTGAGAGACCTGATCTGCCAGTATCTGCTAGCGGTCGTGTCTCCACCAGCAACGCATCTGCCGTGGTAGATTGGTTAACGCGGTCATCCACATCATCACAAGTTACATCTGACACCCCCAGTCTAGGGTCGGTAGGTTCCTCTGACACAACCCTGAGCTGGCATGGCCCGAGAGCAGTCCCTGTCCTCCCATTGCCTCTGTCCTATGCCGTTCCCTCCCCTAGCGACGTATCCTATGATTTGGGTTCAGCTCCACTCTTTAGTGAGGAGGACGATCAGATAGAGGACAGGCAGCAGCTACTGCCCAGCCAAGGAATGGAGGTGGCTTCCTTCGCTAGGTAGACAAATAGTGATGTGGAGAGTGGCGTGGGTGTTGTTGCGAGCGTTCCAGCTCCTGCGCCAGAAACTGTTGAGGAAACCGAGAACATCAGTGACGTGCAGCCACAACTCGGTGATGATGATGATGATGATGATGAAGCCGATCGCACTTGGGAGCCGGGTGCAGAAGGGGCTTCATCCTCATCATCAGGAGAAGAGGGGCGCAGGTTGCCCCGGAGTCAGCAGCTGAGGCAGCAAGGTGTTAGCAGCGTGGTTGGCAGTCAGCTCCCAATTTCTGCCACCCAAGGCTCCAGCACCTCAGCCGAAGGCAGCTGTGCGTCATACCCATCCTCTGTCGCTCCAGATGCTCCTGCTCCTCCTCCTCCTCCAAGTCATGCATCCCGCCAGCAATCCATCAGTGAAGCCATGTCCAAGAGACAGCAGTATGCGCCCAAGCAGTGTGCTCCTGTCCAAGTTGCTGGTGCTGCAGTCGCTCCCTTTTCAGGTGGTGAACTCTGCACCTTTCAGAGAACTGATGTCTTGTGTCGAGCCGAGGTGGAGAGTCCCAAGCCGTCATTTCTTTGCCAAGATAGCAGTACCAGTGCTGCACACTTTTGTTGAACAGAAGGTGGGCCAGTCCTTGAGCCTGTCGCTGTGTAGCAAAGTGCATGGCAGCGCCGACGTCTGGAGCTGTAACTACGGTCAGGGACAGTACATGTCGTTTACGGCCCACTGGGTGAATGTGGTCCCTTTGCAGCAGCAGCAACTTGGACAGGTCACGCCACTTTGGCCTCTGCGCTTCCTGGCCATTGTGCCTGTGACACCGTGCGACTCGGCCTCCTCATCCTCCTCCATCTCCTCACCCTCCACTGTAGGCTCAAGTCTCAGTGCTCCAGCCTAACATGTGTGCAGGGCACGGAGGTGTCACGCTGTGCTTCACATGGTTTGTCTTGGCGAAAGGAGTCACACAGGGGAGGAACTGCTTAAATGTATTCATCAAGAAATCCAAACATGACTTACTCCAAGAAAACTGAGAATGGGAACCAACAATGGGAAGAACATTTTGTCTGCGCTGCGACAAGGAAGGCTGACCCATGCGCCCTGCATGGCTCACGTCTTCAATCTGGTTGTGAAGCGGTTTCTGAAGTCTTCCCCCCATCTGCAAGACATCCTAACAACTTCAAGGAAACTTTGCATGCACTTCAGCCACTCATACACCGACAAGCACACCCTTCTTGAGCTACAGCGCCACAACGGAAGCCCCCAACATAGGCTGATTTGCGATGTTTCCACTCGTTGGAATTCCACCCTGCATATGTTGGACAGACTATATGAACAGAGAAAAGTCATCACGGATTTCTTGTTGATCCAAGCGGAAAAGGGGACTCCCCTGTGTAACTTCAACCAGTGGCAGCTCATACGTGACACCTGCCGTTTGCTCAGGCCCTTTGAGGAAGCCACTTTATTTGTGAGTCGCCAGGATTACGGGATGAACGACGTGATTCCACTGCTTCATGTACTACAGCACATGTTGGAAACCATGGCTGGTCAGGGCACTGGAGACATGGCGTCTACCTCTTATGGCCACATGAACCCCGTTGGAGCTCAACTGGAGGAGGAGGAGTGGCACAGTGCACAGTTTAGGCTTGGCGAAATGGCTGGTTTATCTAGTCAGCGGACAAGAGAGGAGGAGCAGGAGCAGCCAGAGGAGCTAGAGGGTTGTGAGGAAGGCGAGACAGAGGACCCAGACACACCATGGCAGTATGCAGTGGAGATGGAGACAGGTAGTCCCTCCGAGTCACTTGTGCAAATGGCAGGAAGCATGCTCACGTGCTTGCGTAGTGACCCCAGAATTGTTTCCATTTGTCAGCGGGATGACTTCTGGCTCTCCACCTAATTGGACCCTCACTTCCGGCACAAAATGGGGGCATTTTTTAAACCCCCCAAGAGGGAGGACAAACTGACCTACTACAAAGACATTCTACGTAGTCAGTTGGCCGATGCCTATCTGCGCCATGGTCCATACTCTCGCAGGTCTGACTCGGGGGGACCTCTGCGCTCACCTTCCACTGCCATGGCTGCTGGGGGGGTTGGCAGGAGCAGCAGCAGCAGCTCCATCAGCAGCAGCCTCAGTCTTCAGTCACTAATGAGTAGCTTTCTACACCCACATAGTGAGTCTACTCATGAGCAGCAGGAAGACCTGGAGCAGGACCTGAACCAGCAGGTCATGTCATACTTTGACATGACCATGCCAACACACCTTGAGGATCCGCTGGACTTCTGGGCAGCCAAACTTGACTTGTGGCCGCAGCTAGCTGAGTTTGCCCTGGAAAAGCTGTCCTGCCCGGCAAGTAGCGTGCCATCTGAGCGGGTGTTTAGTGCGGCGGGGGCCATAGTTACGGCGAGGAGAACTCGTCTGTCAACTAAAAATGTGGAGAGACTCACCTTGAAAATGAATCAGGGATGGATCAGCCAGGATTTCCACCCACCAATGGCTGATGCATGCGGCTAGATTCAGCATGGTGCCACGTTTTACACTTTCCAGATGGTGCAAAACATATTTATGTCTTTAGGCCAAACAAGCTATGTTTGGGCTCCTGCTGCTGCTGCTTGCAACTTCAGGGTGTCATTCAGCCAATTTTTGGGCTCCTGCTGCCAACTCCAGTGTGTCTTTCAAGCTATGTTTGGGCTGCTGCTGCTGCTTGCCACTCCAGGGTGTCATTCAGACAATTTTTGGGCTCCTGCTGCCAACTCCAGTGTCTCTTTCAAGCTATGTTTGGGCTCCTGCTGCTGCTGCTGCTGCTTGCAACTCCAGGGTGTCATTCAGTCATTTTTTGGGCTCCTGCTGCCAATTCCAGTGTCTCTTTCAGCCAATGTCTGGGCTCCTGCTGCTGCTGCTGCTTGCAGCTCCAGGGTGTCATTCAGCCAATTTTTGGGCTCCTGCTGCTAACTCCAGTGTCTCTTTCAAGCTATGTTTGGGCTCCTCCTGCTGCTGCTTGCAACTCCAGGGTGTCATTCAGCCAATTTTTGGGCTCCTGCTGCCAACTCCAGTGTGTCTTTCAAGCTAGGTTTGGGCTGCTGCTGCTGCTTGCAACTCCAGGGTGTCATTCAGCCAATTTTTGGACTCCTGCTGCCAACTCCAGTGTCTCTTTCAAGCTATGTTTGGGCTCCTGCTGCTGCTTCTTGCAACTCCAGGGTGTCATGCAGCCAATTTTTGGGCTCCTGCTGCCAACTCCAGTGTCTCTTTCAAGCAATGTTTGGGCTCCTGCTGCTGCTGCCAACTCCAGGTTATGTCTTTAGGCCAATGTTTGGGTTCCTGCTGCTTCTGCCAACTTCAGGGTGTCTTTCAGTCAATTTTTGGGCTCCTGCTGCTGCTGCCAACTCCAGGGTGTGTCTTTCAGACAATGTTTGGGCTCCTGCTGCTGTTGCCAAGTCCAGGGTGTGCCTTCCAGCCAACAATTTTTGTGCTCCTGCCAACTTCAGGGTCCCTTCCAGCCAATTTCTGGTTTCCTGCTGCTGCTGCCAACTCCAGGGTGTGTCTTTAGGCCAATTTTTGGGCTCCTGCTGCCAACTCCAGTGTCTTTTTCAAGCAATGTTTTCGGCTCCTGCTGCTGCTGCCAACTCCAGGGTGTGTCTTTAGGCCAATTTTTGGGCTCCTGCTGCCAACTCCAGTGTCTCTTTCAAGCAATGTTTGGGCTCCTGCTGCTGCTGCCGCCAACTTCAGGGTGTGTCTTTAGGCCAATTTTTGGGCTCCTGGTGCCAACTCCAGTGTCTCTTTCAAGCAATGTTTGGGCTCCTGCTGCTGCTGCCAACTCCAGGGTGTGTCTTTAGGCCAATGCTTTGGCTACTGTTGCCAACTCCAGTGTCTCTTTCAAGCATTGTTTGGGCTCCTGCTGCTGCTGCCAACTCCAGGGTGTGTCTTTTGGCCAATTTTTCTGCTCCTGCTGCCAACTGCAGTATCTCTTTCAAGCTATTTTTGGGCTCCTGCTGCTTGCAACTCCAGGGTGTCATTCAGCCAATTTTTGGGCTCCTGCTGCCAACCCCAGTGTCTCTTTCAAGCGATGTTTGAGCTGCTGCTGCTTGCAACTCCAGGGTGTCATTCAGCCAATTTTTGGGCACCTGCTGCCAACTCCAGTGTGTCTTTCAAGCTGTGTTTGGGCTGCTGCTGCTTGCAACTCCAGGGTGTCATTCAGCCAATTTTTGGGCTCCTGCTGCCAACTCCAGTGTCTCTTTCAAGCTATGTTTGGGCTCCTGCTGCTGCTGCTGCTTGCAAATCCAGGGTGTCATTCAGACAATTTTTGGGCTCCTGCTGCCAACTCCAGGATGTCTTTCAGCCAATATTTGGGCTCCTGCTGCTGCCAGCTCCAGGGTGTGTTTTTCAGGCAATATAGGGGCCCCTCATACTGATGCCACCTCAACTCTCTGCAATTGTGCCGCTCTGCGATTCTAATAGCGATGCCTCTGATCTGCATGTCATAATTATTTACAGTATTATTTCACTAACCCAGCACACATCCTATGCGTGTTACAGCAAGGCAGAATGGTTTACAACCCTATTGAGGCTCTAGGAAGCTCAGAAATAGCCGTTTTTAATAGCGACTCATCACGAATAAATTCGGACTGAAACGAATTTTGTCGGCAAATTCGGCGAATCAGCCGAATCGAATTTTTCAAAAGTTTGCTCATCCCTAACCACCATCATAGCGGGATTTATAACCATTGGCCTCTCCGCCCACCATCTCCTGGCTTACCACCATCAAATCCGGGCTTTTTTACTCTCTGACTCCCCGCTCACCACCTCCCGGCTTACCAACATCATAGCCGAGCTTAATTACCATCTGACTTTTCGCTCATCAACTCCCAGCTTACCACCATCATAGCCGGGCTTAATTACCACCTGAGGCTCCGCCCACCATCTCCCAGCTTACCATCATCATAGCCGGCCATTATTACCATCTGACTCTCTGCTCATCATCTCCCGGCTTACCACCATCATAGCTGGAATTATTACTATCGGACTCTCCGCCCACCATCATAGCCGGGCTTAATTACTATCTGACTCTCTGCTCACCATCTCATGGCTTACCACCATCATAGCTGGATTTATTACCATCGGACTCTACGCCCACCATCTTTTGGCTTACCACCATCATAGCTGGGCTTTATTACCATTTGAATCTCCGCTCACCATCTCCCGGCTTACCACCATCATAGCCGGGCTTAATTACCATCTGACTCTCCGCCCACCATCTCCTGGCTTACCATTATCATAGCTGGATTTATTACCATCAGGCTCTCCGCCCAGCATCTTCTGGCTTACCACCATCATAGTCGAGCTTTATTACCATCTGATGCTCCGCCCACCATCTCCCGGCTTACCACCATCATAGCGGGTTTTATTACCATTGGACTCTCCGCCCACCATCTCCTGGCTTACCACCATCAAATCCGGGTTTTTTTAACTCTCTGACTCCCCGCTCACCACCTCCCGGCTTACCAACATCATAGCCGAGCTTAATTACCATCTGACTTTTCGTTCATCAGCTCCCGGCTTACCACCATCATAGCCGGGCTTAATTACCACCTGAGGCTCCGCCCACCATCTCCCAGCTTACCATCATCATAGCCGGCCATTATTACCATCTGACTCTCTGCTCACCATCTCCCGGCTTACCACCATCATAGCTGGAATTATTACTATCGGACTCTCCGCCCACCATCATAGCCGGGCTTAATTACCATCTGACTCTCTGCTCACCATCTCACGGCTTACCACCATCATAGCTGGATTTATTACCATCGGACTCTACGCCCACCATCTTTTGGCTTACCACCATCATAGCTGGGCTTTATTACCATCTGAATCTCCGCTCACCATCTCCCGGCTTACCACCATCATAGCCGGGCTTAATTACCATCTGACTCTCCGCCCACCATCTCCTGGCTTACCATTATCATAGCTGGATTTATTACCATCGGACTCTCCGCCCAGCATCTTCTGGCTTACCACCATCATAGCCGAGCTTTATTACCATCTGATGCTCCGCACACCATCTCCCGGCTTACCACCATCATAGCTGGATTTATTACCATCTGAATCTCCGCTCACCATCTCCCGGCTTACCACCATCATAGTCGGCTTAATTGCCATCTGACTCTCCGCCCACCATCTCCTGGCTTACCACTATTATAGCTGGAATTATTACCATCTGACTCTCCGCCCACCATCTCCTGGCTTACCACCATCATAGCCGGGCTTTATTAGCATCTGACTCTCCGCTCACCATCTCCCAGATACTTTATTACCATCTGATGCCCCGCCCACCATCTCCGGGCTTATCACCCTTATAGTTGGGCTTTATTACCATCTGCCGCTTCACCCACCATTTCCCGGCTTACCACCATCATAGCCGGTCCTTATTACCATCTGATGCTCCGCCCACCATCTCACGGCATACCACCATCATAGTCGAGCTTTATTACCATCTGCCACTCCGCCCACCATCTCACGGCATACCACCACCATAGCCGGGCTTTATTACCATCTGATGCTCCGCCCACCATCTCCCGGCTTATCACCATCATACCATCAAGAACTGGTCAATAGCAACAGCAGGATTGAACGGGCCTCCATATGACGTTACTCAGAATGTCATGCTGATTGGTTCAAAGATTGACCAACAATAACAGCATGATTGGAAAGAGCTAGAGATTTCCACAACCCAGGTAAAACCCATTATTATTCCTATTTTTATATATAAAGCTCGTCCTCACAAGGTTAATGTGTATGATTAAGGGCGTTTAGAAGCCCAAAACACGTCACAGGGTCCCTGCAGTGGGACGCACCTAGACCTGGATGTGTTATTCACATATGCTGGGAGCATTTCTATTGCTACATGGATTATATCTTTTAAACGACTATAATAAAAGTTATATTTTAATATAAGAAGAAGCTGTACACTCCACTCTTTAAAATACCATTAAAACCACATATACATACAAAGCACAAAATAAAAACAGAGCACTCCCAATCCCCCCGATATCCTGTCTAATATATAAGCAGAAATTATATGTATAAAGGACAAAAGGGGCCCAAACTGCTGGTCCCAAAATGGAATAAATTAGCCCTATGATATTTTTGTGCGGCACGAAAGGAATGGGTAATAAACCCCCCCCAGAAATGTTTAACTACATCCCAAGAAAAGTGACATGTGCATATACAAATATACATAAATATATATATATATATATATATATATATATATATATATATATATATATATCATTAATTAGATTAAAAACTAATCTATGGAAAAAGTGACCGCTATGTAGTGAAAGTCCCCAGACTGGAGACTGAAGGTGTAACACACAGAACAGACCGCAATATAATTACATTTTGACTATCCTGGGTTTTGGTCCTTTTCCCTGGGGCACCCCGATCGGGGATGTCCCACTGTGTGAAACCTCCCAGATCGCCTGAAGAAACTCACCTCTTCTTGGTCCTACGAGGCATGCACGGCCGCTCATCTAATCAGCATGCTCGGAGGCACTGACGTCACGCCATCTAAGACAGTGTCTAAAGCCAGCAGCTCCGAGCGCCATTCACAAATGGCTGGCACGGGAACGAACCCTGCTAGAGGCCCGCACATGTGCCGTTGAACCAGGAAGTAAGGTAAGTGAACAGAGCAACCTGGGGAGTTTCACACAGTGGGGTATCCCGATTTTGGGATAGGAATTGAACTCCAGGGCTGATCGGACGGCGTTTTGGTCCACTTTAAAACTTGCATAGGTGTGGCAGGATCATAGATGTACAATGTAAACATTAACCCTTCCCTTCCTGCCAGCCTTCCTAGTATTTTTATCAACTTTTGTTGCCAGACCACGTTTCACTTTTTTGCGCTACATATGTTCAACCTTCATTTTTGAAGGGATTTCCAGGGATTTTCCAGGGGTAAATATTTAGGTTTAAAGCACACCAAAAACATATAGTCAAGCTGGTCATAACATAAAGTAAAATTTGCGGGTGCAAACAATCCGAGGTACCCCATCACACTGTACCTCAATCACTAGAACATAGCAAGAAGGGGTGGAAAAGAATGCACACCAACCAGATTATTCTCGTTATGCAATTAAAAGTGTATTGATACATAAAGAAATAAGTACAATGTAGTGCAACATGGTATACAGATATAACAGTAAATTCAAACACTAGGGTGTAACACTCAATAATAGGATATCTGATGAGGAATCTCTGTATGGCAACGCATCTGTCATCAGAATTGTCCAGCACCTCGAGTAAATAGGAAAATAGCAGTAACCAGGTAGCTCTAACAGTATCTAGAATGATGACTAGGATAAGGTAAAAAATCTATACCACATAAATCTAAGAGGTGCATTGGTGGCATTCCTGACGATTAGTGCAGCCATATAATAAGTCGAATATGCATCAAGAGTTAAGGATAATGGTAGTCACAGTCTATAGATCTATGGATCAGAGTCTAACACTCTGGTCAGCATATGTAGCAAACATCATACCAGAGAAAACCTCATAAAGTACATAGTAGCATAATAATCATGACGTGGCACATCATAAATATAGCATACAAATGATCAAACAAGGTTACATTAGTGTTACCAGGCAGACAAGCAAGAATGGTGATCGCTAAGTTCCGAGCCTACTTCACGGCTCCTTTGTCAAGGCAGCAATATCGAGATTACCTGTGCAGCGCTTAAATAGAACCTTATCTCTCCCCTGGCCGGCCAGTAGTGACACTTCCGGGCGAGCTCGTGGAGTGCACGCCGGAGTGTCACATCCGGTTTGGAGGTCCCGGCCTTTGTCACTACCGGCAGTGCGGTGTGCTGGCAGTGGGAAGATTGGCAGTCAGCGTTGCGTGACGCAGGCGCGTGGGGCCGTCGTCCCCGGATCATCAACGTCAGTGTGATAAACAACATCAACAAGCTTTATTAGCAAATTGCCGAACACTAGCAAGAAGACGCGATGTGTGTAGATGCAAACGGGTTCTTCTAGGATGGGAGAGATGTCCTTTATAATGCTGCAGAAACAAAGGAGGGGTGGCAGCCGCTCAGAAAATTTTATAACTAACCTGGGAAATGCACGTTAGCAGGGCAATCAGGATACAAAAGTCTTAAAGGAGCCACAGCCCTCAACCCTGTTAGCTTGCAGACCAGCCTACAATCTGTCTCTAAACTTGGTTAAAAACAGAGGGCTCGGTCACACACATCTGCAAAAGTATGCTTAAGCTGCACCACCACGCCAAGGTGCCTCTGGGGGGTGCAGTCCTAACTCTAATCTCTGAGAGCCCCATTTGGGACAGACAATGTAATAGATAAATTGAGAGCAGGCTTACCTGAGGTTGCCCTAAACCTCAAGTGCAAGCCATGGGGTGGAAGGGTCAAAGACCTTGCAATACAGCCTAGACCCCACACCCCATGTGCTTGCACAAATTCAAAAGAAACAAAGGAGGGGTGGCAGCTGCTCAGACCATTTTATAACTAACCTGGGAGGTGCACGCTAGCAGGGCAATCAGGATACAAAAGTCTTAAAGGAGCCACAGCCCTCAACCCTGTTAGCTTGCAGACCAGCCTACAATCTGTCTCTAAACTTGGTTAAAAACAGAGGGCTCGGTCACACACATCTGCAAAAGTATACTTAAGCTGCACCACCACGCCAAGGTGCCTCTGGGGGGTGCAGTCCTAACTCTAATCTCTGAGAGCCCCATTTGGGACATACAATGTAATAGATAAATTGAGAGCAGGCTTACCTGGGGTTGCCCTAAACCTCAAGTGCAAGCCATGGGGTGGAAGGGTCAAAGACCTTGCAATACAGGGATTTCCCAGGAAAATGATATATTGTTTATATATATATATATATTGAGTCTGGGCTTTAACATGAAATGTCTTGTTTGTCATTTTTTTTTGTTTAATATGTTTTTATTGATGTTCAAGAAGGATACATAATAGAAAATGCCATAAAAAGTACAGAGTTACAATGATCAAATAATGGGTTGTTACAGCAACATCCTTGCACAGTGCTATACTTGTCCCACCGGACCCAGATATCTGCACTTATGCGATTGGGGGTGCCTAGGGGGTGAGCCATGCTGCAGGTGTCCATGTCACCCCTCCCAGATTGGCCCAGGCCATTCTTCGCCCACAATTCCAAGGTCAACCAAAGATAGTAGCTCCAAAAACCATGTCGGACGGAGGGCGGGTGTCCCCCGATTCCTCCATTAGAATGGTGCCTGACCGAGCCCACAAAGCTTTAGCCTAGAACCAATTATTTCAAAACCAATTGTTAACTTGCGGAACATACCCTGCAGCACACCTGCACACCAGCCCAGCACCCCAACTCTTAGCAAGGGGGTCACCCTGCATAGCACAAATCTATAACGTCTCAGATACAATGCAACCAAACAAGTAAGAAAACTGGGTAGAAAAAACAAAGAGAAAAGCCAAGAGACAAGAAGGGAAAAAGGGGAAGGGGAAGGGAAAAAGGGGAAGGGAAGGGGGGTGACGTCTGAGCCACATCTGATGCGTCAACCGTTTGATGAAACATTCTGAGCTCTAAGCTGAACTAAGGTACAGACAGTTGTCACCTCCCATCCACGTTTTATCACGCACCTTTACAGCAACGCTTGGAAGTGGTCTGAATCCCGAAGTGCTATCTTGCCAGCCCCCAGCCTTGTGAATTGGTATAGGAGTCTCATGGACTGGGGGGGGATCAGATGCCCCTCGGGTGAAGAGAAGACCCGGCCTAATCTAACGAGGGGTCAGGTGAGTTTTTAACTTTTATATTTTTTTTTCTGTGGGGGTTTAAAGTCAGCTATGTGAGTCTCACATAGTTGGCACTAGAAGGGTTAAATAAGAACAAAAGTATCACCCAGAGTTAAATAGAGGCGGCAACAAACACGTCCACCACTAAGAGGGGACGCAATGTCATTTCTTTATCAATCTTTTTATTGTGTATATTCTGAACATCATTCTATAAGCATAATAAATAAGCATAAATAGCTCAAGGTGGGGAACCTCCATGCCCTAGCTATCACCAGCTTTGCCCCTGATAGGATATAATATGTATATATAATTAGAAGTTAGACCAAAGAGAGTGGTCTGTATTTGGTTTTGGGATCATACTGATAGAAGCCCTGAGTGACTCTCCTGTAAAAGTACCCCCATTTCTGATATTATTAAACATTGCAGTCAGCTTAGGAGTTAACACTTCACTAAACTTTTTAAAATAACAGGCTGAGAAGCCACCTGGGCCCGGTCTCTTATTAAGTTTCAAATTCTTAAATATCTGTTGAACTTCCCGTTCCTGAATTTCGTCATCTAAAATTTCTTTAATAGATCGGTTTTAAAATTGCATATATATGGAGTAAAATTGCCAAGATCGGTGTGATAATTGCATATAAATGGAGTAGAATTGCCAAGATTGGATTTAGATGTGCATATATATAGTAGAATTGACAAGATCGCATTTAGAATTGCATATATATTGAGTAGAAGTGCCAAGATTGGATTTAGATTTGCATATATATGGAGTAGAAGTGACAAGATTGGATTTAGAATTGCATATATCAATAGTAGAATTGCCAAAATCGGTTTTGTAATTACATATATTTGGAGTAGAATTGCCAAGATCGGATTTAGAATTGCATATATATAGTAGAATTACCAAGATCGGATTTAGAATTGCATATATATGGAGTAAAATTGCCAAGATCGATTTTATAATTACATGGAGTAGAATTGCTAAGATTGGTTTTAGAATTGCATATATATGGAGTAAAATTGCCCAGATCGGTTTGATATTTGCATATATATTGAGTAGAATTGCCAAGGTCGGATTTAGAATTGCATATATATGGAGTAAAATTGCAAAGATCAGATTTCTATTTCCATATATAGTGAGTATAATTGCCAAGATCGGATTTAGAATTGCATATATATGCAGTAAAATTGCAAAGATCGGATTTCTATTACCATATATAGTGAGTATAATTGCCAATATCGGATTGGTATTTCCATATATAGTGTGTATAATTGCCAAGATCTGATTTGTATTTCCATATATAGTGAGTATAATTGCCAAGATCGGATTGGTATTTCCATAGTGAATATAATTGCCAAGATCTGATTTGTATTGCCATATATAGTGAGTATAATTGCCAAGATCGGATTGGTATTTCCATATATATAGTGAGTATAATTGCCAAGATCTGATATATGAGTATATATATATGAGTATATATGTATATGAGATTTCATGGAGCTGTTCTGCCTTGCGTCCCGTAGGAGACCCGCCGAAGCCTTTGTAACTCCTCGACAGATAGCGCCGTAAAGGAATCGCCCCTATAGGAAAAAGATATACGGAATGGGAAGCCCCATTTATAAGCAACTTTGCTGTCCTGTAGAATTTTTTGAAACTGCTTCATCTCATCTCTATCTCCAACGGCTACACCTGGAATTTGTGGCCTTGAAATGACAGGTTATCAGCGTCCCTAGCAGCCCGCATCACTTGTTATTTAGTAATGTAAAAGTGAAACTTCGCTAGAATGTCCTGTGGAGGTTCCTCAGGTGGCTTTCTGGGGCCTAATGCTCTATGGCCACAGATTTCACATCCACCATATGTTCAGGTAACCCCCTGAAACACAGATTTGACCTTCTATCCCTGTTTTCCATATCCTCAAGCTTGGCATGCAGCGCACTATTATCTTTCCGCAGCTGATTAATTTCGGCAGCATGAGATTCCTGAGTGGATATAACATCTCCTAATTTCCCTTCCAGGGCTCCCAAGCTCCTTGTCAATTTCTCAATTTCCTTAGTAAGATGATCAGAAATAGTCTTGGTATTGGCAGAAAGTACACTCTGAAGTATATTGACAAATTTATCTAGCAGGTCAGGGCCTCTTGCATGCTCGTTCACATTACTCTGCGACAGCAGAATAGTCTGAGGTAAGATTTCTCCTTGGGCCCCTTTATTCCCGTTTTGCCACAGAAATATAGTCTCAGAAGCTCTTATTCTGTTCGGTGTGTGCGAAGCTAGTTTAGCTAGTGGCCATCTTGGATTCCTGTCAGCCGCCTTGTTTGCTCGGGGCTGATAGACTAAAAGGAGGGGGGCCTCTCCTGGAGTCCCCTTACTCTCACCTCACTGCCTGGATGTTGCGGTGAGCACTGCTCGCTTCTATAACACCCCTTCCACTCGACGGGCACGAAGCCAAACTAGCAGGCTGCCATCAGCTTCACGTGTGCATGCGCACTCCCCGAAGCGATGTCATTTTTGTGGTTCTCCCATTTTTAGGAGCAGGTGAACGGTTTGTTTTACCCTCTCCTTTGTTCTCTACTGTAGTTGGTAGGTGAGCACACGTTAGGCATTTGGGGTGATGAAACTTTTAAGGGTCAAATGAGGGTAACATGAAATGATATAGGAAAGAAACATTTCCAAAAAGTGGAAAACACAATACAGTGCATGTAAAAATGTTACAATGGCAGGGTATTGTCATGTAAAAAGAAAGACCATACCTCCTAACTGTCTCTGATTTGGAGGGACTGTCCCTCTTATCAGTCTATGTCCATTTTTGAGGTGTAACATGCAGATCTGCAGCAATAAATTATTCTTTTGCCCATTCAAAGTGTTGCTATTGTTGTAATTGTTACACCCTATCCACTATTCATCAATTAATGAGGGGACATGGCTTCATCCATCCTGCAATGAGGGGGCATGGCTTAATTGTCTCTTATTCCCACCCTAAATAGTTCAGACCGAACCCCTATCTCGAACACCTCTGGTATGGATAGAAAGCTGGGGGTCTCCTCTTCCTCCGGGGGGTGTCCGATCCCTCCCCTGGGATCTCCTGGCTTCAGGAGGGGGCCCAAAATTGCTGTCCACCCCCCCCCCCCCCCAGTTTCTGCCGCTGGCACTTGCGGCTGTAAAAGATTTTAAAAAATGACATCCACTCACCTCCTCGCCCGATCCCTCCAGACGGGTCTTCTCTTCACCAGGGGAGGGTTCCGATCCCCCCCCCTGGGCTCCGCAGGCTTCAAGTGAGGACCCGGAAGAGAGTCCTCCCCACCTCTAATGGCTGCCGCCCATAGCCCTGCCTTTTTGTGGGAGGAGCGGGATGACGTCATCCAGCTTCTTGTAGTCTCTCACCCGGCTTTGGCTCTGACATATGCCCGTAGTAGTGGTGCAGAAGGGTGAGAGGCGAGGAGGCTCCAATCTTCTGCCCCTCACCCACCCTGCTCCGATCACTACCGGCATCTGTCCTCACCAGCTTTCATCGGCGCGGGAAAGCAGCGAGGGACACAGGATCGGAGGTGAGTAGAGTAAAAAAAAAAATTAATAAATGTAATTTTTTTATCTGTGTGTGTGTGTGTTATGTGTATTTTTTACATTTAACCCCTTGTGAACTGGTAAGGGGAGGCTGGGGGCTGGCAAGTCACCTGCGTCTAGCGGGTGACTTGCCATTAACCCCCAGTACCCCCAATTACCTGCCTCCCCAAAGCCCGGGGGGGGGAGTAGAACCCGTGGCCATAGGCTATGACAGCTTGTAGCCTGCAGGGCCAGGGACCACCAAAGCTGCCCCCTGCGTCCTGTTCCTACAAGCCCTGCAGAGCTGGTCCCGGGTTGGTTACTTTGGTAGGGGGGACCCCATGTATTTTTGGGGGGGATTTTTAAGGGTTATGAACCCTTAAAATTCCCAAAACAAATGGAGTCCCCCCTGGGTTTTTTTTTTAATTAAACCCATGTTACCTGTCATTCAGCTGCTATAAAATGCTTCCAGCTGACGAGCAGAAGCCATTGACTGGCAAGGGACGCAGTGCTCCAGGATGGATGGCAGGTAAGTATTAAAAAAAAACAAATAAAATATTTTTTTCTGTGTGTGTGTGGTGTTTTTTTTACGTGAGACCACTATACCAGCTCACAAGGCTCTGGGTCTGGCAAGTTGCCTGCGGCTAGCGGATGACTTACCATTAACCCTCGACACCCCCAATTACCTGCCTCCCCAAATCCCGGGGGGGGGGGCAGAAGAGCCCGTGGCCATAGGCTATGCCGGCTTCCTACAAGCCCTACATAGCTGGTCCCGAGCTGGTTATTTCGGGTAGGGGGACCCTGTCATTTTTTGGGGAATTTTAAGGGTTTTTGACCATTCAAATTCCCCCCCAAAATGGGGGGCTCTCCCCTCGGAAGGGGGACCCTACACCAATTTTTTTTTTTATTTAACTCTTTATAGTGTGGATAGTAGTTGTATTTTTTTTGCAAATGTTATAAAGTGCTCTTTTCAGTTTGGGGGGTCTCCTGGGCAGGAGCGGGGGGCTGCCAATACATATGTGGTACCGTTGGAATCGGGAGAAATGGGGCTTTCACATACAATATGGTTTTCTCTAATAAAATAAATGTTTTATTTAAAATAAAGGAGACAATTTCCTAAAAAATAACTTTTTTAAACTTTTTTTTGGTTTTTTTACTAAAAAATATTTAAAAAAACAGCAGAAAAATGTAAAACAAGACATTTCATGTTAAAGCCTAAACTCTGCTGCAATATATATATATATATATATATATATATATATATATATATATTTCATATTTGCCGGCGTATAAGACAACTTTTCCCCCCTGTAAAACATGCCTCCAAATGGGGGGGTCGTCTTATACGCCGGGTGCACCTGGGTCACATACATACCCCCCAACTGTCCCCTTTCTTCATCTGTGGTCCCGCATCTGGCGGCGCATGCAGTTGTCCCGTGCTGTCATGTCCCACGTTGTCGCAGTAAATGTACTTACCTTCACCAAGCTGGGCTGCACGATCGTCCTCCTCCTCCTCCTGCAGAGCGATGCTCTTGCTCAGGCAGCACTAGTTGATCAGAGCAGGGAGAGACTGAGCAGGCCAGCAGGGTGAGCGCAGAGCAGATCAGCTTTCCTGCTCTCAGGCACTGTGTGGGCAGGCAGGGGACTGGCTCCTGGCACGCACTCCTGACATCGCCCTCACTGCTCTCCACTTTGAAGGAGGCTCTTCAGCATCTGGTGTGATTTATTTAAGATTTATTAAAAAAAAAAGTTTCTATGGGGCATCCCCCAGTCTAAAAACCCCCAACTGGCCCCTTTCCCAGACCCCACACATTACACACTATGCCATTAGATGGGACACATTCTAAACAACCCAGGCATGTCCCCAGCTATAGGCGAGCAGGGATGTGGCCGCAGTGTAATGTGGTGTGGACTCTGGGAAACGGGGCATCCCAACTTCGGGGAGTTTACACAGGGGGCATCCCAACTTGGGGGAGTTTACACAGGGGGCACCCCAACTTGGGATGCCCCACTGGGTTTTGTTCCCTGCATCAGGGGCAGCAAAATGGAATGCCCCCCTGTCTGAATCCCTCGTTTGGCCTTTTTCCCAGACTCCACACCACATTACATTGCAGCCACATTCCTGCTCGCCTTTAGTTGGGGCCTGTGCTGGCTATTCAGAATGCATCCCATCTAAAGGCATAGTAGGGATGTGGCTGCAGTGTAATGTGGTTTGGCCTCTGGGAAAAGGGCCAGTTGGGAGGTTTCCAACAGTAGAGGAAACCCAATTTGGCATGCCCCTGGAGTAGGGAACAAACCCACTGGGGCATTCCAATTCGGAATTTTTTATTACAAAAAAACACTACAAATTGCACTACAATGGCAGGGAGCGTACTGGGGGCGGGGACACCTCACGACACAGAGGAGAGCAGCAGTGGATCACCACTGATGCGGCGGCGATGGCCCTGCAGACCCACCAGGGGGAGAGCTGATCCCAGCCATAGAGAGAGGATCAGAGGCAGCATCTCCCCAGCAACATGCAGCTCCACACACCTCTTCAGAGCATAAGGTGAGCGAACTGCTGGGAGGAGGACTGGGCAAAAGTGATACCAGGGGACTTCCTGGTGGGGATACAGGGCGCAAATTGCTTAATGAGAGCCACCGAAAGCACTCCCCCATGTACACTCCGTATGGAGGAGACCCCCCGATGTCGCTCCCAGGCCTCCCCCCTCACCCCCCAAGAGATCGGTGAAGACTGGAGCCCCGGAGCAGGGGATGACCGGCCCTCCCATCCAGCTGTAAATATGTATATGCCACACAGTGGGTCAAGCAGTAGATCGGGTTCACCTGTGGGGCCACCTGCTTCTCCATACTGGCCTCATGACTCCCCCTCACGGAGCCCAGCAGTTTACGGTCAATCTAACACAGTAACACTAGACCTAGACCAACACAGTTTCAAGGCTCTCATATCATCGCTACCCACTAGGAAAGACTTTGAGACCATCATAAACAGAATAGAGTCCACCCTCAGGAGGGAAGTAGATGAAGTATCGAAAAATGTACAAGAGGTCAGAAACAGGGTCACAGTAATAGAACAGGTGCAGGACTCGGTCCAACAACGTCTGACCACTATGCACAGTGCTTTAGAAAGAGTCCAGGCGGAGTTAACACAACATATAGCTGATATTTTACTTTACCAAGATGATATGGAAAACAGGGGAAGAAGGAACAATATACGCATAAGCCCCCGGAGCATGCCAATCTATCAGAAATTGTGACCCAGATATTCAATCAAGTGTTGCACTGTCCACGGGGGGAGGCTATTGAACTGGACAGAGTCCATAGAGCTCCAGGCCCCAAGAATCCAGACCTGTGGAGACCCCATGACATCATATGTCGTGTGCACTTTTATAAAATAAAAGAAAAAATCATGAAGCTTGCTTGGGCCAAGAAAAGAATAGACTACAAAGGGACTCAGATCATATTACTGCTTGACCTGGCGCAATGTACACTGCAGATGAGAAGGATTCTGAAACCACTTTTGGAGAGCACGAAGGAAGCCGGTGCCACTTACAAGTGAGGACATCCTTTTCATCTTATCCTCCAGATACGGGGCCAAAGCTTCATACTCCGTTAACACTCCCAGCTTTCAGAGGCGTTTGAGTTTCTGGGATCTCCAGTTGTGGAGCTAGAAAACTGTCTCTCTCTGTCGCTGAACCCTGCCCGGGCACCGTGGAGGGGGGTGGTCGGCGTGACCCTCTGCCTAAAAGAAACAGAGGAGTCAGTCCCAGACTGGCACTGATACCCGACCCATCCGGTTAGCTCGCTTATGACCCAGACGGGCCAAAATTACATGCTAGATTGTTGACTCTTAATAGTCAGAATTGCAGGAAGTCACATAGCAACAACATTTCACTGGTTTGATGTTGTGACCTGATGCCGCTGTCGGCCTGGCGGGATGCCAGGTGGGGGGCCGGGGATGCGTGACGCCGGAAGGAGAGTTATTCTAGGATTGTCAGGACGTGGGCCATCCTGTCTTTGATTGCCCCGGCGATGTGCTCCCTCTGCCTCCTTCCCCTCTTGGGGCTTTAACCTTGGGGCCATCAGCTATATGCGGGCGGGTGACTGACTGTGATGATAGAGGGTTGTGGAGGTTGAATCAAGACAAAAGTCTTACTACTGTTTTTTACTGTTTCTGTTGCTTAACCGTCTTTCGTTAATATATGACATGGCCACTCGGGCACATAGTTGGTAACTCATAGAAATTGTACGAGTATTGTTTTGCTAGTCGTGGGCTTATCTCCAGGCCTTGGCTTCTTGGAGGCTCAGGTCTCAGGATAACCTCTAAGACTTTGGACTGGGCTCCTTATATTGGCTGCCGCTTTCCATTACCCCACCTTGAATCCCCCTGAGCCTTCCCAAAAGGAACTTGGGATAGCTTAAAGGGTGGGAGTGCGCAGAAGCGCCGTTTTTCCTTTCCTTTTTTCTTCCTTTTTTTTTATCTCCTCTCTGGTTTCTCTCTTCCCTCCGCGCATAATTCTTGAGAGGTTGGTGGAAGAGGGAAATAACGCAGAATCAGAAAGCTCAGCACTTTTTCCCGCATAGGGACTTTTCTTTTTTTTTTTTGTTAGTAGATTTCTGTTTACCCCTCTCTCTCTGTTCCTTTACTCTTCCATTTTCCATAGTTTCTGAGCTCCCCCATTCCCCCCCCCCCATGTACCTTTTTCTCAAACCTACTGACGCCATTGAGTAAAGGATGTCGAGTATAACCATTTGCTCCTACAACACGAAAGAGCTGAACGTGCTGGAAAAAAGTTCCAAAATTCTTTCCGAGTTCCATAAAAGTAAGGTTAAACTAGCTCTACTAAAAGAAACCCACTTTAAAGAAGGCCATATACCGGCAATCCGTGACCGCTACTTTACCTCATGGATCCACGCCCAAAACCCAGAAGCTAAGTCAAAAGGGGTATCTATAATGATCCACAGATCTCTCCCCCACAAAATAATGGACACCAGAGTTGATCCCAAGGGCAGGTTTATATTTCTGAAGCTGATATTGTAAACGACGAATTGCTGAACACATTGCGGATGTCAAGCATAATAGGGCAGGGTCCATATCCAATGCTTCTAAGCACTTTAAAGATATCCATGCTGGAGATCTGTCCTCTTTCAAATGTAGAGCGATCGAGAAAGTTACATTGGGGCCCAGGGGGGAGACCATCAAAAGAAATTATTGTTCCAAGAGACAAGATGGATTTTTAATATGGAAACCAGGGTCCCTAAAGGTCTGAATCACAGATGGGACGTGGCTCTCTGCACATGATAGGGTGCAGGGCCAGGTTTAATCTATCTAGAAAAAATGCCACAATTCAGGGAGCATAGGATTAAAAGATTACATGCAGTTTGAATAATAGTTTAGTTTCTAACACTGTCCAGTCAGGGTCAGATTACAGAGGTTAAACAATCATGGGATATGCAACAAAATTATATATGGACATATTATATCTTTATTTGCTGTTAAGGTTTTCCTTGTTAGTTTCTGAACATTTGTCCTTTTATTATTATGATAGTGGATTGCACCATGGGGACTGAAAAGTAAGAGCTTGTATTTATTTCATATTACATACCTATTGATTTCAGTCCACTTGAAGCCTGGAGTGCAATAGACTGTGAGGTGTCTCTTTAAGAATACCTGGATGTGAGTTCTGACTACTGGCCTCTATCTGAGCATGTCACTGCTAGATTCCCCGTCACTCTAACATATATCTGTATAACGTGAGATGAAAGTAATGATGGAGGTGACCTGTGGATGGGGGTACAACAGAAGGGGTATGTGTAATATAGAATGGTTTGAATTTAAATCATTTTGCACTGACGGAGCTGCACACTGGTTGAAATTAGATATGTTGGTGAGATTGCCCGATCGGGGTGTGTTCTCTGATACTATATAATGATTGCAAATGCAATTGAGATATTGTCATAAGTAAGAACCCTTGGGGTTCGAAACGCGTAGACATACATGTATTTTACTGGGGGATTTATGTCTGCGCCATGCTTTTACTATTGAATTGGAATAAAAGTCTTTGGATTTTAATGAGGAAACACTTTTGGCTGGCAATACTTTGTGACACATGTACCCCACGCCCTCTCCAAATTGTATCAGACTCTGGTCAACTGTTTATACTCGAGCCCTTTGGGGTACATAACTAAATGGGAGAAAGAGACAGGCCAATCCTTCTCGGAGGAAGACCTATCTAAAATGTTTAGCTTGGTCTAACTATAGGCCTATCTCCCTGTTGAATGTTGATGTTAAAATTCTGGCAAAGGTACTGCCCGCACGGCTTAACGGGTTTATCAATGTGCTCATTTCCAAGGAACAGGTGGGTTTCAGGCTGGTGACAACATTAGGAAAATCGCCAACCTTATATATCGCTCAAGGGTGGAAGGCTATCATACCATGCTGTTGGCGCTAGATGTACGCAAATCGATTGACACCGTGGCGTGGGAATACTTGCACTTCACCCTCAATAAATGGGGCTTGGGTCCGTCTTTCCTGAATTGGATTTCCTCCTTTTATGCCAACCTTTGCCTTAGCCATTGAGCCTCTCTCCAGACTTATTCAGGCCAATAGTGGTATTGCAGGCATCGGGGTGGGGGATGCGAGCATAAGATTTCACTGTTTGCTGATGATATCCTAATGGTGATCAAGGACCCAGTCATATCCCTCCCGAGCCTTTTTAAAACCCTTGATTCTTTTTCGAGGCTTTCGGGCCTGCAAATCAATTCTGCCAAATCTCAGGCCCTTAATATCTCCCAACTCGATAGAGTTCTGAGTACTGTCAAGGCCTCCTTTGACTTTCATTGGCAGGTCAGGCATATTAAATACCTAGGGATACAGCTGGCATCTGACTATAACTACCCTAATATGTTCAAGACCTTGAGGTCCCTCTTATGTAACTGGGCTAAATTAAATCTTTCTTGGCTTGGTAGGATTGCTGCAGTGAAAATGGCGTGGCTCCCCAAATTACTTTATTTTTTCCGGGTGCTGCCGATTTCTGTCCCAGCCTCTGCTCTGAAACACCTCCAATCTGACCTAAACAAATTTATCTGGGGGGGGGGCGTAAATCGCGAGTTCACCATGGAACTCTTTACAGAGCTAAACAGAAAGGCGGCTTGGGAGTCCCTAATCTCGCACGCTATTACAGCGCTTGTCAAATTGCCCAACTGACAGTCCTGCATGGGGGAAGTGATAGACCTTTGTGGGTGAACATTGAGGAGTCGTACTGTTCCCCAATCTCTATATCCAATTTGCTATGGCTCCCCCCCCCCCGTGGTCTGTAGGAAAATCTTCAACCCCGTACTTAATCATTCACTTAGAATCTGGAGGGCTAATAAGAAGCGGGGGAACCTTGCCTCGTCGCATTGCCCACTACTCTCATTTTTGGGCAATCCGGAATTTGTCACGGGCTTTTCGGAACCTGCGGTGTTCGAGTGGTAGAAGATTCAGAATCTGAGCAAAGGGGGTAGGAGCAGCTCCATCACTATTATTTATACAAAATTATCAACATTATTATTCAGGGCCTGGGAACCAATTTACCGCCCACCAAACATGTCTAGCTATGTGGAAAGACAGAGATTTGGTTGCACATATCTGCAGATACATATGGATGCCACACTGCCCCGGCAAGGCACTCTGTGTTTAGTGTGGTCCCTACTCTTATTTTTGAGTCCCCCAAAGTTGGGACATGCACTGCAACCAGAGCTACTCACCTGGGAAGTTGCCAGCATCCCTTTAGAACACTCCACAGGGAGAGATCCATATTGACTGAATCCCTCCCTGTGTGTGTTCATGGCAATTCAAACTGAACAAAGGGAGTGGGAGCAGCTCCATCACTATTATTTATACAAAATTATCAACATTATTATTCAGGGCCTGGGAACCAATTTACCGCCCAGTTTAACCCTCTCATCATCTAAGTATTAGGCACCAAACATGTCTAGCTATGTGGAAAGACAGAGATTTGGTTGCACATATCTGCAGATACATGTGGAAGCCACACTGCCCCGGCAAGGCACTCTGTGTTTAGTGTGATCCCTACTCTTATTTTTGAGTCCCCAAAGTTGGGACATGCACTGCAGCCAGAGCTACTCACCTGGGAAGCTGCCAGCCTCCCTTTTAAACACAGAGTGCCTTGTCGGGGCAGTGTGGCTTCCACATGGATCTGCAGATATATGCAACCAAATCTCTGTCTTTCCACAAAGCTAGACATGTTTGTTGCTTGATATTTAGATGATGAGAGGGTTAAACTGGGCGGTAAATTAGTCCCCAGGCCCTGAATAATAATAATAATTCTGTATAAATAATAGTGATTGAGCTGCTCCCACCCCCCTTTATTCAGAAGATTCAAAATCTGACCAGAATTCAGAATCTCTTTTCCTGTCAAAGCTTGCTCTCCTTTGCCGAATTGCGATCCTCTTATGACATTCCGGGGAAGGAATTTCTCCGCTTCTTACAAATCACCGACTATGGCCGATCTAAATGCAAGTCGGCCACTCCTTCCTCTCACAACATTCGAAAGAGTCTGTCTAGAACAGCCTATGAGTAAAGGAGTGATCGCGTTGGCCTATAAACTGCTGTCTGAATCGGAAGGGGTTAGACCTCCGAGTCATGTGGCAAAATGGACACTTTCTCAGGTTATCTAAATGTTGGTGCCCAGGAGTTCAACACCAAGGTCCTCCTCCGGTGGTACCTCGTTCCGGAAAGAATACAAAAATTCTGCCCCTCCTGTCCGCGGGATTGCTTCAGAGGCTGCGGGCTCTCGGGTACTTACTTGCACACTTGGTGGGAGTGCAGGGTAGTGAAACAATTTTGGATCAAAGCCCTCTATGTTATTAATAAGGCCACCGGGCTAAAGCTGTGCCTATCCCCTCAGGTGTCCCTCCTTAACCTGAAACCCCCTGACTGCACAAGAACCCAGTTTGACCTCATAAGACACATTATTACAGCAGCCAAATTGATTATTGCCCAGTCGTGGAAGAAATCAGTCATTCCCCGGGGAAGCCTTATCACCCGGGTTAAAGAAGCCATGCTGTTTGAGAAGATGGCGGCCATCATAAAGGGGGATTTTGTCCCCTTTCTATCCACCTGGGAAGGTTGGATTACTCATTTTCATCCGGGGGGTCTCAATTGTCTCCTCCTTACAAACTAGAACCCCGCCTTGTTTCTCCTCACGATACGAATGGAGGCTCGGAACCCACCCTTTACCCTTCTTCTTCTCTCTCCCTTTTCTCCCTTCTTTCCTTCTACTTCACACCTCTCATTTCTTCTTTAAACTCTTCTTTTGATGATGCTTAAGAAATGTTCCTTCTATCTCCATGGATAGTTTGTCAGTGTTCTGTTCATGATGGTCGTATTCTTCTGTATGCTAGCTAATTATTGGCACTTTTGTATCACAGATCGGCTCTAGAGGGGGCTGCACAGGAGAGGAGCTTTAAGATCATTTCGAGATGGTATAGATGTCCGATGGACATCCACAAATTTGCGCCTCAATCGTCAAACAAATGCTAGCGATGCTTGGCGGAGGAGAGAAATATGATTCACATCTGGTGGGGATGCCCTGCTATCAGAGCCTTTTGGGGAAAAGTTCTAGATGTATACACAGAGACTACAGGCATGACAGTGAGCAACATACTTCAAATAACCCTCCTCTCTCTATATATATCCGAATACAAGAAGGGTATATTGCGGCATTTCTTGTCGGCAGCACAGGCAGTAATATACCCAGGCATTGGAAGACACGGGAGGTCCGTTTGCTTTCAGAGTGGGTGGGGGAGCTTGAACATATCAGGCGAATGGAGGAACTCATTCTGGGCAATAAAGGTCTGATAAAGAAATACATAGCAATTTGGGCCTGTTGGATAGCACTTCGGGATTCAGACCACTTCCAAGCGTTGCTTTAAAGGTGCGCAATAAAACGCGGATGGGAGGTGACAACTGTCTGTACCTTAGTTCGGCTTAGTGCTCAGAATGTTTCATCAAACGGTCGACGCATCAGATGTGGCTCAGACGTCACCCCCCTTCCCTTCCCCTTTTTCCCTTCTTGTCTCTTGGCTTTTCTCTTTGTTCTTTCTATCCAGTTTTCTTACTTGTTTGGTTGCATTGTATCTGAGACGTTATAGATTTGTGCTATGCAGGGTGACCCCCTTGCTAAGAGTTGGGGTGCTGGGCTGGTGTGCAGGTGTGTTGCAGGGTATGGTCCACAAGTTAACAATTGGTTTTGAAATAATTCTGGGAGGGGTGACATGGACACCTGCAGCATGGCTCACCCCCTAGCCCCCCCCCAATTGCATAAGTGCAGATATCTGGGTCCGGTGGGACAAGTATAGCACTGTGTAAGGATGTTGCTGTAACAACCCGTTATTTGATCGTTGTAACGCTGTACTTTTTATGGCATTATCTATTATGCATCCTTTTTGAACATCAATAAAAACATATTAAACAAAAAAAATGTTAAAGCCCAGACTAATGAAAAAAACAATATATCATTTTCCTGTGAAATCCCTTCAAAAATCATATTTGAACATGCGTAGTGCAAAATAGTGCAAAATTGTCTGCCAACAAAGGGTGACAAAAACTCCAGGTAGGCTGGCACTTTAAGGGTTAAAGAGGAAAATTGTGGGAGGTTAAAACCTCCCCCAAACCTCACCGATCTGCTGCCTTTCCCCCCTCTGGTTTCTCCTTTTTGCAATTTTTACTTACCTCGCCAAGGCTTCCATCTTCTGTGTCCATCGGATTCCGGGTGACCTCCTGACGGGCGAAGCCATCTTGCATCCCATCAGGCACTGCGCGTGCCCTCCGATCTTGCACCTGCGCAGTGCTCATGAATGAGATGCAATGAAGCCGCCTGAAATCCCACGAAGCTGCGAGATTGCCGTGGGACATTGACTATCATGGCTAAGGCTGTGTTTGTCTGTTAGGGACAGCTAAGCGGACTGTAGGGTGAGGATCAGGCCCTGAAGCAGACGGATGTTGCCACAGCAGGCAACGGCGACATCCATAAAGTAAGTAGAGGCCGATGGGGGGAGGGACTTGGCCTCTTTTCATTTTAGGTCCGATGTTCCTCTTTAAAGTGCCTCAAAAGCCGCACTGGCCGGCCCTGTAATCTATAGGAAGCCACACTGCCTACTGGAATGGGGGGGTGACACATTGCCTATGGGGAATGGGAGGGGGGAATGCCACACTGTCTATGGGGAATAGGAGGGGACAATGCCGCACTGCCTATGAGGAATGGGAGAGGGGAATGCCACACTGCCTATGGGAATGGGGGGATGCCGCACTGCCTATGGGGAATGGGATGGGGAATGCAACACAGCCTATGGGAATGGGAGGGGGAATGCCACACTGCCTATGGGAATAGGGGTGCCACACGGCCTATGTGAATGGGGGGGGGGGTGGATACCACACGGCCTATGGGATTGGGAAGGGGAAATGCCTCACTGCCCATGGGGAATGGGGGGAATGCCACACTGCCTAAGGGAATGGAAGGGGAAATGTTACACTGCCTATGAGGAATGGGAGGGGAAATGCCACACTGCCTACGGGAATAGGAGAGGAAATGTCACACTGCCTATGAGGAATGGGAGGGGAAATGCCACACTGGCTATGGGAAATGGGAGGGGGAATGCCACACTGCCTATGGGAAATGGGAGTGAGGAATGCCACACTGCCTATGGGGAATAGGAGGGAGGAATGCCACACTGCATATGGGGAATAGGAGGGAGGAATGCCACACTGACTATGGGGAATGGGAGGGTGGAAT
Organism: Gastrophryne carolinensis; assembly: GCA_027917425.1. NCBI lineage: Eukaryota > Metazoa > Chordata > Amphibia > Anura > Microhylidae > Gastrophryne > Gastrophryne carolinensis. The sequence continues at coordinate 466,700,835 of CM051236.1, forward strand.
GCCACACTGCATATGGGGAATAGGAGGGAAGAACGCCACACTGCCTATAGGGAATGGGAGGGAGAATGTCATATTGCCTATGGAAATGGGAGGGGGGAATGCCACACTGCCTATGGGGAATGGGAGGGGGGAATGCCCCACTGCCTATGGGGAATAGGAGGGAGGAATGCCACACTGCCTATGGGGAATAGGAAGAAGAAATGCCACACTTCCTATGGGGAATGGGAGGGGGGAATGCCACACTGCCTATGGGGAATGGGAGGGGGGAATGCCACACTGCCTATAGTAAAGGGGGGATGCCCCATTCCCTATGGGGAATGGGGGGTGACACTCTGATTGTAAGTGCCAACAAGTGCATTTCTTATTGTTTCAAAATACAAACTTGAACTAACAAGCTGTGTCAGTTGCTTAATAGGATGTGCAGCCTTTTCTGTCCCCCAGAGATACTCCCCACAGGGTAATGCAGAAGATATAAATTGCTGATTGTCTTGGTACTGGAGTGCTCTTTCATCTGCTATTGGGTAAGTGTTCCTGGCACACTATGTATTTTTTTATTATTTATTGTGTTTTGTCACATTTGTCACCATCTGTATCCACAAAGACCTTTTGGGCAGAAATGAAAGCAAATCCTAAACTCACCAACATTGCGAGGAGGGATCAGGGACTAAACTATTTTAGCCATTCAGTATGGAGACTTGGGAAGCCTTATTTATGAAGCGCCACACAGCCACAGCCACCACTTTTTTGGTCTTAGCAGCAAAAAAAAAATGGCAGCGCCCAGGCAAGCGTCTTATTTTAAATAAGGACCAAAAATGAAGCAGCGCCAGATGAAACCTGTAGCTCAAGATCCCATAGAGCACAATGGGCAGATATGGATTGTAGTGTTAAATGCTTGTAATTAATATTAAACACATTTATTTGTACAGAACTTGCATTGGGACTTATAATAATGGAAACGCAAGACCTAGGATGTCACAAAACATTTTTGTTTTTAAATGTTAATAAAATAGTTTTTAATGTCTTCTTTTGCTTAAAGTGCACCAAAACCCACGGCGATCGGCTTGGGAACCTATCAGATTCCCGGGCCGATAGATTTCTTTCTCCCTGGGGCATCCAAAATCAAGATGCCCCGCTGTGTGAAACCCTCCAGGTCTCCCCATACACTTACTTTCTTTCCTGGTCCAACGCCAAATGCTCGAGTCACGGCCACATAACCGCTATCCCTCTAGCAGGGCGCGTGTCCGCGTCAGATATTTGTGAATTGGCAGCGCGGGCACGCTGCCTGTTGGAGGGTAGTGGGGGATGCGGCCGTCAGCGTGCTCGAAGCCGCTTGCCTTAGACTACATGACATCAGCGGATCCAAGCACGCTGATTGGACAAGCGCACATGTGCTGTAAGACCGGAAAGGTGAGTTTGTTCAGGCGACCTGGGAGGTTCAACAAAGAGGGGCACCCCCGATCGGGGTTGCCCGGACGCAAGGACCAAAACCCAGGATGGTCAAAATCCTGGGTTTTGGTCTACTTTAATGCTTATAATTTATATTAAAAACATTTATTTGTACAGAGCTACATTGGGACCTGTCAATAATGGAAACACAGGACCCAGGATATTACATAATGGTTTTATTTTTGGTTGTTATTAAAATTGATTTTTTTTGGTGTCTTTTATGTAACAATGTGTAATATGGACGCCGACAACTAAAACACAGTTGAAACACACTGTAAAGTTTGTCTCCTTTGTCCCCAGCAGTGATTTCTTGTAACTGGAATGATAAAACACCAACCAGGGCCGTAAATATACAGCACAAAGATTTCATGGAGGTAAAAATTCATAAATATGCAGGGGAGCGACGGAATAATGGGAGTACAAATGGCGATCACTGGTGCTGGGAAAAACGGTCGGAGGAGCCAACAGGCGCTGACATTGGCCGGCCAATACCTAGTGCAACAATCAAAGCTAATTAGTAGAGTTTCACGCAGCAACTGCTAGTGCCAATGTAGTGCACAGCACAGCTCCAGATAAGACGGCAATGTTGGCACTCTGAAGCTGGCGCTATAGCCACAAAAATTATGCCAAATGCCACACATCATGAATAAGGCCCTAAATCAACAGGAAGAGGCTTTTTTGGACCAATAAAATAACACATACCAGAGGAGTAGCTAGGCTTTTTGGCACCTGTGGCAGAGATTCAAACTGGCGCCCCCACCTGTGCTCAGACCTCCCTTTGGTGCCCCCTTGACCTGCTGCGCCCAGGGCATTTGCCCCCCCCCGACACCCCCAGCTATGCCCCTGACACATATTGTATGTACAGTATATAATAATTGCTCACTATATATTTAGTTAGTATTTTATTGTTGATAGTGTAGTTTCACATGACAGCTAATCCAGTTTACCATCTGTATTCACTGAATAACTTAAACGTGGGCAAAAGTAAAATACATAATCCAAAACTCAACAAAATCTTACTGAGAGATCAGGGCCGGAACAATTCCCTTCATTTTGTATGGAAACCTAAAATTACTAGGTAGAGCTTTTTTTACAGCAAAATTCTCCCATAGAAAGGTCTCCCAGACTTAGAACGTTTTGCAAAAGAAGAACAAACTGTATTAAAGTATCAAAAACATATTAAACAAGGAGGTTTTTTTAAACCAATAATTTCAAATCACACATATCCAGTATTTTAAATAAGGCCTGGGCAAAGGCAAGGCAAAAAGGCAGGACCGGATTATGAGGAGGGCGCAAGGGGCATGCGTCCTAGGGCCTCCAACATTAGCCCTACAAAGGGGGCCTCCAGCAACCTTTGGGGGTATGGTCTGACCCAGGGTTTTTTTCAGTCTTCAGTCTGACAGGCCGCGGGGGGCCGGCAACAAAGCTATCTGCGGCAGTGGGGTGTGACTGAGCAAGCCTTTTTTTGTTCTTGTAAACTTGCAGCCAAAGCCACCACAGGGCAGGACGGAGAGTCTAGAGAAGCGAAGCCGCCTTCAGCAACACTACAGTGATGGGTGGGGGGAGCACCGGAGATGCTGCTGGAGGCCCAACCATGTTCCATTGCAGGGGTGTAACTACAGGGGCCAGTGGTAGCGACCAAACCAGGGCCCAGGTAACATGTAATGTTCGCACCAGGGCCTGGCCACATATGGAGGCTGATTCATTACTAACGGCAGGTATCGGCAGATGAACATTTGTATAGCAGCGCTTAGAGCGACCGCTAGTAGATGCTGTAAGCGGGTATTGATCGCTGTAACAGAGCACCTCAGTTGATGTTGTAACCTATCCGACATTAATGAATGTGATGTATGTTGGGCGCTCTAACACCAGTACAGTGCTGCAGGGAGCGAGAGGTAGCGCCAGCTCAGTGCGACCGACTCTCAGCTCTCCACACCATACTTATCAAAAAAGGACACACACACAGTGACGGCGCTCTAAATCTGGCTGCTATAGCACAGAGCGCCAGACAGTGTGATTAAAGTCTGTTTTTGAACACATATACACCAGTAACAAAGCGAAAACACATGGAATTACATTGTTGTAACCTTGTGACATTAACGCAATTTAGTGCCAGACCTGTAATGACAATTCTGCATAAAAATATAAAAAATCTTAAGTTTCTAAAAGTGTTTGTTTGCAGCCAGGAGAGGTCACACAATGATTTGAGTAAAAAAATAAAAATAAAAAATGTCAAACACGCTGTTTAAACACAAGCAAATGAACGTCTTTTAGAATCTAGGGCCATCGTGAAAGTGGCTTTAACCCAGTGTTGCCCCAAAGATGGTCATGCACACTGGATTGTGCTGTCCCTCATCTAGAGACATTTAACAGGCTCACCCAGGGAACCCAGCCTGTTTTCCAGACTTTCCCATCACCTCCCCTAACTGGAATGTATACCTCCCCCCTCCTACCACAGCAGCAGTGCACCAAATGTATCCTACATAACCCCATTTCTGGACAGCCTGCCAAGCCATAAGTATCTATTCTTAACAATATGATTCCATACTGTCTATTCTGCCCCATCACAGCTCAGCATGAAAGTGTTTCTCCATAAAGAGTAACCTACTAAATAAATCCTCTTCTTACCTTTTATAGGGAACACCAAGCCTTCCTCCTATTCCCTACACTGCAGGTGGATATTGCACTTTGCCTTACTACAAAGGTTTGATTTATTTGATTCATTTAGCCTGCAGCACAGGCATGGGGGATGCTTCCCTACTCCTAGGTGATCATTGGCTCATTGTTTCTGGCATTAGGGAATAATCACTAATAAACAGAAATAGAAAAAGCTCCTGGTCAATGTGCCTGCATTACTACTGCATCAAAATAAGAACCTTTTTTATGATCACCCTATCCTTCATGCCTCTTGGTCCCCAAACAAGCATGACATTTTATGTGACAAAGCAACACAAAGAATCAAGTATTTGTGAAGTGTAAGGAAAAAGATAGATGCTTTTACAGATTAAAAAAAACTGAAACATGTGGCATCATGGCATCTATTTGCAGGGGCAGGCTTATAATTTCTGGGGCCCCTAGTTGGGGATGTATCCGCGGCCTGCTCATGCGCTGTTGGAACATGAGCAAACCCAGGGGGGTTTCACACAGGGGCATCCTGGAAATGTCCAGCCATGGCATAGGGAATTGTTCGTGAATAGTCAGAATCCTGGGTTTTGGTCCCCTTTAACTCTTAGCTGTGACAATTGGCTTTTTAGTCCTGCATATGATAACATTAAGCACAAATCAGATGAATAAGGTGGAAGAGCCACAATGATTGGGCCCCTTTCACCTAGGCCCTGGTGTAGTCTCTACCCCTGTAGTTATGCCCCTGCAACGGAGCATGGTTGTGCCTCCAGAAGCATCCCCAGTGCTCCCCCCCCCCCAGCAGTCATTCTGGCTAGTAGCAGGTGGACGCAGCAGAGGAAAGCAACCAGCTTGAGTTGCACGTTCCATTTATTCAGAATAGATTGATGCACATTAAAGTGGAACAAAACCCAGGATTTTAACTATGCCAGGTTTTATTCCCTGCCATGGGGGCATACTGATTTGTGATGCCCTACTGTGTAAAACCTTTAGACCTCCCAGAAAAACTAAGCTGTCCCCAGCCCTACGATGCATGCATCTGCTATTGTCCAATCAGAGCCATTTGCCGTGCATATGTAATGTTTGGCTCTGTTTAAAGCCATCGGGAGCTTCGGGATCTGAAGATGCTGGGGATGTTGCCGCCTGACTTTTACATCGGCGTAGGAAACAGGTGATGTTTTAGATTTCATGACCGAGTGTTGGGGGGGGGGTGGATTCACACAGTGCTGCGGCCTGCTCATGCACTGTGGGAACATGAGCAAACCCAGGGGGTTTCAAACAGGGGCATCCTGGAAATGTCCATCCATGGCATAGGGAATTGTTCGGGAATTGCCCATTTAGCCGTCCAATTTCTATTCCCTGTGACATCCCAAACTAGGATGCCCCATTGTGTGAAACCCTATTAAATCACGGCACCCACTCACATAACCTTCCTATACCTTTAGATAAATGCATAACTGGGGCAGTTATTTGTGATTGGCCAGCCTGGACACGCCCCCAGGTAGAGGTGAGCAGGGATGCAACCAGTGTCCGGCTCTGCACCATTCAGCTTGCTAGCTGTTGGGATGTCACATCATCTTGCATAACTGAATGGATCTGAGCGTGCTGATTCTGGAGCAGCTGGCTCACATAAGTGTACAGTGGCTTCCTGTCTGCTGCACACACTGCATTGTGTTAAAAGGCATCCCTCACCGCAGCCTGTGGCCAAGTGGAGTTATGTATTTATCTTTTTAAAAAAAAGTTGCCACTGATCTGACCCTGCCTCTGGGGTCTCATGGCATTTGCCCCATGCATTTGCTTGGTTTGCATGGTGGTTAAGCACGCCTCTGTCTATTTCAAGTCAATCGCATCTGAGTCAGTATTGTGTATAACCACTTTTAGCTGCAATTACAGATTCAAATATATTGGGTATGTCTCAACTAGCTTTGCACATCTAGAGGCAGTGTGAGCCCGTTATTCTTTGCAAAATAGCTCTAGCACAGTCGGATTGGATAGGGAGTATTTATGAATATTGAAATAGTTTAACCCAAAACATGTTCATATGTTGGAATGTCCAAATCAGAATCCAGGCCTAACACTTATTAAGAAACTGTGGCCTGGATTCTGATTTGAGACATTCCAACATATGAACATGTTTTGAGTTAAACTATTTCAATGTAGCTTTTACTGTATGTTTAAGGTTGTTTTCCTGCTGGAAGGTGAAACATGCTCCAGCATCAAATCTTTTGCAGCTTCCAACAGGTTTTCTCCAGGATTGTTCTGTATTTATCTCCATCTATCATCCCATCAACTCTGACCAGCTTCCCAGTCCCTGTTAAAGAAAAGCATCCCCACACATGATGCTGCCACCTCAGTTTTTCAGGGTGGGGATGGTGTGTACAGGTTGATGTACAGTGGTGGCTTTCCTCCACACATAGGGGTCGATTCAGAGCCTGGTGAGAAAACTCACTACTTTTTACGAGAGAAAATTGCCTTTCACTTTCATTATATACCTTGGGGCTGATTCAGAGCCAGTTGTAAATTTACACCTAGTAGACAATGAAAGTGAGTGAAAGTTTTCTCTCCTTAAAAATAAGTTAATTTTCTCACCAGGTTCTGAATCGACTCACAGTATTTGGAATGCAGGCAAAAAACTTAAACTTCAGTCCAAGCTGACCAGAGAACCTTCTTCCACATGCTTGCTGTGTCCCCTAAATAGTTTGAGGCCAACTGCTAAAGGGACTTCTTATGACTTGCTTTCAAAAATGGCTTTCTTCTTACCACTCTTCCATAAAGGCCAGATTTGTGGAGCACACAACTAATAGCCCTGGGCTGTGGCTCTCTGCAGCTCCTCCAGAGTGACCCTGACTGCTTCTGTAATTAATGTGCTCCTTACCTGGGCGGTCAGTTTAGATGGATGGCCATATATTGGTAGGCTTTCAGGCGTGTCATACTCCTTCTATGTACGGATGATGGATTAAACAGTGGTCTGTGATATGTTTTTTTCTTATAACCTAATCCTGCAATAAATTTTGTAATACATTTCACATCAACTTTATCCCTGAGCAGTCTGGTGTGTTCTTTGGTTTTCATGAAACAGTTGGTTCAAAAAGGTTCTCTAATAAACCTCTGAGGCCTTCACAGAACAGCTGTAATTATCGTGAGAATGAATCACATTAAATATCGGTGGACTCTTTTTACTAGGTGTAAAATCAGTTGTTTACTTTGGGGTTTCTTTAAAGCGGACCAACAGTCAAAGATTAATTAAATCTGACCAACACAACAAACAGTGCTCATATGCATCCCTCCCCAGGGAAATTTAGAAAAAAATGTATTTATCTTTTTCTAACGCCTACTGGCATACGTTTTTAAAACGGCTTGCAGGCCGTTTGCAAACAGGAAGTTGTGCTGGGCTTCCTCTTACTGTGCATTTCAGTTATGTAGGTTTGAAAAGGAAGCTTCAAAATGGCAGCTACCTTTCTCTTCCAACTGTGCCAGGCTGTTGGTCCAGTTTAAGGTACATGTGGCACTCAGAGCCATCAGATGTGGCCCCTGGCCTGCTGTGGGAAAAGTGGGAGGGATACATAGAACTGTCATGTAAAGGTACAATAAGGATGAGCAATTGCACGGAGACTGAAACTGGAGGGGGGCATTGGGCAAAAAAGATGGCAGCGGTGGCTTGAAGGAATGCGGTCACAATGATTGTACCACCCCCCCCCCCCCCGGGTGAAATTTTTGGCAGAATAATTTGTTAAAATTGTTTTCTATAGTAATTGGAAGCTTAGCATTGGTGGAAGCTTAGATAGATTGATTGGGATCATGGTTAAGATGTGGGAGGGATTCAAATAATGGACCTATATTTAAATAGAAGTAAGCCAATTGGTATGTGCTAGGATGTGGGGATTGTTACATATGCATGTAGAGCATGCTGGAAAGACCTACGAGTGGAGTTTGTGAAGACAGTGGGTATCCTGATTGCTGTAGAAAATCTTCATTATGCTATTCCAAATGAAAGAATCTGAACGTATTCATTGTGCGAAGATGTCTGTGTCCAGGATTCTCACCACCATGACACCCAACATCAAATACACTCAACAGGTAGGAGAGTTAGATAAGCATAAATTAATTAAGAATAAGTTTGGGTTGGTCCCCCTTAGAGTGGTGTCTTCAGGGTCTTACGTAATTGCCCTGTGTGGCACCCTCTAAGCGGGTTCCAGGTGCGCCTTGTTGTTTCCCATTAAAGGTTGCTTTTGTTGAATTTTTAAATGCAATAAGCAGTTTTTATTCTTAGCAATTACATCTACATTTTCATAAGCAATACAAAATACAAAAAATATATAAGAAATATAATAAACTAAGCATATAACGGTAGAAAAACAAAAAGGAAAATATTTTACAATATATACTATATACAAAGGGTTTCTTTTCACCGATTATTTTGGTGAGCAGCCCTTAATTCAGGGTTGTTTCTCTGTTTACTCTCCTGTTTATAACAGGTATATTGGGTTTATAGTCCCTTGTTTGTAGCAAGTGTTGTTTGTAGCAGGAATGTTGGGCTTGTGATCCCTCTTTTGTAGCAAGTAAAATAGGTTTGCATGTAATCCCTCGTTTGTAGCAAGTGAGGTAAATTTGCATACGCGTTTCGCTCTAACGGCTTCTTCAGTGCGTTTAGGTTGTGAACCATTCGGGAACTGCTTTCCTCAGTCCTTTCAGTGCGTTTAGGTTGTGAACCATTCGGGAACTGCCTTCCTCAGTCCTTTCAGTGCGTTTAGGTTGTGAACCATTCGGGAACTGCCTTCCTCAGTCCTTTCATTACTGTGTGGGGGGAATGTCCTTGTAAATGGAATCCGCTTCTACAGGCTCATCCGGTTCCCCAGATTTAAGCACAGCTACAAGACGCAGACCACGCTGAAAGCACGTGGGACCTAAATACAGAGTCCGAAAAGATAAGAAAACCTCCCCGCTTTTCCAATCTGGGGAACCGGATGAGCCTGTAGAAGCGGATTCCATTTACAAGGACATTCCCCCCACACAGTAATGAAAGGACTGAGGAAGGCAGTTCCCGAATGGTTCACAACCTAAACGCACTGAAAGGACTGAGGAAGGCAGTTCCCGAATGGTTCACAACCTAAACGCACTGAAAGGACTGAGGAAGGCAGTTCCCGAATGGTTCACAACCTAAACGCACTGAAGAAGCCGTTAGAGCGAAACGCGTATGCAAATTTACCTCACTTGCTACAAACGAGGGATTACATGCAAACCTATTTTACTTGCTACAAAAGAGGGATCACAAGCCCAACATTCCTGCTACAAACAACACTTGCTACAAACAAGGGACTATAAACCCAATATACCTGTTATAAACAGGAGAGTAAACAGAGAAACAACCCTGAATTAAGGGCTGCTCACCAAAATAATCGGTGAAAAGAAACCCTTTGTATATAGTATATATTGTAAAATATTTTCCTTTTTGTTTTTCTACCGTTATATGCTTAGTTTATTATATTTCTTATATATTTTTTGTATTTTGTATTGCTTATGAAAATGTAGATGTAATTGCTAAGAATAAAAACTGCTTATTGCATTTAAAAATTCAACAAAAGCAACCTTTAATGGGAAACAACAAGGCGCACCTGGAACCCGCTTAGAGGGTGCCACACAGGGCAATTACGTAAGACCCTGAAGACACCACTCTAAGGGGGACCAACCCAAACGTATTCTTTATTTCTCTCTGAACTCCGGTTCAGAAGCGCCTTGCCCAAAACTACTCGGTACCTCCCAGACCAAAGAACACCCCCCCTCCCCCCCCCCCCCCCCCCCACAAAATAAATTAATTAACCAAATCCAATCTGGAGCCAGTGTAGTTGCAACTTCCACTTCAGCAGATAAAATTTCTTTCCACTAGTATATAATACCCTTTGGCCATAAAGGGTTAAAAAGATTCACCCCATATTGAATGTTCTCCCATAAACAGGAGAATAAAAGGGTAGAAAAAAACAAATGCATGAGCCACCATTTTATAGGAGGTAGAAAAGGTAAATTAATTTTTATGTGCAGCAAACTTAATTGCCCTGGGGAGGGATGCATATGAGCACTGTTTGTTGTGTAGGCCTGGTGTAAGTCATTTTTACAATGTATTTCCACTAGTATATAATACCCTTTTGCCTTTAAGGGTTAAAAAGATTCACCCTATATTGAATATTCTCCCATAAACAGCACTCAAGGGTAGAAATAACCATAGCGTAATCCAGTAAAAAGTATTAAAATATGTTAACTAATATAAATGTACTTACAAAACATTCACTTTTCATAAAGCATATCTCTCAAATAAAAACAGCTGCAAGCTTATCCACATTTCACCATCCCTAATTGGCCATTCAGTGGAGGGAAATAGAACTGCCTAATACCAGACCAATAGCCTGGCACAGTTGGAAAAGGAAGGTAGCTGCCATTTTAGAACTTTCTTTCCAAGCATCTCAGCTAGGGATGAGCGAATCGATCCGGACGAACCCGGATTCGATCCGAATTTCAGGAAAAATTCGATTCGGATCGAATCCGAATTTCCCCGCGATTCGATCGCTCGAAGTTTTCCTTTAACATCCATTCATTTACATTACAGGCATTCTAAGATGGCGGACGGGACATGTCTAGACATCAACCCCGCGCCAGTGCAAGCTGGGACAGTCACATGCAGCCTATCAGCAGCCAGCAAGCCCGGTGACGTCACAGCGGTATTTAAGGCCGGCCATCTTGCTTTCCTGCCTCATTTCTATATTGCATTCGTGAGAGACAGAACGTTGTGTAGCTGAGGGAGTGACGCAGTTAGACAGGCAGGGACAGACAAGGACAGGCTGGAGACAGGCAGGAGACAGACAGGAGACAGACAGAAAGTCAGCGAAAAACAGGGAAAGGTAGAAAAATCGGAGGCTGTCAGCCTGTCACAGGGAGTTTTTTTTTTTTTTTTTCATCCAGCCTGACAGGCTTTGTTAGCGTTTTCAGGCTGCTTATACTAACTAACTGTGCATATATACTGAACTGATCTTAAGTCTGCTGTGAGGCATCCCATTCTGTGACTACAGCAGCCTCTGTTTAAGACCATATAACCATTTGCTCTTATTATATTTGAAATTAGCCTGATAAAGACACTTATGCTGGGCATAGTACTTCTGGACCCTGCCAGGGCATCCCATTCTGTGACTACAGCAGCCTCTGTTTAAGACCATATAACCATTTGCTCTTATTATATTTGAAATTAGCCTGATAAAGACACTTTTGCTGGGCATAGTACTTCTGGACCCTGCCAGGGCATCCCATTCTGTGACTACAGCAGCCTCTGTTTAAGACCATATAACCATTTGCTCTTATTATATTTGAAATTAGCCTGATAAAGACACTTTTGCTGGGCATAGTACTTCTGGACCCTGCCAGGGCATCCCATTCTGTGACTACAGCAGCCTCTGTTTAAGACCATATAACCATTTGCTCTTATTATATTTGAAATTAGCCTGATAAAGACACTTTTGCTCGGCATAGTACTTCTGGACCCTGCCAGGGCATCCCATTCTGTGACTACAGCAGCCTCTGTTTAAGACCATATAACCATTTGCTCTTATTATATTTGAAATTAGCCTGATAAAGACACTTTTGCTCGGCATAGTACTTCTGGACCCTGCCAGGGCATCCCATTCTGTGACTACAGCAGCCTCTGTTTAAGACCATATAACCATTTGCTCTTATTATATTTGAAATTAGCCTGATAAAGACACTTTTGCTCGGCATAGTACTTCTGGACCCTGCCAGGGCATCCCATTCTGTGACTACAGCAGCCTCTGTTTAAGACCATATAACCATTTGCTCTTATTATATTTGAAATTAGCCTGATAAAGACACTTTTGCTGGGCATAGTACTTCTGGACCCTGCCAGGGCATCCCATTCTGTGACTACAGCAGCCTCTGTTTAAGACCATATAACCATTTTCACTTATTATAATTGAAATTAGGCCTGATAAAGACACTTTTGCTGGGCATAGTACTTCTGGACCCTGCCAGGGCATCCCATTCTGTGACTACAGCAGCCTCTGTTTAAGACCATATAACCATTTGCTCTTATTATATTTAAAATTAGCCTGATAAAGACACTTTTGCTGGGCATAGTACTTCTGGACCCTGCCAGGGCATCCCATTCTGTGACTACAGCAGCCTCTGTTTAAGACCATATAACCATTTGCTCTTATTATATTTGAAATTAGCCTGATAAAGACACTTTTGCTCGGCATAGTACTTCTGGACCCTGCCAGGGCATCCCATTCTGTGACTACAGCAGTCTCTGTTTAAGACCATATAACCATTTGCTCTTATTATATTTGAAATTAGCCTGATAAAGACACTTTTGCTGGGCATAGTACTTCTGGACCCTGCCAGGGCATCCCATTCTGTGACTACAGCAGCCTCTGTTTAAGACCATATAACCATTTGCTCTTATTATATTTGAAATTAGCCTGATAAAGACACTTTTGCTGGGCATAGTACTTCTGGACCCTGCCAGGGCATCCCATTCTGTGACTACAGCAGCCTCTGTTTAAGACCATATAACCATTTGCTCTTATTATATTTGAAATTAGCCTGATAAAGACACTTTTGCTGGGCATAGTACTTCTGGACCCTGCCAGGGCATCCCATTCTGTGACTACAGCAGCCTCTGTTTAAGACCATATAACCATTTGCACTTATTATAATTGAAATTAGGCCTGATAAAGACACTTTTGCTGGGCATAGTACTTCTGGACCCTGCCAGGGCATCCCATTCTGTGACTACAGCAGCCTCTGTTTAAGACCATATAACCATTAGCTCTTATTATATTTGAAATTAGCCTGATAAAGACACTTTTGCTGGGCATAGTACTTCTGGACCCTGCCAGGGCATCCCATTCTGTGACTACAGCAGCCTCTGTTTAAGACCATATAACCATTTGCTCTTATTATATTTGAAATTAGCCTGATAAAGACACTTTTGCTCGGCATAGTACTTCTGGACCCTGCCAGGGCATCCCATTCTGTGACTACAGCAGTCTCTGTTTAAGACCATATAACCATTTGCTCTTATTATATTTGAAATTAGCCTGATAAAGACACTTTTGCTGGGCATAGTACTTCTGGACCCTGCCAGGGCATCCCATTCTGTGACTACAGCAGCCTCTGTTTAAGACCATATAACCATTTGCTCTTATTATATTTGAAATTAGCCTGATAAAGACACTTTTGCTGGGCATAGTACTTCTGGACCCTGCCAGGGCATCCCATTCTGTGACTACAGCAGCCTCTGTTTAAGACCATATAACCATTTGCTCTTATTATATTTGAAATTAGCCTGATAAAGACACTTTTGCTGGGCATAGTACTTCTGGACCCTGCCAGGGCATCCCATTCTGTGACTACAGCAGCCTCTGTTTAAGACCATATAACCATTTGCACTTATTATAATTGAAATTAGGCCTGATAAAGACACTTTTGCTGGGCATAGTACTTCTGGACCCTGCCAGGGCATCCCATTCTGTGACTACAGCAGCCTCTGTTTAAGACCATATAACCATTTGCTCTTATTATATTTGAAATTAGCCTGATAAAGACACTTTTGCTGGGCATAGTACTTCTGGACCCTGCCAGGGCATCCCATTCTGTGACTACAGCAGCCTCTGTTTAAGACCATATAACCATTTGCTCTTATTATATTTGAAATTAGCCTGATAAAGACACTTTTTCTGGGCATAGTACTTCTGGACCCTGCCAGGGCATCCCATTCTGTGACTACAGCAGCCTCTGTTTAAGACCATATAACCATTTGCTCTTATTATATTTGAAATTAGCCTGATAAAGACACTTTTGCTGGGCATAGTACTTCTGGACCCTGCCAGGGCATCCCATTCTGTGACTACAGCAGCCTCTGTTTAAGACCATATAACCATTTGCTCTTATTATATTTGAAATTAGCCTGATAAAGACACTTTTGCTGGGCATAGTACTTCTGGACCCTGCCAGGGCATCCCATTCTGTGACTACAGCAGCCTCTGTTTAAGACCATATAACCATTTGCTCTTATTATATTTGAAATTAGCCTGATAAAGACACTTTTGCTCGGCATAGTACTTCTGGACCCTGCCAGGGCATCCCATTCTGTGACTACAGCAGCCTCTGTTTAAGACCATATAACCATTTGCTCTTATTATATTTGAAATTAGCCTGATAAAGACACTTTTGCTCGGCATAGTACTTCTGGACCCTGCCAGGGCATCCCATTCTGTGACTACAGCAGCCTCTGTTTAAGACCATATAACCATTTGCTCCTATTATATTTGAAATTAGGCCTGATAAAGACACTTTTGCTCAGCATAGTACTTCTGGACCCTGCCAGGGCATCCCATTCTGTGACTACAGCAGCCTCTGTTTACGACCATATAACCATTTGCTCTTATTATATTTGAAATTAGCCTGATAAAGACACTTTTGCTGGGCATAGTACTTCTGGACCCTGCCAGGGCATCCCATTCTGTGACTACAGCAGCCTCTGTTTAAGACCATATAACCATTTGCACTTATTATAATTGAAATTAGGCCTGATAAAGACACTTTTGCTGGGCATAGTACTTCTGGACCCTGCCAGGGCATCCCATTCTGTGACTACAGCAGCCTCTGTTTAAGACCATATAACCATTTGCTCTTATTATATTTGAAATTAGCCTGATAAAGACACTTTTGCTGGGCATAGTACTTCTGGACCCTGCCAGGGCATCCCATTCTGTGACTACAGCAGCCTCTGTTTAAGAACATATAACCATTTGCTCTTATTATATTTGAAATTAGCCTGATAAAGACACTTTTGCTGGGCATAGTACTACTGGACCCTGCCAGGGCATCCCATTCTGTGACTACAGCAGCCACTGTTTAAGACCATATAACCATTTGCTCTTATTATATTTGAAATTAGCCTGATAAAGACACTTTTGCTGGGCATAGTACTTCTGGACCCTGCCAGGGCATCCCATTCTGTGACTACAGCAGCCTCTGTTTAAGACCATATAACCATTTGCTCTTATTATATTTGAAATTAGCCTGATAAAGACACTTTTGCTGGGCATAGTACTTCTGGACCCTGCCAGGGCATCCCATTCTGTGACTACAGCAGCCTCTGTTTAAGACCATATAACCATTTGCTCTTATTATATTTGAAATTAGCCTGATAAAGACACTTTTGCTGGGCATAGTACTTCTGGACCCTGCCAGGGCATCCCATTCTGTGACTACAGCAGCTTCTGTTTAAGACCATATAACCATTTGCACTTATTATAATTGAAATTAGGCCTGATAAAGACACTTTTGCTGGGCATAGTACTTCTGGACCCTGCCAGGGCATCCCATTCTGTGACTACAGCAGCCTCTGTTTAAGACCATATAACCATTTGCTCTTATTATATTTGAAATTAGCCTGATAAAGACACTTTTGCTGGGCATAGTACTTCTGGACCCTGCCAGGGCATCCCATTCTGTGACTACAGCAGCCTCTGTTTAAGACCATATAACCATTTGCTCTTATTATATTTGAAATTAGCCTGATAAAGACACTTTTGCTGGGCATAGTACTTCTGGACCCTGCCAGGGCATCCCATTCTGTGACTACAGCAGCCTCTGTTTAAGACCATATAACCATTTGCTCTTATTATATTTGAAATTAGCCTGATAAAGACACTTTTGCTGGGCATAGTACTTCTGGACCCTGCCAGTGCATCCAATTCTGTGACTACAGCAGCCTCTGTTTAAGACCATATAACCATTTGCTCTTATTATATTTGAAATTAGCCTGATAAAGACACTTTTGCTCGGCATAGTACTTCTGGACCCTGCCAGGGCATCCCATTCTGTGACTACAGCAGCCTCTGTTTAAGAACATATAACCATTTGCTCTTATTATATTTGAAATTAGCCTGATAAAGACACTTTTGCTGGGCATAGTACTTCTGGACCCTGCCAGGGCATCCCATTCTGTGACTACAGCAGCCTCTGTTTAAGACCATATAACCATTTGCACTTATTATAATTGAAATTAGGCCTGATAAAGACACTTTTGCTGGGCATAGTACTTCTGGACCCTGCCAGGGCATCCCATTCTGTGACTACAGCAGCCTCTGTTTAAGACCATATAACCATTTGCTCTTATTATATTTGAAATTAGCCTGATAAAGACACTTTTGCTGGGCATAGTACTTCTGGACCCTGCCAGGGCATCCCATTCTGTGACTACAGCAGCCTCTGTTTAAGAACATATAACCATTTGCTCTTATTATATTTGAAATTAGCCTGATAAAGACACTTTTGCTGGGCATAGTACTTCTGGACCCTGCCAGGGCATCCCATTCTGTGACTACAGCAGCCTCTGTTTAAGACCATATAACCATTTGCTCTTATTATATTTGAAATTAGCCTGATAAAGACACTTTTGCTGGGCATAGTACTTCTGGACCCTGCCAGGGCATCCCATTCTGTGACTACAGCAGCCTCTGTTTAAGACCATATAACCATTTGCTCTTATTATATTTGAAATTAGCCTGATAAAGACACTTTTGCTGGGCATAGTACTTCTGGACCCTGCCAGGGCATCCCATTCTGTGACTACAGCAGCCTCTGTTTAAGACCATATAACCATTTGCTCTTATTATATTTGAAATTAGCCTGATAAAGACACTTTTGCTGGGCATAGTACTTCTGGACCCTGCCAGGGCATCCCATTCTGTGACTACAGCAGCTTCTGTTTAAGACCATATAACCATTTGCACTTATTATAATTGAAATTAGGCCTGATAAAGACACTTTTGCTGGGCATAGTACTTCTGGACCCTGCCAGGGCATCCCATTCTGTGACTACAGCAGCCTCTGTTTAAGACCATATAACCATTTGCTCTTATTATATTTGAAAGTAGCCTGATAAAGACACTTTTGCTGGGCATAGTACTTCTGGACCCTGCCAGGGCATCCCATTCTGTGACTACAGCAGCCTCTGTTTAAGACCATATAACCATTTGCTCTTATTATATTTGAAATTAGCCTGATAAAGACACTTTTGCTGGGCATAGTACTTCTGGACCCTGCCAGGGCATCCCATTCTGTGACTACAGCAGCCTCTGTTTAAGACCATATAACCATTTGCTCTTATTATATTTGAAATTAGCCTGATAAAGACACTTTTGCTGGGCATAGTACTTCTGGACCCTGCCAGGGCATCCCATTCTGTGACTACAGCAGCCTCTGTTTAAGACCATATAACCATTTGCTCTTATTATATTTGAAATTAGCCTGATAAAGACACTTTTGCTGGGCATAGTACTTCTGGACCCTGCCAGGGCATCCCATTCTGTGACTACAGCAGCCTCTGTTTAAGACCATATAACCATTTGCTCTTATTATATTTGAAATTAGCCTGATAAAGACACTTTTGCTGGGCATAGTACTTCTGGACCCTGCCAGGGCATCCCATTCTGTGACTACAGCATCTTCTGTTTAAGACCATATAACCATTTGCACTTATTATAATTGAAATTAGGCCTGATAAAGACACTTTTGCTGGGCATAGTACTTCTGGACCCTGCCAGGGCATCCCATTCTGTGACTACAGCAGCCTCTGTTTAAGACCATATAACCATTTGCTCTTATTATATTTGAAAGTAGCCTGATAAAGACACTTTTGCTGGGCATAGTACTTCTGGACCCTGCCAGGGCATCCCATTCTGTGACTACAGCAGCCTCTGTTTAAGACCATATAACCATTTGCTCTTATTATATTTGAAATTAGCCTGATAAAGACACTTTTGCTGGGCATAGTACTTCTGGACCCTGCCAGGGCATCCCATTCTGTGACTACAGCAGCCTCTGTTTAAGACCATATAACCATTTGCTCTTATTATATTTGAAATTAGCCTGATAAAGACACTTTTGCTGGGCATAGTACTTCTGGACCCTGCCAGGGCATCCCATTCTGTGACTACAGCAGCCTCTGTTTAAGACCATATAACCATTTGCTCTTATTATATTTGAAATTAGCCTGATAAAGACACTTTTGCTGGGCATAGTACTTCTGGACCCTGCCAGGGCATCCCATTCTGTGACTACAGCAGCCTCTGTTTAAGACCATATAACCATTTGCTCTTATTATATTTGAAATTAGCCTGATAAAGACACTTTTGCTGGGCATAGTACTTCTGGACCCTGCCAGGGCATCCCATTCTGTGACTACAGCAGCCTCTGTTTAAGACCATATAACCATTTGCTCTTATTATATTTGAAATTAGCCTGATAAAGACACTTTTGCTGGGCATAGTACTTCTGGACCCTGCCAGTGCATCCAATTCTGTGACTACAGCAGCCTCTGTTTAAGACCATATAACCATTTGCTCTTATTATATTTGAAATTAGCCTGATAAAGACACTTTTGCTCGGCATAGTACTTCTGGACCCTGCCAGGGCATCCCATTCTGTGACTACAGCAGCCTCTGTTTAAGACCATATAACCATTTGCACTTATTATAATTGAAATTAGGCCTGATAAAGACACTTTTGCTGGGCATAGCACTACTTGTCCCTGCCAGGTGTACTTACTGCTGGTTTTTAGGGCATCCCATTCTGTGACTACAGCAGCCTCTATTTAAGAACCTAACCATTTGCACCTATTCTAATTGAAATTAGGCATGATAAAGACACTTTTGCTGTGCATAGTCTTACTGCTGCCTGCCAGGTGCTCTCTGGTTTTTGGGACATCCCATTCTGTAACATACCATTAACCTCTGCATTTACTGTAAGCTGCACAGTTATTTAAAGAAATTTGGCCTGTATGAGCCTGCTAACACACTGCTGCTGTGTGCATATATACTGATCTCAAGTCTGCTGGGGGCATCCCATTCTGTAACATACCATTAGCCTCTGCATTTACTGTAAGCTGCACAGTTATTTAAAGAAATTTGGCCTGTATGAGCCTGCTTACACACTGCTGCTGTGTGCATATATACTGTTCTCAAGTCAGCTTTGGGGCATCCCATTCTGTAACATACCATTAGCCTCTGCATTTACTGTAAGCTGCACAGTTATTTAAAGAAATTTGGCCTGTATGAGCCTGCTAACACACTGCTGCTGTGTGCATATATACTGATCTCAAGTCTGCTTGGGGCATCCCATTCTGTAACATAACATAACCTACCTACCATACTAAGCAGCTCTCTTATTTAAACTAAGCTGGCCTCTTGGAGGCTGATTGTCCACTTTTGGGTGTGCATTTATATTCGGTTTCATATACAGTGGGGTATCCCAATTCGTAAGATAACCTACCCCAACCATGTAAACTAAATAGGCCTGTTGCAGCCTGAGTTTCTCTGCTTGCGTATGGCCTGCATTACAATCTGTCTCTTTCAATGACACTGCTGCCTGGGGTATCCCAATTTGTAAGATAACCTACCCCAACCATGTAAACTAAAGGTTACGTCCTTCCAGAAGGAAAACTTATGCCGAACACTATTTTTGTTAGGGGCATTGACCTTTGGATTGATTGGCATGAAATTAATTTTTTTTTTCAAAGTATGGCGCTGTAAAGAAGGTCAAAATGATGTCTCATACTTGGATTATTGTTACTTTTTGTTCAGCTTGAAATATAACAGGCCACACGGGCATCCCAAGGCACATGCTATTTTAAACCTATCTGTTATACAACATAAGCGTTGATCAGGCTACTTCAGTTTGCACTTGTTTTTGACTGCTTTTAATAAACCAGGCCGCAGGGCACCCCAAAGCTGCACCTTGCACCCTATCTGGTATACAACATAAGCGTTGATCAGCATCAGCTTCATTAAGCTACTTCCGTTTGCACTTCCTTTTTGACTGCTTTCATTTAACCAGGCCGCAGGGCACCCCAAAGCTGCACCTTGCACCCTACCTGTTTATACTAAATAAGCATCTACAGCCTCAGCTTTATTAAGTTATTGCATTTTGAATTGGTTTTGGTCTGCTTTAAATACACCAGGCCGCAGGGCATCCCAAACCTGCATGTTGCACCCCATCTGTTATACTAAATAAGCGTTGATCAGCATCAGCTTTATTAAGCTATTGCATTTTGCATTGGTTTTTGTACTGCTGCCAAAACACTAGCCCATATGGGCATCCCAAACCAGCACATGTCACCCTATCTGTTATACTAAATAAGCTTCTACAGGCCCTTTTTTTATTTATTTATTTTTATTTATATAGAGCTGCAATAGCTTATATTGTGAGGTTAATTTGCCATTTTGCAGCATAATATAGAGCAGCTCCTGTGTAAATCTGAGGGGCAATAGCTTATATAGTGAGGTAAATTTGCCATTTTGCTTCGTTATATAGAGCAGGCCCTGTGTAAATCTGAGGGGCAATAGCTTATATTGTGAGGTTAATTTGCCATTTTGCAGCATAATATAGAGCAGCCCCTGTGTAAATCTGAGGGGCAATAGCTTATATTGTGAGGTAAATTTGCCATTTTGCAGCATAATATAGAGCAGCCCCTGTGTAAATCTGAGGGGCAATAGCTTATATAGTGAGGTAAATTTGCCATTTTGCTTCGTTATATAGAGCAGCCCAGTTGCCATCTAAATCAACTACTGTCCGGCCAGTACAGCTTTTCCAGGGCAAACTCTGCTAGTTGTGGGCACAAGTCAAGTTTGGCTTCCCAGCAAATCCAGTGGATCTTGAAGGTGTGTTGGCATGGTCATGTCAAGGTATGACATGACCTGCTGTTTGAGGTCCAGCTCCAGGTCTTCCTGCTGCTCATGAGTAGACTCACTATGCGGGTGTAGAAAGCTACTCACTAGCGACTGAAGACTGAGGCTGCTGCTGATGGAGCTGCTGCTGCTGCTCCTTCCACCCCCCCAGCAGCCATGGCAGTGGAAGGTGATCGCAGACTTCCCCCCGAGTCAGACCTGCGGGAGTATGGGCCATGGCGCAGATAGACATCGCCCAACTGACTACGTGGGATGTCTCTGTAGTAGGTCAGTTTGTCCTCCCTCTCAGTGGGCGTAAAAAATGCCCCCATTTTGTGCCGGAAGCGAGGGTCCAATAAGTTGGAGAGCCAGAAGTCTTCCCGCTGACAAATGGAGACAATTCTGCGCTCACTAGTACGCATGCATGTGAGCATGCATCGTGCCATTTGTGCAAGTGACTCGGAGGGACTACCTGTCTCCATCTCCACTGTAAACTGCCATGGTGTGTCTGGGTCCTCTGTCTCGCCTTACTCACAACCCTCTAGCTCCTGTGGCTGCTCCTGCTCCTCCTCTCCTGTCAGATGACTAGATAAAATGGTCATTTTGTGAAACCTAAACTGTGGTTTGCTGTGCCCCACCCCCTCCTCCTCCTCCACTTCAGCCCCCACAGGCTTCATGTGGCTGTGAAATGTATGTGCCATGTCTCCAGTGCCCTGACCAGCCATGGTTTCCAACATGTGTTGTAGTACATGAAGCAGTGGAATCTCATCGTTCATCTCATAGTCCTGGCAACTGACTAATAACGTAGCTTCCTCAAAGGGCCTGAGCAAACGGTCGGTGTCACGTATGAGCTGCCAATGGTTTACATTGAATTTACACAGGGGTGTCCCCCTATCCATTTGGATCATCCAGAAATCCATGATGGCTTTTCTCTGTTCCTATAGTGCAGTGGTCCTCAACCCTGTCCTCAAGGCCCACCAACATGTCATGTTTTTTGGATCTCCAAATAGCCAGCTCTATTGCTCTGCAGCTGCACTAATTACTCCACCTGTGCATCTTTGTGGAGATCTGCAAAACCTGGCCTGTTGGTGGGCCTTGAGGACAGGGTTGGGGACCACTGCTATAGTGGATCCTGCATATGGAGGGTGGAATTCCAACGGGTGGAAACATCGCAAATCAGACTATGGTGGGGTACACCGTTGTGACGCTGAGGCTCAATAAGGTTGTGCTTGGTGGTGTAGGAGTGCCAGAAGTGCATGCTAACTTTCTTTCTTGTTGTTCTTTCAGATGGGGGCAAGACTTAAAAACTAGACTGAACACGTGTGCCATGTCAGGACGCATGACTCTGGCTTCCTTGTCGCAGCGCAAACAAGATGTTCTTCCAAGTGTAATGCAGCAGTCTGGACTTATGGTGACGCTGTCTGAGAGGAGAAATCCCTCAGACATCAAGATTAAAAATTCCAAGAATTTTTGAGGGCTAATTATTCAGAGGCAAATGATAGCTAGTTGTTTCTGATTTAATTACAAGGTGGAAACACACCCTCAAACAAAACTTCAATTTGGCAATACTATTGCATTTGTCTATTCATAATTTTATGTATATACACTAACTAACCTACTTTTTCTCCACAGGATGCTGCATGAAACACTGCCACATCGCTGAGTAGCTGATTTTTCCGAACAACAGTCCGCAATAATCTGCTGCTGCTGCCGCCGCCACCTCCGCAGACTCCAGGGACCCTCTTCCACTACCTCGGCTTGCAACACCTCCTCCCACGACACTCTCCTCATCACTAATTGCCGGCTAGTGGAAGAAGAGGCGAGTGTCTCCTCCACTTCTTGGCTGGGCAGTAGCTGCTGAATTTTATGATTATCAGATCTTCATCAATGGATAGTGGAGCTGAACCCAAAGCATAAAAGACAGACAACAGACAGTTGACTGGGGGTGTCAGATGCCACTTGTGATGCAGTGGACTGCTTTTGCAGCACTTCCAGACAAAGTTGCTTCATTGGCTGACACAATGACTGGTAAAGCTGTGGAACATATGGTTTAAAAGCAAAAATAACCATTTGTTTTTATATGAAAAAGACCCTGGTTTATACATAGTTTTTTTTTGTTCCAGAGACTGCCCTGCGTGGAAATGAATGGCGCATGGATCATCCAAGCTTTCCTCCCAACAATGCCTGATGTATTCCAGTAGATTGATGACGGGGCCAGACCTACACTAAAGAAAGATGGATCGTGCAAAACAGATTTAAGGCGCTGCTCTCCAGTTACAGACATTCCTCCGCATCGGACCACAAGTAAGTATTAATAAAAAATCCTTTACGTTACTCTTACTTTTAATTAATATTCTTCGGATAAGACAGATCAGACATGATTCCAGATTAAAAATTCCAAGAATTTTTGAGGGCTAATTAGTCAGAGGCAATGATACCTTCTTGTTTCTGATTTAATTAAAAGGTGGAAACACACCCTCAAACAAAACTTCACTTTGGCAATACTTTTGCATTTGTTTATTCATAATTTTATGTAGATATTACTAACTAAGCTACTTTTTCTCCACATGACTCTCCACAGGGTGTGATTCATCCAATTTTTGGGCTCCTGAAGCCAACCCCAGGGTCTCTTTAAAGTAATGTTTGGGCTCCTGCTGCTGCTGCTGCCAACTTCTGCCAACTCCAGGGTGTGATTCATCCAATTTTTGGGCTCCTGAAGCCAACTCCAGTGTATATTTGGGCTCCTGCTGCTGCCAACTCCAGGGTGTGAATCATGCAATTTTTGGGCTCCTAAAGCCAACCCCAGTGTCTCTTTAAAGTAATACTTGGGCTCCTGCTGCTGCCAACTCCAGGGTGTGATTCATCCAATTTTTGGGCTCCTGAAGCCAACCCCAGGGTCTCTTTAAAGTAATGTTGGGGCTCCTGCTGCTGCTGCTGCCAACTTCTGCCAACTCCAGGGTGTGATTCATCCAATTTTTGGGCTCCTGAAGCCAACCCCAGTGTCTCTTTAAAGTAATATTTGGGCTCCTGCTGCTGCTGCCAACTCCAGGGTGTGATTCATCCAATTTTTGGGCTCCTGAAGCCAACTCCAGTGTATATTTGGGCTCCTGCTGCTGCTGCTGCCAACTCCAGGGTGTGATTCATCCAATTTTTGGGCTCCTGAAGCCAACCCCAGTGTATATTTGGGCTCCTGCTGCTGCCAACTCCAGGGTGTGATTCATCCAATTTTTGGGCTCCTGAAGCCAACCCCAGGGTCTCTTTAAAGTAATATTTGGGCTCCTGCTGCTGCTACTGCCAACTTCTGCCAACTCCAGGGTGTGATTCATCCAATTTTTGGGCTCCTGAAGCCAACCCCAGGGTCTCTTTAAAGTAATATTTGGGCTCCTGCTGCTGCTGTCAACTCCTGCCAACTCCAGGGTGTGATTCATCCAATTTTTGGGCTCCTGAAGCCAACCCCAGGGTCTCTTTAAAGTAATATTTGGGCTCCTGCTGCTGCTACTGCCAACTTCTGCCAACTCCAGGGTGTGATTCATCCAATTTTTGGGCTCCTGAAGCCAACCCCAGGGTCTCTTTAAAGTAATATTTGGGCTCCTGCTGCTGCTGCTGTCAACTCCTGCCAACTCCAGGGTGTGATTCATCCAATTTTTGGGCTCCTGAAGCCAACCCCAGGGTCTCTTTAAAGTAATATTTGGGCTCCTGCTGCTGCCAACTCCAGGGTGTGATTCATCCAATTTTTGGGCTCCTGAAGCCAACCCCAGTGTCTCTTTAAAGTAATATTTGGGCTCCTGCTGCTGCTGCTGCCAACTCCAGGGTGTGATTCATCCAATTTTTGGGCTCCTGAAGCCAACCCCAGTGTATATTTGGGCTCCTGCTGCTGCCAACTCCAGGGTGTGATTCATCCAATTTTTGGGCTCCTGAAGCCAACCC
The DNA here is from genome assembly GCA_027917425.1 of Gastrophryne carolinensis. Lineage (NCBI taxonomy): Eukaryota > Metazoa > Chordata > Amphibia > Anura > Microhylidae > Gastrophryne > Gastrophryne carolinensis. Next base: position 466,725,566 of record CM051236.1, read on the forward strand.
CAGGGTCTCTTTAAAGTAATGTTTGGGCTCCTGCTGCTGCTGCCAACTCCAGGGTGTGATTCATCCAATTTTTGGGCTCCTGAAGCCAACCCCAGTGTCTCTTTAAAGTAATATTTGGGCTCCTGCTGCTGCTGCTGCCAACTCCAGGGTGTGATTCATCCAATTTTTGGGCTCCTGAAGCCAACTCCAGTGTATATTTGGGCTCCTGCTGCTGCTGCTGCCAACTCCAGGGTGTGATTCATCCAATTTTTGGGCTCCTGAAGCCAACCCCAGTGTATATTTGGGCTCCTGCTGCTGCCAACTCCAGGGTGTGATTCATCCAATTTTTGGGCTCCTGAAGCCAACCCCAGGGTCTCTTTAAAGTAATATTAGGGCTCCTGCTGCTGCTGCTGCCAACTCCAGGGTGTGATTCATCCAATTTTTGGGCTCCTGAAGCCAACCCCAGTGTATATTTGGGCTCCTGCTGCTGCCAACTCCAGGGTGTGATTCATCCAATTTTTGGGCTCCTGAAGCCAACCCCAGGGTCTCTTTAAAGTAATATTTGGGCTCCTGCTGCTGCTGCTGCTGCTGCTGCTGCCAACTTCTGCCAACTCCAGGGTGTGATTCATCCAATTTTTGGGCTCCTGAAGCCAACCCCAGTGTCTCTTTAAAGTAATATTTGGGCTCCTGCTGCTGCTGCTGCCAACTCCAGGGTGTGATTCATCCAATTTTTGGGCTCCTGAAGCCAACCCCAGGGTCTCTTTAAAGTAATATTTGGGCTCCTGCTGCTGCTGCTGCTGCTGCCAACTCCAGGGTGTGAATCATCCAATTTTTGGGCTCCTGAAGCCAACCCCAGGGTCTCTTTAAAGTAATGTTTGGGCTCCTGTTGCTGCTACTGCCAACTCCTGCCAACTCCAGGGTGTGATTCATCCAATTTTTGGGCTCCTGAAGCCAACCCCAGGGTCTCTTTAAAGTAATATTTGGGCTCCTGCTGCTGCTGCTGTCAACTCCTGCCAACTCCAGGGTGTGATTCATCCAATTTTTGGGCTCCTGAAGCCAACCCCAGGGTCTCTTTAAAGTTAATGTTTGGGCTCCTGTTGCTGCTGCTGCCAACTCCTGCCAACTCCAGGGTGTGATTCATCCAATTTTTGGGCTCCTGAAGCCAACCCCAGGGTCTCTTTAAAGTAATATTTGGGCTCCTGCTGCTGCTACTGCCAACTTCTGCCAACTCCAGGGTGTGATTCATCCAATTTTTGGGCTCCTGAAGCCAACCCCAGGGACTCTTTAAAGTAATATTTGGGCTCCTGCTGCTGCTGCTGCCAACTCCAGGGTGTGATTCATCCAATTTTTGGGCTCCTGCTGCTGCCAACTCCAGTGTCTCTTTAAAGCAATGTTTGGGCTCCTGCCCCTCATAGTGATGCCACTTCAACTCTCTTGAATTCAATTGTGCCGCTCTGCGATTCTATTAGCGATGCCTCTGATCTGCATGTGATATTTCTTCAAAGTATTATTTAACTAACCCAGCACGCATCCTGTGCGTGTTACAGCAAGGCAGAATGGTTTACAACCCTATTGAGGCTCTAGGAGGCTCAGAAATAGCCGTTTTTAATAGCGATTCGTCGCGAATTTATTCGGGTCGAAACGATTTTTGTCGGAAAATTCGGCGAATCAGTCGAATCGAATTTTTCAAAAGTTCGCTCATCTCTAATCTCAGCCATGCTGCTGCCTGGATTCAACTGATATGACAGTGCACAGTAACAGGAAGCCCTGCAGAACTTCCTGTTTGGAGGTGGACTGCAAATGCATGAGCTGCCATTTTATAGGAGTTAGAAAAGGTAAATGAATATTTATGTGCAGCAATCTAAATTGCCCCGGGGAGGGATGCATATGAGCACAGTTTGTTGTGTAGGTCTGGTTTTTGACTGTTGGTCCGCTTTAAATATGATGTATACCACAGGCAACCAAGCAGTGTCAACGCATTTTGTAAATTTCTTTATCCAGACTGAATTTGGATAATTAATTTATCCTAACTCCTCTGGTGCGTGTATTTTATATTGGGTGTCATGGTGGTGATAAATCAGAGACATCTTGACAGTCAACACTTTCACTCAAACCTATGGGGACTGAGGGCCTTATTCATGAAGGGATAGCACCAGGTAGCGGCAGATAAACGCCGGCCATGGCACGCAATTACACATTTATAAAGCAGATTGTGGTGAGCAACTGGGACAACACCATGTAGCGTACGATTCATCATTATCCCAGGCTTAGCGTACAGCGCCAGCGTTCAGCCTTGCAGAGCGCCACGTCTTACCTATTGTTACCTGGAGCTCTCCAATACATTTCTATGGACGATCCTTAAATCTCTTTCCTGTTCCAAATTTTTATTACATTTATCCCGGCCCACAAAATCATGTTTTTATATAATTTTTTATTTTTGGTACATTTACGCAAAAAGGTATTTACTTGTCTCTAACTAAAGTGGTAATGTCATACCCCTCCAACAATGTCATTCCATGTTGTTTTGCTTGCCTCCTGCTGTTTAGGTGTCTAAAAAATCACTTTAATCACACAGCGTCCAGCACTATGGGCTCCAGCCACACAATTTAGAATGCCTGCGTTCGCTCACTGTCATTTTTTAATGAATATAGTTTGAGTGGGTGAGTTTCTCGTCGCACTGAGCAGTCGCTGTGGTTCGCAGCATGCCGCGCTCTGCATTTGTTAAATATGGTTTTGGCGTGTGTGCCTATAGCGCCGAACATTGCTATGCGTACACCATTTTAATGTTGTGTTTCATAGCGTGATGTTTGGCGTTTTATTGCGTTTTTATTTTCCGAGGAGGGTAAAAGGTTTTGCTTTCACTTTTGTTTTGTGTACTTCTGGTTTTACACCTACGAGGAGCCACCATGCACCCCAGACCTGCCAGACGCTCCCCAGCTCCTCCTCAGACTCCCATGCCCCCCCTGCCCCTTCAGCCTCCCCTGCCCCCCCAAAGAAGAAGAGACAGAGGGTGGATCCTTGGGTAAATGGCCAAGTGGTCAAAGTAAGTGTATATGTGCCTAGTGTGTTACTGTATTCTGTATTATTTTTGTCCATTTTAGCTGGTAAGCCAAATTATATCAGATTTAAAAATGTCTAAAGCTTTATTGTATGCACAGGCCAAACTACCGTATTTGCTGGCGTATAAGACAACTTTTTCCCCCTGTAAAACATGCCTCCAAGAGGGGGGGGTCGTCTTATACGCCGGGTGCACCTGGGTCACATACATATAAATGTACTTACCTTCACCAAGCTGGACAGCACGATCGTCCTCCTCCTCCTCCTGCAAAGCGATGCTCTTGCTCAGGCAGCACTAGTTGATCAGAGCAGGGAGAGACTGAGCAGGCCAGCAGGGTGAGCGCCGAGCAGATCAGCTTTCCTGCTCTCAGGCACTGTGTGGGCAGGCAGGGGGCTGGCTCCTGGCACGCACTCCTGACATCGCCCTCGCTGCGCTCCACTTTGAAGGGGACTCTTCAGCATCTGATCTGAGGTGTGATTTATTTAAGATTTATTAAAAAAAAAAAGTTTCTATGGGGCATCCCCCAGTGTAAAACCCGAAACTGGCCCCTTTCCCAGACCCCACACATTACACACTATGCCATTAGATGGGACACATTCTAAACAACCCGGGCATGTCCCCAGCTATAGGCGAGCAGGGATGTGGCCGCAGTGTAATGTGGTGTGGACTCTGGGAAACGGGGTCATTGGGGAAGTTTACACAGGGGGTACCCCAAATTGGGGGAGTTTACACAGGGGGCATCCCAACTTGGGGGAGTTTACACAGGGGCATCCCAACTTGGGATGCCCTACTGGGTTTTGTTCCCTGCATCAGGGGCAGCAAAATGGAATGCCCCCCTGTCTGAATCCCCCGTTTGGCCTTTTTCCCAGACTCCACACCACATTACACTGCGGCCACATTCCTGCTCGCCTTTAGTTGGGGCCTGTGCTGGCTATTCAGAATGCGTCCAATCTAAAGGCATATTAGGGATGTGGCTGCAGTGTAATGTGGTTTGGGCTCTGGGAAAAGGGCCAGTTGGGGGGTTTCACACAGTAGAGGAAAACCAATTTGGCATGCCCCTGGAGTAGGGAACAAACCCACTGGGGCATTCCAATTCGGTATGCCCCACTGTAAAACCCTCCCTATTGGCCCTATTCCCAGAGCCAACACCACATTACCCTGCAGCTGCATCCCTACTATGCCTTTAGCTGGGACGCATTCTGAATAGCCAACACAGGCACGTCCCCAACTAAAGGCGAGCAGGGATGCAGCTGCAGTGTAATCTGATGTGCGCTCTGGGAAAAAGGCCAGTCAGGGGTATTTCACACAGTGGGGCTTCCAAATTTGGGAGGCCTCACTGGGTTTTGTTCCTTACTCCAGGGGTATCCCAAATTGTGATCCTCCACTGTGTGAAACCCCCCATCTGGCCCTTTTCCCAAACCACATTATACTGCAGCTGCATCCCTACTATGCCTTTAGCTGGGATGCATTCTGAATAGCCAGTGTGGGCACATCCCAAACTAAAGGCGAGCAGGGATGCGGCTGCAGTGTAATCTGATGTTCTTTTACGTTTTATTCAGTGTGCGGAAGAGGGAGTAGTCTTATACGGCGAGTATATAACAAACTCTATATTTTGAGTGGAAATGTTGGTGGGTCGTCTTATATGCCCAGTCGTCTTATACGCCGGCAAATACGGTAATATTTTTCATGTAATCATATATATATTTTTTTTAATTATATATTGATTACATTTTAAACTATATCCATATAACTGTCAATAGATTAATATTTTTGGTCTTTTTGATTACATTTTTTTCATTATTATATTGCCTTATGATAATTTTTTACACATGTACATTAGCATTTTTCATAAGAATTAATTGTTCTTATTTTTTTTTTCTTTTTTTTTTAGGACTACTGCATTCGGGAGTACAATTATGCCCTGAGTGCCAAACGCAGCAGAGTGGTGGAGGTGCAAGCCACCGTGTCCCGGTGCTTCAACACCAATCTAACCAGAAGATCCATAGTCCAAAAGTGGTTGGACTTCAAGCGCCGGGACAATGAGGGCGTATACCGGTTCTATGATGCCTATGCATCTGGTAAGTCAAACCTACATACATTTTAGAAATGTGCAGCATGTGTGAACACTAATGTATTTGAGTGTAATGTACCTTTTTTTGTTTTTGTTTCCTCTCTACAGATAAGCGTGCTTCCCTGGGTAAACACAGGAAGGGGATCCTCCCCCGCACACGTGTGTTGGGGTCAGATGAATCTGCGGGGGAGGGTCCCTCTTGTAGATCCCATATTTAGGACCCAGGGGAGGAAGGGGATGACGCCCTAGTGGAGAGTGCTGCTGGGGTGAGGGCAGTGTGGAGTATCAGCTCCTCACAATCGGACTCAGCTGAGTCCCAAACCCCCTGTGGCCACTCTTAAGTGGGGAGTACCTGTGGGGAGGAGGCAAGTGACTCCACCACACTCCCTCTAGGATCAGGAAGTGAGAGGTAGGAGGATGGCCCATCGGGTTTGGGATCTGCTGGGCCCATTGTGAGGAGTGGAGGCTCCACACCTCCACCTCATAGCCCTCCCTGGGATTCCAGCAGCAGCTCATCCCCTGGTGAGTGGAGTTATTAATGAGGTTTTTTTTCCAGTTGTACCTTGTTGTTACTAAAATATTCCTTTTTTACAGGGCATCATAGAGCCGCCACCTCCACCAGCTATGCTGCAGATGAGGCACTCGGGCATAGTTGTGGTAAGAGTTGCTTTAATTATTCAAGTAATGTTTTTTTAAACCTGTATTTCAACATATATAATATTTTAATGGCCCAAACACCTTATATGGTGGTGATGGGCCCATGTGGCCTATTTCCCAGTAGCTGCTCTACTGTTGTACCCCTAAATCCTAAACTAATGTGCCTAGAACATGTGTTAGCCAAAGTTGGCTTTTAAAAACAAACACATGCCCAAGTATATACCCACAAGTATGGTTATGTTCTCATTCTAACTAATACATGTTGAGGCCTATTAAAAGCATCACATACACTGTTCTTATGATCGTTTGTGTTTTGTTTTTTATCATAACAGATGTTTCCACATAGACGGAGCTGGTACTAATTCCCTCCACCCCTGCTCCAGGAACCTCCAGCAGCATGGGCCCAAGCCACAGCTGCGATGGTGAGTACCCAAAATTCGATTCAATAATTTTTTTACTCAAATATGCATGTGTCCATAACCATGTCAAAATGTTAGTGACAGTGTTCTGTTTACTTTTACACATTGAGATTATATACTTGCTAGCCTCAGGCATAATTGCATGTAAGCATGCTAGTTTGGTGGCTCTGCTAATGTTAATTTGCCAAACATTATACAGGCAGCCGGTGATTATGTTGTGGATTTCTAATACTCCTACTATTATAACTTATAAATTGAGTTGGATGATGGATTTAACATTACAAAGGGACAGGAGTAATTGAGCAAGACAGAAACTACAGTCTTCCGCTTCCGTAGTTTATAATGGGAGACTAGGGTGGATAATATAGAATGGTGGCCCTGATTTTTTGTTTAGAAAAACTTGCCTGTTGTTTAAGGGTTAAAATTGTTTGTAATCATTTACTTACTATAATAAATTTTACCCCTTTCATAGGTATATACTGTTTTTTTTTTCCTGTGGGACTTATATATTTTTTCTTCCCTACAGCTTGCACAATGGAGCATCGCAGACTGTGGCAGTATGTCCGAAGGACAAGACTGATGCTGCTGGGGAAGAAGGCAAAGCCATAGGGTGGGGGGAATCAGGATTGCCGCTGTGCGGCATAGTGTTCTGCCCATGTTGGGCAATTTTCAAATTTTAAAATAAATATTTTAATTGTTTTACTACAATTTGTGTTGGATTCTTATTCTACTAACTTAACATTACATCAACACACACACACAAAAACAACAAAATATATAATAAAATATTGCCAATGTGATCATTGACAATATAAGATTGAAATAAAATTTTAGCGTTAATACATCATAAAAACGCCCAGACACCATTAGATTTGGGTGAGCGAATATACAGTGGCTCTATAGCGACTGCAAAACATCAGATTTATTAATGGCGGCCAGGTTAATATAGTGACGGGGGCGCTCTGTCATAGCGACTGACGGTCAATCCACTAGCCCAACCACTAGCGGTCGTTCTTAGCGCTGCAGTACAGACGCTCATCTTTCGCTACCTGCCGTTAGTAATGAATCAGCCTGCCCAAGTGTTTGCATGCTATATACATCTTTTATCTAACTGTGGAATTTTGTACTACTGATTATTCTGTTGCATGTTTTAGAGTTATTGATATTAAATCTTTGCTATAAGCTTTTAAATCCAGTGCGGTATTTGTTGGTCATTCCCCTAAAGCATAACCAAAACTATGCGGGTGTCTCTTTTATAGTAATTGCTCCTCTTGCAATCTAATATATCCATGTCAAATTTTATCATTAAACCCCTTTTCTCAAACCATACATTCTACAATTAATATGTGCCTACCCAAATGTTTAGCTGTTAACAATCTGTTAGCACTAAACTCCTGTAATGTTCTCTCTTCTTGGAATGATTTTTGACCTCTGATTATAAAAAAAGAACTTAAATAAGGGTCTTTATCTTCAGGAGATAGTTAAAGCTCCACCAAAGTTCCAACAATGGGTGCCTCCATACACCAGGTGTCCATTGTTTTCAATGGGAGCTGGCTGTTCCCAGGCCACGCCTTACTGCCAGCCAGAACCCGGAAGTGCAGCTCCCGACTTCATAACCCAGGGCTATGGAAGGATGATCGGTGGTGCCGGCGGTAAGCTGAGCACATCTGCTAGCTACTGCTACCACTGCCCGGCCCTGGTCCGTAGAGGTCCACAGAAGTGGACTTTTCCTTTAAGGAAGTATAATGAATCAATACTGTGTACCTTTAGATTGTTAACTATAATTTGTAAATGCTAAACAGCAAAAATTAAATTTAAAACCCAGACAGAAAATTGCCTTAAATACTTGGAGAAATATATTTTAATGTTAGACATGTATTTGACTGTGCAGCATAATGGTGGATGTTGCTATGACCAATTGGCTTATAGAACTCCCTAAAGCACAGAATTTAGTAAAATAGTTCCTATGTCACCAAAAAGGTCTACTGATGGAGATAAAATGAGAAAAAGCATTTTTAGCACCTTAGAATTAAAATCTACAATAACCAAAATGAATCCAGAAGCTAGAAATAAACGCACTGCATACATGTTTAAAATGTCATGTTTCAGCTTATAAAGCAAAACTGTATATTCCTGATTCGGTAGATGTTGCTGGGAGATAAAACCTAACAGCAAGTCCTACTTTTGATTTCAATTATAGCAATGTTGGCCTGAGAAGAAAGTGAATCTATGAATCCAGACTTAATCCTGTCCATCATAACATATGAATTAAATGATTTCAAGAAGTGTGATGCTGCTTTTAATGCCCACATACCTTTTAATTATTTCTCCCCTTATCACATTCCATCTCTTGAGCAAATGTAAAATCCAATAGGATAACATGCTTTATACTCCCTGTACCAGTTCAGCATTTTATATTGAGCCCTTTACTTCAGCCTACTGAGATAGTCCAACCGCAGTGGTGTAGATGCGCTAAGCTACATGTAAAGCATTCTGTTGAGCAAGCACAATCCACTGTAAGATGTATCTTCTCCTGGATCACACAGATTCTATTCACTCTAGTGCTAGTGCTCAACACAGTGCTCAAGACTTGAACTTTAACATTTAAACAAAGAATAAAAAACTAAACTAAAAAAATATTTACCTAAATATACTTTTTTCTTCGAGGTTGGGAAATGTTTCTCTGAATTGGAGACTTTACACAAACTAAGAAATAGATACACCTTTGGAGTATTCACTAAAATGTTGAGAGCTCTTTAAACTATTAAAAAGGCTCGTCATACACAGAGCTTTAGTAAAAACTACCCTAATATACCATTCCAAATAGACATCACTGTAAAAAATGTCTATAATAATATAGGCTTTTAGATTTCAGAGCCAGCAAATATTGGTTTTGGTCCACTCTAATGCGGATAGGCGTTCAAAAGTGACTGCTGATCTACTCACCCCTAGCATCATGCGTGATACTGGAGGAACTCCCCCACTTCTGAATTGCTTCCCCAGCTTGCCACCCCACAGTAGGCTGATAGTGAGGAAGTGCAGAAGTATGTTGGGGGCGCCATCCAGTAGCCTCGCACACGCACCTTCCTTCCTAAGGCCGGCCCTGCATCCAGCAGCCCCCAAATTAACCCATCCATGGCCAATAGTGTTGGAATGAAAGCGGGCAGGCTGATTTATTACTAACGCCAGGTATCGGCAGATGAGCTTATGTACAGAGCGACCGCTAGTATACGCTGTGATCGGCTATCGGGCGCTGTAACAGAGCACCCAAGTCGCTGTAGTAACCTGGCTGGCATTGATGAATGAGATGGACATTCTAACACCAGTACAGCATTGCAGGGAAAAAAAGGTAGCGCCAGATCATTGCGACCGACTCTCAGCGACTCACACCATATTCAACAAAAAAACAGATACACACAGCGTAGGCATTCTGGATCTGGTCGCTGTAGTATAGAGCACCATATGCTGTGTGATTAAAGTCTGTTTTTGAACACATATCCATCAGTAACAAAGCGAAAACGCATGGAATGACATTGTTGTAACATTTTGACATTAATACATTAATGTCAGACCTGTAATGACAATTCTGCATAAAAATATAAAAAATCAAAAAAGTTTTCAAAAATGACTTTTTCTAGGCCAGGAGAGGTCACACAATTATTTGAGACAAAAAAAAATAAAAACATAAAACTCTATTTAAACAGTAGAAAAGGAATGTCTATTGAAATGTATGGGAGAGCGACAGGTAGCGACAGGTAATACCTGGCGCTCTGGAAGCTAGAGCGCCGGCGCTATACGCTGAGCTGCCTGTAATGATGAATCAGACGCTACATGGTGCTGTTAGAGTCGCTCACCAGAATCGCCTACATAAATGTGGTTTTGCGTACAGCGCCTGGCGTACACCAGACGCTACCTGCCGCTACGAGGCACTACCTGCCTCTATCTCTTGATGAATAAACCCCTAAGTATACAATGTATAAACAGAGTGGGAGTCAATTCAACCACAGACACAATTACAAAATGCAGGCTGCGTTTGCACACTGGAACTGAAGGGGAGGGAAACTCAAAACCCGAATGTAGGGGGGTATGCTAGAACAAGGGTTCAACATATAACCAGGTGTGGCTGCTTACCACATACCATCTATGACAAATAACAAACAAAAGGGGCTATATACCATGAACACCCAAACACAGGCTATGCAAAGTTGATAATCTTTTAATGTGAGACATAAAATGATATACAAATTAAGCAATCACATATTGCATAGGTATATACAGTTCAAAAACAGATAGTAGCAAATTATAAGTTCATATCAAGGCAATAGATAATAGCAGTCAGTAAAACTAAGAAATGGATGGCACCTGCAACCCTCAACGTTTCAGTAAAGCACCTTCATTAGGAGGGAAAAGGTCTGCTTTTTAACTCCTGACGAAGATGCTCTACTGAAACCTCGAGGGTAGGTATACTGCCTGCTATTAACTATTGCCTTGATATGAACTTAAAATTTGCTACTATCTGTTTGTGAACTGTATATGCATATGCAATATGTCTACCTTTAGTGCATTTGGTCACTGTGTTTGTCTCCCTGCCATTCTTACTCTCTGGTCTGCCACTTACGCCCAGCCTAAATCTATTGCCGGGGAGGCTGATTCATCATTAGTGGCAGGTAGTGACAGATGAGCGTCTGTAGCAGGCATTTTCAGAGAGCCCGCTAGTAGTCGCAGTGCTCGGCCGTGGGTCGCTACTTTATAGCGACTCGGTCGCTGTTCAGTAACGTTGAATACATTGTGAGGAGTTGCTATTTGACCAGTACAGCGCTGTATGGGAGCGCATGTTAGCGACTGCTCATAGCGACCGACTCACACCATATTCAGCAAAAAAACAGCCTCACAAATCTCTGGCGCTGAAAAATAGTTGTTTGAAGCCCAGAGCGCAGGAGGCGGTGTGTTTAAAGTGTGTTTTCAAGCATCTATCAACTAGTAACAAAGCAAAAACATATGGAATTACATTGTAACATTGTAACATGAACACTTTAATGCCAGACCTGTAATGTCATTTCTGAGGAAATATATAAAAAATGAAAAAAGTATGAAAAAACTGCTATTTCAATGCCAGAAGAGGTCAAAGAATAATTTGTGATTTTTTTGAAAAAAAAAAAAAACAGTTTAAAGAGAAGAAAAGGATCGTTTATTGAAATGTACGGGAGAGCGACAGGTAGCGAGAGGTCATACCTGGCGCTGTGCAAGGCTGAACGCTGGCGCTGTTCGCTGAGGCTGTGAAAATGATGAATCAGACGCTACATGGCGCTATCCCAGTCGCTAAACAGATTCTGCTTGATAAATGTGTAATTGCATGCCGTGTCCGGCGTTCACCAGTCGCTTATCTGTCGCTACCTCTCATTAACCAGGCGCTACCTGACGCTATCCCTTCTTAAATAAGGGCCTAAATCTATTGCATGCCTAATTCTATTGTTACACAGTGCCCATTTGCTAGTGGGTCATATTCTAGCTGTCATTACTTATTTCATACACTGTATATACATGCACTCGCTTTGTCAGCTACTCGGTTATTGCTTCATTTGTATGTCATTTTATGTCTCACATTAAAAGTGTATCATTGCATAGCCTGTGTTGGGGTGTTTATGGTATTTAGCCCTTTCTGTTTGTTAGAAGTCAATTCGACCATCTCTCATTCAACAGCAACATCTAACAACTGACTTTTTGATAAATTAGTACAAAGTTCCTTAGTCCTTTGGTGATTTCCCCAGACACTTTATAAGCTTTTGACATGTTAATTGCTTTCCACATAGATTTGAACGGAATTAGGTAACTGCCGATGCAGGATATTTAAGCACACTAATAGTTGTTTTTTGTTGCAGACTACTGAACGGCCACACCAGCTCAAGCAGCCCTAAAGTTTCAGACAGTAAAGGTTTATTCTACCAGTTAGAATTTTTTTTATGGCAGCTTATACTGCTAACATTCTCAATGGTACCTTTGGGTTTAGTAATGACTCTCTAAATCTCTCAAGCTCAATTCTCTGAGTCTCAGTTCTTACAAACTAAAATCTTCTGAATGGAGTGGGTAAGATTTTCCCGAATCCCTTTGTAAATATCAACAAGCCTGTAAATGATTCTGGTAAAGACTAAACAGCTGCTGCTTTTAATTATTTAAGGAAATCAGCCAAATCATTTTGCAAATTTCTTTTTCCATTAACGTTGCTTTGTTTTACTTTATTGGCCTGTGCATTGAATTGTACCACCTACAGTATTGTGCAAATGCTTTTGTAGAAAGTGCTACGGAGCTGGCATACTTCCAGTCTATATTCGGTGTGACCACCTTTCATTTCTGCAGACTTTGCTTGCTTTATTTGCTTTTGCCTGACAAGAGTTGGGAAATAAGCAAAGGGTCCATGCCACCTTACTTTTCTTCTCAAGAAATCAACTTGGAGGCTGATTAACTACGGTACTAACGCCAGGTATTGCCAGTTGAGCGTCTGTATAGCGGCGCTTAGAGCGACCACTAGTAGACACTGTAAGTGGGTATCGGGCGCTGTAACAGAGCATCTCAGTCGCTCTAGTAACCTGGCCGGCATTGATGAGTGTGATGTGTGATGTGTGTTGGGCGCTGTAACAACAGTACAGCACTGCAGCGAGCAAGGTGGCGCCAGCCCAGTGCGTCTGGCACTCGGCACTCCACAATATATTTTACAAAACACTAGACACACTGAGCGTCGGCGCTATAAATCTGGTCGCTATAGCACAGAGCGCCAGGCGCTGTGTGATTATTTAGTTTTTTAACACATATACACCTGTAACGAAGCGAAAACACATGGAATGACATTGTTTTAACACTGGGATATTAACACTTTAGTGCCAGACCTGTAAATGCAATTCTGCATAAAAATAAAGTCAAAAAAGGTTTCTAAGTTTCTAAAAACACGCTATTTATACACAACTAATTAAAACCTATTAAAATGTATGGAAGAGCGCTACAGAGCGACAGATACTACATGGCGCTCTGAACCTAGAGCGCCGGCGCTATACACTGAGCCGCCTGTATTAATACATGTGACGCTACATGGCACTGTTAGAGTCGCTCACCAGATTCGCTTTCTTAAATGTGGTTTTGCGTACAGAGCCCAGCATTCACCAGACGCTGCCTGCCGCTATGAGGCACTACCTGGTGCTATCCCTTGTTAAATAACCCCCTTAATCTGTCCATAAAAGGTTTTTTTTTTAAGGTTAAAGGTTGGGAGACTGAGCAACATTAATCCTTCTAATGCTAGCCATGTAAGATTTACGTTGCGGCATCAGCAACCATTGAATACCAGCAACGTAAATTTTACTTGCCTGTGTATTTACTAACCTCCCGCTCCTCAAGTTTTGAACATTGGGTCCAGGGGAGGGGAAAGAGGTTCACTCCTGTGACGCGATCGTCATTGAGGCAAATGGAGGGGACATTACGCATGTCATCAACCATTCCCTGAGCCAGCTGTATAAAAATCCTGTGTGGAATCAAGCCTCTCCCTTCAGATGCATCTCTGAGCATCAGTTTACTGCTCCTGCTGCTGACTGCCTCAGGTTTTACCACTGCAGCATTAAATTCTACCCCTCCAGCCTCCCTTGGACCATTGTCCCCCCTTTGGGACCGACTACCACTTTTTGTGAACCTCCCCCCCTTTTTTGTGTTGCAGAGTGTGAGTGCTGGGTGCAGCGAAGTGAAATCCAGATAGACATTTTTGGTGTAACAGGAACTGGCTTTACTGGAACATGAGAACAGTAAGAGAAGGTTGTGTTACATGGTGGATAACATAGACAGGAAAAAGCAGTCATACCCCTCGATTCAAAGAGCAAAAGTTAAGTGATTTCGTATCGAGAATCGTAAGTTTGGGTGGGTGTTTGTCATTTTTTCTGGTTTTTTTGGCCATTTCGTATTCGCACGATCGTTCGCGCATAGACGTATATGAACATACGCATTTCGTACGAGAATCGTATAATTTGCGTTAGTTCGTGTGTTTTTCCCGTCCAAATCGTATTATTTGCGTCCGATCCTATTTTTTACGTCCTTCACATGGGCTTGCGCCCAATTCAGAGAGGTGATTGCTAATTGTTTTGAAGCCCATTAAAGAGCTGCTTTACGAAATGTTTGCCGGCAGCTATTTGGCCTCGGGAGTAGGATGGAGCGGAGCGAGTTTGTGGCACATCAAGGGCTTATGCTTTTTGGCATTGAGTTGATCGAGATGTCTGAGAGCAGATTGCCCCTGCGTCGTCGCATGAACATCGATAGCATGAATGATGTTGAGCTGTTCGAGCTGACCAGGCTTAATCGCGCTTCCCTCCATAAATTATATAGTGAGCTGCGGCCATGGTTAGCCCGCACCACAAGGAAGGGGCATGCAATTTCAGGTATGACCAAGATGCTTGGCTGCCTGCAATTTTTGGCGAACGGCTCGTTCCAGAGGCTGGGTGCCCTCTCCGTGGGGATGTCACAGCCTACGCTGAGCCGCGCACTATCTAAATTTTTGGAAGGCATGGCTGCCATAACTCAAAAATATATTTATTTTCCTGATGATATGGCAGCCAGAAACGCCATTAAGCTTGGGTTTTATAATGTGGCCGACATGCCCAACGTTATTGGTGCAATTGACTGCACACATGTGGCACTCGTACCTAGGGCAGCCGACGAGTATATATATAGGTATTGAGATTGGTTATTATGTTGCCCAACGTGTCATGTAACCTGTTTTCCTTTGCGGCAGCATATTTGTTTATCCCTCATTTGTGTAGCTGCTTTATCTCGGCTTTTCATTAGTCTTTCCCAATAGAGTGCAGACATGTTTTGTGGTTAATTTATTAGTTTGGGTCAAATATCAATTACCCTTTTTGTATGTTTTTGCCTTAAGGAATCGTAAAATGGGACACTCACTTAATGTCCAGGCCGTGGTTGGTCCGGATATGCGGTTTATGAGTGTCCTTGCCGGCTACCCCGGATCGTCCCACGACTCCTATATCCTCCGGCGATCTGGGTTGTTTCGGAGATTTGAGGCAGGTGAATTTTCGGGGGCATGGCTGCTTGGTAAGTGTGTCCTATTTGTGTGTTATTAAATGTGGCATTAATCTTGTATTTGTTGATATGTTTTTTAAGGATAAATTTACAGAAGCGTACAACTGCATTTTTCTTGGCTCATATATTAGGAACTTACCCTAAAAATCCTTGTCTCGCTGTGGCCTTCAGAATGTTTTCCCTTTAGTTAGGATGTCTGTAAGTTCCTTGTGCCTAAATATATTGGTTTGGAGTTTATACCCAAGGATCTTTTGACCTTTGGCTCCTTTGGGACTATTGGTCTTTAAATGTCAAAGTGGACTTAAACTGCATACATTGTAGTTTCCAGAGAAATGTGGATAGGGATCTTTGACCTTTGGCTCCTTTTGGACTATTGGTCGTTAAATGTCAAAGTGGACTTAAACTGCATACATTGTAGTTTCCAGAGAAATGTGGATAGTCCCTCCGCAGCATCCTAATTGTAACATGTCTGAAAACTACAAATATATGTAAAATACAAATACCCTTGGCCGTGCAGATGTTTGTTAATTAATTGGTATATAGAAGTGCCATTTTTATTTAGGTGATACCTTAGTGCAATTTTTGTGGGCCCTAATGTGCCCTGTATTTTTTTGGGAACACTTTACCTTACATCATTATGATATCTGTGAAATTTTGGGTGTTGGTTGTGTTGCCTTTTTAATTTTGATTACATTTAATTCTCTGTTTAAGGTGATTCCGGGTACCCACTTCTACCCTGGCTCATGACGCCTGTGCTGCGGCCCCAGGATGCCTCTCAGGAAGCGTATAACCGTGCGCATCGCAAGACCCGGGCTGTTGTGGAGAGGGCCTTTGGTCTGCTGAAGACACGTTTTCGTTGCCTTGACCATACTGGGGGGGCCCTGCAATATGATCCCAAGAAAGTGATCGACATTATAATGGCATGTGCTGTTTTGCACAATTTTGCCATCATGGAACGTGTCCCACGTTATGTGGACAGCCTGCCCTCTTCAGCCGTCGAGGATGAAGCCGAGAATTTTGAGGGGCCCCCCAGTGAGTCTGGCCAATCTGTTCGAGCCAACCTGATCAGCCAGCATTTTAGTTAACTTTTTTCCCTGTCTCACCATTCTGTATGTCTGTGTTATCCTTTTGGAAACATATGTTGTTTTGCCCTAATGTGGCATTACCTCTAAGTAAAACATTTCGACCTTAATTGTTGCCTAATGTATTTCATGTAGTTTCCTTAGCTTTCGCTGTGCATTGTTACACCTCTTCCAACCAAAATTATCTGGTTTAGGCCAAGCTGTTAAAAAAGTCTTCCCACTAAAAACGCCACAAGTATTGGAAGTGAAATTTTTGTTTTACTTAGCAAATGAAAAATTATAGTGGTTAACAGAAATCAGTCCACATACATCTGTGGTAACAAATGGATAACATTAAAAAAAACATCGAGCACATCTACACCTGGAAGTTAGTGGCACAACCAAACAAGGACACCCAGTCCAAAGGCCAGCCTAGTCCAGTCATTAATATTGCCTGTGCCCAGGGATATTTGGGCATGGCCATAATGTCACACAAACATGTCTGCAAACAGGAGGAGCACCAACCAAATACATAGGTAAAGCCATAAGTGGCCAGATAAACTCCACATAGACCTATGGCATTGGCTAGTGGCCTTAAGCATTACTCTAAGGAGCTATATGGGAGCAAATACAAAACACAACCTGCCAGAGCAACACAAAATGGATTGTTTGAAACCTCAAAGGACAAGTAAATACAGTGGGGGTTAAGAGAAAAGATGTCCCACACACCCATGGCTTAATAGGGTGGCTGCCCATAATACCCAGGTGGAGGTCCAGGTGGAGGTCCATGGGAATGGGACCTAGCCTGGGCCATGGCAGCATTGTGAATTTGAAACTGCTCCACAATGTTTCTCTGCATATTGGTCATCTCAGCCATGGCTGACTGGATGCCATTACTTGCATTGGCCACGTTGCTGTTGAGGGTACGCAACTCCGCGAGGATGCCCTGTAGACTGGTATGGATGTTCACCATGTCGGCATGCCTTTGCTCACGCTCTGTAACGAGCTGGGCGTCATAAGAGTCCCTTTGTTGGGTCCATAATTGAAGCAGGGCACTCTGCCTCCCCTGGGAAATTGTGGGGCGGCGTAATGGCGTCCGCCGCACAATTACCCTGGCTCTTGGGCGTGCCCTGCCGCGTGGTGTCGTACCCTCAACAGCAACCGGCCTGCTTTGCAAATCCTCAGCAGCAGAGTGAACACTGGGGACTGTAGTGTCAGTCTCCCCATGTGCAAGCACAATGGATGGAGATTCACTCTGCTGCTGAGGATTGGCCAGAGAAACATTATCGAGCAGTTCCAAATTGGGACCCAGGGGGAGTTCATCCGACGTGCCCTGTACGGAGACATCATCATCTTCCTCCATGTCCTGGATCTCTTCCATGAGTGTGCGGGTCTGTAGGGACATATCAAAAAAAAAAAGGCTAAGTTTGCGTCCCAATTTAGGATTTCAACAGTTTAACACATTCTTAAGCACTTGTTAGTATTTATGCTACTAAATTAACTTACCGAAAATCTCTGATCTGGGCTCCGATGCTGTACGGACCTGGTAGGCATAACCAAACTGGGGGGTGAGTTTACCCTTGCTGAGGGATCATGCTGGGCTGAAGAAGAGAAAAAAATACCACGTAAACACACACACATAACCTTTTTTTTGATAGGTAATCAAATATAGCTCTATTTGTAATATTAGTCAACTCTAGAGCAATGGTGACCTTTGTTCAAACCCACGCAAGTTTACATAGGTGCAATGGCTCGGACAAACTGCTAAGTGACCTCAGTTCTAAGTCATGAAGTGTACCCAGTCACCATCCAACTTTCAAGGCACATTTTTGGATTTAGCCTACCATTCGCTAGGTCCGGGGTACTCAAACAATTGTTTGAAACGCCCATTTAAAGGTATGTGGTGAGAGGTGAATGTCTGGCCATGGTGCTGACGCAGGGGGTGTCTAGTTAAAAATAAAGACACTGGTGGAGGGGCTGGAGATTTCTAAGTGCCAACTAATAAAGGCTGCTTGCCCTTGCTGGGCTGGATGGGCCAGAGCTGAGGGGACAGGGATTGGATGTCTAAAGGGGGGAGTTAACGTATTGATGGTGATGGGATGGATGGAGCCAATCTGTTACAAATGTATGGGGCTTATGTGGGGGGGGGCATGGGGGGACTGGGGCACATGGGCCAGAGCAGGGGCAGCGGGACACGATTGTGGCCAGTGAAAATTTAAATAAGTTACTGTGTACCTTGCAATGCCACTTCCTGTGCAGTACTTCATATTGCAATGCTATGTTTCAGGGAGCCATGACATTGGGCAGGAGACCAACCACTACATGGCCGATCAAGGGGGCAGCTCTGAGCACGTCAACACAGAAGTAACTGAGTGCAGGGCTGTCTGGGCAGGGGTCCTTGAATGTGGTGGCAAGGCCCGCATTGGGACCCCGGGCCGCCAGTTGAGTCTCGCTGCTCTTGGTCACATATGTTTGTGGGTGGCTAATTAAATTGTTAACTCAAACACAACTCACACAACCAAAAGGCAACCCATACATAATGATGTGTGTTTTGTGATTGATTCAAAATATCTCACTTATCTTGCGAAACTTCATGACTTTAACAATCCAATTGGACATTTGATCTTTGCCATAATGGCTGTGGGCCTAAATGTGTGATTCCCAGGGACCAAAAGAGGACACAAACAGCCACAGTAGTGCGAGGCCAAGCAAGGCAAACCATAGGGGCATCCCGTTATCTTGTTACTAGTGAACTGTAGATTATTTAGCAAACAGGCAAACATGCAGATTTAAGAGTACTCACCGTGGGTACGGGTCGGGGAGTCTGTGTCCCTTAGACCAGCATGTCCACCGACCGCGACCGGATGGAGAAGTCCAAGCACAATCTCCTCAGCAGGGGTAAACTCCAATTTAGATGGAAAGCCACCTCCAGTTTTCATGCTGAAAAGAGAAAATCGTTTGGTAATCAGAAAAGGGGCATACAGCACATCCCAAACATTATATTTAGCGAAAACATTTATTTACCTGTAATTATGCCTTTTAATTTCTTTTTGCCGTACAGCATACTTCAGATCAGAGATTTTCTTCTGAATTTGGGACACATCTTTCCTCTCTTCCCCCGCTGCATTTACTTGTCGGAGGATGGTTTCAAACAATTCCATCTTGCGCTGCTTGGTGGTGTGTTTGGATTTGCTCCCATATAGCTCGTCATAGTATAATGTAAGGCCACTAGCCAATGCCATATTTTGGTCATGGGAGAATCTCCCACTCAACTGGCCGCGGCGCAATGTGCGGCCAGATGGTTGGCTTGGCTGCTCCTCCATGTGTGCAGACACATGTGGTGACATTATGGCCTGGGGCTGGGTAGGGGAATGGCCGGATTGGTGGCTTCCCAATGACTGGACTGGACTGGCCAAGGGACTGGGTGTTCTTGCGTGGCTGGCCACCGAACTTCCAGGTGTAGATGTGGTCATGGTTGCAATTCGGGGCCCTCTTGGGGGGCTAGGTTCCCGGCTGGTGCCAGGTCGGGGGCTCTGTTCCCGGCTGGTGCCAGGTCGGGGGCTTCTGGCCCTGGATGGGGTTCGGGCCCTGTAGGGGCTTCGTGCCCTGGATGGGGTTCTTCTGGCCCTGGATGGGGTTCGGGCCCTGTAGGGGCTTCTGGCCCTGGATGGGGTTCTTCTGGCCCTGGATGGGGTTCGGGCCCTGTAGGGGCTTCGTGCCCTGGATGGGGTTCTTCTGGCCCTGGATGGGGTTCGGGCCCTGTAGGGGCTTCTGGCCCTGGATGGGGTTCTTCTGGCCCTGGATGGGGTTCGGGCCCTGTAGGGGCTTCTGGCCCTGGATGGGGTTCTTCTGGCCCTGGATGGGGTTCGGGCCCTGTAGGGGCTTCTGGCCCTGGATGGGGTTCTTCTGGCCCTGGATGGGGTTCGGGCCCTGTAGGGGCTTCTGGCCCTGGCTGGGCTTCTGGCCCTGGATGGGGTTCTTCTGGCCCTGGATGGGGTTCGGGCCCTGTAGGGGCTTCTGGCCCTGGCTGGGCTTCTGGCCCTGGATGGGGTTCTTCTGGCCCTGGATGGGGTTCGGGCCCTGTAGGGGCTTCTGGCCCTGGCTGGGCTTCTGGCCCTGGATGGGGTTCTTCTGGCCCTGGATGGGGTTCGGGCCCTGTAGGGGCTTCTGGCCCTGGATGGGGTTCGGGCCCTGTAGGGGCTTCTGGCCCTGGATGGGGTTCTTCTGGCCCTGGATGGGCTTCGGGCCCTGCTGCGGGGCATGGGTTTCCGAACTGCCCTACTTGAAGGCATGGCCGGTGTGGTCTCACTTGTGCTGCCTGTTCTGGGGGCAGAGGTGGTGGGTGCTGCAGTTGCCAGCTTCTTGGCTGCAGGGGCACGGGGCTTGGGGCCCCTTTTTTTGGTACCTGAGGGTCCAGGATCCCTTGGTGGGGCCGAGGTGGGAGTCTTGCCTCTCAGTTTTCGGCCAGCTTGCTGGGACCTTGTGGTGGGGCCCTCCGCGGTCTTGCTTGCCTGGGGTCGCTTGCTGATCGCCTTTTTTGGTGCCATCGTACAGAAATGCTCAAAGAGAATGAGCTTGGGGGGAAAGGACCTTTAAATAATGAGCCCAGCGTGTGACGCCTATGCGCACGACTACGCGCTCGTACGAACGTACGTTCGAGCGGAACCAGGAAACCGCTGGGGTTTCACTTATCTGCTGCCTGGAAGAAGACTAAAGATGGCGCCCACTATCTTCACCCGTCAACAGGAAGAGATCCTCATGCTGGTAAGTGGCTGCCTGTGCATTTTAATAGAATAGTCAATGATGGCCTAAATGTAAATGATGCGTTGGGAACTAGTTTGGGGTCTCTTAATGTTTAATCACTGGCTCCTCACACTTCATCCTCAAGGGCCGAGCCTGGCCACGTTTTCACCTGTCTATGCTGATGTCCTAATTCGGCCAATTGCTCCGGCTTAGCAACAGTTAATTAACCTGTGGAGTAGCGGGGCGAGCTGTCAAACCTGGCCTGTCTCGGACCTTGATGCGGATGTTTGCGGAACACTGTTTTCCTAAGCCATAAAAACACAACGGGAAGCCACACACGTGGTCCAAAAGCCTAAGCATTAGGCTACATCTTGGATCTTTAAAACATCCTAACATGCCATAGATGCAGGTGGCCTGATTCTTGATGTTGGCTATTATCTGTATGTACATGGTGTGTGATACATATAACATAAGACCAGACTGTCAATCACAGTCAACGTCCTCTTTAAGGCACTCCCCAAAAATGGCGGCCATTCGAAATGTGTGTGTTAATGACATTAAATACTCAACTTGTGATGCAACACATATGGGTCTGTGTGTAAAAGTAAAAGCTCTGTGTCCATTATGTTTTTCAGATCATGCTTCAGCGCCGGTATGACTTCGCGCCCAATGTGTGCGAGAAAAGGGACATCGCCCGGGAGATCATCGCCGAGATCCACCGTGTGACCAGCACCACCTTCACTCACACCCAGATAATGCAGCATTGGTCGGACCTGAAGCGTCTGCACATGCCCCGGGTGCGGAGGTTTTTTGGGATCCATTTCCCAAGTAAGTACCAAGCAATTGCATGTTATATGTTCCAAATGTCTAAGTTATGCCTTTATTTATAATGACTTTTCTTTGGTAGTGTTGGAAATGGATTTCAGAATTCGCCGCACCCGGAGACGTACAGGCCGACCAGTGCTGCATGACTCTGCATCTGTGAGTGAAGGTGGTGGATCTCCCGGGCGACGGACCTACCCCTCCTCTGTGGCCTCCTCAGACCAGCCCCTGGACCTTACCACAGAGGAGGGGCCAAGGCGCGTGGGCGTGGAGTCATACCTGGCCACGCATGGGGAAGGCTCTGGTATGTCACTCTTCATGTATAGGCACAAAGATATACATGTCAGGCCAAAAACTAAGTTATCCTTTATTATGTATTTGTAGAAGCTTCAGGAGCGGGTGAGATAGTGGAGGAGGAGGCAGCAGAGATGCTTGAAGTCGATCCTGGCGAAGGTGAGTGATGTCAGCCAGACTGGGAGCCAGATATGTTGGGGATAGTGACTCTCTACAAATACTAACCAAATGTCACATGTTTCTCCAGGGACTTCTTCACAGCAGAGCCAGGACCAAGGGCAGCCTGTTGGCCCCAACCAGCCATCTGTCGGCCACCAACTCCGTAAGTCTCCATGCCATGATTCAGATTAATGTTTTGTAAGCTAATAACACACACATAACTAAAGGCGTAGCCAATGTGTAGTTAACACTTTCATGTGGCCACTTCTTTAGCTTAAAGCGGACCCTAACTCGTATTAAGAACATAGCTAATAATTAGGCAACACACTGTACCTACAGATTGGAAACATAGAAAAACAGACTTCAGCCATCTAATGCATGTTAGGAGCGTGAAAACAGCCCATATTGCGGAATATGGAAGGCGCAATATTTACAGGCAGCATGGGATACAGATTGTAAAAAGTAAGGTCCTGGCATGCATTGTGGGATTGATGACCTTTCCCTCAACCCAGCTATGCTCTGGATTGTCAACGCACCACTGTAACGTACTCCCCTGTACTTTATCCAACTCTCCACTCCTCATTAATTGTTAGGCTTCAGAGTTCAGATGGCGGCGCTGCAAGCCATAAACGTCAAAACTGTACTTTGATCTGGTGCATAATCATTTAGAAATAGGTATTGGTTGTCATTAAATAATGTTGAAGGTCCGGTTTAAGGAGTTTAAATACTTACCTGTTGGAAATGCATTAACTTTAGCCCTTGGAAGAATGACATATGTCATGCATTTACATGTATTGGATTAACCACAAATCTATTTACAGCATACCAACCGGTCTGGTACTCCTATTTAGGTTTTTTTCTCTATTGCTTACAGGGATTATGCCAAAAACCAAGGCAGAGAAAAAAAAAAGGATCCAGGAGTTGGTGGCCGAGCTGCTGGCCATACAGGCGACGTTGGGGCCAACAGATGAAGAAGAGGAGGATGAATAGTGCCCTTGGTCCTGGCTACTTTGTTAAAATTGTTTTATACATTTTACTGTATTTTAAAATAATGTTATATGTTTTAAATGTTCAACAAAAAATTTTACTTACAAAAAAGAAAAAAAAACAAAAAAAAAAATGTTTCCCAGATAACTATTTAAGTAAAAAAAGTTAGTAAAAAAACTAACTACAAATTTTAAAAATTTTTAAAAAATATAGGACATTTTAAAAAATTAATATTGAATAAAAAAAAAATTTTAAGCCTTCATAAATGTGTCTTTTCTAATATGCGCAACAAAAAACAACTACACACAAAATTACATACACACTAAAAAAAATAAAGACAGATGTACATTATGTGGTTTGGTGACGTTTTATGGACCGAGAAATGAAGTTGGATGCAGGCGCTAAGGGGTTTAGGTAAGTTTAAGGGACCGAGAAATGAAGTTGGATGCAAGCGCTAAGGGGTTTAGGTAAGTTTTATGGACCGAGAAATGAAGTTGGATGCAGGCGCTAAGGGGTTTAGGTAAGTTTAAGGGACCGAGAAATGAAGTTGGATGCAGGCGCTACGGGGTTTAGGTAAGTTTAAGGGACCGAGAAATGAAGTTGGATGCAGGCGCTACGGGGTTTAGGTAAGTTTTATGGACCGAGAAATGAAGTTGGATGCAGGCACCTAAGGGGTTTAGGTAAGTTTTATGGACCGAGAAATGAAGTTGGATGCAAGCGCTAAGGGGTTTAGGTAAGTTTTATGGACCGAGAAATGAAGTTGGATGCAGCCGCTACGGGGTTTAGGTAAGTTTGAGGGACCGAGAAATGAAGTTGGATGCAGCCGCTAAGGGGTTTAGGTAAGTTTAAGGGACCGAGAAATGAAGTTGGATGCAGGCGCTACGGGGTTTAGGTAAGTTTAAGGGACCGAGAAATGAAGTTGGATGCAGGCGCTACGGGGTTTAGGTAAGTTTAAGGGACCGAGAAATGAAGTTGGATGCAGGCGCTAAGGGGTTTAGGTAAGTTTTATGGACCGAGAAATGAAGTTGGATGCAGGCGCTAAGGGGTTTAGGTAAGTTTGAGGGACCGAGAAATGAAGTTGGATGCAGGCGCTAAGGGGTTTAGGTAAGTTTAAGGGACCGAGAAATGAAGTTGGATGCAGCCGCTACGGGGTTTATGTAAGTTTCTGGTTGAGGGTGCGCATGCGCAAGATCTTATAAACATACGAACGCACGAATCTAAGAGGCCAAAAACCAATGAAAACCAGAGGCAAACGCAAGTAATTGGAAGAGCTGGACGATGGAAGCCGCCGACAAAACAGGCTGCCGCCGCAACAGGTGAGCACATGAACGTGATTTTTACGATTGCCAACTGACTGAGGCAAGTTCGGGAGATATCATACGAACGGACGTATCTTTTAGGATAGAAACGTATTTGCTTATTGAATCACTCGCAAGTTCATACGAACGCACGAGCGGACGTAAAAAATAGGATGATCGTGAGCAAAATCCAAGCTGTTACATGTTTCTTTGAATCAACCCAATAGTGATCCCCTCAGTGTACAAGAAACACAACATGCTGCAGAGAATGTACAAAACAACAGACGACATATAGTAACAGTGCCATCTACTGTCATAAATGTAAACTGCATTAACCCAGCAATATAATTGCAGATCACATAGAGAGACACAGTATCAACATTTTCAACCTTTTACCCCACCTGATTTGTGACCCTGATCCCCACTTTGGTACCATTTTCCCCAGGACCCCTGCATCTAATTTTCCCACTATTTCACATTATTTCCTTACTGTTGTCCCTGGGACTGGATCCCTAGATCTCTAGTCCCTGGACCCTTCTCCTCCTACAATAACCTACGGTAATCTAAAAAACAGAAGAGAATGCCTTACTAATCTAAGGTAAGCAGAAATATATTATTTACATATCTATTTTATGTGCAAGATGCTGCCACACAGAGGAACAACACAAGGTAAAGTGGAATTCCTGTGTGTTGTTCCTCTTTAGCTGCAAGGTGCGCATAGTGGTTGTATCTGAAAAAATCACAGTTAAATATATATATATATATATATATATATATATATTGCAAAATGCTTGTGACCTTGTGAACGGAGGGTGGCAGGTTTTGATTCTCAGCTATGGGACATGACTGTAGTGCTCTTGAGCAAAGCACCTAACTCCCCAACTGGTCCTTGGGTGCCGTAATTTGGGCAGCCCACCACTCTGTGCATGTGGAGGAAATTACAAACTACAAAAAAATAATCAAGTGTCAGTTGCTGTATGGCTAGGAAGTAGAGCCATTTTCCCTTGTCAAAACTCCTCTTTAAACCGGACATTCACCCTGATTATGAGCCTATGTTGTATGTTCCCCCTACCCTGTATATACAGATTACCTACATTAAAAATCATCCTACCTGTATCTACTGCACTTTCTGAGCCTTTAAACTTCAAAGATGGTGGCCCATGGAGTCTCTGGCTGCCTGCAGAAAGGAGTCTATTGTTGAGATAATTGCTGTCACAGCAGCCAGCCTTTCAACCAGGGCTGGCCTTAGGGTCAGTTTCGCCCTGTTCAAGATCTCAGGATGGCACCCACACTACAGAAACACACACACAAAATGGACAGAGAGCAACAGAGGAAACACGGTAAAGAGGGAGATTGAGAGAATGAGATGTAGAAAAGGGACTGCGAGAAGGAAAAATGAATGTAATATGCAGAGAATGTGGAAAAGAAACAGGATGAGAAAAGATAGAAAAGAGGAGAAAAAAGAAAGATGAAGAAAGAAATGAGAAAGATGAGAAAGAATGAAATAAAAGAAAAAGTGAGAGGGAGAAACAGAGAAAGAAAAAATGAGAGAAAGAGGGAACTAGAAAGAAAGGAAACTGGAAAATAGAGATGGAGGGAAGATAAAAAGGAGGAAATGTGAAGAAGCTGAAAAGAGAGGTGGACGGGAGGAAGGTGACAAAAGAAAGATTGAATGAATGTAAAAACAACATGAAAAGAGAGTGAGGGGGATACGTAAAAGAAATAACAATGGAGGGATCATGAAATAAATCAGAAAGAAGGAGAAAGGGAAATTCAAGAAGGATTTCCTTTTTCCTTCTTGAATTTCCATTTCTTGAAATGTCCAAAAAAAAGGAAGGCAAGATTGGGGGAAATTCTGGAAAAGTGAGGCTTGCTAATCCTGTTGAGAGCTCCTGGCACCCGCCTTACAAATAGTGCCCTGCTCCACCACACACCTCACACACCCCAAAGGCCAGCCATCCTTTCTACCTACATAAATGCCATAATGGGCCTTATTGATGATGTGCCCGGTTTAGCATCTTTATGAAGGCTATTGCGCCAGTTTTGGAGCGCTGTTTTTTTTGTCTTTTCTGGTGTTGTGCTGTGGACTTCAATGGCGCTTCAAAGTCACAGTAACCGATGCTAACTAATTTGCTTTGATTGCTCCACTAAGGTGGTTATTAATGAAGGGATAGCGGCAGGTAGTGCCTCGTAGCGGCAGGCAGCGTCTGGTGAACGCCGGGAGCTGTACGCAATACCACATTTCAGAAGGCGATTCTGGTGAGCGACTCTTAACAGCGCCATGTAGCATCCGATTCATCATTACAGGCGTCCCAGCGTATAGCGTCGGCGCGCTAGCTTCCAGAGTGTCAGGTATTACCTGTCGCTCCCCCATACATTTCAATGGACGTTCCTTTTCTTCTGTTTAAACAGGGTTTTTTGTGTTTAATTTTTCAAATAATTGTGTCAACTCTTCTGGCCTAGAAAAAGTCATTTTTGAAAACTTTTTTGATTTTTTTTATTTTTATGCAGAATTGTCATTACAGGTCTGGCATTAAAATATTGTCATAATGTTAAAACAATGTAATTCCATGTGTTTTCGCTTTGTTACTGGTGGATATGTGTTCAAAAACAGAATCACACAGCATCCGGCGCTCTACGCTATAGCAACCAGATCCAGAGCGCTGACGCTGTGTGTGTCTGTTTTTTTGTTGAATATGGTGTGAGTCGCTGAGAGTTGGTCACAATGAGCTGGGGCTACCTTTCGCTCCTTGCAACGCTGTACTGGGGTTAGAGCACCCAACATACATCTCATTCATCAATGCCGGCCAGGTTACTACAGCGACTGAGACGCTCTGTTTCAGCGGCCGATAGCCAATCACAGTGTCTACTAGCGGTCGCGCCTCTCTGCAGATGTCTGCCAATACCTGGCGCTAGTAAGGGCTACCTTTTGCTCCTTGCAACGCTGTACTGGGGTTAGAGCACCCAACATACATCTCATTCATCAATGCCGGCCAGGTTACTACAGCAACTGAGACACTCTGTTACAGCGTCCGATAGCCAATCACAGTGTCTACTAGCGGTCGCGCCTCTGTGCAGACATCTGCCAATACCTGGCGCTAGTAATGACTCAGCCTGCCCATATTGGACGGCCTGTATCAGCGCCTGTTGGACCCGACTGCCGATTAGTCTTGCACCAGTAAGCTCCATTTCTTTACCTCTGTCTTTTTGATGCTGCACAGCTTATATATGAATTTTTTCCTCCTTGAATAGTTTGATGCTTTTTTTTTTCCGGTGATGGTCAGTGTTTCATCATTACAGTTACAAGAAATCACTGCTGGGGACAAAGAGGGCAAACTACACTGCATTTAGGCTGTTTTAGTTGTCCAAATTACACATTGGTAAGAAAAAGAAGCCATAAAAATCAATTTTACTATACCATAAAAAATTACATTTGGCAACATCTAGGTCCTGTGTTTCCATTATTGACAAGTCACAGTGCAAGTTCTGTATAACAAATGTGTCTAATATTATAAGGCTAAAACACTTCAATGAAGTTCTGCCCATTGTGCTCTGTGAGATCTTGACCTACAGCACCAGGTTACATCAGGCTCTGCTTCAGCCAGAGCGCCTGGCCCTGCATCATTTTCAGCGCTAGTGTTAAATAAGACACTAGCTGGTGGCTGCATCAATGCTGCCATTTTTTTCTTTCTTGAATGTCATGCTGAGTGCCGCTGAGGCCTAAAAAGTGGTGCTGCGGCTTCCAATCAGTTCATCAAGAACTTGCTAAAAAAAAACGTACTACAATACGATATTTTTCTACATTTCCAGATGTCAAAAGTCTTAATTGTATTCACACGCCTGAGTGAAACCCGTACAAGAAAAGTTCTGTGAACTTTACTGTGTGAGTTTCAGACAGTATTACATTAAGGAGGAAAAATGAATGTGCAAAATCACTCCTTGCATATCTGAAATAACTAGTGAAAGTTATAAAGCTACTTTAAGCTTAAAAATGTTCCTTGTCATACTCAGCATGCCATCTATATGCCAGGGTGTAACTGGAAACACTGCCTAAATAATATATATTTCAAGCCTACCACAATCAGAGTGCTCGTTCCAGTCCTGTCTGCCTTCGGAGTGTTTAAGCTTCAGATTTCACCTAATTATGACGGATATTTTTTAGAACTAAAGGATAAAAAAGGTCCATAAAATAGTTTTGCTTTAATTATGTTTTCACTCTACTTTTCCTCGGAATGACTTGTGCCCTTCTCTTTGTTGTATTTGACGGATAAGTAAATTGACATTTCTGATCAAGATGTCTGACCTGTAAAGAAGGTGTACCTTATGTTAATCCACATCAATCAGTGAGACTTGCAGCACGTTAGCTGGATGTACAGAAGAGGAATACTAATGATCTTCTTTCCAGATCTGCTCTTTCCAATCACCCTGTTGTGTCAAGCAGTAATTGTATGGTGCCAACAAACAAGGAACTCGCATCACTTTATCTGATGAGATGGAATTACATCTTTGATGATGGATGTGCATAGAAAATTTTCAACATTAACTTCTGATTTTTTTTCAGGGTTTTGTTTATGCATTTGTGTTAAAAGAACTTGGTTCAATCAAAATGTAGGAAATCAGTTTAGAAGGTGACGCTGCTGAAATCACTTAGCGGTTTATTTAAGAAATGCCAGGTAGCGCCACATAGCGGCAGGTGTTTTAGTATGACAGGCAAAATGTCTAGTGCCTCTAATAGCGTTAGGTAGCATTACATTTATGAATAGAGTCTGGTGTCATCACAGTGCTGGTGCTGTCTGTCCAGCAGAGGCAAAACCAGACGCTCAGTTGCGTTCTCCCATACACTTCCACTTGATTTTTAGATGTTATCTGTAAAATGTTTTTTCATTTTGTTGACAACAATCAATTGACATCCTTGGCCTGCTTGGGATGTATTTTACACACATTCACCTTTTTTAATCCTTAAACTAGCATTATTTGTGCCTACCCTTCAAGTGACAGTGGATTTGCATGTCCCCAATGTCAGCCCATGATTTGTCGCTGGGTTTGAGTGTCCTTTGGCTCTTTTATAGTGTTTTTAGATCCTGCATAAGGCACAGTACACATTAGCGCCCATTTCTACAGTGCCCATGCTGGCGCTGAGTTTTTTGGTCATAAAGGCTCAGGCGTTCGGGAGTTCAGCAATGGCGCTACGTCTTGTCCTCTATCTTAAATGTTGTGGCTGCTTTCTAGTGTTCACACCTGGCACAACCTAGAGTTCTCTTAAATACAGCCAAATAGCGGCGTGCTCATTGATTATGTTCATTGACCTTGTCATAGATGCTTCGCTATGACTGTTCAGCTTTTGGTTTCACTTCGTGCACTTCTAGTTTGCCTCTGCGGTGACAAGATGCCCCCCCCCCCCAGACACAGGCAAACCCTAGCAGCACTTCCATCAGGTCCGAGGATGATGCCAGCCAGCAAGTTGACCCCCAGGCCAATGGCCAGATAATTAAGGTTAGTGTATTTTGGGTGTGTTCTGCACCTGTTATTTTTCTGTGGGCATGTCTTTACTTTTGTTTCCTTTTTCTCTATTTTCTGTTCCTCCATTATGCCTTTTTGTCATAGTTTTTTTCCACATGTAATCTTGCTATGGGAGTTTTTGGCTGTGCTGTCCCTGCAACTTTATTCCTTACTTAGGCCTCTTATGGTGACTTTAGCATTTTTTATTAATAGCATTTTTTTGTTAAATACAGAAATCTTACATTGCGCTTAGTGTTTTAACATATATTCTTCCTATTTTGATATACTTCTTTTACCATTCTCATAACTTAGCATGCAGAAATGCATTGTTATTTAAATAGTTATTTACATATTTGTATATCATTTTATTGTATTTAAAAATTATGTTTTATTTGTTTTTATCTTTCTAATTTTTCATGTAGGAAAAATTGTGGAGGGGACGGTGGAAAGACTTTAAGTGCTAGGACATGGCATTGGTCTATCGGCTCTATGATGCCTATGACTCTGGTAAGTGAAGAATGTGGGACAGCAATGGTTGGTGTAGGAGAACAATCAAGGACTTGTCTATAATGCCTCTTTGCCTATTCTTGTTTTGTGTCTTCACAGATAAGCAGCCTCACAAACATGGCAAGGAGGTTCCCCCCGCCCCCCCAACCCTGATCCCAATACATCTGCGGGGGAGGGTTCTTCACGCCATTACAAGTTGGAGGAGCCAGGGGAGAAGGGGGACAAACTGAGGAGTCGGCCGGTGAGGTGGGGGTCATCAGCTCCTCTGATGAGGAAATGTCGGAGTCTGGCTACCAGGAGGGCCAGTCTCAGGTGTGGAGTCCCGAGGTGGAGGACGTGGTGGACTCCCCACTTCTCCATGAGGGTGCAGTAGGGGAAGTGGAGGAGTCTGGCCCTTCGGAGATGGGCTCCGGCAGACCAAATTGGGGGAGCGAAGCCCACACTTCCTCCTCTCGCAGCCCTCCCTGTTTTGAGGCCAGCACCTCGTCCCCTGGTGAGTAGGCTTTGTGTATGTTATTGTGTTGAAATATTTTGGAAGTGACAAGTGTGTGCTTTATTTAATTTTAGTTTGATTTATTTTCTTATTGTTTCAGGGCATCATAGGCCGGTGATCTCCACACAGCTACAAATCTTAAATGTTTATATGTTGCAAGAAAAATACTCCACAGATATCTTTGTAATGTTCTTGTTATTGCTTTTGTCTTGGATTCTCACAGCTCCTCCTATTCCCACCGGCACATCCATTGGCTCCCCAAACCTGCCCTGTCCCCACCAGCATGAAGTTGGGTCCAGCAGCATGGGCCAAAGTCAGAGCTGTGATGGTAAGTAACATATACCCCGGGTTGCAACTGTAGCTGCCTTGGTGACCTATAAATAATTTTATTTAAACCACCAAAGGAAATTTTGGCCCTTACCACTGATGTTGTTGTTTGTCACATTTTGGGGGGCTTGATGAATGCTTCTTTCAGTCCTATTGTTTTATTGCACAGCAAGTCCACTATTGACACCTGGACCTGTGTTTAGTCCCGCAGATAGTGTGTGTGTTTTCACACTAACAACATTTGGTTTTAATGTTTCTGATGTTTAGAAATACATAACCATTACCATGTGGTGGCTCAGCTGGTATCTGGTTTCTGTATTTCAAACCATTTTGCTACATTCAGAACAGTTGTTTGCGGCCCTGTTATTAGCAGTGTTCAATGTGTTGTGGATTCAAACTTGCCTCCCCTTGAGCTACAGAGCTTTATGATACTAAAACTGTTTTGTTTAAAATTTGAACTTCCTTTAAAACCCACCCCCCAAAAATGATTGATGTGAAAAGGCAAAAGTTTACAAGTGCTTAAACTATTTAATTCACGGGGGCCATGCGTTCATGTATTACCGTAGCATAACAATATGCAAATAAGAAAAAACAAGTTAAATCTGAAAAACAAGGTCCCCCAAATAGAACAATACTCAACATGCATAGGTACTGTCAAGGGAAGTATTGCCAACACCCCTAAGTAAAGCATGCGCGTAACAGTAATTTTACTTTAAAATTTCAGCTCTGCAAAGTGTGCACCTTGCACATTTTTCAACCAAAACAACCCTTTACATTTGGAATACCCCCCACAAACCACCTAGCAGTACACATGTTACGCTTTCTATGCGTACCCAGCATGTTGTAGTGGGCTCATTTTCTGGGAGTAATCCCTTGAAGAATTCTTTGGTTGCACAGGGTTTCCCTAAAAAATGTATAAAAAAGCAGAATAAAAAAATTCCTAAATATGCAAAGAAGAAAAAACAAGCTAAATTTGAAACCCCATGTCCCCCGAGCAGAACGATACCCAACATGCATAGGTATTTTTATCCCTTTTAACTGCCAGCCTACTTGAGATGTCGTAAGCCTCTGTAGACAGGTAATTTTTCAACATTTTGCACTGTTATGTTTAACTGTGATTTTTGTAGGAATTTCCAGGAAAATTACCTTTTTTGGCGGCAGAGTTTATGCTTTAACTTGAAATGTCTTGTTTGTAATTTTTTAAAACTAAAAAAGTAAAATATATTTTAAAATAAACCATATTGCATGTGAAAGCACCATTTCTCCCAATTTCAGTATCACATATCGTTAGCCCCCCTTTCCTGCCCAGGAACCCCCCCAAACGAAAAAGAGCACTTTATAACATTTACAAATAAAATACAACTACTATCCACACTATAAAGGGTTAAGAAAACTATTTGCCATTGGGTCCCCCTCCCCAGGGGGGCAGCCCATTTTGGGGGGAATTAAAAATCCCCAAACAAAATGGTGTGAGATCCTCCTACCCAGCATAAATAGCCCAGGGACCAAGAAATGGGGGCTTGTAGAACAGGGTGCAGGGACCAGCCTCAGTGACCCCCTCTGCCCTGCATGATACAAGCCCGCACAGCCTAAATGGTCCCTGGGCTCTTCTGCCCCCCCCCCCCCCCCCCCCAGGTTGTCTGGATGATGATGACCCTGCAAACAACCAATTGGTAACAGATGCATGCGGTAACAGTTTTAAAAAAAATGCTAAAAAAATCTCCACAAGTATTAAGGTACAAGCTGTGTTTAATCTATAGAAAACGCCCATCAGTGAAGTGCAGTATGTAAGAGTCTAGCAAAAATTCAGTAGCATTTTTGGTTGGCTGAAATCGTTGAGACGTCATATGTGTTTAGATCCCGAAATGCCCAACAACAACACGGAGCTACAGGTGCTGGCCTCTGCCAACACACCTGTGTGTGCGAGTATAAAAGAAACACTTTGTGATTTTACAACTAGCTTATTTTGCTATTACGTTTGCTGTGGCAGTGTGTGTGTGTGTGTTTGTGGGGATTGCCCACTACTGTTGTACCCCAGTCTGTGTTTGTGGTGCATTGTCTGTGGACAAGCCTATGCTTTGTTCCATCAGTAGTGTTTCCTCGTGCTCTTCAATCTGCTGTGGTAAGCAGATATTGTGTAGCACACTGCAAGACAGGATTGTCTGGGACACACTGGGCTGTGGAATATCTGTCCTATTGACCAGGCCAAACCTAAAAAAACATACTTTCTTCAGGCTGTTGGTGTTTTCAACAATGCTTCTGGTTTAGTGGTGAGCTGCATTTGTTTAGCACTTGTGTGTCTGAGTTCGTTTGTTATCTGGTTTCTTTGAGGTGTGCATTGTGTTTTATGGTGCTGGAGTTGGTGCATTTATTTTAGCAGTGGCAATGCAGTCCATTGCAGAGCCCGATTTTGGGCTGATGCTTGGTGTGTGGATGAGTTGTGTGGTTGCTGGAGAGTGAGGAAGCACCAGTGGTGTGACTGTGGGCTGATTGAGTTGGCTGTGGTGGATTTGAGTGATGAGCAAAACCGCAGCCGGTACAGACCAAAATCGTGGTGCCCTTTTGGAATTGTATGACCAAATCTGCCACAAAATTGAGCCCATCACTGGCCGCAGCAACGCAGTCCCTAAAATAGTGTGCCTATGTGCATCATTAAATATCTTTTCGAGGGGCACATTGCAGACCACTCCTGCTCTATTAAGTGGCATTAGCCAGCCTACCATGTTCCGCATATTTCAGGAAATGGTCCTGGCCATCTGTGACCTCATCCCTAACAGGGTTCCCATCCAATAAAGCTGACATAACAAATGGCAGGAACCCAAATGTGCTTGGCTTTAGTAATGGCACCCATATTACCTTCCACCCCTATCAAGCAGAAGAGCTGCACTACTGCAACCGGAAAAGCTTCCATTCAATTAATGTGATGGTGGTGTGTGATCAAGAGATCTGGCTGCATGCTGTGAGGTATGACTTCCTGGGATCATGCCATGACTCCTATGTGTTGCACCAATCTATCCTGTGCAGAAAATTAGGAACAACAAAATGTGAAAAACTAGGTAAGTACGTGTGCACATTTTAAGATCTCAAAACAGTGTAGCTGGTGAACTAGGTGAGAGGGGAATGTGAAGTAAAAATGCAGCAAACCAGGTAGGGGTGTGCGTTTGTGTTGCAACTAACATTAACCCATGTGTTTTTATGTAGCTGATAAGGGATACAGGCAGAAGACGTGACTCATGACAGAACCCACATACTGCAGTTGAAGTGTGCTACAATGCCACTCACCGCACGACCAGATGCATTGTTGAAAGAACCATCGGCCTGCTTCAAAACATGGTTAATAAAAGAATGTGCGTGATCTGCATTGCATGTTGTAGTATTGCAGTATTGAATGCCAGAGACAGGATTTAACACAGGGAGCCTGCATCATGAGCGTCCAGCGTCCAGAGACATTTATCAAAGTTGGACAAAAAAACACAGTGTCACTTAGCAAGAAATGGTAACCTGCAATAGGGGCGTTGACCTTTCTTCAGTGTTCCACCATGGACACTGTCAGCGCCTCTCCTTGACAGCACAATTGGCACTCAGTGGCGCTAGCAAAAAATTACCCTCCATATGTGATTATGCATATATAATTTATGTTTTGAAACTGGGTCTTTTAAATTTGCATTACAGCATTGACATCTAGGGACAGTTTTTTAGATTTCAAGCTACTAGGGAAAAAGAGGACAAACTTTACAGTGCATTTGGGCTGGGATTTACTTGTTAGTGTCCAAATTGTTAAGCAAAATAAGCAAATAAAATCAATTTTAATAACCCAAAACAAAAAATCATTTGGGCCCATCTAGGTTCTTTGCTTCAATTATTGACAAGTCCAATGAAAATTCTGTACATATAAATGGATTTAAAATAATTATAAGTATTAAACACTTCAATCCAGTTCTGCCTATTGTGCTCTATTGGGATCTTGAGCTACAGCACCAGGTTTTGTCTGGAACTGCTTTAACTAGTGCGCCTGGTGCTGCATCATTCTCGGCGCTACTGTTAAATTAGACGCTGGTCGATGGCCGCATAGGTGCTGCCCTTTTTTTCTTTCTTAAATCCCACACTGAGGCCACTGGGGCCAAAAAAATGGGATGTTGAGTGGTGCTGACGCTTCTTAAAGAAAGCTCCCCATCTTTTAAAGTTCAATTACAGCATTGCCATCCAGGGCACAGCTTCTTAGATTTCAAGCTTTCTTTTCCATATAGATTTCTGAGCTTGCCCTGTCTTCCCTGTTGAGTTTGCTCTCCCAAATGTGTTTCAGGAAGCGGATATAGCTGACCCACCTCAGTAAGTCAGCCCTATCTTTCAGAATCTATTTTTCCAGTGTGCTTTGTAAACAGTATCCCTCACCATGATTTTCCCCACAAAAGCAAAGCTGGTGAGTCTAAGATCAACACTTATAGAAGTGCCAAATTGTATTACCTATGAAGATGTGTATGAGCAGTTCAGTGCCACACCCCTAGATACTGTCCATCCTGTTGTACTAGTGTGACAGAATGCCCCCTATATATATAGCCAATCTATCATCCGCCTCATTCATCCGGTAATAGGAGATGGGTCCAGCAAAGCTTTCTATAAAGAATAAACATAACCGTTACTCATGCATCCAACTTTTCAGGGTGGAAAAAAGGGACCATTGTGAAATGAAGCCACATCTCCTCATTGAGGGATGGATAAGAGATAGGTTGTAACAGTTACAATATAAACACTTTGAATAGGCAAATGAATAATTTATTGATGCAGATCTCCATGTTACACCTCAAAGAGGACCAAATAACAGCGAGGGACAGGGGGACATGGACTCAAAAGAGGGTCAGTCCCTCCAAATCAGGGACACTTGGGAGGTATGCAGTAATTCAGTATAGATTTAATCACCTGGCTATCTGTTCTGAATGAAAGGTTTGGAACCCACTGCTGGCTGCTTCCCCCCTGCTGTGCCTGCCCGTGTCAGCCATTAAGCCAGAGGGGTGCCACCAGGAGCCACTGTGGGATCAATGGGAAGGTATGTTTTATGGCCATCCCAGGGGGCTTCACAGAGTGGGGCAACCTGAATCAGAATGCCTTGGGTAGAAGAAATTGGTTGGAGCTGGAGTCTTTTAGACTACAGGGATGGACAAAAGGGGTTATGGTCTGGTTTAACAAGGTGACGGTTAGGTCTGGGGTTAATAGTGTGTGTGCGTATGTGTGTGCGTGAATATGTGTGTATGTGTAGTGGGGGTATAATGGGGATAATAGTGTGTGTGTTTGTGGGTTTATTGATGTGTGGGGTTGATGGGTTGCTTGCTCTTTGCTGATTCCCTTCCCACTCGTTGCAGGCCTATTTCTTACCTGATCTTCACTTCCTTTGCAAAATTGACCCATGACTTTCTGTAGCAACAAGTCAAGGTAGTTTTCTTAAAGACAATTTGCCAGTCAACTAAAGTTTGACTCAGGCAGCAGGGAGGCTAATCACAGGTGCCAACAACACTTTTTTTACGCAAGCAGGGGCGGGCATCTGCCAACAACACCCACTATAACAACGCTCTCCTCAGGCATGCACCAATGGACTAACCACGGCAAGGCAAAGTGGGGCAGGGACAGGCAATCACAGGAGGTGCCGGCACTGCCATTCTAGAACTAGAGACAAAATTAATGGGAAGCTGAGCGCAGCGCCCAACGGCCTGATTCTTCATAATCCGGCCCAAACGCACACAGCCTTCTATTTGAAATCTTTGTTCAACTTCGTGTATTTGACACTTGGAGCACACAGTTCAACACTTGTCATAATTACAGATGGGTTGACCCAAACCGCAAATTTCAAGTTGGTATTGAACTTTGAAAGTTTGGGTTCCCAAACCTGAACACAGACTTCAGCCAGAAGTCCGTGTTCGATTTCGGCGTCTGTCCAGAACACAGAAGAGCTGGTTGATGGGCTGCTGAGCAGCCCATCAACCCGCTTCACCTAAGGGTGCACTCAACTCAGCCCACAATATTCAGTGGCAGTGGGAGAGCTCAAGATCTTACCATTTACATTTTTCCCCCTGTGTAATCGAGCCCCATGTTTGTCTGCCACAATCATGTGGTCACTAGCTGCAAGATACCCAGGATGGGCTTGTGGATCATGTGACCGTGGCAGATAACGGAGGCAGTTTCACTGGAGGAGGGGGCAATTTTAAATGTAGGTTTTTGTGCTTTAGTGAATGCTACAGCGCAGGGGCATTGGCATTTGGGATGACCCCCACAGGGGACAACACCTAGCAAGTCCCTCCTCTTAAATGTGGGGAGGGAGGCGGATTCTGCCACATTACCTATTGCCGATATAGGGGATTGGGGGGAAATTATCTGTTATAGAGCGATTGGGGGGGTATTGCCACACTGCCTGTTATATAAGGAGTGGGAAAGATTCTTCCACACTGCTTGTTTATGGGATTGGGGGGATTTGGCCACACTGCCTGTTATGGGGTGACTGAGGGGTTATGCATACTGCCTGTTATGGGGTGCTTGAAGGGGATTATTCACACTGCCTATTATCAAGTACTTGGGGAGGGGGTTCTGCACACTACCAACTGCTATTGGTTTCTGGGAGGGGCTATTTTAGCACTCCATTTGATTCAGAATAATTTTTTCCATGTTTTTTCCCTCTAAACCTTAGGTGTGTCTTAGAGAGCGAAAATGCAGTAGACTGATCAACTGTAAGGGAAGTAAATTGAGCATGCAACAGAATCATTAAAGAGGCAATATACATATATAACTACCTCTTTGGCTTCTTAAATTTTAAATGTAAAATACTTTGTACAGATGATTTAACTCTTCCATGCATCATTCCCTTTTTAGAGACTAAGGAAGCCAAAACAATCTTAATTGGTAAATGTAGAGAACTGTCTAATATAGTAGTGGCTGTAAATGAAAAATTTTAGCAGTGGAGAGTCATCACACGGAGATAGTACAGAGCCAAGACTTCGATTAGCCTGCAGAAAGGTTGCTGAACCCAATGATTGACAAGTGAAGCCTTCTTTTTATTGCTTTATTTGAAGCCATATTGGTGAGTGAAGGTTTGCCATAAATCTATGATACATTTTTATGAAGGCTATAATATTAAGTCAAGATGTTAACCTTTTCCTTGAATCATTGTTGCCTTAATAACATATAAATTGAAAGATTCTTAAGCAGTCTTGGCAAAAGTGCTTCTGTTTTCAATGCAACCGTTCGGCATAAAATGACATTTTATATAAAGATTACATTCATTTTACCCTTGGAGGAGCCTCTTGAACTTTCAGAATGCCCTGAGCTTTCTGCAGTAGATGATCTATTTCTTTGGATCTACGCTTCTGATTTAGGAGTCTGCAATAAAATGCTAAGGAATTACAGGATGCGGCTAAATGATACTGACTCTTAGTGATGTTATTTTGACTCGCCATATGTGTTGACATTGGTTTATGCTGTTGCTGGCATTGCAGTTCGTTTTATATTATTAGCATTGTGTTATTAACAGATGCAACAAAATCGCATTTTCTATATATATGAAACCCAACTTTAACAACAAAAATAAATAATAGAAAAAGGCTTGTGACTAGTTATGAGCGGGGAATGCCTAAGTTCTGTTCTGCTGCAGTTCCTCCAAATAATTTGCATTATTCTGGTTCTGCATTTCCTGATCCAGAAACCCATCATTGTCTGAAGAAATAAATCAGGATGTGTTTTTGGGTCTCTGGAAAGCAACTTAAATAGTCAAATGTCCTCAAATAGCATGAAAAGACCCCCAAATATCTGGTACATTACTAAAATTAAAAACACAATTCGTCACATACAGCCTGATTCACAGCCTGCCTGTTAATGCAAATTTTTTTTCGGAAACTGATCTCGGGGAAAAAAGAAAATTGCGAACGCTCATATCATTCACAGCCGCATTCTGAGACAGGTACGTTCGTTAGCTGAGCATTTACGTTATTTGCAGCTGAAGTAGTCTTGGAAGCTGAGTTTTTGCCTGTTTTCAGATGCAACTTGCTCTAGATCCAATTGTCCTCAGTGTGCCGTGTCCTCCGGTGGCTTTCCGACGTATGCCTTTCTTGTTTTTACCAGATATTTTAAGGTGCTCCCGCTGTCCCCCACCGGTGTACCCATGGTAGTCTGCATGTCCTTGCACATACTTACATTCTCCCCCCTGCTGGCATCTAGGGCATCCAATGTAGTCTGCATGTCCTTTCACATACTTACCTTCTCCCCCCTGCTGGCATCTATGGCATCTCATGTAGTCTGTATGTCCTTACACATGTCCTTTGTATCTTGGGTGCCATGTGCCATTTGCGTCTACCCACTGTTACTCACCTCCTACTTTGGCCACCTTCTGTTTTGAGGTTCTGTTTTATACTGCTGTTTGGATCTTTTGCATCTGCTTTATGTAGTTGCATAGAAAACACGCCACCATGCAGCATATAACATTAAGACTTTTGTTCTATCAAAACCTTTTTATTTACAAAATCGTTATATATATATATAAAAACATTTTAAATGTGATGTTTTCTAGGACCAACATGGCACCTGCAAAGAGAAAAAAAATATACATTACCACTTGTTTGTCCACATGTGTGCCTGTACATGCAGGCACATTTTACATACTACACACAAACTGGTTGTCGAACATTTTTAGGGGGTCATCCTACTTCGCAGCACCATCCCTTCTTCAGGGTCTGTAGAGGGAAAGAACCTGAGTTAGTATTTATGGGCATGTGTTGTTTGTGTAATGCATGGGTATTGTTCTGCTTCACTGGCTTGAGTCTTGTGCTGCTTCTGTATTGCGTGGCCCAATCGCCACATACTCCCCCTCTGATGATTCTGTAGGGACAGAGGAGCACAACACACCAGTAACACACATGTTATTAGACGTTGCATGCAGCACAACCTGTATTTTTTTGGCTATTGGCCTACCGAAGAGTGCAGTAGCTGGGGGCGACCTCAAGCCCAACACACCCTCCTCTTCACCGGGCTCCATGGCTGGTGGTGGTGCTGAATCAGAGGAGGAAGAGGACGTTGTCAGGGTTCAGGGCCACCACCTTACACCCACACCCTGTCTTCTGGGCTCCACCGGTCACACCCCTTGCCTCTGGGTGGGCTTGATCCACATCCAGAACCCCCCAGCTACAAAAGAAAATATAATTTTGTAAATTTTGTAACTCTTGTCCTTCTCTGTTGTACACTCACTTACCTGGGAAGTTCTGGCTGCAGAACCTCCGCACCCAGGGCCACTTTCGCCATTTGAGGTCCGACCAGTGCTGCATTGTTTGGATGAAGGTATAAGGCGACGTCCCCTCAACACTCACATGGGCTGCCACTCACATGCCAATGTTCTCTTTTCATGTGTGTTAGGCTTGAAGTAATACCCTTGGTACATGGAAGTCTGAAAAGAACAGATGTGAGTTGTTAACTTATGTCCTCTGGAACTCCTTTAGCTCCAATTTCCCACTCAGTTAGGTATAAAAGAACACAGCTGAGGTTCAGCTTTTTTTGCCACTGCTGCCACTTGCCAGTGACACACCATGGGCGCCACCACAGCCCCCAGGCATAGCCAAGGTAGTCACAGCACCCAGCCAGGGTACCACAGCCCAAGTCCAAGGCCCTATGTTCCTTCTGCAGGTACTCCCTTGCTTTCTCCCACACTATCCAGTTCAGAGTCCACAGCGGATCCCCCTGCAGAGCCACCAGCAGCTGCAGCTGTCCCTGCTGGCTCCCCAGCCAGTAGCCTACGATCCAGCCTTTCTGGTCCTGGAAGTGC
Source organism: Gastrophryne carolinensis (assembly GCA_027917425.1). Classification (NCBI taxonomy): domain Eukaryota; kingdom Metazoa; phylum Chordata; class Amphibia; order Anura; family Microhylidae; genus Gastrophryne; species Gastrophryne carolinensis. The sequence goes on from CM051236.1 coordinate 466,766,796, forward strand.
CCACAGTGGCTCCCCCTCCACTCAACATACCACCCAGCAGACTGGTCACAAACTCACTAGGGGCAGAGGAACCCAAACAAAATACAGCAACATGACTATCCACAGGCACACCAAAAGTTGGAGGGCTGGCCTGGGACACACATAGATGTGCCCAGGGTGTAACCCTGGTGGAGTATTGGAAGCTTGAGGAAGACAGCCAGGAAAGTGTGGACTGCACCCGAATATCCTGCTGACACCTTCTCCAGCTGCTGCAACCCCTGCCACTGTGAAAACACCGCCTTCCCCAAACTTGACCCACAACAGCAGTCTGTCAGCAGCAGGCTCACCGCCTCCAGCAAAGGGACGGGAGGAACCCAGACACACCCTGTACCCAGGCACCACTTGCTTTTGTTAAAACGGTGTCAAATCATGGCAAACTGGTGGGCCAATAGTCACCCTTTTAGATACAACGCCACCTGCTTTTTTAAAGTGGTGCGCTATACCGCCAAGAAGATCCAGGAGGGCATGGATGCAGTGGTGGAAGAGTAGCGGCACCACAACCAAATGCTGGAGGTGCTGCAGGGCCAAATGGTGGAGGCAAACCAGCAAAATGCCAGTATGCGCCCACTGCCCAAGGCACGCCAACCAGCAGAGAGTGTTAAAGGGGCCACTTCACTCTAATCCCAGCTGATAGACTTTATGGGAAATCTTTTGTTTTTGCCGAAGTGCAAACATTTATTTTGCTGAAACTTGGGCACTATGTTGCTACCCTGAATGAAAGACATCAAACACTTGTTTTGGCTGTTTTAATTAAACATACCAAAACACAAAAGGGGAGTAAATAAAAACAAGGCAAGGGAGGACAATTATTCTTGGTCTTCCAGGGGATATCTGCGCCATCCCCGTATGCCCCCCAGGCACATCCAGGCAGATCCTGGTCCGCATCTGTGAATAAAGTGGGAACGGTTATTGAGTAGTAGTGGGAGTGTAGCTTACCTTGGCTGGGGACATGTGTCCTTGTCCCTTGTCCCAACAGCAGTGGTCCTTGAAAGGTTGGGGAGATACGGGTGGTTGGCCCATGGTGCCTCATAGATCCCACTGGGAGCTCCTGCGTGGATTAACAGCCCCTGTGGCATGAAGCTGCAGGAGCCCCTGGATGTATGATGGGACAGGACTGTATCCTGCTGGACAGCGGAAGCTGGGAATCACCAGCGGTGTCTGGGTATGGAATGTCCCTATGGGGTGTAGTTCTCCTTAGAGGAGGGTGGCCTTGCGTGCCTGAGCTCATCTATGCCGGCAGCTCCCTCCCCTCTCTGCTGTTGAGTTCCATTGAGGTGGCAGAGGAGAGGGCAGGGGGAGGAGTTGTCTAATAAAAACAGAGAAGTGGGTGGAGTTTTCTTACAACAGGTAGGTAGGGGGAGGAGTTGTCTTATAACCAGAGAGAGGGGGGGGGGTATTTTCATTAATACCAAAGTACCAGAGAAACAGTGGGTGGCATCCATGGTACATTCACTGGGAAGGTCAAGGTATAAAAGCCCAAAGTAATGGCAAATCAGTAAAGTGGCGGGAACAGCAAGCGTGGTACAGGAGATTATACTACTTCAGAGTGCAAGGGTATACATCTGAGAAAGGGCCCTATCAGAAAGGAACCCAGGGGGTGCCTTGGAGTGAAAGTAACAGAGAAGGAGCTCAGTGGAGATACTGAACCCAAATAGCGGCTACTGTTCCTGAAGTGGAGAAGCTACCCCTTAACTCATACAAGTGGGTTGGATGAGCCACTGGGGCACTGTGATTAACTGTGAACTGTGATATTGCCTGCCATAAGTTGATACCATAGGGCAAGTCCACCACCTATGTAGGACGTCCCCAATATCAGAGCAGGCCCTAAAGCATGTTTCCGGATTTGCCTGGTAAATACATTCATATGTTTAGAGCTCAGATACCAACAGAAAAATACAATTCTGTGAATACTCATCTTGTAGAATTGTTATTAGAAGTATGCAGCACGCCCTGCTCCAGTAATGATTCATTACGTCTGGGATATAAGGCTCGATTCAGAGAGACAAAAAAATACTTTCATTTTAGTGCTGATCTGTTTTTTTTTTTAATTGTTTCCGCTCTCGAGTGTGTGAGCCATTCTATGCATGCATTGCAATCCTTCTATAAAGTTTCCGTCCGTTCGTACGGCAGATTATGAATACGAGGATGTCATTTTCCAGCGTGACTTCGTTTCATTTTCACATGTTACAACGTAGGCTTTCGTTTTTGCCTTTTTCCCATTGTATCCTCCCACGAATCCTTTACGTTTCCCGTTAGTTTATATTTCCCTTTTTCAATAAATAATCGTCCAGACGGAAATCCTTACGATCTTGCGCCTGCGCACTACAAACTCATTAAAGTGCTCGCCTACATATTTGCCACCCTCACTTCTACTACAATGTTTAGCTAAATCACTTAGCACTATCCTCCATCTTCCCTTTTGGACCCTTAAAGCTCACCCAAACCGCTTCGCGGTTAGGTTCTTCTTCCATTTTAGCCCCCTAAAACTTACCCAAATCACTTCTCGGTCATGTGAATATTCATCTTTAAATATTTCTGCATAGTGCCCGATTAGAGAACCCCTGGCCCGCATTCTGCAGGCAAAGAACGGGCATCAGGAGCAAGGGCAGGAGTGGATATCCAGAATCCTCTGAAAGAATTTAAAAATACTAACATAAAATACACATTCTAAGCTACAATATTGTTTAACATGTCATCAAGGGCTAAAACCAGCCATAGGTTAAGGCATGAGTCATCAACTATATTCATTTCATATACAGTGAAAATGGATTGATGGAATGTGAGCAAACTTACCCTGGAGCCATCCACCAGATAATTCTCCTGACTTAAACTGACGAAATAAGCCGGAGCGCTGCAATATATAAGCATCATGGGACGACCCTGGATGCCCTGCAAGAACACTGAGGAATCGCATAGCTGGACCAAACACTGCTTGTATGTTGTGCGAGTGGCACATCTTGCGGTTCCTGTAACCAAATATAAAATAATTACACAAAGCAAAGGTAACCGACTAAAACAATAACTCCTACAACAAATTAAGATTCAAGTTCAACAATCCAAATATAATTCACAAAGGACATAAGTCTAAAAAAATATAGCAAGTATATGGATGTGTGGGAAAATAAATGTTTACATGCTAAGGACTAATTAAGGTCAGCATTAAAATGCATCTATAAGGCATACATGAAATGTATTGATTCAGGTATGCATTGCTATACAATTTATGGCCTCGGCCATGCTGATACATGCAATGCCTTGGTGCTAAAGGCACGCAGACTCCTCCACATAGCCGCAAAACATGTTCAACAATAGCAATCCGAGCCCTCAAAGGTCCCGTAAGTGGATCGGAAATGAAACGGATTTACAGGGTGGTGGTCCATCGGAAATCAGCTCTCTGAATCAGACGCAAGCCCATCCCAACAACGTAAGTTATCTGAACGATTTTGTTTGGAAAATGATCCGAACTAACGGAAATGATCCGATTTGCTTCCGTTCATCGAAAGCGCATATACACATTTTCCCGAACGTTCGTACGAATGAAAAATGAACGAAAAAAAGCAAAAAAAATGACAAACACCCACTAAAACTTTCACAGACAGCTACGGAAGTCCAGACGAATGTGTCTCTGAATCGAGCCTATAGTCCACAAGAGGGCGCATTACTGCAGACATGGCAAAAAAGAGGCCCCTCCTGGTCCTTATATACCCGGGACCTCACACTAAATTCCCCAGCATAAAAAAGCAGTAAGGGAACCAGGAGAAGCCAATAACAAGATTAACAACAATAACCAGGAAACAGTCACCATATATAGGATCCAAAAATAAGTACTCAGGGTGGGATGGAGCAGGGCGTGCTGCATACTTATAATAACAATTCTACAAGGTGAGTATTCACAGAATTGTATTATTCCAAGTATGCAGCACGCCCTGCTCCAGTAATGATTCATTACGTCTGGGACGTCCAATAGCAGTGTCCAACAAACGGGAGGGGATCCCAAAAGGCAACAATGTGCAATTCAAACCACTGCCGCCTGCAGAACCTTGCGGCCAAAAACAGCATCCGCTGAGGCCCGAACATCAACCTTGTAAAACTTGAAAAAAGTATGAACAGAAGACCAAGTTGCAGCCTTACAAACTTGTTCAACAGAAGCCTGGTGCTGAAAGGCCCAGGAAGCCCCAACAGCACGGGTAGAATGAGCAGTAACATGGAAAGAAAGATTCTTTCCCTTAGCAGAATAGGCCCTAACAATGGCCTGACGAATCCATTTACTAAGAGTAGACTTAACAGGAGCCAAACCCTTCTTGGGACCCGAGGGTACCACAAACAAAGCGTCTGTCCTTCTGAAAGGCGCTGTAGCCACCAGGTAGTATTTCTAATTCCTGACCACGTTCAGAGAATGCAGGACCCTCTCCTTGTCATTACCAGGATTAGGGCACAAGGAAGGAAGCACAATAGGCTCGATTCAGAGGCACATTCATCTTGATTTCCGTAGCTGTCTTTTTTTTTGTTTTTTTCGTCCATTTTTCATTCGTACGAACGTTCGGGCAAATGTGTATATGCGCTTTCGATTAACGAATGCAAATCGGAACATTTGCGTTAGTTCAGGTCATTTTCCCAACCAAATCTGATATTTTTAGTTCGTTCAGATAACTTACTTTATTGCTATGGGTTTGCGTCTCATTTTGAGAGCTGATTGCCGACGGACCACCACCCTATAAAGCCGTTTTCTTTGCGATCCCCTTACGGGACCATTTTGACCTCGAGACTAGCAGCTATGGACGACTCTAGTGCATTTGAGGAGCATGAGGATCTGCAGCTCATGGGCATTGAAATAGTCCGTAGGGCTGAGACCAGATTGCACCGGCGATGCATGCACATTGATGGCATGCATGACGTTGAGCTGTTTGAGCTCACCAGACTTAATCGCCCTTCCCTCCATAAATTGTATAGTGAGCTGCGGCCATGGTTAGACCGCACCACAAGGAAGGGGCAAGCAATTTCAGGTATGACCAAGATGCTTGACTGCCTGCAATTTTTGGCGAATGGCTCGTTCCAGAGGCTGGGTGCCCTCTCCGTGGGGATCTCCCAGCCTACGCTGAGCCGCGCGCTATCCAAGTTTTTGGAAGGCATGGCTACCATTACTCGGAAATATATTTGTTTTTCTGACGACATGGTAGCCAGAAACGCGATTAAGCTGGCATTTTATAACATCGCCGACATGCCCAACGTCATGGGTGCCATTGACTGCAACAAAGCCTTGCCATTTGCATTAGCAAAATGTTAAAAATGAATTTAGCGTAAAGTAAAAATTAGTCTTCCCCACACTCTGCTTAAATTATGTCCTTGAATTTATAATAGGGTCTGCGCCATCTTTGATTAGATGCATTACACTTACTGATTAGAGGAGAGCGGGATAAAGTGCAGGGGGGTGGGTTACAGCTGTTTTGGACTCATACAAAGCAGATACAGGGTCCTGAAAAGTTAAGACATCCAAGAATGCTGAGCAGCACAGTCCGAAACCAATACCTGTTAGCAGTCTGGCTGAATGGCCCTCATCCGCCATCTTGGATGTTTAATTTGTTCCCACATCTATTTGATGTTTTTTGGCCTTTTTTTGGCCTGTGCACTATGTATGCTCATGCTGTGTAGCAAATGTGACCTAGCCTCTTAGTCATGTTGATGGCCCGTTTTGGGGATTCCATTTATGGAGTAATGTGTAATTTATGTTTTTTATAATACATTTTTGCAGGTGATTCCGGCTATCCACTCCTTCCGTGGCTGTTGACGCCCGTCCTCCGGCCCCAGAATGCAGCCGAGGAGGCATATAATAGGGCGCACAGGAAGACCAGGGCTGTGGTGGAGAGGGCGTTTGGCCTATTGAAGACCCACTTCCGATGATTGGACCATGCCGGGGGAGCACTTCAGTATGACCCCAAAAAGGTCATAGATATTATAATGGCCTGTGCAGTGTTGCATAATTTTGCTATATTGCAGCGTGTCCCCCGGTATGTGGATTTGCCCCCCTCTCCACCCACCGATGACCCAGACGAGGACTATCGTGGCCCACCGAGTGCGTCTGCCCAAGCCGTGTGGACACATTTTGCTTAATTTGGTGTTCCTTTGTTTGTTTTGTCCCTTAATTGTTTGTTATTTGTGTTTTTGGAACTTTGTGTTTGTATGTTTGTTTCTTACTTTTACAAACAGTAACTAATTAATTACAAACAACCTCACACCTGATTTTAGACTTTTTTTTTTTTTCCAAATTTGTTAGTGCCTACTTTAAGTCTTCTTTATTCACCAAAAACATAAAGGCATAAACTTAGTCAATAACAGGTTAAATACAATTTTATGGTGTTTATTTAAAAAGCAAACATTGGAGTTGATGGTCACTCCCATAGTTCCATAAAATACATGGTCAAACCACAAATGAAAGTTTTTGCAAATCAGGCCACATAGCAATTGGCCAGAGGCAGGAGTTTTAAAGTAAGGCACTCCTGTCAAAAGTTTCATACAAATGAAAATTCAAAAAATATATGTTATAAGCATTGCCATGTCCAGATTTGTCAGCAAACAAATAGGCCCACAGACACACCCTCTCCTGCTTGGCCACATTTGCCACAGGCACAGGTGTAAAGCAGCCAAACCTATGCCACATCTACACCTGTTACACAGTGGGCAACCCAAACAAGAACCCCCAGTCCCAATCCAAGTCCAGTTCAATCTCATCCAGGGGTCAAGGTAGTAGTTTGCCAGGCCAGAATGTCCCCCAATCATGCCTACAAACAGGAGGAGCCAGAACCAAGGTAATTCGCCAACAGCATGCAGCGCAACAGCTTGAGTGGCAGGTTCATTGATGCTTCAGCTCCGGCATTGGCTAGTGGGCTACCTCAGCACTCTAATGAGCTATATGGGCGCAAATCCAAAGCAAACAAGCAAAGCCATACCAAACGGGTATATTGGTAGGGCTCACCAGACAGGTCAGTACAGTGGGGATGTAGAGCAAAGATGTGGAGCAGATACAGGCCAAATAGGCCTTAAAATGGGGGATGCCCATTAAACCCAGGTTGGGGCCCTTGGAGGTGGGCCCTCACCTGGGCCTGTGTGGCATTCAGAATCTGCAACTGTTCCAACATGTTTCTATTTGAAGTTCGAAATTCAGCCATCATGGCACTGAGAATGTTAAGGTGGCCACGTGGCTGTTGCTATTTCGAACTTCCTCAAGCATGGCACTGTAATAATTGGATAAGGTGGCCATGTGGCTGTTGTTGGACCTAAATTCAGTCAGCATGGAGTTTAAGGTGTTGTTTAATGTCTCTAATTGCCCATGAAGATGCTCGTGGTTTCATGCTGACTCCATCATCGGCGCGCCCCTCCCCTGGGAAACTGGGCGACGTAGTCGACAACGCCTCCCAATTCCCCGGGTTGGGGGGGCATGCAGATGATGTGCCTCTAGGTCCACCAACAGCCACAGGTCTGCTTGGCAAATCCTCAGCAGCAGAGCTAACACTGGGGACTGTCAGCTCAGTCTCTGCATGCTGCCCACGATGGGCTGGCAGCATGCAGCCAGCTTCACTCTGCTGCTGAGGATTTGGTGTAGAAACATGTTGGGACAGTTGCAGATTCTGTCCCAGGGGGAACTGTTCCAAAGGTCCAATGAAAGGTCCATCCCCCTCCAGCTCCTGGATTGCCTCCATCAGTGTGTGGCTCTGTTGGGACATGTAAATAAAAAAGGTTCAGTTTGGGGAATACATATGTAATTCAGCAAAAAGAAACATGGCAAGGCACATGCATAAGCAACATCATAAAAAGACACCGTATATATGATATCCTGGGTCCGAGGCAGCACGGAAGTAGACGGCATGGTAAAACTGGCTGAGGATTCCCCACTAGCTGAGGGATGATGCTGGGCTGCATTGTGGAAAAGAAGGCATGTTAACACACAACTAGGCATTGGTGATGTGTAATAACACATATTGTTCACTCATGGGCCCATGCATGAATGGCAACTCCCACAACGGACCAAGTTTAACTTGACTATGAATGCCATTATCTGTTAGATGTATTAGTCAACAAGTACATACACATTGGTCTCCTTAACCAAAATAAACATGCATGTACTGGCTGTTCTGAGGCTTCACACATCCCTAAAAGCCCATTATGGGACCACACTCAGCTTGCAAATAGCATTTGCCATTAGATTAGGCTGGTTGCCATTCTTTCTAGGTCAAACTTTCAAGCACCCCAGATCAAGTCTTTCTGAGCAAAGCACAGCTCAAACCCAAATTGGCTACAGATAAAGATGGAAGTGTTGTATGTAATTGACTCTAAATACATAGCAGGCAGTCCTTTGCTAATCTCAATAGTGTTCCTCCAGACTCTCCACACTCATGTATGGCCAAGGAAAAAAGCAAATGATGAGTCGCCACACATAACACACCCTGTTTAAATTGTCACCTCCACTACAAGGCACACCCTAGGGGCATGTGTTAATCTATGGCTTTGTGCTTCATTTTACACGTAGATCACATTTCACATACACACTAACATTACTAACCATCAGGAATAGTTGGAATGTCCGTGTCCTGTCGTGCCAAGTGTCCCTCTAAGGCCACAGGATGTAGCAGGTCTAGCACCATCTCCTCGGGTAAATTGCAGTTTTGTGGGGAATCCGCCGCCAGTTTGTAAGCTGAAAAAGAAAGTGGGACACATTTAGCTAAATGTTGCCAATACAAGACGAAGACAAATCCACAAAGTATATATGTACCTGTAATTACACAGTTTATTTTCTTTCTTCCGTGCTGCAAACTTTAGATCCGATATTTTTCTTTGTATCTGCTCCACATCTTTGAGCTCTTCCCCCGCTGCATTGACCTGTCTGGTGAGCTCCTCCAAAATCTCGGCTTTGCGCTGCTTGCCTGTAGCTTTGGATCTGTGCCCATATAGCTCATCATAATAGAAGGTGAGCCAATGCCAGAGTTTGTGCCTCACCAAACCTGCCACTCAACTGGCCTCTGCGCAATGTGCGCCCTGTTGATTGTGTTTCTGGCTCCTCAGTGTTTGGCACAAAATCAGGGGACATTTTGGCCTGGCTGTGTAGGTGTGAAATTACTGACTGCTGGCTGGCTGCAGATTGAACCGGACTTGGAAAGGGACTGGGTGAGCATGGATGGGTGGCCACTGAAGTCGCAGGTGTAGATGTGGCATATTTAGCTTGCCTTGACACCTGTGCCGGTGGAGAATGTGGCCGAGGAGGAGAGGGTGTTGTGGAGGAAGTCGTGCTTGGGGCCTTGTGCCTCTGTGGGCCCTTGGAGGTAGATGGCTAGTCCAGGGGTGACCCAGAGCTTGGGCTTCGGGGCCTGTGCCTTGCCCTCTTGGCCACTGATTTTGACACTCGTGCGGGTGGGGAGGGCGAACTCAGACTCCTGGGCCTGTGCCTTGCCCTCTTGGCCGCTGATTTTGACACCCGTGCGGGTGGAGAGGGTGAACTCAGACTTCTGGGGCTGTGCCTTGCCCTCTTGGCATGAGCCTTGTGGCCACGTGCGTGGGTGGTGTTGATGGCGAGGTTGAGCTGCTGGGACTTCTTTCCCGGTTTCTCCTTTTTGTTGGCTTGCCATGGTAGCCACGTGGGTGGGGTGATGGTGACCTTGGGGGGCTGGGGCTTCGCACCCTCTTGGTCCCTTTTTTCCCCCCCGTTGGGGTTGGCTTTCTGGCCTGTGGCTTCCATTTTCCAGTGGCCTCCTTTTTTTGGTCGTTGTGGAGGGTGCCTTTGGCTGTGCAATGCGGGCTGGCCGCAACTTTGTTTTGGTCATCTGTGACCAAGTCTTTGGCCCTTCAGCAGGCTCCTGCCGTTTGGATGGCTGTTTGCTGGTGACCTCCTTTGCTGTTTTTTTGGGGAATTTTTTAGGTGCCATTGCTCATGGACTATGAAAGAGAATGAGCTGTGTGTCCAGGACACTTTAAAAAGGATTGGCGGGGTCTCACGCTACGCGTACGCATGCGTACGGACGTGCGTACAGCCGTTCTTCCGGCCGTGCGGAACCAGGAAACCGCAGGGGCATTCATTATCTGCTGCAGACAAGAGGCAAGATGGCGCCCACAATCTTCCCCCGCCAACAAGAAGAGATAATCATACTTGTAAGTGTATTTTAATGCCTTTGATTTGCCATCTAAATGCATGCCTAGCCCTTAATGAAGCGCAGAAAGAAACGGTTTGTTTAAAAAGTGTCTAAAACTGCGTGCAAAACCGAAGTGAGGGCCCACACGTGCGAACCAACACTGAGGCCAGCTTCAAGGATTGGATTAGGCTACAAATGTGTTGGTTAATGTCATTTAGTCAAATGATCGATTGTTGACAGATATTTGTATGCAGTTTGAACTAAATCCTATGTTTATTTTGTGTTTTGTAGACCATGCTGGAGCGCAGGTATGACTACCTGCCCAACTCTTTTGAGAAGTGCACCGTCGCCCTGGAGATCATTGGCAAAATACAACATCAGACGGACACCACCTTCACCCACACGCAGATCATGCAGCATTGGTCGGACCTGAAACGGCTGCACATGCCCCGGGTGCGGCTGTTTTTCAGACTCCATTTCCCTAGTAAGTACATAGCAATTGCATGCCAGATGTAACTCATGCAGAAGGTAGGTATTCATTTATAATTGTTTTTCTTTTCTAGTGTTGGAAATGGATTACCGAATCCGCCGCACCCAGAGGCGCACAGGCATGAATCTGCAGCTGGAAGTGAATGTGGATCTCCAGGGTGACGGTCCTACCCCTCCTCTGTTGGGTCCTCCGACCAGCCCCTGGACCTTTCCACAGAGGAGGGGCGGCACGGCGTGGGCAGGGAGTCGTACCCAGCGACGCAGGCGGGAGCCTCTGGTATGTGACTCTTCATGTAACGGCACACACATATACATGCTATTTACACCCAAGCTGATTCCCTTCATCTGTTTTTGTAGATGCTTTTGGAGCGGGTGAAGATGCGGAGGATGCAGCAGATCTCGCCCAGGAGGCACAGGGAGAAGGTGAGTGATGTGACACACACATTGAAAATGACATTTGATTACTGTTGACTAAGACATTATAAGTGACCCTATTTGCCATGTCTCGACAGCCTCTACTTCACAACAGTGGCAGGGCCCAGGACGTAGGGTTGTCCCCAACGAGGCATCCGTCGGCCACCAACCAAGTAAGTTGTAATTTCATTCTTTGCAGTATGTGTTAATTGACATGATTACTCATGATACATGAGTAAATAGTTTTAACCTTTTAAAGTTTTAAATTAATTTAATGTTTTTAAAAAAAAAAAAAAAAGTTTGTTACATTTATCTTCTCTAAAAAATTTAAAAGAAGCCACCAAAAATGGCCTTCGAATATAAAAAAAAAATTCAGTGTAATTTTTTTGCACAAATACATTAACAACAAACGAAGGGTGAAATAAATATTTAGAGATGAAGATTCAGATGACTGGGAAGTGGTTTGGGTAAGTTTTAGGGGCCTAAAATGGAAGAAGAACCTAACCGCCAAGTGGTTTGGGAAAGTTTTAGGGGCCTAAAATGGAAGAAGAACCTAACCGGGAAGTGGTTTGGGTACGTTTTAGGGGCCTAAAATGGAAGAAGAATCTAACCGGGAAGTGGTTTGGGTAAGTTTTAGGGGCCTAAAATGGAAGAAGAACCTAACTGCCAAGTGGTTTGGGTAAGTTTTAGGGGCCTAAAAGGGAAGACGAACCTAACTGTAAAGTGGTTTGGGTAAGTTTTATGGGCCTAAAATGGAAGAAGAGCCTAGCCGGGAAGTGATTTGGGTAAGTTTTAAGGGTCCAAAAGGGAAGATGGAGGATAGTGCTAAGTGGTTGGGGTGAGCTTTAAGGGTCCAAAAGGGGAGATGGAGGATAGTGCTAAGTGGTTGGGGTGAGCTTTAAGGGTCCAAAAGGGAAGATGGAGGATAGTGCTAAGTGGTTGGGGTGAGCTTTAAGGGTCCAAAGGGCAAGATAGAGGATAGTGCTAAGTGGTTGGGGTGAGCTTTAAGGGTCCAAAAGGCAAGATGGAGGATAGTGCTAAGTGGTTGGGGTGAGCTTTAAGGAACCAAAAGGGAAGATGGAGGATAGTGCTAAGTGGTTGGGGTGAGCTTTAAGGGTCCAAAAGGCAAGATGGAGGATAGTGCTAAGTGATTTAGCTAAACATTGTAGTAGAAGTGAGGGTGGCAAATATGTAGGCAAGCACTTTAATTAGTTAAGTTTGTAGTGCGCAGGCGCAAGATCGTATGGATTTCCGTCTGGACGATTATTTATTGAAAAAGGGAAATAGAATATAACGGGAAACATAAAGGATTCGTGGGAGGAGACGATGGGAAAAGGGCAAAAACGAAAGCCTACGTTGGAACATGAACATGAAAATGAAACAGAAAAGTCACGCTGGAAAATGACATCCTCGTACTCATACTCTGCCGTACGAACGGATGGAAACTTTACAGAAGGATTGCAATGCATGCATAGAATCGCTCGCACACTCATACGAGAGCGGGAAAAAAAAAACAGATCGGCACTAAAACGAAAGTCTTTTTTTGTCTCTCTGAATCGAGCCTAATGTCCTGATTGAGGTGGAAGGCAGAGACAACCTTAGGCAAGAAGTCTGGTTTAAAGCGGAAAACCACCTTGTCCTGGTGTCTCTCTAAGTAGGGGGCCTGAATAGACAGAGCCGCCAACTCAGAAACACGCCGGACAGAAGTGATAGCCACCAAGAAGGCAACCTTCAAAGTGAGAAAAGACAGCGCAGCCTCATGCACAGGCTCAAAAGGAGGACCCTGAAGGGCCGACAATACCAAATTCAAATCCCAGACCGGTACCATGGGTTTGCGGGGAGGGCGCACATGAGTGACCCCCTGGAAGAAAGTCTTGACCAGAGGATGAAGAGCGAAGGACCTCTGGAAGAAAACAGCCAAGGCGGAGACGTGCCCCTTCAGAGTGCTGAGCTAAAAACCCAAATCCAAACCATGTTGAAGGAACTCCAGGATCCGAGGAATGGAGAACAACTGACAGGGAAAGGCCCTAGCCTCACACCAGTCCGCCAGGTCCTATATAGTAGATGGTAGAAGAGGATTTCTTCCTAGCCCTGACCAGAGTCTGAACAACCGAATCAGACAGACCTTTCTCCCTTAGGATGGAGGTTTCAGCAGCCAAGCCTTCAAAGCCAGCGTTTGTAAATTGGGGTAACAGAGCCGTCCTTGAGTGAGAAGATCCGGAACCAGGGGCTGAGGGTACTGATCCACCGCCAGCTGCACGACGTCTGCGAACCACACCTGTCTTGGCCACCTGGGGGCCACCAGAACAGCTGGCACTCTTTCCTGAAGCAGCTTGCGCAGAACCTTGTAAAGAAACGGAGGGAAGAGGTACAGGAGACCGAACCCCTGCCAGGACAGAGACATGGCATCCACCGCCACAGCCAGGGGATCCTGGGACAGTGAGACAAATGCTGGCCGCTTGTGATTGTGGCGAGAAGCAAACAGATCCACATCCGGCATCCCCCACCTGTGACAAAGGTATAGGAAGACCTCGCCGTTGAGGGACCATTCTCCCCGGGGAGAGGCCCTCCTGCGCAGGGAATCCGCTTCCAGATTCTCCGCTCCCGGAATGTAATCCGCAGAGATGCACGGGACATTGTCCTCGGCCCAAGACAAGATCAACGACACCTCCCGGAGGGCACTCTTGCTCCGAGTCCCTCCCTGATGATTGATGTAGGCGACCCCAGTCCGGTTGTCGGAGCGAACCTGAACCGGCAGGCCCAACATGGTGTCAGAAACGATCTGCCCCCCCAGAAGATTCCTTGAAGAAGATTCCTTGAGTCCAGCCACCACAGGAGGGACCGCCGGACCAGAGGAGATAGAACAAAGGCCTGATCCAGAGACAGGGGACTCTTGTCCCAGACTGACAGAAGATGTAGCTGAAGGGGTCTTATGTGAAATTGAGCATAAGGGACCGCCTCGAAGCAGGCCACCATCTGTCCCACCAATTGCATCCTATATTCTATACTTCCATCTGTGTTCTATTACCTGTTTTTAAGCTGTCTCTTTTTTTGACTATCTGGATGCTTTTACCTACATTGATTAAAGTATTGCGTTTTAAGGAGTGCTGACCAACTGCTATTTTTTTCTACTGAATACTTAGTGGGGTTTTGGGACTCCCCCCAGGTCTTGCACCCTAACTGGACTCTAGTGCGGCTATATCCTTTGTTTTGTTGAGACTGCCACCAATTGCATCCCTTGCTGGACGGAGGGATGAGGGCTGGACAGCAAGAAATGAATAAGAGCTTAAAGAGAGTCCACCTTCTGCTGAGGGAGGAAAATCCTGGCCTGAATGGTATCCAGAGCCATACCCAGGAAGGGGGTCACCTGGGACGGGGAGAGGGAGGACTTGGGTTAATTGAACACCCATCTGAACCTTTCCAGGGTCGCCACCACCGTCCAGGTGTCCAATTCTGTCTGCTGGAGTGAATGGGACGTAATGAGAAGGTCGTCCAGATAAGGAAGAATTCGAATACCCCGGGCTCTGAGAAGGGCCATCACGCCCGCCAACACTATGGTGAACACTCTGGGGGCTGAGGTGAGACCAAAGGGAAGTGCCACAAATTGGTAGTGTTGTTCCTCTACTGCGAACCTGAGGAACCGCTGATACCCCGGGAAGACCGACACATGAAGGTAAGCATCCTTGATGTCTATTGACGTCATAAAGTCCCCCGGGCGCAGGGAGCTGATAGCGGAGCGCAGAGTTTCCATGCGAAAGCGGCTGGTTCTGATGAACTTGTTGAGAAGCTTTAGGTCCAGGATGGGTCTTATGGAACCATCCTTTTTGGGCACTGTAAAGAGATTGGAATAGTAGCACTGACCTCTCTCTCCCAGAGGGACCTGACAAATGACTCCCATGGCCAGAAGGTTTTGTACCGCTAGAAACAGACCCCGAGATGCCCGAGGGTCCGTAGGAACCCGGGACCTGAGGAATCTGGGAGGAGGCCAGTCCACGAACTCCAGCTGGTATCCAGAGGAGACAACCTCCAATCCAATTGTCTGAGACTTGTTGAGCCCAGACCTGAGCGAAGAGCCGCAGCCGTCCCCCCACCCGCAAGGGTGAGGGCACCCCCTCATTGCTGAGCGTGCTTGGCAGTAGATTTGGGTTTGACACCCCAGGAGGATCCGGGCCGGGCATGGCCTCTGCCCTTGCCCCAGAAATCTCCCCTGTGCCCTGCGAAGGATACCCCCCTGCCTGACCTAGGCCCACGAAAGGAGGGAGTGAGAGACCCAGAGCCCTGAAAGAGTCGCGGTTTTGCGTTGGGGCAACTTACCTCCCTTAGCGAAAAGGTCCAAACGATCACCAAACAGGCGCAGCCCCTTAAAGGGGAGCCCCGTGAGCGCCTTCTTAGCAGCATTGTCAGCTGCCCTCTGGCGCAACCAGACCGAGCGGCGGATAGAGACAACCAAGGCCGAGGTCCTGCTACACATCCGAATGGTGTCATCTAAGGCAGAGAGAACATAGGTGATGAACATCTCACAATGTGACAAGGCTCTAAATTCAGCACTAGAAGGATCCTCATGGGAGCCGTCCAGAAGGCCCCTGCTCAAGGTCCTAATAGCCATGGCCGTAATAGCGGAAGCACAAACCGGGCGCAAGGCCAAATCCACACAGACAAAGGCGTGGGAAGCCATCTGGTCAATACGCCGGTCCTCACCATCCTTCAAGGTAGTGGAATCAGGGGAATGCACCACAGAAGCGTTAGACAACACCAACACCGGGGCATCCATTTCTGGGGGAGTTGACCAACATTTGACCACATCCGAGGGGAAAGGATACCTCCTATCCCACCCCTTACGGATAGGCTGCTCCCATTCCTTGAGAACCAGATTATTTAAATGCGTCTGTTCTGGGAATTCCAAACGTGGTTTTGCGGTACCAAACAATTCCCCCTGCTGCTTAGGAGCCGCTGCAGGGGGGGAAATGGAAAGTACTTCAAAAACTTGAGTCAAAAGTCTATGGGGGTCATCAGCATCCCAATGCTCTGAGCCAGCATCAGCGCCAAGGCAATGCTGATCATCAGAAAAATCAGAATCTGAGAATAATTCCCCTTCCTCGAGAGGGGTATAGTCAGACAAATCAAGGAAATCATCTTGTTCCATAGTAAAGGCCGGCACAGCAGGCGCCACATGCCATCGTTTAGCTGGAGCCTTACGGGCTGCAGAGCTAGCAATCAGTCTCTCAATGTTGGCCAGTCTGGTAGAAACATCAGGTTGAGACTCCCCGCTACTGTTGATCTCACTGGGGGTCATAATCAAGCGAGGGGGTGTGGGGGACGATCCAGTAGGTGCCGACCCAAATAAATGTAGCCCAGATTGCCGCGTAAGCACCTGCTGGGCGCAGGGTACACAGACCCGCACATCATCGCCCACATGGGATGCCCCGCACACAGCCGGACTTGGCCCGATGGGACTCCGAGCACAACATCCCGAGAAGCCTCCATATGGTGATTTTAATGTCACAATGACCAATGGGAATTACGCTGTGCAGCTACCCGGGATGCCCGTTAAATGTCCGCTAGTGGGAGGATTTAATAATTAAGCACCTAATTTCAATATGGTTAATATAGGGCACAGGACCGGGAGAAACCTCTAATTAGGTTGTCCCGCCTGAAAGACACAATATAATACACTCAGTCACATGGTATCTACAACAAATCAAAATACAAGCCCGCTGATAGCACTCACGGACGTCGCAGAGCTTGCACTCCACCGCGATGCCAGGGCAAGATGGCGCTGAGCCTATGTGCCAGCGAAGCTGTACAGTGTCACAACGATAAAGAGCTTTACAGTTGCAATCACTCACACACATACAAACACGGACACTGACACCCCCCCCCCGACTAACCGGGGAAGGGGGAATATAAGCCCATAGTTACATTTGGGGCATGTAAGGAGGGCTAAAGCCGACAGGGCATCCCATATACAGGCTCACCAAACCTGCGCCGCCTACCCTTTGGTGGGGGATTTGCAGTGGAGCAATACTCCATTAAAAACACCTCTAACAGGTGCTGCCTACCGTCACACGACCACGCAGCCAAGGCTGGGAGGCAAGTAAAGAGTGGAACGGGTGGGAATAGGACACAGGGCCAGGGGCTAAGCAGCCCAGCTTACCTGCGAGGAGAGAAGCCATCATCTTGACCTTCGCAGCCCACTGCAGAGAAGGAACTGGGAAATTTAGTGGGAGGTCTCGGGTATATAAGGACTGGGAGGGGCCTCTTTTTTGCCATCTCTGCAGTAAAGCGCCCTCTTGTGGACTATATCCCAGACGTAATGAATCATTACTGGAGCAGGGCGTGCTGCATACTTGGAAAAGTGACTTACTGTATATGCCATCTTCACTCTGAGCACATTGATGGAACATTTTGCTGTTAGGGACCATATGACCATATCTTTACCTAGTCGTCACGGGCATAATTTCTTTCAGATTTCCCCTTTAGTCCACTTATTACCTGTAATTTAATCGCACAAAAGGCATCTTTAAACCGGAACATTCAGCATTATTTAATGAAATGCCCAAACCCTTAAAAACTATTCCCCAGCATCTAAAATTAATATATTTTAAGTTTTTAGTCACTTACTTATTATTCTTTCCCCCACCGTGCTGCAACTCTGTTCAGGACTCTAGGATACAGGCGCCGCCATCTTGACTCTGAAGCATCACACATACTGAGGAGAGGAGAGCTGGATAGTGCAGGGGGCGGGTTATAGCTGTGCTTTCTACAGACCGAGCAAAGCTGGGGTCAGGGAAAGGACAGCTATCCCAGAATGCAGAGCAAAACAGTCAGAAGGCACTTCCTGTTTGCAGGCTGCCTGATGCGACATGACTTGCAATCTTGGATGTTTAAAGGCTCATGACATGCAATAGATGCAGGTAGGATGATTTTTAATGTGAGCAATCTGTATGTACAGGGTGTAGGGAACATATAAGATATGTTCTTATTCATGGCGAAGGTCCGCTTTAACCCTAATTATTGTGATAGAGTTGCTGACTAACATTACCTCCCTTTAATTCCTTCTCTCGGGACACTGTGTCACAATTTTTAGTTTTTTAATGGATTGGTGGGTATACTGGACAAACAGAGGGGCTTTACAGTGTGGGGCATTTGGAGTGACAGAGAGACAGAGATTCGCCTTGCCCTGGAGTCTTTTAAGAACTCCCTGGGTTTTAGTCCACTTTAAAGGGTAATTCCACTTTCAATTACATATTAAACGTAGACCAAAGAGCGCATGCATGGCCGCTCGTCCAATCAGCTTCCCTAGGCCCGCATATTAATGTGAGGCTTGAGCAGCTGAATGGAATCTCCAGCCTTACACATCAGTGGTGCGGGGCATCACTCATATCCTTCAGCTGTGCACTGCCACACACAGCCATTCAGCCACTCAGTTGCGACGATCAGAGTTGCTGAAAAGGGATGTGAGTGATGCCGTCGGCCGCACATGCGCCAGGGGCTCGGCAGAAAGGTTAGAACGGTGGGAGAACCGAGGTTTCCGAACTGGGAAAGAGGAAACAGAAGACCCTGGAGTCTCATAAAATCCAGGGCTGGTTTTGCTGCACTTTAAATGTTTCCATTATTGTGTGCTCAAGGCTTTGAACTTGTTATCTGTTATTTTCTTCTTTTCGACTTGTTTGAAATGTTATAAAAGAAAAAAGCAAGTGTTGTTTTGGAGTACAGACCATAAACTTCCTCACTCTGGCTTGTTTATCATCTGATTGGCTAAGGCAGAGCCGACAGTTTTAACCCATTGTGCATTAATTCAACCTCTTCAGACAGGGGGATCACAGTCTACCAGTAGTACAAGGGTTACTGGCAGCATTCTCACCTAGGGAGGTCATTCCTGCTGCTTTGTTTATCCTGTTACAGTGGAAGGATTCTAGTACTTGTAGAAAGAAAGTATACTAACAGCTTTACTAATGCCGTGAACACACGGCTAGAGCTGAGCGGAATGCACCCACACTGCGGGATCCGGGTTCAGGTGAGTGGATCTGTGGATCTGGGGGGGGGGGGCTTTACACAGTGGGGCATCCCAATTTGGGATGAGAGAGTCAGTCCCTAGGGTAAGTTGTTTTTGGCCTTGCTGTTAAAAAAACAAGGCATCAGGATAAATACATACTTGAAGACTGGAAAGAGGGACAGATGTAGAAGCGCACGTAGCACGCCATGGAAAATGTTTGTGATTAGGTCCTGCCCCCTGGCCACGACCTTAACCACACCAAATGTTTCACCCACCCATTGACACCAATTAACACCCTGAGAGAAGGAGGGAGTGTGAAAATGACAGCAAAAGAAGAGAGAGAGAATAGGGAAATCTGGAATAGAGAGATGGAGCGAGAGAGAAAAAAAAGTAATATGGAGGATAGAGAAGATGGGAATGTGAAAACGTCAGCAAAGTAAGAAATTAATAAGAGAGAGAATGAGGAAATATGGAATAGAGATGGAGGGAATATGGAAGGAGAAAAGGAGGGGATGTGCAAAAAGAGAGGAAGAGATAGAGATGAAGGGAAAGAGGAAGGAGGGGATATAGAGAAGAGAGAGAGCGAGAGAGAGAAAATGAGAAGATTTGGAAGAGCAAGAAGGAGGGTATGTGGTAGACAGAAAGGTGTGTGGATTAGAGGGAGATGGAGGAAATGTCAAAGAGATAGGCTGAGCCACTAAGTGACGTGCGGGCTGTCGTAACAATTGCACAGTGTGTGCAATCAGAAAGCGCGTTTTACCATCAGAGCCTGCCCAGGGCCGGCATTAGTCTTCCTAGCCTCCCTTTTTTACAGGCATAAAACTTTGTACCTGAAGATCAGTGATCCTTTTCTTTACAAAGATTGTGCACTTGGTGGAGCCGGGTGCTCAGCATGACAGCAGGGTTACCTGTTCTTTTCTCTTTTTCCATGCTGCAATGACTGAACGCTACCGGCACGCTCACGCGCTTGGTGCCGCCGCCTGCTACATCCTTTGAAATCTCCACTCAGCTAAAGCTGCTGACGTCCCGTAGCATTTGGTGCCGGGGAGGCCTAGGCACCCCAGCCAGAGTAAGAGGCATCTTGGGGGCTTACTGCATACCTCCCAACCCCCCCAGGTTTACCCACCATGGGACAAGTACGTAAGCCCGCAGGAACAACGGGACAGGCGTGCGATCCTGGGACTGTCCCGCTGATATTGTGGCGGTTGGGAGGTATGCAAATATGTATTGTGTTCTGCTATAGATATGTATATATATATATATATATATATGTAAAATAGCTGGCTACCAGGGTTGTAAATACCATAGGGGCAGTGCAGGCACTTGTCCCTGGGCTTATGGAACAAGGGGGCCCTGCGCATGCTGCCTCCACGACCTCTGCGGTATATATGTACCTGTTGTCTGCTGATATAATTACCTAGCCATGTCGCCTCTTTCCCTCTGGGACGCTGGCGCTACATTGCCACCACCCATCTTCTCCGGCGGTGCTTCTTCTGACACCTCGTATGTGGTCTTGTTATCCAATGGCTCAGTCTTCTCCTCCTTCTTCCCTGATGTCATGGACCGGGTGCTGAGTTTCCGGGGGGTGGCTGATGTGATGATGGGGCTCCATGGTGGTGGGCCCTGCTATGGGGCCCCATCAGGGCTATGTACACCCTGTTGGCTGGAGTTGGTCTTTAGGATTCAGAGCAAGGGAGATGTATATATATATATATATATATATATATATATATATATATATATATATGTGAAATAGCTGTCTAGAATTGGTCTTTAGGATTCAGAGTGTTCAGAGAATTTTACTCCAAAAACTACAGGCACAATAAATTCCAGCCCCGCTGAGTTCTTACAGTTGGTGATAATTACTCTTTAGCAAAAGTCATTGCTCATCTCAAGGTGACTGTGTGGACAGTTTCCAGCAGAGGTAAGAAAGAAACCATCTTCTCAAAGTCCACGTTCCAAAGTTCTATCTGTCATCTCTAACTTCTTCACACAATGAAAAATGTCCCCCGTGCCATCATCATGGATGTTAGTCTACGGCGGCTTCTGTCCAGGAGACTTCCTTGTCTAAATGACAGATGCTCAATAAGTTCACTTCAATATCAGTGACAAATTTTAGAAGCAGGAACGGCGAGCAAATAGCAGAAAATGTCAATATTTAGTAATAAGGAAACCCTTGGTGACTGGCATTTTAATGTTATGCTCTAGTATATTTTTTAAGCAGAAAGCAGAGCCATTTATCAGTCCAACTGAAAAAACAGTCATTGTTCAGAAGCAGATTTATTTACCCTGTCAAATACATAAAGTACACGGAAATAATACTGTAAGGAATAGGATGGCTCTCAGATGTGAACAAAGCGGCTAAGAGGCTGTTTCGGCCTCAGGGATGTGTGGCTTCTCCGGGATAACTCATGAACAAGTTGAAAGAAAAATGTTTCCAAGCTGGAGCTGCGTCACACTAAAAATATGCAAGAAGCTTCAAGAAATGTGCAGAGATGCCAACCATGGGGACCAGTTTACAGGATGATGGGCATGGCAGGGGCGTGGTTAATGGATGTGCCTTATTCATAAGGTGTGGTTTATGGGTCTAGCTCACGGCAGCGTGGCATCACTTCTGGTCCGCTTCACCCCAGGTGGTGTCTCCTCCAAGTCTGGATGACAATACCACACTGCTGCGTGCGGTGGAAGTTACCAGAAATAACTAAAAGTGGGCATCAGCGGGCTGTGGCGTCCATAGGAGCAGTGACTCTTTCCAGGGATGATGGGGTGCAAAATCCCTGGTGAGTGGGTGAGGGAGGGTTAATTTCGGGAGACACCTGAAAAAAATCAGGTGGCTTGGAAAAAAATCAGGTGGCTTGGCATCTCTAAATGTGTCAAAAGCATTTAGATCTCATGCATTCTCACTATAAAGGGCTGGCTGAAAAAGTTGATAAAGTTGCATGTAATGGTGATAAAGTTGCATGTATGGTGAAGAATAGAAAGAGAAATAAGAAATGATTACAAAGTATAAAAAGTAATAAGGAACAGAAAGAATGGCAGGAAGAAAGAGAAAAAGAGAAGGAAAAAATAAAGCAGGAACAAAAGAGAGAGAATGAATGACAACAAAAATAATGAAAAGGAATGAAAAGAAATAAAACAATATAAAAATTGAGTATGGAGCAGTGGGCTCTAGGATGCAACATGGAGGACTTGAATGGTATTAAAGGAAAAGGGGGTATGGGAGGGGGTAAGTATGGAGTAGTGCAGGGTATGTGGAAGCCTTGAATGGGATTAGGGCACCAGGGGGTATTGGGGGAGTGGTAGGAATACAGTAGCTGACCCATGGATGGTATGTTGGAACAGTAGATGGTATGAGGGTGATGGCTTTGGAGTAGTGGGATGGTGGCTGTTGAGCAGTTGGCCCATTAATGGTATACTGGAACGTTTTTTAAAAAGTGAGGGGCCCTTGTATCATATCAATCCAAGGGCCTCTCAGATTTTAAAAAAGCTCCAACATGCCACCCAGGGCCAATTGCTCAACTGCCACCATTCATCCATGGCACAGCTACTTCAGGAAAAGTCTACTTTTTGTATATTGTTTGCGCTAAATGGTGTTATGCTCAGCACCTATCTACTATCTATTATGTTTTTATTTTATGTTAGCAAATGTGTGTTTTATGGAAGCAGTTTTCACTACCTGCAATCAGTCACTATTGGCATTCTGAAAGAAAAGAGATGTGCGCTCTGTACCCATAGAATGCCGCTGCTGGGCATGTGTAAGAGTTAGTGAGCTCCCTCACCTGGGTGCTTTATTCTTGTAGATCTTGGTTTGCAGTTGCCAATAGCAACAGACTGCAGGTACTAAGAACAAATCCTCAAAACACACATTTGTTAATGTAAGAAAAAAATCTAGATAAGCTCATTACCTGGAGTACATTGCTTTGACATTGAACCATTCAACGGCAGCGACGTAAAATTCATGAGGCTGCCTCACCTTCAGCCTGGAAACAGACTGACGTTGGATCGGAGGTGAGTATAAATAAAAATGACACTTGTAATAAATGACATTTTGCCTGCGGTGTGTTTTTTTTTACATTTAGCCCTTTGTGAACTGGTAAGGGGTCCATGAGACCACTATACAAGTTCACAAAGCTTGAGGGGCTGGCAAGGTGACTCCAGTGTTGGCCACTAGCCTGAACCCCGGGCATCCTATAGCAGGATATCCTGCCCTTGTAAAACCCCAGGGGTCACGGATAAACGCACCTTTTCAGGACCGCTCCCGCGACACTGTGATCACTGGCACTGCATCCCTGTGGCTGTGCATTCTCCCCATGACCAGACTTTCTGAATGGCTGGCTACGAGCGCGCCAAAACAGAGTGCTGCGGCTGTGGCCAGCCAGATGCAACTCGTCGCCCAACCGTCGATCTTAAAATTGACGCAGGGCATGGCTTCGGCGGTGGAAAAACCACATTTTATTTGAAAAGAGGGCCAAAGTCGACAACAGCACCCAAGATGCTGGGAAGGAGGGGCTCATTGGGGGGGGGGGGGGGCGTCTGGGAAAAAAAAATATGGGTTTTAATCTGCTTTAAAGTGGACCAACACCCAGGATTTTGACTATCCCCGATCGGGGGTGCCCCGCTATGTGAAATCCCCCAGGAGGGACCCCACCCAAATTTCTAAAAAATGTAACCCATGTAGTTGTATTTCATGTCATAAAGTTCTCTTTCAGTTTGGTGTGTCTTCTGGGCAGGAACGGGGGTCTATCTACTGATACATATGTGGTACCACTGAAACCGAGAGAAAAGGAGCTTTTACACGTAATAGGAATTTTTGAACACAATGTTAACATTTTTTTTTTAATTTTTATTGTTTTTACATTTTGTAACCAAAAATATTGAGAGAGCACTGAAAAAAATTATATGCAAGACATTTCATGGTAAAGCCCAGACTCAGACCCAGACCAAAAAACACAATATATAATTTTGTGATTACCCTGGGTTTTGGTTCCTGCCCCCGGGGCACCCTGATTTGACTCACCTTTCCTTGGCCCTACGTCACATGCTTGGTCTCTCGTGCAATCAGCATGGTCGGCTCCGCTCCAACCCACTTCTAAAGGATCTAGTCCAGTAAAGTCTAGCCGAGCGCACTTACGGCCACATCCCCGCTACCCTCTAACAGGTGGCCTGCCTGCAATTCACAGATGCCTGGTGTGCCCCCTATAGGAATGGCAGGGATCGGTCACTGCACGTGCATGTGCCCCGTTGGATGGGGGGGGGGGGGGTAAGTTTAATGGGCGACCTGTGGGGTTTCACATGTTGGGGCATTCTGAATCTGAATGCCCTGGGGGGAGGGAATCAAGCTGCCCTAGGTTTTGGTTCACTTTAATATGCATGGCATACAGTGCTGATAGATAGTACATGTGTGTAGGTGGAATTCCCCCCACTGGCTGTAATGGAGGGATGCTGTTCACTGGCTGTAATGAGAGTTGCCCCTCATTGGCTGTAATGGAGGGATCCCCCTCACTGGTTGTAATGAGGGATGACGCTCACTGGCTGTAATGGAAAGATGCCCCTCACTGGCTGTAATGGAGGGCTGTCCCTCACTGGCTGTAATGGAAAGATGACCCTCACTGGCTGTAATGGAGGGCTGTCCCTCACTGGCTGTAATGGAGGGATGTCCCTCACTGGCTGTAAAGAGGGATACCCCTCATTGGCTGTAATGGAAGGATCCCCTCACTGGTTGTAATGAGGGTTGCCCCTCACTGGCTGTAATGGAGGGATGCCCCTCACTGGCTGTAATGAGAGATGCACCTGTCACTACAGCCCCTTGCTGTAATGTGTTTGCAGAGGCCTTGCCTATATTATTATTTTTATTCTTATGTGGTGTTTCCCTATAAGGGCGTGGCCGGGTGTGGTTTAAATGTTAAAAAAGATCTTGCGTCCCTCTTTACGGCTTTCAAAAGTTGAGAGGTATGGTTTAATATGCAGATCTGCATCAAAAATGGTTAATTTGCCTATTCAAAGTGTTTATATTGTTTTAACTGTTACAACCTATCTCCTATCCATCCCTCAATGAGGGGGCATGGCATAATTTAACAAATGTCCCTCTTTCCCACCCTGAAAAGTCGTGAGGTATGAAGCAGCACAGTGCAAGGTAAGAAGTTTCGGGGATCAGCGCTCCTTCTTGTCACCATAGCTATTACAGCAACTTATAAACGGGCGAAATCACAGCCCAATTACGTCATAGAGGAGCCGCCTTTCACCAAACTCGCCCATACACTCATCATACAAATCAAGCCAAAAACCATATCGCTCATAGAAACAAAAAGTGTGAAGAAAAAAGTGAATGAAAAAAACTACAGCAGTATAACAATACAACACTTCGCCGCATCGACAAACAGATTAACGGAGCAGCTGCCCTTACAAAAGATGGCGCATCTCTGTTGGATAACACAGTATTTCTTCAGCTAGTTCAAGTATTCAGGTGATAGGAACCTTTAGTGTGCAGTGATAGGCTGCAAAGAGGTCAGGTGAGCGAAACAAAGGGGAGCGCTGATTGGACATGAGAGGCTCCAATAGCAGGCGATGTTACAACACACCTCACTAGAAAGGAAAGATAAACTTTGTGTAAGTGGATAACATTGCACAGGGGCGGGGGAAATGTCTGTAACCATGGCGACCACAGACGCACGATCATCCTGGAAGGCGTGCAGAGAACACAGCGACGATGTACACAAGGATCCCATTGGATTCTAATGTATGAGCCGGGTCTGTTACACAAGGAGATGCTGTGTGACGACCCCAAATTGCCTTTTATAAAACCCACCTTTCTGCTGTTCATGTGCTCTTGTCCAATCAGGGCTCGGCAATAGGGAAACCCCTAGTTTCCTTTTAGTGTGCTTGCCCATGCTGCTCAGGAAGGAACATATACCATAGGGGCAATGCAGGCATTTGCCCCCATGAAACAAAGGGGCCTGATCCACACTGCCTCCACCACCCCTGTGGTATGTACACAGGGGCGGCTCCAGGTTAATCTGGACCCTTGGGCGTCATGGTCTCAGTGGGCCCCTTTGTGGTGAAGAGTCGCATCACAACACTGAGGGACATCCCAAATCTGGATGCCCCCTAAGGATTATGCTATTTGCTAGAGACCAAAACTCTTTTTGGTCTACTTTGAATTGCACCAAACAACCCCTTTAAACCTGACCTCTGAGTGTAAACGAATCTAGATTCTCCTGATTTTGGTTGCCCCTGTGTGTGACTCCCCCCGTTTGTTCATTACTTTCCTCAAACTGATGAATGCACTGTGGGATCGCCAGTTTAAGTTAACGGCCAAACCAGGGGGGTTCTTTCACAAATGGCCATCCCAAATTGAGATGCCCCTATAAAGCGGACCAAAGCCCAGGGGTGGAATTGCTTGCATAGTGGGTATGCTAGCGATCTCAGAGGGTTTCACACAGGGTATCACAGATTAGGATGCTCCAAGGATAGGAAATCAGCTTGGGTGGGCAACTTAAAAGCAGAACAAAACCCAACACTTCCTCCCCTGGAATCTAAATCGAGATGCCCCTTTGCGTGGAACCTCGCCATTTGAGGACATGTGGGCACCAGCTGTGGCAGTGCCCCCCCAGTTTGCTGCCGGTCAAGCACTGTCGCTCACCCCAAAGGGCGGCCCTGTCAGTGGCAGCTGCCCCGCCTTGCCGGGTGCTGACGCCGGCCCTGTATGTACCTGCGTACTTACCTAGCCATGCTTCCTCCTTCCCTCTAGGACACAGGCCCTGTTGCCCTGCAAGGTCTGCGGCGTGGGGGGGGGGGGAGGGTCGATGGATTGCTGCTGCTGCTGATGGAAGCCTGGGGTGGGGGTCCTGCTATGGGGCTCCATCAGGGCTATGCATACCTCCCAGGTGTCCCTGATTTGGAGGGTTGTCTTTCTTTTATGTCTGTGTTGCTCGTTTTTCTCATTTGTAACATGCAGATCTGCATCAATAAATGATTCATTTGCCTATTTAAAGTGTTTATATTGTAACTGTTACAACCTATCTCCTATCCATCTCCCAATGAGGGGACGCGTAATTTAACAAATGCCCCTCTTTCCCTCCATGAAAAGTATAAATATAACAGCCCGCACTCCAATAGATCCATGTATTCAATAATCCAAAAGGTCCAAAAAAGGCGTACAAAACATGTGCAGCAACAATTAATGTCCACACAGTCCTTTAGCATGGCATCCCTCGCCCCTTCATCAGTGAAAAACACATCAAATGTTTTGTACGTCTTTTTTGGACCTTTCGGATCATTGAATACACGGATCTATTGGAGTGCGGGCTGTTATATTTATGGTTGATGCGGCGCCACCGCTGGCCACAGCACCCAACTTTATTGCTTGAGGTAAGAGTGCTTCTGTGACATTGCTACCCTAAAAAGTAGGTATGGGCTATGTACTGCAGAAGAATTGTGACTCCTCCCAGCCCCATATAAAAACTGGAATCACCCATAGACCTCCAGTGTTTCCTCTGCAGTAATACTGCGAAGATAGAAGATGGCTCTCTATGTTTCGCAGGTGAGTGGGGCAACCAAGCCTGCGGCCCTGCAAGTTTATTTCCACCCGTTTCCGGACCCTATTTGCCTCCCAGCCTCGGTTGTCGGATCGGGAGATGGTAGAGGAGCACCAGGTCAGGTGCTCGGGGAGCGCTGCTCCAAGCCGCAGACCCTGTCCAACAAAGGGTAGCCGACCATAGGCTTTTTTATGGTGAGCTTGCTGAGGGATGAAGAAGCACTGCTGTCGCTATGGTGTAGGGGGTGAGTTGTGCTTGGGGACTTTTGTTCCTGGCCAGTCTTCCCTTTTCTGTCTGACTTTCTTCCTTGGGGAGTGTTTGTCTCTCTTACCCCCCCTCCCTTCCCTCTGGGTCCCTTTTGGAAGGTTCCCGCCACTGTCTGCCTCTCCTCCGCTCCCCCTCTCCCCTCCCCTCTCTCAGGTGGGGGGGTGGCGGTGGGTGACGGTTGTGGTGTGGTGTCCCGCTGTTTGTCTCTCGCCGTGGGCGTACTGTGCTCCGGGCGGCGCTTTTACTGCTGTTTTTACTACATTCTGTCATGGCGCTGGCGCCAGGTCATGTGGGTGCGTTTTCGCACTTGACACGGGGGCGGCGCCGGGGGATGATGCGTATTGCGTCATGCTCCCGCGGTCTGCCCCTCGAGGTGCTCGTTTGCGGCGCCATCTTGCCTGCATGCTGCGTTGCTTGAGCTCTAAGTTCCGGAGGCTTCTTGTCAGCGCAGGCTGCGGCGGTGACTCTGCCCTTCCTGATCTACCCTCCGCGGATCCTTTGACTGTATTCCAGTCGCCTGTGTGTGCTGCGCACGCTGCGCTCTTGGTCCGTGAGTCCCCCTTGGGGATTTTCTCTTGTGGGGCAAGTGCTGCGGGATACTTATGTGTCTTTTTGATTATGTCTTTCAGGCGGGATAAAAGTGTATTGTGGTTTCTCCTGGTCCTATCCTCCCCCCCTCCCCCCGTGTTCCATCTGGGTCCTCTCTGTCGGCATCCCTTGGGGGGCATCCCGGGTGGCTTTTATTAGCCCTTACCCTATACTGGCCTATTGTGCCTGTGATAATCACCATATGGAGGCTTCTGGGGATAGCATGCTCGGGGGTCCTTCGGGGCAGCGTGGTGGCGCGGTTTGTGTGCCATGCGCCCAAGGTATTATTGCGGACCAGGCTGGTATGGGTGCTTCTCTTCCCAGTTTTGCGCTCCCTCCGGCATCTCCTCCCCTGCGCCTGCATTTAGCCCCCAGTGAGGGGGATACTAGCAGGGGGTCCCAATCTGATCTGGCACTTCGCGTGGCCAGCATTGAAAGGCAGCTGGCCCGTCCGGTGACGGGCAAGGCCTCTGGCAAGAAGTGGCATCTTGACGCCGCGCCTTCCCTCTTTGCCGAGGAGGATGAGGGCCTTGATGTGTTTGGCGGCCGTGACTCCCTAGAGGAGGGGGAGCTTTTCCATGATTCAGACTCCTCTGGGGGCCAGCAGGAAGGTTACGACAGTGACCTGGGTTCTGCCTCTGATGAGGATACCTGGCTCCCTGATGACACTGATAGACTGTTGTCGGACATTTTTGAGACATTGCACATCGCCCCCCCTAAGGTGGCGAAGAGGAAGCAGGGTGAGCTCTTTCGCCCTGACAAACAACGTTTGGAGTTCCCGGAGCAGGGCCATTTCTCCAATATGGTGCTCAAGGAGTGGGAACGTCCTAATAGATTGCCCACGGTGCCCAAGGGTTTGTACAGAAGGTATCCCTTCTTGGCTGAGCTGGTTAAGTGCTGGTCGTGTCCCCCTGAGGTGGACGCTCCTGTTCTAGGACTGTCTAATACTTCGGTCATGACGTCCCCTGACACTACTACACTGCGTGACAGCGCGGACCGGCGTATGGATCAGCTGGCCTGTCATGCTTTCAACTTTGTAGGGGCAGGCCTGCGTCCTGTGTGCCACAGCCATTACGGCCATTGCCCTTAAGAAGAAGCTCAAGAGGCTCGCTGATGACGCCATGGCTGGTAGGAGAAGGGAGAATTATAGGGCCCTCTTGTTTTGCTCTGATTTTGTTGCCTTTGTGCTGGCTGTCATGGATGCCGTCCGGTTGGGAGGTAGAGCTTCGGCTCTCTTGGTGGCTATGCGCCGGTCTGTTTGGCTGCGCCAGTGGGCAGCTGACACTGCAGCTAAGAAGTCCCTCATCGGGCTCCCCTTCACGGGGATTCGTCTCTTTGGTGAGCGTCTGGATGTTCTGGCCAAGGATGGTAGGCTACCTCAGCGTAGGAAGCAGTCCCAGCCCTTTCGGGGGTCTTCCACCTCCTCCTTCCGTGGCTCAAGGGGAGGTCGTGGCGCACACTTTTTTGGTAGCCGCAGAGACTCCTGGGGCCGTGGCAGATCCGTGGTCGTCCCGGTCTTTCATGGGGCTCCAAGCCTAAACCCCCTCCCAAGGCCCCTCAGGCTTCATGACCACTCTGGACATCAAGGATGCCTATCTTCACATACCAATCTTTCCAGGTCATCAGAGATTCTTGAGGTTCGCTCTGGAGGATGGCCTTACCGTTCGGTATCACCTCGGCCCCTCGGGTGTTCACCAAGGTGCTGGCGGGCGTAATGGCCCTTCTGAGGAACCAGGGCATTCGCATCCTCCCTTACCTGGACGACATTCTGATTGCTGCTCAGTCTCTTCGTCAGGCCGAGAAGGATACTCAGGTGGTGACCTCAACTCTCGAGTCCTTCGGCTGGGTGATCAACTATCCCAAGTCTTCACTGTCTCCGTCTTTGGCAAGGTCCTTTCTGGGCATGACTCTGGATACCTCTCAGGTCAAGGTATTTCTCCCTCAGCAGAAAGTGGAGGGCTTTCAGATGCAGGCACGGGCCCTGCTCTTGTGTCCTCATCCCTCCATTCGGCAGGGGATGCAGTTCCTGGGCCTGATGGTGTCCTGCTTCGAGGCGGTTCCCTTTGCTCAGTTCCACATGAGATCCCTTCAGTTCCATCTCCTGTCAGTTTAGGATTGGGAACCTGTGTCCCTGGATCAGGAATTTGTTCTGTCCCCTCTGGCCAGGAAGTCCCTCTCGTGGTGGTTGGATTTGAGGAATCTTTTAGTGGGCAGGACCTTTCTGCCTCCGTGCTGGGAGATTGTCACCACAGATACCAGTCTGACCGGTTGGGGGGGAGTTTGGAAGTCTCTGAAATTCCAGGGTCAGTGGGGCCACCAGGAGGCCCATGCACCCATCAACATTCTAGAGCTGTGGTTGATCAGGTTGGTTCTCTCCCAGTTGACTCCTCACCTTCGGGGCCGGGCTGTTCAGATCCGCTCGGACAACCAGACGGCGGTTGCCTACATCAATCATCAGGGAGGGACTCGGAGCAAGCGAGCCCTCAAAGAAGTGTCCCTGATACTGTCTTTGGCGGAAGAGAGTGTTCCCTGCATCTTGGCTGTCTACATTCCGGGGGTGGAGAATCAGGAGGCAGACTCCCTGAGCAGGGGGACGCCTCAGGGCTTTTCAGTTCGTGTCGTCGCTGGGGTCAGCCGGATGTGGACCTGTTTGCGTCCGGTCACAATCACAAGCTTCCAAGATTTGTCTCCCTAAGGATCCTCTGGCCTTCGCCAGGAATGCGCTAGCAATTCCTTGGACAGAGTTTCATCTCCTCTATGTATTTCCTCCCTTTCCTCTGCTGGGCCGGGTGCTGCGCAAGATAGTCCAGGAGGGGGTACCGGCCATTCTGGTGGCCCCCTGTTGGGCAAGGAGGGTGTGGTTCGCAGACGTCGTGCAGTTGGCAGTGGATCAGTACGTCTTGCCCAAGGATCCAGAACTTCTCAATCAGGGACAGCTGTGCCATCCCAATTTACAAACTCTGGCTTTAACGGCTTGGCTGCTGAAACCTCCATCTTGATGGAAAAGGGGTTGACATCATTGCCACACACAGCGATGCCAATGAATGGAGGAGGCGGAGCTTTCCTGCTTTAACTGGGCTTAGAGTGAAGTGGGAGCAGTGAAAATGAGCAAAAGTTGCTCTTCATGAGAGGAGCAATTCACAGGATGCAAGTTAAAAATGTTGGTTTCATCAGGATTTTGACTTGGTGACTGGACTCTGCCCCAGGGTCATCCCGATGTGACCCAGGGGCATCCTACAGCACTTTAAAGAGGCGTTGCCCTGCTACTGCAATCTGTGTCCCGGCTGCCACCTCACCACCGCTTTGAGGTGACTCTGTCCCACGTAGTCACCTTGTCACTCCTCGTCGGTCCCAAGTGTGCAGCCAAGCCCTCACACATCTTCCCTGGGTGCGGCACTGGCTGCTTTCTTTTATTTCATCGGTGGTTCAGTGGGTAAGCTTGTCTGTGCCAGAAGGAGCCTGGCCGTGCCAGAGGGGGCGATCAGCATGGCTCTGGTGCAGGATGAGGTAAGCGTGTGTGTGTGTGTGTGTGTGGATGGCCCTCGCTGCTTGGAATGAGGGATGCCCCTCACTGGCTGTAATAAGGGGTGCCCCTCACTGGCTGTTATGGGGGATGCCGCACACTGGCTGTAATGGAGGGATGCCCCTCACTAGCTGTAATGAGGAATGCCGCTCAATGGCTGTAATCAGGGATGCCCCTCACTAGATGTAATGAGGGATGCTACTCACTGGCTGTAATGAGGGATGCCCCTCACTGGCTGTTATGGAGGGATGCACCTGAATGGGGGTAATGGGGTTGCCGCACATTGGCTTTAATGAGGGATGCCCCTCACTGGCTGTAATGAGGGATGCTGCTCAATGGCTGGACTTAGGGATGCCTCTCACTGGCTATAATGGAGGGATGCCCCTCACTGGCTTTTATGAGGGATACTGCACACTGGCTGTAATGGGGGGGATGCCCGGCTGTGTGAAACCCCCCAGGTTGCCCATACACTTACCTTCTTTTCCAGTCCAACAGCACATGTGCGAGCCACATCCCCACTATTCCTCTAGCAGGCATTTGTGAATGGCCAGCACGGCCACACTCCCTGCTAAAGGGTAGCGAGGGATGCGGCCGTCAACGCGCTCGGAGCCGCTGGCCTTAGACAACATGACGTCAGTGGCCCCCAAGCACGTTGATTGGCCGAGTAGCCGCGCATGCGCCATAGGACCGGGGAGAGGCGAGTTGACTTTGTCAATCTGGGGGGTTTCACACAGCGGGGGGAAAGGACCAAAACCCATGATAGTCAAAATCCTGGGTTTTGGTCAACTTTAAGGGCGTAGCTGGGGGTGCAGCTCAATTGCAAAATAATTCCTGCATCCCCCTTTCCTTTTTTTCGAAGTTGGAAGGTATGCAAACAGCTTTCACTGAATGCGAGCCCGCACATGCGCCATTGGATCCATGTGATGTGAAAAAAGAAAAAGCTTGCCCCTCCCCCCAAAGCTAACCAAACTGGCAAAGCAAAAAAAAAACAAGGACCGAACTGCTGATCCAGAGTCCTAGTCATAACCATCCCTTTTACCCTACAACACCTTGTACCAAGCTCATGTGCATCCTCCTGCCCATTGGGGGTGCGGGCTATTTGCCAGGTTGGGCAGGTGACTTGCAGTCCCCCTGCCCTCTGCACTGGTATAAGTTCCTTTTTGGACCACTTACTAGTTAAAAAGTAGTGAAAAAAAATTAACACTCCAGACAAATACTTTTATTAATGTTATTGAATCTATACTTACAAGAATTCTCTCTTACATTCTTCTCATATTGTCTCACATTTGTCCCTAAATCATGCAAGAATTCTCAAACGCGAGTCTGATTTCGCTGGGAAGCGAGAACATCTTGACCCGCGTCCAGCGAACCTTCAGATGCCTCAGCTGGAAGGAGCCACTGTGCCCATGTGGAAGCCGAATGATCTGAATTTTTTATGAGACTGAACCGATTATGAAGACCAGGGTAATCAACTGCTTTGTGATCCCCATTGCAGCACCCGTCCGAAGACCAATATCCCGAAATTCTGCTACTGCTCAAAATAACTACATAAACAGCAAACCACATTTGTTTCCTGTCTCTTCATTATTACATTTAGAGTGGGATTTATTATATTCACCACACCCCAAGCAGATGAGGGTCCAAGGCTGTTGTTGCGCTACAAGTCTAAGCATGCCACGCCACTCACGCACATCATGCAGAGGAAGGTCCTGGGCTGCTGTGGCACTACAAGTCCCAGCATGCCACACCACCCACACACCATGCAAATAAGGGTTCTGGAATGCTATGACACCTAAAGTCCCAGTGTTCTACACCACCTGCACATACTGTGCAGATGAGGGTCCTGGGCTGCTGTGGCACTACAAGTCCCAGCATGCCACACCACCAACACACCATGCAGAGGATATTCCTGGGCTGTTATGGCACCTAAAGTCCCAGTGGTCCACACCACCTGCGCATACTGTGCAGATAAGGGTCCTGGGCTGCTATGACACTACAAGTCCCAGCATGCCACACCACCCACCATTCAGAGGAAATTCCTGGGCTGTTATGGTACCTAAAGTCCCAGTGGTCCACACCACCTGCACATACTGTGCAGATGAGGGTCCTGGGCTGCTGTGACACTACAAGTCCCAGCATGCCACACCACCCACCATTCAGAGGAAATTCCTGGGCTGTTATGGCACCTAAAGTCCCAGTGGTCCACACCACCTGCGCATACTGTGCAGATAAGGGTCCTGGGCTGCTATGACACTACAAGTCCCAGCATGCCACACCACCCACCATTCAGAGGAAATTCCTGGGCTGTTATGGTACCTAAAGTCCCAGTGGTCCACACCACCTGCACATACTGTGCAGATGAGGGTCCTGGGCTGCTGTGACACTACAAGTCCCAGCATGCCACACCACCCACCATTCAGAGGAAATTCCTGGGCTGTTATGGCACCTAAAGTCCCAGTGGTCCACACCACCTGCACATACTGTGCAGATAAGGGTCCTGGGCTGCTATGTCACAAGTCCCAGCATGCCACACCACCCACCATTCAGAGGAAATTCCTGGGCTGTTATGGCACCTAAAGTCCCAGTGGTCCACACCACTTGCACATACTGTGCAGATAAGGGTCCTGGGCTGCTATGGCACAAGTCCCAGCATACCACATCACCCACCATACAGAGGAAGTTCCTGGGCTGCTGTGGGACTACAAGTCCCAGTAAGACACCCCACGCAATACACCATGCAGAGGAAGTTCCTGGGCTGCTGTGGGACTACAAGTCCCAGTAAGACACCCCACGCAATACACCATGCAGAGGAAGTTCCTGGTTGCTGTGGCACTATCAACCCCAGCATGCCACCCACATACCCTGTGCAGAGGAAGATCCTGGGCTGCTGTGGGACTACAAGTCCCAGAAAGCCACGCCACCAGGTTTATGCGGGCCCTGGGGGGATAAGAGTCTTAGCAGGGGTGGTGTGGTATGACGCCATACATGGAGATATATAGTCACCCGCCGCTGCACACCTAGCTACAAGCACCGTTATTATGGGACACTGTACATGCACGTGAGGTTGCCCAGTACGTCCTTCCATTGGATGCGGAAGGGAGGAGGGGGCTTTACGCTCTCTTTTTTTATAGAGCCTGTCCCGCTGATTGGGTGTTCTGTGACACCTCGGCGGCTGATTGGTGGGACGCCGGTCAGCTGTCTGCCAAGAGCGGAAGCCAAAGAAGGAGAGGGCAGAGCGGCTGTCTTGTCCTCTGTGATAGTGGAAGAGAGCAGGTGAGTGTCGCCCCTCCCCCTAACAGCTGCCAGCCTGGTGCACTACAGTGCCCAGCAATGCCGCTAGGGTTCTGCGCTGCGTGTCATTGGCTCGAGGTTGAGGCTATGGGGCCAGAGCAGAGCTGTCACTGTTACACAGCATGCGCTACATCAGTTCTATAGAGCCTGTGCAGGATAACATAATAAACATAAAACAAACTATCCGCCCCTGCAGCCCTGGGCCGAGACGCAGTGCCTGCAGCGGAGGAAAAGGTGAGTATTACTTACTTTTATTTTGAAATGGACAGTCCCTGGAACAAAACACAGGATTTTGACTATCCCAGGTATTATTCCATGCCCTGGGGGCATCCCGACCCGGAGCAAGCAGCCGCAGTCCCATCAGCAAGCATGCTCCCACCCCGGCCTCTCTGAATGTCTGGGCCAGGAGCACGCACGCAGCCCAAAGGTGCATGACTGACACATGCTGAATGACAAAGGCATGGCAAACTGCTCTGATTGGACGAGAGCCTGTTCATGCACCACTGGACCAGGGAAAGGTGAACTGGGGGGTTTCACACAGCTGGGCATCCCAGCGGCCGGCCTTGGTATCTTTAGATTTGGAGGCCCATTCCTGCGCTTTAAGGTGGACCAAAACCCAGGATAGTTAATTGTTTTGACTATCCTGGGTTTTCTTCCACTCCCCGGGGACACCCCAATCGGATCTAAGAGTAGCGGCTCTTATGGCCGCATCCTCCGCCCCCCTCTAACAGTGAGCGTGCCCGCACTGGCCATTCACAAATGAGTGGCGCGGGCATGCGCACAGCTAGAGGGAAGTGGGGGATGTGGCCGTCAGAGCCGCTGTTCTTAGATGCACTGTGGGACCGGGTTTCACTCAGTGGGGCAGCCCTGATCGTGGTGCGCCCAGGGAAAGGACCAAAACCCAGGATTGGATTGTCAAAATCCTGGGTTTTGGTCCAGTTTAAAGTTGACCAAAACCCACCGTGATCGGGCAAATCGATTCCCTCTGCCCGGGACATCCAAAATAAGGATGCCCCGCTGTGTGAAACGCCCCAGGTTGCCCCATACACTTTCCTTGTTTCCTGGTTCAATGGTGCATGCGCGAGCTGCGGCCGCATCCCCACTGTCCCTCTAGCAGGATGTGTGCCCACGCCGGCCATTTGTGAATGGCCAGCGCGGGCACGCTCCCCGTTAGAAGTAAGCGGGGGATGCGGGTGCCAACGCGCTCGGGGCCGCTGACCTTAGACGAAGGCTTAGACGACGTGATGTCCGCTCCGAGCATGCTGATTGGATGAGTGGCCGCACATGTGCTGTAGGACCAGGAAGAGGTGAGTTGCGCTCTGTGATTTGGGGGGTTTGACGCAGCGGGGCACCCCGATCAGGGGTGAAAGGACCAAAACCCAGGATAGTCAAGATCCTGGGTTTTGGTCTACTGTAAAGTTGTTTAACCTTCCCACTTCTTTCGACCTCACCTCGCCTCTTCCCACCTGAGCCCTGACCATTTCTTTCCACCTCGCCTCTTCCTGTGAGGTGGCGTGCCTGCCCCATTTATTCAGAGAGGCATGGTGTGGGTACACGCACAGCTAGAGGTGAGCGGGGATGTGGCAGCCAGTAACCGAGATGGGGGATCCAGCGGAGTATCCCAATTGGGGATGCCCCAAGCAGTGGGACACAGGCGGCCTTAGACTCCAGCATCTCCATCTTCAGCAATTGTTATATAGTGGTGTTGATTCAATGAAATGGCACACTTTACTACTGTGTAAAAAGTTCTCTACTTTTCTTAGGTGTAAAAAAGTAGCATTGACTCATTGTCTTCCTATCTGGTGATTTTGCAGCAGTTACATTCTCAGGCTTTTATCTCATAAATGGTATTTTTTTACTACCATGAGAACTTTTTTCAACTAAATCAGGACCATACCGTCACAGGCCATCTGCACTTGCCGCAACAGATGGGTGTGAACAAATATACAGCCTATGAAAATGTCACTCTATCCCTTGCACAATATAATCATTTAAGAAATACTACCTATATGTACAGGGTCAGCAATGTACACAAATGCCAAGCCCTAAAAAATGTGTAGACCAAAAAAAAATATTAGAAAAAGTTGATCCAGGGCAGTGTTTCCCAACCAGTGATATATAACACAGGTGCTGCGCAGCATGCTATCAGATGCCAACCTGCTCCGCTTGCATCTATACCCAAACCTGATTTTGACTATCCTGGGTTTTGGTCCCCATGTCGCCTGATCTCCTTTACGCTTCCCCGGTCCTACATCGCATGCGCAGCCCTCTCATCCACAATCAGCGTGCTCGGATCTGCTCAAGCCCCTTTGTCCAGGAGCTCATTTAATGCGAGTGGATCTAAGCGCACTGGCAGTCCCATCCCTTGCTACCCTTTTACAGGGAGCATGGCCGCACCGGCCATTCACAAATTTCTAAAGGGATAACGGAGATGCTGCTGCTTGTGCATGCACCGTTGGACCGGGAATGAAGGTGAGTTTTTGGGCGACCTGAGGGGTTTGACACAGTAGGGTGCCCCGGAGGGAGCAAGTATGCTTGCCCTGTTATCTCATAGACTCATAGAGTTTGCCAGCCATTTATTTGTATGCACGTGTGAGTTCTGGTTGGACTAGAGCATGGGCAGGCACAATTGGACAATGGATCAAGATGAGTAAACTTTTTTTTTTTTTTTTTTTTGGGGGGGCGGGGGGTGGCGGAGGGTTTCTGTGCAGCTGCTGCACAAGTTCCCATGGGTGTTCTGGACTCCGGGTAATATTTTACCCCCTACCACATTGCCTCCCTGTCCTGCCTTAGTAATGGTGTTGTGGGGCGGTTTGCTAAAAGACTGAACTTCTACTCAAAAGACGTACCCCCAAAAGTAAAGCTTGTGCTTGAGGCCAACCTGCAAAGAAAACCACCGAGCCCAGAGCACTGGCATGTGTGCACAGAGACGCCATCCTGACCCATTCCTGCAGGTTGATTTATCTTGTGTCGTGTCACAATGACCATTTACCTCAACACCCCTGGACTTAATGGTCCGTGCTAGGTGCAGGGATAGATCAGGTTGGCATTTGTGTGTGCATAGAAGAAGCTTTTCCAATAAGAATGACATCTTGGTGTATGCCACCTGCTGGCCTGGAGAGGTTGGGGGGGGGGGGGAGTCCATATTGTAAACTTTTCCACTTCTGTTTTTATATTTGCAACCTCTTATTTGTATCCTCCCTTATACTCTACTAGATTGACTTTTCTTCCTTCAGGCTCTGACTGGCCCTTCTCCTGTATGACAAAATAGCTAGTAAGCTGCCTTACCCTAATACCATCTCTTAAACTCTTTTACATTGTAAGTCCTGCCCTTGCTATATTCCCTTTCTCTCACCTGATGCCATTAAAATTTTAGTGCATGCCCTGATCATTTCTTGCCTAGACTACTGCAACACCGTCCTCAGTGGTCTACTGGCTAGTAGACTGCCAACCCTGCAATCAATCCTCAACTCTGCTGCCCACTTCATCTATTTATCCTTTTGCTTTCCTTCTGCTGCTCCTCTCTGTCAATCACTCCACTGCCTCCCATTTTCTGAAAGAATTCAGTTCAGATGATCAACCCTAGCCTACAAGGCTCTCTACGACCACCACCAATAATCGCTTCCTCTCTGCACTCTCGAGTTCAGGACTGCACACATGCTGCTCCACTCCTCTGGAATAGCCTTCCTCATATACTTTGTCACTCCCTTGCCCTTAAAACCTTCAAAAGTGTCCCTAAAACCCACCTGTTCAGAAGAGCTTATCACCTGACTTAACTCACCTGTCTTAGTCTTATCATCCCTCAGAACACTGGGCACCTGCTTAGTACATTCCCTTAGTGACCCAGCCTATTGTCTCCACGCCTGTAAGCTCACAAGGGCAGGGCCCCCTCTCCTAATGTATTCCTGCATCTATGTATTTATTTACTTGTTTGTTACATCTGATTCAGATCATCGTGTGTTTATATGCATTGTCGTTGTTGTATTACATACAAGTGTTTACTTATCACTTATTCACTTATTAGATCGCCTAACACCAGTACTGGCCCATCTGCAAAGCCGCGCCTTGTCCAATCACTCACGTCCATGCAATGGCCGATAGACCCCCCCCCCCCCCGCCATTTGTTACTGACATTATGGCACGCCGCCTCCATTGCTGGGAATGGAGCGGGGTGTGCTGTAGTTCCTAGAACGATGGTGCAGGACGTTCATCAGGTTTTGCATGAATGTAGTTGTTGTTTTGAACTGAGAGGCGGCAAAGGAAGTGGCCACGTCCCTGGTTTCCAGTGGTAGTCTGTGCGCTTCCGCACCCAGCCTATATGAATGTCTGGGTGCGCGAGTATATCTCGGCTGCAAGGATGCCAGGGATGCAGCCATGGGAACACTGGAAAGGTGAGTGATTGCTGGCTGCAGCAGTGGCATCCCAGCAATTGGGATGGTCCAGGGACATACTTGGCCTGCCCCAGAGTCTTGGAATGCCCAAAGGTGTAATACACAAATGAGCCCCTCTTCCTCCTTAACACTAGCCATGTCTGTTTCTCAGCACAGCCATATAGGCAAGTCCCTGGTGATTCCTGTCTGCTACTCTGCCTACATGTTTCTGCACCGTTCATTAGGCTTCATCATCACACGCTATGGCTGCTGCCAGTGATATTTGTGAT
The DNA here is from genome assembly GCA_027917425.1 of Gastrophryne carolinensis. Lineage (NCBI taxonomy): Eukaryota > Metazoa > Chordata > Amphibia > Anura > Microhylidae > Gastrophryne > Gastrophryne carolinensis. The sequence goes on from CM051236.1 coordinate 466,806,712, forward strand.
GCTCTTCCCCTGGGTGGATGGTCAGCACTGTCATTCACTTTATGGGGTAGCACAGCTGTGGTGCTGGCGTCACATTTTATGATGCAGCAGGTTTCAATGGATGTATAGAACGTGGGCACGTGCCTGTCACCAGATCAGCATGTTAAGAGCTCTGATCTCTGACCGCCTGTGACAAGGTGACCCTGGGTCACTGACATGAGGCAGTGCAGCGCCCTCCCGCCACGGCCACAGCCAGTCTGGGCTCAGCAGATCCGATCAAATCCCATTGAAATGTCAGATCCTTCCTTCCCCTTGCAGTAAAGAGCTTGTCTGCTTTGTGTCTCTCTCCTTTCAGTGTCTGGGATGGGTGACAAGATGGCTGACGTAGATGAAATTCTTGTGCCTGAGCTGCACGTGCTGCTGGAGCAGGACCCGTATCTGGCGCCATTCAAGAAGGATTTTCAGAGGAGGTAAGTGACCAATAACTCCTGACCTAAGTGCTTATATTTTCTGTGTGCCTGGTGGCTGCTGCTCTCCCGGATGGACATTGGGACTGGCAGCTGTGAGACTAAAAGTGTCGTATGACCTATTCCAGAGTCCAGGCAGAGGGGGGCTGCACTTCATTTTAGCATGTCTGAGAAGTAGTCCTGATCCCATAATAATAAGGTCTTGTATCAATAAGTATCCTATTTGTAAATAATATATAGCTTTAAAGCTGTCTAGACTTTAGCTCTCCTATAGGGGGTAGTTATAACCTCATGGGTTTCAAAATATCTTTTCTTGATAGAAAAGCTTTGGAGAGGACCTGCATCCTCCCTTGAAACTCAACTAGCCTAATCCATCCTCCCACACCATCAGTGAGTCCTGCAATAAAGTGATGCATACATCTGACAGGGGACAGAAAATAACTACACAAATGTGCAGCAGTGGCAACTCCTCGAATAGGAGCAGTGCTTAATTGCTATTTGCACATATTTCCTGTCCCCCATCATACAGAGTTCTCTGCTGGATTTTGGCTTCCTAGGGATCCTTAACTGTGGAGGCATTCCAGATGCCTTGGGGGATTGTTAAAGCGGAGCAAAACCTGTGACCAGCCCAAATTTAAAACTGGAATCTTACAAATCGGATTCCCCACTGTGTGAGCCCCAACCCTACAGGACGCCACAAAAATAGCCTGTCTCCCTTGCCGATGTAAACAATGGGCAGCTGCATTCATGCATCTTTGACCTGTGAGGTCGCTGATGCCCCCAGTCATTCAGATAGGTGGGAGATGGCCTGCTGCTGGGAATGTGGCTGTCTTGAGGCGCCCAGAAATCCACTCATTTAGAATTGCCAGGCGTTAATATGTACAGCAATTGAAGCTGATTACAAGATGAGTCCCTGCATGTGCTATGGAGCATAGATCAAGTTACTGGTTAAACTGGAGGATTACACACAGGGGCATCCCAAATCAGAACCAAAACACAGAAGTATAAAAATTGTGGATAATGGTTCTCTCTGAAAGGGACCTAAAGTAATGTTTGATTGGAGGTCTGCTTTAATGACTTTGTGTTCCTTTAAACAACCTTTGGGGCATCCCATTTTGGATGTTGAAGTGAACCAAGGATCAAAATAGACTTTTGGTCTGCTGTCTAATGTTCCATGGGTGCAACAGACGGTGATATTTAAAGCGGAACACATTTTATTTTTCTTTTAATGCCCTTGCCACCCAAGTAACCCCGGGTGATGTTGACTGTTTGACAGTGGCTGATCACATCGGCTGATATCAAGGCTGCATCCCTATTTTCCCTTTGAAGTGCACTCCTGCACATCTGCAACCTACCAGAATGGCTGTCCGTGGGAGCGTGCCCAGCTGCAGGGAAGCCGGGTATGTGGTGCCTGGGGACAGGCTAGCAGCCAGTCCTGGATTTTTTTTAGATTCCAGGTCCTAGCTGCATGGGTGTTGAGCCACTTTAAATTTATTGCCCATCCATGTGAATAAATAAAAGGGACACTCGCCTTTTGCACAAACAGCAGTTGGGATTCTGTTTCAGATTCACGTTTCCTCCATCAGTCACAGGAGCTCTGCCACTCCCTCTACATTGTAATAAATCGAGAGGGCAGGGTAGCGCTCCTGTGCTCTTCGGGCCCCAGGAAGTGCAGGATGTGATCCAGCGATCGGCTGAGTGGTCCAACTCTAGCGGTCAGCAATTTGGCTGTGGGGGACAAAAGGGGAGTGTGCCCTTTGTTTTCTTTTTTTACATGGGGGGACATTCTTGTTAAACAAAGATGGTGTTGGCTGCGGTGCAGGGGGCATCCGGATTGCCAATGTCCGATGCACACCTCCTTGCAAGCTAGGCATGGCTTACCTTCATCTTCCTCTCTTGATGATGCCTGGCCATTCCATTGGTTACCAGTGGTTACGTGGTCCAGAGTCCTTTCAGCAACTGGAATCCCAGAAGTGGACCATTGTTAACCAGTCCCAGGGCACGGTTTCACAAGGATAAGCTGAATGTATGGTTTCCCCAAAAATAAGATGGGGGGTCTTGTATACATTTTATAAGATTTGCTAGGGCTTAATTTCAGGGGATGTACAGTGTTGTTTTTTTTCTATAAATTATCTACATTTGTTCTTAATTTTCATTCCAAAACTGATAGTGCTACCTTAATATGGCAGCCCCCCCCCCCCCCCCCCCCGTGTTCCATAAAAAAATGTAATATTGGCTTTGGGCGCTACTGTGCTTCCTTAATGGACTTGGGGGTGAACAGCATGAGGCGTGCTGTATACCCAACAGTCTTGGCTGCTGCATGTGGTTTCCCAGTATCTGCATGGACTTGACAATATGACACCGGCTGTTGCATCACACCCTTGTCATATTGGTGTGGTGGGTTGCTAGCTTGCAGGAGTACCTGGCGCCCTGAAGAAGAAATGGCCCCTACAGTGATGGGGCCCTCTGGGGTAATGGGTTGCCTTATTTGCCCCTGTAATGGTAACTATGGCTTATTTTCGGGGGTAGGACGCAACCACTTGCAGCATGCAATTTCCCCGGGGGACCTAAGAGAAAGGTAACATTTCTCTGGTTTAATGGGGGTCAATGCCCCCTGCACCAGCAATTAGAATGCCCCCTGCGCTATAAACACCTATTTTCTGCAATCATTTCTGCTTGACGGCAATAAATGCCTGGGTCTGGAGCATATGCTACATGAATAGTATAAGTTGCTTAGATCTGCCCTCTTGATCAGCGATATAGTGCTTAGTCTCCCTGCCAGCGTCATGGCTCCCTGGCACCTAGCATTGCAATAGGTACTGCACGGGCTGGAAGTGGCATTGCAAGGTACACGCAAACTTTGTTGTTTCTCTGTCTCTTTGCCTCATCCATTCATGCCCCCAGCTCAGCCCCATATATCCTTGTCCCACCATCTTGTTCGCCTCGACCAGTGCGCTGATTTCTAACTACCCATCAGCCCCCCCCCCCCCAACAGCCCTTTTAAATAGACCTTTACAAAAAGTGGTTGAGTACCCCTGCCCTATAGCATAATAAGACACACGGGTCAGGATGCTGTACAATGCTGCAACACTCTTGCAGCTTTTATCCTAGCAGAAGATGTAGGCGCCAAGCAGGCGAAGTTGTGAAGAAGCCATGGACTCATTAGGTGCCTGCTATGAGTCAGAAACTGTTCCAGTTCAAAAGTTCCAGTTGAGTGGTGTAATGTTAGTAAGGTTCTGGTATGTCATGAAAATATTGTTTCCTCCACACAATGGGGTCAATTCAGAGCCTGGTGAAAAGTTGCTCCTTTTTTTAGGAGCAAAAATGCCCATGACTTTTATTGTCTGCCCTGGGGCCTGGTGAAAATTTACACCCGGTAGACAATGAAAGTGAATTGCGGTTTTCTCTCCCTGAAAAAAAAGTGAGTTTTATCTCCAGGCTCTGAATCAACCACAATATCTCTCATTTGCAGGGCTTGCGACACTGTTCTTTCACCATCTGATTGCAAAAGCATCAACTGCTGTCACTGACCTGCAGTTTTACTGCTTAAAAACCAACCTAAAGTCAAAAAATCATTTTGGTCCCTTTTTAACAATTTCCCATGAGGCATCCTGATTTGGGATGTCCGCTTCGGTTAGAAAATACTGAGCCCAGGTTCATCGTCCTGCGGCTGCAGAAAGTGCATCTGCCTTACCACTTTTCATACATTATAATGACCTTTCATGAAAATTAGCCCTAGCATGTTCTTTTCAGGATTTTTGAAGTAAATATAAGACCTACCCCAAAAATAAGTTACAGGGGCAAATAAGAAAGTTACCTGGGGCACTAGCACCAGAAGGGCCCATTCAGGGCATTTCTTGCCCAGCGCACCAGGTACCCCCTGTGAAATAGAAAGTGGTACTTGATGAAAAAAAAAGCTTCCGACTGTCTAAGGGCCAATCTGAGGTTTAGTGGTATTTTTGGGGTACCACTGGTGGCGTAATGGAAGTGCCTGCAGATATCTTCTAAAGCACAAGCCAGCCACAGCGCACTTTTTCACAGACCTCATTGTGGACGGACCAAAGCAATTACTAAGGGGCTGCTTGTTTGGCACGTCTGTATTTTCTTATTTAGAATATTATTAAATAGTTCGTTCCTAATGAGGTACTTAGGTGTAGGCATGACCTGTGTGTGTTTGGGTTGCCTGAAAGTACACATTTAAAGTAATAGGATGTAGGAGCCACATTAATGGGGCCTCCCTGACCTTATGGGTCTGGTGCAGTCCATACCTCTATACCCCTTTTAGAGTTACACAACTGGTTGCAGTTAACTGGCCTAGGTGGTAAGGGAGGGGTAAGCAGGGTAATCCTGCCTGGTGGCCTGTCTGTCTGGCGGTGTTTCAAACTTACAGCAGGCCAAAACCCATATTTTTAACTAGCATCCCCTGAATTACTCCCCCCCCCCCCCCCCCTCCCAATGTAGAGTACCTATTACCAATTTTCACTGCTCCCGCTTCACTGTAATAAAAAAACGGGGGAAGTCCACTTTTGATGGCAGTTTTGAAAGTATATTTTTTATTTATGTTTGTCTTCAAGGTGAGCTGATCTAGTATATTCTCAGTATACAGTACGCCCTGCTCCAGGTAAGAATCATAACACTTGGGTATTACTCCGCCAGATGGCGCTGGACTGCAGAGACAGCAAAATTGGCTCCTCCCGGCCCCTGAAATACCCGGGACCTCCCACAAATCCCCAGAATTTCTCTGCAGTCTGGACTGCGAAGGACAAGAAGATGGCTCTCTCTTCTCGCAGGTGAGCGGGGCTATTAGCCTGCGGCCCTGTAGGACTATTCCCACCCGTTCCATTTTTAATGTGCCTCCTAGCCTTGGCTGCGCTGGTCGGGTGATGGTAGGCAGCACCGCTGTCAGGTGCTTAGGAGCACTGCTCCACCGCAATCCCCCACCAAAGGGTAGGCGGTATAGGCATATGGTGAGCCTCTATGGGATGCCCCTCCCACCCTATTTCCCCTTGCCCCTGTCTATCGGTGGGTCCTGTGTTAAGTGGCCGCTGTCCCCCCTCGCTCTCCCTTGTAGCTCTCGGGGGAGGGTTTGTGTGTGTGTATATGCCTTGGTGCTTCACTGTATTATGTTTTGTCTGGTTGTTGTCACGCTGACTTGGTTGCACTGGTTGTGTTTTTAAATATGCCGCCGCCGCCGCCGCTGCGCGCACTTCCACTGTGCTCCGCGCTTGCTGGTGGCGCTACCTCAGGAGCTGGTGCGCCGTTATTGGCTGCTTGTCACGTGTGCTGCTTCTTGCTCTTTGGGGGGGCAGGGCCCGCAGTAGGCGCGTTCCGTGTCACTGTCTCCACCGCCCTCCCCTCGAGGTATACCCGGCGCCATTTTTTTCTGGATTCGGCTGCTGTATGCCTGGCGTCTACCTACCGCCGTCCGTGAGTGCCCTCGGGGGCGGTTTTTATTACCCTATGTCATTATACATATCACTTACGGGGTTCTCTTCGATTATGTCTTTCAGACGGGCCGACCTCTATTGGTTTCTCCCGGCCCTATTCCCTCTATTTAGTTATTAAACTTGTGAGGCCTAGTGTGTAAATTACTCCCACTTCCCTAGCGGGCCATTTGGGCATCCCGGGTTGCTTTTATAGCGTGAATCCCTATCGGCCTATTGTGCTGCTATAATCACCATATGGAGGCGTCTCAGGATAATGTACTCGGGGTTCCTTCGGGACAAGCCCGGCTGTGTGGAGCTTGTGGGCTGTCCCCTACTAGTGCTGACAATGTGCGGGTCTGTGTACCTTGTGCCCAGCAGGTGCTTGCGCTGCAGCCTGGTTTACCAGTAGCTGGGCCTGCGCCTCGTATGGCTTCGCCTACTCCCCCAAGCTTAAATTTTACTGCCATTGAGCTGCATACCAGTGGGGATTCTCAGCCTGATGTGTCTTCCAAACTGGCTAGTGTTGAGAAGTTGCTTGCTAATACCTTGGCGCGTAAGGCCTCTGCTAAAAAGCGGCACTTAACGCCTGATGTCACTCTTTTCCCTATGGAGGCTGATGAGTTTTTGGAACTGTCTGGCTATACCCCTTTGGAAGATGGGGAGTTATTCTCTGGCTCTGAGTCATCTGATGAGAGGTCCAGGTGTCATGATGATTCTGGCTCTGACCTCTGGGCCCCAGATGATACTGTTGGCTCAGATTTTTGAGGTACTGTCTATCTCTCCCCGGCTGCAGCCCCCAGGCAGCAGGGGAAATTGTTTCATACTGCTAAGCCACGTTTTAGAGTTTCCTGAGCAAGCCCGTTTTAATAACCTCGTGCTCAGGGAATGGGAGTGCCCCAGCAGGCTTCCCGGTGTACCTAAGAGTTGGGATAAGAGGTGTCCCTTTCCTGCTGATGTGGTGAAGCGTTGGTCATCCCCTCCTGAAGGGGATGCCCCGGTCCTAGGGTTATCTAACACCTCTGTCATGCATTCTCCTGACTCTACTACGCTGCGGGATGGCGAGGACCGGCATATTGATCAGCTGGCGTCCCATGCCTTTGCATGTGTGGGGACGGCGCTGCGCCCAGTCTGTGCCTCTGCCATTACGGCTGTGGGTATTAGGACCCTGCTTAGAAGTATCCTAGTTGGTGCCCCTGATGATGTGTCTAGTGAGGAGTTTAATGCACTCTCTCGTTGTGAGGTTTTTGTGACTTATGTCCTCTCTGCCTTGGATGATACCCTTAGGATGTGTGGCAGAACCCTGGTAGTGGCTATACGCCACTCGGTTTGGCTGTGCCAGTGGGCTACTGACAATGCTGCCAAGAAGGCTCTCACTGGTTTTCCCTTCAAAGGACTACGCCTGTTTTGGGACCGCCTGGACCTGTTTGCTAAGGGAGGCAGATTACCCCAGCGCAGGCGGCCGGCTCCGGCCTTTCAGGGACAGGGCTCCTTTTCTTCCCCCTACCGTGGTGCCAGACAGGGGAGGGGGGTCTCCCTTACCGGGCCCGAGGAGATTTCTGGGTTAGGGGCAGAGGACGTGGACGCCCTGGCTCCTCCTGGGGCTACAAGCTTAAGTGTTCTCCCAAGCCCCCTCAGGCATGAAGGGGCGCCCTCACCCATCCGGGTGGGGGGACTGCTTCAGCACTTTGCTCATGTCTGGAGGCTTCATGTCTCAGACCGGTGGATTCAGGAGGTAGTGTCCTCTGGTTACAAGTTGGAGTTTGCTGCCGATCCCCCTTCAAGATTCATCAGATCCCGGATTTCTCAGGACCCTGTGTCAGCTCAGGCTCTAGTTCTGGTGCAAAGCCTTCTTGAGCTGGGGGTCATCTGTCAGGTCCCCTTACGAGAAAGGGGCAGGGGGTTCTATTCCAACCTTTTCACCGTCCCCAAAAGAGATGGGTCAGTCAGGCCCATCCTAGACTTGAAGATCCTCACCAATTTCAGGTTCGCTCTGGAGGATCAGCACTACCAATTTGTGGCATTGCCCTTTGGTCTCACTTCAGCTCCCAGAGTGTTCACCAAGGTGCTGGCAGGAGTGATGTCCCTGCTCAGGTCTCAGGGCATTCGCGTGCTGCCCTATCTGGATGACATTCTCCTTACTTCCCAGTCTCTCCAACAGGCAGAGTTGGATACTCAGCTGGTGGTGTCATTTGGCTGGGTGATCAACCATCCCAAGTCTTCCTTCCTGGGAATGAATCCGGATACAGTTCAGGCAAGGATCTTTCTTCCTCAGCAGAAGGTGGACAGTCTGCTGGCGCAGGTTCAGTTCCTGCTATCTTGCCCTCATCCCTCCATCAGACAGGGATGCAGCTGGTGGGCCTGATGGTGTCGTGCTTCGAGGCAGTCCCTTATGCCCAGTTCCACACGAGGCCTCTGCAACTCTACCTCTTGTGAGTATGGGACAAGAATCCTGCGTCCCTGGACCAGGTTCTTGTGCTTTCCCCCCTAGCCAGGTGGTCCCTCTCGTGGTGGCTGGACTCCAGGAACCTGTTGGCGGGCAGATAATTTCTGGCCCCCTGCTGGGAGATGGTCACCACGGATGCCAGTCTGACAGGTTGGGGGGGTTTCTGGAAGTCCCCGCAGTTCCAAGAGCGGTGGGGCCCTCAGGAGGCCCACACACCTATCAACATTCTGGAACTGCTGGCGATCAGGTTGGTCCTGACTCGTTTGACTCATCACCTTTGGGGCCTGCCTGTTCAGGTACGCTCGGAAAACCAGACAGCGGTTGCCTACATCAATCATCAGGGAGGGACCCGAAGCAAGAGGGCCTTCCAGGAAGTGTCTCTGATCCTGGCCTGGGCTGAGGACAATGTTCCCTGTATATCAGCTGTGTACATACCGGGGGTGGAGAATCTGCAGGCAGACTCTCTGAGCAGGGGGACCTCTCGCCTGGGAGAATGGTCCCTCTGCAACAGGGTGTTTCAATCTCTGTGTCATCGTTTGGGCCAGCCATATGTGGATCTGTTTGGGTCCCGTCACAATCATAAGCTGGCCTTGGCCACGAATGCTCTAGCAATGTCATGGCAGGACTTTCAGCTCCTGTATGTCTTTCCTCCATTCCCCCTGTTGGGCAGGGTTCTGCGCAAGATTGTTCAGGAGGGGGTGCCAGCAATACTGGTGGCCCCCAGGTGGCCAAGAAGAGTGTGGTTCGCAGATGTGGTGCAGCTGGCAGTAGATCAGTACACTCTGCCCAGGGTGCCGGACCTGCTCACTCAGGGTCACTTACGCCATCCCAATTTACAAACTCTGGCTTTGACGGCCTGGCTGCTGAAACCTCCATCTTCATGGAGAAGGGGCTGTCTGCCTGTTGTTGATACCATGATACAGGTTAGGAAGAAGTCTTCTTCTTCCATTTACTATAGGGTTTGGTGTGCCTACATTGACTGGTGTGAGTCTAAGTCTCTTCCATGTCGTGTGTTCTCTATTCCCAGGATCCTAGAGTTCTTGCAGAACTGAAGGGTCATGTCTCTGCCCTGGCTGTTTTCTTCCAGAGGTCCTTTGCCCATCATTCTCTGATCAGGACTTTTTTCCAAGGGGTTACTCACGTGCGTCCCCCACGTAAGCCTATGTTGCCGCTTTGCAGGAGACTGCCCTGGCCATTCTTACTCTCAAGGTTGTCTTTTTGGTGGCTATCACCTCTGTTAGGCTTGTGTCTGAATTGGCGGCAATTTCCATCCAGCCCCCCTACATTGAGAGACACCAGGACAAGGTGGTGTTTCGCTTCAAGCCAGACTTTCTGCCTAAGGTAGTGTCTGCCTTTCATTTGAATCAGGACATTGTTCTTCCTTCTTTGTGCCCCAATCCTAGTAATGCTAAGGAGAGGGTCTTGCATTCTTTGGATGTGGTTAGGTTTCTGAAGTGCTTTCTGGTGGTTACTGCTCCATTCAGAAAAACTGATGCTCTTTTTGTGGTCCCTTCTGGTCCTAGGAAGGGTCTGGCTCCTGCTAAATCTACTATCAGCAAATGGATCCGTCAGGCTGTGATTCAGGCCTACTCTGCTAAGGGGAAGAATCCTCCCTTCCGCCTTACTGCTCATTCTACTCGTGCTATTGGTGCCTCTTGAGCTTTTCAGCACCAGGCTTCTGTTGAATAAGTTTGCAAGGCCGCTATGTAGTCTTCTGTTCATACCTTTTCCAAGTTTTACCAGGTTGATGTTAGGGCCTCAGCTGATGCTGCTTTTGGCCGTAAGGTTCTGCAGGCGGCTGTGGTCTGACCTGTCTGTTGTTACCTTTGAGGATCCCACCCTACTTTATGGACACTGCTATTGGATGTCCCAAGTGTTACGATTCTTATCTGGAGCAGGACGTACTGTATACTAAGAATAATACAATTCTGTGATTACTCTCTTGTAGAATTGGTATTATGAGTATACAGTAAGTCCTGCTCCACCCCACCCCACATTGTTATAGTTACTAGTTGGTTCTGTTTTAATTCTCCCGGCTTCTCGTTAACTGCTTTTCAATGCTGGGGATTTGTGGGAGGTCCCGGGTATTTGAGGGGCCGGGAGGAGCCAATTTCGCTGTCTCTGCAGTCCAGCGCCATCTGGAGTAATACCCAAGTGTTATGATTCTTATCTGGAGCAGGACGTACTGTATACTCATAATATCAATTCTACAGGTGAGTAATCACAGAATTGTATTTTTATATTTCTCCTATGTTACAATGTGTGTTTTATGGAAGCAGTTTTCAGTTTCTGTAATCTGTTTCTGTTGTCAATGTGCAACAAGAAGAGAACAGAATACTGCAGCTATGGCCACTGCTGAAATCAGTTCAGCTCCTTGAGGACATAATTTTGGCACCCAAAAATATAAACTTTCAAATCCAGTTGAAAGCAGACTTACCCTTTAGATTGCAAAGAGCGTTATAATTTAAGAAGCCAAGGGGGCGGTGAGAGAAAAAGTTTGGAAATCTTTTTACTTAACGATGCCTAAATGTGTCTTATGCATTAAACTGCGGACGTTTTTAATGGCTGCTCCTAACCTCCTTGTATCATTCATTAGAACAATAAATTGTTAGCTTTGTATTCCATTTCTCTATAATTTTATTTATAAGGTGGCTGTATTTAAGCTTGTCCTCGGCACTCTGCAGGCCATTTAATAGCCTTTGCACAAAGGTCACTGTGATGGCGTGTACATGCCATGCTCCTTGTAGGAATTTTGGATGACAAAGTGGATCTGCAGACGTTCTAAAAATATTGTCATTCTCCCCACCCCTCATAATTGCGTCTGACCTCCGCCTGGATCGATGGCCAAACATTCCGTTTGTAAACGACCTTGTGGGCTGCTTTTTGTAAATAACGTCAAGCTAATGTCTTTTAAAATTGGATCAGAAACTAAATTAAAAACATTTGGCTGTTAAATTAGAGCCTCTTCTCTGCTAAAAGTCTTAGCCGGTTGTGACGTTAGAAAAGCTTTAGCCGTTTAAATGTATTTTTGTGGACTTCATTACTTTACCAAAGCCTGACTAACAGGTTGGTCGTTATGACAGTAATGCAGCTGTGAAGTGGTCTGATTTCTAAAGCTGTCATTCATGTGAAGTTGGTAAAATGAGTAAAGCGAATAACTGGGTATGTAGTTACTATGGGGGTATCAAGTTGTTGTACAGTGTTAGTCATGAATGAAAGCCTTTCTACGAGTTAAGCTGCCATTAAAGCGGTCCTTCACTCTGATTAAGAGTCTATCTTATATGTTTCCCACACCCTGTACATACAGATTGCTCAAATTAAAAATTATCCTACCTGCATCTACTGCATGTTATAAGCCTTTAAGCATCCAAGATGGCGGCTCATGGAACATCAGGCAGCCTGCAAACAGGAAGTGCCTTCTGACTGTGCTGCTCTGCATTCTGGGATTGCTGACCTTTTCCTGACCCCAGCTCTGCTCTGTCTGAGCAAAGCACAAAGCTATAACCCGCCCCCCTGTACTTACTACTCTCCTACTCTCCTCTCCTCAGTAAGTCTGATGCTTCTGAGTCAAGATGGCGGCGGCCGTATACTAAAGTCCTGAACAGAGTTGCAGCCCAGTGGGGAAAGAATAATAAGGAAGTGACTAAAAACAGAAAATATATTAATTTTAGATGCTGGGGAATCATTTTATAAGGGTTTGGGCTGAATTTTCAATAAATCATGGTGAAGGTCCAGTTTAAGCAGTTTTACTTAAAGTGGACCAACACCCAGGGGTGATCGGCCCGGGAATCTATAAGATTCCCGGGCCGATCACCTCCCTCACCGCGGGACATCCGAGATCGGGATGTCCCGCGGGGTGAAACCCCTCCAAAACCCCCAAAAAACCTTACCTTATCGGCGGCGGCGGACGCGATGTCTTGGACGTCGCTGTCACCCGCTTGGACGTCGGCGGGGATTGGATGGTGCGGTCACGTTGGAGCGTGGTGAGGTGAGTTTTTGGGGCTTTCTGGGGGGTTTCACACAGCGGGGCACCCCCAATCGGGGTGCCCCCCCCCCCCCCCCGAAGTGGACCAAAACCCAGGATAGTCAAAATCCTGGGTGTTGGTCCACTTTAAAGGGAATTTTCAGTCCGAAAATAAGGAGGGAGAGGCAGGGGAACTCTGCTGCTGCCTCTCATCTGTGTTCTACGTGGCTGGGGTCGGGGCAGAAGGGTAAAGATCACTTCACTCCCCCATAGCCCCAGCACGCCTAATCGCACACACGTCGAGCTATCGGAGATCTTGTTTCCCAACGTGAAGCCTCCCACGCACCTAAGGCCCTATGTGTAGCCCGCCCCTCTCCCTGGCTCCATTCACGCAACGTTTACTTACAATGGCGGCGTATGGCACTGCTGTCAGTTGTGCCTGCTCTCTGATGGCTCTTCAGTGCACAGGGGGTGAGAAGGCACCCGAGAGTGGAGATAGCTGACGGAGGGGACAACTGGTAGCAGTGCCGGACCCCGCCACAGTGAGGACTGATAGCTGCCTACTCGCATACCTAACCACCCACCTATCTACTTGCTCACCTGCCTGCCTGCCCAACATCCACACGTGTCTGGGAGTTTGCATGTGTGATTGGGATTGCGGCCATGTGTGTCTGGGAGTGCTGGTCTAGGCTTTAGTGTCACCTAGCAACAAGGGGAGAGGGGAGGATCAGAGCCTGGGTCTCTGCAGCAAGTTCTGGGAATCCTACCAACCGATTATGGTGATTATTATACAGCATCACAGCTCCAAGGGCCACGCCCACTTCAGAAGAGAAATCATGAGATGAATCGGTAAACCTTGATATCTTGGCCATTTTTATTCTAAGTATGTCACACACCCCGCTTCAAACATTAATTATTACACTTGGGTTACTCCACCAGCAGGTGGCGACGCTGCAGAGAAGTCCTGAAAAACGAGCCCCTCCTGATCTATAATACCTGGGACCTCCCACTTAGCGTTTCGCGCGTGTTCTCCGGCCGCCCTTCTTCTCGCCTGTGCTTCCCTGCTCATCTTTCGCCGCCTCAGGTGCCATGTCCGTCGGCCTGTGTCTGTTTGCGCTTTATGTGTATGCTAGTTATCTTATTATTTTGGCGTCTGATGGTATTTCTTCAATGAATTGGTTGCTATTTTATTATATTCATATATCTATATTTATTTATTTGTTGTTGTCTGTGGAGTATCTGGCTGTACTCCTGCAATAAATTGATATTTTTCTGTATGTGAGTGTGTGTGGGTGTGCATGCGCTGTGTTCCTTATTACTTGTGTCTTTTTCTCTGAAAGCTGATTATGGTCTTTCTTTTGTTTCAGATCCTGGGATACCCTTGCTTCTTGGGTCTCCCGGTCTGATATACTTGGCTAGTCTGGTTTAAAATTGGGTTCTATTAAGGGATCAAAAAATAACCCTCCCACCCCCGGGACTTTAATTGTTAAGGGGCATCCCGGGTTGCATACTGCGTAAATCCCCTGGGTAGTTGCGAATACCATAATTTCACCATATGGAGGCTTCCAAGGATACCGGAATCGGCTCTTCGGGGGAAATCTAGGCTGTGTGGGGGTTGTGGAGCTCTGCTCCTGGGGGATGATGTCATTATATGCATTCCATGTGCGCAGCGGTTCATTGAGCGCCAATCCGGCTCCCCGGTTCTCTGGCCCTTCGCCGTCCGTGTCATCCCCTACACCTCCCCGCCTGTTCCGGACCCCGTGTGACGTTGTCATGGGTGGGGATTCGCAATCCGAGGTATGCGCCCGGTTGGCTAGCCTCGAGAAAATATTTCCGCTGTGGTTGCTCAGCAGGCTCCGGCTAAGCGGAAACACTTGTCCCCGTTTCCGCCGGACTCAGACGTGGATGTTATTGAGGCATTGGATTGGTCAGATTGCCCCCCGATTGAGAGGGGGAGATTCTGGAGGTTTACAGATATATACGGCACTGAGTAAACGGAATTAAATTTATTATTCCTTTAAAAAAAAAAAAAATAGAAAAGAGTCCAAAAAATTCAGATGTCCCACGGTGCATGCACATAGACTAATTGGTCTCATCACCTGTGCCCGCTGGTGAGATTCTAGAGGAACTGGACGACCCTGTAGTCGTTTGGTGCTGAGGGTGACCAGGCGGTGGGGACGGTATTTGACATCCCCTCCATATTGACTCAAATGTTGAAGTTTTTGATTTAAACCCTCCCGAGGCGGTTTCTCCGCCTAAGGGTGATTTGTTTTGTTGTGGCCAAGCCGCGTTTGTGGAGTTTCCCTGTCAACGACATTTTGAGAATGTCGTCCTTAAGGAATGGGAGCTGCCTACGCGTCTCGTTGGTGTTCCGCCTGGTTGGGATGAGTAGTATCCTTTTCCGGCAGACTTGGTGAAGCGTTGGTTTTTCCTCTCGAGGTTGATGCCCCGGTTTTGGGGCTATCTAACATGGCGTTGTTGCCTTCTCCTGACACGACTACCCTTAAGGATGGCGAAGTTCGCCGGATTGTCCAGCTGGCTTGCTATGGTTTTACCTGTGCGGGTTCGGCTTTGAGGCCTGCTTGTGTTTCGGCCTTCTTGTTGTAGGCGGTTAGGTCCATTGCCAGGGGTTATGTGCGGACCTTGATCCTACTTGTAATGAGTCCCTTGCTCTCAAACGTTGTGAGTCCTTCGTTTTGTTGTCCTTGCCGCTCAGGATGACGCCATGGTGATGTGTGGCAGGACCACGGCTTTGTTGGTGGCTATCCAACGGTCGGTGTGGTTGCGGCTATGGACTGCTGACTTTAATTCTAAGAAGTCGCTTACGGCTCTTTCCTTTTTTTTTGGGTTTGCGCCTGTTTGGTGGAAAATTGGATTCGGTTGCCAAGGGAGGTAAGTTACCTCAGTGCAAGACCTTTCGTCGTTCCTTTCGGGGGGCGGCCTCTTTGAATTTCTCCTTTCGGGGAGCCAGAGCTGGCAGAGGTGCGGGCTTTACGGCCCCAGGGGTGCAAGCTGGAACAGGGGTTGAGACCGTGGCCGTCCCGTTCACTCCTGGGGTGCCTAACCCAAACCAGCTGCCAAGCCCGCTCAACAATGAGGGGGTGCCCTCACCCTTGCGGGTGGGGGGACGGTTGCGACTCTTCTCCCGGGTGTGGGACCAGGCGGTCTCGGACAGGTGGATCCGGGAGGTGGTGTTGGCCGGTTACAAGCTGGAGTTCGAGTACCGACCTCTTCTAAGGTTTTTTTCTGGTCTCATGTGTCCTCAGATCCTTTGGCCGCGCAGGGGCTCCTGGCGGCGGTGAGGAATCTTCTGGATATGGCAGTCATCTGCCCGGTCCCTCCTTCGGAGGCGGGCCGCGGGTATTATTCCAATCTCTTCACAGTGCCCAAGTTGGACAGGTTGGTTCGTCCCATTCTGGATCTGAAGTTCTTCAATGTGTTTATTCTTCCCCGGAGATTTCGCATGGAACCTCTGCGTTCTGCCATCAATACTCTGCTGTAGGGGGATTTCATGATGTTCATAGACATCAAGGATGCCCATCTTCCTATTCATATATTCTGGCTCACCAATGATTTCTTTGCTTCGTGGTGGAAGATCGGCATTTTCAATTTGTGGCTCTTCCGTTCGGCCCTACCTCGGCTCCAAGAGTGTTCACCAAGGTGTTGGCGGGCGTGATGGCCCTTTTCAGTGCTCAGGGGATTCACATTGTGGTCTATCTGGACGATCTTCTCATCATGGCTTCTTCTTTCAGCCAAGCGGAGGTGGACACCAGGACGGTGGTATCCACTCTGGAGAGGTTCGGTTGGGTGATCAACTACCCCAAGTCCTCTCTCATTCTGGCCAGGGTGGTGCCCTTTCTGGGGATGTCCTTGGATTCTTGCCAACACAGAGTTGTTCGGCCTCAGGCCAAAGTTCTCTTGGTTCAGGAATTGGCGCAGCTTCTTCTTTCCAATCCTTGCCCGTCTATCCGGCTAGGGATGAGACTGGTGGGGTTGATGGTAGCTTCCTTTGAGGCAGTTCCCTTTGTTCAGTTTCACACGAGGGCACTTCAGTTTCATCTGTTGGCGTCTTGGGACCGGCGACCGCGGTACTTGGATCAGTCTTTCCGGATGTCCTCCCGGGTTCGGCAGTCTCTCCAGTGGTGGATGGTCATTCTCTTGAGGGGCAGGTCCTTTCTGATGCCTCTTTGGGAAACTGTCACCACGGACGCCAGTTTGTCGGGATGGGGAGTTTTCTGGAAGGACCTTCGGTTCCGGGGGAGGTGGGGTCCTCTGGAGGCCCACCTTGTCCATCAACATTCTGGAGTTGAGAGCCATCAGGTTGGTTCTGTCTCTCTTGACACAGCATTTACAGGGCTTGCCGGTTCAGGTTCGGTCAGATGATCGGTTGGCGGTTGCTTACGGCAATCGCCTGGGAGGGACTCGCAGTCTGCGTGCCCTCAGAGAGGTGTCTCTGTTTCTAGCCTGGGCGGAGACTCATGTCCCTTGCATCTCGGCAGTGTACATTCCAGGATTGGAATACACGGACGCGGCCTTCCTGAGCAGGTGCTCTTTCCGCCGGGGGGAATGGTCTCTCCACCCTCTGGTTTTTCGGTCGTTTTGTCTCCGGTGGGGGACGCTGGAGGTGGATCTGTTTGCCTCTTGTCATATTTACAAGCTTCCGACATTCGTGTCGCTCTCTCAGGATCCTCTGGCTCTGGCAGTGGATGCCATGTCCCTGAGCTGGGGGGACCTGGGGTTCCTTTATTTATTTCCTCCGATCCCCATGCTAGGCAAGGTGTTGCGAAAGCTGGCCCTGGACGGGGTTCCCGCCATTCTCATGGCTCCAAGGTGGCCAAGGAGGGTGTGGTTCGCAGACATCGTTTGTCTGGCGGTGGATCAGTGCGATCTGCTTCTTCGGCTGGATCTTATCACACAGGGTCAACTGCGTTGCCCCAATTTACCAACGCTGGCTGTGACGGACTGGCTGCTGAAACCTCCATCTTAGGGGAGGAAGGTCTTTCGGATCTGTTATTCAGACTTTTATTAGTGCCAGGAAGAGGTCCTCTTCTACCATCTATTATAGGACTTGGAGATCTTATATTGATTGGAGTGAGGCTAGATCTTTGCCCTGTCGGGTCTTTTCTGATTTCAGGATTTTGGAATTTCTTCATTCGGGGCTGGACTCTGGTCTTCAGCTGAGTATCTTAATGGGGCAGGTTGCTGCCTTGTCCGTCTTTTTTCAAAAGTCCTTTGCGTTTCCTCCTTTGGTCAAGACTTTCTTCCAGGTGGTCTCGCATTGCGGCCTCCTAGGAAGCCTTTGCTCCCTGTTTGGGATTTGTTTTTGGTTATTTCTGCTCTTCAGGCTCCTCCTTTGAGCCTTTGCAGGTTATTGCTTTTTCTACTCTGACTCAGAAGGTTGCCTTTTTGGTGGCCATCACTTCGGTTCGGCGCGTTTCGGACTTGGCAGCCTTGTCGGTTCAGGCTACTCACTTTGAGAGACATCAGGACAAAGTGGTTTTCCGCTTCAAGCCGGACTTTTTTCCTTAGGTGGTCTCTGCTTTTCATCTTAACCAGGACATTGTTCTTCCTTCCTTGTGTCCTAAGCCTAGGAATGACAAGGAGAGGGTTTGCACTGTTTGGATGTGGTACGCTGTGTGAAGTACTGTTTGGTTACTACATCTCCTTTTCGTAAGACTGATGTATTTTTCGTGGTGCCCTGTTGGGCCTAGGAAGGTTTTGGCTCCCGCTGAGTCTTCCATTAGCAAATGGATTCGTCAGGCTGTTGTTGGGGCCTATTCTACCAAGGGGAAGGTTTCCCCTTTTCGTTTCACTGCTCTTTCTACTCGTGCTGTTGGGGCGTCTGGGGCTTTTCAGCACCAGGCTTCTGTTGAACAAGTTGGTAAGGCTGCTACTTGGTCTTCTGTTCACACTTTTAACAAGTTTTTACAAGGTTGATGTGCGGGCTTCAGCGGATGCTGTGTTTGGCCGCAAGGTTCTGTAAGCTGCGGTGGTTTGAGTTTTGCATTATGGCCTTGTTGGATACCCGCCCTTTGTGGACACTGCTTTTGGATTTCCCAAGTGTAATAATTAATGTTTGAAGCGGGGTGTGTGACATACTTAGAATAATACCATTTTGTGAATACTCACCTGTAAAATGGATATTATAAGTATGTCACACACCCCGCTTCACCCGCCCTTTTTGGTATCCTGGATTCTTTATAGGGTGAAGCTTCGTTTACAGTTTTGAGGGTTGCCATTGGTTTTTTTTCCTGGTACCTTGTCTTTACTGCTGTTTGAATACTGGGGAATAAGTGGGAGGTCCCAGGTATTATAGATCAGGAGGGGCTCGTTTTTCATGACTTCTCTGCAGCGTCGCCACCTGCTGGTGGATTAACCCAAGTGTAATAATTTAATGTTTGAAGCGGGGTGTGTGACATACTTATAATATCCATTTTACAGGTGAGTATTCACAAAATGGTATTTTTCTTCAATTTAAAAATCGAAAACTGTTGAGGACAGTGCGAAATGTAGCCCGACACTATGGTGTAACAATTGCCACTGCCTGAAATGGGGCTTTAACTTCTAAGTTTATTTTCCTTCAGACACAATGCAACTATAATGGTATCGCAGGGTACCTTGGCTCGCTGTGGGATACCGTACACTTGCTGCTTGCTCCTAGCGAAGCTTGCAGACACCAACACATGATATAGTAGTACTATAGGTACTCACTCAGGGTCCGGCTTGAGGTTGAAGCAAGTTTAAAGAAGGGCGCTAGTCAACTTTGTTTCAAAGTAATCCAGATTTATTATGGAGAGCAGCAACCACATCAGTAAGAGCAGTGATAGCGGCAACAGCAGTAGTAATAAACCATAGTGGTAACGTTAATAAAACTTCACCTGCTCAACTCTGGGTCTCGGGCTTACAGGTTACTTTCTTCCATTGAAGAAGGCACCCAGTTTAGTGGCAGCCCAACCTGAGACCTGGGGGCCACATATGGCCCTTAAAGTTACTCAGTAGGAAAACTGTAATTCAGCAACTTACCTCATCATGGCTGCCCACTACCTTCCTTTCAGAACATGATGCTTCTGTGATAAGCTGGTGGTTTAAAGCTCTGCATCATTAGCATGTGGACACTGGGAGAGGGAGAACAAACAGGGTGATGCCTATCTTACAGACCCTGCCCATTATGCGCCATCACAGAGCCAAGGGCCATGCCCAGATATTTCCAAAGATAAGTCATAAGGTGAAACTGTAAAACTTAATATCTTGGCCATTTCTTGTTCAAGAAAAAACAAAATACAGGACAGTGCCAAATGTAGCCCGGCACAGTGGTCTTATAATTTCCTTTACCCTCTGTATCCCTCTGAAAGCCATCTGATGTGGCCCCCTGACCTGCTGTGGAAAAAGTGGGATGGATAAATAGAACTGATATGTAAAGGTAGTTAAATATGGGTACAGTAAAGAAAGGCAATTACACAGAAAGTGATATAGGAGGGTCACATTGGCTAGTAGAGGTGACGGTGGTGGCATGGAGGAACACTGTAACATTGTACAACACCACCCCTAAGAGAAATCTTTGTGGAAAAAACTATTTTTACCAAATTATTCTGCCAGTTGTATGCTTGGTATTTGTGGGGGGCTTAGAATGGTTGAGTTTTAGGAACATGGTTGTGGAACTGATGGAGAGGGTCTATAAATAACTGACCATATATTCAGAGAGGTATGCCAATCGTCAGGCGTATTGCTAGCAGGTGGGGATTGTTGCATATGAATGTAGGGGAGTTGTGGCAGGACAGTGGAGACAGTGGGTATCCTGATTGTTGTAGAAAATCTTCGTTAGGCTATTCCAAGTAAAAACATTCTGGACCTATTTAATGTGGCCTGCAAACAGGTCCAAAACCCTTTAAGTAACCAGCACGTGTCAAAAGGTTGAGCACCCCTGTTTTAGTTTGAGAAGCACCTCCTGTATCCAGTGCTTCTTCATGCCTGGCGGAGAGGTACCTCCTGTATCTGCCAGCTTCTCAGAGTGGGTTGATCTGCAGTCTGGTTGCAGACTTAAGTGTAGCTAATTGTACACAAGTTTTGGAGATAATAAATGGCCTTGCTGTCTGATTACACGTATATGGATCAAAGAAAGAGAGCCTGACTGGTAAGGCGTAATCCTATTTAATAGTACACAACTAAATCCTAAGATAAGGTATACAGTATATGTCATATGGAACCAGTATTTAAATGTTATATATGAATAAAAGTAAAGCAAGTCAGTAAATGGAAAAATACAATTGTCCTCCGTTATTTCACTAAGTTCAGGGTTATACCCTTAGCAGAATGTGTTGGTGTCCCCACTGGGGCAGCTTGTCTGGCCCTTCAGATTATAGCAGGTATTTCTGCGATGGTTGCAATATAGTGCCCTGAAGCATTTTGTCAAGGGGCGTCGTCAGATGGCAAACAGATTCTTCCTGCTAGGCTGAATTGGTTCAAATTGTGATCAATCTAGGGAAGGAGTTATAGTGGCAATTAGCACGGGTAGAAGTTAGAGGTGGTAGGACCATAGAGAAAGCACTAGTTACCTTGTCTGAGTTAGTGATAAAAGATAAGCCCCCAAAATGTGGCAGGTGCAGAGGGCCAGGTATCAGGAGCTAGATAGAATAGAATCAGGTTAGTGGGGTACTGGAAAATGATGTGAAAGCATGTGGGTGGTAAGGACTAGGTTAGATGTCCATAGCTTACCAAAGTAGGAACCTAGTAAAGTAAACATAGATGTTGGTTAGTAAAATGGTATAGAATGGTTACTTATGGTAGTTGTAATTCTATGGGGAAAACATGCCTGTAGATGTACTACACGTGACAGGTTGTGAGCTCCGGGGGTAGATAAAGGCTGACCGGTGCTCGGGATGTAGGTGCTGTATATCAGGAGGCGCAGATGCTAAATGTATGAGTGACTATGCCACGGTATGTGGCTGTGCTCTGAGTTGCGAGCGTGAAAGTGGGAGGATCTGGGTTGGGAAAGGGATGGGTGGGAGTGGCTGTAGCAAGAGAAGACCAGCGGTTAGTTGTGTGGATAAACCTGGGCCAATAGGAGAGATCCAGTTAGCCACTGCACCAACCAGTGCAGGGGACAGGTCCCTGGGGCAGCCAGTCATGAAGGGTGCCGAGCATAAGCCTCGCCACCAGCGTAGAACAAGTTGTAATCGGTGTAAACGGACGTATCATGTGCATCTGGTAGGAAGGTGCAGCCTGTCAATACCAGGAAGTATAAGCTGTGTGAAAAGGTGAAATGAACTATTAAAGCCATAGGATATGGCAAATGATGGTGTAAGCACTACAATTTGGATGGAAAGGGGATCGCTGGATGACAGGGCCAAAGAGGGCACCCTTACTTCAATCCCCAAACTAGCTGGCCACATCAGACAGCCCCGCCATAACCTATACACTTCCACCATCCCTTAGGGACAGGCTTGGCCCTTAGCCACTACAATCCATGCCAGCGTTACCATTGCAGGCACTTGTCAGCCATGCAAATTCATCTCCTAAAATCGTACTATTACCTTAAAACTTAGTAAACTAGCATATCCGACACTTTACTGACTGATATACCCTATGTCACGCTCTGGGTACTCTAATGACACGCTCAGGTAACTCCAGCCCTCCAGGTAAGCCCTCAACCCCCAATCTCCGCAGCCAGCTTCACCTGTAGGAGCCCCCACTTGCCGGGACGCAGTATACGCCTGCCCGGGATCATTTGCCCCCAGGACTTCAATGGCTCAAAGGATGGGAGCTTACTGTTTGAAGGTCTGAAGGACCAGTAGCTGGAGCGGTATAGAGCGAGTCCAATAGCTAGAGCGAGTAGCGGGAGTCCAGACAGGCTAGAGGTCGGCAACGGGTGTTCAGAGATAGCAGCGGTACAAAGGGATGAGGCAGCTCGAGGTCAGGGTACAATGCAGAGGTCGGCAACAGGGATCAGACGGAGAGTGGTCGATTCAGGCAGGGGTCGGCAACGGAGATCAGACAAGAATGGTCGGTTCAGGCCGTGGTCGGCAACGAAGTTCAATCACGGAATAACACAAGTCAAGACTAGGTTCAAGGCGCTATAACAGGCGCTGAGTAACTGACGGGGTGAACCTTTTATAGGACAGGTATGACTGGGGATGGGGGGAAATAAGGTGTGTGATTGGTGCAACATGAAACACCTAACCTGATAGGATCAGGGCGTTAGCCCCACAAGTCCCTAAGGCTCATTGGCCCTATCTCTGAAAGAAACACCCCCCCACCCACCTGGGCTCATTGGCCCTTTAATTCTTCTACAAAGGACGTGCGCGAGCACGAGAACTGCCGGGTACGCCGGCAGAGGAGACGGAGGGGGTCGCGCTCGCAGCCGCGCGGCCGGACCAGCGGGAGGGAGGCGCCGCTGGAACGGGACGCAGGTAAGTGACTCGTGACACTACCCCCTCCTTCACGAGGGGCCTCCGGACCCTTACCAGGTTTCTCTGGATAGTCACGATGGAATTTCCTAATCAAGGCCCTAGTGTGCACATCTCTTGCTGCAACCCAACATCTCTCCTCAGGACCATACCCAATCCAGTCAATCAAATATTGCAAGGAATTACGGATTATACGTGAGTCTAGAATCCTATTCACTTCATACTCCGGTTTGTTATCAACTAGGATCGGCGATGGGGATGGAAGTGGTGTATTCTTAGCTGATTTCAGCAGCGATACATGAAAAGAGTTTGGGATACGCATCGTCAGAGGAAGTTGAACCTTAAAGTGGGCCAACACCCAGGATTTTGACTATCCTGGGTCTTGGTCCACTTCGGTGGGGCACCCCCGATCGGGGTGCCCCGCTGTGTGAAACCCCCCCAAACCCCCCCCGAAAAACTCACCTCTCCCCGCGCC
Source organism: Gastrophryne carolinensis (assembly GCA_027917425.1). Classification (NCBI taxonomy): domain Eukaryota; kingdom Metazoa; phylum Chordata; class Amphibia; order Anura; family Microhylidae; genus Gastrophryne; species Gastrophryne carolinensis. The sequence continues at coordinate 466,829,869 of CM051236.1, forward strand.
GACGGACAAGACTTTTGACAGGCGCGGACAAGCGGCTCCTCCGCCGCCGCCTCCCGTGCGTCACTCTTGACGCGCGCGCGCCCACGCTGGCCATTCACAGACGGCCGGCGCGGGCGCGCGCACGTCTAGAGGGGCGCGAGGGAGGCGGCGGCGGATTTTGGGGTGTTTGGGGGGGTTTCACCCCGCGGGACATCCCGATCTCGGATGTCCCGCGGGGAGGGAGGTGATCGGCCCGGGAATCTTCTAGATTCCCCGGCCGATCACGGGAGGGTGACGGTCCACTTTAAAGGTCACATTGTTCAATTTCTGGGTAATAGGAAAAGGTCCAATAAATTTGGGTCCCAACTTACTAGAAGATTGACGGAGAGAAATGTTTTTAGTCGACACCCAAACGAGGTCCCCAACCTGAAGTGCAGGTTCCTGAGACCTACGGCGATCGGCGAATCTTTTATATTTTAAAACGGTCTTTTTCAAAGACTCTTGAACGCGGGCCCAGATGTTTTTCCGCTCCTGGAGCCACTCTTCTAATGCCGGTAAATCAGAAGAAGACCCTGAGAGAGAAGAACCTCTGGGATTTTTCCCCAAATTGCAGAAAAACGGGGACACTTTGGTACTCTCACTCGGCGCATTATTGTACGCAAACTCTGCAAAATCAATGAATTCTGACCATTGCTCTTGAGCGTCAGAAATGTAACACCGTAAATACTGTTCCAGACTTTGATTGGTTCTTTCAGTCTGCCCATTGGTTTGAGGATGGTATGCTGATGACAAAGATATCTGAACAGAAACTCCTCCAGAAACGTGAAGTGAATTGTACACCCCGATCAGAAATAATATTAGACGGTATGCCATGGATACGGAAAATATGCGAAATAAATAGTCGCGAGAGTTCAGGAGCCGACGGAAGTTTAGGTAACGGAATGAAATGTGCCATCTTACTAAAGCGGTCGACAACCACCCAAATCACAGTGTTCCCACGTGAAGGAGGCAAATCAACTATGAAATCCATAGAAATATGAGTCCATGGTTCTTTAGGAATCTCTAGTGGAACCAAACACCCACTAGGGGCCTTGTGTACCCCTTTACTTCGCGCACAAACAGTACATGCGTCAATAAAGGCAGTAATATCGCGGCGCATAGTAGGCCACCATACATGGCGTCGGGCTAAAATAAACGTTTTACGATTACCCAGATGACCAGCCGTTTTAGCATCATGAAATTCGCGGATTACATCAGGGCGCAGGTGCGGCGGTACAAACTGACAGCCCAAAGGTACTTCTACAGGGGATTCATTTTGAAATGGCGCCAGGGTATTAAAAAGATCAGGAAGCAGTGCCCCTACCACACAGCCCAAAGGCAAAATTGGTTCACCCATATCACCCCGATCTTTGCATTCCCCGAACATGCGGGACAAGGCATCCGCCTTAGAATTCTTCACTCCTGGCTTAAATGTGATTATGAAATTAAACCGCGAGAAAAACAATGCCCAACGTGCCTGACGAGAGTTCAGTCTCTTAGCTGAACTGATGTACTCGAGATTTTTGTGATCCGTATAGACCGTGATCAGATGCAATGAACCCTCCAACCAGTGACGCCATTCATCAAAGGCTAGTTTAACCGCCAATAATTCTCTGTTTCCTACATTGTAGTTTTGCTCCGCGGTACTGAATTTCCGCGCAACGTAGACACAAGGATGTAGACGCTCAGGACGACCGGAGTATTGTAACAAAACTGCCCCCACACCCAACTCAGAAGCATCGACTTCAATGATAAAGGGTTTATTAACATCTGGGTGAACTAACACAGGTGCCGAAGTAAAGGCCCGTTTTAAAGTCAGGAAGGCCTCGCAGACAGAGGAAGACCAGTTAGCAATAAAGGCGCCCTTATGAGTAAGGTTGGTGAGAGGTGCTACAACATGGGAAAAGCCCTTGATGAAACGCCGGTAAAAATTCGAAAATCCAAGAAAACGTTGCAATTCTTTCAGAGTTTGCGGCTGAACCCAATCCTGCACCGCTGAAACCTTCACCGTATCCATCTCTAACCCCTGGTTGGAAATTACATACCCCAGGAAGGGAACAGTGGTGACCTCAAAACATGCATTTAGAAAGTTTAGCATATAAATTGTTCTCCCTTAGTTTTTGAAGTACCAACTTGACATGACGTCTATGCTCCAATAAAGAATCCGAAAAAATTAGAATATCATCCAAGTAGATGACTACGAATTTACCTAGATACTCTCGGAATACATCATTTACAAAGTCTTGGAAGACGGCTAGTGCGTTACAAAGGCCAAAGGGCATGACCAGATACTCGTAATGGCCGTCTTTCACATTAAACGCCGTTTTCCACTCATCCCCCTGCCGGATACGAATCAAATTGTAAGCCCCTCTTAAATCCAACTTGGAAAAGATTTGCGCACCTACAATTTGATTAAACAAATCCCCAATCAACGGTAAAGGATATCTGTTTTTAGCCGTGATTTTATTCAAGGCCCGGTAGTCAATACAAGGTCTCAGGCCACCATCCTTTTTCTCCACGAAAAAGAATCCGGCCCCTGCAGGCAAAGTAGAAGGGCGGATAAACCCCTTACTCAAATTCTCGGCAATGTACTCCCTCATTGCTTGCTCCTCAGGCCTGGTAAGATTATAGATCCTCCCTCTGGGGGAATAGTACCAGGGAGCAAGTCAATGGGGCAGTCGTAGGCCCAATGTGGGGGAAGGGTATCTGCTGATCGTTCCGAGAAAACATCGGCCCAGTCCGCATACGGCTGGGGTAACCCCTGGGGCAACATCTGGACACTCCTGAGGACCGTAGAGAAACAATGGCCCTTGCAGTGGTTACTCCACTTAATCAATTCCCCAGCCTGCCAATCTAGGATGGGGTTGTGGAGTTGCAACCAGGGGTATCCCAAGACCACTGGAGTTTCTGGGCAAAAAACAAAAAATTCAATAAACTCAGAGTGGGAGGAGCCAACAATTAGTTTAAGAGGTGGGGTCTTGACCGGTCCCCCCTGAATGGCTTTCCCATTAATGGCCAGAACCTGCAGTGATCTCCCAAGGGGTACCAAAGGAATTCCTAAAATGGAGATCATACTCCTATCCAAAAAATTACCCGCAGCTCCACTATCGATAAAGGCGGAAATTGTCTGCTTGGAGGAACCCCAGGAAAGGTCTACAGGCACTAGCATCTTATTCAGGCGAGAGTAAAAACTGACTCACCTAGATCAGCACTCTCCCCCTGATCTAGGTGCGGGAGTTTTCCGCCGGTTTCCCTTTGTTTGGGCAGGACCCAGCAAAATGTCCCGGATTCCCACAATAAAGGCATAACCCCATGGAACGCCTACGCTGCTTTTCATCCTGGGATAGGCGGGTTCTCCCTAACTGCATGGGTTCCTCCTGAGAGGGTGACGGTGTATACTCTCCCCACGGGAAGCCGGTGTATTAGGGTTCTGAAAGGACCTGAGAGACGTGGGCGCCCTGGCTCTCTCCCTAGCTCTCTCTCTAAGACGCCGGTCAATTTTAATGGAGACCTGCATCAATTGGTCCAGGTCCGACGGTGGGGGAAAATTCACCAGCGCATCCTTGATACTTTCTGACAGCCCCACTCGAAATTGGCTGCACAGGGCGGGGTCATTCCACCTAGATTCTACTGCCCACCGGCGGAACTACGCACTATAATCCTCGGCTGTGTTCCACCCTTGCTTCAAGGCCCGAAGCCTGTTCTCGGCCGTGGATTGCTGGTCTGGGTCAGCATACAAGATGCCCATAGCACAGAAGAAGGCAGTGACGGAGTGTAATGCTGCATCATTGGGAGGCAGACTAAGGCCCAAGACTGAGGGTCTCCTTGAAGTAAGGAAATAACCAAGCCCACTCGCTGGGTCTCGGTGCCCGAAGAAACGGGCCTCAACTTAAAATAAAGTTCGCAGGCATTCTTAAAATTTGAAAACTTGGCACGGTCACACAAACATTTTTCTGGTAGCGGAATCTTCGGTTCTGAAACGTGAGGTGGTACAGAGGATGCAGGAGATTGTCTGGATTCCTGAGTGGCCACTCTTTGAGCGAGTTGATTAATTGCAGTGGCCATAGCCTGCACTTGCTGTACCAGGTCATCCATTTTCTTGTTTGGGCCTGGGTACTCTAATGACACGCTCGGGTAACTCCAGCCCTCCAGGTAAGCCCTCAACCCCCAATCTCCGCAGCCAGCTTCACCTGTAGGAGCCCCCGCTTGCCGGGACGCAGTATACGCCTGCCCGGGATCGGTTGCCCCCAGGACTTCAATGGCTCAAAGGATGGGAGCTTACTGTTTGAAGGTCTGAAGGACCAGTAGCTGGAGCGGTATAGAGCGAGTCCAATAGCTAGAGCGAGTAGCGGGAGTCCAGACAGGCTAGAGGTCGGCAACGGGTGTTCAGAGATAGCAGCGGTACAAAGGGATGAGGCAGCTCGAGGTCAGGGTACAATGCAGAGGTCGGCAACAGGGATCAGACGGAGAGTGGTCGATTCAGGCAGGGGTCGGCAACGGAGATCAGGCAAGAATGGTCGGTTCAGGCCGTGGTCGGCAACGAAGTTAAATCACGGAATAACACAAGTCAAGACTAGGTTCAAGGCGCTATAACAGGCGCTGAGTAACTGACGGGGTGAACCTTTTATAGGACAGGTATGACTGGGGATGGGGGGAAATAAGGTGTGTGATTGGTGCAACATGAAACACCTAACCTGATAGGATCAGGGCGTTAGCCCCACAAGTCCCTAAGGCTCATTGGCCCTATCTCTGAAAGAAACACCCCCCACCCACCTGGGCTCATTGGCCCTTTAATTCTTCTTCCTCTGGTGGCCGCGCTGACAGCAGCGCCGCCGGAGGGAATACAAAGGACGTGCGCGCGCGCATGAGAACTGCCGGGTACGCCGGCAGAGGAGACGGAGGGGGGCGCGCTCGCGGCCGGACCAGCAGGAGGGAGGCGCCGCTGGAACGGGACGCAGGTAAGTGACTCGTGACACCCTATTTACCTGGCCAAATTTTTTATGCAATGCCTTCTTAACTGGGGAAACCATCTATAAATTTAAAACAAGAGTCTTCGTGCACAACAATAACGTCACCAATCGCAAACTTTTGAGTGCACTAGCTATACATATGTGGATTGGCTACTCCTCCACCTAAAACCTTTTTACATTTATGGACCAGGTCCACCACAATTCTAGAGGGGGTAACCCCGATAAATCTCTGCCCCAGAAGGAAACCTACGTGTTTGTATATAGCTTTATTGCTCCATTTGCCAATGTGTTTAATATTCTTAGTATACAGTACGTCCTGCTCCAAATATAATACTTACAATCGGGTTATACGCCGCCAGATGGCGCTGGACTGCAGAGACATCGAAAATAGGCTCCTCCCGGCCCCTCAAATACCCGGGGACCTCCCACAAATCCCCAGAATTTCTCTGCAGTCTGGCTGCGAAGGACGAGAAATTGGCTCTCTACTCGCAGGTGAGCGGGGTTATTAACCTGCAGCCCTGTAGGACTATTCCCACCCGTTCCACTAGTATTATGCCTCCCAGCCTTGGCTGCGCTGGTCGGGTGAGGGTAGGCAGCACCGCTGTTGGTGCTTAGGAGCGCTCCTCCACCGCAATCCCCCACCAAAGGATAGGCGGTTCAGGCTTATGGTGAGCCTCTATGGGATGCCCCTCCCGCACTATTGCCCCTTCCTATCAGTGGGCCCTATTTAAGTGGCCGCTGTCCTCCCTCATCCTCCTTGTAGTCTTCGGGGGGAAAAGGGGAGGGGGGGTGTAGATATGTATGTTATGCATTCTGTGCTTTACACTTTCACATGCTATTTAGTCTTGTGTCAGCCGCCGCGCTGACTTGTCTTTTTAAATTTGCCGCCGCCGCCGCGCGCTGACTTGGTTCCGCTCTTGGCGGCGGCATTACCTCAGACGCTGGAGCGCCATCATTGGCTGCTTGCCGTTCTGGCTTTGCGCTCTTCGGGGGGGCGCGGCCCGTCTTTGGCGCGTTCCGCGTCATCGCTGTTACCGGCCCGCCCCTCGAGGTATACCGACGCTATCTTTCCTGCTTGGTTGGCCTATGCGCGACCGACTCCTACCTACCACGGTCCGTAAGTGCCCTCGCGGGTGGCTTTATATCCTTCACTTTTGTTACAATGTACTTAAAGCGGACCTTCACTCTGAATAAGAGTCTATCTTATATGTTTCCCACACCCTGTACATACAGATTGTCCACATTAAAAATCATCCTACCTGCATCTACTGCATGTTATGAGCCTTTAAACATCCAAGATGGCGGCTTATGGAAGCCGCCATCTTATCAAGCAGCCTGCAAGCAGGAAGTGCCTCCTGACTGTGCTGCTCTGAATTCTGGGACTGCTGACCTTTACCTGACCCCAGCTCTGCTCTGTCTGAGCAAAGCACAGCTATAACCCGCCCCCCTGTACCTTATCCCACTCTCCTCTCCTCAGTAAGTGTGATGCTTCTGAGTCAAGATGGCGGCGCCCGTATCCTAAATTCCTGAACAGAGTTTCAGCCCAGTGGGGGAAAGAATAATATGTTAGTGACTAAAAACATAAAATATATTAATTTTAGATGCTGGGGAACCGTTTTTTAAGAGTTTGGGCCTTTCATTAAATCAAGGTCTTGTCTGCTTATGTCTTTCAGGCGGGGCGAACCCTTTTTGGCTTCTCCCGGCCCTGTTTTTAGTATATTACTTGTAGGCCTCGTAAAAATAATACTCCCACTTCCCTAGCGGGTTATTGGGGCATCCAGGGTTGCTATATAGCGTTATTCCCTATCGGCGTATAGCGCCGCAAAAATCACCATATGGAGGCATCCCAGGATAATGTGACCGGGGTCCCTTCGGGACAAGACAGGCTGTATGTAGCGTGTGGGCAGCCTCATGCTGACGCTGACAAGGCGCGGGTCTGTGTACCCTGTGCTGAGCAGGTGCTTGCATTGCAATCTGGGCTGCCAGTGGCTGCACCTCGTTTCACTTCGCCTACTTCCCCAAGCTTAAATCTCACTCCTACTGAGTTGCATATTAGTGGGGATTCTCAGCCTGATGTGTCTTCTAGACTGGCTACTGTTGAACAGTTGATTGCGAAGTCCTTAGCGCGTAAGGCCCCTGCTAAGAGGCGGCACTTGACGCCTAATGTTACTGTTTTCCCTATGGGAACTGAGGAGTTTTGGAATCTGTGTGGCTATACCCCGTCTGATGAAGGGGAGCTCTTTTCTGATTCAGGCTCATCTGATGAGAGACCAAGGGGTCATGACGATTCTGGCTCTGACCCCTGGGCCCCGGATGACACTGACAGATTATTGACCCATATTTTTGAGGTTCTGTCTATCTCTCTCCCTGTTGAGGCTCCCAGGCAAAGAGGGGAGCTTTTCCATACAGAAAAATCACGTTTGAAATTTCTCGAGCAGGCTCATTTCCATAACCTTGTGCTCAAGGAATGGGAGCGCCCCAGTAAAGTTCCCGGGGTTCCAAAACGTTGGGATAGGAAGTATCCTTTTCCTGCTGAGGTGGTTAAATGTTGCTCACCCCCCCCCCCCAGGTGGATGCCCCGGTCCTAGGGCTATCGAACACCTCTGTCATGCATTCCCCTGATTCTACTACCCTGCGGGATGCTGAAGACCGGCGCATTGACCAGCTGGCATCCCACGCCTTTGCATGTGCGGGGACGGCGCTGCGCCCGGTCTGTGCCTCTGCCATTATTGCTGTGGCCGCTAGAACCCTTATCAGAAATATGCTTGATAGTGCCCCTGATGATTTGCCTTGTGAGGTGTTTAATGCACTCTCCAGTTGTGATGCTTTTGTAAATTTTGTCCTATCAGCATTGGATGACACCATCAGAATGTGTGCCAGAACTTCTGCCCTCGTGGTGGCTATACGCCACTCGGTTTGGCTGCGCCAGTGGGCTGCTGACAACGCTGCCAAGAAGGCCCTCACTGGGTTTCCCCTTAAAGGACTGCGCCTGTTTGGGGACCGCCTGTACCTTTTTGCTAAGGGAGGCAGGTTACCCCAGCGCAGGCGGCAATCTCAGCCCTTTCGGGGTCAGGGTTCTTTCTCCTCCCCTTACCGTGGTGCAAGACAGGGAAGGGGGGTCTCTTTCCCTGGGGCCCGGGGAGATTTCTGGGGTAGAGACAGAGGACGTGGACGTCCTGGCTCCTCCTGGGGTCCCAAAGCTAAATCCTCTCCCAAGCCCCCTCAGGCATGATGGGGCGCCCTCACCCATCCGGGTGGGGGGACGGCTGCAGCACTTCGCTCACGTCTGGAGGCTTCATGTCTCAGACCGGTGGATTCAGGAGGTAGTGTCCTCTGGTTACAAGTTGGAGTTTGCTGCCGATCCCCCTTCAAGATTCATCAGATCCCGGATTCCTCAGGACCCTGTGTCAGCTCAGGGGCTAGTGCAAGCAGTGCAAGGCCTCCTGGAGCTGGGGGTCACCTGCCAGGTCCCCTTAAGAGAAAAAGGCAAGGGCTTTTATTCCAACCTATTCACAGTACCCAAAAAGGATGGGTTCTGTCAGGCCATCCTGGATCTGTTTGCGTCCCGCCACAATCACAAGCTCCCAGCTTTTGTCTCTCTGTACAGGGATCCTCTGGCCCTGACCTCGGATGCGCTAGCAATGTCATGGCAGGACTTTCAGTTCCTGTATGTCTTCCCTCCAATCCCCCTGCTGGGCAGGGTTCTGCGCAAGATTGCTCTGGAAGGGATGCCAGCAATTCTGGTGGCCCCCAGGTGGCCAAGAAGAGTGTGGTTCGCAGACGTGGTACAGCTGGCAGTAGATCAGTACGCTCTGCCCTTGGTGCCAGATCTGCTCACTCAGGGCTCACTACGCCATCCCAATTTACAAACTCTGGCTTTGACGGCTTGGCTGCTGAAACCTCCATCTTGATGGAGAAGGTTCGCAGACGTGGTACAGCTGGCAGTAGATCAGTACGCTCTGCCCTTGGTGCCAGATCTGCTCACTCAGGGCTCACTACGCCATCCCAATTTACAAACTCTGGCTTTGACGGCTTGGCTGCTGAAACCTCCATCTTGATGGAGAAGGGGCTGTCTTCCTCGGTTGTGGATACTTTGATTAAAGCTAGGAAGAAGTCTTCTTCTTCCATTTATTACAGGGTTTGGCGTGCCTACATTGACTGGTGTGGGTCTAAGTCTCTTCCCTGTCGTGTGTTCTCTATTCCCAGGATTCTGGAGTTCCTGCAGCATGGGTTGGAGTTGGGGCTCCAACTCAGTACTCTGAAGGGTCAGGTTTCTGCCCTGGCTATTTTCTTCCAGAAGTCCTTTGCTCAGCACCCTCTGATCAGGACTTTTTTTCCAGGGGGTCACTCATGTGCATCCCCCACGTAAGCCTATGGTGCCTGTTTGGGATCTGAACTTGGTCCTATCAGCCTTGCAGGGTGCTCCCTTTGAACCCGTGCAGGATGCTGCCTTGGCCATTCTTACGCTCAAGGTTGTGTTTCTGGTGGCTATCACTTCTGTCAGGCGTGTGTCTGAGTTGGCGGCGCTTTCCATTCAGCCCCCCTACTATGAGAGACACCAGGACAAGGTGGTGCTTCATTTCAAACCTGACTTTCTGCCTAAGGTAGTGTCTGCTTTTCATTTGAATCAGGATATTGTTCTTCCTTCTTTGTGCCCTAATCCTAGCAATGCTAAGGAGATAGTTTTGCACTCTTTGGATTTGCTTTTTGTGGTCCCTTCTGGTCCTAGGAAGGGTTTGGCTCCTGCCAAGTCTACTATCGGCAAGTAGATTCGCCAGGCTGTGATTCAGGCCTACTCTGCTAAGGGGAAGAATCCTTCCTTCCGCCTTACTGCTCATTCTACTGGTGCTATTGGTGCCTCTTGGGCTTTTCAGCACCAGGCTTCTGTTGAACAAGTTTGCAAGGCTGCTACTTGGTCCTCTGTTCATACCTTTTCAAAGTTTTACAAGGTTGATGTTAGGGCCTCAGCTGATGCTGTTTTTGGCCGAAAGGTTCTGCAGGCGGCAGTGGTTTAAACTGTCTGCTGCTGCCTTTTTTTCTTGGGGATCCCACCCTACTTTATGGGCACTGCTATTGGATGTCCCAATTGTAAGTATTATATTTGGAGCAGGACGTACTGTATACTAAGAATAATACAATTCTGTGATTACTCACCTGTAGAATTGTTATTATGAGTATACAGTACGTCCTGCTCCAACCCACCCTTGGTTTTACATTATCTTGGATCCCCTGTATGGTGATTGTTATCATTGTTATAGTTGATAGTTTGGGTTGTTTTAATTCTCCCGGCTTCTCGTTAACTGCTTTTCAATGCTGGGGATTTGTGGGAGGTCCCCGGGTATTTGAGGGGCCGGGAGGAGCCTATTTCAATGTCTCTGCAGTCCAGCGCCATCTGGCGGAGTATAACCCGATTGTAAGTATTATATTTGGAGCAGGACGTACTGTATACTCATAATACCAATTCTACAGGTGAGTAATCACAGAATTGTATTTTCTGTTCATTTATATCTTATGTTCTGTGATACTGTACTAACTTCAGCATGTTGTGTATAACCTCCGGTCCATTGTAATGTCACTGGCTGCAGGCCTTCTTTTAATGGATTATTGCCTTTCAGCCCTTTTCCATGGCTGACACTTTCTACACATGGACTTTCCTGGGTTCTTAGCAGTTCTTATCCCTGTTTTTTTTACTGGGATCTATTCTGGACTTATTTTGCAGTGTGGTGAAATGAGGAGACCACTATACCGCCTTCTTTAGATCCATAGCAATTTGAACCAATTCAGCCTAGCAGGATGAATCGTTTTGCCCTCGGATGAAGCCCCTTTTCGAAATGCGTGAGGGCATTATATTGCAACCATCACAGCAAGGGTATAACCCTGCCCTCTGAATAACTGAGGACAATTGTATTTTCCCTTTTATGGACTTGCTTTACTCTTATTCGTACATAACTACCTTACAGATGCCGCTCGCAGCTGCATACGGCTGGGGTTCTATTCGGCTTCATTAATCGCACGTTAGTATGCACGGCCGGAGAAGCTCCGGTCTTGATGAGAGGCTGTGCATGCGCTGTTGGACTGAGGAGAGGTGAGTTTCCTTGTCAAATGGCGAGATTTAACACAGTGGGCACCCGGCACAGTGGTCCCCTTTAACACTATATAAGGTTTGGAATACTTAGGCCTCGATTAAATAATGCCTTAAAAAAATTCTCATTGTAGTAAAAAATTCACTTTTATGAGAAAAAAGCCTGAGAATGTCATGGTTACCGAATCATCAGCAGATAGGAAGACAATGAAAGTCAATTGCACTTTTTACTACAGTGTAAAAAAATGGTAAAATGTTCTCTACCTTTCTCGGGAGTAGAAAAGTATAATTGCCTTTCATTATTTCCTAGCTGGTGATTCAGCAACAGTGAAATTCTCAGGCTTTTTTTCTCATATAGTGAATTTTTTTCAGCCTTTACTTACTCGAGCTCCTAGTTTCTAATTATTATTATTATTATCATTATGCAAATTATGAAAAAATAATAATAATATCGTTAACAAATGTATCAATCCAGTTTTTCCATAATAGCAAGGCTTTTCCAGTTTGATCATAAGGATCTTCTATTTGTAAAAAAGAAAAACTAATAATGCTTCAGATATTTTTACATTGTTAAGATTGAAAAAATCTCAAATGTGTTGCGCATGTTATGTATATGGTCTATCATACAGCCTACATTGTGTTGTGTATCCGGCCATTATGGCAGTGTGTGACACGTCATTAGGTGTCTTTCCAGTCACGTTCCCCTCCACGTCTGTGCTCCGTGTTCAGCTGATTACCTTGGAAAAGGGCAATGCTGTAACTGTTCCGCTGACCTTTCCGTTTATTTTCTCTTGTGTAATATGAAACATGGGCTAACGGCCTGCCGTGCCTGATTTCTCACTTAATAATCCACTTTTTCTACCCCCAATCAAATTAGCATGTGTAACATCTGAAACAGTAAATAAAAGGACGATACTCCGCACCACTGTAATCCCTATAGGGTAAATGAAGTAAGAAGGGGTGCAGGACATAAAAGCCCCTTACTCACTAAGGAGTAAAGCAAAGCACTAAGTCGACCGGACCACCAGAAGGTCCCTAATGGGGCCAATTATACGACCGCACACCCACCACAATAATATATAGTCAAATTTATTCAAAAATAGAAAAGCTGTACATATATACAATTCAATTGGCCCACATACATACAATTAGACAGACATTTAAAACCAATTAAAACAAAACAAAAGGTACTGGTGGGTGGGCTGGAAATAGCTCTAATTATAAATATTAGTCAATTGTACTCTAATATTATTAGAATCATTGAGATATCATATATAGCACCCCTAGCTGAGAGGATAAATGTCCCATATATTTCAATAAGTTACTGTGTGAATATAAACCAACAAAATCATAATAGTGTCACCACAGCGGGAAATAAAAGTGACTATCACCACAACCACCATTTAGTTGTGAATGTGCCTGGAAATGGACATGAAAAATACTAATAAGGTGAAATATTGTGTCTGGGAAATACAAATATCAAACTAAATAGGGCAACCTAAAGAGAAGTGCGCATGTGTGCAAGTGAACTCAGAGTAAATAGTACGCTGAGAATATTCTCAATTACAAAAACGTGCTGGGTATAATGTAACCCAAAGAATAACTAAACAGTCAAACCCCACACCATAAGAAAACCCAAAATAATCGAACACCAACGTGAAGGAAAAGTGCGGCAACCAGTAATACTGATAATAAATAAATAATATAGGGGGCAAAAATAAACAATGGATAATTAAGTACAAAATAACATCACCAATGTATGTATGAGCTCAGCATCACGTCCCCACCAGACCTAAACATCTGAAACAGGTCCTATCTTTAGCCCAAGACAGGCCGGAGCGTCTGTCACCCTGTTTTCACTTACCCATCATTTCATACGTGCCACATTTTCCTCTACGCGGCACTTTGCCAACTATTATTTTAAAAGGCGCTCCTCTGGTGCTTAGTGGTGCTGGAAAGGTTCTTTTGATTGTGGTTTGATTGGAAGTTTTTATTCAAAGGAGGGGCTGACAGTAATGACCAGATGCATCTGCTGGATGCTAGACATTTTCTATTGCTTTACATAGATAGGACCTCATGATGGCAAAGATCCGACCACCTATTAGAAGCCTGTAGCCTTTTATTCTTAACCTACAAAAGAACCCCTTTCCAGTGTCTATCAGTTGGCGTTCCTGTCACATTCTCCCTTCTCTCATTTCTGGTAACCAGGTTACCCAAAGAATGGGGAAAATGGGACAGGAACTCCCAACTGATAACCCCTTTCCAGTGTCTCCAGGCCAAGTTGCTTAAAAAGGATAAATAGTTCTGCTGAAGTAGTTCTTCTAAAATGTGAACCTGTAAATTAGAGGAAATTACAGGAAATTGGCTGAAGGGTGGAAGATCTGCACTCATGTTTGACCAGACACGTTTTGTATAGTGAATATATCTTACCACAAGTCTGCAGGACTGGATTGAGTGTGAAGTAAAATATGTTTTTGTTTTTTGTATGCTTGGACTGTGACTTTTTAAATGGGTAAACTGGAACGTAAAGTGAACCGTCACTCTCCTTTGCAACTCTGACACAGTGAGGACCTTGGTACACAAGGATACTAAGCTAACCTTACCCATCCCCTGTGCCATCAATGAGCCATGCATGCTAATGAGATGCGCTATTTCCTAGTTAGTGTAACAAAACCTGGGATTTTTTCTTCTTCTAGGGGGCATCCCAATTTGGGGTGGCCCACACTGTGTGAATGACTGAAAAGCCAAGTATTCTCACCTCAACGCCAATCCCATGGTGCAAGTTTGGGTTCTTCTCTATTCAGTGTTCTATGGCGTGCATATTAGTAAGTAGCATAGAAAGCTTTGCCACAGCCACTGTGGGTACCTGTACCCAAAATTAGATTGGCCTGGCGTGGGAGTGCACAACAGATGAAGGCTGCTGCGGCACACGCACGCTATGGGTTTACTGGAAAGGTGAGTTTTACACCGATCCCGGGAGTTTCACGCATCGGGGCATCCAAATCCCCCTGGTGTGGTATATACTGCTGCTGCACCCATAGTGACTGCAGACACACACGTATGAGCCACATGCACGAGCCTTTAATTTCACTAAATGGAGTTGGACGTTTGCAGGCAATGTGACTGACACAGTGGCAGAGCTAGTACTGACCGTGTTAGTTGAGTAGTTGATTGGGCACTGAAGGAATTTTGGGGCACATGCACTAGTTCTCAAACTGGAGCATTTCTGAATGATTAGAAGCTGTTGCGGGGGAGATGTGGATTTGCTTTTTGAGGGGGTGTAGCAAGATCATCTGTGTAGCAAGATGGCTGCTTCCGTATAGCACAGGAGCACAGACTTTTCATGCAGTTCCACAAAATCTGCATGGTGTTAAGCCTTCTAAAACAGCATACACCACTGATCATCAGAGGAGTGGGTTTAGAGGATCAATTTACTAAACTTTTTTATTGACTGGAGGGTCCCTTACCATGTCAAAGTTAAGTAAAAGGCAGCACCCAGTTTATTTTTCCTAGGCCCCATTACTAGTATTCCTACTACTCTGGCTGTATTGGTAAGCTACCATTTTTCTTGGGTAAAACAACTGCATAGGGTCAGTTTACTGACATTTTACTCTGTCGTCACTGTAGGTACTCTCTGTTTCAAGAGCGTTTAAAGAGCATTGAAGGCTTTGAAGGTGGTCTGGAAAAGTTCTCAAGAAGTTACCAATCGTTTGGTATCCACATGAAGCCCAATGGAGGCATTTATGGCAAAGAGTGGGCACCGGGGGCCGAGGCTGTCTACCTTACCGGGGATTTCAGTGAGTATTTTAAAAGCACTGCACTACTGTTGATCCTGGTATTTGGCAAATTGCATATTTTACACTGGAAACTGGCTGTCATTTTTATTAATTTGTGCTTTTTATGTTTTTAAATTAATGTATTCTGGAAAATGATTGTAAATAGTATTCACGGTCTGCTACAGAGGTATGGTCATTATAGGATTATTTTAATTATCCTGGAAGAGAACACGGATATGCAATGATTGCCACTGAGGTTTTTACAACTTGTAATCCAATGCAGTGGTGATTGCTCTTAATGAACTTCTATATAGATGACCTTTTAACCATATAGAAATCTGAAGTGGATCTTCATCAAACGGTCTTTTAACAAAATTTCCCTCTTTCCAAGTCAGGAGAAACCATAAATAACAGATTCCCCTTGAAACCCAGTCAGTGGATTTTACTACTCAGTAGGCAGCACAACCGAATTTCAATATTTGCAGTATCTGGCGAGACAATACAATATATCCTGATTCTGTCTCAAAGACAATATATTGCGATTGTGTTTTTTTTTTTTTTTAATTTTTTAAAAACATGACAAAGAAAAAAAATTATAAATATATATTAGATTTTTTTTTTAATACTTGCCTCCCATCCATCCTGGAGCACTGTGTTTCACACTGATCACTTTGGCTTCTGCTCTCCTGCTCCTGCTGGAAGCCTTTTGTACCTGCTGGGTGACGGGTAACACAGGGTTAATTGAAAAAAATGACATGGGGTCCCCCATAGACATGATGGGGGGGATACCCCATTTCTCCCTTACCCAGCATAACCAGCCCAGACACCAGCTATGGGGGCTTGTAGAACAGGCTGCCGGCATAGCCTAATGTCCCCGGCCCCTTCTGACTCCACCTGGGCTTTGGGGAGGCAGATAATGAGGGGGCTCGAGGTTAATGGCAAGTCACATGCTAGTCGCAGTTGACTTGCCAGCCCCCTCAGCCTTGTGAACTGGTATAGGGGTCTCATGAATCCCTTACCAGTTCACAAAGATTTAACAGGAAAAAAACACCACACATAAGAAGAAATTACATTTATTAAAAAAAAAAAAATTCTTTACTCGTCTCCCATTGTCACCTCCTCTGCCCCTCGCAGATCTGATGATAGATGCTGCGATCACTGGAGGGGGGAGGCAGGGTATTGGAGGATTACCATCTCCTCCTCTGACCGGCGTTCACTGCATCTGACGTCTGTAGCGTGTTGTCATCGCCCTGCTCCAAAGGGGAGGGGCTAGTCCTGAAGATGGCGGACGCCCATAGAAGAAGCAGGCGGGGAGGGCATGTCGAGCCCGCTCCCGAAGGAGCAGAACCCCCCCCCCCGGAGAAGAAGAGACCTGGCGGGAGTGATTGCACACAAAGTTGAGTAGTTACAGAGAATATCAGTTGAAGGAACCCACTTTGCCTTGAAGCAGCTATTTTGGATACTTTTTAGACTACATTGCCTAAGAGACCCTAGCTACCCTTTCGGTAGTTGCCCGGGGTCCACATCCAGTGTCCACTCTTTTTGGACTCCAGGGTCTGCCGACACTGCTTTTTATGCGGCTTTAAGTGTTGCCTTAAAGCCACTCAGGAAATCCGCAGAACTTGTTAAGAATCTTATTTGTATTTTTCAAGGGGCCAAGAAACGGTCTAGCTCCCTCCAGATCCACTGTCGGTCCATGGATTAGACAAGATATGTGATATATATTGTAAAACTAAACTCTTTTTGCCTGGAATGTTCCTTTAAACTGCATGCACTGATGGGCATAGGTTGCACATACAGTATCTAACAAAAGTGAGTACACCCCTCTCATATATTAGTAAATGTTCATGGGGCACCACTGAAGGGCACTACAGTTTGATACAATGTAGTCGTGTATAGCTTGTATAACAGTGTGAATTTGGTGTCCTCTTCAAAATAATTCAACACAGCGGTGGGCTCAACACTTATGTTCTGTGGTCTGAGGCCTAGATAAACATTTTTGGTTCAGATGGTGTTAAGCTTGTGGCAGCAACCAGGTGAGGCATACAGTGTGTTGCCTACATTCAAGCATTGTGGTGGACATGTCATGGTTGGTGCATGAGTGCTGTCAGCTGTGGGGATCTGCAGTTCACTGAGGGAACCATGAATGACTATTTTATTTGTGACATATTGAACCAGAGCATGTCTCTCTCTCCCTCCCTGGCCACTGTACTCCAGGGCAGTATTCCAACATGAAAATGACCACACACCTCATCCTCATTTCAGGCAGTTGTGACATCCCCATTACAGACAGTGTGCAGCATACCCCCCCATAAGACAGTTTACGGCATCCCGCCATGAACCTACACTTGCTGTGTGCAAGTCCTCCAATGTGTTTGTATATGTGTATAAATAATAATAATAATAATAATAATAATAATAATAATAATAATAATAATAATAATAATAATAATAATAAAAAATATATATATATATATTATATATATATAAATCCCCAGAATTTCTCTGCAGTCTGGCTGCGAAGGACGAGAAATGGCTCTCTACTTGCAGGTGAGTGGGGCTATTAGCCTGCGGCCCTGTAGGACTATTCCCACCCGTTCCACTAGTAATATGCCTCCTAGCCTTGGCTGCGCTGGTCGGGTGAAGGTAGACAGCACCACTGTTAGGTGCTTAGGAGCGCTGCTCCACCGCAATCCCCCACCAAAGGGTAGGCGGTTCAGGGTTATTTAAGTGGCCGCTGTCCTCCCTCATTCTCCTTGTAGCCTTCGGGGGAAAAGAGGGGGGGGTGTAAATGTGTATGCTATGCATTCTGTGTTTTACACTATTTATTTTGTCTGTTTTGTGTCAGCCACCGCGCTGGCTTCCTTTTTCTGTCTTTTGAAATTGCTGCGGGCTCTTTTTGTCAACACTTTGTTCTGCACTTGGCGGCGGCATTACCTCAGGGGCTGGTGCGCCGTCATTAGCTGCTTGTCACGCCCTGGCTTCGCGCTCTTCGGGGGGGCGGGGTCCGTCTATGGCGCGCCCCCGTCATCGCTGGTACCGGCCCGCCCCTTGAGGTATACCGACGCCATCTTTAACCTGCTTGGTTGGCCCATGCGCGACGGACCTCTACCTACCGCGGTCCGTAAGTGCCCTCGCGGGCGGCTTTATATTCTTCCTTTTATTACTGTGTGCTTACGGTCTTGGCTTCTTATGTCTTTCAGGCGGGGCGAACCCTTTTTGGCTTCTCCCGGCCCTTTATTAGTTATATAACTAGTAGGCCTTGTTAATACTCCCACTTCCCTAGCAGGTTATTGGGGTATCCGGGGTTGCTATCTAGCGTTCTTCCCTATCGGCATATAGCGCCGCTATAATCGCCATATGGAGGCATCCCAGGATAATGTGACTGGGGTTCCTTCGGGACAAGACCGGCTGTGTGTAGCGTGTGGGCAGCCTCATGCTGACGCTGACAAGGTGCGGGTCTGTGTAACCTGTGCTGAGCAGGTGCTTGCATTGCAATCTGGCCTGCCAGTGGCTGCACCTCGTTTTACTTCACCTACTCCCCAAGCTTAAATCTCACTCCTGCTGAGTTGCATACAAGTGGGAATTCTGAGCCTGATGTGTCTTCTAGACTGGCTACTGTTGAGCAGTTGATTGCTAAGTCCTTAGCGCGTAAGGCCCCTGCTAAAAAGCGGCACTTAACGCCTAATGTCACTATTTTCTATGGAAACTGAGGAGTTTTTGAATCTTTGTGGCTATACCCTGTCTGATGAAGGGGAGCTGTTTTCTGACTCAGGCTCATCTGATGAGAGACCAAGGGGTCATGACAATTCTTGCTCTGACCCCTGGGCCCCGGATGACACTGACAGATTATTGACCCAGATTTTTGAGGTTCTGTCCATCTCTCTCCCTGTTGCGGCTCCCAGGCAGAGAGGGGAGCTTTTCCATACAGCAAAATCACGTTTGGAAT
Organism: Gastrophryne carolinensis; assembly: GCA_027917425.1. Taxonomy (NCBI): domain Eukaryota; kingdom Metazoa; phylum Chordata; class Amphibia; order Anura; family Microhylidae; genus Gastrophryne; species Gastrophryne carolinensis. Next base: position 466,848,664 of record CM051236.1, read on the forward strand.
TTCCCGAGCAGGCACATTTCCATAACCTTGTGCTCAAGGAATGGGAGCGCCCCAGTAAAGTTCCCGGGGTTCCAAAATGTTGGGATAGGAAGTATCCCTTTCCTGCTGAGGTGGTAAAGTGTTGGTCATCCCCCCCCCCCCGAGGTGCATGCCCCGATCCTAAGGCTATCTAACACCTCTGTCATGCATTCCCCTGACTCTACTACCCTGCGGGCTGCTGAGGACGCGTGAATTGACCAGCTGGCATCCCACGCCTTTGCATGTGCGGGGACGGCGCTGCGCCCGGTCTGTGCCTCTGCCATTACTGCTGTGGCCACTAGAACCCTTATCAGAAATATACTTGATAGTGCCCCTGATGATTTGCCTTGTGAGGTGTTCAATGCACTCTCCAGTTGTGATGTTTTTTTTAATTTTGTCCTCTCAGCCATGGATGACACCATCAGAATGTGTGCCAGAACTTCTGCCCTTGTGGTGGCTATACGCCGCTCGGTTTGGCTGCGCCAGTGGGTTGCTGACAATGCTGCCAAGAAGGCCCTCACTGGGTTTCCCCTTAAAGGACTGCGCCTGTTTGGGGACCGCCTGGACCTTTTTGCTAAGGGAGGCAGGTTACCCCAGCGCAGGCGGCAATCTCGGCCCTTTCGGGGTCAGGGTTCCTTCTCCTCCCCTTACCGTAGTGCCAGACAGGGGAGGGGGGTTTCCTTTCCTGGGACCCGGGGAGGTTTCTGGGGCAGGGGCAGAGGACGTGGACGTCCTGGCCCCTCCTGGGGTCCCAAAGCAAAATCATCCCCCAAGCCCCCTCAGGCATGATGGGGCGCCCTCACCCATCCGGGTGGGGGGACGGTTGCAGCACTTCGCTCACGTCTGGAGGCTTCATGTCTCAGACCGGTGGATTCAGGAGGTAGTGTCCTCCGGTTACAAGTTGGAGTTTGCTGCCTGTCCCCCTCCAAGATTCATCAGATCCCGGATTCCTCAGGACCCTGTGTCAGCTCAGGAGCTAGTGCAAGCAGTGCAAGGCCTCCTGGAGCTGGGAGTAATCTGCCAGGTCCCCTTAAGAGAAAAAGGCAAGGGCTTTTATTCCAACCTATTCACAGTACCCAAAAAATATGGTTCAGTCAGGCCCATCCTGGACTTGAAGATCCTCAACAAATTTGTCAGGGGCAGGCGCTTTCGCATGGAAACTCTGCGCTCTGCCATCAGTTCCCTGCACCAAGGGGATTTCATGACCTCTGTGGACATCAAAGATGCTTACCTTCATATTCCTGTGTTCCCAGGTCATCAAAGGTTCCTCAGGTTCGCTCTGATGGATCAACACTACCAGTTTGTGGCCTTGCCCTTTGGCCTCACTTCAGCCCCCAGAGTGTTCACCAAGGTGCTGGCTGGCGTGATGCTCAGATGTCAGGGCGTCTGCATGCTTCCCTATCTGGACGACATTCTCATCACTTCCCAGTCTCTACATCAGGCAGAGTTGGGTACTCAGCTGGTGGTGTCCACTCTGGAGTCATTTGGATGGGTGATCAACCACCCCAAGTCCTCACTGTCCCCTTCCTTGGTAACTCCATTCCTAGGAATGAATCTGGATACAGTTCAGGCAAGGATTTTCCTTCCTCAGCAGAAGATGGACAGTCTGATTGCACAGGCTCAGTCCCTCTTAGCTTGTCCTCATCCCTCCATCAGGCAGGGGATGCAGCTGGTGGGCCTGATGGTGGCATGCTTCGAAGCGGTACCTTTATGCTCAGTTCCACTTGAGGCCTCTGTAACTTCACCTATTGTCAGTATGGGACAAGGACCCAGCGTCCCTGGACGGGGTCTGTGTGCTCTCCCCTCGGGTCAGGAGGTCCCTCTTGTGTTTGATGGACTCAAGGAATCTGTTGGGGGCAGATCCTTTCTTACCCCTCCCTGGGAGACGGTCACTACGGATGCCAGTCTGTCAGGTTGGGGGGGGGGGTTTCTGGAAGTCCCTGCGGTTCCAGGGGAGGTGGGGTCCTCAGGAGGCCCACACACCTATCAATGTATTGGAACTACGGGCGATCAGGTTAGTTCTGGCTCACTTGACTACTCACCTTCAGGGCCTGCCTGTTCAGGTGCGCTCGGACAACCAGCCTACATCAATCATCAGGGAGGGACCCGGAGCAAGGGGGCCCTCCAGGAAGCGTCTCTGATCCTGACTTGGGCGGAGGCCAATGTCCCCTGCATATCAGCTGTGTACATCCCGGGGGTGGCAAATTGCCTGGCGGACTCTCTGAGCAGGGGAAACTCTCGCCAGGGAGAATGGTCCCTATGCAGCAGGGTTTTTCAATCCCTGTGTCACCGTTGGGGCCAAACAGATGTGGATCTGTTTGCGTCCCGCCACAATCACAAGCTCCCAGCTTTTGTCTCTCTGTCCCAGGATCCTCTGGCCTTGACCTCAGATGCTCTAGCAATGTCATGGCAGGACTTTCAGTTCCTGTATGTCTTCCCTCCTATTCCCCTGCTGGGCAGGGTTCTGCGCAAGATTGCTCTGGAAGGGGTGCCATCAATTCTGGTGGCTCCCAGGTGGCCAAGAAGAGTGTGGTTCGCAGACGTGGTGCAGCTGGCAGTAGATCAGTACGCTCTGCCCTTGGTGCCAGATCTGCTCACTCAGGGCTCACTACGCCATCCCAATTTACAAACTCTGGCTTTGACGGCCTGGCTGCTGAAACCACCATCTTGATGGAGAAGGGGCTGTCTTCCTCGGTTGTGGATACTTTGATAAAGGCTAGGAAGAAGTCTTCCTCTTCCATTTATTACAGGGTTTGGCATGCCTACATTGACTGGTGTGAGTCTAAGTTTTTTCCCTGTCGGGTGTTCTCTATTCCCAGGATTTTGGAGTTCCTGCAGCATGGGTTGGAGATGGGACTCCAGCTCAGTACTCTGAAGGGTCAGGTTTCTGCCCTGGCTATTTTCTTCCAGAAGGCAATCAGCCAGCACCTGTGACTCTTCAGCCTATATAAGCTGATCAGCCCATTCAGGCAGCGGATTAGCATTGTGTTATGTCATCTTGATCCCTGAATGCTGTACCTAGATCCCAGGTACTCTGAAATCTGAACCCTGCACCCAGGACTCCTGCCTCAGCTCTTGTGTTTGCTCCCCCTATCTCAGCCGTGTTTCCACCTTGGAATTTGGACTTTCCTTTGATCCTTATGCATGCTTGTTGCCGGACTCCATCTTGTGTATGTACAGCCAGAGCGTGTTGGTTTCACCTGTATGTGTATAGTTCAGCCAGAGCGTGTTAATCTCACTTGTATATATGTATATTTCCCTTACACATATATGTTCCCCTTTGTAAGCTGTACAGCAGTTTGATTGTAGTGTGTTTGATGTGTAGTTACCACTGTTTTTTCACTATTAAACACGGTTTGCCCCATATCCATTTCTGCCTCTCAGTCTCAATTTCTGGTCACTTTTTACAATTGGGATTTCTCCGCTGGGAAATCCGTGACATATGGTACCTGTTTGGGATTTGAACTTGGTTCTGTCAGCCTTGCAGGGTGCTCCCTTTGAACCTGTGCAGGATGCTGCCCTGGCCATTCTTACGCTCAAGGTTGTATATTCTAAGTATGTCACACACCCCACTTCAGACATTAATAATTACACTAGGGTTAATGCACCGCTAGGTGGCAGCATTGCAGAGAATCTCCAAAAACTTCAACAGGCCCCTCCCGGTCTATACATACCTGGTACCTCCCAAGAACCTCCCAGTGTTGTTCTCTGCAAGGTGGCGACAAGACAGAAGAAAGAAGTCTCCAGCTTGCAGGTAGCCGGGGTATCCCCCCGCCCCCCCCCCTCGTGGTCTATTTCTGCCCGGCTCTTGTTTGATAGTATATCTATTTACTGGCAGCCTCCCAGCTTCGGCTGTAGGCTGGGCAAAAAGGTAGCCGGCACCATTGGTGCCTAGGAGATTAGCTCCTCCGCTCGACCCTTCATTGCGGGGCATAGCGGGATTCCCGGAGTGGTGATCCGGATGTGGGATGCCCCATTTAATATTAGGTTAGCGGTCAGGATGTGCCTAGCCCTGGGACTTTAGCTATTTCACATTCCGGGGTGTGGGGCGCGGACAGGTTTGTGTGTGCGTGGCTGCTGCGCTGCTGTATTGTGAGGGCTTATGCGCTGTTTACTGTGGCTGATTTCTGTTGCGGATCTGCCTTGTGTGTCTTTCTGTTCACTCTAGAATGGTTCTCTCCCCTCAGGAGCCGGGGGGGGCGGGGCCTCGCGGCGCGCTGCGCCGCGGTCCCGCCTGTGGCTGAGCGCC